>OX493341.1:14827500-16178000 GCA_950371115.1 Anania fuscalis
GGTTCGATCCCCGGTCGGGTCAATGTAGAAAACAAACTTTTCTATATTGTCTCGTCTGGGTGTTGTGGTACCGTCGTTGTTTTTGATTTCTATAACACAAGTGCTTTCGCTACTTACGTTAGAATCAGAGCAATGTATGTGATGTTGTCCAATATTTAGGGCATTGTGTAGGCCTTTTATTATAGGATATAGGGTTAATGACCTACGGAGCCGAAACTTGGAACATGACCGTAAAACTGACCCACCGACTCCATGTCACTCAGTGGGCTATGAAAAGGTCGATGCTTGGCTTTCGTTAAGGGATAAAGTCCAAAATCATCAGTCAGAGGACTAAAGTAACGGACATAGTCCAAAAATGTAGCAAGCTTAAGTGGCAGTGGCCTGGCCATATTTGTCGCAGAATTGATAATAGGTGGAGTAAACGGGTTCTCGATTGGAGACCACGCCTAGGCTAACGTAGTGTAGAACGTCCCCCAGCTCGATGGACCGAAGACCTTAGGAAGATGGCTTGCAGTGGATGGATGAAAAAAAAGTAGACGATCGTGCTCTTTGGCGCTCTTTAAGGGAGGCTTAGGTTTAGCAGTGGACTGCAATAGGCTGAGTGACGATGAGATGAGATTGTTGAGGCTGCCACGATACTGTAAAATAAGTTATTACCTACAGGCCTTATCTAATCACCGCCGTATCTGAAAGATCGCTTTCAATTTCTGCAGTCATCACGGGGTCATGACATGCGGTCATCCAAAAGCCTGCTCCTTAAATTTCCTCTCCATACTACTATCTCTCCATACCTCTATAAAATCGGACCTTATATATATATATATATATATATATATATATATATATATTATATATATATTATATTTAAGTATGTATGTATGTTTATTTTTATCTTAGCATTTATATTTTATAGGTATTTTTTGTACGTGTATGTAGTTTATACTTATTGATATTAACATTGTAGGTATATAAATAAAATTACACAATAATCACTCTGCAGCACTTTCCCCTTTCTTTGTAGTTGTCCTCTGCCTAAAGGTTGTCTAGAAGAGATCGCTTTTAAGCGATAAGACCGCCTAAATTGTACATCTTTCTGTAAATATCAACTGTAACTTCTTTGTTTGGTGTGCAATAAAGAGTATCTATCTATCTATCTATCTATCTAACAAGTTCTTGGTTTTAGTGACAGCCATTTTACAATATTGATGATTGGAGTGCATGAATTCATTGTTAAGATTTTTATACACCCGAAAATTTTATGTAATATTGTAGACACGTAATCGTAAGCACCTTCTAAAAAAGTAATAAGAAAACGCGTTTCAGAAAAAGTCGATATACAAACTTGTTTTGTGGTAGATAACGTATCATTAAGCGACAGTTAAATGCGGCTAATTATAACATAAATCTATAATTAGCACGGTGAAATGACACAATCAATACTTTTTAGTCATTATATAGGGAAAAATAAATAATTATATGGCTTTTGCCCGCGGCTTCGCTCGCGTTAGATTTATTGATTGATTTTGATGAATGAATGTCAAACTCAGTAAATAAAAATAACCTGCCAAATGTAAGTCGGAATCGCGCACAAAGGGTTCCGTACCGTACGTAAAGTATTAAATATTTTGAATATTTCAATATTTTTTTATTCTGTTTTTTTTTTAAATATTTATTGTTAAAGTGGCAATAAAAATGTCAACTAACTATCACGGTTCATGAAGTACAGCCTGGTGACAGACAGACATACAGACAGCGGAGTCTTAGTAATAGGGTTCCGTATTATTCCTCGGGTACGGAACCCTAAAAAACTACAAAACTTCTTTGTCCTCAACCCTGAAACTGGTATGCTTATTTAGTTAAAGGATTAACCTCGCGATCTTGGTGCTCCATGCAAACTCTGAACCCCCGTTTTAACCCTTTAGGAGGTGAGGTTTGAAAAATCCTTTCTTAGTGCGCCTACATTATAATAGCTTTAAGTGTGCCAAACTTCAGCGCAATCCTTTGATATATACATATACTGGATGACTTTTTTTACCGTCAAGAAAATAAACGTGTGAGATAGGTAAACGATATAGGTGATGATAACATGATAATTTAAAAAAAAAGTTTAATTTTTTATTTTATTTTTATCAACTATTTATCCTCATAACCATCAAATTCTAAGTCAATTTTGACTAACTGAACATTCAAAAAAGAATATTGGTAAAATAATAATAAAAATATGAAACCGACCAAAACTCAAACGCATTTTCACTGATGTATTCTATGTTTATGCATTTTTTTTGACATTCCAAAATTTATAAAATCAATTGTATTTTATAAACACACTCACATAATATCACATAGTTTTAGGTACAGAATACACAGTAATTTTTTCGGGACGGTAAAAAAAGTCATCTAGTATATTGATATTTGATAGATCAGTCAGTCAGTAACGGTCGCCTTTTAAATGTGCAGAGAAGAAGAAGATACTCGTGGTATGGCTTATAGTATGGTAAATTACTAAACGGGAACTCAGTAAAGGAGCGAAGGAAGATATAGGTATTATTATTTATTGCATGTCATTGATGTTTGTCAGGTGGCTGAGTTTCGGTCCTTACATATATGAAAGCCTGAGTCGACACGCAAAGAAGAAGATTTACTGCATGATACACTTGTACAATTGGAGGACTTTATGAATATTTTCCAAACGATAGCAAGTAAAAGAGGATAGATGACTTCAATGATACCTAGTAGTAAAAGACACATATAAACAAAGAATATTGATTGGAAGAAAGGAAAAAGGCTTTTAGGAAGAGAAAGAACAGATTTTCTAGAAAATGTGTAAGAATATTATGACTACGACAAAATTAGAGCAGTGCTGTACGAGTTTCTATTTCACTATCCCCAACCTACAGCATTATTGGTATTATTTAAAAAAAAATCCGCTTTGTATGAGCTCGGAATCTTACCGCGAGTCATGTTCGAGCAGTGATCTGTGACGTCATAATTTTATATATGCACATGCTGGCATCCGATATTATTATTATATGAAACGAGAAAGAGTTATACCAGGGGCGTGCGGTGCATATAGGCCATTAGGCAGTGCCTACCTGATAGTTGAAATGAGGTAGGCAGTAGGTACTTTCAAATGTGGATTATTGACGAAAACCACTGATTTTTATCAATAATCCACATTTGTAAGTACCTACTGCCTACCTCGAAATAAAACCAATGCACGCCACTGAGTTATACATTATACATACTTCAGCTAGCCAAAGTAAAAAAAAAAACTTTATGAAATCCTAGTTTGTACGTTAAGGCATAACACTTAAAATTGTAGGTAAGTGATTATCGGTCAGCAAACAGTTCAAGTCAGTTCTATAGATTTATGCAGGAAGAACGTCATGTCTTACCGTCATTTATTACAATACTCGAAACGACAAATAATAAATATAATATAATACAAATGTTGTTTTTCTTCTTTACTCATAATGATCCTCCACTCTACTAATAGCCAATAGTATAGAGAGGCAATAATGTCCAATACTTTTTATTTAAAGTCAAATTCAAAGGTATGTATTCAGATTACAGGCCACCTTTCCTCTTCTCATACACATCCAAAAAATATAACTTTGCCCTACTATTGTAGTTGATTATAGAAGAAAGAAATTATTATTGAATATTGATAATATGCACTGGTAAAGAGGTGTCAATTACTTTTTATGAACATTTAATTAGCACAGATGTACAGCTTATTTAAAAGCAAAACCGGTCTACAAAATTCTCAGTTGAATTTGAGCAGCTCAAACACAATGTTTGGCAAACAAGTTGTCATTGTGCTCATCGCGCTCATTGGAGCCTCACGTAAGTATTTATTGTATCCAATAATATTGGTGGAATTACTTATACAGAAATAACAAAAGCAACACGAACAAAGGCTTTCAATTTTTTTCAACTTTTCAGTGTTGAGCTCGTAGATCTAGTAGAAATAAGTGCGAGCAAAGTACCCCTTTACCAACGCCTTTACCCTCATACGGAAGAAAGCCCTTAAGTGACCTTAGTGGCTTTCTTTGATTTATTTATCTTTAAACACAGCAGACAACACTCTATCGGCCAATCTTGGAATCATATTTTTACATCTATTATTACCGGAGATAGCGTAAGGATTTTAGCGGCTAAGTAACACTTTTTTATGTCGTCATAAGCAAAAAGGCAGGTTTGTATGCCTGTGAAGTTAGAAAGCCGCAAAGCGATCAAAACGAATTTTTTTCTTAGCAATCTTATTTTTATTAGGTACGTAAAACTACGGAAAAAAACAGTTAAATACATGTACTTAGCTGTAAGGTAATACAAGGTTAGCTGCTTTTTTCCTTATTAATAGTTTTGTGCATTTTAACTAAGTTATAAGCTAAACTGCGGGAAACACTAAGAGCGGAAGCTAAAAACAAAAATATATGATTATCAAATAGATCATATTTTTTATATTTATGTTTCAGTTAAAAATTATAGGAACTTAAAGAAAATCATTTTATAGAATCTTCTTGTTTAACTTGTTGCGCTCATAAATGTTGATGCACAATTAGTTTACTAATTACGATGATGTTTTAATGCGTAAGATTTTCCAACTTTTGGTAGGTGCAAACGTTGTGGTGACAGCAGTAACAACAGCTGTTTCTGTGATAAATGAAATCACCTCGCTAGTAACTGGTATGGACGGTTTGATAACTCTCATAAATAATGACAAAAGTGACGAAATCTTCCAAAAGAAAGTACTACAGAAACTCGATGATATTCATGCAGTCTGCACTAAAATCGATGAGGTCAAAGGAAAAATTGATGAATTGAGTATTGCGATGAAAGAAAATACTGATAAAATAGTAAACTCTATCGAATTTAGTAACGCTAAGAGGATTGTTGCGGATTTCAAAAAGAATGTTGACTACGTTAATAAAATTTATAACGACGAATTTACTGAAGTTTGGAACAAAATGAATAACTACAAACATGAGTCTGTGGATAATCATTTCCACGAAGTCGTTAGCAATAGTGCGTTTGATAGAGCATTATCTGAAATGATGTCTGATATTACATCGTCACCGAATTCCCAGTCAAGTATTTTTTCAGCAATGAGTAAATATTATGATACTCAGGTAGGTATGATAATTATTCATAAGTATAATTTATACTATTCCATTGCAAAAAAATAATTGATTTTTTAAATATTGTACATTCACGATCATAAATATATAGGTATCCAATTACATTGGACTCATCATCATCATCATCATTTCAGCCACAGGACGTCCACTGATGAACATAGGCCTCCCCCAGTGACTTCCAGATAGGCCGATTGAAAGCGGCCTGCATCCAGCGTCGTCCTGCAACCTTTACCAGGTCGTCTGCCCACCTTGTGGTTGGAAGTCTCACGCTGCGCTTGCCAGTACGTGGCCTCCAGTTCAGAAACTTTCTGCCCCATCGGCAGTCAGTTCTACGTGCTATGTGCCCCGCCTATTGCCACTTTAGCTAGCTAATCTGTCGAGCTATGTCAGCGACTTTTGTTCGTTCACGGATCTCCTTATTTCTGATTTGATCTCCCAAAGAAACACTGAGCGTAGCCCTTTCCATAGCGCGCTGTGGAACTTTAGGAAGAAGAAGCCAGTCTTCTTTTACATTGGACTAATGTTAGTTATTATGGATATAATCATTCATCATCAATTCATATCTTGTCTATTATTACAGAATGGTTATCAATTTCGTTGCGAGAATATTTCTCCTTTGGATGATCTTCACATTTTCTATGGAAACGTAATAACCACCTTTGCCAGAGGTTACGCAGTTCTTTTAATGTCTTATCAATATCTTAAAACGACATCAAACGATTTCCGTAAGTATGTTCCTGTTTCAACTTAAGTATTAGGTTTAATTGAAGATAAATAACACTTGAAAAAAATCATCGACCTCAGGTGGTTAAGTATTAGGTATTAAAAAAACCGGTGAAGTTTGTGCCGGGTCACGCGCATTATAAGGTTTCGTGGGATACGGTTACGGTTTATCTAAGTACTTTAAATAATAAACAACATTATCTAAGTAAATAATTTTCTTCTTAAACTCAAACAATTTATTGCTATCATGTGGTGTTTAATTATGTACAATTGTACACCAAAGTTTACAGTAGGAAAAGGGGGTCAAGAAAGCTTCATAAAATTGTAAATAATTGATTATAAAAAAAATCCTCGTTATTTTGCCTATCAGTTTAATGGCTTACTAATTGGCATCGCATCGTCGTGTGATTAGTGAATTAGATCGCTTGATATGACCGCTGCCCCGTCCTACCCGCTACCCCGTCTTGCCCTTCTTTCCCCTACCATAACATGAAACCTAGTAAGGGCACCGCAACATTGGTTAATGTTACCTAAAATAATAATTACTTTAATATTACCAACATATTATTATGATACTTACTTACATTTTATAACTTTACTCGAAGATTTGTAATGTAAAATACCTATGTCAAATTCAAATTTCTTACATTGCCATAAAGAAGGTAGGTATTATGCTGATGAGCGCACTTGATTCTAATAAAAAAGTGCACTTTTAAGTTTGTTATTGCGCTAACGAATCTCAATCGAAAAATCAGCTTGACACACCTACGTTTATAGGGGCTACATAAACGACATCTTACACTATGGGAAAGAAAAAAAAAACATGTCGACTGCGTGACGGAAGGGTATACCTACCCTATTTTTGTTAAATATTTTATTTTACCATTATCAGCGTCATTAATATATTAGTACACCCATGCTTAAATACAGCTTTTAAGAACTAAAAGTATCTGAGCTGAGCCACGGACAGACAAATAGAAGGACAAACATGGCGAAATCATAAGGATTTTGTGTTGACTACGAAACCCCTTAAAATATAAATAAATGTTTGTTTTTTTGTCTTTTCTGCGTTCCTTTACTATTCATTTGATTGCAATGAAACTTGGTAAATTGTTGTGCGTTCACCGGATAATGTTTTTAACTTACTGAAGATCACGCAACCTACAGCTTGTTATTTTATAAAATTTGCAAAAACGTTATCGAATTTGCAGAATTTTACCAAGATCGACAGAATAATGCTTTCAAGAATTTCAAAGGGTCTATAGATGCTATAACTCGACACGCAAAAATTGACTTTAATTCAATTGAAAACAGCGATTACAGAAAATCATATTCATGTGATCCAAGAGAATGGAAAGAAGGTATGGAATCATAAGCTTTGTAATAAACATTTACTAATAAATAACCCTAAACCCGAAAAGGTCTATCGGCATTATCTAAAAATTGTTACATTTCTTTGTATAAATCCACCAGGAGAAAATTTTATTCGTGTCAAGAATTATGTATCAGTGCAGTTCAGCAAGTTTTATTGGCCAGAGGATTCAGACAATTCTAAAGCTGTTGCCGACCCAAAGGAATATGACTGTGATGGAGGTTTTGCTGAATATAGAGGTATACCGGGAACTGAGTTCGACACAGCTTCTGACGTTTGTACAGATGTAAGTACTCGGTGTTCAATTCATCATTTGACGGAACACTTCATAGTGCAAATCATAATTGTAACCTTTTAAGTCTACTTACGCTAAAGTCTGATTAAATTTTTTAGCCATTTAATCCGACCCTGCCAAATCCGTATTCTATAGAGTACAAAGAATTACGGAATCCTTTAGCCAGAATATGGGGATCAAGAAGATGCGTACAAGGATCAACCAATTACTTTTATAATTATTGCATAATAGATCGTAATTCGGATCCCTTTCTAAGTATTCGAAAACTGAGCTTGAGACTACAGGAATGCGACACCAGCAAAAATGAGTAAAATACAATTTTTAATTATATGCACACTATTTACTTTATATTTCTATGGTATTGTGATCGAATGTTTCTTCTAAAATAAAAACTAAAAAGTGATATTTATAGAGAATTATGGACTTAATGTTAATAGTATCCAAGAAGCAAAAAGTAGAAATTTTTCACATTTTTTTTGCGATTTTGTCAATGTTGCGTCACGAAATTTTGTAAGCAAACCTCAGATTCGGATTCCCCAAAATACATCGAGAATGAAAAAATCTGAACTACCCCAAAACTTTCCTAGTAAAAACACAACTTTACTGAACTTTATAGAGACAATTGAATATGACCAGATCAATTTTTTCTTTCTAGTTTGTCTTTACAACATTGTATTTTTTTTAGAGTGGTGACAGATGCAACATTCTATGAAAAAGATAATAAGATCCACATTAAACTCCGATGTGGGGTGCTGAGGAACCGTAAAATTGATCCAGAAACTCTCAGATGGACTGAGGATAACGAACGGTTTTCAGAAAGTAACCCTCGAGAATACGTTGTGCTCAGTTCAAAATTAAAATCATTCAATCTTGATAATGTTGTAGTTCCTAATGGACAATTAGTAACAGGTGCTGGATTTAAGGTGGTCGATAGACATTTTATTTCCTTAGTGGTGAAAGGTAACATAGTGAAAAATTACAACAATGGTAACACTTTTGGTGAGGACAATATATATTCCGCTTCCAAGTCGAAAGAACCAAGGTGAAGAACCAAATGATATTCTGTGGCTTTAGTAAAATATCTATGTAATCAATTATTGAAATGTTATCTTTGATATTTATAATTTATTTTATTTATTACAGAAAAAACATAGACATAACTGATCTTGAACGACCGCCGAAGAAGATGAACCAAACCTATGAAATGAGCAAGGTGGGAGAAACTTACATCAACCTAACTCTTTCCACGTGGTCTAACAAATATCACAATCAAGCGGTAGTACCATATTTTGATATGACTCCGTATAAGGTGAATTCCTGGGATATTTCTGTCGCGCCCCTTGGCGGACTAGGATTGTTTTACAAGAGTTTGCCAGGAAATGCTGGATTTTTGGCCTTCAAACATCTTTCGCCAACATATATTCATTTTGTTGAAACACGCCACTCCTCTGCGAGAAGAGCTTAAGACCCACTTAATAAATAAATCAAGATTTCATATCTTGAATATTCTTAACACTATTTTTAAAAAATCTATCATTTTCTATTTGACACTGTTTAGAAGCAAAAATTTTTTTATATTTTTTTGGTGATTAAATTATTGGTTTTTCATTTGTTAATGTTTTTTAAATTTCACAATAACAATTTTGCTCATACCATACCACTAGATTCACGAGCTATAAGGCATCCAGAGTAAGAAAGGAGCCTAAAGAGGATGCGGCAAGTTTGTTGTATAAATGTATGGATGTCTGTTACGTACGTACGTGTTTGTACTCTTTCACGCAAAAACTAGTGGGCGGATTTGGATGAAATTTTGCACACATATAGAACATGATCTGAATTAACATAAATTATAATTTTTATCCCCGTTAAAATGTTCTTGTGAGATATATTGAACAAACTAAAGACCACGCAAGTGAAGTCGCGAGCAATACTGTACGCAATATTATAAGTAGGCAACAAAAAAACAACACGTGGTTATTAGTTCCTCTTTAGACACCTAATTAGGTGAGTAATTTGCATCAGAAAGACTCATCACTGAAACTTTGTTCAGACAACTTTTTTCATCGTCACGTGTTCAAAGTATCAATGAAAAAGGAACTTTATTGCTACTGCACGGTTTAACAAAAGCCGTCAAACAATTTAGATTTTGTTAGAGATTTTAGGATATACGGATTTTACACGATCGTTCGATCAGTTCTCGGCTACAAAAATTGGAGTGGTTTTACGTCATGTTTCTTTTCTTCTATCTAGTATATTAAATATTTCTGTCTCTCTCTCTCTCTCTCTCTCTCTCTCATATTGCAAGTTTCGTTCAGTTTGGATTTGGTAGACATGCAGAAACATAATAGCAAAACTCAGAAAGAAAAATCTATAAGCATAAATCCTGATAATAAGGCGGCGAGATTAAAGGATCTCCTAGTGTCACGTGAACTCTGAAAAGATTTCGGACGAAATCTGAGAGCGCACTTAACGGGCGAAGTTGAGAAAGATTTTTCACAAGTTAGAAATTAAAGCCATTAAAAGCAGAAGGTATATAACTCAGGCCCGTGAGTGTGGCTTTAAATAAAATATCGAGGTATTCGTGTGCAGTCGCGGGGGATGATAGCAATTACTTCGGATTTCTTGTGTGTTTGGGAATAGGGAGGATGACTAACTTTTTTTTCTTCGTCTATCAGGTAGATTATCGTAAAGTATTGTACACGTATTTGTTCTTTTTCACATTATTCAATATATTACAGAAATAATAATTGATTTGAAATGTCACATAACGTCACGCCTAGGTATAATTTTTACTTAGACGTGACGTCACGAGCCAGCTCTCCCCATAGTATTTATTTATATTTATTAAATTTTTGGTTGATTGACATAAGAAAAAAATATGGGTCCATTTTTTTTTGATAATCTAAGTGACGGGCTAAATAGAATTTAATTTTTTTACCCAGTCGTCATCTCTATTCATATCGGAAGACTTTTTTGTATGGGTGTTGTTATGGTTAAACTCGGTGTATGATTTTTATTTTAAAGTAAGGTTATAAACGTCCCAATGAAGGACAAGAGCTTTATACCTCAACTGAGGTGGTTTGCACGTTACCACTATATACCACGCAAGGCCAGTGCGGATTGTGATGGGTTTTGTAAAGCCAGAGACGACCTTACTGTCAGATGTTATAAAGCCGCCATAAGGCCTTCAGAGGCCTTAGAGAGACTAGGCTTTATGACTAGCGAAGCGTTATTAGCCTAGACCAATTTTTAACGTGCCTTCCGAAGCACAGAGATGTTTGCGATAAATGTCACTGAACAGATATATTTTTTTAGGTATTTGGCTCTTAGTAATATAGTCAATGAACAACGATTCTCAGAATACCAACCAGTATGCTATCGTAATTATGCCAAACGGTAAGATACTAACGATTTCGCACAATACGCCTCGTATTGGAATTGCACCAAATATACATCGCGGAATTCAGAAGAAAATCCCATTCCATAGAAAGCATCTTCAAAGCTGGCTTCAAGGAACTGGGACCATACTATTGACTTTTATCTTGGTTCGAATGTGAGTTTGTAGAGATAGGATTTCCTTAGGGTTTCGAGAATAGTTTTTTTTTTGTACTCCTCTATTTTGACTTGAATTACTTAGTCTGTTTTTGCATCGAAACTCCTCGGAAACGGCTTGACTGATTCTTATGAAATTTCGTGTGTGGTCCACCCCAAATATTATTTTTATTAATTTTATTTATGAGGCATTAAAAATTCATCCGTCTACCAGCAACCTCTATTTTAAAAGACACTTATTGTTACGCGGCCACCGGTGGGTAATTGAAGCTTGATAGGTTAGCACTAATAGTACTTTAATAATTAAAATTATATGGCAAAACAACGTTTGCCAGCTAGTACTCAGTGGCGGGCATTAGTTTTATTTCGAGGTAGGCAGTAGATACTTACGTAGGTGTTTTATTGATGAAAACCACTGATATTCATTAATGACACACGTTTGGAAGTACCTGGTGCCTACCTTATTTCAATTACCAGGTAGGCACTTGTAACAAACCACCTTCGTCTTACTCTAAAAAAAATATATGTAAATTTAATAATTAATTGTGATCGAAACGGACTACGTTAATTATGTTTGGCTGTAATAATTTAAATTGGCAGTGTGATCGTCTAGTTTAAATGGTAGGACCGTACGTTGTGTTAATAGTAGTAAACCAAATTCTTTTAGAGGTACGTGGATGTTATGATTAAGCTTTCTCGAGAATTTCATGGGTTTGTGCGCATTCAAGGAAGAGGAAAAAGAACGCCCCGAGGGGCGCCTGGTGAGCCCCAACACCAAACGCTCACCAGGAGTGGTGGCCATGTGATAAAAAAAATCATCCCAAACAAGCAATCTGCCACCCCCAGGAATAGGACTTAAATCTGAAACAAAACGCATTTAGCGTAATTATGCGCAACTAAGGGACAACTGAGTTTAAAGAATTTAATATGACATACTAAAATCTACCTATTTGACTGCACGATAAGTCAACCAAGGGTTCGGGGTCCTTAAATTAATTACCTAAATAAATAATCTGAATCCTTTAGTCCAATATAATTCCAAGATGATCCAACAGTATCGATGACAACTCGTATAAGACCGGGTCCTGAAATCTGCATTATGCCCTATGTGAAGTCATCGATACTCCCACATCAACCAGCATTATTTAGATTAAAGATTCTGATTATTTTCCGACTAGCAAAATATTTATACAAAACCCATCTATATGAAATATAGATTGACCTAACAATATCCATGACACCAAGTAATGTCAGATGGATATTCCCACATCAATGAAAATCGTTTGGATTTGAAATAAATGTTGCAAATAATTCAATACAATACCAAGATGATCCAACAGTATCTATGACAACTCGTATAAGACCGGGTCCTGAAATCTGCATTATGTCCTATGTGAAGTCATAGATACTCCCACATCAACCAGCATTATTTTGAATTTGAAATAAATGTTGTAAAATTGACCCTTGGCAGCCTATCCTTGGCAGTCGGACGTGAGCAGTGAATTACTTATGATTTAATGTTGTAATTAGTTCAATATAATACCAAGATGATCAGACAGTATCTATGACAACTCGTATAAGACCGGGTCCTGAAATCTGCATTATGTCCTATGTGAAGTCATAGATACTCCCACATCAACCAGTATTATTTTGAATTTAAAATTATGGCCCTTGAATTACAAGATTTACAAAATATTTTAATTTTAAAATAATCTCAAAACTTCTATTAAATTCTTCTCTCAGTTTTATGGATATAGGATTTTGTATAAGGATCCCTAAAAATAGCCCATTTCCTAACTACCTAATTACTACAACGGTAAACCTAAACAAATGAAGCTATTTTTAGAAGGTAGGATGGAACAGGTATTAGGAAGGATAGGTTATTAAGGAAAAAGGGGTACCTACTCCTACCTAACGGTACCTCTGCCTGAACTACATATTTACGAACCTAGAACCCTACAAAGAAACGTATAATCCTAACTGTACCCTACCTACTTCCCACCTACAATAAAAAATAATTAAGTTTGTTTGTTTTTGATGTCAGATGTCTCAACGTCAGAACGTATACCTGTCTACCTAATTGTAGTTATCTACAATAAAATTATGATATCTATGAGAACTCAATATTTCTCCAAACGTTAGTTAAAATAGATCAAGTAAGTCAATTTGGTAAACGTAAAGGTTTATAGGTCAAATATGCGTAGTCTTAGACGTAAAATAATGATAAGTAAAATGTAAAATGAAGATTTCAAAGTTGCTTTGTTGTAAATTGGCTCAATAATCGAGCAAACATTTAAAAGATAAACGATAGTCTTATTTGTTAAATAAAAAATGAGGTTGTTTTTATGTAAAACAAGATCAAATGACCTTTGATTTACCACAGAAATATGTCAAAGTTTAATGGCTCTAATGAGCACTAAATCATCAATTAATAAACGTTTTGATACGTAAATCATATTCAAAACCCATTAAATATTTTCAAAGGTTTTTAACACGTAAGATGAACTTTAAACACTCAAAATAAAACACAACAAAAAAAAAGTCAAATAAAATAACATGCATCACGTCATCATGAAATAGAAAATGGGTTCAAACTAATAGTATAAATCATTACACACAAAATGTTACCCAATAATCGAAATTAGGTAAATTAATAGCAAACAACATGTCAATCATTAAAATCAAAATAACTAAGCTACAAAATAAACAATGTTTAAATTTATTTGGCATTAAATCTGTGAAATAAGTAGTTATGATTTAAATCAATTATTTACGTTATATTTATTAAGTATTATTTAAATCATATCAAATTAAATCCCATTTCGCTTTCTATGAGGACATGAAAAAAAGTTGTTAAATTCCTTTTGATAAGAAATTACGAAAAACAAGAGAATTATGTAAAATATTATAATGACGTTTTAAATAATTCAATATTAAATACTTTATCATCAGCATCAACATCATCATCGTCATCAAAATTTAAAAGTTACTTTGTCTTTAAATATTTTAATTAAAATACTTTCAAAAGGAATTTGTAATGATCAAAACACTTACCCCTCTGCATCTTTTCTAAGGACACACGCGAACACCATTCGGACCGTCTACGTCAGACCGCCCAAATCTGACTGTCCACTCCAACTTACCTCCTTCTTGGGCTCTCCCGTAGACCACACACGGGCATCTACATGATGCAAATCGAACCCTATCCCAACTAAAAACCCCCCGCTCCTTGTTCCGTCAGTCCCTCTTATACCCAAGCACTACGATGCTTCCAGAATGTGGTGGGGTGACGAATTTCGGCCTATCCTTACAAAAACCAAAGTTTCTAAAATATTGTTCAAATTTATGGATTGCACATGGGTGTATCACCCTAAGGGCTAAAATGTGCGTCCACTGTCCTTTTGTTTCAAATGCAATATTGTTTTGTATAGTTTCACATTTCTATTTGTTAAAATTCCTAAAAGCTCTTTTTTTGCTATGGCTCACAATTTTGCATCATATGTCCAGCGTCAGGCACAAAAAACATTACAATGTGCGCACTGAAGGATCCGTTAAACGTATTATCCTATTGTTTATCTATCCATTCCGGCATGTTTTATTAGAGTTTTCAATTGCTTCAAAATTACGAAGAAAGCATGGTGTTTAATAATTTGCCCTTTTTAGTAAGAAATAATTTGAAGAGAAAAAATTAACACTTATTTTATTAATATACTTATATCATACTTTGATTTGAAAGGGTATGGTCGTTACACACTGCCTAATTGCCTATATGCAATGCACGCCCCTGCTAGTACTAAAAATAAATATAATCAACTTTAGGGGTTGTTATGAGTACTTTGGAGATTACATTTATTTTCTTTTCCTCTATAACAAACTGTTTACATTGGGATTAAAGAAGGTCATTTCAGCCACAAAATAAAGCCGCCGCTATACGTAATTTGTGTCTCAGCTGCTCTTTGTTCTCTCTTTGACAACCGCTGAAACTAGACAGCGTGACCCTTTAAAGTTATATTTTTTCAACATGGTTAAAAAAAAACAGTAATATAGCGAAAATAAATAGTTAACATTTTACAATTTTTTTACTTATAATTATATTGTCTGTAGACAGATGGACAATAAATGAACTATTTTCGAATGTCTGTTACGAGTGATCCAGTTTTCTGTAATTAAAATTTTGATAGCTTCTGATTTCAATTTTACGTATCACGATTAAAATCTTAGTTTAAACGATGCAAACGATTTCAAAGTCATCCTGTAACATAACATTGATGAAATCAATTAAGATTTCTTTGTACTCAAAACTGGTAAAATAATTATATCTACGTTTTATTTCTGTATCATTTTCACTTAGAGATCTACGTTTTATTTCTGTATCATTTTCACTTAGAGTACGAGTGATATTTCTGGGATAAATAGTAGGGTCGATGTTGACTGGAGAACGGGTTATTGTGACCCTGATTGATCCCATGTAAACACCGCGTTCGATCACCGGCGTCTGCTGGAATCAATCCTTTATATATCCCGTATTTTGACGTCTGCTTACTTTGTCATTGGTTAAAAGATTTCGATATAGTTGTTTAGGATTTCACTTTGCTGATGTAACGGATAGGTCAAGATGAGCTTTCTTTTACAGAGTAAAGGAATATTGTAATTTATACATAACTGTGAAAATACATTATAGAGAATGATAATGTTACAACGTGTCTACTCAGCGTACTTATGTAGTGTTATTATTACTTATTTATATTATTTAAATTGTTTTACATATCAGACTTTTACTAATCTTTCGGTAGATCAGCCATCATGTTTTTTTTTCTTTCTTATCTCTGTTGTTTGTTTATTTATATTATTAGAACCATAATAAGTATTATTTTAAAATGTAAGTATTTATTTAGTTAATTATTTATTCGTAATCAGCCTAAAACAGCCCATTGCCAGCAATGGGTGACATAATTTATGCCATAATGCCTCTTACAGATAGTGCTAATAAATAACAAAAACAATGATTTATAGTGCCTTCAATGGAAAAATTATAAATAAATAACGCTTCAGAAATATATCTTGCTCCGCTAACATGCAGACAGCAAGTTACGCTCGGAAAATGCACGAGAAAATAAAGTAATAAGACATAATGAAATAGACGCTTCACCACACGCTTGGCAAAATATCAAACCGGGAACACATCAAAACTGCTCAGTATATGAAAACAGTGGTATTCACGGCATATCCAATTAGTGCCCAGTTCAGGTGCGACCTGCCGGTTAGGAGCGGCTCAAGCCGGTTTCAGCCAGCAGAAACTGGGTATTTCCAGATATTTCTGGAAATTTCGCCTGGCTACGTGCGGGTTAATTTCATTTGGCGGACAGCAAGCGTTGCGAATATTATCGTTGGACAATATTTCGGTGTTTCTGGGTTGCAACTTTTTAAAGGTTAGGAATCTTAGCTGAGCTTCGTGGGATGCCAAAATTTTGGACTGGGATTTTTGGAAACACTTTCTGTTTTGTGTATCAATGTCATTGGTAAATAAGGCAAGCAACAATTTTAACAGACAATACATTGTAAAAGCACGAACACGATTGTTTAACAATTTAAGCTTCGTCGTATTTGAGATGTGTCCACTTATTTGAAATCTTTTCACGATTTTTTTTTTCCTAAAATGATACATTTAGAAAAAAAATACTAATAAATTAGAACAATAAAGTAAGTTAGCTTATCTTACATTTATTTTACCCCAGATATGATTTAATGCGACGTGATTCAACTTTTACATAAATTCTCAATTTTCCACTTGGAAAGTTAAGACTAGACTGAGAGTTGCGTACATTAAGACATAAAAATCCCGGCCTTGATAGATTTTACTAGTGAACAAGAAACATATGGTCATAATATTACCTGTGGATCTTTAAAAAGCTTATTCTATAATCAACGAACGAAGAAAGATCATAAGCCGATTGTCAGGGACTAAAGAGGGACGTCCCTTAGGACCCAGAAAGGCTAATAGATACCGATTAAACTAATTCGAAGATAAAACTCGTACCAACCCCGGAAAGGGTTAACTTATCCTGAGCCTTATCTTAATTTATGAGAGTAAACTTTTGATTAGTTTTGACCCTAAGTGCAAAAGTCAACTCTTTGGGTAAGAATTTAATAAAGTATTGTAGTTTTAGGGTCAGGGTCAAAAGCAATTTGTCGTATCGTAAGAGGTATTAGATTCAGTTATTGAGGATATAATGTACTTTAGTAATATTACTACAAAAGATCATATTTTCTGTTTATTGCAAAGGCTAATTATAGTGCTCAAATAGACAATAACAACTAATTTCACTATAAGAGCAAAATCGATGTCGCCAAAAAGATTTACTTCTTCATACAAAATATCCGTTCAGATATTTATGCGTTGTTTGAATACCGTAGTCTGGCACGGTAAACAAAATCAAACCGTAAATTATTTCACCATTACGACCTCCGTAGCCGAGAGGTGAGCTGAGCAATCTGAGCATGCCGGACTTATAATATGGCACCGCCATTTTTGAGGTTCCGGGTTCGATCCCAAGTGGGGTTAATTTAGAAAACCAACTTTGATATATTGTTTCGGGTCTGGGTGTTGTGGTATCATCGTTGTTTTTGATGTATGTAACACAAGTGCCTTAGCTTATTACCTTAGGATTAGAGCAATAATATGTATGTGATATAGTTTTTTTTTTCATTCACATTGCCACTTTACATCGGCTTAAAGCTTACTACTCGTACAAATAAAATATCATAATCATTATTTCAACTACTTCGCGATACCTTCTACGGTCATTAGTTAATTAAGCTCAGTCGATTCCCGTTGCTCTTGTGTTATCATCACCCACTATCGCAGAAGAACGCTTTCTACCTTCTTTTCCGATTTAGACCAACTTTGACTAGGTCGTCAGTCCAATGGGTGGGCTACTCACGCGGCAAGTCTCAGTTCGAGGTAGCCACTGAAGAATCTTTTTTCCTAATGTTTGTCAGTTCTGCGGGGGGTGATAATCTTTCTTCTCTTATTGTCAGTTCTGCGAGCAATATGGCCAGTCCATTGCCACTTTAGCTTTTGCAACCTGTTATTTATTACCACATCTAAAAAGTATCGTACCCACTGTAGCTTTATTACCACGACGTATCAGTATTAAGAATTTGATCACATATTCAGATTCCAGAATGTAAATAATTTTCACACAATATTCAAGTAGACAAACTAGGAAGAAATTGGTAATGAGTAATCGAAGACATCTATCTAGCATGGCCAACAAAACTTATATCCTTTAAGCGGGAAACTTGCTGACCTTTGCCAGCAATTAGTGAATTACTGGACCTTAGTAATAAAGTCTCTGTACAATGTTCGCATGTTAAAAGCTAGAGCGATTAATAATTACTTGAGATCTTTTCCTTTGCATGATTACCAACTCGCTTGAGAGCTATGGTTTAACCGCATAACTGAGATATTTTGGCCAAATCTCTGCCACCTTTATTTTTATGGAAAACATGAATTTAGGCCTTCATTTGGCTGTGGGCTCGCTCTCTTGTTGATAGCCGAGCCCAGTTGCAGAATTTAAATTCCGTCATCCGAGTCTGAAATATACGACATGAGACTAGGCTGAAGTTGAAACCCTTCAGCATTTACTTTAGACTTTAGCGGTTGACCATAGATCGAGCTGATATTTGACTCATATCTTTCTTCTTACTGGCCTTCTCCTGAGTGAGGTTGACGATCAGCACAGTAATCCTTATTCATCTACTTCTGCCCTGAATACTGGACCGGGTGCACTCTCTGAAATTCAAAAGCCAAGGTTTTTGTGCTTGCCTGGTTTCGGGGTTTTTGCATCTTACCTTAGATGATGAGTAATAAATGTTTCTTTTTGATTTTGTGCATTATATGGCCAATGTATTTCGTTGTTGCATTATTTGGATACTCTACACGCTCTTTGTTCAGTCTCTATATATCTCTGCATAGACATCTCATTTTTCACCCTCCAGTCTTTGAAATGTTAAGCTTCATTTTGCACTCTTATTATTGGCTCTACAGATAAACAGAATACACGTAGCATCGAATTAGTCTTATTCTTAGTGATGCATTTCTTCTGGCAAATAACACATTTAATGACTCATGGATAGTTTACAGGCACGAAATCGCTCGTGACTTTTCCCATACCCAAAGGCCTTAATATAGTACATGACGTGTACATGTTCCGTCGCATGGCCAACTTAACAAGTTAGCCCAACTCGGACCGTCACGCAAATATGGCGGGATCAAATCGCACTTTAATTGTTAAGCTAGTACGTTACCATAATGAAAAGAAAAACAGTAGAATTGATTCTGTATTAAGCGAATACCGAAAGTAATATCGAACTTGTCTCAGAGGATAATCGAAAAGGAAAAAAAAACAAGTTAAGTGCTGGCTGAACTCGGACACCAAGGGTTCCGAACTAGATTTTTTAAAACCCTTACGTAAAAATAATAAAAAGGAGGAGTTTGTCACCTACCGTGTACGTTTGTATATGTCTGTTGCTCTGCATATTCGACTATACCACAGTAGTTCGTAAAAAGAATGGCCGTGTTTGATTAAGGATTTTGTTAAATAAGAAGCAAGTTTATTTGAGGTAAGTTGATTAAGTGAGATCGAGTGAGCTGAATCAAAGATGACCAGAACTTATTGGTTTTGGTCAAATAATCTTTGTTGTAATAATTTATGCCATAACTATTAACCTTAAAATCACGTTAGTTAATGTTGGTTTACACAGTTGATATTCCAGCTGTATTCTGATATAAGTTAGAAATACCAAAATATTTTGTTTGTTATTTTTCTTTGAACAAAGCGGGCGTACTGTTTCGTTTTTATGCCGTGGTTGTACTCGCAGATTAGTGATGTGCAATTATGAAGATGTTACGGCCCAAGTTGCTTAATTAGAACGCTGATTAATCCAGGTAAGGATATGGGTCGAACATAAGGTAAAGTTTGGGATTGGGGTAGTTAAGGGGAAACTTAGCTTTTTTAATTGTTATGTTTTTATATGAGGTATGTACGTAAACAAACTATGTACATTCTAGAATGTTTGCGTATTTAAGGGTTGATAGTTCTCAATCATTCAAGATTTATAGCAGGTTCACTCTTGTGTCGAGCAATAAATTGTGCAAAATTTCACCTATTTCAAGTTTTAAAGTGTAATGTTTTAATTACAGAAACCTGTATCAGTTTTAAATTGGTCAACACATAATGATATTTTAAAGCATATTATGCTTCTTAATTGGCTGAAGCATGGGTATGCTAGGAGACACCCATATATTTTTTACATGATCCTATATAACTTGTAAATATTGTATGTATGTTTAATTAGGTCTAATCTCTTAAATGAATTTGAAAGTTTTATTTTTTTGGCAATCAAGGAAGTAATGTAAGAGGCCTAAGTTACCGAAATCTTACTGCGCTAACGAATGAATTACCGCACTTACGGCATCCGTCGTAGAGTTGTTCAGTTCATAGTCTAATTGCAACAATCCAGATAATGGAGGCGCATTGTGTTTTGCGTCGAACGCAATCGAGGGGGACGAGTGCTCTCATTCAAATGGCAAACAGAGGAATGTTCATATTTGTACACAGTGCAGTGTGTATACCTTCAGTTCATTTTGTATATTTTAGTACGGATTTATGTAATAGCTATCGTTTGGTGATATTCTAGATGTTTTGGAAGAGTACGTTTTTATAATGACGAATCTAGATGTTTTGTTTGGTATAATTTTACTTAAAATCCTACCACGTCATCACCATCATTACCATAATTCAGCAACTTATTTTAGTCATTTATTGTAAAAATAAATAAATAAATAGGCCTCTCCTAATGACTTTTATAGTTGTCGGTTGGAAGCGGCCTGCATCGAACAGCTTTTCCTGCAATCTTTTCCAGTTTGTCCCCACCTGTGGGTGGGTGCGCTACGCTTGACGATACGTCAAACCTACTTTAGAATGTCAAATTTCTTGACCAATTTCATAGTAATATATTGTTTTAAACTTTCATGGTCACTAACATTAGAATAGTTTGTTACGGGATTGCTACCATGTACCTTATTTTTGAGTTCCCGATATTTCGGCACTGTTGCAAGCGCCATGATCACGGAGTAACTGAAGATCTTGCGGGTAAGTTGTTAAGGGCAAACATATCGGTCTACCCTCTTTCGCTGTTTTTTATTGCACGCGTCGGTACCATTGTCCACAAAATCACTATTTTCTCGCACCTGTTCTCGACACACAACACTAACAGTATCTGACCGCGAAACAGCAGTTTGTTGTTTTTTCCGGTTTTTGCACATACGAATCACTGGATTCCAGACACTTGACAATTTAAACCCATCCTCGCGATTGAAATTTTTGTACTTTGTAATTTCAATCGCTTCCCTGACCATTCTTGGAAAAGTACGACAACTCGAGCCCCGAGCGAGCGATAATTACCTAAACATGTAGGGCTGTCGCTTATTAAAATAATACCTAACCCTTCTCTTTAATTTATTGATGTTTAGTAGTCGCTTTTTCTCGTTTACCTTATTGAAATGTCGTTTGCAGCTATGATCAGAATGTGAATATTAGGTTGGGGAAAAAATCTTTTCGCATTATAGTATGTATGAACTTGTAATAAAATCTCTTTGGCTGTACTTTTTGTATCTGGCTGGTTTTGGTTGGTATCATTAAAAGTTTGAATTTAAAACAAGATAATTCTAAATTCAAATTAGGAAAATGTGTGTTTTTCATTTGTTTTTCGTACTGTGTAGATGATGAGTGAATCTAATGAATCTTCATATCGAATATCTATTCGATACATTTTTAAATTTTACTAAAAAAACCGAACTATTTTTGCTAACCAAGTGCTACGTATCAAACTTAGTATTTTTTTAAATCATCATAAAAACCTACTACGATGATAGTTTATAGTGAGAATAAAAGTCTAAGTTAACCCATACCCCTCCCTATTTCTGAGGTTGTCCAGAGAGGGTAGCAGTTTCCATGAGGTGAACTTGCTTGTTTGACCTGACCCTATCCGTAAAGAAAAAAATATAACCCGGTAGTCAAGTTAACCCCTCGCTGACATCAAAACACTTGGGGTGGGAACGAATCGACAAACATAGTTTCAAATATTTACTTAGGAGAAAAGAATTTGTACGTCGGACGCGCCCGGCCTCGCTCGATCCCGATACGCCACACACTCGTTTATCTGTTTAAACATAGTGTTGTTTGTAATCGATATCTTTAATCGATGTCTTCATTCTTTCTTCTTCTGTAAAAAACCGGCCAAGTGCGAGTCGGACTTGCGCACGAAGGGTTCCGTATCATATATGAAAACAGCAAAAAAATCACGTTTGTTGTATGGGGCTCCCATACATATTAATTGTTTTCTAATTTTCAGTAATATTTTGTTATAGCGGCAACAGAAATACATCATCTGTAAAAATTTCAACTCTCTAACTATCACGGCTCATGAGATACAGCCTGGTGAGAGACGGACAGACGGACAGCGGAGCCTTAGTAATAGGGTCCCGTTTTACCCTTTGGGTACGGAACTCTAAAAATGCACGTTTAATTATATACATTTTATTGCAGTACAGTGCAGCAGTTTTATTTTAGTGAGACGTGGCATTTTTTTATCATCTGGTGTGATTTGGTTTTTTAAAGTCATAATCCTTTACTTATGTTTCATTATTTTTTTGAGAGTTTATCTTTATGTTACACTCAATATAGTTATTTGTCGTTAGTCGGTATTTTTTTGCAACTTACTAACATCAACTAAAGATGTGTTTACTCTGCTTAAAGCTAAATTTGCCAAAAATCTTGTTAAATTTAATTTTGAAAACTATCGTTAAAATATCATTAATGTTAACATCACTAATTCAATACGTGATATAAAGATGATCAATATTAAATTTTCCATATACTTAACCTCCATTTAAATTCGCTATAGATCATAAAAAATAATAATATTTACGTTGAGAATACCTATTTAAATTTTTGTTTTTAGCAATTCCATGCAAGGTTTAATTGAAGATAAATAACACTTGTAATCGATGGTACAAATCTCTTTATTCATAAGAAACATTTAGAGGATATCAGGAATGCACAGCTTTACAAACAATAGTAGAATAGTAACTAAAGATGGCGGAAACGCAAGATTCACTCCGCGACGCATCAATCGACTCTCTCGCATAGACTGGCTGCCGGAAGGAAGCGCGTGCGCGGGGGGCCCCGCGCGGGGTATTCGCGCGCCTATTTTACCGCTCGACTAAAGTGCGTTCGGATTCCGCGTTACACACTTGAAAAAAATCATCGACCTCAGGTGGGACTCGAACCCACGTCCCATCGCATGCCGGGCGAGTGCTTTACCAACTAAGCTACCGAGGACGTCACGTGACAAGATGAAATTCCTCAAGTGTTTTTTCTCGCTGTCAAAGCCAGCGTTAAATTGCTAAAAACAAAAATTCCCACACAACCAGTCCCACCCACAACAAGTCCCACCTTAGGTCGATGATTTTTCTCAGGTGTTATTTATCTTCAATTACTACCCATTTATTTTTATTTTAAATATAAAGGTGTTCTACTTCTAGTTATACAAGGTTCAAGGTTGCAAGCTAACAGTAAAAGCTGTTACAAGTTTCTACGAGCTTAAGTTCCGAATATAATTAAATACTCGACAAACCAATTGGCGTGATGACATGGTGATTCGCATTGGACAAAAATTCTGGACTCGACTCCCGGTTGTTCAATAATTTATAAAACAACTTTTTTAAGTTGGCTCCAAGATATCAATATCCTTATTTTACTTTCCAACCATGTTTTGTTATTACCCGACTGCCAAACGAGGGTTATGTTTTTCGAGCGTATGTATGTATGTATGTTTGTATGTAAGTATGTCTATTTCTTTGGCACGCCCTACAGCCTAAGCCGTTTAACGGATATTCAAGAATAATATAAATAGATTCGTCTCAATTGTGGGAGTGACAAGGAAAATGTTATTTCCCGGAATTCCCGTGGGAACAGAACTTACGCGGGAAAAACGGATCTCTCTTCTCTTCTTCACACTTTACACTATGGGTCACATATTTTCAGTGCTAATAGTATTTAATACTTTATTTTCCAAAATTCCTACGGAAACAGGCAAAAAAATACACTGAAAAAATAGGAAGGAAAAACCGTTTAATGGATTTCAACATATGATATGTCATTAGATTCGTCTCAGTTGTGGGAGTGACATAGGCTAAGTTATTACCCGAAATTTCTATTGGTACATGAATTAAACGGGAAAACCCGATTTCAGATACTACTTACTCGAGTTAAATCTTTTTTTTTTCAATAAAGAGTTACAAATAAGGCATTATAGTTCATTGAAAAGTAGTAGCAGAACACTAGAAACTAATAAATCAAAAATAAAATTAATTAATAAATAAAATAAAAAACACGACTGCGTAAAAAGTAAACTTAAAAGATGAAAACAAGATTTAAAGAATCAATTTGCAGTCGGAGCCATCAAATCCATTAACAGCATAATGATGATTGACTTGGTATGCACTGCGTTAGTACCTAATTAAGTAATTTAAATCCGTGTAGAAAAAGTCGAATAAAGGTACATGGATTTGATGCCTCAGACTGCAAATTGATTCTTTTAATCTTGTTTTCATCTTTTAAGTTCACTTTTTACGCAGTCAGGTTTTTTTATTTTTTTTATTGATTTATTTTATTTGTGTATAAAAACAATAGTGATTAACTAATGACATAAAACAATAGTGATTAAACTAGGGACCGAGTTAATTCATAATGCGACCCTAACAGGCATCATATAGTTTTAATGAACTAATCAAATCAAAAGACGTAGCTAATGCAAGTTTTAGACAGGATTTATCTTCCGAATAAGAAAGTGCAGAATTGGAACTCGACGAAGATTGCACATTCGTAAGTAGGTCGCGAAAAACTTTGTTTTATTAGCGAATGATTAATTCAACCTTGTTTAGATTTTTTCTGCTTTAACGTAAAAAAACTATCCTTTTACTGTCTTCAAAATTTTAAGAGCATAATTCTGATCTCCTAAGACATTTATTGCTTGCTACATATAGTATGCAATATAGCAGAGGGCGTTCCTTTAAGTTCGTTTATTTACTATTTTTAGGATTAAAAACATTTTGATTTCAATTTGGAATCTGTTTTTTTATTAATAGACGCTATAGTATTATGGGTCAACGGTAACGGTTTTTATTGCTTAACATATTTTCTATACAGGGTGTAACAGAATTAATGTACTTCCTCTTAAGGACTGATTCTGGTGCTCAAATACAACAACTTTTACTATAGGACCAACATCGAAATCGCATAAAAAAAAATCACCTCCCCATACAAAATCGCCGATCGGATGACATCAGTTTGTATGAAAAAATCTTGTTTTTTTGAGATTTCGATGTTGGTCCCACAGTATAAGTTGTTGTATTTGAGCACCACAATCAGCCCATAAGAGAAAGTACATTGATTCTGTTACACCTTGTATTATGCTGTCTCAAGTGTGTGTGTAGTACTAATGCAAAAGTAGTTTTCGCTCTATTTGTCTTCTTACTGACAGCAGTATCTTAGGAGTGAGAGATAGGAAAAGGCGAATACACGGAAATTGTCTTACAAATCGTTACTCAGATTTAAGAAAGACGAAAAGAAGGTGTAAGGTATGATCGTGGGTGTCACGTCGTCATCGATTACTGACTGTTTAGTGACGTTGATAGATCGCTGGCCGACTGTACAACTTTCACTGAGACATTTTTGTGTGGCCCAAGTCACAAACTTATTTTGTACAACACACATCTCCTTTAGTAGGTAAATCTTATTAAATTGGGTACTTAGGTGCTACTTAAGTATAATAAGTATTTTTTTCCACCAGAAAAAGTGAAGTTAGGTAAGTAAGTCTACAATAATTAAGTAATACATAATGATAAGCCTTTGATGTTGGTCCCGTATAAAAAGCAGTTACTATTCCAGTATGAGAGCTAAGCAAACGGTTACAAAATATGGACACAGAATATTTAAGTTACACCGTGTATTTAGTAAATAGATGAACTAGCAGTTTTTGTGGTATTAACAAAATCAATTACGCTATAACTCCTAAAGTTCATTTATTTTTCTATCATATTCAGCTTAAATGAAATCATTGCGAAATTACAGCTTTCTTGTACTAACGGTATCTGAGCTAAGCCGAAGAGCGACACTACAATGGTTATATGATATGGTATTGTTACTTACAAAATATTGGACGTCACATACACTGGTCTGATAAAAAGGTAATTAAGTAGCTACAGCACTAATTTTAGAAATAACGACGGTATCTCAACATTCAAATCCAACGCAGTACCTAAATACCCGTGTTGTATATATAATATATATTTATATATACAACACTATAATTTATTCCAATAAAAACTTTTATCAGGTTATCCATCTATCAGTGCGTGCCGTTGTAATTTCCCAAGACTTGGACCAAAATCATACTTACTTTCATTTACTAAATAAACATAGCGCTGAAACTTTTCTATTACTGATGTTTGTGATTGGCTAGTTATTTCGGTCTATTTGCCATCGTCGGGCAAGATTATTTCACTCAGAAAGTTGGTTTTTAATATCCAACTCTGTTGATTCTTGTATCTTTCTTTGCTGCGTTGGATGAAATGAAATTATTCCTTTGTAAAGTGCAAAAGAACGTTTATTTCGTTGTCATTAATAATTGTGTAACTCTGTCGAATTCGTAAAATTTTTCAGGCAATATAGAAATAGTTTTTAAGAACTAAGTGAGGAGGCATTTGCTTGCTCACTTTATTTTTTAATGAATAAATAAACTTATAACATCATAATTTCAGCCACAGTTTGTCCACTGCTGAAGATAGGCCTCCCCCAGTGATTTCTAGATCGGCCAGTTGGAAGTGACCTGCATCCAGCGGATTCCCGCAACCTTTACCAGGCCGTCATACTTATACCACACTAAAAAATCTATAGTCAGTTAGGTTTGGTATTTTGTTCTTTAGCGCAACTCATACGAGCCTTGCAAGAGGCAGATCTTTCAACATTTTTGCTAACTCTTTATTTCCATTTAAGATCCGTTATAGGCCTTTTCATAAAACTCCATAAAAAGCATTCAATGACCGACTATAGTTTGGCGTGTTAATTTGCATTTCGGATTAAAATCCAAGCGGTTACGGTTGTCGAAGCGACAAGTGTTTGTGTGATGATGATGAGCGCGGCTCGGCTAATAAGGAGGTCGTCAAACCTCCGTATTAGCCGAGACGCGAGTACCTACGCCGGATATGGTGTCACCATCTCTGAGGTCCCGGGTTCTATTTCCGGTCGGGTCAATAATGTTTTTCAATACTATCTTTCACAAATAATGTATTCAAGTTAGTGTCTATCCGTTATCTACTCGTAGTTTCTGCAAGAGTACCTTTAAGATTTTGGACCAAGATGTTGTAACAGTTGATAGAATTGTTAAACTAATATAAATTCAAGTTCGTTCGTTTTTTGAGTAATTGAACCCTCGATAATCAGTGTAAAAATCTTTACTTTAACGATAAGGTTTTCGTACTTTAGGAAGAAATAACATAGCCCTTACAGGATTACTTTGATGTCTATAAAGGCCACAGTTTTTAGATATAGGTAGAGGTTTTAAGTTTTGTGCTCTCGGTGATGTGAAAAATTCAACCTTCTCGATCAACTCAATCCTAATCTTTAAAACGCATATTCTCACAAAAACTTTTTCTGGTTCTCAAAAAACATTGTTTCTACAATGAGATCAACGATCAAAATCGATACTCCCAAAGTTGCCAAAACATGGTCAAAATAACTTTAACAAAAACAACATCATCCCGAATTTTTCAATTGACAAAACCATAGAGCGACACATTTAATTAAATCCTCATAAAACTTGACTGGTCGGTACTAATGAATGCGATTTTTAATATCTTTGAAATAAATCGCTCTCTTTCAAACTACTTAAAAGTAGACGTTCCGAATTAGGGGTAACGCAGACTATTTTTCCCGACTGCCAAACGAGGGTTATGTTTTTCGAGCGTATGTATGTATGTAAGTATGTCTATTTCTGTGACACGCCCTACAGCCTAAACCGTTTAACAGATATAAAAGTATAAATATCAATAGATTCGTCTCAATTGTTGCCTCAGACTGCAAATTGATTCTTGAAATCTTGTTTTCATCTTTTAAGTTCACTTTTAACGCAGTCGGTTATTTTGATTTTTCAAATTAATTTAATGAATATCTTGTTAAAACAAACAATAACAATAATTAGACTTTAGACTAACACCAGACAGCTAGTCTCCATCAATAGCTCTGAACCCAGTTCTTCTGTAAGCCCAAATTTGTCGTTAGCTGCTGTCGTTAGTTCCTCATATATCTACCTACAAATTGGGTATACTAGTCTCTAATTACATCCCAACGAATAGGCGCACAGAGTAAAACGAGATGCAGGAGAGTAGGCTGCGTTACTTTGTTTTAAGAAAACGAAAAACAAAATGCGATTTTAGTATTACACAATAGAAAACACATTCGCCTCCGACAGCCAGTATTAAGGGCGCAATGGATATCTAATATTTGTAATCCTAAAATTATCATTTAAACAGGTTAAGATCGTTTGTGCATCGTTAACTATGCATTCATTTTATTTTTATTCGAAGTATATCAATCAACTTACAAGCATGGTCGTCTGCAAATGGCTTTATTGAATTTTCAAGTCCTTTTAAAATGGCGGGTTGTTGAGCTTTGAATATTTTAATTTCCGGCCTTTCTCTCTTGTTCAGAAATCAGTTCAAATCCAGTGGTAAATGTGAAATGATCAGCAACACAATATCTCAACATCTCTGAAATAAAAGATATTTAGGATGCCAAGCCAGGTTTATTAAGGACACATCGTATGATATGAATGCAATGGAGCCGGTTTTGAAGGCGGTATTTTTATTTTATTAGGAAACTTAGCAGCTTGTGTTTTAATAAACATTACATTAAATCTAAAAAGAGCTCTAGCCAATTAAAGAGTTCCACACCACTTTTGCGTAAGATAAGTATTTAACGTAGAAGCAGCAGATAAAAAAGGATAATTTAACAAAATACTTTATAAGAAAATCCTGAATATAAATTATACTTATATTACTAATACAATCAAATAACGAGATTTCTGGTTGGCCGGTGTTATATCCAGAAATATATATTACCTACCCACTTGAACGATTGCAGTACAAAACAGTTATTATGTTAGCTACTGTTTTATAACACAAAGTTAATATTAGAATTACATGCTTGGTTGAGTTAAAGTAGAATTAATTAATAATTAACAATCTGGTAAGCTATCGTTCGTTTCTCTTAGGTCTATCACGTTCCTAAGTAGTTCCTTGAGAGTCGCCTTGTCCTCCTCTCTCGTGCATATCGTGTCAACTTGCCTCCGGCCTCCCTGCCCGCTGTGTGAAAACCCTTCTTTTAAGTCTCTGACCATAAGCGCATAATCGCTCACTAGAGCTATTTTCTTCACTCATTCATTACGGGTGTGCTATTTATCGAGTTGATTTTTAGGGTTCCGTACCCAAAGGGTAAAACGGGACTCTACTACTAAGACTCCGCTGTCCTTCTGTCACCAGGCTGTATCTCATGAACCGTGACAGTTTGACAGTTGAAATTTTCACAGATGATGTATTTCTGTTGCCTCTATAACAACAAATACTAAAAACCAGAATAAAATAAATATTTAAGGGGGCTCCGATACAACGAACGCGATTTTTTTTTGCTCGTTTTTATAGATGATGCGCCATTTATAGTCCAGCGCGCTCGCATCTCGGCTACGGAGGTCGTCTAACTTTAATTTACCTAACACCCTGTATCTTTTTATTTAATTTTGCATATTAATAACTTATTCATGCCTTAACGACTGAACGCAATTATTATCATCCCATTCAGATTAAGGAGATAGCAGAATATTCTTTATTATCAATATTTGCTTCAAGACTGTTTTCTTGTGAACACAGGTTTTAGAGATCAGTAATGTTTTTAGGGTTCCATTCGAGTAAAAAAGTATAATTCGTGCGTGTCTGTTTGTCACTCAATTAAGTACCTTCATACATGTTTTCTGTGTCTAAATAAAGACATGTAGCGTAAATAAATTTAAATGAATAGGTCTTTTAGAAAAAAAATGATATCAAACGAGAGGGCTTATTGCTAGTAAAGGTTTATTTTAACCAGGGGAAGAAACTTCTTATTTTAATTTTAAGTGTTCTTGTAGTCTAAAAAAGTTTTAATTAATTGTACTGTAAATATATAATTGTGGTGCTATTTTTTTTTTAAACAGAATTCAATACATCACTTTTACCGGTGGAAAAAAAATGCAATCTTTGAATAATGTATCAATAGAAAATGAACTCAAAGCATATAAAGTAATCATACAAGAAAATGTAATACAAGAGTTTGAGTTCCGTATCATAAAGAGATTAAATTATGAAATGTTAACATTTGTAGTAAGACCGATAATAATTATTAACTAAAAACAATTTCTAACCTTTTTTATAATTTAACTCGTTTTGTATAGATGCAGAAAAGTAACCGCAAGACTGTCTAAAACCATCTTAACACGGAATCATTAAAATAAAGAACTCAAACACCTTAGCACCTTTCACCCTTAGCCGTTTTTTGTATTTGCCACAGCCGAGGGCTGTGTGCTAAACAGAATTTTAAACATGTTTGCAGAGACCCTCCTTTGATTATGAAATCGCCCAAGAAAAATCTACGTGCAGTTTCGAGTGTTTTCTTGCTGTAATATTAAAAAAGTTGATGAAACGTAAATTAATGTTTGCCAAAAAATGTCTTCGTTTGAAGTTTAGATGAAAGGACTAATATTGCTTAGCTAGCTAATCGGTGGTTTTCAGAGGAAATGGAAGTTTGTTAGCCGTAAGATTTCGCCAGCACTAGACACTCTAGAAGTCTAGACAGTAAGAGAACTAGACAGCTCTGTACTACTGTAAACACATCTCCGCATAGAACAGCAAGGATCTTTACCCTGCTTTGGTAGAAACATCCTGCAATGCCAGTTTACACATTTTTCTTCGCTTTGGTAACCTACCGACACTTGTCCCAGCCGACGATGATCGAGAGGCGAGAAGAACTAGAAACTAGAAACGAGTTGGTGAGCAGCGGGAAACGAGGTGTAGTTTCGATAGTTTTGTCGCTAGGCTTTAGGCAGTTGTCCCACCGCAGACGAGAAAACGATTAACTATCGGCGATTTTCTCGCTCAAGAAACGTACAATAAATATGCAATTCCGTATAAACAAAAGAGATACATATATTCATAGTTGCTCTCTGACTGTTCACACTGCCGGCGACGGCTTGATTCACTAGTTTAGTCGCTGAGCGTCAAGAGCTAATAAAGATGTACCCGCTCAGTGATTCTCGCTCGGCGTTGCTCGCTTGATGCTCGCTCGGTTTGCACAGGACTGACAAGCGACCGCGAGCGATTGGCGAAAAATATAATTCTCAAGAATAAATAAAGAGAAGCCTCGTTTATTTATATGTCAGTATTAAGAATTTAATATAAGAGTATTATTTGCCACATTGTTACGTCCAGACTGTTGAGGTTTTCAAACTTAAGACAATGTATGGAGGAAATAACAAGGACATTAAAGGTTAACGTTGTTTCATTCTCTTTTAAGGGTTCCGTAATTAAAGAGGTTAGAATTAACCCGTTACAGGATCACTTTGTTTTTCGTCTGTATCTGACTGACTGTCCGTCTAGACCTTTTTACCAGGTACACGTAATAATTTTAATTTCAATCATCAACTCCTTGAAGATGTAAAAAAAAACATTAGAACAATCAACGCAATGCCCGTGGTTATCCTACAAACAGTTGCTCCTTACGGGAATCAAACCCGCGACGCGATTTCTAGACCAAGTATGTCGTCTAATACATTCTAAACAAGGCTTTTTTTTAAATGATAACGTCTTAAGAATCGATGACCGGCTGCACGCACGAAAAAATGTCACGTTCGGCGTGCGAGCGAGACTGCGAATCAAGCGATAGAGAAGCATGATCGGTCTGTGTTCGGCGTCTGCGCATCTATCTCTCTTCCACTTCATCGGCCGATGCGTCCGAGTAGCATCAATGTTTCCTTAAGACATTATCACGTAAAATTAACGTCCGTAAACCGAGTTGACAGACAACCAATTTTTTTTTAAAACATAAGGTATAACATTCAGAATAATTGATAATTGTTATGCGTCGTTTTTAGGGTTCCGTGTCCTTGATTAAGGGTAAAACGGGACCCTATTACTAAGGCTCCGCTGTCCGTTTGTCTGTCTTTCTGTCTGTCTGTCTGTCCGTCTGTCACTAGGCTACAGCCTGGCTACAGCTACAGGCTACAACCGTGAGAATTAGAGAGTTGAAATTTTCACAGATGATGTATTTAAGTTGCCGCTATAACAACAAATACTAAAAAACAGAATACAATAATATTTATGGGGGCTCCCATACAACAAACGTATTTTTTTGCCGTTTTTATAGAAAATGGTACGGAACCCTTCATGCGCTAGTCCGACTCGCACTTGGCCGGTTTCGTTTAAATGACTCGTATTAGAATTGCGTAGGAAAGTATGTAGATAAAATAAAAATCATCCAAGTCGAGCTTTGAACTTTGACGTGTAGTCGGAAATACCATGCAAATTCCAATGAAAAATGTATTCTGCTAACAGTGTTCCAATTTTTTTCGCCGGTCGGCTGAAAAATTGAGGTTTATTTTAGATTGACACTCGGTTGAACTGTATATTATAATGGGTCAAGTCCCAGAGCAGTTTTTTTAGTATAATCCTTAATTAACTTTCCAATAGCGAGCCTCGAAGCAGGTTTTTCACAATTACAATAATAATGAAGCATTTTAACAAATTTAGGTATTTACATAAACTCCTATTTTATTACCCAACTATCTAAAACGAAAGTTTTATAAAGGACATTTTTATACAACTCAGATCCAATAATTTTGGTATGGTATCACCCAAAGAGGATTTAAATAGCGAAAACTATTTAAGGCATACTTGTAACTAATATTTTTGTCTACATCTGTTTTAAAAGTGCTGTTTGTTTTTCATCAAAATAAAAAAAAATACCTTGGAATCACCATCGTTATCTTGACAGTCTATTTATTTTTAATATTTTAGTATATAAGGAGATCTGAATCTAAATTCAGTTAAGGCAGTGACGACAGAAATTCTAGCCTATAATATCTAACAAAAATGAACGTTAAGTTACGATGGCATCCTAAATAGTCCCTGATTTGAGCATAGTTTCATTATCTAGCTTAAAAAGCTAGTCATTAGACTGGTATTTATCATATTTTATACCTACTTTAGCAACTTTTTTGAAACACAAACTAGGAGATGCCCTAGTTAGGGGCGCTGTAACTAATTTAAAATTTTAATTAATTCCCTCTGCTGAAGTGTAAAATTACAGAATAGTTTATTATGCAACACATTCTGTTTTTGTTTTAGCGCTCGGCCTAATCGCGTTAAATATATACTGTATTCATAATATAATATTATTGTTCTAAACGTCATTATTTTAAGAGTCCCCACTCTTGGTATTTTACGGTACATCGTAAAATTGACTTAAAGACAACAAATGCTTATTTAGAATAGAATAGAAGAACATTTATTCATAGCCATGCATACAATTAGAATTAGAAAATAATTTTGATAGTATTGATATCATACACGTTACTAAAAAGGTCGAATTTACTTAGTTAAATACAAGACAATTTATGTAATTTAGAACACCTTATTTTATTTGAAGATAAATAACACTTGAAAAATCATCGACCTCAGGTGGGACTCGAACCCACGTCCCATCGCATGCCGAGCGAGTGCGTGACCGGCATGGAATTGCTATAAAAAAAAACAACCTTATTTAATTCTGTAAGGATGTGCTACGGCTATGTAGGTATAAAATGTACCCAAAAAAATAAATTAAATTCGATTTCTGGTTATTGGAAATCACTTAGTTTGAGCCTAGACGACCATCTGGTTTAGTGGTTCGCGCTCCGGACTACAAAGCCTGGCTGCGGGTTCGAATCCCGCGAGGGGCAAATGTTTATGTAATGAGCACGAGCATATTTACCTATGTCATGGACGTTTATAAACGTATATAAGTATGTTTATCCGTTATCTAGTCGCCATAGTACAAGCCATAGACCATTTTTTCTTATAGCATTAAATTTGCATATTATATTTTACTTATCTGTAATCTGCCTTTAGACAAATAAATACAGTCTATTCTATTCTATTCTATGTTAAGTTTGGGACTAGATAATTGGTGTTATTGTGGAAACAATTTATTATTTGCATAAAAATTAATTTTATTGGTTTTATTTACTATCATGTCTGGGTGGTAGACGCCCATAGAAGATTTCATTGCTACGTAACTCGTAACAAAATAAAGATAATTTCACACTTGACCACTATGGATATGACAATTAGTGTTTTCAGGCGCATATTATTTATTTTTATACCTAATTGATACCTAAAAAATAAAGTTAATATAGGGGGTGGCCCAAGAAAAGGTAGCAAAATTATTGGATTAACCAAACAAGTAAACGAGAGAAATACTTGAAAAGTTTTAGTACGTAGAGAGATATCTATGAAATAGGATGACTTACAAAGAAATGGAATATGTAAGAATGATTACATTCCGTTATCTATTATAAATTTATGAAATTATAAATAAATTGTTGTCATAATAACACCAATTGTCTAGCCCCAAACTAAGCAAAGCTTGTGCTATGGCGACTAGATAACGGATAAACATACTTAAATACGTTTATAAACATCCATGACTTAGATGCAAATGCTCGTGCTCATCACACTAACATTTGTTCCTCGCGGGATTCGAACCCGCAACCGCCAGGCATTCTAGTCCTGAGCGCGAACCACTACACCAGACGGTCGCCATCATTATATTATGCTGAATGACCCAGATGTAAGAGGAATACATACTGCTTCAATCCCACATAGGATCTTGATAAAGGAAGCAAGTCAAGTGAATGACGAGAGTTGTAAGAAAAACATGTAAAATATTTTATGCAAAACGACTTCAAATGCATAAACATTTTATGCAAAACATCTGGATGGTATTTGCACAAAATATTTTGATTTCATTAGTCTTCTATCTTAGTGTTGACTCTCATAACAGTCTTATGGGTGTACGATTATAATTTGATGGTGTTTATTATACAAGCATCATTTTATCTCAGGTACTCCAGAGCTTCGTGGAACATCAAACAAGATATCTCAAACAATTTTGTCCTAGAAACAAGTTCAAATATTTTTCTAATACCTATCAATCGGGGTCAGGTATTAGTACAGTTTGCTTTGAAAATATGTAGAATAATTTGGGACTTTGATTTCGTTGATCTGTTTTGAGGGTTCCGTACCCAAAGGGTAAAACGGGACCCTATTACTAAGGCTCCGCTGTCCGTCTGTCTGTCACCAGGATGTATCTCATGAACTGTGATAGTTAGAGAGTTGATATTTTCACAGATGATGTATTTGTCTTGCCGCTATAACAACAAATACTGAAATACAGAATACAGGGGTCCCATACAACAAACGTGTTTTTTTGCCGTTTTTATTGATAATGGTATGGCGCGAGTCCGACCGACTTGCACGCGAGGCACTTGGCCGGTTTTTTATTGATTATTGTGTTTATATTGGTTATGTTTCTAATTTTCTAGACACTGACGTTTCAGGTCAGTGTCTAGAACATTAGAAAATTCTAAAATCGGTAATGAAATAAGTGTGCAGCTGATAATTATGTTTGCCAAATGTGTTAGTTTTTTATTTCTTACATATAATTTACTTATAAGATGGAAGACGATAAGAATGCCAGTGCATTAACTGAGGTATAACGCTAGTACATTATACCTAAATGGTCTATGTCCTATTTTTACTGTAGTGTTGGTTTTTTTACATAGGATTTTTTTATGTCACTTGTCATATAAGTAAGAGTAAGTTAGTAAGTTTTATTATCTATAACGCAAGGCGCAAAAGTAGAAAAGTTACGAAAATGATGGTAATACATGATCTGACTATTTATGTAAAATAATAATGATTATTCACATTCTTGCCAGAATGCATACCTACATTTACTTTAAACTCGTAAACTCTCTAAATAAACGACAAAACTGCATCCAACTGTACTCATCTTCGCTATGAGCAAATTGACGGAGCAACCACTTTCCGGGTGCCGTTGCCTAAATAAATGTTTTTCCACGGAACACAGGTATAATACTGTTTGCTTACATAAGTCGTACTATAGACGTGTGAAGTGAAAATTAGTCTTGTCTGAGAAAGATAGGAATGTGATTTCGCATGCGACATTCAGATGCTCCATTCTCATATCTGGGGGGTAACCATGAACTCTTAAAACAATCTCAAATATGTCAAATCTTGTCAAATCTGTCAAATTTCGTACGTAGTCATAAACAAATTTGACAGATTTGGGATTGTTTTAAGAGTTCATGGTTACCCCGCAGATCAATTGACAACCCGCACTCTTATTCCCAAAAAATAAGCAATCACCAATTATAATCGCGCAGTCATCGCCCGATTGATGCTTTGTGTCAACGTTATATTGGCAGCACTGACAGTAGTTGCTTTATTTTTGTTTTTTGCTGTCAATTTGCGATTTTAAAGCCAGAATTGCTCAATTTTCGCTATCGCATTGCTTCTGCGAGATAGGGAATCAGGGTACTGATTGACGTAGCAGTGAAATGATTCGCCTTAAAGACACTATTTTGTCCAAATGACAATCAAAGGTCAAACAATATTTAGGCACGTAGCGTAATCACTAAATACCGTAGAAAAATAAACCACACGTTTTTTCCGGATTCACCAAATTTCCGGAAAACATTTTTCATTTGCATTTAAAAAATTTCATGGGCAATTAAAAAAAAGTAATCTTTATATCAGAAAACAGGATTAAAATCATTTTTCCTATAGTCTTTTTTTAGTTGTGATAAGTTTGACTGTCTGCGAAAATGTTGACATATGTAATTATTTTATTGTTTCCATAAAAAAAGTAACTTGGATTCGTATAATAAATCGATTTCATAATTTAAGTTCACATAGTTTTCTATACAAAAATAATAAAATAACACAAAGCATGACGTTGTAAGTTTATTAAAATTTAAAAGAAACGTTTATCCTTTGTAAACAAAACATCCCACTAACAAACCATGTAAAAGAAATAACAGAACAATAACCATACTACAGTAAGAAGATTCAGAATGCCTACTTATTCACCTTTCATAACCAGCCTATATCAGTCCACTGCTGGACACAGGCCTCTCCAAAAGGAGGATTTTGCCATAATCGCCACGCTTGGCAGGCGGGTTGGCGATCGCAGTTTGGCCAATGGTGGAGAGGAGACGCTGCTGCCCGTCTTCTTATGGCGGTCCTCCTGTAGTCGCCTCTTACGACACCCATAGGAAGAGAACGGGTGGTGCAATTCTTTTAACGTGCCGGCACCACACGACACCTTATTCACCTTTACTTTATACCTATAATGAAATCGTGTAAGAAGAAGAAAGAACGCAGTAAAATTATTCTTCCAAAACGAACTTTACTTACTGTTCTTTTGTATGCTATGTATTCAGATAATAACCGATACTAATCAGCGATGAAGGATAGCATTTTATGTTAGTTATAAGATTTTATAGCTTATAAACGAGTTTTTTTTTTATGGTAACAATTAAAATATGTGTGGCTTTAAGAAACAAATTTTCATTCACTTTAAGTCCAGCTAACAACTGATTCTTATTTTTAGTCTAAACTTTTTGGATTTTTGCATTCACAATAACCCTTTATAACAGGACAATACCTATTTAAACTTAAAAAAAACATTTGCAATGGTCTCTGGTGGGATTCGAACCCAAAACCGCTCCCGTAGCTCAGTTGGTAGAGCAGTCGTCCGGATAGCGAAAAGTCGTGGTTTCGAATCCCATCGAAGACAGCAGTTTTTTTTTTCAAATTTAAATGTTTATTTTTAGTTTAAGGTGATCTGTTATTCTGGTTTCTGTACACCAAAACTCAAGAAAATTTAGAAAACTTATAAAAATAATAAAATTAGGCCTTTATTTCCCATAAACTATAACAAATTTGTTTTTTTTATATAATTTGTTAGTGCATATATTCAAGTTTATTCTTAAATTTCTGTAGAAAAATTATATTTCTAAAATTATGTCTCACTTGGGAATCAGACCCGGGACCCTTGAACTAGAGGCATAATACCGCGCTACTGGGACAAAGTAAATGCAAACTCAAAAATCAAATACCTACAATACAATCCATAGATGAATGATGCAAGCCTCTTATAAAATATAAAGCTGGCTTAAAAAACTTTAAGTAAAGTCTAAAAAGCAACAAAAGTTAAAAAAAGATTTGCATTTGTTGTCCATTTTTATTGTACCAACAAAAATTACAAATGTAAAACAGAATTCGAATACATTACATTGCATTCTCGTTACAAGCTCCCTTCTCATAAAACGGAGATTATGCCTAAATTGTCTCCACAACCACAAATAATTTCGTCCCATCAATCAGGCGGCAAAAAATAGACGAAACAGCTTAAATTACGGCAGTGTGTCGAATGGATGATAAAAAGAATAAAAAAGTGAAAAACCAAAGGAACGCACGACGACAGGCTACAGCGCTTTAAAGCGCAAGTTCTAACATCGGGTTGTATGCGTACATTGCAGCTGTGTGCGTGACTCTGCAGGTATTGGAACGTAGGCTTCTCAGTTCTATTTGGACGCCCGAGCGCCGAGCGCGTGAAGCCCGCGCTCCGAAATTCGAATTTCGAACGCGTCTGCCGCATCAGTATTTTATAATCGGACCTTCTTTTGTGGACAGATTCGAAAAAGACCGCTAAGTTAAGCGTGATTTGGCATAAAAAAGTATTCAATGATTTTTGAATTGGAATAAATTAAAACAGTTTAAACGTCACGTGCTGTTATGTGATTTTCGTTAGTGATACACGACACTTTTGGTGAATTGATTGATGAATGATATAATGGTGATTACTGTGAATGAATGAATGCCATTTTATGTGTCATTAGTGTGATTGGTTGTAACCTTTATCGGGAATTTTTCCAAGTAAGTTTGAGTGTTTTTTAATTATTTACATGTTAAGATTAGTAAGATTGGTAAAATGTTATTACTCTCATATACTAGACTCTAAAGGAGCAAATCAAATAAACTTTATATAACTTAACTAAACAAATAGTAAAATATTTAAGGCTGTAATTTCAAGCAATTAATTTTTACAAAAAAAACGGCAAAGGGTTAATAAAATTGTTTTATATTTTACAACATAATGAAACACTTTTACTCGGAATTAGCAAGTACGTATTATTAACATCAAAATAATTATTCAGATGTTCGTTCACTCAAGAGCCTAGTTATAAGCAATCAGGAAATAAAAAGCCATTGTGTAAAATTAACAATAATTGTCACAACATAATAGTACGGACAGCATATCGGTCAAGGATCTTTTTAGCCTTTTAAATTATAGATGTCGTATAATGTGACATAATTAATGTATATCATGAAAATCAACTTGGTATAATTTACGCCATTGGTTTAATAGGCTTATCCAGGGAGTAAAATGAATTCCATTGCTTGAGGAATTTAGATCTACGATCTTCTTGTGACATTTGTCAAGTAAAGAAAATTTATATTTAATCTTTTATAATTTACTGTATTACACGCATATATTATACAAGGGCCTTCTCTAGGACTATAATAATGAATAAACATAGTACTTAATATTTTTATACTTACGAATTGCTTGTGTCATGATTTATAGATCGCAACAAAATACAAGCAATCGATTTTTTTCAAGTGTTATTTTAACTTGAATAAACCTTTCATGTCATTGCTAAAAGATGAAATTTCAACAAAATACAGCTTGTTTTTTGGTGAAGTGTGTGATTGACACACGACGTTCGGTTTCCGACGAAGTCATCTGCTTTTCGACGGGAAATCTACTAGCAAATTAAAATTGAGATTCTTTTCTCTAAAGCTTGCAATTTAAAATGATTGAATCCTTTCAATATTATGATATACCTAAAATTTGCGTTTTTAATACTGCCTGAGATTATCTTATGTCTATAAAACATTTAGGTACACATAAAAATAGATCAAATGATTTTACACATGTTAAGAACCATGCAACTGGATTTTGAAGTAAGTGACTCTACACAAAAGAAAAGGTATTTAAAAATTTACTTTTGACTGTTTAAATAAAATCAAATTGATTCCTACTAGATTCATGGGACAAGAAATTTTTAAGTATTTTCAAGTACCTACTGGACAGTACTGGACAGTCCGGGTACAATGATACGGGCATAGGTACCTGTCCAGGTATATAGTATACTATAGTACCCGGACCGAACTCCACTATAGGCTTTAATAAAAACGCCGTCCTTGACCGCTATCAAACTGTAATCTACTGATAATTGAAACTGTTCTAATTTTATTCTTTTAAGGTTAACGAACCGTAAAAACCGTTTTAAGCGGTAATTTTAATGTATCGTACAAAAAAATAACTTGGCAAACGTAGTGTGGGAAAAGCGGGAGATCGTGCTCTTTGGCCTTCCTTGGTCCCGGATTTCCAGCAGCAGTGGTTTTTTTTTACAGTTTTTTGTGTACACCTTGCATGAAATAAATGATATTTAATTGAATTGACTGCAATAAGCTGACATGATGATTATACATAAAACATGTGTACAGTTTCTATACATAATAATTACAAAAAAAAAATAATGCAACTGTGTCAATTATGCTAAAACGATTTATGACAAGCAAAAAGGCGCTCAGCATATTCAAAATTATGCACAGTTATTATTGTTATAATCGAAATACGACAAACCCATAATAATAGTAAATGCTTTATAATGGTGAATCATTCGTGGAATCCCATTATTGTAATGACTAAATTGCATTTACATACATTTCAGGGACCGCTAGTTACTTAGTTTAGGGTACAGGAAATTAATTGTAAGATAAATTAGTAAAATTGTAGGTAGCAATTTTGAATTGTGTTGAGTTGTGTGTGTGTGTGTTGCCTTATTAGCTGTTAATATACAGTAATTTCTAATTTTGGTCTAAATTGCAAATAGTAATTGCAAAATTTTGTATAATGGCGACTAGATTACCTTAGTTGTTGTTTTAACCACGCATGTTAAGCAATAAACGGTTTGGTTTATTTTATTGATCGATTGTTGTTCAAAACTTGATTACGTTGTAGGTATATAAATAAAATTACACAAAAACCACTCTGCAGCACTTTCCCCTTTCTTTGTAGTTGTCCTCTGCCTAAGAGTTGTCTGGAAGAGATCGCTTTTTAGCGATAAGACCGCCTAAATTGTACATCTTTCTGTAAATATCAACTGTAACTTCTTTGTTTGGTGTGCAATAAAGAGTATCTATCTATCTATCTACGTTCTTTCGGAAAGAGAGATATCTCAAAATATCTTTTTGATTTTGTTTTTTTATGAAATTACATGTACATAGTTACACGAGTATAGAGATTTTGAGACATTGGGAGGCCATAAAATATATGGGCTAAAAACGTAGAGTCGATTAAATAAATACCTAAGTCATGTATGGGGAAATATGGCCTAGGTAGTACGTAGAATATGATATTCGATTTCGATCGCCTACTTAAATTTTGCCAACGTCCAAAACTATCTAAAATAATATAATATTTGGAGGTGAACTTTTGCTTTAAGTGTTTCTAAGTTTATATTGTAATCCCACTTCTTATTAAATCTGCATCCATTGTTTCTGATAACCTGATTGGCGTGGTAATCTGATGATTTGCATAGAGTTCTTAGTCCAGTTCCAGGCTCGGTCAATCAGTACATGAAAAAATGACTTTCTGGATTGGCTTGTTTTCGGGTCTCCTGGAAGACGGCTTTAGTAAAATGTTTTACCTCGTAATACAAACATGGTAATCCCTTGCTAATGAGGGGGACATATTTGTTTAATACTTGATCAAAAGCATTTTTTTAAATATATGTTCATTTAAGATTATTTTCATTTCTCATGTTCGTAAAGTTCATCTTTATGACGGGTATAGGCTGCATAAAATCGCTTTTTATGCTCTAGTGCAAAAAGTAAAATTTTCATCTAAGTCTCAGGCTCTAAAGACAATTATTAAAGTCGTTAGGTCAAGCCACACACGCAATTAAACTTCGTATAACAAACTTATTATTTCATTCTGTTTCTTTATTTTTATACGAAATCCATGATATAATAATACTAAATCTATATCTATACTAATATTATAAAGAGGAAAGATTTGTACCTATTTTTGTATGTTTGTATGTTTGTAATGAATAGGCTCAAAAAGTACTAGGCGGAAATTCTTTCACCAATAGAATGCTACATTCTTCCAATTTGACATAGGCTACATTTCATTTTGAAAAAAATTAGGGATCCTTGGTAAAATTTGAACAAAGTAACCGAAGGTGTAGAAAAATGAGTCTTAAAATGTTTTTCGTCGAATGCGCTGCCGAAACTATTAGCGATAATTGTCTACCCCGTGCGAAGCCGGGACGGGCTGCTAGTTATTAATAAAACTAGAATTATTAATTAGTTTTCTATGAAATAAGTATTTCAAGAGCTTAAGGACTACGACGTATGATGGTAAGTGTTACTGCCACGTATAAAAAAAGTATATTGACAGCATTTTATTTTCTTTACGTTGCATTTTTTTGCAATATTGATATTTAATTTCCTTGCAATGAAAAGCAGAGTGTATAACTCGTACATAAAATCCATTTTCCTCTCGACTTGACTACTTAATCTTGATACGTGTCGGGTAAAATGGTGCGTTTTATGCACTTGTTGTACAATCTACTATTATCCGTTGTCTTGTCGCTTTGTTACAAAACACTTAGTTTGGAGTTATTAATACTATTTTTTTTATTTCTTTCTTATTGAGACCACAATATTTTTGGTTTAAAATTACAAAATTACAAATAGTCGAATTACAACTAAAAAACAATAGTTCTGTGAAACAATGGTATTGAAATAAATGAATATTTTTTTCTAACAATAACACCAGTAATCTAGACAAACTAAGCAAAACTTGTACTATTTTAATAATTTAAATATTCATTAGGTACAATGCGCTTCCATACGAACATTTCCCTTGGCAGGATTCGATCCCACAACCACCCAACGAGGCGGTGAGCGAACCAATATGCTGTATAATTTGTGTAAAATACTAAGTTTCTCCAAGATAATCCGATTTACTGTATTAAGAAAGAACATCCAGTACCTATGAGTATGTAAATTAACTTTATTTTTAAACCTTTGTTACTGACAACTGAACCACTAATATATACGAAATTGCGGCCCCATTTCTATTTAACAAATATTATAATTATTGGTTATTATAATCCGTTGTGGTTTGGCTATTATTTACTAATGTGGATAACAAATAGAAAGCCTCAAATGAGATTATTAAATGACGGCCTACCTGTGTTGCCTGGCGCTTTTTTTAAATATTTTATCGTAAAACCTAAATAATATACTTTCTGTTCCCCGTGACTTTGTCTGTGTATTTAAGTCGATGTGAACTTTTACTCTCCGTTTTATTCCCAGTTTAAATTTAAATTTTTATTTAAATTATGATTTTTTTATTTAAATTTAATTACATGAATACTTCTATAGTATAATATTTATTTTTACTTATTTTATTTTAACAACCACTATTTACTATTGTATCAACATCAAAATCTCAAAAAACAACTATTAATAAATACCAATTACTGAAATGTTGTGTGCAAAATCATTTTTTTAATCAGTAAAATAGTAATCTTAAATTACTGATAACATGATAGCATAGAAGTAAACTAATCGTAATAAAATATGACCTTACTAGCTGTGCGTTTGCGAGAATTAATAGATGTTTAGTATGATTCAACGCAAAATGTTCATTGAATATAAAGAACAAATATAGAAAACCATCCCACGAAAACTTTTAACCGGGATAAAAGTATCATAATCATATTATATTATGTGTGCAAAATTACATCCAAATCCGTTGAGCCGTTTACGCGTGATCGACTCACAAAATATCTAAACATCTTTACAAACTTTCGCATTTATAATATAAGTGGGATGTATTTTAAATTATCTATCATGTTTAGTATGATATAACACAAAACGTTCACATAAAGAACAATACGGTGTAAAAGTATCCTATATGTTAGTCCAGGGCGGTAACCACGAACTCTTAAAACAATCTCAAATCTGTCAAACATTATCAAATCTGTCAAATTTTGTATATAATGATGTACCAAAATTGACAGATTTGACAGCTTTGAGATTGTTTTAAGAGTTCATAGTTACCCCACAGACCATATTCTATTTTGTGTGCAACATTTCATCCAAACCCGTTGAGCCGTTTACGCGTGATCGACTTACAAAATATCCAAACATCTTCACAAACTTTCGCATTTCTAATATAAGTTGAATGTATTTCAAATTATCTATCCATATACAGGGTTATTTGAAAAAAACCTCGCACGACTAGAGAGCTAACATCATAAACAACAACATTTGTGTATGATGTTGTTGATTTTTTAACTTTAGCTAACATTATAATAACCAACCCAATCAATCTAAATTGGGTTAGTGATTGTGTATCTCTTAAAGATAGAAGAAAGTATTCATTATTTAATCGATGCTAAGCTGGCAGGTATTGAAACCTTACTTCAAATAACTCATCTTGTCTTGTTAGTACAAAGCGTCTTCTCAATCGATATTAAACCTTAAAATTAGACTTAAGATTTAAGTCCACCATGTTCAGAAGAGACACATGAAAAGATGCAACATTGAGCCCTCTCAATGGGAAGGTTTGGCAGCACAGCGCCCAGAATGGCGTGGGATTGTAAATAGACAAGTCCGCGCGTTCGAGGAGCAGCGTAAAGCTGTCCTCGACGCTAAGCGCGATAGCTAAAGGCCCGTCCTCCTGCCGCCATCAGCTATAATTATGTAAGCGGTGTACTAACGTGCCCTCATTGTGCACGGGAGTTCGCTGCGAAGATCGGCTACATAAGCCATCTTCGGGTGCACCAGCGCCTGTCTAATTAGGAGTCGAAGTGGTCGCCTTGGCCGAAAACGGTCGGAAAGATCATCATCATCATCAAGATTTAAGTAAAAAATAAGGTCCACTAAAACTCTATACGCTTAATAATAGAGTATTTGTTTTATAGAATATCTACTATTCCTTCGACCCGAAAAGACGATATTTATTTTTGATTATTTGTACACTATTCTAACTATAATAATACAGAATCACTGACTTCAATTTTTTCGCTTTTCGGCTATTCCTTAGGATTGTTTTTCCAAATCACCACTGAGGAGAACAAAGAAAAATTAAACACACCTATCTAGATGTAATTGAGTTTTGCGTGACTTACGGCAATTGATTTTTATACTTCTTTTAGTTGATTCTCTGTTAGTGAATGAAATCTGTGAAAATGATTTTAAATACAGCGGTATGTATTTAAATTAGCCAAATTACATACTACCATTCAGGACTATACAAATAAACCTGGAGTGAGTCGAACACAAGTTAGTTAATTAAATACAAGCTGGAGGTCAAACCTAACCCAACCTTCGTATTCACAAGTCTAGTACTCTCTCAAATATAAGTGTACCAAGCAACCTTTATTTTGACAGATGGTTTACATTAATTTCGAGAATATTATTCAGCGTAGTCTTTAGATTTATGCTAAAAAAACCACAAAAATGGGATGAACCACACGAAGTATTCAAAATATACAAAAACCGGCCAAGTGCGAGTCGGACTCGCGCACGAAGGTTTCCGTACCATTTTTTTATAAAAACGGCAAAAAAATCACTTTTGTTGTATGGGAGCTCCCTTAAATATTTATTATATTCTGTTTTTTAGTATTTGTTGTTATAGCGGCAACAGAAATACATCATCTGTGAAAATTCAACTCTCTAGCTATCACAGTTCATGAGATACAGCCTGGTGACAGACGGACAGACAGACAGACGGACATCGGAGCTTAAGTAATAGGGTCCCGTTTTACCCTTTGGGTACGGAACCCTAAAAACTATTAAAATGATTGCACTGCTAAACCATGTCATTACGAACAATGATGCTTAGGTAACCTGGAGGTCCCCCATCAATATTTTGGCCCGTAGTAACAAACTAGTCCTTTTCAACAAAGTAAGATGAACATAAATATTTATTTTCTTCTAGAGTAGGCCTATATTCAGCAGTGAACGTCCTATGACTGGATTAATGAACTTTTATTACACGCTTTGCTGCTATTTGAAGAAAGTCTACTTCATAATTACTATTTAATTTAAACTTCACGAACTTAACGTTTAAATTGTATTAGTGCAAGATTAATCTACAAGTAATAAGAAGTTACATTAAGTTATTCACATTACAGTCAAAAATAATTGAAATTTAAAACCAAGGAGTCGTAAAATTGTTATTACGATTGTCGAGGCAATTTCATTTGTCAAAAATCACAGAATTAAGCTTTTTAAAGTAGCTTTTTCCCACAGTTCCAGTTTTGAAATACAGGTTTTTTTCCTTAAAGAAAAGTCAAGACCGAATGACAGGACAGAATATATAATGTTTCATTAGGTAAGTAAAAAGCCGGCCAAGTGCGAGTCGGTGTCACATCCAGAACTTTGAATTACTGTTTTAAGGGGTTCCGTACCCAAAGGGTATAACGGGACCCTATTGCTAAGGCTCCGCTGTCCGTCTGTCTGCCTCATAGTAGGGCGGTGATTTGTATTGATCGCAAATTTAAGGGTCCCAGGCTCAATTCCTGAATTAAGGGCCTAACCATGAACTAAGTGTTCGTGCGATTTTTAATTGCGTTGACCTAGAAACTCGAACTCTTAAAACCGTATTTTTTTAGTATTTAATATTATCTCGAATTGATTTTACAAGTCGTTATATAAAATATATCGGTCTTTATAGGCAAAGTAACTGCCAGAAAAATTATTTGATATTAGTAGTTTCGAAAAAGTTACGGAACACTAACATTCCTCTATAAAGTTTCCAAAACAATTACCTTAAAAGCCTAATACGGTCCGCATTCGCGAATCTTCACTTCTGCACAATAAAAAAGAAATTAGCGGGCCTCCTCAAAGGTAATCTTCGGAGATTTATAGCGTTAATTAGCACCCTTAAAATAATGGACACAAGGGGAACAGGATTATTTTCATGTTTTACAATTCCACTTTCATTTCTGCTGAGTGTTTTAATATGATTAAGCGCGGAACATTTCTCAGCTGAATCCTACTATTTAGGTTTTAGGTCTATCAACGTCTTAATTTATTATCTGACTGGAGGAAATCCGCAACTTTGTGATTGAAACATTAATTTGCAAGAAAACGCAAAGGTTAAGGATCCCTATAAGAAGGAGAAAGGAAAGGAGATCCCAAATCAGGACATGCCCTAGTTTTTAATGCCACAATATTATTTGCGTCGAATGAATGCCTATGCACAAGCTAAGATAAAGGAAAAGAGTCAACTAAATAATAATAATAAAATATCTTAGAGCCTTTTCCTGAAGACTTACTTAGAAGAAGGTTTTTGATAGACGGACGGATTTTGTCAACAAAATGTCGAAAAATAAAGTGGTTCCCATCTCTAAAATTCAAAAGATAAAACAACTGACTCGAACATATTATTGTATGTCTAAAAACTGACTTGTGTCATAATTTATCATTGAAATGAATGTTATTTTTAAATTTTAATAACGTGCGTAATCGTTCATTTTTCATTATTATTTTCGTGAAGTGGTTATAAGTGAATGTTTTTTCAAGATTCATGAGTATTTTTACTGCAGTATGTTGCGAAATCCGTAAGTTACACCAAGATCAATTGTATGTTCAGGTTTGTTTACGTTTTCCGCCAGTCAAGAAAAAACGGACTTATAGAATACCTTTGCAAAGGTGACCATTTTATATTTAAAATAGGTTACAAAGAGACCGTCAAGTCCATGCGCGATTCTCGTGTGTGTATCAGCAGCAGGGGCGTGCAGTGCATATAGACAACTAGGCAGTGCCTACCTGGTAAATGAAATGAGGTAGCCAGTAGGTATTTTACAAACGTGTGTCATTGATGAAAACTACTAATTTTTACCAATAAAACACTTAAACATGTATACAGGCTGGTCCAGGCCAGATGGTAGGTAGTCGGGACCTATTTGTACCCGCCAGGAAAAAATCTGCTTACAAGATTTTTTTTTATTTTAGAAATATCACCACTTTTTCTGAGAGAGCGCAATGTCTAATTTTTTTCTGAGAGAGTGCAATGTCTAACTAAGCACCTAAAATAAAAAAATAATAGAAATTTTCATCTTAAAAGTAAATAAAACATTAAAAGTGGTGATATTTATAAAATAACAAAATCATATCTTGTAAGCAACTGACAAGCGGTTTTTTTCCTGGCGGGTAAAAATAGGTCCCTAAGCCGACTACCTAAAAAAAAATTTATATCCATCTGGCCTGGACCACCCTGTATACTGCCTACCTCGATATTAAACCAATGCCCGCCACTGATCAGCGGTTACAGGAGCTGCAGTGGAGAATACTATCCTTTTAACCTATACCTTGATAGCATCTTGCCTATATCGTCCTCGTCAACATCACCGTTGCCGGCGAGTATCGAGAGCGAACTTGACTGGCTATAACTTCGATAACTACTACCAAAAAATTAACGACACGAAGCCAAATAGATGACTTATTAATATTCTTAGTTTAAATCTCCTACACGTTTAACGTTAAAATTTCCATGTAGCCTAGCGAGTTGCCTATTCCTTTTTTCAGTAATTTTCTTCGTTTCCGAAGCTGGAGTCTCTGGAAGGCCTTCGCTGAATTTCTTACAAATTCTTGCCATTTTTCTGATTTGCCCTTCCCCCAGGGCAGTTGCCACCGTAAGACCAGTGAGAGGTGGAACCTGGTGACACCAGTGGCTTGGTGATCGGTAACGTGATCTTTTCCCTGCCACCTTAACAACAAGCAACATGTTTAGGTCATCTGGCTCTCGACGGGCAATATGACCAAAGTAGCCGAGGATACGCTGGTAACAGATGGTTGACAAGATCTATTCCAAAGAAACAATCATTATTTCAATTTAACTATTCCTAAGAGATAAGAATCATTTCAATTGAAAATAATTGGCGAAGTAAAAATCATAGTCTTCATAAATTTCATACAAAAGTATTACCTAATAACATAAAGCTAATTTTGCAGACGTGAGAGAGGGCGTACGAACATCTATCGAATAGATTATGACGTTAAGAGCCGGGAAACTGGAGAAAGAATTGTATTCCAGTCAGGGGTTCTGTAAACTTCTGTAAAAAATGCTGAATTTATCATCATCATCATCACCAGCCTATATCAGTCCACTGCTGGACACAGGCCTCTCCAAAAGGAGGATTTTGCCATAATCGCCTCGCTTGGCAGACGGGTTGGCAATCGCAGTTTGGCCAATGGTGGAGAGGAGACGCTGCTGCCCGTCTTCTTATGGCGGTTTTCCTGTAGTCGCCTCTTACGACACCCATAGGAAGAGAAGGGGTGGTGCAATTATTTTAACGTACCAGCACAACACGACACGCTGAATTTAATCACGCATCAAACCAGCAAAATATTTGAAACGAATTTGTAATTAATGAGTAGATATATTTAGAAAATAATATATTTAGAGAGTCTTATTTTACCTGAGACATAAACCACATGCCTGAACAAAAAAAAATTTTCGCGTCACGTTATTTCGAAGCTAAAAAAGAAATACAGGTAGAGTTAATAATGATAATCGATTTCATGACAATACAATTTTTGGTTGACTTTAATTATGATAAAAAAAAACTTCATAAAAATATCAAAATTAAATTAAATATTAAAAAAAGTACTAAAGCATACTTTAAATAGCGAAGAGGATTTCACTGCGGAACCTCGGAAAATAGGTATAAGCCGAGTTGAAAACGAGAGATCCCATTGAAAACGAATTCCGTCATAATGAGGAATTGTGCTCCATTGAATGGGTTTTTCTCCAAGATTGTTGTCTAATTGGTCACCAGGTTTGGTCACGATGGGTATTTAGATAAACATGAATTGAAAAGGAAATTAAAGACGAAATAGCAGTGTTTTGTTTTTTGCTTCATTGCTCATACCTTACTCTGAACTGACCTCAAACAAAACTTGTTGAGAGTACTTATTGCCAAGTGAGAAGTTATCGAGTTTCCAGCAAAAGTATTTGAATCAATAATTTAAAAACCTTGCTTGCTGTTTTTCATTTTTGCAGATTTCTACTGTATTTTCTGGGTGTGAAAGAAATCGACGATGCCTTTTGTTTAAGAATAAATAGAAGCAAAACACAACCATATTAGGGAATCTATAGAGAAGACCGGGAATGTGTTCGTGCAGGTTTTTAGGGTTCCGTACCCTATTACTAAAGCTCCGCTGTCCGTCTGTCTGTCTGTCCGTCTGTCTGTCTATCCGTTTGTATGTCCAGGCTGTATCACATGAACCGTAATAGTTAGACAGTTAAAATTTTCATAGATGATGTATTTCTGTTGCCGCTATAACAACAAATACTAAAAACCAAAATAAAATAAGTATGCTCCCATACAACAAACATGTTTTTTTTGTTTGTTTTTATAGATAATGGGTTCCCCTTTGTCCGCGAGTCCGACTCGCACTAGGTGGGTTTTATTTTGTTTTTTCCAAGATATAGAGTAATATTATTGCTTTTATTATAAACAGGGCTTCCTTTGTTTTGATAAATTTGTTTAAAAGGTACTCATGGTACTAATATACCTTCCAGATTTATAAAGGATGCTAACTATCTCAAAATGATGAAAATTTTCCAAAGAAATGCGGGATAGAATGTCAATATAGATAATGCTAATTAAAGTGGAAAAATGGCGAAGCACGAATTACGAAAGTGGCTAGGTATCGCACCTATAATCCAAACTCTAAATTAGGTAAAAATGTAAATGATAAAACCCAGCAAGTGTAAGTTAATCTCGGGCTAAAAGAAGGACGGCAGGCTTATTTGGAGTTCCCGAACCAAAATATGAAACGCAGTTCATCAATGAAATTAACTAATATTCATACATTCAAGAAAGTCTATTTAAAAAGTTAACCGAACGTACCCTCTTAAAGTTGGGATTATCTAAAGAGATATACAATAAAACTAAATGTTGAGGTTAAGTTATGTTCTACGTAATTTTTATATCGTCTGACTATCATCACAATAAATTAAATAAGTAGGTATGTCATCAAAACTCGACTACTTACATATACTCGTATTACTTTCTATTTTGGATAACAATATAATAATACTTACGAAGATAAGCATTTATTTACAAGCAAACGACAGTTCATAGAAATATTTTTGTTTACATTTTTGCAATTTGACATTGACAGCATTAGTAAAAATAAATAAAACGAAGTCCGAATTGAGCTAAAGTTGGTTATAGCGTACCCAAACTCTAGTTTTAGTAAACTAAAATCAATAACGGCTCCATTCGGAACAAATCGTTTGGTTTTTGCATTATTGGGGACGTTTTGTTATATGGAAATATTTAATAACTATAATAATTTAATTTCTAAATCCCTAGATTAAAAATAATACATTTTTCTGGATAAAACCAGTTCATCCTACTATCTATATTTTTATGGTTTCCAACATGAACGCCTCTGGAAAATTTTTGAGTCGAGTTTCGCCAAAATTCTTTAAATTTAGTGAGGTAGTATGGAAACCTCAAAGCGCAAGTTATTTTTTTTGTTTTCATCAGCTAATTATTGAATACAAGTTGGATTCTACGTTATGTAGCGTATTATCTTATCGTAAATAGATTTTACTCAACAGCTGCTTTCTGAACTCACTTTACAAAAGCAGAGAGCTTTTGCCAAAGTTGAATACTCCAACAGAATATACTGTTTTATGAACAGTTCGAATGTTGCTTCCTAAACTAAACTAATTTTCGGAATAAAGTTTTGTGTTTATTTTTTCACTTTATTTTTATTTTTAGAGTACAATAAAATTATGGATCTTACAGTTCCACTGTGTTGCACAGGTATCATCCCAACTATGTGGTGATTTGATCCACACTGACCAGGAAAGACGTATTTTTTTCATTTTGGAAATAGGTGTTTTATTAGGTGCAATTCATTTTATTAATATCTCGACAAGTGTTTACTTCAGTACAATGCCTTATTATTTTTCAGACAAACCCGTTGTCAGGTGCTTGTTAAAGTTGAATCCTAAATCTGAACGTATACTTAGGTTTGAAACCATATCCGGATGAAATTTATCTGACACTATCTATTTAATCTTATCAATATTCAAAGCAAGTTCCTATATTAATTTCAGTCTGAACTTTGACATTTGAGCTAATACGGCATAGCGGCGTCAGATAACCTGCCCCTAATAAATTTTAACCCGCTCTCTTTGTGATCAATAAACATAATATTTTATTCAACAAGTACTGTCTAAGTACAAATAGAAAATTAACTGATAGTTATAAACCTCTACACAAGAATGCTAAATCAGTCAACTTGTTAAGGTTAACTTACCTCTCGGGTTGTATATAAAAACACAGCACCTCTGCTCTCACTCTCTCTCTGATGATCTCTCTCTCACTTCTTTAATGAAAACTCACCATAACATACACATAAAGAGTATATTGTTTAAATTTTATATCTGTCTAAAACCCTTAGTCGTCAATATAAGAAATGTGAATTGCGAGAAATGCTTACTGAGCACCCCAAATGGATACGGCCCAATAAAATCAAATAAATTTAAACCAAGCAATTAATAATCCCAGGAAACAAGAAAACCTCGAAGTTTGTGAATCACAAATTGCCGTCGCGATAGCACGAATCGGGGTCGAAGACACTTCGAGCCCCGTCATCAATTTTGTGAGCTGCAAGTCACGGTGGCGTCTGAGAAATATCAGGTAGAGCTTTTGAGGGAAGTATAGATTGGACAGGAGAAGAAGGTTTACTTATTTTCAATTACTTAGAAACAGCGCATATAAAAATACGGGCAATAAGGTGTCATGCCGAAATTTTAATTTTAATCTCTGACAGTAATTAATATCAACTTAAGATCGAACCACCAGTTACCAAGAAAGTTGCAGGTGTCGGAAACCTTGTTATATCTGTTGAAATTTCCAGAAACAGCCTTCTAATAAATAGCTGAAGTCCCATTTGCGCACGTCTGGATTAGCGAATTTAATCCCGAAGTATCAACTAACATGACATTAAACATATTTCTATAGCTGTCAGTTTGTATGACGAAGACAGAGACAGAATGATAAATCTTAATCTCGTACTGAACTAAACCGGTTGTGTGCAAGTCCACCTTAGTGCAATCAGATAATGATAATGCTGATGGAAAAGCAATTATCACAAAAGAAGAAGAATTGTTTTTAGATCAATAATACACCAATCGATAACTTTGAATTCTGACTAAGTGAGACTAATGTAAAAATATATATTTGTATTCTTCGTTATTCCATTTTAAGACACCTTGAATCAGTCTATAAAATACTTGTTCTAATAGATTAAAATAAAACGGCAGAAAAACAGGAAATAACTGATTTTGATCACAAACAGTTAAAGCGTTATTAATAAGTAACTGACCTAGACCCTTCATAACACTCAAAAATAAAATGATCAATAAACAAAATAAGTTATGCGCAAATGATACAATTCATAAGAGCCATATCGTCCTCAACCAATCATAAGGTCAAATATGACGTGTAGAAGACGCATATTAATGAGCTTAAAGCAGTCGAAATTAATTATAAACCACTGAATAGTGTATTCATAGTAATAAAATACCGCGATGTTAAACTTGTTTGTGTAATTTTAATGGCCATAACTCTATCTCAAGTTCATCTTTAATATTGATAGATAAACCTTAAGTTCCGAGTGGTAAATTCACTTTACCGGAATTTAGGTTATTCAATGACGGCATATTTGAGAAAATCTTCTCGAATAGGCCGTATTAATCAAGTAACGCCCAAACTCCATAAAAAATCCAATTTTTAAACTCAATTTTATATAAAATATCAATTCAATTTTTTAATTTTCATGCCTCATGATGGCTAAACATGCTTGGAACGTTTATTTTAAAACACCTCTGTATACCATGTTTAAGCAAATAAAGATTATTTTATTTATTTTTATTTTAAAAGGTGGTTTGTATTAATGTACACAATCACCTTAAATTTGACTACTGTTCAAAAGCCACACTGTGTATATTGTATTTTTTATGTTCTATTTGAAATACTGTAAAATTTTTGTTCATAGGCATACCCAATTCAACTCATATTCAGGAATCAACAATCGACGTTCATTACAGTATTTTCCCATTTTCCGTAACACAAGATTCAAGTCTCAATAAAAAAATATGTCAACAACAATAAAAATAGTAACATAAGTAAACACAAACATGATCTGTGCAAATAAAAATAAAAAGCAAACGACAATTTTCACTGTCAAAAACGTATAAAGAGTGGCAAGGATTTCGAGCTTATTTACATTACGTCTGATGCGAGCGAACCGTAACCGATACCTTGTAAATACAGCGGGGTCGTAATACCAACTTTAGCGAGTGATTCGGTTAAGGATACCTGTTATTGCTTTTAGTCACTTATCGCATAAATTAGGTTTTTCCTTCTCTTCGGCGACTTAGTTAGCGTTTGGATTCCGTTTCATCTGTTGATAAGTGACGATGAAGTCTAAAGTGGATACTGGTTCTTCACTTCTGCTATTTTTTTTTACTGACATTGTATGAATCGCATCTTAAATCTTCTTCTTCTTCAAGGATGCTAACACTATAACTACTAACTAGTCTAGTGATTCGGCTCCGAACTACAGAACCAGGCAGTTGCGGGTTTGACTTTGAATCTTGAAAGAGGCAACTGTATGTTAATGTCGTAAAAGTTTTTCATTGCATGCCGTGGCAGCCTATAATTAAGACGACGCTTAGCTTTAAGTCAACTTGCCAGATTATGTAACTTGATTGTATAGGTGTTTGTCTTGTTGGTTGTCCTAATAAATAAATAAAAATAAAGTTTTCGCATTTATATGAAAAAGGTTGTTTAGCTGTGCCTAATTGCCAGAGTACAAACTATGCTAGTTTGGGGCAGATTATTGTTGGATGGTTGTTGGAAGTATTTATTTATAACTCATACACAGTTTGCCAGTAACTATTTTCAATTTTAGAATTGGATTAAAACCTGATTCAAAATATACGTCCCAGATCCTAGGAATACTGTTTTGTATACATGCCGGTAGCATTAAAATTAATCAAACCAATTTATATTATATTACAGTATTTGCATGTCGCATACGAAACTTTTTATCGTCTTAACTGTAGCATCATGGAAGTTTGACATACTTGTACTATAAAATTTGGTTTTCTAAAATGTGTATAACTCAAAATTGATGTCTCTTATAACTTTTTTAGAACTTTTGATTTTGAACTTGATTGCAAATTCAATTGGATTGCTATTGGAGTCAATATTACGGGCCCAATTATTTACAAAACCGTCACCTATTTCATCAGAAGGGTTTTGAATATTTTCATCTGCTTATTATGGTAATGACGGACATAAATACCAGCCATGAATACTTAATGAGTGCTAACGTGGCATTATCGGATAATTTTATGTTTCTATTTACTTTTATGATGTTATTTATTTGGTGATAATGGAAAATTAGCTCTTTGTCAATGACATGTAAGTAGTTTGTGAAATTTGTTCCTCGGTTTTTGAACTTTCACTTACAATTTTATTTATTTCTTTTGGAACAGAGATGGCAAGTTTAGTCTGAAATCATCATAATTTTAAATTTATTCGCAATTATTTGTCCTAAAATCGCATATTTCAAGTCTTGAAACTTAGTCAGAGGCCCTAGCTCGAGAGTGTGGTTCAAACTACCTTTCAGTTAAACTGAGGCCTGGGGCTTCCAGAAGGAGGTTTAAGGCTTAATACTTCACGTTTTTAAAACCTTAACCTTATGCTTTATTTATTTATATGAAAACTTATAATTTAAAAGGTTGCCTAGATAGTGTTTTGATTCTTAAATACCCATCCCTTATCATATCAAATTCTACGAAAGGTATAAAGAACTAAGGAAAAGACAAACATTTGTCTTTCCTTCCTTTTGTACTTATACAATGATGTTATTTTTATTCCTAAAAAAGAAAGTTTCGTTGTTATAACAAAACTTTTATTTTTATTTCAGAAAAAAAAAACACATTTTTATGGAATTTCGTGGAATGGCCATGAATGCCTGCCTTTTTAGCTCACCCACGCCGTTATAGTAAAAATAATAATAAACAACAACAAAAACTTCACAATTCTACAATGAACAGTTTTGTTTCAAAACGAATAATATAAAACTCACCAGACGTATTTAACTTAAACAAACATTGAAGTAGTAAAAATGAATAATTAAAAATGCAAAAGGGAAAGATGAAAGGTAAAGGCTATAAAAAACCTTAGAAATAGTGTCTTTTACAAACACAAAAAACTGTACGGTGAATTTAGGTGACCTATAATAGAGCTTTTACTTCTAAAGTAACTGTTTCTTGTAAACAGAAAGGGTTCAAACATTTTCTTGTGAATTATTAAAAAGAACTTTCTTCGTCTTTATTAAAAGGAACTAGTCTACGCGTATTTTTTAAACGGCTATAATTGTTACCTATTTCAAAGTAGACAACCAATGACTACTTTGACATTCGTTAACGTGAAATATAAAAAAGTTTAATAAAAAACTAAAAACCGACTTCAAAATGAAACTAAAAAGCGAAAAATAATATTGACTAAAACATACCTAATCAGTTCTTTTTGGAGTCGGTGCCAGCCATCGAGAGTTAAAATGTGTTCATTCGCACCGACTCCAAAAAGAACTGATTAGGTATGTTTTAGTCAATATTATTTTTCGCTTTTTAGTTTCATTTTGAAGTCGGTTTTTAGTTTTTTATTAAACTTTTTTTATTTTTCAATTTTTAGTGTTAAGTCCTCTATTTTTTCCCTCCTGACTTCGCCAAAAATGACTTTACAGCAAAGTAACCTTAACTAATATTGGTCCTCTATGGACCCCCCATCCAATGGTATGATAAAAATAAGGTGTTATATAGGGTCAATTTTTCGACGAAAATATTTAAGTCTTCAGAAAAGGGTTTACCTACACTCCGACCAGAACGGCGGCTATTTTGGTGTCGTAACCATAGGATAAGGTCTCGCGTTTAATAATAAGTCAAATTAAGAAAAGAACTTTCAATTTTTTTTTCGTTTTGGGTGTGCGGGTACGCCCCCAGTAAATAAAAATTGGCGGTCTGGTACCTCATAAGCTCCACGTCTGCTTAACACACTGCGAAATACGTTCTGTCGACAAATTGCAGTATTATCTTCTAACTCCTATCCGTTAAGGAGTTCTGTGGCTTCCATCATCAGGTCAGCAACATGACATGATGATTACCAGACCCAAAAATCAGCATTGAGTCAGAAAATATATGCAAAACATTATGGGTGCCTATAAAAATTGAGGGTTGTCCTCGATTTCCCAGGGATCCCATCATCAGAATCTGACTTGGTGTAAATGGGACCACCTCGGGAGTATACCCTTTCAAACTAAAAAATAAATTTTGAAATCGGTCCATAATTGACGGCGTAATCGCGTAACAAACATACAAAAAAAAAAAAAAACAACAACATTTAGACGAATTGAGAACCTCCTCCTTTTTTTTGAAGTCGGTTAAAAACGATATTATATTAGTTTTATAAACAACATATTCAATAAAAAAAAATTCAAAAAATAACGATCCCCGGCGCGAATTACGTTTGGATCAAAACATTTCTTAGTAATAAACTTGTAATAAAGTTGAAGGACCAAGAAGAAAACAAATAGTCACTTACGTTTTTTTTGTTTCGGGTTTTTTTTTTAATTTAAATTTTATTTTTTGTGTCAAGCTTTTCATTAATGGTCTTCGTTAGTTACCTATTGTGACATTAGCGAATTTAAGCAGATATGGTAGTATTTCTGGTGGAATAGTTTAGTATATTGGAGAATAATCACAAAACAAAAGTGAAGATTGATGTCTAAATATTGATCACTACTAAAAAGTGCGGTATGAATTCACGATTACTTAAAACATTACATTTTGAAGGAGAAGCTCCAAACAAGATTGCACTTGAAACTAATTTTACCAAATCAACTTGAGACTACACCAACAAACAGCAAACTTTCGTCTTTCAAGTTCCAAATCGCTTTAACTCTCAAATGACCAAGATGCTATCTCCAAGATTGATCGAAGCCATAATTAACTTAATACAACGGAGTCTAATTAAGCAAGGCAATGAGATCGTTTATGATTGACTCGCAACGTTTACTCTGAACAGATTGATAGCAGCTGGAATTTAATTGAAAACCTTCTGGATATTGGACTCGATACATCAAGTTAATTACCAACTGTGAGCCTGGTTGTCTTTACGTGAAATTTTAAGCCTTCAACAAGATATTTATGGAAAAATAAGGCTTTTACCCATGAACTGATGCTTTTTTTGCACGACAATTTTTATATTTAATAAAGAGTTGTAGCTACTCTTAGCACTTTTCGTGGATTATTGTTTTGCTTTATTCATTTAATGAATATGTAAAATTCGTTCATACAACATTTAAGTAATTTTGTGCCAAACGTGCTTTTATTCCAGCTTTGACAAATTTTAGTTCTCTCTCTTTTAATCTTAAAAGTAGCACACGAAATTTCCCAGACCTACATAAAGTTTCAAATCTTTATCAGAGTCTATACCGACAAGAAATTGAAATATTTCACTAAGCTGCTCGTATATTTTCGAAGTAAAATAATTTCAACGGTAATTTTGTCTTTGCCATTCAATTTAATAAGTTTTCACTGCTAAATATTAAGTAGTATCGCAAGATTTATATTAGTGACTTTTACTGAAGCAATCATATTACACAAAGACAATGAGTCGGAATTTTTGTTACAAAATAGTTTTACTCTAAATAAAAATTATCGATATTATTTTCATGACTTGTCACAAACAATGTCAGGACGCTGACAGAAAGCGACTATCTGTATTATTGAGATGGATGAACGTGACGAATTTCAATATCAGAGTTCTTTTGGAGACGGAAGTGGAAGTTCCAATACGGTACTTTTCATTACTTAGACGTTCACATTGTGCTCAAACATTTAGTCATTTATCGTCCCTTTAATGTCAGCCGTATCGACGTTCAAAGATTCCATTTCCCTTTCAGAAATCAACAAAGGAACGGGGAATAAAGTGAAAAAAGACAAACGGATAATACGGAAGGATTTCGAGAGTTACGCTTTGAGGGACGCGAAAATACAAAGCAAACCCAAAGAATTACCCAACGCCATGTAAATATTGACGGATGACCCAAAACCATACAATCCTGACTTGACCTTTTTTCTTACATTTACTCTGAAGCAGAAGAGGTCGTAATTTTGACATCGGGACTCTACAAAGGGTATAATTTCGAAGACGTCCAAAGAAATTCTTGTTTCGTAAACAGAAGCAAATCTTTCGAACGGGGACACAATCGAAACGGTATAATCCCTGGGTCGGAAGTTGAACGCAATTTGTTTAGGATTGGTCCGCTTTTTAATCAAACTTGTTTGGCAGATCTTGATAGAACTCCAAAGTTAATTATCCAGAAACCCGAACGGTAGGTATCTTTGTATTGATATCTAAATTTACGATTGATAAAGGTTAAACTAAGCCGAGTGCACTGGTAACCCGCTCGGCTAAAATCAGCAACGCTTTTATTTCATTAACCCCGTCCAATTAGTCGGATCTCGTTGTTATTTCAACTGTTAGTTGTTTTTGTTTTAAATTAAACTGGATAACACTTCAATGTTTTTGTTTTAAAATTGTTTTGAGATTTTCGCATCCCGTTTGTTACAAAAGTGTTGATTCTTTTTCAACAGTGTCGTACAATATCATTTTACCTAAACCCCAACACGAGTGAATAGATTTCTGTGCAATACACTTAAGGCTTCATTATTTAAACTAGTCATCGAAAGGTCAGAAAAATCTGTGACCGTACAAATCGTAACTTGTACTTTTATCTTGAGATTTTGATGTTGATCGCACAGAACAAAAATTATAGCATGGCTTAGCCCTTTTGAAATTTTGCGTTATTAACGTCACACCTTGCTTGTTTGTGCTCGCTTTAAAATCCGGAAATTGGTTAAAAAATACAGTGATTTTGTTTCTTAAACACTTGAGAGAACTGTATATAATCGTGAACCCTACCTATACGAAGGAACAACTTTCCTAGTCGAGTTTAAAATTTCTTTCGCTCCCCAACAACAATTTTAGCTGCTTTCCGAACTCGCAAAATGTAATCACTACACGAAAAATATCTAACAGTTTTGAAACTCTAATACATCATGGTAAGCTGTGTTACCGGGCTTGAGTTTTACCCTTTTCTACCCCTATACGGATTATGCTAATTTAGGGACCAAATATTTCTCGCTCGTTTCAAATAATTTCCGTTCAGTTAAAATGTATAATGAAACAAGTTTAAATCTACTTACCAACATTTATTATCCAGTTATTCGGGGGTTTGGAATTTTAATCTGATTATGGGCCTCTCATGTCTTTACGTGTTTCGGCGGGCCTGTGCAAAAATTGTCATTTGTGTAATGGGCTATTTGAAAGGGCTAAGCTTAATTAAGTTATAACCCTGTATGTAGGCCCTTTTTAATACGGTTTTTTTAGCAACGTGTAAGGGGAATCCTTTGTTAGAGAGAAACTTTTTGTCAGGTATTGTTTGTAATAATGGTTTCATTTTAGAACGCCGAATCCAAAGAAGATAAGAAGTTATTCCTTTAAGGATTTTTACAAATAGCATTCAAAACATAGCTGTACCTACAAAGTTCTTAAGTGATGTAGCTCAGGGCCATAACCATGAGCTCTTAAAACAATCTCAAAGTTGTCTGTCAAGTCTGTCAATTTTGGTCCGTCATTTCCATAGATATAGAATGTACAAGATAGACAAAGGCTCATTGCAAATGATACAAAAAATGTGACACGTATGTGTGTGTAGTGGTGTTGTTCAAGCCACAAATTTTTTTATCGATAAATTGCAACCGGCATCAAATTGATTTGGCACAAGTCACAATCGCTGCGGACATTGAAGCACCTAAAGTTAAACTTAATCTTTAAACAAAAAAGAGGTGAAAATCAGTATCACGGAAAGGATACGGGGCTTTCTGGACTTGTATGTGTAAAGTTGAGATATGGTCGAAAAAAGGTCATATTTTTGTAATGCAAACTTCACAGTCAGGAAACTGAGAAATCTGAAAAACAAGTTTACTCGCATTAAATCGAAAAATGAGTAATTGAATACTGTAAACAAGTTTATATAATGGAAAACAAGAAAACGGTCGTTTTAAATATGTCATCATCAACATCATCATTTCAGCCACAGGACGTCCACTGCTGAACATAGGCCTCCCCCATTGACTCCCAGATCGGCCGGTTGGAAGCAACCTGCATCCAGCGTCGTCCTGCAACCTTTACCAGGTTGTCTGCTCAAATATTAAATATATAACCTATTTAAAACAATTTCATATTATAATTTCATTTCAACATGTTCCTTATAATCACAGAGTTAATATTATACTACTTACAGTAGGTGGTACTGTGTTCATAGAGTTGGGCATCAAACACAGGTGTCAATCAAATGAAATAAATGCGCTTCTATAATCGTGACATAAAGTATGTATTTATTTTTAAGTAGGTATTCTGATTAATTGATTAATTTTGTTTTTGTTTATTTGTAATATTTTTTTTAATATATCTTTATTAATTTTGTTTTTGACGAGAAAATATTGTTACTTTTCTGTTTTTTTTTCTAAATGTTGTTCCTTATTTTCTTACCATAATATTATTATAATGTCAAAATTATTTAATAACCTCTAAATAAATTAAAACATACTTGATGTCACAATTCTTGAAATGCTTTTATTTTATTTAACTCACACCTGTTTCATTCCTAACTCTATTGACACAGAACGACATAATGTAAAACCGACCAATAATAGAGTTACAACAGGTTTTAATTTCAAGTTAATTTATATTACTGTTGTCTTTTATTTACGCGAACACGATACATTTAAATGAAACTACTTTTACGGATTATTTCGCGATTTATTAACATTTTATTTAACCTGACGTTTCGAACACTTTACAGCGTTCGTGGTCACAGGTAGACTAAGGTGTTATTCGTCTTTACAATATTTTGAAAAAATATAAACTACCGTCACTTAGTTAATATTAATGTGTGTTCCTATCTACGCAAAAAGAGCTAACTGTATCTAGAGGTCTTGCAGTGCGGGGCCTAGCATGGGATTTCGTTTAAACAGGATCCCATGCTGGTGGTATTTTCCAACCATCTTCTCTGTTGAATTTCGGGTGTCTTCTAATTTCAATTGCCTCCCGTAACATGCGAGGAACAAATCGTCGTTCTCTTGCAAGGACTTTAGGCTGGTCAAATCGTATGAAATGGTTGGGTGTATCTAAGGCATGTTCACACACTGCAGACTTAGTATTCCGTCTATGTTTGATGTCGGCTATATGTTCTTTTACCCGCACGCCTATACTTCGTTTTGTTTGACCGATATAGGAGAGCCCACAGTCACATTCCAGTCTGTACACCCCCGCATCTTGAAGAGGTATGTTACACTTGACAGGTGGTAAAAATTGGTTAATCTTTTTCGGCGGCTTGAAGTAGGTTTTGATTGAAGCGCGCTTCAAAATGTTTCCCCTCTTGTCAGTGACACCCTTCATATAAGGTAGTACAGCAGGTTGGCGTTCGACGGTGGAATGCTTGACCCGGGGTCTGGAACGACGTGGTACCGGCAACTGGTTTTCCCGTAGTACCTTCCTGACATGCTGGAGCTCGCCAGCCAGGTGTTGGTTGTCACAGATACCCCTTGCTCTCTGAAACAATGATTTGCCTACGGTAGCCAACTGTCGAGGATGATGGTGAGAGGCACCATTGAGGTATTTATCTGTATGGGTGGCTTTACGAAAAACTGTATGACTAAGAGTATGATCCGGATTCCTAGTAAGTAAAATATCTAAGAAAGCTAGTTTATTGTCTGCCTCAATTTCCATAGTAAATTTGATTTATGGGTGGATTGAATTTAAATGTTCTAGAAAAGCAGAGACTTGATTGGTGGGTAAAATTGTAAAAGTATCATCTACGTACCATTTATAGAACCTGGGTGTTATAACCTTAATTTATATTTTATATAAATTGTCACTTGGATTGAAAATTAAAACTTATAATAAAATCAAGCAAAAAAATTTTTATTTTAAAATTGTAAACTCTGAAAACTATGTAAGGCATATTTAAACATAAATAAAACAATCAAAATATTTATTTATATACATATTTACACTTTTATACAATGTACATTAATGTTTACTGCAAACTGTTGACTGTTTCCGCGGAGTCCAATCTGGCCTGTTTATAACTCTTATCCATTTTTCGCGTATTTCAGGTTTAGATGGTATTCTTAAAAAAAGTTTTTATATTATACTAAATATTTGACTAAACTATACAGAATTCTTTTAGTCGTTTATAAACAAGTTATATTTTAGATGCCCAAAAATAAAACTAAAATCTCATAATGTAATCACAAAAAACAGTATTGGAGTGTTTTTTTTTGTAAACAAACATGATAAATATTTTTTAGTACTTGCTACTAATCTTCTATACCCACAAATGGCTGTAGATATTTTATCGATACTTATGACGTCACCGCTAGTTCAATCCCTAGTGTAGACATACAATTTACTATTTTACCTAATATTTATTGTAATTTTGTCTTTCACTACGAAATACACAAACACACACCAAACAAAGTTCATATTCTTCTGATAAATCCAAGTTCTTTGTCGATTATAATTACGAATTAGACACAAATTTGTTTCAAAATATTTTCATCAAAAAATGTATTTACCTGTGAAATGTGTATTTATTTGGGTTATATGTTCTTGTCACATCACAATTTATAATTGAACAGCACCCCATGTCTACAGAAATATTTAAATAAGTTTTCCGTTTGTAATTTTGTATATTTTAATACAATTAATTTTGACGTTTGAAATTGAAGTCATTTATAGTCAGTTAAATATTTTTTTTGTGTCACATAGGTACATTGACATCTGTCTTTTTCTATCTTGTAGGGTGCCCGCAAGGATATGATGTCTCTTTTCCACGCTTTGTCAGTCTTTAAGAGCGTAGCGAATCCTAAGTCTATGGTCATTTCATACAAAATTTGACAGAAATGATAATGTTTGACAGATTTGTGATTGTTTTAACATTTCATGGTTAGGGCCCTGGCATGTAAATAATAGATATCGTGGATAGATATCTTTAAATTGATATTTTTTTTACAAAGGTGGTACCGTTGCTCACACATGATGTTGTGGTCTAGCCCGATCAATAAAAACCTTTCCAGCATTTGCTGATAGAGCATCTTAGGGAACTGAAACAGTTAAAATTATCATTAGATTTAATTAATAAATAAAAAAAAACTGAATTATTTGACGTCTTCCTGTCAAAAGCTGCGGTAAAGCATTGAATCGGAGTGTACCATCAGGTATAATCTTATTCAACCAAACGTGTTCAAATACAAAAACTATTGAAATGAATGTACGGCATAATCGTGTCATTACGAACGATGACACAATCCGGAGGTCACCCATCAATCTCTTGGTCCGTAGTAACAAACCAGTCTATGCATAAGAAGTAAAATTCGTGTTAATGACTTTCAATGTATATTTTTTGTATTTTTTAACTTGAATGTCTGCCTGTTTGTCCATCCTGCTTAAGAATGTATAGTAAATTGTTAAAATGCTTAATTTTTTTTTGGTTTTAGTATACCGTAGTTAAATATGGCCATGCCAAGCGTCGAACTTTATGTCGAACTTATAGTTCATTCTGTATATGTTTTAACTTCATAGAAATCTTATGATTTATTTAGTTAAGGTGTCTGTTGGACTGACGCAAAATATTCTAAACACATGAAGAAAAACGCATTAAAACGAAACTATAATAATATAATTGGCATATAATTGAATTATTTGGATGCTCAATTACTTAAAGTAATTAATTAATTTTCCTTTCCTTATACATATTTGCATGCTATTGTATATGGCTAAATAGGTTCTTCGTGTAACATTATTTTTTTAATATCGACTTTGTATTGTCTCAACCCTATTGTATTTGAACTATTAAACTCTCGCTGAGGTCAACACTCGCTCTCTGACAATTTTAATACTCTAACCACATATAGGAAAGTCATGTAAATACGGGCCTCGGTACTTGAGATGACGTTGAATGCGTGTTTTGATTATCTGTCCTACATAATGAGATGATTCTTTACTTTTCAATCATTATTAAGTATCGTGTTTAACTCTTATGTTTCATATAGTTGAGGACATGAGAGTTATAATAAAAATAAGTAAGTACCGTGTAAAACACGACCGTTTTCAATTGTTTATATATCGTCAAAGGTTTGATACAAGCGAATGGTAATTATAATTTGATAGGTTTATACGTCAAAACGAACGTAACACTTTCGTAGTAGGCGTCCTGAGTCACACTATTTTAGGCCATAGTTTTAACATCTATTCAGCTTTTTGTATTTGGGAGATTGATCAGTTATTTTCAAAAGTCAAACGTACAGCTAGTTCCTTAGAAATTCCATAACAAATGACAGCTTAAGAACTAAGTTGTACTTGGCAATTATTCTAAGCGTACAACTTAAGCCCACCCAGCTTATGGGGCTAAAACTAACGTTGTGGCTAACCTCACTTTCATGGCCCCATTACGTTTTAATCACACCCCTTGCCTTATTAATTAGGGTCAAAGGTGCGTTTGTACCTTTGCGATTATTTTAACTCTAAGCCGCTTAGTTTTACAATAATTTTAATACCTGCCCTTGGGTTTCTAAGGTTAATAGTCATGAGCCGAAATGTAAAATGTGATCTGTTGACTTTAGAAAGGTCAAAGGTCAAAACGGCTGGGTTCACTTTCTTGGTAAGATAGCATGTTAAGTTCCTGCGCGATGCTTATGTATTATCAAGGTACAGGTATCGGTACTTATCGGGAAAGTCAAGATCGTATTTTTGACCAAAACACCCCAGTGCCTGGAGGCATATATTTGAAGCATTCGAATTCCAATTCGCATACGAATCCATAAGAATCGTATACGAACTCCTAGGAAATTGTACACGATTCTCGGGAATTCGTATACGAATTAGAATTCGAGTGCTTCAAAAATACGTCTCCTGAATAGGAAAGTCTACAACCAGTGTTACCAGTGATGACATTTGGAGCAGAAACGTGATCTTTCACTAAGAAAGCTCAAACGCCCAAGAAAGCTAAAGGTTGCGCAGCGTGCTACGCAAAACAATTTTTTGAGGTTAATCCAATCGAGTTACTTAACGAATTTCTTAGGGGCCGCGCCGCCTTAAAATGTCATAGATTTATTGTTAGCCTTTTTTGTCTTACCGAAATCTGTCAAGTCATAGAGCGTGGTTCCCATGAGAATGCCAGCTAAAATTGGTTTGAGGTCAGCTCTTGACATTTTGGATAACAGACAGGTGTTGGCAATTTTAATTAATAGACGCCTTTTTGTTTAAAACACTTAAAGGTTAATAAATAGAAGAATAATTTTCATAAATACATATAAGTGATCATTTACTACCAAGAAACAGTTTATCAACAGTTATAAGCTTAAGCACTTTTTCTATAAAAAATAGAGCACTTAAACATAAACATTTTCCCTTGTTAAATTCGTAACCAAATGGAATAACCGAAACTGTTATTACATAAAAAGTAGATCCGCAAAATAGCGCCTTAACTCTAAACTCGCAAACTTCGTAAATGTTTGGCTTTACAATCTCGGCGACCTTGCGAAAGTTATAGAGTTAAATAAAATTCATTCTTATCTAGTAACGCCCGATGAATTTCGCGGTCTGGATACCGGTTTTTGGTTTGGGAACCGTGAGAATTTTGGGGTTAATGTTTTTGAACTGCTCTGCTTAGTGGTTTTCCATTCACCTTTTTATAAATACCACGAAATGCTTTTCTTCCTTTAACCTATTATTGTAGCCATAGAACGTCCACTGTTGAACATAAACTTAAACAAGTGCTTTCGCTACTTACTGGATCAGAGCAATGTATGTGATCTTGTCCAGTATTTATTTTACATAGCTTCCCCCAATATAAATAATAATGTCACTGACATATGTCACAATAACACAATATACAACAAATATACTATATGAGTAGGTAGTTATAATACAAGACCTCTTTCCTACAAGTTTAAGAACTGGATGTGTAAATTTTCCTCAATAGAAAAACAAAAAGCTTTGGTCAGGATTTCTTCACAGGATAAAATATAAATGCGATAAAGTATTCAAACTCGAACAGGCATAAACCATTACCACCACCTAAATGGTTACGTGATAAGCCCGGGCATTAGTTTCTACTTGCAGTTTATTAACAAGCCCTTGAAAATCCACCTTTCCAATTCCTACTGCTTGATGATTTATTTATGCACGAGTCACAAACAATACAAAAGTTAGTCAAAAATGTAGTTTATAAAAAAATAAATTTACCTACTTCGCTCCAGCACCACTTTGCTTGACCAGGGAGATCTTACGAATAGTTGATACCTACAGCTGCATTGTACCCTCGAGGTGCAAATAACAGTTACCCTCTCGAAAGAAAGAATACGAGCAATGTGGCAGAAAGAGAGGCACGCTTTTCGCGCCTCAACAGCAAAGGCCAGAAGCATGCGTTGAATGAAAACAAGTTTTCTGTACTTGTTGTGAAATCAAATATTCTGTGACTCCACTAATTCGATTGGACTAAAAGTTGGACTTTGTACACACGGTAACGATTGGGCCTCCCCCAAGATTACTTATTCACGTTATACAGTGAGAAAGTTTGGACGAGCTAAGTCGGGAAAGGTGTTAATTTACGACGTCCTTGACATAGATTGTTTGACTACTTAAAGTTGTTCGTAGTCGGGTTTGGAGGTATTGTTGTTTATAAGAGACTATGTCTCAGCTGATCACACAGATGCGAGTACCCTAGTTTAGAAACTAGAGTATGAAGCTTTAAGAAATTGTCATGCAATCGTATGTGTTTTGGGATTTAGATTTAACTGTGTTATTAATATTTTAAATTAAATATCCAATATTTAACCTACATAGAAGTCGATGGTTACAGATTCAATTTATTCATTTATTGCATGGTACATTGGTAAACACATAGTAGTTTTACAGGAACTCTAAACATTTATACAAATATAATGGTATGGCTTCCTACTATTATAGAAGCAATATCTTATCGATTATCAATACGTCTAAAATCTACACTTTACATAAACTTAACCTGTTACCTTAATACAATAAACTAAATATGATAGAACTTTAATTGGTTATTTTAATTTCGAGGTAAAGCGGAAGAAGTCTCGGACATAAGCTAGTAGATCCACATCATTGTAAAACACAATTTGCAAAAATAAATTATTTCGATTGTTTGATTGGTCATTGTATTTTACTTGATACTCATTGCTGTACCTATTTTAAATATTTTTGAACTCTGAACTCTAAAATAGCAGTTTTAGCAAATACATCTTCAGTTTTCAAGATAATACCTAAGCTACCCCAGACTAAGAAACAATAATAAATAATGTAATACCATCTGAGAGTTTTAATAATGAAATTTAAGAGGCTTTAAGAAAAACTGCTTTGAAAACCAGAAATGACTGACAAGATAATAAGAAGTCTCGCAAATGAGAAACAAATGGTAAGATAAAGAAATAAATAAGAGAGAGCAAATTCTTCAAAGATATTACGTTACTAACAAGTCTAACATCTACTTTGACATATTTCAAGCTCGCCCTTGATACTCGAGACGAAAGCAATTTTAATATTGGCTTCCCATTCAAGAGGTTTCACTATGAAACGACATTTTAACCGGGAAGTTGAATGCATTTTGTGGGAAAATTCGAAAATATTTTCATGAAACTACCCGAGTTAAATTCTAGAGGCTTCTATAGATGACGATGTGATTTAGGTTTGTCTTGCATTTGTTGAATATTTTGCTGCACTTATTCTGCTTTCTCGAGAAAAATGTGTGCAAGATTGATTTGAAAACATCTGAACTCGTTTTATTACTTTATCATTTTTTAAGTGGTTTGAGAAAGTATAAGGTCGTACATTATTATATTTCTAGCCACTTCTTAAAGTTTTTTGTAAAAATTGTGCTAGTTTTGTATTCTATTCACTTATAAACAAGTCGATATTACACATCAAACGGATCACTTAAGCATTTTTAATTATCAAAACATTTTAGAGTATACATATCATTATAAACTAGCACGATTCATGGTTTTTGGGCTTGTACAGATATGACAAATGCCGCACCACTCCTGCGCATTTACTGCAATTAAGGCCTTGTCCAGAAAAAGGGGCATTTTCACCGCGAAACACGTCCAAGTCAAGTCGCAGTGCATGCGATTAACACGCGAAATATAAACTCCCTAAGGCCTTGTCCAGAAAGTAGCAAAGTCAAAAGAGATACTGGCGACATATGAATGTATGTCACATGCTGATCAGTTTACATTTTGGTCGTAAAGCGCGTGCACTACGTTGACTTAGTCGCGCGTTCTCGGCAAATCCGCTCTTTTTGGACAAGACCTAATGAGCCTCTTTAGCACAACGTAGGCAAGCATAATATAGCTGATTGATATGAATAACAAAAAAAACCGGCCAAGTGCGAGTCGGACTCGCGCACGAAGGGTTCCGTACCATAATTTAATTGCGGTTTACGATTTATGACGCATTAAAAAACTACTTACAAGATTTTCGGTGGAAGTTTGCATGGTAATGTACATCATATATTTTTTTTAGTTTTACCATTCTCTTATTTTAGAAGTTACAGGGGGGGGGGGGGGGCACACATTTTACCACTTTGGAAGTGTCTCTCGGGTAAACTATTAAAAAAAAAATTAGATACATCAATATTATCATTTTTGAAGACCCATCCATAAATACGGGGACACGTATGGGTTTCATGAAAAAAAAATTGAGTTCCAGTTCTAAGTATGGGGAACCCCCAAAATTTATTGTTTTTTTTTACTATTTTTGTGTGAATATCTTAATGCGGTTCACAGAATACATCTACTAACCATGTTTTAACAGTATAGTTTTTATAGTTTCGGAAAAAAAGTGGCTGTGTCATACGGAAGGACAGACAGACAGTCATGACGAATCCATAAGGGTTCCGTTTTTTAGGGTTAAAGACGAATGAACAGTTCGAACTTTAAGTAATACACGCAAGTAGGATGCACTTGCAGAGCATTTGCGGCAACTGGCCGAGTCTACCCGCCATTAGTTATTTTTCACATAATTGGTTTTACGTAAGAGCAATGTTTGTAGTAACAATAAGATTCTCATCATCATCTTTCAGCTGTAGGACGTCTTCTGGTGAACAACTGCCTCCCCAGTGACTTCCAGATTGACCGGTTAGAAGCGACCGGAATATAGCGGCTTTCAACAATCTTTATTATGACGTCTGTCGACCTTGTGGGTAGACAACACTCTGCACTTGCCTCTACCAGAACCTTTCTGTCCCACCGGCGGTTAGTTCGTTGAATAGCTTAACCCCAGATTCGACAAAAACTGTTTTATTAGATAACTATCAGCCAATTAACTTAATAGGTTAGTTCAGATTAATGACCCCAAGGAAAAAAAAAAACAAAACGCGCCGTGCTCTTTTGGCATTCAATTTTTGCTCTTGACATTTTATAGAGCATTACTGGCACACAATTAATCGCTTGAATACCAAATTAGTAACAAGTCATAATTAATACTGGGTTTCTATCGCTCAGTAATCATTCGCTTTTTGATTTTTCATTATAAGGTTACAACCTATAATTAGTAACGATAATTCTGTAGGTTATTAATTTTAATTAATTGTTTTTTTTATATTCTATCATTAGGCCTATGTTCAGCAAAGGACGTCGTGTGGCTGAAATGATGATGATGATGATGCTAATTCTCGAATTATTCCATTTAATACCTACATTGCGTACATCGAAAAGTGAGACTTTGTTAGGTCATCATTAAATAACGTACTAAGTATTGGCCGTAAAAAGTTTTTTATATGTAGCATAAAAAAAATCACATTGTTTCCGTTGATTAAATTACTGTAATTAGACAGCAGAATCAGATCAATTAAGTTTTTATTATTAGTATAATATATTACGCACATTTCCTTGCAGGACACATTAATGAAGGTTTTAACAAATAAATTTTGGTCCAAAAATTATTTCTAATGATCAAAATTTATCTTCGAGTAAAAATGGCATTTTATGGTAAAAAAATCTAAATCTCTTATCTCTCAAGCTTAATTTAAATCAAAAGCTGTCAGTAAAAAAAACATATTCATTGCGGACGTTATTACTTTTTAATTAAAAACCGATAAAATGCAAATAAAGTTTACGCTTTCGGCTTAATTAAATTCATTGCTTTATTGATATTCCTATCACGCCCTTACGTTTGGGAAACGTTTAACTGCGGGTTGGTGGGGTAGGGTGCAAGTGTTAAGTGGAACTAAATAACTATAAATAAATATAAACTAAAAACACACAAATTTTCATGAACTCAAAGAAATAATTTACGTTACGAGACAGAAACCGAGTGTTAAAATTTTTGAAAAAAGTTATTTTTCTAAATTGTTTAATTAAACCCGGAATCTTTGTAATTGCGGCGAATCACCGGACACTGTCGGTGGTCAGATGCACTGTATAAAAATAAAGAACGTGAACAAAGTTACATTATGTCTTAAAAAGTGGTTAGGAAAATTTTTAACTAATCCGAAAAATATATTTGTCCTATCGACAGACGAAAAAAAAACGAACCTAGTTGAAGCAATGTCACTTCTTATCCGTGAGTGCGTACATTAGACCTTAGGCCTACGACCTAAAATTGTCGACCTGAGTAGTGGTGGGGTGGCCAATCCTTCCTTATCCTTCTTCGTTTTGAAGGAAACTATTTAAAACTACTTCACTTTTGTATGGACACAGTGTTTTAGTGCGCAAATAAAGTCTTTGCGTGAGCAGATTTTTGGACACGCATGATAAGATTGGCTATGCTTTAGGGAGATCTGCTATTGCGTCTATTATTTTGATATTAGAAGATATCTAGAGAGATGATGTATTTTATTTGTATAAGAATTCATTAACAAAGTATAAAATATAAGCCAATTAACTTTCAAATAATTTCTCAAAACCCACGCGTTAAATACGAGTAATTTAATATCGTAACGTTAGCGCTCAGTGAAATTTGGTAGTTATTTTTTTATTATTACTATTTTTATTCAATTAGTCCGAAGGTTTTTCTAACTTAATAATAACATGAAAACTATATGTGGGCGGTAACATTTAAGAGCGTAGGCCTATCCTAATAAATATGCTAAATGAATAAAATAATATAGACAACATCACATACATTGCTCTGATCCTAAGGTAAGGTGCTATCTTCTTTTTCCCAGGGGCGTGCAGGGCATATAGGCAATAAAGCAGTGCCTACCTGATAAATGAAATGAGGTAGGCAGTAGGTACTTACAAATGTGTAATATTGATGAAAAATAGTGATATTTTTCAAGGATTAAAAATCTTAGATAAACCTAGCATGGTAATTGCTAAAAAACAAAAAAATATATATTAATTTTCATCAGCAAAACACATTAGTTAGTATCTACTGCCTACTTCGAAATAAAACCAATGCCCGCCACTGCTTCTTCCTTGTCGGTATCACTCTTGACAGAGTGGTCGTGGTTATCATTTCAGGTGTTGGTGCTATATCTCTTGTGTTATAGAAATCAGAAACAACGACGGTACTACAGCACCCAATCTTTGGTGTGATTGTGGTGATGGCATCGGTCAGTTTTTGTAATCTTTTCTGGTTCTTCAATCGCTAGAAGTATTTGACTTAAACATGACCTAGGGTGGTGGTAAGATTACACCTTGTGAATTTTTATTGTTTATTAAGTCTAAGGGTTAGGCGAATTTCAGTATTAAAATGTTGAAAGTGTTTATTTTTTACTCCTTTTCGTTCTTACTTAAGTTGTTTTTCTGGGGAACGAACGGATTATTGGATGATCTTGTTATTGTCTCGAGAAATGTTAAGTGTTTATCGAAATGGGTTCGTTCGGTAAGTGGATTACTTGCTAGAATTATTTTGTTAAGTGTTTGTTTGGATTTTGGTGGTCAAACATGGAATGTAGCTATGGTCCACTTGATTTGGATAATGATAGGTAAAACATTTGTAGTTATGTCTTCGAAACTTGTCTGTTTTGTTGTTGTCTTTTGTTTTTTTAGAGGCTATACAAGATCCCGAGCAAGATACTGTTTGATATTTTTAGATGCATTTAGGCTTTCTTTCAATTTTAATAGTTGATATACGTTTCATTTCATCCACTTTTTTATTAAATAAATGAACAATTTAGCAGCAGAGTAATTATAATTTAAAATAAGAAATCATTATCTGTGTCTTGCGATTTACGAAGTACCAAACAATGAATTTACTAAAAGGTGTAGGCCGCTTCTAACCGGCCAATCTGGAAGTCACTGGGGGAGACCTATGTTCAGCAGTGGACATCCTGTGGCTGAAATGATGATGACGGTGATGAAACAATTAATGTTGCCTTGGAATCCCTCAGTACATCCAAACTTGTGCTAATTTACAAAGTTCACCCAAAATCGACCCAAACAGGATCAAACCTATCGAAATTACCGTGTCACGACGCCAATTGGGTGTCACTGCTAAATCTGTGACTAGTAATCAATTCACCGAATAATCGCTTCAACAAGACAAAATCCGCCCCTATTCGGACCAATCGATCCAGTATCCAATCAGCAGCTGCAAACAGCCTCTCCCTAACATCCCTGTTATCCCGCTTAGACCCCATTCCGCGCCGTCCGCAACCCTAATTGTTAACGGAGGCTGAAACGGGAATGTAGTAAGGGTCTAGACTTGCTAGTTTTGGGTTTAGAAAACACCTTGACAGCTAATTAGATGTAAAAAAAGTTAAGTATGCCTATATACGTCCCACTGCAGGACACAGGCCTCACCTCAACTATAAGGTGTAGATTGGTGGAGGGGTGTTGTAAGGCCAGTGACTAAACCTTACTGTCAGATGTAATTGCTTACAAAATGTGTAAGGTCTCTTACTAGGCTTCACGACGATTATCAAGCGATATCAGCCGGGACCAACTTTTATTAACGTGCCTTCCGAAGCACGGAGATGCTCGTGATAAATGTCACTATATAGGGTTGGAATGGTCACCAAGTCACAATGGTTGTTGTATATGACCAGCTGATCACGTGGTTTCAAGGAGTGTCCAATTCTCTTGTACACTCTGTATAACTGTTAAATAATGTTCTACATTGAGCCATTAGTAATTTTTGTCAGTATCGTATGCCTTGCTAAATCCAAGAATATGGTTAAGTATAGGTAACTAGTCTGTGTTTCAAATTTATTGTAAAAAAACACTATCATACATATTGTCAAAATGAATAAAATAAGCTCAAACAGAAAGGTTCTACTAATAGTCATTGAAGCTATACTTATCCATATTCTGGATCTATTATTAGATCAGAAATACATTAAATTAATGTTATTTTAACCAATGCCATTTACTTACGAAGTTTTAAAACGATATTATTAAAGTAGTTTAAAAAAGATTTTATTTAATTAGACTATATTTAGTTACAGGTAAATGAAACAGGTAATTAAAATCATTTCGTTAATTACAGTAAAGCACTAAGTTTTTAGCTATACGTTTTCAAAGTTGATTAATATTTGAGTTAGACTAGTGCTTTATTGATTTTACGAAGAACCACTTCTATTCTATAAATTGCAGGAAAATTATGAAAATTACTCGTTTAAGATCCCATTATAGGTAGTAAAAGTTAATAGAGAAAATATGAAAGTGACGTAGTAGGTTAATTTAGATAACCATATACAACAGGAATCTAGTGTTATAGTGGCTTTTGAAAACCGGCAAGTTGTTATTGTCGAAGACAGACTCAAGCACCAAGGGTTCCGTACTACATTACAATTAGTTTTAATATGATTTTAAATAGGAACTTGAAAAAAAAAATCGTCCGCCTCAGATGGGTCAGTTAGCGTCCCGGTAGCTTAGTTGGAAAAGCACTCGCCCAGTATGCGATGGTAGTGGGTTCGGATCCCACTTGAGGCAGACGATTTTTTTCAAGTATTAAAAATCATAAATAAAGCTAGCATAGTAATTGCTAAAAAACAAAATTAAAATTATTTTTAATATTTTCGGAATCATTAGCGTGAGTCTAACTCACGCTGAGCCGTAACTAACTGTAGTTTTAATTCAGAATTTTCACAATATCTGCAAGAATCACTTAAAAAAATATTATCTATATTTTATTAGAAAGTAATAACAGAAATTGACTAGAAAAAAATGTTACCGCTTGGTTTCTTGATACAGATTCGACAGAATATTACAAAGATACTGACACAGGTACTTTTTATTTACGTTTCATTATTCAGATATCACATTCAGGCTTTAAAAATACATAAAATGAAAAAAAACTTAAGTTTTTTTTAATTTAACAGCATCACCGTTTTGTTATATTTTAAGCTAATAAATTTTCTTTATCTTTTACCGATTTCGACTAATTTCACTTACCTACGTAAAATCAGGAGCAATAAGGAAATTAGCATTAATTTGTTTATCGTGCTCGTATCGAATATTTTTATTGCTTAAAAAACTACGTCTCTTGATGCCCTAACAAAACAATGCAACCATGGTTAATGTTGGCTGTGGTACGTTAACGTTTGCGCTGAGCCTTATGTCGTACGCATAATTTATTTTGGTAGGCTGATTTAGTTCAGAAGCCCTCAAGCTATGAAATATAGGTTGAAGGGTAACCACAATTGCCAATAAATAAACGTTGCTGCAATAATACCGGATTTACGAGTGGATCCCAGATGAAAGTTTTTGAGATTCGGTTTACAACAATAACATGTATATTTCGAGTGGCATTATGTCAACAATTTAATATATTTAAAGGCTCCTCGTGAGCCGTATCAGATTTATCATCCTATGTGGGTAGTTGGGCGGGGTATGACAGAAATAAAATCGGTATTCACACAATTAGAACACTATAATTCGATTAGCACTATAAATTACTATAAATTGGATACTTCTACAACGATTCAAATGGATTTAAACTGGACGTTAGCGATCCTTCGTTGAAGGGCGTCGTGCGCCACACCCGATTCAAAAAGTGACATGAATGAAGATGGCTGCGCTATGACAGCGCTGTGACGTTCCGCTAGAGTGGGGAGCCACTCTCGTCCAGAAATCATTGCTGGCTCGAACTGTCATAATTTAAATACTCGGCGCCTACGACGCGGCGTCATATTGTTTTTTTTTTTTTTTGAGATGGGCTTACTCTTGACCCCAATCTTGCTCTAGAGCATAGATGGGATCTACGATGGAGCGAGCTTGCCCAGAAGATGCCTATTCACTCTGGACTTAAAGAGAGTCAGGATATATGCACTCGGAAATACAGACGCAGGCAGGGAATTCCAATCTTTAGCTGTGCGCATTATAAAAGATGATGAGAAGCGCTTAGTGCGGATTATGGGTATATCAACTAAGAACGGATGGTAGCCGGCCGTGCGTCTGGATGTCCGATGGAAGAAAGGTGACGGTGGTATGAGCTCATGCAGCTCATGAGCACATTCTCATTTGTTGCTTTATATTGTGTATTTATTTTCCTTGCAAGTTAAATTGTTCATTTTAAAGATCATCATTATCATTCCGAAATTTGCCACATTATGAGAATAGAAAACTTTAAAACTATATTACGATATTGAAGTCATCACAAATAATTATATTTTGGCATGCAAAGTTTTGTTTGGTGAAGTAAGACTAGATATTACGATTATAATGTGGCTGCTCAGTTTACAAAGACATTTTTTACCTCTTGCATGTATTATACAGTGTGTACAAAAATACAAAAGCTAATTATGAAAAAAATACTATGAAAGATCCATCAGAGGCGGAAGCTCTTATGTTGATTTGCATTCTTGTATTAGGTAATACGTAAATTATTGTCAGTATTTCAATTTGAATCCAGTAGGATGCTGTTAGTACTGTCAATTCTATTTATCGTGAAGCCAGCAGACTCTGAAATCCAGATCTAATAAACTAACAACACAACAAAGCTACATCCTACTTTAATTAAGTCTCTCTCAAGCTAAATCCTATTATTCGAAATTCTAAAACCGTTATCGCCCAGGCACTGAAACCGCAGCCCTTTCAAAATATACAGTTCAATTCACCTAAATGCCAGATAAATGTTTCGAATGTAATTGTTTATACTGACCCACTGCAATTAACAGTCGATTTTCTAATTATGCCACAAATTTGTTTGTCGATTGGTTTTGCTGAATTTGTTTTTATTCCGGATGATAAAAGTTTCTGATAATTGAAGCTTAATGACTGCCAAAGTTCAGCATCCCAAAGGGGATATCAGTGATCATTCTTAGGCAAATTATCTTTTGAAGTGTGTTTATTATAAAGTATTTTTATTTCTAGTAGTAGTAGAAATTTAGTGTGAAGTCTATTACAAGACAAATCATTTGAGTACAGGCTTCAGATGTCTACTGCGTAACAATTTTTCCACTTTTTTACAGCATCATGAGAGAAACACATAAAAGTTGTAAAAGAAAAATCTGTGTAACACGTAGCAACCATACTTCTTTTGTTATTTATATCTAGAATAAATAAGTTATATCTCGTCTATTTATTCGTAACTGTAAACGCTGGAATTCTTCACGCTAATCCTAACCTACTTTAGCTAATAAAATAATTGAATCCAGTAAATTCCAACGGCACCAGGATGATTTACCTCTGAATCTGGATAAACCTTGCTAAATGGGGCGGCCATTAGTACCGAGGGATAGTTCTTTTATTTTATTCTTTCTTTACACAGCCATAATACAGGTAAACTCAGAAGGATGTCAGGAATGAGCTAATTTTTCCTTGGTGTGAAGTTATAACGTGCTTTGGTTGTATTCCATTCATTATACATAAGCGTCTGTGCTTCGAAATTCATCTCAAAATTTGATGAAGAGGATGACACTTGATGTTATCCGTTAGGCATAGTCACGAGTAAGGCTAAGGGCAGCTTATCGATAAGGTCACTCGTCTTTCAAAACCACTCCAATTTGATTTGACGTGCAGTTTATGCCATAATTTAGTCATTAAACATCCTATGATTAAATTTTCTTGTTCTGCTATTTTTCTGCACTAAACCACAATTGTCCTGAAGTAGTGGTAAGATGCAAAAATTATAAAATGTTTTGCATTGCATAATTATGTGGCCTGCTTGTAACAATTAAATAAAGAAGTTAATTAAAGAAAAGGATATCAGCGGTATATGAAGATTGTAATAATCTGCAGTGGAGCCCGTTGCGAACTCAAATACATAATTTCCCTTCCTTAAAGTTATTATTTTAAGGTGGCTATCATTTCCCTGGTTATAGAACTAATCTTCTTCCAACGAAGTTCAAATTACTAGTTTATGACAATTTAGTCTCTGTTAAAAGATATAAGGTGTTACACAGTGCATGCAAATCTAATCCTGCACGTTTTACTAAGACGATGCGTTCATCTAAAAAAGCAAAAGTGAGACCAAATAAACGCTAACAGTGGAAGACTATATAGTTGAGTTGACTGACACAACGGTAAGACACGCATCGGTGCTAATGTAGCTACTGGATTGGATACTATTAGGTACGTTTCTTTTTCTGCAAATTAATCAAGCTAATGTAAGGTGTATTGTGTGCCAGTCGCGACCTTGGGCGCTGGGAAAAGGTTCTTAATTCCTGGAACTAATTGTGTTCACGTATACCTAGAGCTAATCATTGTTTCAATGAGACGCCAAAACATTTGTTTACTAAACCGTTTAAGAAGCACAAGTGTTTTTTTGCAAAGCCAACCAGATTATTACGAAAACTTAAGAACTTTAGGGAAAATTTGTGTTCAGAAAATAATATGTTTTATAGATGAACGAAGAAAACTAATGCATAAAATAATTCATAGTAAAGTGCTCTGGTCAAATTCTAAAAAAGCTGTTTTAATAATTTACCAGCAAAATTATCTCCTTAAATTGAGTTTTTCATGGCAATGTCTATACTCTGGTACACGTTTTTGACAGTTTTAAAAATCAGACCACATGCACCATATTCACACACGCAGTGTTAGCTAAATAAATGTGCAGGTTTCCTTGCTGTTTTACCTTAACACAGATCAAGTAGTATAAATTCATTTGATATTTCTAATATTTATATACAGGGTGTACAAGAGAATAGGACACTCCTTAAAACCACGTGATCAGCTGGTCATATACAACAACTTTTCCTATGGGAGCAACATCGAAATCTATAGTTTTTTTTCAGTTTCCCCATACAAACTTACTCGCATACCTCGATGATAATGTATGGAGCACCTGAAATTAAAATCACGATTTCGATGTTGCTCCCATAGGAAAAGTTGTTGTATATGACCAGCTGATCACGTGGTTTTAAGGAGTGTCCCATTCTTTTGTACATCCTGTAGAGAGGTCTTTGTTTAGCAAAAAACTAACGTAGGCTGATTTAATCTCCCAATGCAATGCAACATCGCTACAACTGGCGGCACCGTAATGCCGTGGCGGCATTTTGAGCGCTGGGCGATAACTGCAGATATATAGCCATTACGACTACGTGATTGGCTAGTAGTGCGACGTGACTGCACCGCCGTGATTGGTTGTTTGTTCCGCGCTCACGCATCTCTGATACGATGATCGCCTTGTGAGAAGCGCAATACGATCCCCACTTTTTGCCTTAGTGCTTAACATCGGTGCCACGTTCTGTACTAGCACCGGTTAAGGAGAATAGCCGAGGATCGGGCTTAATAGCGTTCATTGGACTATACCTAGCTTTTAGTTTACAATAGCGTATTAATACATCGACCAGCGTATGGAGACTGATGTATTGGCCATAATATTACTGCAATAATGTCATCAAGTAATTGGGTATCAACCTAAGCATAAAACAACCGCAATTCACTTCAAGTAAAGCCGTGACCAAGCCCTAGCGTTACCATACCCGACTACACATTTCTGGCAAGCACCCAATGCATGTCGCGTGCTGCATATAGATAAACGCTACGTACGATTTTTGTACTCCGAGCACATAGGAAGCCAGCTTTTAATATTACGCCTCTATCGGCCTATTTTCGGGCCTGGAAGATTTCATTTTGGGCAATATTTTTTCTACTACCCTTCGAGGCGATGGTAATAAGAAGAAAAACTCACTGGAAATCTTACTGGACATTTGATTCATTATTAGGCGCTTTGTGACATGCACATATGGGGGATAATTTTTAATGTTTTTACGTCTATCAGTCATTAGCAGGATAGTATAAATTACATTTGTATTTGAATACTTTCGCGACTGAGTTAGCATTTGACTTAAATTCCTCAACCCCCAAGCAGCAGCTGGGTGCCGCACGTCCATTGTTACTCAATTGTTATCTATTTTCCTGGGAGTTGAAGGGTTATTCTCACCTGATAATGAATCTCGGTGAAGTCTTAAATGTACAACACCCTTTCTTAGTATCATGCTACTGTATATCCGAGACTTATGTAATAGGAATGACTTGAAGCCCATGGGCCAAAAGTTAACTACATAAGCATTTGCGTATAGATCTAACTCGTTCCTTTCATAAAAACATTTGCTTGAATAAAATAGAAAATAAAAAATACAAATACAATTCTGAAAGTGTTTTGAATAACATGTTTGAGTCATAAAGTGTCCCTCTGTTAACAACAGACCGCAAATGCTTAATCCCGCATTTATATTCCATACGTTGTTGTTTTTATCTGAAGCAATTTGATCCGGTACCCCTTACAGGCTCTAAAACGGCATAAAACGTTTTGGCTACCTTTCGAAAGAAGATGATATTCTAGTAAAAATGAACTATAAAAGCTCTAATATTATCCTGTACCGTAAAGTGTCGGAAAACCGTGTTCGGATGTTGTATACGACGGTCCGAACCGTTTTGAGTTGTAAGCGGAGGGCGGTAGAAGGTTGTCGATTACACTAAGAGTTATGGACATATTGGGTATTGCAATGAATTGTGGCTTGATTTGACGACTACCGTTTTTAAGGACGATTTCTTGCTTGTACCTATTTTGCGTTTTAACAGAAATCTTTTGAGAATTATCAATTTCAAAAATATTGTTTGTAACATGTTGCTTTAATCTTTGAAGTTCTGAACTACCTTTTATAACGTTCTGTACGGGCCTTATCTCTTTAACTCATTATTATGACTAACTGATACTTTGGGATAAATGTTGAAATATAAAAAAGTTTCTGGTATTTCAATATTTCGGTAGCACCTAGAGTTTTATATCAAAACCGTTAGTTATTTTTCTCAATTTTGGTAAGGATATTTTAGTTGTTTATATTCTTCGTAGGTAGAATACGGTCCCATTTTAAAAGTTGTTCATATTCATAAGCATATTACTATATTTATATCTGGATGGTGATAAAATGTAGCTATGTATAAAAACTATATATAATATCAACTGTAACTTCTTTGTTTGGTGTGCAATAAAGAGTATCTATCTATCTATCTATCTAAATGAAAAATAGTTGAATTAATTAGGAATGGGCAGGAATAACGAGAACAGCCCACCAAGATCCCATGACGCGAATGGACGCTTGGATTAAAACATTACTAGGGAAAATAACTTCTAATAAAGTTGAAGGGTTAAAAATTAAACAAAAGTTAAATATTATTTTATCTTTTTTACATTGTTTTTATTGACAGTTTTTTTATTAACATTTAAGGTTCACTGCTGGATATAGCCTTGCTATGGAACACCACAACAACCGGCTCAAGACCGTTTGCATCCTGCAACATACTACAACCTTGACTAGATCATCAGTCTATTGACCAGCTTAATGTCAAGTGTCTTGAAGTCACTCCCTTAAATCTTTGAGCTAGTCTGAGCTCATATTAACCAATATCAGCTGCTACCGTTATATAAAGATCCTTTTAAAACATGTAATGCTTGTTAAACGTTAATTAAATTACCGAAACTGTCACCCATCAACTCCAACCATGGCGTTGGTTTCTTGACATTATTCTGAACTCAATACAAGTTTTAATTTACTTAATTTAAGGACTACGATGCCTGGCGGTTCCGGGTTCGAATCCCGCGAGGGGCAAATGTTAGTGTGATGAGCACGAGCATTTGCACTTAAGTCATGGATGTTTATAAATGTATTTAAATATGTTTATCCGTTATCTAGTCGCCATAGCACAAGCTTTGCTTAGTTTGGGGCTAGATAATTGGTGTGATTGTGGAAACAATTTATTTATTTATTTTATAACGGGAATAGGGAGAACGTGTCTGCAAAATCGTTACCTGTAGTAATCACTGTGGAAGAGCTATCTTAGCTACAATTTGTATCCTCTCTTACTTATGAAATGTCTTACAAAAAATATGTACGGTGCCGTTCGTGTAAAAATATAATATTGTTAACTCACAAGTCCCATCTAAAGAAATCCTGCTTGAACAACATATCCGAACACATTCACTCCAGGTAATCCGCATCTGAATACTTAAGGGCGTCCATTTTTATCGCTTTCTACTAACACTTGCGCAGGCACCTTAATGTGTCTCTTTGAGTGAAAATTCCCCTGAAAATGATAAATAAGGGGTCCTGACGGGAGCCGAATTTTGATGGGGACCCTTTTGTATTGTATCTTGTTTCAAAGTGGGCTTATCCGCACTGAATAGTGTGGACGTTTGCAGTAAGATAAGGGCTGGTGAAAGTGATACGATAAGTAATAGCGCAAAAGGGATTAGATGCCGTTTGATGCTGATTGTTGGGGTGGACAATACGGGTGTGTATTTTTATTGGATTTTAATGTACATTCAAGTGCTTTGGTATCTTGTTCCAAATTGTTAAGGGCACCCTAATTTTATATTGTAATAATGAAATTAGTAGATCCTAAACCAATTTGAGTATATTTTCACTGTGTATCAGTTTGAGGTGGTCAGAGGAGTAAGTTTTCTGACAACATTTGGATTGATATTCGTCAAACCAACGGAAGTTCTACTAGATAGGGAAACTAGATAATTCAAGACCAAATGATTAGCCAAATTATATCTGTAATGCCTGCAAAAAAGTACCATGACATATTATTTTGATTGACAGACAACGGACATTTGGTAAAATAAACATCACAAGTACACATTCATGAGAGTAAAACAGGGGTTTTTTTTGTTAAATTTTACATTAGCGCTGATCAAGTAAATCCTACTAAGTATTTTTATACAATGCACAGTAAATTGCTGAATTTTGTCTTAAAATCCGCGTTCATCTGACCTTTAAAAGATTTTTCTCACTATAATACGAAACTTCAGCGTTGGTACAATACGTCCACCGTAGGGTCTCCAAATAATTGAATTAGAAAAACCGTACGCCCGCAATTTGCCGTCAGAGGCAACGATCGTGAGTTTATAAAACGATAATTGTACCATAGAGTAATCTCTGTTATCTCTAGAGGGTACAGCCCTACTCTGTAAATGGGGACGGCATTATCAGACGTCCTTTTGGCCTTATAAAGGGCTCTACGGGAGTATTCTGTGCTATCCATTATGGAAATTGTACCTAATATTTATAAAGGTGGGAAGTATTTGATGTTTTCATTATATTACTTACCGTATTCAGTTTCGGTTCTCTTTAAAAGCGTATATTTGTTTTTCTAAAAATTTTAGTGGCTTCGTTGTGGTGTAAATAATACTTTCCATGTTTACGTATTTGTTCCAAGTACTGAGTACTAATTATTCTTATATTATGGATATAATTTTAAACATAAATTCAGTACTTAAGGACTTAGGAGGTACAGTAAGTTTTCTTATTTTAGGCTATTTTTTGTTGCTAAACATCGTAATTGTTAAGTTAAAGTTGTATTTAACAGAGCCATTTTCTTCTATAATTCACACACTGTCTAGCAAACATACAGTTAATAGACCGTCCTAAACAATATTTTCAGCTAGCTAAAAATAAAATAATTTCAGTCTAGCTAGAAATAAAATAATTATAAAGCACGGTGTACAGATTATTATTTAACCTCAGTTTCCTTTACTACGTAATGACGCCATCTTTTACAAACTATCTTATTGTGTTTAAAATAATTTATTATTTGTATTTGAACAAGTTAATACTAAAGTTTTGGATTTTATAATTTAACAATAAGTAGATACTTATTTTTGAAATTTTGTTTTCTTTAACAACTGAAGCTTTTTTAATGGCTCATTAATAGTAGTTTTAAAAAAACGGAATACACAAGCATTCGCGTTTGTGAAATAAAAATAGTTTCCCATAAAAATTCATGCTTTCGATTTATTTATAAAATATTTCATCCTTAATTGACTTTCTCTGTTTGATCCCAGTCAAAAGTCTGTGTTAAAATTAGCATAAAATTTCGATGACAAAAATATCCGGCGTAGAACAAACTCGGTTGTGGAGAAATAAAAAAAAATATTGCTTTTATATGATTCTTTTGACATCAATAACATTAACAAGATTAAAGTTTAATATTTGTTTTGAAAATACTGAATAATGAACGAATTCGGTTTTATGTTTTGAAAAAATCTTAATGAATTATAACTAATAATCTAGTTAAAATAAAAACGTTTGTTTTATTCGGTAGTCTTAAAAATGCACTTATATCGTGTATTTGATTCGATCATCATAGAAAAAGCTCTGCTTTAACCATACATAAGTGTATTTGGGGCTAGATTTATTTTGATAGTTAATTACCTTATACAGATAATATTATTTAGAACTATCAATAAAATTGGACCAATCTTTTATAAAAAAAAATATATAAGTACATATTTCGTGTGTAAAAAAAGGCTTAACGAAGCCGAATACTATATATTCTACGTATTATTACGATCATTACTTTCTTTTACACTATACCTGGGAAATGACGGGTTACCGAGTCTGTGGCGTGCGCGCTATACATTGCGAGTTAGAAATAAGTTATTTTTTTTAATACCCAAAAATAAAATTCATTTGCCAGCAATTATTTTTTTTGCATTCTACTTGATTTTATGTATAGAATTTGTGGTTTAAGGCTTCGTTAAGTCTTTTTTTACACCCTGTATTATAATCACCTTCAGTAATATTTATTTTTAGCACATATTTTTTTTAATTTATTGTTGTTTTAATATCTTAATATTCAATTGTATTTTCGAAAGGTACTTCTTATAAATCAGATCCAAATACTCCATCACAATACATAACATCATGTTGCGTGGTCCTAACTTCAGCTATTTAAAACTTAATAGTAATATTCATCAACCAAATAGAAGCATAGGATATTGCATTAAGGCGCCTCGTAACGTAAAACTGTGGAAGGCTGCCATAATAGGGTGCGCCTTAATTACGCCCACGCACTAAAGCGCGCCCGGGCCTCTTGACACCCTTACTTGTGCACACGGCTCGAATAAAACAGATAAACTTTATTTTGATTTTAAATAGAATAGAATAGAATATCTTTATTTGGCACAAAAGAAAAGGTACAAATTAAAATTCAATTAGAAACGACAAAAACAAACAAAGAAAAAATTATAATCTAAAAGAAAGATTTTGGTGTCCAAAAGGGTCCCCCGCTCAGCATTAATCGTGGCAGCTAGGAATAACCACCACGACACTGGTATTCTGCGGGGGCCCAGGTATGCATTAAATTCAGCTAACAAACACAACAAAAACAAACACATTACCTATTAAAAAGAAATAACAATAAACATAGATCAGTGTATAAAAATTATAATAATTAATAATATTCATCAAAATAATAATATTAATAAATTAAATTTAAAAAAAAGAAACAAACAACATCAATATCAAATACAATTTCAATAAATTTATAATAAATTGAATCTAAAAGTAATAACAACAGGACAATATTAATCAATTAAAAAAATAAAATAAAAATACAACAACAACTCACAATTACAATCAATAATAACATTCATACATCATACATAAAAGATCTTATTTTAGTATGTAACTTGCTTTTGACGACCGTCTGGTGTAGTGGTTCGCGTTTCGGACTACAATGCCTGGCGGTTGCGGGTTCGAATCCCGCGAAGGGACAATGTTTGTGTGATGAACACGAGTATTTGTTGTTTTAAACCTTCATGGTCTAACATTAGAATAGTTTGTTACGAGATTGCTACCATGTACCTTCAGTTCTCCCGCAAGATCTTCAGTTACTCCGTGATCATGGCGTTTGCAACAGTGCCGAAATATCTGGAACTCAAAATAAGGTACATGGTAGCAATCTAGCAACAAACTATTATAGCCAGTATTTGTACCTAAGTCGTGGATGTTTATAAACGTATTAAGTATGTTTATCCGTTAGTCTAGTATAAGCTTTGCTCAGTTTGGGGCTAGATATTGGTTTGATTGTGGAAATAATTTTATAGAGGGTTATTTTTGTAACAATTTTTACCAAAGGATCAACAACGAAATTTGAAATCTAAGAAGGAAACACAATTCAACCTGCATTGAGATTTAAACATTAAGGTATGTATTACGAATAAGTAAGACGTAGGTAATGAGGATTCCAAATATTTTAAATAAAACGATTATTATAAATGAGTCATCATAGTACAAGCTGTTCTTAGTTTGGGGGTAAACATTTTTTTTCAAGATTAAACCAGCAATTTATCTAATACATAGTTTCGTCATCGGTCTTAACAGGGTCATAATAAATCCTAATTTCTTTATCTTTATAAGTTTATAATATTCGTTTATTGCATAAATAAGATGTAAACGTATCAGGTAATTATTTTCTAGGAGGTGGTTCTACTGCTCAAATACAACAACTTTTTGTATGAGACCAATTTCGAAATCTTAAAAAAATATTTCATATCTCCACCATACAAACTGATATCAGCTGGTATGCCGTTTTGTATGGGGAAATGGTTTTTGGTTTTGCGATTTTGAAGTTGGTCCCATAGAGAAATTTATTCTATTTGAGCAGTAGAATCATCCTCTAGAAAAGAGTTAACTGATAAGTTTACACCTTATATAGACTCTCCAAATTGTATATTCCTGACGAATTTATCTTTGTTCAATGTTTAATGGCATTTCAGCCAACACTTCCTAGTATAGCTGCTGTCTAAATCATCTGTCAATGTTCCAGAATAAAATAACAAGCAAAGTGCATTACAGACGGAAATTTTCTAAAACGAAGATATTAATGACTCTTTTCAAGCCAGTTTGCTATAAAATGTGACTGAAAGTTTAAAAGTATTATAAATTTGATGAATCCGGTAAAATCCTGATGACAGCAAAATAAGTGTTACGCTGAATAATATATTATAGGTAAAATAACGGACTAAACACACACCAATATTGTACAACACTGGTATCAGGTATGTCATTAAAATAATATTAACGAACTTAAGTAGCCCAGGGCCCTAACCATGAACTCTTAAAACAATCTCAAAGTTGTCAATCTGTCAATTTTGGTACGTCATTTCATACAAAATTTGACAGAAATGATAATGTTTGACAGATTTGTGATTGTTTTATCAGTTCATGGTTAGGGCCCTGAACTAAGCAAAGCATGTACTACTATGGCGACAAGTTAACAGATAAACATTTATATACGTTTATAAACATTCATGACTTAAATACGAACGCTCGTGCTCATCACACAAACCTTTGAACCCACACCCCCAGACTTTGAAGTCTAGGCTGACCTTTCAGGTATCTTTAGTAAATGAAGCTACAACTGGCTGTATATTTCGGGCTGTGACCGCGGTAAAACGGTCTAATGCGGCACGCACGCTTTGATATTATGTACTTAGTTTGCTATATAATATTAACTGCTTTCAGAGTTAAATAAACCGCTTTAAGTTTTGTCTTAAAAAGGTTATACGCGACTATATCTTGACACTCTTTGAAACTGATAATTTCATCGTAAAGATTACATATTAATTTACGTATTTCCTTTTTAACTAACATAAGTCTTTCTGACAATTATTATTGAATTTGTCGTAGAACTTTTTACAATTATTTATGTTATTTATTCATATTTATATGATTGTATTTCTTGTGCTTATTTACTTAAGGAAGTATGTTGGTTTATAGAATGTATTTCAATCAGTTGTCTTGATTTATTAAATATGTCAGTCACTTCATGCTTCGTCACAACATACCTTACTTGCAAAATACCATAAGGTTACTGGTAGAGAAATCTGTATAGTATTATGTCGGCAAATTGTACTTACTGTGAAAGAAAGTTTAAATAAATAAATCAATATTAAACAGCATCGCCTTCATTGATCTGATCCTAAGGTAAGCAGCCAGAGCACTTGTTATATAAATACAAACTAGCCAAATGCGTGTCGTGTTACGCGCAGTGTAGGGTTCCGTAGTTCATAAAAAGCACTATTATCATGAACAGCTTTAGCTTTTAGCATGTAGGGGAGGTACCATAAAAATATATATTATTCTAACTGACAGGCAGAAGGACAACTAAGTTTTCATATAAGGATGTCTTTTTACCTTTTGAAGCACGGAACCCTTAGAAATTATAAAAGATATTTACTTTCAATAGTATTTTCACGTCCCTATCGAGAGTGTAGTTGGTTTTATAGTTTCTATCGATAAAGATATACAATGAATAATTCAATTACGCAAAATTTTTGTGTGTAATTTGCTGATTTGACTGAAAATTGCAGATCGAGATTTTCTCGCTTCAACGAAACTGATCTCTGTGACGCTTCCGTTGCGGCGTGCAGTGCGTGTTGTAATTAGGGCAAGCCTGTTGCGGTAACCTTTACTTAATTTAGTTTGGCTGAAGCCGTTTGTACGTGAAAATTACTTTGTACTCCCTCTCTATCGTGTTCTGAAACTTTAGAAATGAGACGTGGACTGTAAATACAAAGGTATATTCAATTGGTTTGAGCTATTAATTTTTTAATTTTGATCATGCAAGACCATGTAGCAAGAAAAGCGAACATTCAAAGGACCATGACAGCAGTACCTAATAGAGTGGGTAATAGGTTCTTCATCCCTCTTTTGTCATATCTTATCTTATTTTTTTCTCTTCTTAATTTTATCTTTATCTTACCTTGACCACCCAATAGAGGGGCGAACAACGGTAGACCGATCAACCGCTGGTCTGACGATATTTGTTTAGATTTAAGAATCTTGTACCAACATGATGCAATAAATATATAACTATGACTATGATTATTATCCGAGTGGCTGGGACGTAGATATTATAAAAGGCACCGTATATCATAGTTAGTTTCCAAGCGGTTGAGGATCGTGACATCATCTATTTATTCGCCTCAATGATGAGCCGTGTCCAATCATTGCGATCCTGCGTCCAACCGAATATTATGCCAAAAGTAGCACTTGGAAAGTAGTACAGGTACAAGAGCAGCCCAGAACATCTACCCACAATATGATCAGAAAACAACAAGGCGGTTAAGGTTGCAGGATGCATGCCTCCATCTACCATTTTTCTTTGCCCGCCGACCTATGTCAGTGTCTTTTATTCGTTTAAGGATCTCCTCATTTCTGATTCATTCTCGATCAATACACGTTCATTCTTATTCTTCCTTCCTTGTCGGTATCACTCTTGACAAGCTCGCTTTGCATGGCAAGCCTTACAACACGCCGCCACTCCTCTCTGATGGCTGCCTTCCTCGTGCATTCATACTGATGATGAGCCACTCACTGCCGCTTTTAGATAAAAGCGGTCAGTCCACCTCATAGGCGATCTTCCTCGTGGCCTGGTACCCTCAACCTTTCCCTGGACCACAAGTCGCTCAATAGCCACCTCTCCTCGGCGGCAAACGTGGCCAAAAAAGGCAAGTATACGAGACTGCACCAAAGAAGACAAACGCTGCTTGATGCTGAGTTCTTGAAGTATATATTCTTATAGTTCACCATTAAATAGTACAACACTACGCCATAAAACTATTAACTAGAGTCCATTGGCACTGAAACAGAGAACAAATACAGATTTAAGGGGTCTCTGTGAGCCGACGCTACGTTTGCGGTGCACTGCGTATTGTAATTAAGCCTACCTTGTTGCGGTACCTCCACACTAGGCTCCTGTATCTAATGGAGGTGATGTCACTTTGGCAAAAGCTATTATATGAACAAAGGCTTAGATACTGGTAAACAAAGGTTTAAAGGCGAATGTGTGTCATATCAACGTTCTTGTTACAAAAGTACTGAGTGGCCGGAAGGAAAAGATCAAAGCGCTAACAGAATAAATAATGATGCCTTACTTTTGCTTCGACCAATGGTAAAATCGAGAAATAAAATCAGCTGTCATACTTGTTAATCAAATAGCACTTTGATTTTGGTTTAGAACAGTATTTTTTTTTAAATCTCAGCATTATAACAGTTAAAAAGGTCACGAGAAGAGCAAATTATAGAAAGCTTACTTTTAAAGTTAACCAACCCATGACCTAATAAAGCCGATAAAGATATGTCAATAAAAACTATGGTCAAAAAATTTACATCTTCATTTTGTCAAAATTAAGACAGAACGGTTTTTGATTTTTTTTGGATAAAATGTTTTTTTTTTTAAATGACGTAACTCTTGGTAAAATGTACGAGATCTCAGAAGATTCAGGTCATTACCATCATATAAAACTTAGCCTCCTGTTCTCCTGAGCAACCGAAATTATTAACCTTTGTTTAAGCCTAGACATGTGAGGTAATATTTCATAATACAATATTCATCACAAGATAATTCTGTTTGTCTTTACCCATCCACTACAAAATCCCTAGAGAACCGGGAATAACAAACTGAATTATCGGATTACAAATATGCCTTTCATTAAAACTTATAAAATATTACAGGGTACAGATTACATACTATCCTAATCCTGGATACTCCCATTTGTGGGACGGGAATCGAGAAAGTTGGCCTTTTCTGGCACACAGACTAATTAGGAAAGTCTGAGCACGGGTATATGAATTAGAATAGAAATTAGATTGAGATTAGAATTAGTTACTAATTAATATTGCTGTGGTATGGCATACTTAAAAAATAAAAACGGAGCAAATATGGTGAAAAATCATTTATTAATTTCATTATTAGTGCCGTGTGGTGCCGGCACGTTAAAAGAATTGCACCAACGCTTCTCTTCCTATGGGTGTCGTAAGAGGCGACTACAGGAGAACCGCCACAAGAAGACGGGCAGCAGCGTCTTCTCTCCACCATTGGCCAAACTGCGACCACCAACCCGCCTGCCAAGCGTAGCGATTATGGCAAAATCCTCCTTTGGAGACGCCTGTGTCCAGCAGTGGACTGATATAGGCTGGTGATGTGAATTTCATTATAAAAAGTTGTTGTACCGAAATACAAAATTATAAACAATAAGATTTTAACAATTTTTATTTTGTTTTCAGATAACCGTTCTACCTTAACATGTAAGTACTTAAATACGAGTATTATTCATCGTCTTCAGTCTTTAGGATTCTTCTGCTGAACGGCCTGGCATACAACTAGCGGCTCGGCACTTTTAAATCGTGCGTGATAGCCAGAAACTGACTTTGAGGTATAATGTAGAGAACACATCTCGAACCAAATATTTCAGCCAAGCATTGTAGTATTGAACAATCAAGAAGCAGTTTTGACAACTTAAATTATTGACACTTACTGAAGCTTTGTAGTCCACTGAAATACAATGCTTGGCTGAAACATTTAGTTCGAGATGTGTTCTCTAGTACGCTAGTACATTATATCTTAATGTTTTATCGAGTATGTTTATTGAATTACTGTCCCATCACGATTAGATTCCAACGACACTAAAAGACAGACATTTAAACTTCGTAAAAGAATATTTTATAAATAATAGGGTTTAAATGTATGGCTTTACAATAATACGCTGTATGCAAACTGCAAAGTGATGGCAGTTACGTTTTATGTCTATGGTAGGTACAGTACATAGACTTAGCATTCGCTATGGTACAGTACGTGGCTTCAATGTTGAGCACTAGGGCAAAGAGTAGGGATCGCTTTGCGCATCCAACGAGACGATCATCGTATCCGAGACGCGTGTGCGCGGAGCAAACAACCAATATTACCTCCGTTGACGACCTCCGTAGCCGAGAGGCGAGCACGCCGGACTTTAAATGGCTCCGCCATCTCTGAGGTTCCGGGTTCGATCCCCGGTCGGGTCAATGTAGAAAACGAACTTTTCTATATTAGCTCGGGTCTGGGTGTTGTGGTACCGTCGTTGTTTCTGATTTCTATAACACAAGTGCTTTAGCTACTTACCTTAGGATCAGAGCAATGTATGTGATGTTGTCCGATATTTATTTATTTATATTTATTGTATTTCAGTAAGTCTAAAGATAGAAGCCAAAATTATACTTTTCTTAGAATTACTTACGAAGTTGACAATTAATTGCTATTGAAATATGTAGAATAATATTTATTTCACATCATAATTCTTAATTATTCGTATCATTATTTTAAGCGTAACCTAAAACCTGAGAATACCTCTCAATAAGGCCAGTCACATCTTTGGCAATCCGTACATTGGAGTGATGTATTCGTTCAAACTCCGACTTTTTGACAAAATGGTAAATTCTAAACACGTACCAATAGCTGGCCAGTCAGTGTAGCCACAGTAAAAATACAAAAAGTAGAATCAGTTTTCGATGATAACGTAATGTTACGTTAGTTTTCACAATCCCTGTGATTGTAGGCTAAAAAAAGAAGGTTTGTTTATCATTTTCAAGTTTTTGTACGTTACCAGCGGATTCATACTATCAAAGGAGTACATTCACCCTGTTATAAAATTAAAATCGGTAACTTTTTTTATAGCGACAGCAAATATAACCAAACCAGACGGATATAATTTTTTGTAGGTAGTTGGCTTAGGGACTTTCAGATCGTGTCAGAAAAAAAATCGCTTTCCATCCGATTACGTGTTATTATTTTTATTTGATATAAAATATCTTTTTTTTTCTTTTTTTTTTCGAATGAAAATATCAATTCTTATTTTATTGCAGGCATTTAGTTAAACACTGTACTCTATAAAAAAAAGACTTACTTACATGCAGAATTTAAGTGCATTTAATTTTAACTCGATTGTGGAAAAGTGACTAGTTCTTAACTCGACGGATTTTTTATTTTTTTCCTGGTGCGATGTGATGGGTTCCTAACTAAGCCAACTCCCTATAAAAATATCCGTCTGGTCTGGGCAGCCCTGTATAAACGACAGTAACGGTTTATAAAGTGTTTTTTCTTCAAGTTTCGATATTCCGGAACAAAAAAGTTATCGAAATGATTTTATCAGTGACTCCACAGTATCAAAATGTGTGCATGGTACTTACTGCTTAGATTTCAACTACGGGGCAACTTTATAAATAATTCGCTTTGGTGCCAAAGGGATGGCCGAGGATTAGGCAACAAAATAATCTACATAGTACTCTGTTTAGCATATAAATTAGACGTGGTTTAGTTTTATGTACGTTATTAGACAGATCGGCTGTGTAAGATTATGTTTTAAATGTTAGTAGTTCCTGTGTCTTGAAATTGAAGTTGAATTTTGTGTTTTTATTGAAAAAAAAAACATGTGCCTTTAAAAATAAAAGAGTTGTTTATGTATTGTGTTTTTAATCAAATCATAACTTGTTTGTTTGGTGTACAATAAAAAGTATCTATCTATCATTTTTGTTTAGCATGGTTTGACTAACAAAAATGTCTCTGAAGATAATAACATTACGCTCACCTTATTCTGATTAAAATTCAGTATTTTTTGGGTATCTCTGTAAATAATCAGGGGTCCTACTATGATCACTTGTTACAGCAATACTTCAATCTTGTTTTGTATTATCTGTATGCGGTTTGACATATAAACGAAAATGCCGATGTAATGTGATCATTAACGAAAATACTATTTATCTTCGAAATGGTAAATGAAAGGTCGAAAACCGGTTCCAAAATTGAACAATTATTTCAATTAGTTTCGGTAGTAAATTAAGCAAATATGTATAGACATATATGTAACCCCTCCGATGACAGAAGTCACTGGGTGAGGTTCAGCAGGGGGCGTCCTGTGGCCGAAATGATGATGATGATAATAATAATGTATAGATGTAATTTTAATGTGATATTTATGTAAACTCAAAATATTGAGCATTTTAAATGAGCAAATTACAAAAGTAGAATTTTAATGAAGAGGGACACTAGAATATATATTTTGACCTTAATTTTTCTCCTAAACAAAAATATGAAACTTATAAACTAGCTATTTTTAAAGCTCAGAATTTCTACTACGTAACAGGACACTTGGCCATAAATATTTCAGAGAAAATAGCGTGGGATCGGGTTAGATTCAGGCCAGCATTACACCTGTCTCTCATAACTGACATCTGACTTATATTAGTATCTGGGATTAGGATCATAGCTAAATTCGGCATAGGGTAATATTGTAGGGTGAAAATAAATTCAGGTTGAAATTTAGAGCTAGATAGCAAGGTAGTGGCAAATTTTATTATACCTGGCTATCTAAGGTAGTGCAAAATACATTTGTCCTTACTGCAAAAAGGTATACTAGTGTTAAACACTTGTCTAAAGATAAGCCAACCAATTTGAAATGTTTGTTAGTAATATGTCTCGAATGCTTGATGTGTCAACATTTCAAATTGGTTGACTAATCTTTAGACAAGTGTTTAACTGTCTATCTTATTGTAGTAATGCCAAAAATGTTTAACATTTTCAAAATTTTGCAACTATACATTGAATTGTTATATTGTATACCACAGAACAAGTAGACTCGCTACACTCCGCTGTGTTATATACTATGTTTATTTGTAAATTTTCTAGAAAATATAATGCATGCATCTGATATCAAACGAGTACCTACCTACTAAAATAAGAGCAACAACTATTTCATCTTTTCATTCCGTTTCTACCTTCACAAAACAAAATTGAGGATTTATAACGCGAATTTGAAAAGTCAAAAATCTAAATCATAGGCAGATAAGCGGTTGCATGAGGCCGTGTAACAATAACATTTTACTGTCTTGTTTTATTTGTAAAACAAGTAAATAAGCTGCCTTATCTGACTTGGTCACAGAACTGTAGTTTAGTAAAACGCTTGGCGCTTTACCAACTAAAGTACAGGGGCCTTGCCTAACACATGGAATTAGCCTTTTGGATGCTTTAACTTACTTAATAAACAACAAAACAGTACCAAATCAGTTTTGTTTTTACTGCGAACTCTATTCATACAGAACAAACAAAACATATTTGAAGTAATTCTGGGACAAAAGGTCACAGATGACCACTAGAACTGATAAACCATATCTAGGAAATGCTACTACGCATTATTCCTTTGTTTGCGATTCAGTACTCAGCTTTTGATTACATCATGATTCTTGAATACCAGGGCCCTAACCATGAACTGTTAAAACAATCACAAATCTGTCAAACATTATCAAATCTGTCAAATTTGTATGTAATGACGTACCAAAATTGACAGATTTGACAGCTTTGAGATTGTTTTAAGAGTTCATGGTTACCCCGCAGTAATACAAAACAATTTACAGTACTTTTACAGAGCTAATAAAGAATGACGTAATTCTGTGCCGACATATTCTATGTTACGATCCATTTATTTTTCGTTCGCAATATTTAACAATAATTACTGGGACCGGCAACAATTTAATGAAACGTATAATAGCAGGAATCGAATTTTCCAGAACCGGCCATTCTAGGAGCGAAATGGGAAGTTCAGTATCATATTTCAGAGCAGTAATTCCGATGGATTCTCCTCTTGCGGCAAAAATTCTTGTGACGGCGACATTACATTTTTGAGGCTTTTCAGTTCATTGGAAGTAGATTGTTTCAATAATGACGGTAATTTATATAATCTTTCGTTACTGTTTTTAAAATCAATAAGCGCTCCTGCGACCCAAATCCATTTGTAGCTTGTATATTAGTAAAAAATAAAAATATTGAAAACATCAACGCAACTATGTACTTCAAACTATAGGAAAACCAAGCTTGTCAAATATTTGTACCTAATTTTATTTGACGAAACGCGAAAAAAAAAACATAAATGTAAAAATAAAATGTGTTTGTGATATTTTTACAAGTAGGTATGTATTGCATAGCTCCAAATTTGTTTCCTGCTAACACGTGTTGCCGCAGCAAAGTGACAACGGAGACTGATTTTTGTTAATTTCAACTGAGGCTGTTTTCTGATTTGTCGGTACAGCAGCGGTGCGACATCATGCTCGGTATACGCGGTACAAAAAGTATGGAATCTGTGCCGCACCGCTTCCGCGCATACCAAGCCAATCAGGAACGCTCTATTGGCGCTCGGTAAGCTTTCTGTACCGCCTATACCGAGCATGCCGATGCCGCGCCGCTGCTGCGCTGACAAATCAGAAAACGGCATAACTCTAAAAATCGGAGTTAGGACACACAATGTACCTACATTGACTTGTAGAATATACTGAATTTGATATCTGCGTTAAAACTTTAGAATGCTACATATTTAGAAATCTGTCATAATTATGTGAAGTTTGAGCCTACAACCTCCGAGCCGATGGCCTGTAGCCGAGAGGCGAGCACGCCGGACTATACTGCGTCACCATCTCTGAGGTTCCGGGTTCGATCCTCGGTCGGGTAATTGTAGAAAACGAACTTTTCTATATGTCTCAGGTATGGGTGTTGTGGTACCGTCGTTGTTTCTGATTTCTATAACACAAGTGCTTTAGCTACTTACTTTAGGATTAGAGCAATGTATGTGATTTTGTACAATATAATATATATACATATATATATATATATATATATATATATTTATTTATTTAAAGACAAACCACTAGAGCTGACGCTCTTCGTTGTATGTTACAAAGAAAACAAGTATAAACTTCACTTCATCATCAGCCCACACTAGTCCACTGCTGGACATAGGCCTCTCCAATATCACGCCACTCTGCTAAACTTAAAACTTCACTTAGTACAATTTTAAATAACTTCCACGGCAATTGTTACCGGAAAGCGTTATGAAGAGGTGCCCCATATTTTGTCGGCGATATTATTTCGGTCGATCGATTCCATAAAAGCTTTTGTGACGAAACTGTGTTTGATTCCGCAGTTTTATTTAATGCATAAATTTCGTTTTTGCATTTGGTTTAACAATGTTCTTTGTTTTTAAAACGTTTTTTGGAATAGGTTATATTTTAATTCATTATACGAATCGGGTTTCGTTCGAACACATGTTACAATTAATCGTTGTTTGGTAGAATGCCGCACGTGCAAGCGAAGTTTGTTTAGTTTTTTATACGTTGTTTAAAATCCCCCCCCCCTATTTGAATTCATTAAATAATTTTTCTAAGCAATGGTTGTAAAAAAAAAAACTGTTAACATAACAGTATTTAAAAGTAAAACAAAATAAAGCGTGTAATATATCCATTAAAATTTTAACTAAATTTAACACAGTTAATGCGTTTTTTTACAATCCAACAATATACTTAATACATTACTTAGGTACTATAAGGACTAGAGACTTACTACTTTCAAAAAACTTGAAAAATCATAATCATCAGCATATGGAAGTCCTACTGTTGGATATAGGCCTCCAATAGAACGCATTGCGAACGATTATGTGCCGTTTGCATTCAGTTTCTCGTATCGACATTCCATCAGATAGTTAGCCCGTCTTATATGCTTCTTCCAGTTCAGGGACCTTCCTACCCAACGTTCGTTATCAGTTTGCAAGCGAAATTCTAAACAGCATTAATGCAGTATTGTTTATACAACATTAAGCGCCATGATGGTCACCGGTGACAATCAAACAATGAATTTTCTATTGTGTCTAGTTTCCTGTCAGTCAAAGGCTTATGAACTAGGTCGACGAAACTCTAAACAACATTTTTTTAGGCAGTGTTTTTATACATAAAACTCTAGAAAAAACTAAACACGGCTATAGTAACAGTTGAAATAGCTCATAATTAGGTTCCGGATGTCAAACTAACCTAATGCCAGAGCAGCTTGTATCCCCAGACGCGCAGATTCGATACTGATGCCTCAATTTGATAAGCGGTCGACGTGGCGACGACTGGTCAACCGCATGATTGGCGCAAACTGACCACGAAGCAACCGAACCGTATGGGCATACGAACTGTCAGTGTGTCATGACCGTTTGATAAATAAAACCAAGAATTTAAAGTGGCCACATCTGTCGCAGAACCGTTGAAAGGTAGAGTAAACGGATTTTCGAGTAAAGATAATACTATACTATTACCGTGACGGCTACCCAGCTTGATGGTCTGACGACCTACGGAAAACGGCTGGCGATGGTTGTATGGATTAGGAAGATGGCTGGCAGTGATTGGGTAAGAAAACCTAGAGGACGTACTCTCTAGTGCTCTTTGGGGGAGGCATACTACAGTACAGACTGTAAGGGATCCCTCTCTGTAAGAGGACGGGACAGCAAGGCATTTTTGATGGATAGGAATGTATTTTAATATTATAAATCTAGGGTTAAAATTGCAATGATAGTGGTCGCAGCACGCCGCGGCATGCTAAGGAATACCAAATTATTAATTTCAACCTAAGTTTCATAATATTAAGATACATTGCTATTCGTCACCTAAAAATCCTTATTAGGCTTACATGATGATGATGAAAGTTTTCGAAGAATAATACTTATAGTTTTCAATTTTAGAAAATTGTTGCTAAGCTCAGTTTATTAAACTTATCGAAAAAAAAGCAGTCCACTCTTGAGTGTTCGCACTAAAGATCCTGTATTCCTGGACTGGCCGAAATTGTACGGATCCACAATTTGTGAGTTCTAATCGCATTTGACACACACAAATTGATACATATTTAGATATTCCAATACGACAGGAAACGATTTGATATAAAAATACATTAATGCATTGATTTCTTAATCTATTTGTAACGGATACTAAGAAAAATTTATAACGTTTTCGGTGGACTTGCGCTCAACCGGATTACTTTAGTACGAGATCAAGACATCTTGCTGTCTCTGTTATCATCGTACACACTGACAGCTATAGAATGATGTTAAATACCGTGTTATTATACAGGGTTATTTATAATAAAATAAACAACCTCGCACTACTAGATATCTAATATCATAAACAACAACATTTGTTCTACGAGTTTTAACATAACTCAATACATTAATTAAAAATGATTTTCCAAGCTTTTATTGTACTGTCGTACTCTTTTAAGTCTATGTTAGTCGAAGCGCGCGACGCTCGCACCCCGCCCTCCCCCGCCCCGCCCGATGAGAAGCGCACAGAGATAAGAACATACAGACGTAAAATTATATTGACATTTATTTTTATATGAAAGTAAAATACCTTTGTCAAATTATCCAAAGTAGAAGAAATGTTGTTGTGTATGATGTTAGCTATCTAGTCGTGGGAGGTTGTTGATTTTTTCAAATAACCCTGTATAGTCGAAATTAAATTTGCTAATCCCGAGATGCGCAATTGGGCCTTGTCTCGTAACCGTTTAATAAAATAGTCAATCTTGTCTTGAATTCAATTCAAAAGAATCCTTATACAATTACTGCCATCAATCGCCGTACAAGGACTTCTGAGAAAGAATCTAAACTGGTTTGCGATGGAGACCTTGACATTTTTTTCTAAGAAATCACACGATTTTACGTAATCAAATATGTAAGAGCTCTTTTACACGTGACTTTGCCGCGCAGCTAGGTTGCGCTACTAAGTCACGCGACTTTAGTTCGGCAAGTTGGCTAGTGTAAAAGCTCTTTTTCATAATAAATAAACATAAGTGTCATATTTAACGGGTTTACTAAAATATGGCTTGAATGGTTTAAATATTTATGAACTTAAAAAAAAATCTTATGTAAATATGGCAAAAAATATTGAACAGGTGGATATTTTTTTATTGAAGAGCGTTGGTCGTAGTATCATTTCAAATACGAGAGTCGTGAATTAGAATCCATTAACCTCTTGAGTTTTTGGAGTATACGTATGTACTTTATACTACTTGCTACATCTTAGGGAAACCTACACATTCAAATGATACTTGTTTGTCTTTCCATCACGGTGATTTCAATTTATTATAATTAAGTGGTTATAATACATCTTCAAATAATTATAACAGTAAACTTTCACAGCAGTAATTAAATTACATTAACTGTAGTACTAAAATTACTATGTAAAATAATTTCCACAGAACTTCCCTCTTTCAAGTTTAAAGTCAGTATAGTAAGTATATTAGGTACTAAAATAATTTGTCAAAAAATAATTAAAAGATAATTTGGTTAGATTAAAAGCCTTAAAGGTCACTTGAATGGTTTTTATGCTTACTGAATGATTAACAACGCAAAAGTATTTTTTTAAAAACGCATCAGTAAAGCATCTTTATTAAAATTTACTTAGTGTTATTTACAAAGTAAACGTCTTTTAAAAACTATCGCTAGAATTTATGTTTACTAAAAAAACAGCACGGCCGCTGGTGTAAGGTCATCTTGTGTGTTCCTTTCCCAACTTAGTAGAACTTTCGCTGTCGGCTGTAACCTTTGTTGGCGTCTGATTGCTTTGTTCCCCTGAGCATGGAGATTTGAATTTATCATTAGAACGCTTCTTGCCGTTCGATGTGGTGGGGCGACTGAAATGTACTAAAATATTCAGTAGGGTTGTTCTTACGGATTCAGTTTTTGATGCTCGTTTCGACTTTGGAATAGGGTAAAGTTGGTAAAGGAATTTGGATCGAAATTCTTAATATCGATTTAAGTTTTTTTGGTTGTCTTACTATTGTCTACTTTTTGTAAATAAATTAATAAAAATAAAACCATTTTTTTTTATTTGCTTCGTAGTAAGCACTCCAAAGTTTTTTTTGTATTACTAAGCTTCTCAAATATGCAAGTCATTTAAATTTCTTTTTTTTTTTCATGATAGACAAAAACCACTGTTTGTAGTTCCCTATAAAACTGTCACCATACAAATGATAAATATCAGACCAGACAAAAACTAAACTAAATTTTAACTATTAGCCTACCACCGCTGCGATATTACCATGATATTGAATTTCAACTTATCAATATTCAAATCTTTATCGATGACCTGACTGGTGTTTAAGTGTTATTTAACGGTAAAGGATTTTGTGATGTTATTTATTTTATTAACAAAAAATATTTCGTTAAAGTTTAGACAAATCAATTGATGCTAAGATATCAAGCATAAAATCGTATTACAACCTATTCTAAAGTAAATATTAATTAGGTTATATTAGCAGAGTTGCTTTTAAACTATTTTACGATCACATTCACTCTCTAACGTTCATAGGTCTAAACAGGGTGTACAAAAGAAAAGGGCACTGCTTTAAACCACGTGATCAGCTGGTCATATACAACAACTATTTCTATGGGAGCAACGTCGAAATCGAAAATTTTTTTTCAGCCTCTCTATACAAACTTACTCACATACCTCGATGATAAATTATGGAGCATCTGAAAATAAAATAACGATTTCGATGTTGCTCTAAAAGGAAAAGTTGTTGTATATGACCACCTGATCATGTGGTTTTAAGGAGTGTCCCATTCTTTTGTACATTCTGTATAATATAAATAATGAGAATTCAAATAACACACTAACTGTTAAGGTATTAACATTCTCGTGTAACGACGTACCAGGAGTCCTACTACAAAAATTATCACCATAAATAACCATTCACTTGTAATAATAAATGTTTGAAAACGTGTAAACTATCAAACATGTGTAAAACAACGGCTTATTTAAGTTGGTAATATTTTTTCAAACGATTGATACAAGAATAAGATTTTTTTTTTCCATAGAAAGTTTACAGCACACAGTTTTTACAGGTCTCCACACTAGGCTAAGCCTAAGCATAAGGGCTTTCGTTAAAACCACGTTACTAACGTAATAATGTATTAAAAAACACAAACTTAATTGTGCTCCCTGTTTTAAGGACTCGATATTATTTTGTACACCCTGCAATATCCTAATACAGCAAGAAATTAGCAAAATAAATTTTCGTCGTACATTTTTAAGCATCAATAACTCACTTAATTACAAAGATTTTCGAGAAAACGTCTCCGTTATTAAACATATTTGAAATTCCGTTAACATAATTGAAACAGTAAACTGGATGTGTATCGCGTTCAGGGCCGTGCATACATTAATTGTGTTAATTAATAAGGTTTCTGATTATCAAATAACATTTATGATACGATCGACGGCCGTCTTCTCAGGGAATTTTTATGGATGTTTAATCAGATTGATTTTGTATCAATAATGTCGCCTAAACGTAACAGGTTAACAGGTTTTGCATTGAAGATATAGAGGTACTTACTTACATAATTAAATAAATAATAATGGCTTGCTTTCATAAAAATATTATTTCTCTCTAAAAATAATATGTTTACTTGAAAACACACTTTAGATCCTACGAATAGTATAAAGGTAAAACTCTTCAGTATCGATGTATGTGATGTTAGTCTTCCACGCAAAAACAACGGAACGGATTTAGATTAAATTTTGCACACATAGAATATGATCTGGATTAATATAAAGGATTCATTTTATACGTTAAATAGTTTTTAAACGTTCACGTGGGATATATTGAATAAACTTAAACCACTCTACAGCCTAACAACAGCCGGGCCGGGCAACAGCTAGTCAGCAATATTTCCAATGTGATATCTTCTCGTCCGATATCACCCAGAGTATATTTAGTTACCTTAGATGAGCTATTTCCATATTTAGCCCCTGAATTGGGCAATTGTGCGATCTGCATCTTTTTTCCCTTACTTCAACCAGCCAAGGCTCCCGAAGGCCTCCGAGAGTGATCCTGGTGATTGGAGAATCCGTGCCCGTTGTTCTGCCACGCTTCCACATTTCATAAGCACGTGTTGTGGCGTTTCTTCTGCCTCCATGCATCCTCTGCATATGGGGCTGTCTGTTGCACCTATGTTAAGCCGGTGTTTATCACCCAGAGTATTTGACTAAGTAGTATTTTCCCAGTGTGTGACGCCAGTGATGATTTACAGCACTAAGACGTGGTCCTTGACTGGTCCGTGGTGTTGTGTTGGCCTCTTAAACAAGCTCAAAGTCATATAAAATGTTTTACGGAGAGCTATGCTTGGCGTTTCTCTCTAACACAAGATCCGAATTGTGGAGATCCGTAGAAGAACCAAAGTCATCGACATAGCTTTTTAAATTGTACAGGCAATGGGAAATTTCGCAGTTGCTATTGAACTCTTACATGTTACAATTAAAATTGAAAATCGTTAGACGAAATTTGACATTTTTGATGGGTTAAGTATTTATTGTAATAAAAAATGCCTTGAAATACCTTTACTAGGTATTTATTCCACAACTTTTACTAGCATATGTTATTTGCATTCAATTAATATTAAATGTTACAAATTTAATTGACACAGATCAAGATATCAATTAATTCGCACATTTATCAAGATTACTATCCTGATATGTAAAAATAAATTGGTTTTATAAAGATTTAATATGTAAAGTCATAATAAAAATAATGATTTGTAATAATCGATGACTGGTTAAAGTTGTTTTGGATAATGGATATACTTTTATAAAAATATATTACTTGACTGACTACTGGATTATCTTTAAAAATAAGAAATCGTGAACTATGTAAACGAGATGTTATTTCTTATTTTGCTTCTAATCTATGTATTTATTCTATATCTTCTCATTTACATATCTTCCAAATTATTACATAAGACGTTAAACTAATCGCCATGTTTTAATTTACCTCTAAGCCTGTTATTATGGATTCACAGAAAATGTGACGGTTAAGAAATGTAACGCCTAACAAATTGTCAATGCCGGATAACAAAACACAACACAGATTTAGATTTATGTAAATAATAAATTATAGAATTCATTGTCTTAAGATTAAAACAAAACAAACAACAAAATTACCGATTACAAAGCCATAATTTTAGCAGACTTTATTTTATTTGCAAATTTGATTCTGAATAGAATAGAATAGAATATATTTTATTTGCTATAAGAGTGGTAACATAAGATGGTTTTACATTTTATCGTATCTCACAATTAATCTTTTCAGACATGCAAAATTAAATTAATTACATTATGAATTTACATATTTAAGAGCATTTTAATTAAGTCAATAACACATTTAAATTAAAGTAGGTACAATTATTTTAACAATGTCAGTAAATTAAATAGCTATGTCAATAGAATTTCAATAAATATCATTTTAGTTCATACAACAAACACAGGATTTTGTCAGTTTATTTGAGTCACTTTATCTGTCAAATATTCCTTCACCTCGTAGTAGCCTTTATCCAGCATATATCGGAATAGTCGTGTCTTAAAAAGGTTAATAGGCAACTCTCTAAGGTCCTTTGGCAGTTTATTAAAAATTCGCACTGCCATTGGATAGCAATTACTACTTTGTAAAGTTGTACAACAGCACTGGCCCTGATATGCCGATAATAATCAACCTCAAAACAAATAAAAAAGGTTGTACACCTGTCCATAAAAGGATATTGGGGTGTAGTGTCAGGTCTTTGCAAGCTCTGTAGCTTTCATGTTGATTTGATAAACAGATGCGTCTTTTCACGAGGGAAACTCGAAAACATGCATGTGTTTCTTTTAATTATCACACGTCAGTGTTTAACACGTCAGACGTTAAATTTTGAATTATTATATTAGCATATTTTGCTCATTTGAAAATAGATTGTGAAGTGTATAATCTTTATAATGTAACAGACACCTCGTATATATATCCCCGTAACAGAGGCTGTCCTTATTACAGCTAGATAATAAAAATCAAATGTGGCGGTTCTTAACGGGCTGTGTCATTGACATCTGCGTACACGCAGACTGCGAGGGACCGACCGATCAACTTTGACACAGGTTTGATGTTTACATTAGCATTCATGTTTACTAATTCGAAAGGTGTTCATAAGTGTTAAGTTATGGTTCTACTAACATATTGCAAAACGGCGAATGAAATATTTTAAGGTAGGAACCAAATAAGTTTTTGTACGAAAAACGTATCATATACAACGTATTCTTCTGTCTCTTATAATTATTTCATTTTGTAGTCCTCGACAGCTTATTTCGACTTACTTTTCGTTGTTATATTTCGTATTTACAAGTTTTGGAGTAAACAAAACTACTTATGTAATTTGTAACTCTGAAAGTTTACGAAATTAAACAGCATATTAAAATACTGATATCAATCGATTTGTCATACACAAGGTTGTTATAAATTAATTAACTAGCTAAGGGATTATTGGTATTAATTTTTATGAGTTAACTAAACCTGTTGACCATCTCATGCCCTTAGACTTTGAGATTAATTTGTTTAATGTCCTCCGTGTTTTAACCTGTCAGGCCAAGGTCAAGAGACACAATAAAAAATCTATTATGACGTGGCCACCGGTGGGGAATTGAAGCTTGACAGGTTAAACTTAGCTGAGGTATATAAAATGTAATGAAATACTGAATATATAAGCAATGTATTATTTCGTTGCAAAAATAAATCAGTTATCTGGTTTCTTTGAGTATTCTTTCGTATTACTAAACTGAGCGACATTTAATGGCGTAGAAGTTGCCAAATTTTCTATTAATCTATTGAGAATGATTTCAATCTTTGGAAAAACACTATTTTTGGTAGTGATCCTCATCTGTAAGGAACCGAGGAAGAAGAAAATAGAGTCACCAAAGACACGAAAGAAAAAAGAGACTGACGAACAAGGAATACCTGTAACAACGAAAACAAAAATGCTAACGACAAAATTGTTAAGATTAAGAATGTAAAGATGAAATAAGAGCTGCATGTGCTTTATTTATCTATACAAATATTAGGTGCTAATAATAGGTAGGTTCACAAAAACATTTGCTGGGATTAGAACCCACAACCTCCCTGCTGTAATCCGGAGCGCTAACTACTAGACCAAATTTAAATTTCATAAAAGCCCTCAAATTACAAAAAATAAGTACGGTCATTTATCTAACCAACTATATTTATATAGAAAGCAAACCAGTATTATATTTTAATCCTAAAGCAAAAACCGTCGACAAAAGTAAACATATCATTCATAATGTATCCTTTGTTAAAAATATGGCTCATGCCCAAAAGGTATGATACATTAAGGCTTATTACTTATTTGTAAATGTCACGGACCCTGAAAAACTAGCCGTGGCTGATCAAATATTAAAAACAGGGACGGCTCTTTGAAGGTATTAGACGTGGGTTCTGTGGACGAAATGATGGATTAACATCAACGTTGTAACTTTAAAAGAAGTTATACCGAAAGGAGATTCTGTAAGAGCTTACGCACTTAATCTGTCTCAAATACTATTTCCAGAGTGCGGTATATAAAGAAAAATATAAACCTATGCTAGAATTCCAAAACAATTTAGAGATATTACGCTTATAAACTGTATTTTGCCATTTACGTCACAAAAAATTACAAGATGACGTTAATTTTTACAAAAATACAAAAAATAATTTACCATTCAACTACCGGATCAAGGAGACGCTTACATCTAACGTCACAGGGTTTGCGTGTGTGTTTGTGTGTGTCACATGTCGGTGCATGAAAAATGTCTTAGATTTAAATGACGGCAAATTAATGTCAAATTGTGAATGTGTGAGTGAAGATACGTTGTACAGGCTTAAAAAGTGTGTCATCAAGACAAAAATTAAAAAGAAATATAAATAAAAAGCTACTGTAAAAAATATTTTTTTATTCTAATCAGTTTTCTGAGTTGCTTTACACTTTCATGAAATTTACCCTTAAAATCACTCTACATACCGAATTGTTGGTCTGAACTGTCTGAAGTAACGATAGTACCTACTTTTTTATTTAACAGAATTGTAAGGTTCTGGATCATTGATTTTTCGTTGTTATGTCCAATACACTTTATGTCTTTAGCCATAAAATTTTGTCCAGGGCTATAACCATGAACTCTTAAAACAATCTCAAAGTTGACAAATCTGTCAATTTTGGTACGTCATTTCATACAAAATTTGACAGAAATGATATTTTTGACAGATTTGTGATTGTTTTAACAGTTCATGGTTAGGGCCCTGATGATAGAAAAGTGTTTTACTTTATGGATCAAAATTATCAGTGACATATGGCGTGTCCATAACAAAATCAATCTTATTCGGTTAAAAATGACAAAAACAGTTCTTCAAACCATAAATTCATAGGTTACGTAAGATATAGTTTTTAATATCCAGTTTAGCTTATAAATAATTCAATTCGTAATCATATAGTACAACTGGCTAAGTGGCAATTTTACACAACAAGCTTATTTTTTTAGGGATCCAAGTAAAGTATAAACATCGGGACCCTTTAGGATCACTCTTTATTGTGGAAAAAGATGTTGAAGAAATTATTTGTGTGATGTAAGAAATTCAAACTTAATAAATTTTAAAACCGTAATAAAAGCTTCAAAGCCCCATAAGCCATTTCCCACTGCCCCATGAAATTTGGCGAAAAGCATGTTTTGAAAGTACAGTAATAAACATGTAATCCGAAAATTTGTTGTATTAAATATTAACAATGATTTACACCATTTTTTCTGCAGTGTAGAAAACCATCGTAAGAAAACCTGCTTATTCAGGTGACAATAAATATTTAGGTATAGTTCAAAATGGTTTGATTTCTTAGAATTATTTCAAAGCCAATTATATAAAACCAAGTCGTGTTTGTTACAACACTTATAACTCGAGAACGGCTGGACCGATTTTCATGGTTTGTGATTTGTTGGATTTGTCTCCGCTCCAAATAGCAGAATAAATAATAAAAACATGGCAAAAGCTGACCAAAAAGAAAAAAAAAAACTGTTAGGCGGTACGAAGTTTGCCGGGTCAGCTAGCTACCTTATTGCCTGAACGAAAAAGCGGTCAAATTGTATGTGTTCTACGTTGTTACTTTCACGTCGGTAACTTATAATATGTCGTCAAATTTCCAAAAAGTTATTATAAGACGGTAAGCAAATGAAAAAAAAAAAATTTTGGATCGATTTATTTTTATGTCATTATTTTTTCAAGGAATTGAACCCCTGATATCAAACGCTCTAATGTAAAAACTACGTTGAATACATCTAGAATCGAAGTCAAGAGTATCAACAAGAACAGAACAAAACGCTAAAAGTATGGAAATCGGGTAAAATATTTTAATTTTTAATTTTATTTCATAATGGAGATTATTACTTCCTTGAATATACCCAGGTTCACAAAATAAATGATTGTCCGTAATAATTTTAAATCACGTACGTGGCGTGCGACATGTTATATTAAAATTGAAACTGAAAAATTAATAATATATTTTCATGTGTCATCATCAGAAATTATAATGCGCTCACAATACCATATTCCAGTTGATAAATTCGTTCTTTGTTTTATAATGTCTGGCTGGATGCTTTTATCACCATTAAAATTTTTGTAAAAAATATTAAATATTCAGTTTCTGGTCGTAAATGATAGAACAAGAACAAATATTTCTGAATGTAGATCAGTGTTTTAATACTTTATCACCTATTTACCAAGCAAAAATTTTATCAGGGACTTCAGAATTCCAGAAAACAACCTGTTTATTGACTTGCACTTCGTTGTGCTAGGATTCGTCCTGGCAAAAAGTTTTGTCTGACACTTACAAAGTGTCAGACAACACATTAAAAATTCTATATTCTATAAACTTAAAATATATATGTTGACGACCTCCGTAGCCGAGAGGCGAGCGCGCCGGACTATAAATGGCGCCGCCTTCTCTGAGGTTCCGGGTTCGATCCCCGGTCGGGTCAATGTAGAAAACGAACTTTTCTATATTGGCTCGGGTCTGGGTGTTGTGGTACCGTCGTTGTTTCTGATTTCTATAACACAAGTGCTTTAGCTACTTACTTTAGGATCAGAGCAATGTATGTGATGTTGTCCAATATATATAATATTATATGTATTGCTTATACGACTGTGATTAAACGTAGTACCATTTACAGTGATTCTGCGTAGGTTAAGCCGCAGGCATGAAACGGATATACCTAATTATGTCAGTCAAAACGTCCACGAACAAAGCAGATTGATTGACAAGCGCAAGAGTAAAGTGTGGTCCATACCGTTTAGAATAAGGCTGTATATTAGAATGTTTTGTAGGGATAAAGGAAAGGCAAGCTTAGATCGGACTCTCGTTATATTCAAGGTTTAACAGCACCAGCACAACTTCTTACTCCAGCTCCTCGTAGGTACGACAATCCCCCGTAAAACAATAGAAAAAACGTCCGTCATCACATCAAATCCGCATTCGTTTCTGCTCTCGCTCACTCCGTCTTCCTTCTCTTTCACACAGCTTACGTTCCATTCCACACAACCTAAAGTTATAATGATGACCGTGTATCCAAGAAGCTACAGGGTGGATACAGCTACAGCGAATAGCATGAATAATTGACGATCGGGCTCAGTGGCTAGCGTTAGGAGAAGATTGAAGTTTGTTTATTTTAACTGTGATGATAATAATAAAAGATTTTTTTAAGCTTGTCATTTGAAAACTACATATAACTCAACCTAAACTACTAGCCGTACTGTGTGGTGGACTGATTATTAATTACATAAGCTCCCTCTTTAACCAGCCCCACTTAGACCAAGGATTTTACCATTAACTAATGTAAAAACAGTAAAAAGCAAGATCAAGGAAACACTGCTTTATAAGATCATGCCAGGCTTCGTACCCTAACCTCTGCTATTCTACACTGCACTGCAAGTCGCGTTTGCTCAGTCAAAGAGCAAAATAGTGATATCAAAGTACTTAAATATTTGAGCCGCAGTAAAGTTGTGTTCTTGTATTAAATATGATAGATTGTAAATTAAAGTATGAAACTAGAAACAGCTTTCTATTTCTCTAACATATTGCAAACCATCCACAGCCTTACGAAACTAAAATTGAATTCGAATGTTTTTTTATTGATGTGGATCTGTCAGTTCTGACACATTTACAATTTGAATTACGATGTTGATGAGCAGGATAATTATCTTTTAAAATATATGAGTCATCAATAGAATTTATGGGTACTATAATTTTAGTTTTATTTATCAAAACGTAGGTTAATGCTTTTTGCCAATTTCAGCTAATTGAAGGTTATCTATAATTAATTTACTATGTACTCAATAATCTTATATATAAAATTCTCGTGTCACAATGTTCGTTCCCGTACTCCTCCGAAACGGCTTGACCGATTCTCATGAAATTTTGTGAGCATATTGAGTAGGTCTGAGAATCGGCTAACATCTATTTTTCATACCCCTTAGTGATAAGGGTTGTCCACCCTTAACATTTTTCTTTAATTAAAATTATTTATATGGCAAAACAACGTTTGCCGGGTCAGCTATATACTATAACATAGTTAAGTAAGTTTACTGCGAGTAAGTTGTACATTATATGAGAACTATTCTGCTCGAAACTGAATTAAACTAGTTATAATAAAATAATTCTGAAATATCAAAGCGATATTTGCATTGTCTAGATAAATTTATATTCGCCAATATTTCAGGTCGTCATTTTGCTTTACAAATGCAACATAATCGTCTAAAATAATCTAACCAGCTTCTACAGTTTGCAAGAGGAAATTAATATGATTTGACGACCTCTGTAGCCGAGAGGCGAGCACGCCGGACTTGGCGTCGCCTTCTCTGAGGCCCGGGATCGATTCCCGGTCGGGTCAATGTAGAAAACGAACTTTACTATACTGGCTCGGGTCTAGGTGTTGTGTTACCGTCATTGTTTCTGCTTTTATAAGACACAAGTGCCTTAGCTACTTACCTCAGGATCAGAGCAGTGTATATGATGTAGTCTTGTCCAATGATAAAAATATATTATATCGTTGAGATTTTGGGTGCTAGCCCGATATATTTACGCGAAAAGACGAAGAAAATCTTTTTTTGTCGACACAACATTGTTTTGTGTTATTAAAAAAGAAAAAATGATTTTTTTTTAACGAAACATTCATTCCCAAAGGCATTCCAATGAATTCCCATACAAAACATTGAAATCAAATAACTAACACGATGCCATAAATACTCTAAATAGGGTACGACTGCTGATTAGATTTCATAGTATTATAAATCTTATACCATTCTGATCATCTAATTGTTTTTATTGACATAGTTATTGGACATTTTATTTTAAGCGCTCTCTAATGGAGTGACGCGGTAACTTGGGTCTACAATCTATTGAGGTGGTGCGATAGATATGTGTAGCTTTTGTTTATAAACGCATTCGTTTTATCTTTTTAATAGAGACGGTATATTGGAAATGTTGACAGTTTGAGATTACTTTTTGAGTGGTATTGTTTTAATTTTATCATAACTGTCTTTTGTTTTATACTGACTTTTTATTTTAATACTGAGATCCTATTGTGGATGCGTTTTTTTTTTTGGTCGCATAGATAATATCAACCTTAAACCTTAACCAAAGGACTTGTTACAGACGAGATTACTTGTTTACCAATTCCAATTTGGTCTTAACTAAAGCTAATCTAATTTGTTGTTTCGTTTTTAGGAAACTTACATTTACAAAATTTATTAACCGAAGTGGACCAAAAATAAAATATGTTTTTTTAATGTTTCCATAGCATTTTTCGTTATTAATTCATCTTAATGATAACACTTATCAATAGCACTATAGACTGTAGACCTTAATTTACAAGAAATTTTGTTATCTTCAATGTTATCAGTGTCAAAGTTTATAAAACAATTTATTTGAATATTTTAGTAGTTTCTGATTAAACTGATTATTAGTTGCATTTAAATTTGAACTTTGATGGACCCAGTTAAGTTAGTTAACGTTTCCAGTTAAGAAATGGAAATGAGAAAAAGGTTAAGTATTTTATCAATATTTTTACATACACTCGCGTTCACATAGAAATGTGTCACTTCCTTCAATTTGAAACCGAGTCGCGTTTGACCTCAATCAATCAGCCCCGAAGTCAAAGATGGATTGAGCTTACTCAAGAAATACTTATTTACTCGTATATTTATTGACGTTTAGATAGGGTAAAGTGGTAAATACGAAGAACTAAAATTTTGTGCCCTTATGCCGAGTATTCTCTAAAACTACAAATAACCACGTGACATGACCCAAAACTAAGATTTTTTCTTACATTTATATTTTCTAAATTAATCCTCATTTTCATCCACATAACCAATATTTTAGATTTTAATCTTAGGTTAAGGTTTTAATTTTTTAGGAGTAGGTACCTATTGAGCTTATCAATCTACTACAAAATATAAAGTTTGTTTTTAACCATTTTAGACCTTATTGTGAAATTGATAAGGTTTAAAGTGTAACGGTAAAGTTACCGTGTTTTATAGTAGGTTATTTTTTTACTAAACATACATAAATGATAATGTGTGTAGGATGTGTGAATGAAACATAAGATAAAGTAAACAGATAGTAAGACGGAGTGAGCGAGAGGAAAGACGCATGTGAATTTGGATGTTTAACAGATGTCATTCAATAGTTATGGGGCTTCCAAATCTGAAGAAAAACAAATTAGAAAATACAAATAAATTGTTCTTTATTAAAATAAAATCTGATTAAATTTAATATCCAGTTCACTAAAGTACTAACAGTCTATAATCATCGTTATTTTCCAGAATCCAAAATTTTTGTTTATCGTCCGAAATCATTGCTGTTAAGTGCATTTAAGCATAGTTTAATCACAATGTGCTAACCGTATCTACTCGGCGGAGATTGATCGGTGTGTGAATCCAGAAGGCAACGGTGAACCGCTCGATTAGTTTCGTCAAGGAAATAGTCGTGTGTCTGAGTCATAGGGGGACTGATTCATTAAACACATCTTGGTTTGTTTTGTATTATTTTATTTTATTTATTTGGTTTACCAGTAGTTGATACACTAAAATTTTCAAAACACAATATCAACTTATACGTCTAAGTGTACAACTTTCAAAGGTGAACACAACATGCATACACTCTTTAGTGTTATAGATTTTTTTTTTAATGTTGGTAGTTATAAACAAGCAAGATTTGTAATTATAAAACAATGCGAAAAAAAAAACTAGCCAAAACTATTTGTTGGACCTCACGCTTGAACCTGAGTGGACCACTTCGAAACATTTCAATATCTTTTTGATATTTATTGTACAGGTTACAAAGTCTCGGGATTGGACTGTTGGAGCCAAATACAGTTTTATGGGAAGGTGGGCTTAGGATATTAATAGGATGTCGAGGGTACTTATATGGAACTTTATATTGAATTTTGGATGTAAGTTCAGGACTATTAATATGACCGTTTATAATTTTGTGAAGGCATATAAGATCAGTTGAGTTTCTACGATTTTCCAATGAATTAATTCTAAAATGTGCTAGACGATTCCTGTAACCTTTATTTTTTTTTGAAATGCCAGTGAAATAAGCCAAGTGGTTGAGAAATCGTTTTTGAATCCTTTCAAGTCTTAAACTATGTGTTGCATAATGAGGATTGCATTGTTGTAAAATATTCATAATGTAGGTTGTCAGCAGATTTTTTTAAATTTCAACTTCTTGTATTTTTATTTTAATGACATTAATTCACATGAAAATGTTATATATGCACCTTCAGATTTATTTATCTTTAGATCATAATTTAAATACTTTTTAATGATGAATAATAAACTAGTATTAAATTAAAAACACGGTATCGGATACTAATATCTTATGTCTAGGAATAATTGATAGCTTACATCAATTGGTTAAAGAATCGGTTTAATCGAAAGTATTATTTTGCACTTTGTAATTTTAGATGAAAATTATAATAGTAAAAAAAAAAAATCTATCAAAAAATTAGCTAATCGAGTCCCACCTGAGGTCGATGGTTTTTTTTTTCAAGTATTATTTATCTTTGATAAAAACTTGCATGGAATTGCTAAAAACAATAAAAAAATATAACTATCAAAAATTCATGTACCGATAATAATCGATAAATCGATTACTCGGTAACACTAATGTGGTTATCTTTAAATAGAACCTTCTACGGACATAATTCAAAACCTCGTTTCATTAATAAGTGAGCAATTTGCTCTCGTCTGGTACGCATGAAATTTGACGCTTTCCATAACATAAAGCGTTAATTATGATTAATATGTTACGAGAAATTTATGATTATTACAAAGCACGTAAAATTAAATTTCACTATGTTGTACAATATTAATACGTTTTTGTCCACAGGTTGTAAGTAGTTCAAAAATGTTAAATTTTTGAGTTACGTGACTTACCTAATTTCACTTGATTCGATCAAACCTAGGCAGAGGTCTTAGGTATTTGTTCAACTGACAATAGTAACAATTAGCCTTACTACATAAGAAAAAGGTTTTCTAATCCGCACTGGACCAGCGTAGTGTGTCGCAAACCACCTTATAGTTGAGGTAAGGCCTTTCCCATGCAGTGTAATGAAAGTGGCTTACCAAAAAACAAATTCAATGTGTTACATAAAAGTTCAGCAATCCTTTAAAATGAACATAAGAAGCAGTATAAAAAAATATATTTAGACCTATATATACTAAATCGATCAGGATAAGAACAGCCTACTTTGTAAAACCAAAATAAAGATTTTGTATAAATTCTAGAAAGACTAATGTTTACATTTTCGAATAGGTAAGCACAAACAACAGTGTAAAGCAACCTAACACAGGTCCACGCCAATGAAAATTGTATTTTGACCCCTGTTTCCTTACAAAAATTATTCAATTTCATAGGCACAACTACAACCTGTATTATGGATATTACTTTATAACTAAATAGTTTCCTAATCAGTCATTTATGCCTTAAGTTTTAAAGGGTTACTATTAATGACACAACTGAAGCGAGTTTGTTCATATTAGTGTTACTAAACTGAACAATTGACCCATTTCCATGCAAAGCACTACAAATACACCACATAGTAGGATAAGTACTCGTCTATTACGCAATAGTTGAAATTACCGCTCTCACATCAAAGCGTTAGCAAAACCTATTTAACCCCTTTGAATTCCCCAACTCCACTACACTAATCTCATTCATAAAAGCCTGTAAATCCTGCTGTTAGTTGGCTATACAATTTCGAGGGCCCGCGAAATACCATCACAATAGACACAAGTCCAGGAACAGATTAAGTCTAGTATAACCGTAGGTATTCAGTTTTTATGCCCGTTCGGAGCGGTTGGTGTTTTTAGATAAATCAAGAGCTCTCTATTCGAGCCGTATTTTTACAGGACAGGTTTTCGCAGAGCCTGCGCGTATACTTGGTATTGTTATGCATATACGCGTCCCGCAACGCCGCCTCAGCCCAATCCCCATTCGGAGATCGAAGGTTAAACGAAGCGTTCGGGTAGTTCGCTTTGGTTCGGGCCACGAAACTGGATGGAACTGGTTATAGCTGGAATTATCTGGCTCTTTACCTGTTTATCACTTTCTAACCGCTGATTTTAGTTAGCGGAATTTATCAAAAGCTTATTCAACGATATCTTTAAAAATAAAATAAACACTCATAGCAAATTGATACATGTACTGTTTAAACAAAGCCGCTGCTATTATATATACAAGTGCCTTAACTCGTTCAGTTCCAGGTCACATGTTTCCATGGACCAAAAAATCAATTTTCTATTATGTCTAGTTTCTTACCAATTAAAGACTAAAAAAATCCAAAAAATATATAAGTAGTTGCCTTGAGTCCCATACTTTACGCAATACTGGGGCGCGATATTATTAAATTTTTATTTATTTTATATGGCACACCAACAATAAATATTTAACACAACATAATTTTAAACGGAGATTTAGAATTTAAATGTACACAGTAATGCAATGCTATAATAGATACATGAAGATGTCATAAATACAGTACAAGACGAGAGAGAGTACATCAAAACGAGAATAAGCGCGATCATTCTAGTACAAAATATATTTTACCTTTTATTTTTGACGACCTCCATAGCCGAGAGGCGAGCACGCCGGAACCTCAGAGATGGCGTCGCCATCTCTGAGGTTCCGGGTTCGATCCCCGGTCGGGTCAAAGTAGAAAACGAACTTTTCTATATTGGCTCGGGTCTGGGTGTTGTGGTACCGTCGTTGTTTCTGATTTCTATAACATAAGTGCTTTCGCTACTTACCTTAGGATCAAAGCAATGTAGGTATGTGATGTTGTCCAATATTTATTTATTTTCCTGTCATTTCAACCGGCTTTATTTAATATTCAGGCTACGCGAAAGTGTTGTCTAATTCTTCTTCGTGACAGGTTGTTTTATCATGTTTTATATTTAAAATCTCGTTTTTAATGCCCTCACGCAATCCTGTACGGGAATTTTGTCCCATAATTCCACGGTGCGAGGCGGCGCGTAATCTGCGCGCGGTGGATCTTAAAGCGCCGTGATTGGATCGCCGGCTTTTATCGTATTACCCGGATTTTTTATAACAATCGCTTTTTACACATGTACCAGTTGCTATGCAAAATGGAACGGTCTTATTCTGATCACCGTATTATCTTCGAGTTTGTTTCGCCGTTTGTTCTCATCACCAGCCGATATGTAGTCCTTAAGGCCCATAGAACAGCGGGTCTAAAACGGCCGCATTGGATGTTTCATTTTTAATCTGATTCATTTAGTGAAATGTAGCGGAAATGATTTGCAAACCCTAAAGCGGCCACATTAATAAATGAATCATATGCAATTCTTTTCTTCAAATGGATCATATTTGATGACGTTTAAAAAATATAGTGACGCGTCCAATCTTACTTTACGGTTTTTGTGAAAATGAATGTTTTTAACAACACAAAGGAACAAAATGTTTCAAAATACTCAATTTTTGTGTGTTCTACAAATATCCATACAAAATAATAATAAAAATAACATTAAAATGGTGGTTCACCAATTTGACATTTAATATGAATTGCTCTTTTCATAATAAGTGGACATATTACGAATTTCCATACAAAACTGTCAAATTAGATGAACTGCAAATATGAAATGTTCGAGGCTCATTTTATGATTCATCAAATAACATTTCATTTTAAGATTTGCTAAATGAAACGTATTATGAACGGAATATGAAACATCCAATGCGGCCGTTTTAGACCCGCAGGGCCTATATGATGATGATTTTGACTTTGACAATCAATGGAGTATAGTGAAGAAATATTATTTATTTACTTCTATTAAATTCCTCCATTATGAATACTGTGCCGTATTTGTATGGACCAGTTAACTGACCGGTATATGTTTTTTTACACGTACATTTATATTTCGGAGTAAGATGACCGTATTGCTGCTCTCTTTATTGACCCTACCATGTATTCTCTCTAACACAACCCCTAACACAAGTGCACAACTTAAAAGGGAGGTCCCAAAACTATGAAACATTTGATTTGTAAACAAATAAAGAAATTTTGAATTTTTGAATTGTCAACAGTATATCAACCTTCTTGATGAATGCTAATTCTCAGCCGATTGGTATCAAACTTATAATTTCAACGATTTATTTTAATACAGATAACGCGAGAGTTTGTGGTTAGTTTAATAACCTTGAATATACCTCTGTATTTTTCAGAATTAATGTTTTACATGACTTATCTAATCTGCACATTCATATCATACTAAAATGTTTTTAATAACCGTATCTGAATAATTAAAACTAAGTAACTAACTCAGCAGTAGTTATGGAATAGTATTTTACCACAAGTACAACACACAAGTAATAGTTTTGACCACAAGTATAATTGTAACTGCTCTAATTGGTTACGTTGTTTTTGAAGCAGGAAATATAAAATTAAAACATTAACTAATTTAAATGCCAATCAATTTTCCTAAAAGAGTGATTTAATTACAGTGTTATCTTTTCATTAAAATTTATTAGCAACCTTGTGAATAGAATCTAATAAAAACATAAAAATATGCATTCGCGAACAAGATGCTTACGAAAATAAAATTTGTTAATTGTTGCGTGGGTGTGATATATGAGATAGATGTTTTTACCACAGATTATAAAAATCTGAGTTTTTAATTGGAGTTATAAAATTTGCCTACTAATTGGCGCGTAGTGGTTTGCTTTATTCTGGAGCTGTCCCGGGTTTGATTCTCGGTATGTGTCAATTTAGAAAACAATATTTTTAAATAAGCCCGAATCTGGGTGTGCTGGTACCACGGTAATAACTGTCCGGTACAACGTAATACAAGGATGCTGAGTTGTTACTTAGAAGCCGAGGTTTAAGGAAGTATAGCGCATAAAGGAGAATGCCATAAAACCTAAGGGCCAAAAACCCAGAGCCGATTAAAATATTTCATGCATGGGGAGAAAGGGCAAATATATTACATAAGTAATAAGATATGATTTCCCTCAAGTGTTAAAAAATGCAATGAAAAATATAGGCTCCTCAAAGCATTAGTGGGTATTTTATTTATAAAACCAAGATATTTACGGTTGTTGCAATAGTGATATCGAAGTGTTCATGGCAGAGAGACTTATCGTATCCAATCACGTAGGTATGTTAAGCAACGCTCGATCCGGCCAGGTTTCGGATGGGTGGCCGCTGAGTGGCATTACAAACTGAGCACTCCTGTACTTCGGAAGGCACGTTAAACCGTCGGTCCCGGCTGTTTCATCTCGTCATAACATTCGTTATGCCAAGTCAGAGTCCTTCAGGCGGCTTGATAAATTCCAACACTAGAGGTGGCCAATTTTATAAATTTCATACATTAAGAAAGATAGTTATGATTTAATGTTTGATAAGTTAGGTTACCAAATGTGTCAAAAAAGCAGTAAAGAAATGATTTGAAGCTGTTTTCGATAGAAAATCACTAAGTGATATTCAACTCTCGTGTGATAAACCAATATCTTGATCTACTAGTCCTCACTAAGTCACTACAAACTTCATCCGTCTCCTTTTCACTAGTTAAAACAATGTTAACCAGTTAAGAAACGCAGTTTGCTAGGGGTCCAGTATGGGCTTTCGGTGACGATTTTCAGTAAAACAAATTGCGTTTTTAAGACATTTTATTTTTAAAATATTTTAATCGACGTTCTATTCTTTTTTGGCACTCCTTTAATTAGAACCGGACCCGAGTCAATTTATAAAAGATTTATAAAATAACATATCCGTTAATCGAACCCAGGATTCTTTACTTTAATAAATAATAAATAAATATTGGACAACATCACATAATTGCTCTGATCCTAAGGTAAGTAGCGAAAGCACTTGTGTTAGAGAAATCAGAAACAATGACGGTACCACAACACCCAAACGCAAGATAATATAAAAAAGTTTGTTTTCTACATTGACCCGACCGGGGATCGAACCCAGAACATTATAGATGGCAAAGCCATATACAGGGTGTACAAAAGACTGGGACGCTCCTTAAAACCACGCGATCAGCCGGTCATATACAACAACTTTTCCTATGGGAGCAACATCGAAATCGTGATTTTATTTTCAGATGCTCCATACATTATCATCGAGATATGCGAGTAAGTTTGTATGGAGAAACTGAGAAAATTTTATCGATTTTGATGTTGCTTCCATAGAAAAAGTGCTGTATATGACCAGCTGATCACGTGGTTTTAAGGAGTGTCCTATTCTCTTGTACACCCTGTATAGTCCGGCGTGCTCGCCTCTCGGCTACGGAGGTCGTCAAACAGACGTTAACTTTCCATGCATACAACTCACTAGACTAATCGTCTCGTCAATACAAACTACAGTTTCAATACCAAACTCAAACAATATTTCAGCTGTTGTATTCAAGTTCGGAATCCTCTGGCATTTCATCCGCAAACAATGGCGTGCGCACTAATGAAGGCGCGTCAATCAGTCCGTTTGTCTGTCCGTCATTTGGCCGATACAAATTAGTGACGAGCGCAGCTATTCAATCTGTACAGTATGTCTAGATTAATGTATGTAAAATTTAATTATGGAATAGGGATGATGACAAACTTTTTTTTCTTGGTTATCAAAAAGTATCGGCCACATAGACGACCGACGTAGTCGAAAGTGAGTACGCCGGACTATATAGCGTCGCCATCTCTAAGGTTCCAGGTTCGATCCCCGGTCGGGTCAATGTAGAAAACGAACTTTCCTATATTGTCTCGGGTCTGGGTGTTTTGGTGCCGTCGTTGTTTCTGATTTCTATAACACAAGTGCTTTAGCTACTTACCTTAGGATCAGAGCAATGTATGTGATGTTGTCCAATAATTATTTTTATTATTTATTGAACCCGCTGACCAACAAGACACTGAGAATAATCAAGCAACATTGTCGCACGTATTAGTAAAATTCTCCTAGAAGAGGCATTTTAACAGTCAATTTTCAAGCAGAAATATTTTTGAATTTTTTATTATCAAAAAAACCGTCTATCTTGTTTTATTTTTCTATCAGTTACTTTAAAAATGCAATATTTGGTTCAACCACTCTCAACTATCAAACATTACCGAAAATCATTTAAATATTACTTTTAAATTGCACCACTAAGAGATGGCGAATTATTCAACTAAGTTCAATATTTACTTAATAAGAATTTAGTGGCAGATTTGGAGTTTTAATGTTTTTTACTTTAAAATAATAATCATAATCATCATCATCATCAGATTATGGAAGTTGACTGATAGGACATAGGACTCTCTCATAATAATAATAAATTGTTTCCACAATCACACCAACTATCTAGCCCTAAACTAAGCAAAGTTTGTGCTATAGCGACTAGATAATGGATAAACATACTTACTTAAATACGTTTATATACATATGACTTATACAAATGCTCGCGCTCATCACACTAACATTTTCCTTTTGCGGGATTCGAACCCGCAACCGCCAGGCATTGTAGTCCGGAGCACGAACCGCTACACCAGGCTGTCGTCTTCTGACAACCATAAAACGCTATAGTGATTAATTCTGGGCTGTAAATAAACCCAGCGTCTGCCCGCAACCTTAACTAGTTCATCAGTCTACCACGTGGGAGGCTTGCCCAGACCTTAATATAATAAAACTCCCAAATACGGTTCTTATTATTGATTTAAAAGCATCTAACGAACTTGCTCTTCAAACGATACCGACTCAGGCTTGCTAATGAACTGTGTCAATCAGGCCGCTTGTCCGTCATTTGTTTGGTACGAATTAGTCACTACACGCTGTGATCTACGGACTTTGTTTGGTACGAATTAGTCACTACACGCTGTCCTTATTAGTGATCTACGGACTGTGATAGCAAGTGGTAATGTCGCCGTTTGATCATTGACACGGGCTTGGTTTTAACTAGAAGATACAAATAACTTTTTAACAAAAAAATTAAACCGCCGAAAAACTGGAAAGCAAAAATTATAAACGTTTTTTCATTAAACCTTAATAACTAAGTTCCTTAATTAATGTAAGTATACCTAAATTCTATCAATCACTAACTCAGGAATATTTCGTTCGACAGACTGTTATAGATATTTGAATCCTCCTGTGTAAACACTATAGTGTTGAAAGAAGTCATCTGTCCGGCTATATTAAAAACACGACACCTAATTTTCTACTCTGCTTGCAATATAGAAGACAGCTTATAGAAAAAACAGTAAAAGCATTAGCATTGTATGGGTTAAGCATAGTACACACAATGAAATCCACAACCTGTGAACAAGATTTAAAAAAAAATAATAATAATAAAGAATTTGGAGTCATTTTGTTCGAACTGATCTCTATTATCATTTATCAGCTGCCGCTAAACATTATTTTTGGCTCTATGGTAATAAATAGTTGTAATTATTGCATGATTCAGTTTCAATTATTCACAATAAAAATTAATACGAATATCAGCAGCAGGTTTAAATCGACTTTCATTAGTTGATTATAAAGTTGTCTTTATTAGCACAAGAACTAACGACCGATAGATATAAAGGTTTTAGAATGGAGGCCACGTACTAGCAAGCGTAGCATCAGTATCCACAAGATAGACAGACGACCAGCAGGGCTAGCATGCGCGCATCGGTTATTTTATCGATATTAAATATTTAATATTTTATTAGACACAACAATACAAAAGTAGAATACATACAAAATACAAAAAACATAAAAAAGAAAAGGCAGACAAATAACAACATTAAACAACAAGAAAAAACACAAAAGATTGCATACTATTATCCGCATCGATGTGGTGTCTAATGGGCACCAGCTCAGCATGTGCTGCAGAAAATTGCAGCGCTGATTTTTAGCCGGCGCCCTAGGTGGCCCAGTTAGTAATTACTGCGTGCTCAGTAAACTACGTTAGATAGACAAGACAAATTTTATCTTCGACGATAATTGTGTCGTTTTCCCTAACCTGCCGGATCACAGACGTCTCGAATCCTTTTTTAATATTTTCAGGGTCTCGTTGATCATAGCCACCTATTTTTACATTACCTATAACACGGCATTGTCATGATATTTTGGTTTTTTCTTTGTTATCGTCGAAGACAAAACGACATATTTACGTCAAAAGTCGATAAAATGCGACGACAAAATTGTATCGTGTTGCGCATGCTAGCCCTGCTGGTTTAGGTTGTAAGGTTGTAGGAAGCCGCTGCATGAAGGCTGCGTCAAACCGTCCAATCTGGAAGTCATTGTCCTGCCTACGTTCAGCAGTGGACGTCCTGTGGCAGAAATTATGGTGATGATGATGTTACAAGTAAAGCTACTATAAAAGTGTGTTAAAGAGACGGGTAAATAAAACTGTCAAACTGAAACGTTGCCCTTGTCGTACGATTTCGAGAAATCAGTCAATAAAATTTGCCATGTGCATCTCCTAGCAAATACAGACCTGGGCGGTAACCACGAACTCTTAAAACAATCTCAAATCTGTCAAACATTATCATTTCTGTCAAATTTTGTATGAAATGACGTACCAAAATTGACAGATTTGACAGCTTTGAGATTGTTTTAAGAGTTCATGGTTACCCCGCTGAGCTAATTTAGAAAAAAATATTTCTGAAGTAACCCTTACCGAGATACAAAACCACGCTACAATGCCAATTTTATAATCTAATTCAGTTGCTACACGATCTACAAAATTCTAGAACGTCATCCTTTTTCTTTTAATTAAAAATATTTTTAATTGCATTGTGTATTCTTGGCCTTACTTAGTATATTAGTCGCCGTAAGAATATGAAATGAAAAGATTTTCTCTCTGTATGTAATAACGTAAGAGATTTACTTCTGGCATTAGCCTGGCTATGTAATGATGCTCCATTTTACTCGAGTTAATGTAGCGGCACAATCTTATTTTCGACAAAGAAAGGAATGAATCGGGTTTTCTTTCACTTTATTTACAGATATGGTTTGTTTGTTAAGTCAGAATGTAGGAAAAAAAATACCAACATATCTTGGTCATAGTGTAAATAATTAGTTTTCCGTTACGAAATTGCAGGATTTAGAAAAGTTTTTTGACTAGAGTGAAGACACACTGTTTTCACCAGTAGTAATTGTACAAAAGAATAGGACACTCCTTAATACTCAGTCAGTAATCAACTACTCACATAAAACAACTTTTACCTTGTTATAAATCCATCGAAATAAATTATGGTTCAAACATCATCATCATCATCATCTCAGCCACAGGACGTCCACTGCTGAACATAGGCCTCCCCCAGTGACTTCCAGATCGGCCGATTGGAAGCGGCCTGCATCCAGCGTCGTCCTGCAACCTTTACCAGGTCGTCTGCCCACCTTGTGGGTGGGCGTCCTACGCTGCGCTTGCCGATACGCGGCCTCCATTCCAGAACCTTTCTGCCCCATCGGCCCCCGGTTCAAACAATCATCCAAAATAAAAACAGCTCGTACTATCGACTCGGAAAACTCGAAGACTCGGCAACGGATAGACATTGACGGCATTACTACAAAAATATAGACTAGGTTTGAACACTTGTCTAAAGAATCGTCAACCAATTTGAAATGTTGACACATCAGACATTTGAGACATAACTTACAAACATTTCAAATTGGTTGGCTAATCTTTAGACAAGATTTTAACACTAGTCTATCTTTTATGGTAAGGCCATTACATTTTAACTGCCATGAAACTATCAATGGAAAATTTGGAGGCCACCAGTGACCCCCATGGGACTTAGTTGGGTACATACATTTATTAACATCCATGACTCAGTTGCCACTGCTCCTGCGGGATTTGAACTCGCAACTGTCTGGCGTTGCAGTCCGGAACCAGAGAAGTCGCCAAATTCGTTTAGTACCTATTTAAAAAAAAAAAGTATATTAGAAAAAAATAATACAAGAAAATATTTTAAAAGCATGTGTCAAAAAGGCTTAGCATTTGTCGTGACAGCCAGGGACTAATCACGACGCTGATTTTCAGCGTTTTTTTACTAAACTACTTTTTTTGGTAAACGAAACTTTTGGACAACTCATAAATCTCGACTAATCTTCGACGACCTCCGTAGCCGAGAGGCGAGCACGCCGGACTAATAAGGCGTCATGTCGCCATCTTTAAGGTTCCGAGTTCGATCCCCGGTCGGGTCTCAATGTAGAAAACTAACTTTTCTTTATTGTCTCGGGTCTTGATGGGGGTACCGTCGTTGTTACTAATTTCTATAACACTATGCTTTAGCTACTTTTAAGGATCAGAGCAATGTATGTGATGTTGTCCAATATAAAACGTATCTTGATTGATTAATGTATCAACTACGCTATTAATTCTGATGACATCTATACGTTTAAGGTCTTATAAAGTCCCAGCATCGATCGCTGTCGCTCTGTTAGCTTGCTGAACCAATTAGAGCAGATAGACAAACAGAGGCAAGTAATTAAACGTTGTCATTGCTAGAGGTCTTTGATTTATTTTGTTTGTGTCAACAGTCATATGTTTGTAACGAGAATTGGCCATCAAAATAATAAACGTTTCTTTTCAGTGCTTACTAACCTAAAAAAGTCGAAGAATTGGGAGGATCAGGTTGTATTGCGACGTGTATTTTATAAGAATGTCTTACAGATCGATTAGACAAAAATATTTGGTGAGCACAGTGATTTGTTAAGCATGATTTGTATTCATCATTTTCTCAGTCGATTGCCGTCCACTGCTGGGCATAAGCCTCCCCCAAAGAGCGCCAAAGAGCACGATCTTTCGCTTTTTTCGCTTATAAAGGCACGGGTGGGACTCATAAAAACCAAGTCCATATTTTATTATTTTACTAGAAGCCACTGAACATTACCATCACCTACTACCTATACCTAATGTTATCCAAATGTCAAATTAAAATAAATATTCAAATCAATTCGATTATTTAAAGAACATTAATATTGATTCCCAAATCGACCTGCTTAATTTTAAAGTGCATGGGTACTTAGTTCTACAATCAAGTACCCATGCACTTTAAAATTAACCAGGTCGCAAACAGTGAAGTGACAAGACGTGTAAATCGATGAATCGACGACTCTAAAAAGATAGGCGAAATCTAGGTGAAAAATTCAATTTAAATTCATTTATTCACAAGAAACACGGCACAGTTACGAGGTGTTACATTAATTTAAAAATAATGTTCAAGCATGTTTCGCTAACTAGTAGCGCATGCAAATAAAGAAAATGCATCAAAAAGAGAAAAAAAAAATCAACTAAAGTAATTAAAGTCAAATCATTTCAAATATTAAACGACATTATTTAAAAAACTGGTCAAGTGTGAGTTGGACTCGCTCACCAAGGGTTCCGTATCATTATCTATAAAAACGGCAAAAAAATCACGTTTATTGTATGGGAGCCCCTTAAATATTTATTTTCTTCTGTTTTTTAGTATTTGATGTTATAGCGGCAAAAAATACTACATCTGTGAAAATTTCGGCTGTCTAACTTTCACGGTTCATGAGATACAGCCTGGTGACAGACGGACAGACAGACAGACAGACGGAGACAGACCCTTTGGGCACGGAACCCTAATAAAGCGATAGTTTGAGCTCTTTGCGGCTAACGACCAAAAGGGGAAAGCAATTGGCTGATATGATGATGTTGATTTCCTATCTACGTCAATTAATATGATGGCTTTAATATGAGACTCACTCACTTCACTAAGCCGACCATGCAATTAAAACCCGATTTAAAATTTATGTTTACCTAAATATGCCTTGAAATATATTTTTGGAGCCGGTGTGAATTAAACATTATGACTGAATTTTCTATTTATCTATGATTTTGGATAATTTATGTTTAATGAGGCTTGTCGTGTGGTGCCGGCACTTTAAAAGAATAGCACCACCCCTTCTCTTCCTATGGGTGTCGTAAGAGGCGACTACAGGAGAACCGCCACAAGAAGACGGGCAGCAGCGTCTCCTCTCCACCATTGGCCAAACCGCGATCGCCAACCCGCCTGCCAAGCGTGGCGATTATGGCAAAATCCTCCTTTTGGAGAGGCCTGTGTCCAGCAGTGAACTGATATAGGCTGGAGATAAGGCTTTTTAAAATTAAAATTTACCAAAAGTCGAATCATGTGAGTCTGAATGAAGTAAATTTGTCTTCTGTACTTTGGTATATTGTTGCTTCTAGTTATTTTTTAAATTTGTATGAAATTGCTCTAGAAAGTTATGACAGTAAAAAAGAGCACTTTCACCAGTACTTGTTTTTGGTGTCTACATAGGTATTTTTGTGCACACAACCTTACCATCCAGAAAGAAGGGGAAAGCTTTTTTAAGAGAGCAAGGACCTTTCCAAAATGTCACAACGGAAAAATGACCTAAACTTATTTCAGTCATTTTCTAAATTGCTTCTACCAGAAATCGAACGTGAACCATTGCGATGAACCGATAACAGCCACACACGAAAACCAACCCCGAAATCATTATCAAAATCGTTTCTTTGTCGGTAAAATCTAACACTTAAGTTTCCAAAAATGATTCGTCATTAATCGTGGAGATCTTACGATACGAAAGTTCCCCCCAAATAAATGCTTTCAGAAGTTTCCGAAGCTTTTTGTTGCGGTCACGTGAGCAGCTCATTTGCGGTGCTTTTACTATTTTGCCACACTAGCTTATTATACTGGGGGAGTTGGTTTTTATTTGTTGTTGTGACTTGACTATGTTCTCTAATAATTCTGATTTACTACTCCTAAGTAGTAAATCATAATTTCTTATGCATCCTTATACGTAGACGATTACTTAATCAGAGATATTTTAGAAGAAAAATCGGTCACGTGAGCGTCAGATTAGCTCACTAAGGGGTTCCATAGGATACACCGGTACCCTGATTCCGTATCTTGCAAAATCAATGCGATAGCAAAAATTTACCAATTGTGGCTTTAAAATCGCAAATTGACCGCAAAAAACAAAAACAAAGCAATATACTATTAGTGCTGCCCATAGATTTTGACACTAACTATCAATCGGGCGATGACTGCGCGATGATTGCTGATTGCAAATTTTAAGGGAAATCTACTGTAACTGAAGTAGTAAGTTTTACAGCCTTTTTCTATTTAATGATTCAATATACTCAACAAGAACACTTTATTACTATATGTTACACAAACAATACTTAATGAACTTTTCGTCAATTAACACGAAACGTTGCGTTAACTTCAAATAAATCTAGCGAAAATGCTTTAAGCTGATTAAATTGACTTTTAAAGAAGAATTGGTGAAAAACAAATAAAAGTTCGATTGTGGCCGATTGGACCCAAAGCGACTAATCAAAGGTTAAAACGCTTTGCAAACGGTCCGGCCATTACCAGCGATATTCGATCTCAAAGCTGTTTCTGAGTTTCGAATGGTAAACGGTAAAATCATAGAAATGAATTAACGTTTTTTTTTTTCTGACAGGTAATTTTTTTTTTTTTTGTCGCTGTAGATTTAAATTTGAAACAAATTCGTAAGTACATAATTTAGGAACAAACTGTATTAAATTTAAAAAAAACATAATCCCACACGTAATATAGTGCCAGTGTCCCAATTTATCAATCACTTGAGGTTTATCCGCCACTTACGCTTAAGAAAGTTGATTGAATAAAATATTACATGCACAATACAAATGTTTAGCTTATTATCCCCTCTGTTTAGAGTTCAAAAGCGCCCTGACCTGCTTAGTGAAATTCTAATAACAATAATAAAATTATGCAAGTTAGTAGCGCACTTTTGTACTAAGTAATCGAATGGATGTGGGTGTGATACTATGCATATCACATGTATGAAATGACACTTAGCCCTAGTTGCACCATCTTACTTTAACTTAAACAAACGTCAAAAGTCTGTCAAACTCCATACAAAAAGACCGGTTAAAGGTACAGTTATGGTTAAAGTTCAGATGGTACAACCCAGCCTTAGTTGTGTTGTGGTATTGATTCATGCCGAACTTTGCTGAGTTGCTTCTATAATTTTTCAGTTAATGATCCGTCGTACTTGTTTTGATCACAGTTGGCTGAAAAAATTGGGTCGTCCTGAAACGTTTCGGCGTCTTTTGTGAAGTCTTTTTGGACATTTATATTTGAATGAAAATTTGTTTTAAACAGAGATTTTACACTTTGAGCCATTGGTAAACATATTTTCAGTTATTAAAAAAACGCATGGTGTTGCTTGAACAACGTAAGTAATAATAATTAACTAAATTTAAGCAAAAACCGTCATTCAATTTAGTAAATTAAAACCAATTTTTAAATAGGATTATTAGATTAGTTAGTATTTGGCATTTAAAATATTTTTTGTACTCTAATAACGTGTTGTACATTAACATTACCTAATCTTAATTTGTAAAAATATCAAATGCGTTTTCTTGCAAATGTATATCGGGTGTAAAAAACGGCTTAACAAAGCCGAATACCACATATTCTACGTATTATTACGATCATTTTTTTCTTTTACACTATACCTGGGAAATGACTGGTTACCGAGTTATTGACAGTCAAAGTTAAACATTTTTTTCAAAGAATTTTACAAAATTGACTTCTGTTTGTTAATACTAAACTTTTTTACAATGAAACATGATCCGCTTACACACACAGGCATAGTCTGTGGCGTGCGCGCTATACATTGCGGGTTAGATTTCCAGCAATTATTTTTTTTAGCATTCTTCTTGGTTTTATGTATGGAATTCGTGGTTTAAGGCTTGTTAAGCCTTTTTTTACACCCTGTATATCAAAACCATATCGCAGCTTAAGCCATCAAACTGTCAAAGGTCAGTGAGGGGTGAACTGCCACTTCGAAAAGCCAATCGGACTAATCGAATGCACTCACTATCATCAAAGCATAATTATTACTCCGCAAACGTTTGCCGCAAACAGCCGATGAAGTCGCGTGAACGCAGACGCCATTAAATGACAAACTTAATTGACCTCTATCTGTAGACAATTGAGCTTTAAAGACACCACGTTCATCAAATTTTACGTTCTCTTTCACTAAGCTGAGAAGAATAGAAGGACCTTAAATGAATGGCATACATGGCCAAAATCTGGATTGCATTCTGTTTTGTGCATAAAATTTAATTCTACTTGAATAGTATCAAACAAAGTCCTTACTAGTTCTTAAATAAGAATGATATACTAGATCTCATAACATTTAGGTTATCTTTTAAAAAAGAGATGTGCAGAAAAAGCAATTATAAGATATCAACTGAAAAGTAACTTTTTGTTTACAAAATTTACGCAATGGTTAAGATAAGGAATCCTCTTATTTTAAAAAAAACCTAAGTATTAAATTAAAGTCTGTCAAACTTAGTCAGCACAACTCGTTCACGGTATAGATCCTCTAAAATTGTGTCCTATCAAGCTTCAATTGCCCCACCGGTTGGATCGCATAATAGATTTTTTATTGTGTCTCTTGACCTTGGCCTGACAGGGTAGAGTATTATTTCGCAACATTTTGTTCTAAGGCTCGTTGGGCAAATCTTGTATTTTCCGTTTTAAGTGCATGAGTTGGCGCAGAAAAAATATTTTTCTCATTCACGGGAAAAAACAATGGCCAGGATATATTTATTTAGTGTTTAATATTATTGTTATTAAAAAGATTCACCATATTTATTGGTTTGTCAAATACTTATGATGTAATATGCTACCATAGAAAGACGAAGTTTGTTTGCGTCTACAGAGCTTAGTAGTCTACGCCCATAACAAACAAAGATAAAAAGGGATCGAGGCATTTTTTTGTTTGGTCGGGTTTATTGGGAGTCTAGAAAATTGCTGGATGATTGGGAATTTGATGGACTACAGTTGATTGCGAAGATTGTGTAGTTAGGACAAATAAAAGTTGTAATTACGTCAATTGACTCGTTTGAATTCAACTCCGTTCTAGTTACTGACATCCGGTGGAAATGTTGCCGGTTTATAATAATAATAAAAAAACGTTTATTTGCATAAAACACGGTATAAAAAGGTGGCATTCAGCAATAAAAGTACTCATGTTTCGCTTATAAAATAGCATGCAAACCATTAACAATGTCAGTGGTCTCAATAACATTACTTTACTACAAGGAATAAATTTATTGAAATAATTAAATAGTAATAAGAGAGTGAGACCTTGTACTATGATTACAAATGTGAACTCTAACAGCCTGTGTGTAGCTCACTTTAAATGCTGTAAATTTCTTTTGATTCCTGTGATTATGAAGTTATGTAACAGTGTGTCTTGTGCTATGCAGTGTGTTGTGGTGACAGACTCTTTAGTTCACTAATCAGTGGATCCACAGTAGTGCAGAGATCTAAATTTTCGAAAAATATCTTTCTGTAGAAAATTATTTGTAGGGTGATTGAGGATGAGCTATAAGCTCGGTGAAAATTGTTCGCTTGGTGTGAGTTTTTCTGGATGAAAAAGTCATACGTAACGAGTAATTATAATGTAGAAATATAATATAGAAATAAGTTAAGTCCAAATTAAGACGATAGATCCTATCGTTTTAATTTGGACTAAAAGTTTACACCGTAAACAATGTATTTACTTAACACGCGTGATATACAGAGTGATTTTTATGAACCTTCAAACCTGAAAAAGGTGAGTGTTAATAAATGCATATTAAATGCTATGTTGATGTCATTAAATTCATTCGTCAGCTTAATGGGGTCACAACCTAATACCATGAGTATTTTAAAAAACATAATGTTAACCTACTCGACCTGCGGGGTAACCATAAACTCTTAAAACAATCTTAAATCTGTCAAATATTGTCAAATTTCATACGTAATGACGTACGAAATTTTCAGATTTGAGATTGTTTTAAGAGTTCATGGGTACCCCGTAGGTCGAGTAGGTTATGTTTTTGTGGTGGGCAGCACAGGGGGGTACCCTGTACTGCCCCCGTGCTTAAACAAAACCAATTCCTATCACGGATCTTAATTTTGGAATATTAGAAATAGTAGCTTTATATAAAGCTAATCGCTAATCGCGCTAATAGCTTTATGTAAAGCTATTTAGCGTAATCATAGCTTAGTTCTCTCCAAACAACCTAAATATTCACAGACTTACCTATTTGGAATAACAACTTAACTTCCTGTTTTAATTAATTTCCGAGTTTCTATTTAAGATTTTTGTGTAGGATTCTCCCAGAGGATGAAAGGCTAAGTAAATCTTAGTAATGTAGGAGGGGGTTAAGGAATAAAATATAACTTATTGCCATGGTAATAAAATATACATTTAGTAGCCTCAAAGCAGGACGAAAGTAGACATATTTTAAAATAATACATTGATAGCAAAAAATCCTTCGTCAGGCTAAGGCTCATCTTTAACAAACATTAAAACTCAAATAGGCTGAATTTTTTAAAAAGAAAAGTACATTGGCAAGTTTTAGCGTTTCCATTACAAATTCAAATAACATCAGAAGAAGGTTTTGTTATACAAACTGCGTAAAGGTGAAATTAGGTAGTTTCACTAGCCAGTTTGGTTTGCCTTTAAAAAACATTACATATCAATTTCTGAAGAAAAATACTCGTCATTCAGGTAGGTACTGTCTTACGTGGCTCTTACCTTGGCTAAATTTATATTGTAATTGGCTTTGACAGCGAGAAAGAACACTTAAGGAATTTCATTTTGTCACGTGAAGTCCTCGGTAGCTTAGTTGGTAAAGCACTCGCCCGGCTTGCGATGGGAAGTGGGTTCGAGTCCCACCTGAGGTCGATGATGTTTTTCAAGTGTTATTTATATTCAATTTATATTGTAAGTCAATTAAATCCTATTATATCAAAATACCTTTTTGTACATCATACAAAGTAATTATATTTAATATTTACATGGAGATTTGCAATATTGTAGGAGGTATCATGTTTATTTACGAATAATTACATTTTGTTTCGTAGGTTGTTTGTGACTTTTTGTGCAAAAATACGTCTCATTTCTACCGGAAGGCAAAGACTAAATTGTATAATAGGTTGGGGAAAAAGTTTATTCGCATTTTTAAAGAAAATTAAAATCATTTTTTAATATAGTTAGTTTATTTACATTTAACTAAAGTATGTAGGTACCATTTTGTTCGATAACTTTTTGCCATCTTGTAGGTAGGGTCATGATCCCATTATTATATAAATTTTGGGGCTTCTGATCAAAATACCGCGACAAGGGGTCTTGGCAGTCCTCTCGTGATGATAACCTGACACTGCCTAGAGAATTCTGAAGAGAGCGAAACAGGTGGAAATCTGAAGGTGCAAGGTCAGGACTATACGACGGATGCATTAACACCTCCCAGCCAAACTCTCTTAATTTTTGCTGAGTGGCTAAAGATGTGTGAGGTCTAGAGTTATCATGATGAAAAACCACACCCCTTCTGTTGATTAATTCCGGCCGCTTTCTCTCAACTTCTTGCTTTAATCTCATCAGTTGTTCGCAGTAGAGTTCAGGATCGATGGTCCTGCCTGGTAGTAACAGCTCATAATGAATAATGCCCTTCCAATCCCACCACACACAGAGCATCATCTTGTTGCGAGTTAACCCTGGTTTTTAAAGACAACCAAATTTGTGCTACTCTCACAGATACTGCACTAGGTCCATAAACATCGCAAATTTTTTTCGCGGCTTGCGTTGTATTTTTACCTTTTTTGTAGTAAAATGTATCGAATTTCTTCATTAGATTCACTCATCTTGACAATACGAAACACAAATGAAATACACACATTTTCCTAATTTGAATTTGGAATTATCTTCTTTAAAATGATACCAAAAGATACAAATAGTACAACCAAAAAGATACAAATAGTACAACCAAAAAGATTTTATTACAAGTTCATACATACTATAATGCGAAAAGACTTTTTGCCCAACCTAATATTTTGTCTTTGCCATCCTTTAATAAAAAAACGTAACAAAAATAGACTGATATTTTGGTTCGCATTCATCTTGTTCCTAACAATGTTTCGGTGACCGACGATGTAAGGTGGAATCGTAAGATTTTCCGATGTATAATCGCTGGATCGCGTGTCTAAATGTGGAACAATAAAATAACACTGGAACAAGCTTTTTAACATATTTCGAGTGGAATCAGGCCGAAAGAGAATTATGACTACAGTCAAGTTTTGTGATTTGCTTGAACATTTTATGTTGCTATCTACTTATCTACTTACACTTTTGTCAAAATACCTACAGCTAAAGCAAGAGATTTACTTTCGTTAGTTTATTTAATTTCTATGGTGTCCAGATGATTTAGTAAACTTAGGCTTTGATAGCGAGAAATACTTACAAGATTTTGTCAGGTCAGCTAACATCTCGGTAGCTTGGTTGGAAAAGCACTCGTTTGGTGTGCGATGGTCGTGGGTTCGGGTCCTACCTGCCTACGATTTGTTTCAAGTATTATGAAATCTGAACAAGTAAAGAATGCAGGCAGCTACCGCTAAAAGGATAATCTGACATTCATTAAGCATAATGTTAAGCAAAATATTGGCCTATGGCTAGAATATGATGATGATCAAGCTTATTAGCGTACACTGAAAGAAGCATGCAGCAGCAGTTATATAAATTCTGATAAAAATGATGATAGCAGATCATTGCTAAAACTAACACCCATCAGTCGTGAGTGTGGACGATGTCTCGTCCTTGTCGTTATACCTAATAATTTATGAAGTGCAGATAATATTTTTCTTTTAAAAATAATTATAACCTTATTTACTACAATTTCTTGCTACTTATACTATAGACATCAATTCAACTTAGCCGTATTGAATACAAATGTACATTAATTCCGGTTCAAGACTTATTAATATATATTCTTAGATTTGATACATGTCTCTCAGATTTATTGAGCAGAGTAATTTTATTACCAATAATATCTGAAACAGGCATTGTCAATATCTTTTGTTGGCCTACATAACTATTTCAATTCATATCAGTCCAGGGATTGGCAGCAAGATTGTTATGCCATTGTTAATTGATAAGAGGAAACCAACGTTTGATCATTTTGAATGTATTGTCAATATTAAATTAGAATCTGAGTCCGTTGGAGCGACTGAATCATAGTATAAATTTGATAATTATCGACTACCAAATCGATACGAACTGACAAGAATCGATCATTTTTTATTTTATAATAAACTAGCAGCTTCGTTTGCGTGGGGATGTTTGGCATATCAAATACGCAAAACGGTAAAAAAAAAGAAAAATATCCCACAGCAGGAACATATGACCGGGACTAAAAGTATCCTATATGTTTATACAGATCATATTCTATACTTTTTGTAAAATTTCACCAAAATCCGTTTAGCCGTTAACGCGTGATTGAGTCACAAACATCCAAACATCTTCACAAACTTTCGCAATATGCATCAGACGAAACATCGTATTGGTTTCAAAGTGAATAATTAAATCTTAGTGTAATTAGGTAGAAGACAATGAGTTTTGCCAAGAACGTGTAAGTACCCAATTATGAAAAGTAAGTCCTATAAATAAACCTGAATCGGCAAAATCATTTTATGGTTAGCTTGTTTTAAAGTAGACTGTTGTGTCTGAAACGGTAGCGTAATCTCTTTTGACACTTAAACCTATTTCTCAGAAACGTTTGCTAAATATACATGACAAATGCATAAAACCGCTCTAACTACTACAGCAACGCCGCTATCTCCTGCACCTAAAGTTAAATTGTCTGTAATTAACATTACAGATCCTCGTCGTAAGCAGTTTGGTATAATAAAGTAGAGTTACAGTAGACTCAACACCCTTCCACCGCACCGCACCGGGCCCGCGTGGTGGAGTATGGCCCAAACCACCTCATAGTTAAGGTGAGGCCAGTGCCCTGCAATGGAACGTACCTATAAAGGCATACTTAACTTAACTTAACAGTAGACTCACTTACTAAAAACTTAACAGCATTGACTCAAACAGTGTCGTGTGGTGCCTTCTCTTCTTATGGGTGTCGTAAGAGGCAACTACAGGAGAACCGCCACAAGAAGACGGGCAGCAGCGTCTCCTCTCCACCTTTGGCCAAACTGTGATCGCCAACCCGCCTGCCAAGCGTGGTGATTATGGCAAAATCCTCCTTTTTGAGAGGTCTGTGTCCAGCAGTGGACTGATATAGGCTGGTGATGATGATGATGATGATTGACTCAAACTAAGGAAATCGTGTATCTTATAGCGACAGAAGATCTCTATCATTCACAAACAGCTCACATACAACTACAATATTCAATAACGTCTTTGAGTTTAATTACTATTAGCAACAGTAGGTACCTGAGCAGTATTGTTTTTACGTCAACCTCAATAAAAAAAATGAAAAATGGAGTGCAGGTAATATTTTTTTATTAAAAGCTCATAAATAATCTCAGAACAGCTTATTTTTTTTCAAATGCCTATCAATGTCTAAGACTTAATGAATCGACACTATACACAACACAGGTATTACTGCAACGCATACCTCTTTTGATTGCGTATTATTTTCCTGAGGTTATAGTGTAATGCACCTAGAAGTGTTAGATAAAAAATGAAACAAGAAAGTTTAAAATGTTACCAAATGAATTGAGTCTAAAATCTATGAATTCCCAGCTCCTGTCATTGGTTCTTAGAAATGATTCAACAGTGGCCAAGGTTACTGTGTAGTAACTAGCTAGTAGTAGCTAGTAGCTAGCACGGTTACTCACCGCAAGACTAGACATTCCTATCACTTTATCGTCTTCAGTTTTGGTCCCTGGTAGCATGACCAACAAAACACGATTATGATTTGATATGATACACGTTTTATCGACACCCAACTGCCAAAATTTATGATTTATTATTTTTTATTTTATCGAAACAGCGAGCATGACCATGACGTCACCGGCACGGATATGTTCGTAGTCGATAAAATCACAAGTTGGCGGCTGTGTATATCATAATTTACCAGTTTGCTATCGATAAATCGCTATATCATATCGTGGGGCTAATTGTTAAACTGGTACCATAACTAACTGGTAACTGATTTATGTCAAACTTTGCATTTTTCTTAGAGTAAGCCTGCTGTATCTCCATCTATTATAGTTTTGAGGTTTAACACTGGAAGTCTAGATTTGGTTTTGTAATGTAACACTGACATTTGTAAAGCAAATGTTATGTTGTTAGTGGAAGTTAAGTAATACAGATTTGAGGGGAAAACAAAAGAAATTATGTGTTTCTATCTTAGTATCTGCGGCTTATCTAAAACGTTTTTTTGTTCTGAAATTTAGTAGTTCACGTTCCAGACCTTTGTAGTCTGCATTCGAATCCCGCAAGGGGCAAACATTTTGTGGGATAAACCTGATTTGTACCTGGGTCTGGATGTTTTTATGGTGGATTTTTTTCTTGAAATTTCTATGTGAAATTTTATATATTGTGTGTGTGTATATTCATTGAATACTATGTGTAAATTAATTTAATGTTATATTGTGTTTCTTTACAGGTAAGGCAACTAATTTCACCAATACCAGTAAAGTAAGTTGAAAAGTCTTCATTACCCGATCTGCCATGATCAGAGATCCCAAAACCCTTAATTTCATGTTTAATATCGTTATTAAATAAGATGATTTATATCAGTATTAAAATGATCGACACTATAATACTTCACCAAATTTTTTATCAGACAAAAATTTTCATTTGGCAATAATAAAACAGTACTACTTAGGACGCCCCCCGGCTAGATGGACCGATGACCTGAAGAAGGCCTGTGTCCAGCAGTGGACTGCAACAGGCTGATATGATGATGATAAAAGTTACTACTATTTTCATTCCTACCCAAAAAAAAGTGCTTATTTAACCAAGTAACGTTTATGAAAACGAATATTTTAATCACTGCTTACGTTGTTAATTATCTTTAATAAAACCGGCCAAGTGTGAGTCGGACTCGCGCACGAAGGGTTCCGTATCTATAAACAACGGCAAGAAAATCACATTTGTTGTATGGGAGCCCCGTTAAATATTTATTGTATTAATTTTTTTTGTATTTGTTGTTATAGCGGCAACAGAAATATATCATCTGTGAAAATTTCAACTCTCTAGCTATCACGGTTCATGAGATACAGCCTGCAGGGCTAGCATGCGCGCATCGGTTATTTTATCGATAGACAAGACAAATTTTGTCTTCGACGATAATTTAGTCGTTTCCCTAACCTTACGGATCAAGACGACGTCTCGAATCCTTTTTCTTAATATTTTCAGGGTCTCCCGTTCTTCGTAGCCATTTATTTTAAAGTTATAACACGGCATTGCCATGATATTTTGGATTTTTCTTTGCTATCGTCGAAGACAACATGACAACAACAACAAAAAACACGATTTACGTCAAAAGTCGATAAAATGCCACGACAAAATTATATCGTGTTGCGCATGCAACACTGCTGGTGACAGATGGACAGACAAACAGATAGACGGATAGCGGAGCCTTAGTAATAGGGTCCCGTTTTACCCTTTGAGTACGGAACCCTAAAATGCTATAAAGCTGTAATAATATTTCGTGTTTACCGAGAAAGTGCAGTAGTTCATATTTATTGGTTTCCTCGCTGCCAAGACGAGCCTATCCCCATCTATTCCCAATACGAAGCAATGAATAATATTCGTAACGTATTGTTATTTGGCCAATTTCCGGAGGGAGTACGCACGGTAGGGCTGCCAGGAAAACGATATTTTAGACGTAACGTAAGAAATTAGGTTGATTTGATAAAGTCATATTTTATTAAATAAAAGTTCACGAAGATGATTCCGAAAAGGCTATAAAATTATTTTTTGTGCTTTATTTAGAATATATATTTATTCACAAAAATAGGTAATGGCAGATATGCAAAATGGAGAATTTTGTGGTCGAAAGGCAATATTTGATGTATTTTCAAGCGTGCCATTTCAATTGTAGTTTTTCATAACATAAACAGGCATAATTTTATTTTAAAAATTCTGATTATCTGAGTAGTACTATCCTCATTTAGACTTCAAGTCACAAGTATTGTAATATCAAATTAGATTATAGTTAAATGCATTGATTAAAACTTTAGCCATAATTGGTTCTCACAATAAAATAAGTAAGTAAAAAATATCAATAATACTTAGTTTTAATAATCAACTTTCAGCAACTCTGATCACATAATTATCGGGATAAGCCATAAACTAGATAACGTATTAATCGAGTGAATTATTTAAACTTAATAATTTTGTCGCTTACCGCAAAACTGAAATATTTGTCTCTGTCAACCCTAGCCCCGGATGTTGGATCTAACCACTTCCTCGGCGAACCGCATTCTCTATTCATGGGCTAATTTGCGCCGATGATAAAACTGCGCCGGATTCGCGGGTTAAATCGTTTTTCAGCGCCCTCGTAATCCGGTTTCGGTTTGTTCCATTGTTTAGTATTGTGTTTGCAGATTTGTTGATCGATGGGTTTGGTATTCCGAGTTTGATGTTGTTTTGTTTCTTTTTCTTTTCTGAGACAATGTTATTTAGGGTTGACGTGGTTGACGACCGGCGAGCGTGCCGGACTTAGCGTCGTCATCTGAGGTCCCGGTTTCGAGTCCCGGTCGCGTCAATGTAGAAAACGAACTTTTCAATTTTTCTCTGGTCTTTGTTTTGTGGTACCGTCGTTGTTTCTGATTTCTATACCAATAAAAAACCAATAAAACCAATTTGTTTTTGCAAATAGGCTTAAACTAAGCACTTTTACACGTCCCAATTTTTTTTTTCCTACCACTGCTTCGGGACAAGTTTGGGCTAACACAATTTCTTTAGCTACTTACCTTAAGACTAGAGCAATGTATGTAATTTTATCCTATATTTATTAGTAAAGTGTTTCGTCTGTTCGATGTTAGAATCTAATTAGATTTATTTGGCTGCGTTCAGTTTGGTGAACGATTACTAGACCCCAATTCGTACCAATATCAAACATCTCTGTCTCAATCGCGCCCAACTCTAACCTAATCTCAAATCCATTATACGAAGTACTTAGTAGGCTTTCTCGAACACCAACTCGTCAAATTAATTTACCAACTTATTACTTCCATCTGGTATAACCCAATTAGAATCTCTCGTGCCGATCGAGCCTGATTAAGGGGAAATTAGACGAGTGAAAAGTTGCGGGACGAACTCTATTGACGAACGACAATCAATGAGTTTGGGCCTCAGGCGGGAGGGGCTAAATGGAATGGGAAATTGGGTATTTTGGGGATAATGCTCGTTTTGTGTTTTGCAGAATGTATGTTAACTTAAGCGAGAGGCGAGCACTCGTAATCTCTGAGGTCTCGGGTTCGATTCCCGTTTGGACAAATATAGAAAGCGAACTTTCTGTATTGTCTCGAGTCGGGGTGGTGTGGTACCGTCTTGGTTTCTGATTTCTACAAGTCAAGTACTTTGGCTACTTACCTAAGGATAAGAGGAATGCATGTAATGTTGTCGAATAATTTTATTATAATTTACATTATTAGTCTAATCATTGTCGATGTTATCTTACTAAACAAACCAACATTGTACCAACTAAGCTCTTTGTTAACGCTCCTACTGTCTTATTAACACAAACACTCTACAACGGCTCTAGTATGGTGATATTTTTGAAATTATGAACTATCTACTATTTTGTAAATTTTTGTTTTTAGCAATTCCATGCAAGGTAATTGAAGATAAATAACACTTGAAAAAAATCATCGACCTCAAGCCGGGCGAGTGCTTTACCAACTAAGCTACCGAGGACGTCATGTGACAAGATGAAATTCCTCAAGTGTTTTTTCTCGCTGTCAAAGCCAGCGTATTCTGATCAATGTTGTAGCTATATGTATAGCTGAGTAGTATACTACCGTCAACACCCTATAGGTATCTACTATTTATTCAAAATAGTTAATGAGTTCTTCTCTTCCTAATTATCTGCCATTTTTTTTATTTCATAGTAGGTTTGTGTTATGTCTTCTAAAATTTTAAGACTGGTTTCCATTTTACGTTGAATGATTGTGACAAATTATATTTTGGTTGGTACTTTACCTTTTTGGGGTTCCGTACCCAAAGGGTAAAACGGGACCCTATTACTGAGGCTTCGCTGTCCGTCTGTCTGTCTGTCCGTCTGACGCTAGGCTGTATCTCATGAACCGTGATAGCTAGACCGTTGAAATTTTCACAGATGATGTAATTCTGTTGCCGCTATAACAACTAAAAACTAGAATAAAATAAATATACAACAAATGTGATTATTTTGCTCGTTTTTATAGATATTGGTGCGGAGCCCTTCTTGTGCGAGTCTGACTCACACTTGGCCGGTTTTATTGGTCTGACGATTCGATAATTTTAAACAAATGAGTGTACACCCACTCTCACTGATCAGGCAATATTCAGTTTATTAACATTACTCTGAGCTTAACTTGAATATTCAAAATTTATCCACAGATTTAAAGTTCGTCGTCCGTCCGAGCACTTATTATACCTAGATTAGTATTGTGTTGTATAACAACAGTGAAGTTGGACGTTTCCAAGTTAGAAGCTTCCTAGAGAACCAAGTTTGGTAACTTTGATGACTGGATGCAGACTGATTCTGTTTCAAAAGGTTAACAGCCAACATACACCTTGTATTTTGTGAACGTTATTATGATAAGATCATCATCATCATTATCATTAGGCATAGGACGTTTACTTCTGCACATACGCCTCCCCCAATGACTTCCAGATATTAAATAAATATTGGACAACATCACATACATTGTTCTGATCCTAAGGTAAGTAGCTAAAGCACTTGTGTTATAGAAATCAGAAACAACGACGGTACCACAACACCCAGACCCGAGACAATATAGAAAAGTTCGTTTTCTACATTGACCCGACCGGGGATCGTACCCGGAACCTTAGAGATGGCGGCGCCATATATAGTCCGGCGTTCTCGCCTCTCGGCTACGGAGGAGGTAATATATTTATTTATTTATTTTATAAACTTTATTGCACAGATTAAAAAAAAAACATACAATATGTGGACTTAATGCCATGAGGCATTCTCTACCAGTCGACCATTAGGCTAAACAGAGATGTTTTGTGGTGTTAATATTCACTTGCATTAACCTAATACCACCTTTTTCAAGCTTCCAGCATGACCCAATGGTTAACTAGCAGATAATGCTTCTAGCATTAAGTCTACCTTTTGTACACTCACCATAAGTTTGTTCAATTGATAAAGTTTTAAGTAAATAATACTTACCATAATATTTGTTCCTTATAGTTTTCCGACACTGTTTTGAATGCATCATGTTCTATCTATAGGTACAATGAAATTTATTTCCAGTATCAAGTGGTCTGCCCAGAGCCGTTTGCTAATGCATCGCTTTAAAAATGCACGTCTAAGGAAGATGCAGATTGCTATGGATCGCGAGGGATAGCTGATTGTGTTCGCTAAATTATTGATGAAGCTCATCGCTGGATATACACCTGCTAACTCCCATCAATTAAGATGTCTGCCCAGTTAATTTCATTATTAACTCAATTGTTTTAGTTACAGAAAAAAATATTGCTAACATGAGATTTTGTCCTTTCCAAAGCCAAATTTCCTTTCCATCCTTGTCCTGGCTAATACGGTCTAAAAAAAAAGGAATACAGATAAACCTATAGAATCGTTCTTAAGAAATGATCCTTATTAAATACCTACGGCATTTTTTTACACAGATAAAGTCTAATGCAGATTATATGGTATAGAATTACACATGTAAATAATTTAAATGGTCAGACTATTTTATGCTGAAAATAGATAAATAAATTCAGACAAACATTTGGAATAATTGAATACTGAGACCAAATATCTAATACGTTTAACTGTCAAATACGTCTTTTTCTGTCCTGTCACGGTCTTAAAGTTTGGGATTGAGGAAGGAATTGAGATTCGGTGGAGGGTAGTCGAGCGAAAAGCACGGTCGATCTGTTTTAATGGTTTTTATTTATCATTTAAAGAGCAGAGTGCAAGATTGGTGTATTTTGTATTCTAATGTTTGGTGAAGTGATAAATATTATTGTATTCAACGCGCATCGAGTGTCAAGTGACTTGTCTGGACCTAGATAGTGTATTTTGGTAGAGGACTGATACAAGTACTACAAGTCTTCAAGCACATTCAGTCACAATCCAATTTAGAAGAGATTGTTTTCTAAATTTACTGAACTGAACCTTTTGCATCAGAAAACAAGGTGAATTATACAACTTCACTAAAAGGGGCAATTTTAACTGATAATTTTTCAAAAACTATTATTATTATCAAGCTAATTTTGCATGATTTTAACACTTTTCGAAGCGAAGAAACAATTTTGTTTTCCCGAAACTTTTTATGCCGGATATTATTTTAATAACGTCGAAGAGCTACTTATAATGAGGGTTTAATTAGGACTGTTTTCATGCTCAGTAACACGGAAAGGTTGGTTACTGCCAAAGAATAAAAGGACACAGAAGGTAGAAACGTACAACATTAATCTGACATTTTGTTGGCAGCTTTGAAATCGGCTGAATCCGTGGCACTTTAGTCTGTTTACGTGTTTTGCTTTTCTTTTTAGGTATAAATTTAATATTTATTAAGCAATACTGTTGTTGCACTTTTTGTTATCTATTTGTGGTAGCTTGTTATTAGCTTCTAGTTGCTAATTTCCTAAAACTGTAGTAAATTTGTAAGCTGTAAGCTATCCTAAGAAATTTAAATAAAAAAATAAATAAAATAAATAAATTTTTAAACAACTTTATCATTTTTTAATGTTGATGAAAAGATTGACTAGAGTTATAATAGCAAAATAAGTATGAACCAGATATTTTTTAATATATTTTTATTTTGAATACTATAAAAAACTGCATCAAACATGCTAAACGTCCATGATTGGGTACAGTAATAAAATGCAAATCTAAGTATCTTAATTATGCAATTTTTGATTTCTATGATTTGTTAGAGATTTAACTATCAAAAACTGTTAGTCTTTAATTTGGTTTTTTATTCTAATAAATCTGTATTAAAACGTAATTATTTATACAAGTATTAGCTAAAGTAATCTTCTGAAATGAAATGAAGTGAAATGAATTCTTTATTTGTCCAGAACATGGTTATAGTGGATGTACATTAAGTTAAGAGTTCTGTTCTACCGAATTTGGCATACAAATTTATAACATGGTCACAGCTATTTTTATTACGTCCTGCCCCCTAACCATGAACTGTTAAAACAATCACAAATCTGTCAAAATCTGTCAATTTCCTACCATGAAGTCGTAAAAACAATCACATTTATTGGATTTTGACAACAAACAATTTTGCCTATCATTCACTCATTTCAGTACAAATGACGTTTATTATGACACTAATGACAGCCACAAATTAATTTCATATGTCAAAATAATTTGTATGGAAAATTTATTTTTTATTGTTTTCTAAATTTCTAAATGAATGCTGTAAAAATAGTAGCAAGATACAAAAATGGGATTAATTATATGTATATATTTGCATAAAACATTATGATACTTCGCTTGACTCTCCGGAAATCGTAAAAGCATTTATGCTATTTAGCAATTTTGATTTATCTTTTTTTTTATTCGTACCATGAACTGCTTTAAATGTGTTTGTTTAGTGATGTGAAAGAATGAACGACTTGTCTATATCTTGGTCGTCAGTAGAAAAGGAACGCAATATCCAAAACTACTGTCAACAGATAACTTTGTCTCTTTCTATTGTTGTATCTGCCTTGTCTATGCCTAATGTCATATCCATGAAAAACACGGAGCAGCTGTCCGAAACCAAAATTAAATAAAAAACGAATAGAGCAATATACTCTGAAATAAAAAATTTTAGGCGAGAGGTAATGCAATTATGTTAAGGTTTTATGGTTTTAAAAACTGAGATTGTATGCCAGGTGCTAGAAATTTTTGCATGGCACAAAATTGAATTCGAACAATGAGCTAATTGAGCTATACATTTTGACCAACGTTGAGACCTTGTTTCGGAATAGACTAAAAAGTCAACTTCAAATCTATATTTGTGACAGCTTTCAAATTATGACATTACCAAAATTTTGAATTGAAATCAATAACCGTTACATAAATTTATTAAATTACCGGCTTTTTGGAAACCATAAAACTTAGTAGTAATACGTAGTGATTAGTCCTTGGTAATACCATAAATACAAGGTACGTTTCACTATGCAAAATCAGATAGGTACGCATTTTACGAGTAGTACCTATCGTGAGTTTAATTTCTCTAGAGAAAGTGATTATTTAATGTATATTTTATGCGATTCAGGGGAAGAACAGCGTGAGCAAAAAAGAAACGCTTCTATAGTCCAACTAGCAAGTTACATGTAAAGTTATCATTGCAAGGTAGGCAAAAAATTCTTAAATCCATAACGTTTGGATGTTTATCTTAAAACTGTCTAGATAGAAATAGAAAATCATTTATTTGGTACAAGACATACAGAAATTGTTTAAACATAGCCAAGTATTAAAATGATATACCTATCCGCTCTCGATGAAATTCGGTGCATAGATAAATCATGACCTTCCTGGCATCACCAATCACCATCATCATCATCACCGTTCGCGTGCCATGTTCCAAGTCGTTTTTTACTAGTTTCTAGTTTATTTTCTCCTCCATGCATTCTGCATTTACTCATCATTGAGACATAACACCCCGTAGCATTCCTACCTATATTATATTTTTAAACTTTATATTGTACAAACTGATGTAATCTGGTCGGCAGTTTCGTATTACAATGTTAGTTTTTTTTAAGGTTCTTCTGTCGAAAAATGTTGCTGTATGTGAGCAGGAGAATTAAGCCTGTCCCAGACAGACGCGGCCTGTTGTTTAGTATGAAAGTCTCAGTACTATTCGAATCCACGCGGCTTGTGCGGCCGAAGCGCGGCTAGCCGCGGCCGCAAGCTCCGCCCGCTTCTGTTCAGCCGCCGGTGTGTGCGCTCGCGCGGCCTGAAGTGCGGCCAGCTGCAATTTTTTACAACTAGCCGCAGCGGCCAATTTAAAATATAGGTTCGTCGGTCGTTCGGTGTTTCATTATGAAACACACTCGCATAGTAAGATATAAAGAAATGACTCTCCAGGCCGCGGCTGGGACCGCCATTTCTTGCCTACTCGTCAACTAAGTCATGTAGAAGACAAAATTCTTCTTTTTTTGGCTCTTCATAAAGATGGACAAAAAAGAAGTGTAAATCTTACTATTGCCTGCGAGTGTGTTTCATAATGAAATACCGACCAACCGACGTTTATAAATTGGCCGCTGCGGCTAGTTGTAAAAAATTGCAACTGGCCGCCCCGCAGGCCGCGCTGCAGGCCGCGCTGCAGGCCGCGCAAGCGCCCACACCGGCTGAGTGGAAAGTTGGTGGAGCTTGCGGCCGCGGCTACGTGGATTTGAATAGTAAATAAGACTTTCATACTACACAACAGGCCGCGGCCGCGGCCGCCACCTCAGGCCGCGTCCGTCTGGGACAGGCTTTATCCCCTATCCCCTAAGAGGATGTAAATTAATATCTTTACTATCTTAGGACCTCATTTATTATTAACTTTATTTTACTTATATATATAATAACGATTTTTTTATTTTGGGTTTAAGGTAACCGGGTACGCTTTTTGTTACAAACCGAAGAGTACGGATCCACAGGCAATCGCTTGACATTTTGTAAATATTTTTCTGAGAACAAATTCATTCAAATATAAAAGATTGGAAGGGTCAACAAGGTAACACTGCCGTGGATAAAAGGGCATAGTAATTCTTTAGGCAACGATGCCGCAGATGTACTGGCGAGAAGGGGCTCGGACATGGTCATAGAGGGGCCACCCTCGATCCTCCCCTTACCATATTCCCAACTGCGCGCCTGGATAAGACACAGTGCTTTATCCCAACATAACGAACGATGGACTCTGAGTACAGCATGCAGACAATCGAAACTGACCCTCTCAGGGGTCACACCCAAATTGACTCGGCGTATACTCAACCTTGAAAGATAAAATCTGCGCATAATCGTGGGGACAGTGACCGGTCACTGTCTCCTAAACATACATATTTACACTATAGGCAAACTCAGGAAACTTCTGCGCTTCTGGGCGGAGCTAGGCTGGTTGCAACCGTAACCATCACATCCCCCACGTATAAAGGACCGACTTTGAGTTTAAGTGCGGAAAAGGGAGTCCAATCTCATACTCTCAAACTCATATGGGAAATAACATATCCTATTACAATAAACCCTATCTGCCTTTTATTCCAATAAACCTAAACTAAACTAGGTCAAGATATTTCATTATTTGTTTAATTTTACTTACTTTTGTTGACTTTGGTAAAAGTGGCGTCACTATCTGTCTTGCTCACTCATGGCAAACATGTCTACTATCCTTCTCTCTCATCATTTTGCCATAAAATTAAGAACCTACCAAGAGCTTGTGCGAATAAAAAACCGGCCAAGTGCGAGTCGAACTCGCGCACGAAGGGTTCCGTACCATTTTCTATAAAAACGGCAAAAAATCACGTTTGTTGTATGGGAGTCCCCTTAAATATTTATGGTATCCTGTTTTTAGTATTTTTTGTTATAGCGGCAACAGAAATACATCATCTGTGAAAATTTCAAGTCTCTAGCAATCACGGTTCATGAGATACAGCCTTGTGACAGCCTGGTGACAGACAGACGGAGAGACAGACAGACGGACAGCGGAGCTTTAGTAATAGGGTCCCGTTTTACCCTTTGGGTACGGAACCCTAAAAACATTTTAACTGAGTAAAATGGGTTAGCAAAAATCGGGTTACTTGAGGTTTTTATTTTTGAGAAAAGGAGTCAAGGCACTCTAGTACATTTTTTTAAGCAATAAGCTCGGGTCGCGAACAAATGTTTGAGCATAGAGGTTAAAGGAGGGCCTTCCAAAGTCGACAAATTTTAAATTCATAGTTTAACAAATAGTCTTAATTCTCGAAAACTTGGGGCAATTGTGTCATTATTTTTGACTGTGATTCTAGAAATGTTATTTAGGGTTACGGGTCCAAAGTTTAAATGAACAAAAATAATAAAAATTAACCACAATAACCGAAAAATGGTTACAGTTTGACCAAATTTCTAGGTTTTTCTTAAATGCACATAATTTTCAAACTGCATGGGAAAGATTTTTTTCTGATTTTTCTCATGATGGTTACAATCAATCCTGTCACCCCGTTTCGGCTTGACGTTGAATTCTGGAACATCCTGTATTAAACGTAAACGTTTTTTTGTAGGTATACGAAAACCAAAACAATGAAACCCTGTTTTAACCTTTAATAAATGACAACATTTAAGTTTGGGTATTATAGGCCTAGACTAGCATACACTAGCTAGAGGGACAAAAGTCCGCGCGCCGCGCGCGAGCTTCGTGTTCGAGGCGCATTTGCCAGATCTGGACCATATGTAGTCTGGTTGCAGCCTTTAACGTTACAACGGAGTATGGTTTGCCACAGTGTACTTAAGTAGGTTCTTTACAAGAATTAACTGCACTATTTTATAGAAAAATACGGAAAATCAATGAAAAAAAATACATATTTACAAAGTTTTTTTTTTCAAGAAAACCTCTTTCCTACGAGAGATGCCGTCATAGTATAAAATCATCAGCAGTCGAGATCTATTAACTGAGATACATTTGAAGTCTGCTGGTGGGTGGGGTCGATTTTTTGCATGGTCTTTTCTATCTTCACGATAGAATTTAATGCATATGTTAACATGGACTAGTTTCAGCTTGATATACTATTAACCTAACACCCTGTATATTAAACACGTCTTATTCAGAGTGCATTCGCTGGTCCGGGACTAAGATTAACCCACTGTTCTATACCCACTCACCGTACGTTAGTTAGTACCTTGGTCCTGGACTTGTAAATGCACTCTAAATAAGACCTTAGTTAAGTGAGTAGGTTTTAGTAAATAGTTCACTTTATAAAACGGTCAAGTGCGAGTCGGACTCGCGCACGAAGGGAACCTATAAATTATCTATAAAAATGGGCAATAAAATCGAGTTTGTTATATGGAAGCCCCCTTAAATACTTATTTTATTCCGGCTTTTAGGGTTCCGTAGTCCTGACAAGAAACCCTTATAGTTTCGCCATGTCCGTCTGTGTGTCTGTCTGTCCGTCCTAAATTTTGCTGTTGACTCTAGAGAGCTGTAATATTGTGAAGATTTGTAAATCAATCACGCTGACAAAATGATAGCATAAAATTTTGCAAAATATAGTTTTAGGGTAGCTCCGATACTAGATGAACTCCGTAACTGAGAGGCGAGCACGCCCGACAGTATATGGTGCCGCCATCTCAGAGGTTCCAAGTTCGATTCCCGGTCGGGTCCATGTAGAAAAAGAACTTTCATACTGTCTCGGGTCTGGCTGTTGTGTTACCGTCGTTGTTTCTGATTTCTATAACACAAGTGCTTAATCTACTTACCTTAGGATCAGTCCCTCTAGCATGAGCAATAAAACATGATATGATATAGCAATTTATCGCATATCTTTTGTCAAAATATGAACTTTTAAAAAGCGAGCATAACCGTGACGTCGCCGGCAAGGACATGCTCACTATTTCAATAAAAGATCAAGTTGGAGGCTATGTTATCCATATATCCATATCATATCGTATCGTGTTTTGTTGCTCGTGCTAGAGGTTCAGAGCAAAAATCATGGTTATAGTGCTTTCCATGAATTTTTAAGGAAAATTATAACGGTTAAGATAGACCTATTAGTTTTACGAGTAATAACTTAATAATCGTTTAATTTTGTCGTCGTTCGAAAATCCCTTAAAAGGAAACTTCTAAAGTGACTTAAATGAAGACTTAATGAAATGATTGCTGCAATATATTGTGGGAACTACCACGGGCAACTATGGAACCCTATACTGCGCGTGGCACGACGCGCACTTGGCTGGTTTTTGGATTTTTTAGAACCCTAAAAATAGTATCGTTATGAGGAAGTATACATACTTTGAACTATTTATATATGAATGAGAGATAGCCGTAGTGTAGGACGCCCCCCAGCCCCATGTGGACCAACAACCTTAGGACGATGGTTGGCAGTTGATGAATGAAAAATGCGGGTGATCATGCTCTTTGGGGGAGGCTTGTGTCCAGCAGTGGACTGCAATAGGCTGAATAGATAGACAGTATGTATAGACTGGCTGGCCGGACTTCCCATAAAAATCTTTGCCATACAAATGGGCTCCCGTCGGCGTAAACCTGCTGGGCTCATCACACCGACTATCGTTCGGTGGCCAGTCATGTAATAGTGTGATGTTGAGGAGATGGTAGAGGGCCCCCTACAATCGAACATGCAACGCGCCAAACTAGTTTACTATTTTTAGTTTAGTTTACTATTCCTTTACCGGCGAGATCCGCATGGTTCGGGAAACAAAATTGTGACGGACGTATCGCTCTGCTCCTGGTTGCTGAGATGGTAGAGCATGCTTGCTGGCTGGAGAGTGGTGAAGTCAAGATAAACAAGTACCTACATTCGAAGCAGCAATCGCTAGAGCAGCTTTACTGCGTAAGATGAAGCACCCCGCTTCCTATGCCTCTAAAAAGTGGCCGTTGCGGATAATTCATTGAATACCTAGTTTAGTAAATGCCAACTTATTTTCAATAGCAAGTGAAGTACTAATAGACAAAGTGAGTAGCTGCGGATTAGTATAGTTTCAGAGTACCTTGTGTACCAGTTTGTATTATTAAAATAATTTAAGGGTATGCATTTATTAGCACTATTTATTCTTAACGATTGGCTTTCATATTTTTAGAAACACTGATAATAAACACTTGTGAGGCTCTGTCTTCATCTAATTCTGATTTCAACGACTTAGTATCTTGGATGCTTAATCATGACACTGCTAGCTTACTTCTGGTCCAGTACCAGGGGTACCATATCAAGACGCTGTTAGCTTTTTTCCCCTCTGGTATATACATATAAGGTACATAAGGTAATTTAAAGTTTATCGAAATGAATCAAGAAACCCATTAAAATGATAATTTATTGTGTTATGTTGTCCATGCAAACATCGTTATACAATTGAACTATTATAAGTGTTACCTATAAATAAAGTAAAATCATAAATTAACAGAACACATTCTTGAAATGTGCTTTCGAGTCTAGAAAAAAATAATTGTAAAATAAATTGTAAATACGAGTGTTTACATCAAAGACTGACTTTAACTTTTTTCTAATTTTATCCAGAGAGAATGGAACCACTACACACTGATCAAATAATACTACTACATTTGAATTTTATCATTCATGACGTATGACTCTTGGTCCGAAATGATTTTTAAAAATCAAGAGCTCAGTCATAGCTCATTAAGAAAGGCTGATATGTACGCTAAAAATAGGTAACATTTCTACAAAAATAACTCCTAGTACAAGCAAAATACATTTTTATTATTATTTTCAAGTAAATAGCAAGCAAACACAGGTATTTATTGTGTTCAATAATATTTCGTTCATTTAATTAATCTAATTCGGACCGCTTGCATCATTTTTTGACATTATTTCAACGCATAGACAATTTTTTACAGTTCACTCGTTCTTTCATAACACTAAACAAGATCGTTTTAGGTAGTTCATGGTACCAAATCACGTGACCAAAATTTTGTGCTCATATCAAAGTGCTACCAAACAATCTCGGTCGTGAAAAAGTTCATGGTTAGGGCCCTGAATTTATAATGGTAACAAATTAGGTAATGTCAATAAAATTTTACATTTAAATTAAAATATACCTATTACAAGGTACAAATTATTTAAAGTTGAATTTATTAATATTCTATATAAGAGCCGTATTTATTCTTTGATACAAAGGTTGGGTTGGGTCACTTGCTTCTTTGACTGATCTTATTAAATTGGTCTTAACAAAATATTAAACGTCTTATGTACATAACAAATTGAATACTTATGACGGAAATAAACATGTTACTTAATGATTGGGAAGTAAGAAGGAAAAAAAAGACATTGATTTATTTATAGATTATTATTTTGTAATTATGAAAAGCACGTAGATACGTTATTTGAAATCAAAGCATGTAATAAAGGTTCGGTACGATAAAAATCGAAATCTATCGTCTTAATATATAAATACCCATGAAGTCACCGTGACAATGACAAGCGGTTTTTGAAATTATTTCTTGATAAAATGCAAATACCTAGTTACCATTTAGTGCTCTGTAGCGCTCTTGGACGTAAACCTCCCCGGCTTACGTCCAGCAGTGGACTGCAATAGGCTGAGATGGTAGTTACCATTTTACCACATAGATCGTCGGGTAATGATTTGTTTACACTGGGTAAGATTGGCACACCACGGCTAAAAATCTAGAACTAATTACCTAAATAAAAGCTGATAAGTTAGAACAAGAATATCCATAGCTTTTCACACCAGTACACTTGCTTGCTGAAATAAGCTAGACTTTAATGCTCGCTCAATATCCTTCTACCAACACGCGAACATTTTAAAAGGTTTACGGAATCCACACAAGATATTAAATCATAACCCGCGTCCAATATCGCGGGAATGCCCTACGGTACGAATATTACTATTCATATCATCGGAGGAATCGTAAAAAGTGAGCGGAGCAGTAAAGCCGATAGTTTTATGGCGCCGCCGCCAGGTGGAGCCTACGACCGATATCGTTTGAATTTAAGACAACATGGAAGAGCTCCTGTGAAGATAAAGATCGCAGATAAAAAAAGCAATTTTAAACGGTGCTACACGTTGTTTGGATACATTCTGACATTTAACATTCCACTGAAACATAAACTTAATTTTATTAACTTAATGTCCAACACTGGTGCGGGTATAGATTAGTGCCAAATAATCATTTAGCTTGACATTGGCAGTTGTAAATTTTTGTTTTTAGCAATTCCATGCATGGTTTAATTGAAGATAAATAACACTTAAAAAAAATCATCCTCAGGTGGGACTCGAACCCACGATGCGATGGGACGTGGGTTCGAGTTCCACCTGAGGTCGATGATTTTTTTCATGTGTTATTTATTGGCAGTTGACCATAAAATTCAGTTACAATATCGACAAAACGGTTGTACCACTAGATACTTAGTTTGTTATCAAATACCTACTTAGTAGTTTGTTAGTTCTAAAGGTTCTATTGGGTTTAATCGATGCTATTGCTGTAATAATTGATACTCATTGTTTGACTACAAACTAACTAGAAAATCATCTAAAAACATATTATGCTCATTGGATGAACAACCCTTAGACACTGGCTGACGAAGTGAATGTTTAATAGCGCAAATTATAATAATACAGATTACAGATTTTGCTACTCAAACAAACTTTCTGAAAGGGATCAATATTGAAGTCACAAAGAACTTTCCTCACAGAAGAAAATTCCTAAATAAATATTGGTTTTCCAAGCAAGGTTAAGGCCACTGTGGTACTCAAATAAATATGATACAAACTAAGTACAAAATATTCGAACAAAGTATTGAGTTCTTCATTTTTAAAACACTACCTACCTACTTGCTAGTCGAAATGCATCATGATAAACTTGGGAAATGTTATAACCTCGTCTCTCGAGAGATTTTAGCCATAAAATGTTGACTACATACAAATAAAACAAGGGCACTCCCGCCTGTAACTTATTTAGAATTCTGATGATATCGGTTTTGTGAGAAAAAATAGATAGTACTCGTACGTATCGTCCGATAATACGTCTCTTCCAAGGGATGTTTGGGGATAGATGAGTTTTCATTAGTATGACTGAGCTATCATACTAAACCTTACCTAGCCTTGCACATGAAAAACTTTTACTAGAGAAACCAACATCATCTTCATTTTCTTTTTCTTCTTCTTCTCTTTCTTCTGTTTTTTTTTTCAAAACCGTTACAAAACTTTACAATTTCATCATTGCCATAATTAGTTTACGTAAGACCAATGCTTGACATAGATATCTCCTAAAGCACGGCAAGTCCAATCCTTGGGTATTCATTTCTATCCTTTGATTGCAGCTGTCTATAAGTCATCGTTCCACCATGTTGGTTATAAAGTTTCTCGCGGTCTTCATTTAAGCGACATGTAGCTATTTTGGGCCGTGTAAAAGTGCTTTATTCAGGCTTATTTACAGAAATATATTGATTTTAAATAATGCCCTAAGTGACATTGTATTGACAGTTCCAAAATCGTTAGTAGTAGGATCAACGGCAGTTAGTAAGAATAGTATTGCAGCACTATGTAGAAACGGACGGTAAATTGTTCTTTAAAATATAAATAAGGATACATTAGCATCTAAAATAATCAGAAAACCTCACAAATTATTCTATATCTGGTACAAAGTCTAAGCAGTCCAGTAATTTTGGTCGAGTTAGTTCAAAGCACAGTTGCTAATTTCTGAATTGTGTTTTACACAAATAACTATACAATGTGCCTCCAATTTAACTAAGACCCTTTACAATGGATATTTAGCTACAGTAGAATCGTACAACTATTATTGTTATAGGTATACCAACTATATTAACCATTATTTTGCCTTTGGTGACACAAAATTGACATAACGACAGATAAAGGAATGCTTAGTCTAGGTCTAAAAGTTAAATGTCATTACTGTTCGTGAGTTTCGATGCCGGGTTAGAATTAGTTTTTGTACAAACTAATTCCAACTGGTCACTTTATAAATATATTTTATGTTAAATATATCGTGTAGAAGCGCTTAATACTATACGAAACGCTGGCTGGCCTATCAATAACCAAGGCTGCCGAGGACAGGAATATGTAGAGAAGTATAGTGTATCCGATGACTAATGTGACATGAATCATTTTAGAAAATGAATAAAATCATTTTGGCATACGCTTTTGCGTGAATGTCAGTAATATAACCTTTGGGGTAATATCTTCACAAATCGAGTTCAAGGAACTACGCCGTTTATGTTTTTTATTCTTGTCCATATGGAGTTTACCCACTGTACCATTATCTACTATGCTTTCGACTAAACTCCTGGTATTTCTCCTGGATTTCAAATATCTTTATCCAATTTCTATGTTGCTGAAGCCAGCGGTAAATTCTTATTTATTGGCATATCCCACTTTTATTGGTCCGATGTTTTCGGCTTACCCGTATTTGTATGATCTTGGGCCGTTCGATTTATTACGTTTCGTTTTACTTGATATTTTTGTAGTAATTTACCGTATGGATTTGGGTACTTGTGGTTATGTCCACTGACTCGACATGCTCTAATGAGAACTTTTATTAGCTATGAGTCAGACATGGGTCCTAAATCCCTAATCATCATCATCATCACATCACCAGCCTATATCAGTCCACTGCTGGACACAGGCCTCTCCAAAAGGAGGATTTTGCCATAATCGCCAGGCTTGGCAGGCAGGTTGGCGATCGCAGTTTGGCCAATGGTGGAGAGGAGACGCTGCTGCCCGTCTTCTTGTGGCGGTTTTCCTGTAGTCGCCTCTTACGACACCCATAGGAAGAGAAGGGGTGGTGGAATTCTTTTAAAGTGCCAGCACCACACGGCACTATCCCTAATGTGAAGTATATTTTACATCGATACAAAATTGTACGCGTTCATTGGGAGAGGCCTACTATTGTTAACAGTGAACTTATTTGGGCTAATAATGATGATGACGGGAGAACGGCAATACATTCCTGAACATAGGCCTCCACCATTGTCTTCCAGATTAGCCGGTTGTATGTCGTCCTACGAAGCGCTTGCAGGTACATGGCTTTCATTCTAAAACCTTTCTGCCTCATCAGCTGTTAGTGGAGACCACGTTTCGGCAAACGTAGTGTAGGACGTAACCCAGCTCGATAGACCGACGAATTAAGGTACATGGCTGGCAGTAGCTGGATATAAAAAACGAGAGGTCGCGCTCCTTAGCATTTGAGATAGGCTTCCTCTAGCAGTGGTGTGAAATAACCAGCGATAATGCTGATGATTGGTTTTTTGACTTTAAGAGTTAAACAGCCTACTAAATATATTTGGTGCTATATGAAAGCAGCACGATTTCCAGCACATATTGCTATAATGCTACAAAACTCCAACAATCTTGATTTGGTCAAACTCGATCAGTATTTCTCACGGCCAGTCGACGGGAGTGAGATTGAGAGCGTAAATCTGTTTTGCATGTAGAACGATCGCACGATATTTAGCGAGCTCAGTGTAGTTGTTATACATGTTGTTACTGATATATAACTTGTATTGAATTTATTTTTAGTACCGTTTTAGGTCATACATCAATACTTGTAGCAATCGTACCAAACAACGCAAACTAAGCAGAGTTCTTACTATGGTGGCTAGATAACAGATTGACATACTACAAAAGGTACATTACCTTCTACTACTACTAGTAAATTAGGTACCTACCTGCATTACCATGCTTGTGCTCATCATATAAACACTTGCTCTTTGCACGATTCAAATACGCGATCGTTATTTTTTGTAATTTAAACCATATCTATTGTTAAAACTGGCCGTTAGTTCTATGCATATTTGTTCTTAATCAATTCTCTTTTTGAAAACCATAAAATTATTGGTAGATATATGAAAATATAAATAAAATAAATAAAATTGTTTGTTTTGTTTATTTTTTCATAATCACACCAATTAGCTAGCCCCAAACTAAGCAAAGCTTGTAATAGACTAGATAATGGATAAACATACTTAAATACGTTTATAAACATCCATGACTTAGGTACAAATGCTCTTGTTCATCACACTAACATTTGCCCCTTGCGGGATTCGAATCCGCAACCGCCAGGCATTGTAGGCCGGAGCGCGAACCACTACACCAGACGGTCGTCCTATTAATTTACTCTTTGGTTCAACCACTATTTTCGTCTTGGACCTCGTGTTCTTTTGCTGTTTGTAGTTAGATATTATTAAGTTATTAGTGAATTAATAGTAGCCCTGTATATTTTGTGGCATCTTGCGTTGTTGGCTGAGCAGTCAAAACAGAATCTCAATAGATTTTCATTATTAATATCTTCTTAGAAAAGAAATACAGGCAATTTCATTCGAAAAAACAATTATACAATAAATCCTGTTTTATCCTACAACGTACTAGATTAAAGCCATTTTGTTTTTGCTCTGGCTGTGTAGATATAGCGTCCTATTAAGGTTTGATTCTAATCTTACTGAGATCGAACGATCCAGACACGAACACGTACGTAGTAAAACATACGGAAGAAGAATAAGTGCGTTCCCGTTGCGTTAAAATTGAATCAAATTTTTTACTTGCAGAAAATGCCTCAACGTATCAAGAATACTAATAATTATTTTGTGCTTGTAATAAAGTTTAAGTGAGTTATTAAATTAGTTTTGTTCAATAAAAACTTTGTTAGTAGGTGTTCAATTCAATTTATTTAGTCGCACATCAATAAACATTGCGTTTAAATTAATCTATTGACGTGATAACGTTTTATAAATCGATGAACGACGGCTGCACGCACGAAAAAGTGACACGTTCCGCGTGCAAGTGATAGCGCGGACAAAGCAATAGAGAGGCACGATCGGCCTAAAAGTTCGGCTTGTGACGCATCTATCTCTCTTCCACTCAATACGACCGAGTAGCATCAATGTTTTGATATGACGTTATCACCTAAAATTATCGTTCGAAAACCGACTATACATGCAAAAATTTTTTGTGTATAGACAGTAAAACAAAAATATTTATACTACAATTGATCAACAAATTAAAAAAATGTCGCTTCATAATACAATCTCGTATCACCGTCCGTGTGTTTTCATTGGTTGACCAACAATTAAACGCAGATATTATCTTCGGGTCGTGTTACACATTCTAGTTTAATTATAGTGCATTAATTTATTGGTATTTAGTGTAGCATATTATATGTATAATTATGGTAATATGATTCCAATACGGAACACCCAGGGTTTTTATATTCTACATGTTAATCTATGATGATGATAAAATCAACATTTTAATCAATGTTTGATCTCATGCTGTAGATAAAATCATTATCAATTCGGCATTCGATATAGAAAACTAACAGCAGTATTGAATGTACAAAATTTATTAAACCCTCATTTGGCAGCATTGAGGTATAATGTACTAGCGTACTAGAGAACACATCTTGAACTAAATGTTTCAGCCAAGCATTGGAGTATTGAACAATCAAGAAGCAGTTTTGACAACTTCAATTATTTACACTGACTGAAGCTTTGTAGTCCACTGGACTACAATTCTTGGCTGAAAAATTTAGTTCGAGATGTGTTATCTAGTACGCTAGTACGTCATTATACCTCAATGTTTGGAGTCGGGTAAACATGGTTTTGGGATACTGTTTTTGTAGCATTTTTATTTATAACTTAAACGTAAACTTAAAAAATCTTTGTCTTTCGAAATAGATTTATTCATCGAATCCACGAATTCTCTCGCATAAAATTCGTAGCTTTACTTGAAATTTTTTAATTTACTCTTATTTTGTGTTGTTTAAAACTGTCCGTTTAAATAGAAACAAGTTTACCATTTAGCGAGGTGGATGTTGTCAGATCGATTAATACAAATCAAATCAAATCAAATCAAAATCATTTATTTCCAAGAACATGGTGGTTACATAAGGTCTTAAAGTTAAAAATAAAATAGCAAAATAGCTACTAGCATAGGTAAGGTTTTCAAATTTGAATAATATGCTCCCTAGCCCAGTAAGTTAGCTAGCTAGGCACAAAAAACAAGCTTCTCTATCTCTCTCTCTCTCTCTCTCAAAAGCATATTTGTAATATATCATAATGGTTTGTCACTAAGTATATTTTCATTTTGTTTTCCACTTTTCCGGCTAAATATAATTTAGAAAGTAACAAACTTTTTTGTTACATCGTTTTTTGTCAAATGTCCCAAGGTATAACAAATTCAAAGAACAGGAGTAACAAAGCTGATTAGAGCCTCCTGATAAGCAGACAGCCTCTGTCAGGGTAATCAAGTAAAGGACTGGTAAAGTGTGAGCCAAAATCTAACGCAACGGAGTTCCAAAAGAAGAATTACAGCTCATCTGTATGTATAAAAGAAACAACCAACATCAGCCTCAGTCTTTGTACGTCTACTGCTCGAACCATGTCTTTTTATACATACAGGGTGTAAAAAAAACGCTTAACGAAGCCTTAAACCACGAATTCTATAAATAAAACCAAGTAGAATGCAAAAAAAATAATTGCTGGGAAATGACTTTTATTTTTGGGTATCAAAAAAAGTAACTTTTTTCTAACCCGCAATGTATAGCGCTCACGCCACAGACTATGCCTGTGTGTGTAAGCGGATCATGTTTCTTTGTAAAAAAGTTTAGTATTATCAAACAGAAGTCAATTTTGTAAAAAATCATTGAAAAAAAATTGTAACTTTGACTGTCAATAACTCGGTAACCTGTCATTTCCCAGGTATAGTGTAAAAGAAAAAAATGATCGTAACAATACGTAGAATATGTGGTATTCGGCTTCGTTAAGTCTTTTTTTACACCCGATATATAAATAATAAATATATATAATATATAAATATATAAATATTGGACAATATTACATACTTGCTCTGATCCGTAGGTAAGTAGCTAAAGTATTATTAAAATCAGATAAAACGACGGTACGACAACACCCAAATCCGATACAATATAGAAAAGTTCGTGTTCTACATTGACCCGACCGGGGATCGAACCCGGAACCTCAGACATTGCGACGCCATAGATAGATATTGCATATACGTACATAGCAGATGTTGTTCTATCATTTTCTAGAATGGCCCGTAAATAATATTATTTAACATCACAATCAGCCTACATCAGTATAGTGCTGGACATAGGCCTTTCCCACGCCACTAAGTCCAATCTTTGGCTATTCTTATCCATCTACTACCAGTAGCCTTGCATAGATCATCGTGACGTGATATATATAACTTAATCATTTATAAAGTCTTTGTAAATTTTTGTTTTTAGCAATTAATATATAATATATATTTCAATAGCAAGCAATATTTATCTTCAATTTATAATGTCTTACCAAACTGCCTAAGAAGAATGCATACCAATTTATTAAGTAGCATAAGATCTGCGGGGTAACCATTGAACTCTTAAAACAATCTCGAAGCTGTCAAATCTGTCAATTTTGATACGTCATTACATACAAAATTTGACAGATTTGATAATGTTTGACAGATTTGAGATTGTTTTAAGAGTTCGTGGTTACCGCCCTGTACACAAAGTTAAACAACACTGCCCATACTTGTAATAAAATATATTTATTTCTTGTTTTTCTTTCGCGGAACCCTGAAAAGGCATCCGGCAACTCTTATAACTAATTTAAACTTAATTCAGTTATCCGGGGTTGGACTGGATATAATTTTTCGAGAAACTCCAATGATTTCTACTTATTTCATTATTAAAGATCATTGCGTTTTATGACTAAAGACAACTTCTGCTTATAAAAGCTATTTGTTAGTCTATTAAAATATGTTTAATAAAAATAATAAAAAAATTTAAAAATTATAATTGTTTAAATTTTTGTTTTTAGCAATTACCATGCTAGGTTTATCTAAGATTTTTAATACTTGAAAAAAAATCGTTCGCCTCAGGTGGGATCCGAACCCACGTCCATCGCATACCGGGCGAGTGCTTTGACCGAAGACCTAAGCTACCGAGACGTTAGTCAACTCGACGAAATCTTTCAAGTGGTTCTCGCTGTCAAAGCCAGCGTATAAATCAATGTTGCGGTATATACTACTACCGTCGTTTTTTTTTCAAGTATTAAAAATCTTATAATTGTTTTCTTGAAATTATTCGTAAATAGTTTCAAGATTCCTTTCGCTTTCCTAATTTATGCGAGATAAAATCATGGAGCGGTATGGCGCCTAAATATTAATGGAGGAGAAGTCACATCGTACGTAATTTCGAAGAGTAAGAGAAGAGAAGAGAAGTCTTTTAAATGAAACTACTTTTACGGATTATTTCGTGATTTATTAACATTTTATTTAACCTGACGTTTCGAACACTTTACAGCGTTCGTGGTCACAGGTAGACTAAGGTGTTATTCGTCTTTACAATATTTTGAAAAACTATAAACTACCGTCACTCAGTTAATATTAATTTGTGTTCCTATCTACGCAAAAAGAGCTAACTGTATCTAGAGGTCTTGCAGTGCGGGGCCTAGCATGGGATTTCGTTAAAACAGGATCCCATGCTGGTGGTATTTTCCAACCATCTTCTCTGTTGAAATTCGGGTGTCTTCTAATTTCAATTGCCTCCCGTAACATGCGAGGAACAAATCGTCGTTCTCTTGCAAGGACTTTAGGCTGGTCAAATCGTATGAAATGGTTGGGTGTATCTAAGGCATGTTCACACGCTGCAGACTTAGTATTCCGTCTATGTGTGCAGTGTGTGAACATGCCTTAGATACACCCAAATACCACCAGCATGGGATCCTGTTTTAACGAAATCCCATGCTAGGCCCCGCACTGCAAGACCTCTAGATACAGTTAGCTCTTTTTGCGTAGATAGGAACACAAATTAATATTAACTGAGTGACGGTAGTTTATAGTTTTTCAAAATCTTGTAAAGACGAATAACACCTTAGTCTACCTGTGACCACGAACGCTGTAAAGTGTTCGAAACGTCAGGTTAAATAAAATGTTAATAAATCGCGAAATAATCCGTAAAAGTAGTTTCATTTAAATGTATCGTGTTCGCGTAAATAAAAGACAACAGTAGAAGAGAAGTCCTTTCTCTGATCTGAGGGCGCCTCTGAATTAGCTTCTTCGGATGCTACTAGGTAACGAAAAAATATACTCAATTACAAATGAATAAATATCTACAACATTTGCCCCTTTCGGGATTCAAACGCGCAACCGCTCAGTTGTGTAGTCCGGAGCGCGAATCACTACACTAGATGGTCGTCAATGTATGCGTCTTGCTCGCGCTACACCTGCACCTGGCTGCTTTTGTATGGATTATTTAATGGATTATTACATCATTATGTAACATTTTGAGTTCCTAGTTACATTTTGCAACTCATTATGTTTTTAAACCTTTCATCAAAATAATATTTTGTCCATCATCTACCAATGACGATGCAATTACGTGTTCATTGTTATCATCACGACAATGCTACTCCATTTCATTGCAATAGGTTTCATACTACTCGAAAAAATAATTAAAATGGAAACCCGACTATTTACATCCGTACTATAATTCGCGATACAAAGTTAATAAAGTCAACGCAGCCATAACTTCGTGTTCGAAATCGCAAAATGCCCGCCCTGATTTTAAACTCGCGTTTGTTTTAACGTGCCGTAATCCAATCGAAAGTTTACATATTGACAAACAATAAAGGTTCGTTTCCACTGGTGGGTAAAGCTTTAGCTGTGTGAGGCAGCTGAGTGCAAAGCAAGGAAACATTTAACACAACAAGTATAAATTAATTTTAATTTCCTCTCTAAAGAGTCTATCGGACTGTGATTTCTTCATGTCTCTGAAATCGAGTCCTCATCTGTCATAATCAAAATGAAAGCAATTATTATAAAGCTATTTTTTAACCTAGATATTAAAAAATCCGGGCACTTTAAAAAAAGGATATATAAATATAACAATTAGATTAATTCTGTTGCTTAACATTTCTCTGTTGGACCAACAATGTGTTCAACTAGTTAATACAAAGTTTTAATAATTATATAGGCAGAATGAGTCTCTTACATCTCCGCCAGACATCCTACCAAGCGCTACCCTTCCTCGCACACTGGAAACGCACACTTAAACTGTTATACACTGGCTAACGATACGTCGTGAAACGTATCGTGACAAATGCAAATATCCTAAAAACAAAATAGCTCGACGTATTTTTGTCCTTTAGCTTGTGAATGGGAGTCATTAGGTGGCATCATGTAACTATAGACTTAAATGGACAGACCATATACATCATGTATGTGACAAGTTGCGTGCTATGCTGGCTAAATTTACTCTCGTTAAAAGCAAAATCCCTTTTGCGTCTCTTCTTCACCTGTACAAAGCTTTGGCGAAAACTACTATATACTATGGTCTCGGTAGTTATGGTAGAACCTGTAAATCCTATCTCGATCCAATTTATAGATTACAAGTTAGATTATTAAAAAATATTGTACCTAAAAAAAATAAACTAAAATTTCAAAACAATTACCATAGACTTTTTTATTATTGTAATATTATACCAATTCACGACCGTGTAAAATACATACTACTCAGTGAAAATTACTTCACTGAAGCTTACAAAACATTTGTTTACCATAGCAACAAAACGCGAAGTGCTTCGAACACAACTCTGGTTGTACCTAAATACAATAACCTTTACGGAAAACAATTACTACAATATCAAATACCCAAATTAATAAATGATCTACCTATAACACTTGAAAACGAAATTACTGAAATAAACATAACAAACAAACTTAAACACTATTTCTTATCCTTAGCACATACAGGATAACAAAATAGAGGCAAAAAGAAATCACGCCGTGTGAATTCACTATCTCGTAAACTAGTTTGGCTCGGGCGGAGCAGTAGCCAAGCAGTCAAAGTGTACCTATGCCTACTTGTTGCCTTTTGTCATGTGTAAAATATTGAGTAATATTTGCTAGTGTTAACGTTAAATTCTGTCTAGATACTGGCGTCTAGATGTCTGTGTGGATTGCGCCACATTGATCATGTGGCTCCGCTCCGCCCGAGCCAAACTAGTTTACGAGATAGTAAATTCACACGGCGTGATTTCTTTTTGCCTCTATTTTGTTATCCTGTATGTGCTAAGGATAAGAAATAGTGTTTAAGTTTGTTTTTTATGTTTATTTCAGTAATTTCGTTTTCAAGTGTTATAGGTAGATCATTTATTAATTTGGGTATTTAATATTGTAGTAATTGTTTTCCGTAAAGGTTATTGTATTTAGGTACAACCAGAGTTGTGTTCGAAGCACTTCGCGTTTTGTTGCTACGGTAAACAAATGTTTTGTAAGCTTCAGTGAAGTAATTTTCACTGAGTAGTATGTATTTTACACGGTCGTGAATTGGTATAATATTACAATAATAAAAAAGTCTATGGTAATTGTTTTGAAATTTTAGTTTATTTTTTTTAGGTACAATATTTTTTAATAATCTAACTTGTAATCTATAAATTGGATCGAGATAGGATTTACAGGTTCTACCATAACTACCGAGACCATAGTATATAGTAGTTTCCGCCAAAGCTTTGTACAGGTGAAGAAGAGACGCAAAAGGGATTTTGCTTTTAACGAGAGTAAATTTAGCCAGCATAGCACGCAACTTGTCACATACATGATGTATATGGTCTGTCCATTTAAGTCTATAGTTACATGATGCCACCTAATGACTCCCATTCACCAGCTAAAGGACAAAAATACGTCGAGCTATTTTGTTTTTAGGATATTTGCATTTGTCACGATACGTTTCACGACGTATCGTTAGCCAGTGTATAACAGTTTAAGTGTGCGTTTCCAGTGTGCGAGGAAGGGTAGCGCTTGGTAGGATGTCTGGCGGAGATGTAAGAGACTCATTCTGCCTATATAATTGTTAAAACTTTGTATTAACTAGTTGAACACATTGTTGGTCCAACAGAGAAATGTTAAGCAACAGAATTAATCTAATTGTTATATTTATATATCCTTTTTTTAAAGTGCCCGGATTTTTTAATATCTAGGTTAAAAAAAAGCTTTATAATAATTGCTTTCATTTTGATTATGACAGATGAGGACTCGATTTCAGAGACATGAAGAAATCACAGTCCGATAGACTCTTTAGAGAGGAAATTAAAATTAATTTATACTTGTTGTGTTAAATGTTTCCTTGCTTTGCACTCAGCTGCCTCACACAGCTATAGCTTTACCCACCAGTGGAAACGAACCTTTATTGTTTGTCAATATGTAAACTTTCGATTGGATTACGGCACGTTAAAACAAACGCGAGTTTAAAATCAGGGCGGGCATTTTGCGATTTCGAACACGAAGTTATGGCTGCGTCGACTTTATTAACTTTGTATCGCGAATTATAGTACGGATGTGAATAGTCGGGTTTCCATTTTAATTATTTTTTCGAGTAGTATGAAACCTATTGCAATGAAATGGAGTAGTATTTGTCGTGATGATAACAATGAACGTGTTAATAATAATAATAATAATAATAATAATTGGACAACATCACATACATTGCTCTGATCCTAAGGTAAGTAGCTAAAGCACTTGTGTTATAGAAATCAGAAACAACGACGGTACCACAACACCCAGACCCGAATCAATATAGAAAAGTTCGTTTTCTACATTGACCCGACCGGGGATCGAACCCGGAACCTCAGAGATGGCGGCGCCATTTAAAGTCCGGCGTGCTCGCCTCTCGGCTACGGAGGTGTTAATTCCATCGTCATTGGTAGATGATGGACAAAATATTATTTTGATGAAAGGTTTAAAAAAATAATGAGTTGCAAAATGTAACTAGGAACTCAAAATGTTACATAATGATGTAGTGATCCTTTAAATAATCCATACAAAAGCAGCGAGGTGCGGGTGTAGCGCGAGCAAGACGCATAAATTGACGACCATCTGGTGTGATTCGCGCTCCGGACTACACAACTGAGCGGTTGCGCGTTTGAATCCCGAAAGGGGCAAATGTTTTAGATATTTATTCATTTGTAATTGAGTATATTTATTCGTTACCTAGTATCATCCGCGCTACACCACTCGTTTATGTCCCGCGCATAAGAAGCTGATTCAGAGGCGCCCTCAGATCAGAGAAAGGACTTCTCTTCTCTTCTCTTACTCTTCGAAATTACGTACGATGTGACTTCTCCTAAATTAATATTTCTATGGAGGCGCCATACCGCTCCATGATTTTATGTCGCATTAATTAGGAAAGTGAAAGGAATGTTGAAACTATTTACGAATAATTTCAAGAAAACAATTATAATTTTGATTATTTTTATTAAACATATTTTAATAGACTAACAAATAGCTTTTATAAGCCGAAGTTGTCTTTAGACATAAAACGCAATGATCTTTAATAATGAAATAAGTAGAAATCTTTGGAGTTTCTCGAAAAATAATATCCAGGCCAAATCTTTTGTCATGTGTAAAATATTGAGTAATATTTGCTAGTGTTAACGTTAAATTCTGTCTAGATACTGGCGTCTAGATGTCTGTGTGGATTGCGCCACATGATCAATGTGGCGCAATCCACACAACTATTGTTAAAATAAATGCCCTTGCGAACGTTAGACGGCGATTCACAGTGTACGGTAAAACCTAAGCTGGTTTTTGTTACACTGTTTAGATATGGAATTAGATATAAGTATTCTATGTAACTTGTTTTTAAATAAAAATAAATAAATAATTATTAGTACACACTTAAAACTATATTAGTAGCCATTGGATATTTAAATTGTATTATTTAATTGCCCCAATTACAAATTTGATTAAGATTTTAAGATTGACTGGATTGGACAGTCATACTTATCTGATATTTCATTCAAAATTCCGTTACTGCTACCACGCACTCTGTGTAATAGTGATGAGATTTAGGTTATTGCGTCAAATATTTCCCACTGACACTGAATTAGCTAAAGGTTACGGCTATTGGCGTGATAGCGAAACGTATTTCATGCATTTGTCCCCAAGTGTAACCGGTTTATAACTGGCTCGGGACATGCAAGATAGCGGGAATCGGAAAAACAAAACGGAATCGACAACTGAGCTGATATTGCTCAAAAAACGCATGACCCCGTGGTGTTTCGCATCGAAAGCAAGCAATAAGTTTGCTCGACCCACCCCTCGGTAAAGCAGACTTACGGTTTACTGGAAGCGATATTTTTATTAGTTGAAATCGAGCACTTACACACGCAATTTCAGTGTAGAAGTAATAGCTATGAGTAGGCTGTTATGGTATCGTCGTTGTTTCTGATTTCTATAACACAAGTGTTTTGGCTAATTACCTTAAGGACATTGTATGTAATGTTGTCCAACATTGATTTATCGTCGAACTACTGTGTCAAGTAGTTGGCTATCAAACTATTTGCCACTATTAGGTTTACCTCCGTAGCCGTGGGGCGGATACGCCGGACTATAAATGGCGCCGCCATCTCTGAGGTTCCGGGTTCGATCCCCGGTCGGGCCAATGTAGAAAACGACATTTTCTATTTTGTCTCTGGTCTGGGTGTTGTGGTACCGTCGTTGTTTCTTTTAGAACACAAGTGCTTTAGCTACTTACCTTAGGATCAGAGCAATGTATGTAATGTTATCCAATATTTATTAGGTTTAACATCAAAATGAAGCAAATAAACCCTTGTCCACGAATCCACGCTTAAAATATAACTTCCAGCGTTCAATATCAGTTTAACTGCAATCCAGAAAATATAAAACCGTTCCAGATAGCACTCCGATCGTGCACAATATGTCATTTCCATCTCCACGTACCTCCGTGCAAATAATTTTTATTTCACTTCGAAAATACGGTATTCCGAATAAATCATTTGGGGACGGCGTCAAAACGTCGGCTATGAGCGCTTATTGTGAGGAGTACACTCGGAATCGGGTTCAGTCGAGTTTGAACCTTCATCTGTTGAGGGAGAGGTGCATTCATCTTTGGGGTGGTACAGTCATGAACGAAAGTGGATAGAATTTAAAATATTTTAAAAGTAACGATTTTGGACAAGGTTGCATTTTTTTTCTAGAATTTTAAAAAAGGCAAAACAACTAGCATATCCAATTTGGTGAAGTTTTCTAAGGCAAGACACTTAAACCTATAGGTCTTGAGTACTTTATACTCAAGCAATAATTAGGCATTAATACGTCGTTGGAAAGATCTCAAAAGCCGCCCAAGTTAACTATGTATCATAACAGCATTACTAGCATTAGATGTATCTAGCCTAGACATTGACGTAGATATTTTATCACACTAAATAATAGACAGTGCAGCGATGTTTCTTGCTGAATTTCTTCTTTCTCTCTTGTACGGTGGAAGAAAATGTGTAGTAAAGTATCACATTGTTGTCTTAATGTCCTTGACCGGATCAATCCGAACTCTTTGTGTTCAAGACAAATTACGATGCTTCTATGAAATTATCCCAGTTTGTATTCTAGGTATCAATTGTCTTCCTATAGTTCCTTATTTAGAGTGTCTAATGCTGTCTTCGTTATATATATTTGACGTGTTAAGTTTTAGAAATCGATGACCGGCTGCACGCACGAAAATTTGTCACGTTCCTCGTGCGAGCGAGGGCGCGGAACAAGCTATAGAGAGGCACGATCGGTCTACGCGGTCGGTTGTGACGCATCTATCTCTCTTCCATTCCATCGGCCTATGCCTCCGAGTAGCATCAATGATTTCTTATGACGTTATCACGTAAAATTATCATCCGTAGACCGTCTTTACTGGCAACCAATTTTTTCATGTTTTTAAAAACACTTTTCTCGCCGATTATACGTGGGTTTATCCTGAGATTCAGCGCGTGCGTTTCATTGGCTGGTAATGAGATTCCGGCATAATACACCCGTGAAATATGGCCGCGGCTGACGGAATGCTGGCGACTGAATATTTTAGGTTTCGCTAGTCTGCAACGGATGAGAAAAGGGGGTGAAAGAAAGTGCACAAATGTTTATGAATTGAGATTGCGCAGGAATAAGTTGTTTATTATCATATTTTTATGTACTAGCTATTCCTGCAGCCCGTTTTATAGTAACAGTTCACCTTGTCCCTTTTGTTTGATTTTCTTTGGAGAAGGATTTTAGAAAAAACTCTCTATATCTTTTCCCAGGGTTTTTAATTTTATTTGTACTAAGTTTCATCTGAATTAGATAAGAAGTTTTTCTACAAAACAGTTAGGTACTTTCACATCACATGACATTATTAAAGTCGTATTGAACTATTGATTTTTCTTTATTATATTACAGAAAATTCAACTTGTGACAATTCTGCTGACCACTCCTATGTTCCCGAGCTTATGTATAAAATGTATTAACTAATGTTAAACTTTTTTCAAGGATTTAATTTTATGAAAACTGAAGAAAGGAAATCTATTTCAGTCACAAAATTCGTTTGTCATTTGACCTTTAAATGTCAGATAGATTTTTTTATAATAAAAAACTGTTCTTTTTAGATAAAATCAAAAAGCTAAGTCTAAAGCTGTGATATTAAATTCATCTTCTACAGGATTATTCTTCCAAGCTTTGACTTTTTATAAGATTGAAAATGACTAAGTTGGCCATTCGGTTTATCGTGAAACAGAATTAGTGATTCAAACTCATATCAACAATTTAATTATACAAAGAAAGACACTTAAAACCGGTGTTTATTCAAAAGAGTCTTTATTATGTTTTTATATCTAATCCGATGTTCCGTTGTTTCAGGATATTAAAGCGATGAATCTGCCTAATGCAGCAATGTAAGTGCTTTGCCGTTTCCTTCTAATATGACAAAGTTAATAAAACTGATATTATTATCTTTTATTTCTTTATTTAATGTTGCTATTTTATATTCATGCAACATTCAAAACACTGTCTCTAGAAATAAGTTTGAAACAGCACAAAGCAATATTGACTGATTTCTGACCTGTCAAAATGCGAAACCCCGTAACTTTATGGAAATACATAAGTTATTACGTCACTCCTATCTAGCTTAAACTTAAAACAGAGTCGAATGACAAAGTATGTATTAATTTCAATATGTTTTCTTATAATTAATGGTTGAATAGAATCTATTTTCAATATCAGCGACAACGCATTGGGTCCCGGATTAAATTGACCCGAACTCAATTCATAAATGAACTATTATAAATTTATTTGGGCTTGGATGTGCTGCCTACACGTTCCCTAAAATAACATTAAACTTAGACACAAAGTTCTTAATTCCTTACTACAAAACCGTTGCAATTAGTGTGTCATCTTATTTGATATTTAAGACATTGTCGAGCTCCGTAGCCGAGAGGCAAGCACGCCGGACTATATGGCGTTGCCATCTCTGAGGCTCCGGGTCGGGTCAATGTAGAAAACTAACTTTTCTATATTATTTCGGGTCTGCGTGTTGTGGTGCCGTCGTTGTTTCTGATTTCTATAACACGCATGCTTAGCTACTTACTATAGGATCAGAGCAATGTATGTGATGTTGTCCAATATTTATTATTTATTAAGATACAATAACTAATTGTATCAATTATCGGAATGCCTTAGCATCAGCGAGCGACGCAGCCCCGACCATCAACGTCAGTCAACGTCGGAGGGCTATCGCCACTCGATTCATTAGCGCAACCGCACCCAGCTTCGTCCTCTCACCCGTGATGGGGTAGCCAAGCGAGTAAATTCGTGAGTTCCGCCACAGCCACGCAAAAACAGCCTAAACTAGCGGCACGGATGTTGAACGCTGGGCAATTGACGAGCAGAAGTCTATTATTATTACGTGATTGGCTAGTCTACTGACGGCCGATGGGGCTGAAAGGTTCTGTAATGGAGGCCACGTACCGGCAAGCGTAGCATACGACGTCCACTCACAAGGTGGACAGACGACCTGGTAAACATTGCAGGAAGCCGCTGGATGCAGGCCGCTTCCAACCGGGTGATCTCCGGGAGCTCCGCGCACACGCGTCTATGATACGATGATTGTCTCGTAAGATGCGCAAAGCGATCCCCACTCTTTGCCTCAGCGCTTACTAGTAAGTACCGGGTACTGTACAGAATGCCTACTGCGAAAATGTAACGTTCGTTCGGACATCTCAAACTAAATAACATCTGACTTTTTATCAATCCTTAGACAAAATAGGTACGAGCAAATCAAGCTAGCCGTATTATCGTACACGACCCGAGCCAAAATTAGACATTGACCTAATCCATTGCATTACCTACTGCAGCACTATGTATTGTGCACACCAATCTTTAATTTAAATGTTTTAATTTATAAGCTGATCTAACCAAGTGGGATTTGTCATACAAAGGCATTTGAATTTACTGCACAATGAACAAAGGACATAGGAAACTTAATTTCAGAAAGCATTTCTAACCAATTAAGTCTAGATACACATAAAGATACAGGCGGTGTAGTATATAAGGTCCGATTTTATTAGTGTACATCCTGTTAACCTGTGACTATATAGGTGAAAATCAATCGTAAAAACCAACTTTCAAATGTCTATCATAAAAAGTTAAAAATAAAAATACAAAATAACAACATCGAATTCATATTGCATGCACTCGTCCTATCTTCAACTGTTTCTCGCTCTGACAAGGGGAAGGAATAAGACGGATAATCAGATCATTAAACGTACCAAAGATAGGACGAGCTTATGCAATATGAAGTCAATGTTGTTGTTTTGGTTTTTAACTTTTTTAGTTTTTATGGTACACATTTGAAAATTGGTTTTTACGATTGATGTACACTAATAAAATCGGACCTTATATATTACATTCAAATATTACCTAACAATACCAATGAAGCTGGCATCTCTCGATAATCCATTTGAAACAGTAAATTTTGCCGAATTAAAACAATGAACAAACATTAATATTATAAACTCAATTTGTGTATCAAATCGGTTTATCAGTTGAGCCGTGATTAAGTTATAACTATGCAAACATACAGGTTTTTATCACCATCCAAACCTTCTGAGAAGACTCCCGTGATTCAAACAAACAATTCTATATATTGGACCATCTTTCTTACAGAAAAAAAACAGCTGTTCCATACGAAAAAAAATATTAATTCGACCAAAATGTATGGAACAGCAGATTTTTTTGCAGTTAGAGAGTTGGTACAATAGAAATAGTTGTTCGTTTGTATCACGGGAGTCTTCGCAGAAGGTTTGGATGGTAATAAAAAAGTCAACCTGTATTATTTAAATTTAAAAGTAGGCTTATAATAATAGAAAATCAAAAGTGGAGCTGTTTACATGGGTTTGCTGATCTGTATGGAATATGGCAACAAGGGTTGTCTGAGGGCAAGACTTGCAAGGAAACAATATTGTGTAACACTAAGCAGACAATTTAATTAGTTTTGTATTTATCTGGCACACGTTAAATATAATTAGTTGCATAAGTAATTGAATGAATGAATGAAAAGCGTTTGTTTGGCACAATTTACAATAATCACTCACATTTGAAAGTCGTGGCAGCCTGTAACTGAATCTACACTTAGTTAATATTTTTTTATAGTTATTACTTTTTAATTGTATTAGTGTACGATTTGTTGGTTGCATAAATAATAATAATAATAACTACAGTTCACGTATACATAATTTTATAAACGGCCATATGTACCAAATAGCCCCTGGGGGGGGGGGGGGGGGCTCGCTCAGCATATGCCGAGGCACAGAGTGCCGCGACGCTGGTTTTCAGCGGACACCATAAGAAAAGAAAGTGGGCGTAGAAGCCCTACAAATTCAGATATTATTTAATTAAATATTCTACAGAACAGATATTATTAAATTAATATTTGAATTTATAAATAAATAAATAAATAAATATTGGACAACATCACATACATTGCTCTGATCCTAAGGTAAGTAGCTAAAGCACTTGTGTTATAGAAATCAGAAACAACGACGGTACCACAACACCCAGACCCGAGCCAATATAGAAAAGTTCGTTTTCTACATTGACCCGACCGGGGATCGAACCCGGAACCTCAGAGATGGCGGCGCCATTTACAGTCCGGCGTGCTCGCCTCTCGGCTACGGAGGTCGTCATCGTCATTTATGACTGTAGGGGCTGGCTTAAAATGATAATCACTATGCAAACATAAATGTGAATTAACGTCATAAACCCAAATGTTTCAATAAATCATTTTAGCTTAATCGCTCGCCCACAGTTCCGAATGTAACAAAAAATATAGCAGAATTTCCAATAAATCCTGATTCCAAAACAATAAGAGGATTTCAATATTTGTTTTATATTGAAACAAAAACGAATAGACTTGTGTGATTATTTAATTATTTGTACACTCATAGCGATGCGATACATAGATGATGTATGAATTTTATTTTTCCAGCGAATCTATCAACGTAGAATTTTGTTATTTTAAATTAACTAAAAATGATTAAATTGAAATAAATATAAAACAACTGATGATTTGAATAACAAAAAATGCCGTGATATGATATCAAAATAGTTGCCACACAGCTATTATGCCGTTACGAAGTAAAAGTGTAAACAAATGGTTTTCTTTATGAACTAGTTGGCGAGAAATGGTCTGCGCCTTAGTTCAAGTGGTCTTTAAGTCTTCTTTGACATAGGAAAACGAACCCAAACTTACTGGACTTACTCAGTAAAGAGATCATATAAAGAGACCAATTGTTAAAACAGGAAAATAACAACTGTTTCTTGCTAAAGTCTAAGTAGAGTACTAAAATGTACAGTCTACAAAGCAGCTTATCAATCTACGATGAAATCTGTGATTTTTTCAATTGATATTGAACTCTATAATTTCAACTTAAAGTTTAGAATGGTTAAGAGAAATTTAACATTGCACCTTATTGCTATACAACCAGCAATAAGGTTGATAATCTTTCTCCGTCTGATTACGATTCTTCGAGTGTACTAGATTAACAACCCTTAGAGAGAGAGAGATAGCTAAAAATCTTGAGGCTAGTTTCATCCACCTACATCTACAATAAAATTTGATGAACACAACTGCTCTATTAACAGCGTAACGACTTAGAAAAACATAACGATTCCCAATTACTACGATTGCAATAAAACTTTGGTAAGTTGTTTTGCTAACGCTTACAGAGGCTTCTGCATTTAAATAAAGATTACCCATACAAAATCGCAGAATAATAGTTAGTTAATGGAACAATCAGTTGGAGATAAGATTAGAAAAAATATCATTAAGAATATTTAAAAAGTACTGATAGATTGAATAAAGGCATACCAAAAGTGTCATATCTATTTTAGTAAACACGCCACCTCCGCATTACACCAAATAAAATCCATATATCTAGTCGTGTACCTACATGTACAACGGTTCTGATTCTTCACAGCTTAATCTCTAATTTGATGTGTAAACTCTGATTTATACCACCTTTTTAACCGACTTCAAAAAAAAGGAGGAGGTTCTCAATTCGTCTGAATGTTGTTGTTTTTTTTTTTGTATGTATGTTACGCGATTACGCCGTCAATTATGGACCGATTTCAAAATTTATTTTTTAGTTTGAAAGGGTATACTCCCGAGGTGGTCCCATTTCCACCAAGTCAGATTCTGATGATGGGATCCCTGGGAAATCGAGGGCAACCCTCAATTTTTATAGGCACCCATAATATTTTGCATATATTTTCTGACTCGATGCTGATTTTTGGGTCTGGTAATCATCATGTCATGTTGCTGACCTGATGATGGAAGCCACAGAACTCCTTAACGGATAGGAGTTAGAAGATAATACTGCAATTTGTCGACAGAACGTATTTCGCAGTGTGTTGAGCAGACGTGGAGCTTATAAGGTACCAGACCGCCAATTTTTATTTACTAGGGGCGTACCCGTACACCCAGTAACGAAAAAAAATTTGAAAGTTCCTTTCTTAATTTAACCTGTTATTTAACGCGAGACCTTATCCTATGGTTACGACACCAAAATAGCCTCCGTTCTGGTTGGAGTGTAGGTAAACCCTTTTCTTAAGACTTAAAAATTTTCGTCGAAAATTTGACCTTATATAACACGTTATTTTTATCATACCATTGGATGGGGGTTCCATAGAGGACCAATATTAGTTAATATTACTTTGCTGTAAAGTAATTTTTGACGAAGTTAGGAGGGAAAAAATAGAGGACTTAACACTTAAAATTGTAAAATAAAAAAAGTTTAATAAAAAACTAAAAACCGACTTCAAAATGAAACTAAAAAGCGAAAAATAATATTGACTAAAACATACCTAATCAGTTCTATTTGGAGTCGGTGCGAATGAACACATTTTAACTCTCGATGGCTGGCACCGACTCCAAAAAGAACTGATTAGGTATGTTTTAGTCAATATTATTTTTCGCTTTTTAGTTTCATTTTGAAGTCGGTTTTTAGTTTTTTATTAAACTTTTTTTTGGATTTGTTAGTAAGACAAAACATTGTTAAAAAATCCACACGCTTCGACAGTCCGGTGTTATATACAAAAAATCGTACTTTCCACATTAAACTGCCGCACACTAGGCAACTACTATCGGGCTATAGAAGCGGTCACTAGTAGGAGTCAATAGTAGCGAGCACGAGTAGCGGACTCTAGTAGCGGGCTCTAGTAGCGGCCACTAGTAGAAGTCACTAGTAGCGAGCACGAGTAGCGAGCTCTAGTAGCGGGCTATAGTAGCGGCCACTAGTAGGAGTCACTAGACGCAGCTACCAATCGCTGTGACTAGTGCTTAAGTGCGGACACAAGTAGTTTTAGCAGATGTCATATATTTCGTTCGCACCTCGTGGCGGCTATAGTGGTATTGCTTTAGCCGCCACTAGTGACCCAATGGGTGGCACATATTTTTCAATTTTTGTATTACTAACCTATAGATGGATTAATTAAGTTTATATGAAATAAACAATTTTTTTAAAATTCATTTTACATATAAGCAAACCTACGCCTACCAAATATGGCACAAGAGAAAAAGAGAACTGATTTTCTTACGATCGACTTTCTAAATGACAGAGTAAAGCCTAAAGTTGGAACCCAAAATCGCTAAATCTAGACACAATTGGCAAGACATGCAGAAATTTTGAAGTAAATGCACAACAACTGTACATTAACAGTGTTCTCATTCTTAGGTTACCTAATACTTTTATATGAGATCATAGTAAGACCACTGTCCTGTCTCATTCAATCCAGAAATAAGAAAAGTACTTAGTTTACTTGATCAGAATCCGACCCGACGTTAGGCAATACACAGGCGGTACAGACCGCAACTAATTTCTCTAATTAAGCCTACCCTGGGGCGTGTAAGTAATTCCGACAGTTTTTGCGGTCACAATCTGTTTGGGGTTGAACCTTTGTCCGTGATTGTACGACGGGGACGGGTATATCTGACGCGATTGGGGGTGAACCCTTTACTCTTAACCTGAGTTGTTGGGTGGAAATAGTTTAAACTGTCGAAACTTTTTATAAAAAAGTGAGGAGGGCTTAACCATTAAAGTTAACTTATATAACAACTTTTAAACAAAAAAATTAAACCGCCGAAAAACTGAAAATCAAAATATAATAAACTTTTTTTCATTTAACAATAATAAATAAGTTTTTTTTTTTTTTTTTTTATTTGACATGGGCTTACTCTTGACCCCAATCTTGCTCTAGAGCATAGATGGGATCTACGATAGAGCGAGCTTGCCCAGAAGATGCCTATTCACTCTGGACTTAAAGAGAGTCAGGTTATATGCACTCGGAAATACAGACGCAGGCAGGGAATTTTTCCTTTACTAATGTAAGTATACCTAATCAGCTCTTTTTGGAATCGGTGCCAGCCATTGTGATTTAAAATGTGTTCAGTCGCACCCTATCTAATAAAAAAAGAATTATCAAAATCGGGCTACTCTGTAAAAAGTTAAGCGTGGTCAAATATCAGTGAGTAAACAATCAATCGTCCCCTATTTTCCTACTATTTGTTTTTTTTTCAAATTTATATGGGACCCCTTTCGGACTATACCCTTTCTCATAAAAAAAGAATTATCAAAATCGGATTACTTACTCTGTAAAAAGTTATGCGTGATCATACATAAAATATATATATATATATATATATATATATATATATTGCGTCGACTTGAGAATCTCCTCCTTTTTTTTTCATCGGTTGAAAATAGCTAAAACATTATGTATTAATTCTGGTGCTGAAATACTATTTAACTATAACAATTACTTATTTCTATATTTGAATATTACAAGACGCAGGCCTCACACTTACGTTTAATTAAATTAAAATTGTCATAAAACAAATGTAAACAATGGAATTGACATTTTGTCAGTTTCTATGCGACCGTGTCAATTTGGCAAGTGCCACCTGCGACATTAAACAATTGTCAGAATAATCTTAACCGTGCCAAAATCGCATGTTTAAAATTATGCTCGTGTTTCATTACCTTATTTATTTTTAAGATTTCTGGTTGGTGAAATAAAAATTTGACTTATTTCGAGATTAAGCATTGGTTTACCCTTGAGTCAAAACTTACTCCAGCTTGATCAAATCCAGCCTTAGTAAGACAATAGAGTCAGTATCCTTTCTAAGTTTTAATAATAAATAACATATTTAAATTTTTGTTTTTAGCAATTACCATTCTAGGTTTATCTAAGATTTTTAATACTTGAAAAAAATCGTCCGCCTCAGGTGGGATCCGAACCCACGTCCATCGCATACCGGGCGAGTGCTTTGACCACTAAGCTACCGAGACGTTAGTAAACTCAACGAAATCTTTCAAGTGGTTCTCGCTGTCAAAGCCAGCGTATTTTCTTATCAATGTTGCGGTATATACTTCTACCGTCGTGGGTTCGGATCCCACCTGAGGCGGACGATTTTTGTTCAAGTATTAAAAATCTTAAATAACATATTATACGCAACTCACAAAAAAAATATAGAATGTACCGCTCTTGAATAAATATAAGAATCAAAGTGTTCCTTTTCCAGAATAAAATCAAATAAACAGGCTGTCCTGACAGATAAATAAACGAGCAGCGAGTAGGTTGGCAATGAATGCTGGAAAAACAATAATGTCGACTGGAATTTACTATTAAGTTTTATTAAACAAAGTATAAAATCGTCACTCGACTAAGAGAAGGAGGGATTTATCAGCATGTATCAAATTATTACCTGGTAAAGGTTGCAGGACGACGCTGGATGCAGGCCGCTTCCAACCGGCCGATGTGGAAGCTTAGAGCATTGAATGCTCTAAGTGTGGAAGTCACTGGGGGAGGTCTATGTTCAGCAGTGGACGTCCTGTGGCTGAAATGATGATGATGATGTCATCATCATCATCATCATTCATCATCATCATGATCAAATTATTTATTCTAATACGGTTATGTCACGTTATTATGCTTTATTCATTGAATGCTCTAATGAACTTTATTTCTTAGATACACAAAATATATACCAAAATACATGATAACAAACAATTGAAAAATATAACAAATTACCTACGTCATGTACCTACATGTATTTATGCCATTATAACTATATATTTAGGGTAAACAATTTAAGTAACCATATTTATTGAAATAAACTGTTATTTAAATCTAACCTGGGCCCTAACCATGAACTGTTAAAACAATCACAAATATGTCAAACATTATCATTTCTGTCAAATTTTGTATGAAATGACGTACCAAAATTGACAGATTTGACAACTTTGAGATTGTTTTAAGAGTTCATGGTTATGGCCCTGATCTAAGTGTTGTGGTACCGTCGTTTTTTCTGATTTCTATAACACAAGTTTAGCTTCTTACCTTAGGATCAGAGCAATGTATGTGATGTTGTCCAATATTTATTTATTTATTTTGGGCGTTTATACAAGATTATTGGAAGTTTTAAAGCGGTGTAGTTAAAACATTATACCATCTTATTAGCAGGAAAGTAAGTTATTTATTTCCAAATATAGGTACGAATGCAGCTGCATGAACTCTTGCGTCTGGATAAAAACCAGAAAGTAATTTTATTTGTCAGATATAAATCTGAAGATTTTTATTTAAGCTATTGTGACTCTCAATGTGTTTTGCGATATTCAACCTTAGATGTGCCTTAGAGGTAGACCACATGTTCAACACTATACTTCATTTTCACTATCGTTCTCATTAGTCTGTATTCAAGTGTATTTTATTTATATATTTATTTATTTCAATTGCTTCTTCAAAAGGCAGCGCTCAAAGCAAACGATGTTAGTTCATGGTTGGTACGAGTTAAAGAAGAACATGTTGGAACAATAATAATTGCAATCTTTTTAACAGAATAACTGTTAAATCTGATTTGATTACAATGTTTTATGAAAGCTTTTTTTGGGTAGGTAATAAAATTTATGTATGCAGAAAAAAAAAGCCAGATTAAAAGCTCTGGGCCCTAACCATGAACTGTTAAAACAACCACAAATCTGTGAAACATTATCATTTATGTCACGCTGGACTTTCAGATGGATGTAGAAAACGAACTTTTCTATATTGTCTCGGTTCTGGGTGTCGTTGTTTCTGATTTCTATGACACAAGTTAGCTACTTACCTAAGGATCAGAGATACCTTACGTTGTCTAATATTTATTTATATTTATATATTTATGACCTGACGAAGGCAGCTGGCAGCGACTGGATGCAAAGGGCGGGAGATCGTGCGCTGTGGCGCTCCTTGGGGGAGGCCTATGTCCAGCAGTAGACTGCAACAGGCTAATATGATGATGATGATAATATATTTATCTGCGTTTTGTATTCGAATAAAATAAATAGGATTGTAAGGGATTTTACCAAAACCTACCTTAACTGTATTTAGGTATGGGAGAGACTTGCTTTGTCACAATCCAGAGTTACAAGGTGGCAATAGAACAACTCCACACCGTTGCTCCCACCGTATAAATAATTTAAATTTAACCTTATGTATGTAATAGTTGATAGTTATAGCATTAAGATTTTACCTTTGTCTATGGTTATAGCTATAAACGTCTCACTAAGGCTGGGTTGCACCATCTTACTTAAACTTTGACAAACGTCAAAATTCTGTCAAACTCCATACAGAAACACCGGTTATAGTAATAGTTATGGTTAAAAACAAGGTGATCCAACCTAGCCTCATTAATGTAAAAGCTTAGTGTAAAAGTGATGCTAATAAAAGTGTGCTTAAATAAAATAGATACTGGCCAAAAAGTGTGTTAAAAAAGAAGTAAGTCAAGTTACTTTATTACAAGAAATATTATTATAATGCTTTTGCTTAAGTGTTTGTAGGAAATTGGAAGAAATGCGCTTCTGATTTGGCCCACATGAGCTGGATTTTACGGCAGCGCCACGCTCTCTCGATATTCTTTGTTATAAAACAGTAATGGGACAATAAAACTTTAACGGCACAGGTCGTGGTCTTCTAATATAGTTTCCTTAGGATAAAATCTCAAGTCGATTTCAGGGCGAAATGATCAGTTCTCTTTACTTTTAGTTTGAGGCGTACACGTGGTACGAATTTAACGGTTGTCGTAAAACAAAGGTCGTTTCAGTGCTTTCTTGCTGTCTTGAAACGTCTTTTGCTATATGATTACGTTTTCAGAATGTTTAATAACATACCTGGGCTCTAACCATAAACTGTTAAAACAATCCCAAATCTGTCAAACATTATCATTTCTGTCAAATTTTGTATGAAATGACGTACCAAAATTGACAGATTGAACAACTTTGAGATTGTTTTAAGAGTTCATGGTTATGGCCCTGGCCGGTAACCACGAACTCTTAAAACATTATCATTTCTGTCAAATTTTGTATGAAATGACGGATCATCATTGACAGATTTGACAACTTTGAGATTGTTTTAAGAGTTCATGGTTATGGCCCTGGCCGGTAACCACGAACTCTTAAAACATTATCATTTCTGTCAAATTTTGTATGAAATGACGGATCAACATTGACAGATTTGACAACTTTGAGATTGTTTTAAGAGTTCATGGTTATGGCCCTGAATGGATATATTACGAATGTTTTAGGTATTTTCTTTATTGCTGACATCATTTTGAATTTAAAATTTGCTTAGAGTTAGGACTGCTCTTAGATAAATTTTATTGTATGGTACCTCAAAACACAAGCATGCTAATAATTTCTACTTAGACCTAAACCAATTTAGAAAACTCGCTTTCTGAATTGAACCCTTTGCTTATAATGCAAATCATCGAACAACTACAGCACTAAACGAGTCGTCAAAACATATTAAATCCTAAACTTTCTTATACGCTTAAATTGAGTTATCATAATCTAAGGGCTTCGATTTAAAAGACACCAATAAAATTTGATTTACATCAATAGCTTCTCAATGTGTGGTATTTCTTCAACCTTCGCAAATTGGTCGTCGATTCCCATAGTCATTTCGGATGTAAATTGCCAATTTGGGCAACACGACGATTTTCCGAATAACCGGTGTTATAGGTAATATATTCGTCTGATCAATATTCAATAGATCAGGAATCAGCGTTCCGTAGGTCTGATAGCTTCGCTTAACTTAGTCATTAATAGTAATGTCTATTCATTGTATTAATTGGTATTATAGGAATATCTAATTGCTTTACTAGTATGGACTGGTTCTACATGATCATATTAATATTGTAATTTCATAAATAAATACCTACCGTAACTAACTCAATAATTGTAGGTTAGTTGTTGGATTCGCGCTTGCGTGTTTCATGGGTACCTACGCATGCCAGGAGGTTACTTTATATTTTTCAAAATCTGTAATAAGAATTCATAACAGTTTCTTGCCAGTGAGGAAAAACATCGATTGCTTTGGTCGAAAGTGGTCTGGTTACCCTGACTTGGTTTCGGAAGTATGGTGACAATCGCCGCAATTGTAACAACCTAATTTGTCATATTAAGGATCGCGGTAAAGCGTTCCACACCTGAATCAATACGACAACGCGGCATAAGTTATGCTAGCAAGAAGATGCTTAAATTAATGTAATAAAAACATGGAACAAAATACAGACGACTTAACATAAATTATTAATCTTCTTCTTCTGAAAGTGCCTCTCCAACTCATGAAGATCAGCTACTAGTACTGCCAAGTGCAGAAGTCTACCCGCATTTCCAACTACTATCCATTCCTTGATGTTATCCATTCATGCCATTCTCTTCCTACCAACCCCCCTGCTTCCCTCGACCTTTCCCATTATTGTGAATTGTGGCAGGTGATGTTATACTTACTCATAATAGTCATTTATTCACTTTATAAGCCCTTTCGGGCACTTATACACGTCCCAATTATGACTTCTAAGATGGAGCATGTTTATATTCATCATATCAGCCTGTTGCAGTCCACTGCTGGACATAGGCCTCCGCCAAGGAGCGCCACAGCGCACGATCTCCCGCCCTTTGCATCCAGTTGCTGCCAGCTGCCTTCTTCAGGTCATCGGTCCATCTGGCCGGGGGGCGTCCTACACTACGTTTGCCTAAGCGTGGTCTCCATTCGAGAACCTTCCTGCTCCACCTCTCGTCGGTTCTGCGACACACATAGCCAGCCCACTGCCACTACAGCTTGCTACATTTTTGGATAATATCAGTCACCTTTAGTCTTATGTCGTATATATGACCTCGTTCAGGATCTTATCCCTTAATGAGATCCCCAACATAGACCTTTCCATAGCACGCTGAGTGACGTGTAATCGGTGGGCCAATTTGACTGTCATGTTCCACGTTTATATTACCTATTGTTTATTCTACGAATAGTACCCGAGTATCGTAGTGACGTGCGTAGAATTCGCTTTTACTCCCGGTTTGACCTCTCCCAAACTTTGACGCGCATTATCTTTGTAATTATTTGGTTGGTTGACGAAACAAAAAATAGGAGTCCATTTTTTTTATAATCTAACTCAGTGTTCCTTAACTTTTTTCAATGGCGGACCCCTTACACCAAATAACTACAATCCACGGACCCATTCAGCCGTTCAGCCGCACTAATAAGTTCTTCTACTATTCCTTTTTCTCTGTTAGCGGACCCCCTGAGATAGGTCCGCGGACCCCTAGGGGTCCGGGGACCACAGGTTGGGAAACACTGATCTAATGGACTAAATAGAATATGTTTTGTTTACCCAGTCGTCTGTCCTATTCTAGTTATTTAAAAATAATGGTATATGACCGTGAGAATGATCACTAGCCGTGTTACGATAAATCTAACATGTTATTGCTTAGTATAAGTATCTTTGATGTGTAATTTAAATATTAATACATTTGAAGATCCAAATACGGTGTGAATTATGCAAATATTTTGATCGACATTCTATTTTAATTAACACATGCAGATCTAAATTAGCAAATGATCAGTAATTAGGTTGTAATCAGTGAGAATATATTAAGACACCTAATTAGCAGGATAAAACTGATAATATTTATTCAAACTTCACGTAAACAAAACACGACTGACCAATATTATAACACCCAAAAACAATGTTATAAAAGCTTTATTCTACGCTATATTTATAACATTGACTCCTGTTAAGGCCTTAACACCACCCAAGTGCGTAAAATCTCGAATATGAAAATCAAATTGTCAGAATGCTTGTTAATTTAATCAAAAAAAATAAAATATGATATGCTAGAAGAGGATTTAATAAACATCTTGAATTTAATAATTTTGATTTTCTGTTAAGCCCCTTGGATTAAAACATGCACAAAAAAGTGTCAATTTTTTCATAAATTGCAAATGTTATCTTAAACGCCACAAGTTATTTCATTACTGTTTTCACACAAAACAAGATTTTGGAAATATACATGTTTTGAATTGAGAGTTTTATTTGAAAATTCTCGTTAAAGGCATTAATTTCATAAAAATCACGCTTTTCTGATTATTAGAGGTTATCCGCATACGCGAAATTGTATGGGCGCGACGCGTCAAGGTCATTCAAGCGTGTTAAGGCCTTAATGATCTAAGTGACCTTAGTAACTATTTATAAAGATCAAACAAAAAAAATGTATTTAATTTATTTATTTCCAATCAAAATCGAAACAAATAAGTTTCACGCCCAAATAAAAAGTATTGAATCAATAAGAATCAATCGACCTATAATTCCATTTTACAAAGACTCGAAATTAAAAGCTTCCACTTTATTATTTATGGGAATACAATCCATCCATCTATAGTAACGACTGAGGGAACAAGAAATCTGAGAGCTGGTTTTGATATTAAATTTTCATGTTTTTTTATAAATAATATAGGAACCATCTCAAGTCCGCCCCAGAGCGCATAATGACGAACTCTAGGACTGCGTTCATAACTTTGAATAGCAAACATTTTTAAAAGTTTATCTGGATTGATTATAACAGCTTACGTACTCATTTAATATTATACTCGTTCTTACGTAGTTAAACGAATTCGATACAAATAATATGACAATTCTTTGTACGTGTTAACAATAAATAAAAAAACCGGCTAAGTGCGAGTCGGACTCGCGCACGAAGGGTTCCGTAACATTCTCTAATTGCGGTTTACGATTTATGACTTATTAAAAAAAAAACTACTACTACAAACCTCATAATCATTTTTGAAGACCTATCCATAGATACCCCACACGTATGGGTTTGATAATTTTTTTTTTTTTTGAGTTTCAGTTCTAAATATGGGGAACCTGCAAAATTTATTGTTTTTTTTTCTGTTTTTGTTTAAAAATCTTAATTCCGTTCACAGAATACATCTACTTACCAAGTTTCAAGAGTTTCAACAGTATAGTTCTTATAGTTTAGGTAAAAAAAGGCTGTGACATACGGACGGACAGACAGGCATGATGACCAATCCATAAGGGTTCCGTTTTTTGCCATTTGGCTACGGAACCCTAAAAAAGCATCTGAAATTATTATTTATGTCTATTCCAATGTACGTTGAAATAAATTTATAATATATGTTTTGTTTATACGAGACAATAATTTAATAGGTCTCAAAGTATGTAATTGATATCATTATATTTGTTATTAAGATTTTTGGCAGGGGCGTCTTCCAGACCTTAGACAATACGAAAAGTAGTTTCCTAAACTGATTTATAACAGGCCTTATTTTTCCCTCATTCTTACATGGAATCTAATTAAGACCTCAGATGATCAAGTTAAATCAAAGTACCAACAGACGAATTATATATGCCTAAGAAGATCGACGAATTATGCACGTCATCTTTGTTGGAAACAATTTTAATAATAATCAATCTATAATTCAAGTCCGAATTCGCTGGCATCGTTTTAAAAAAATCCAAGAATTTTAAATATTTTAATTTTCTTACTTATTTTTAAGAATACCTAAAAACCTCGTTTCGCAAATTTATGAAACCTCATAAGGTCTACTACGACTCAGAGCACAAAGGCTTTGTAAAGTTGCCTCATATTTTGCCAGTAAGCCCCACTCTCGAGTTTTTTCTTCATTTAAATTCTCAATTGCCATTCTCTTCTCTAGATATTTCCTTCTTGCGTATTTAAGTTTTCATAACTGAACTGGGGTTTGTGAAATATCGTTTCTAATACCTACTCATGGAACTACATAACTCTGACGAAACTTTTCTTTTGTCTTTCGTTGAATATTATGTTTTCCGTTAAATTGAAATATTGGTTTATTAAATTCGTTTAATTTGAAAAAAAAAAAGTTTTAAAAACATCTGGTTTTGACGACCCGATTATTTATCTTCAATTAGACCCGATTGGAGTATTGACGCGGTAACTAGGCTTGAATGCAAAGTGTTCTATTCTGGGTTCGGGTCAGTACAGAAAATGTCTCCTTTCTGAGAGACGCTCTTTGCAAAAATTTACTGCTAGGTACCTCTTAACTTAACACATGTGAATTCCTGGCCTCAAGACCATGACAATAAATTGGTTTTGCGCATATTTATTTATTTTAATTCATTCGTAAACTATAAGTTACAATTCTTACATAATACATAACATCAGCTATCAATTACAAGTAATATGTATTAAGTGTCAAAGTTTCCATCATGAAACATTTTTAAGTGCAGACTGGTTGAAGATATTGTCCATGAATATAAAAATTGGAGATATAATTTCAAAACATAGATGTATAGAAATAAAAGATATTTATAAAAACTGTTTTGTTAATAATTTATTAGGCCAGGTAGGTCATCAAAAATTCTTTTCACTCAAGACTGCTGAAACCAAAAATGTTTCGCTATTTTAAAATTTCGACAAAGCTGTTTCCGAAGCGTAAATCCGTGAAGATGTTTCTTTTAGATCAGCCGAAGTGAAGTTTTCGAAATCACTCAGATACGAGGCAGATAAAGATATCAAAGAGAAAACAATTTGAGAGGGTGAGACGAAACCTCTTTGAACCAGATGCTCTGTGTTCAAAAGGATGTTAGTTTACGTAAGAAACCGAAGAAAGTGTGGAATAAATAGTTTAAGTGCTGGTTTTGAAGTGGCGATTCTGCACCTGATGGTCGTTAATGTTTGATACGTCAAAGTAACCCGAAGTTTACGGTTGAATGAACTTAATGGAATTGGAAGAACTGAAAATAGATTACGGTGCTGCTATTAAGTAAATTAAACTTGTGTCGGTTTCGAATTTACGCATAGAATGTAGGTGGTTTTGATGGACTTGATAATTTTAATCTAAATGTCAAATGTCCGTAATGGATTTTGATGCCTTTTTTAGGAAATAATGTTTTTTTTTAATTGAGTCTTTAATTAATGGTGGTTAGTTTTTAACTTCCGCTAATTTTTTGTAAGGTGGCATAATAATTAACAATTTTTATTTACGCTGTGCTTTGTTTTTTATATATTTTTTTAAGTGTTAGTTCATTGTATTTTTTTTTCTATAATAAATACAAGTTTAGCAATTTCTCAAAATCTCTCAATTTGTTTTTGTTAATTGTTTTTACAGTATTTTCGCCATTTTCTAATTCAGCCCATTTTCTAATTCTTACAAGTAAGACTAGTATAATAAGGCAACTTTGAAGATTATAATTTAATCTAAACGTCGAGTGAGGCCAAAACTCAAATTTTATAGCTTTAATCAAAAATCCAGCATTCATTCTGGTTTCTGATGACAATGGGACAATAATTCTAAACTTTCGCGTTGCATGATTAAAACTTACTGTAACGAGAATTAACGTGATCATAATAATTTAGGTAAACTATTACCTTTTAAATTATTGTGATCGCATGAGTGAAAAAACAAAAGGCAGCAAAACAAAGGCTGGCCACTACAATAAAGCGATCCTTGGCTCCTTACCTTTCATTGTTGCCTAACCTTTTTCCGTTCATCCACTCTTATTTAATAACCTCCTTCTCAGTGCACGTAAAACTGGATTTTATAACCGGGAGATAGACCATGTATTGTTACTCATAAAGTACAGTCAGTAGACAAATAAGTATCTCTTTTTTTGTTTTTAGCAATTACCATGCTAGGTTTATCTAAGATTTATAATACTTGAAAAAAATCGTCCGCCTCAGGTGGGATCCGAACCCACGTCCATCGCATACCGGGCGAGTGCTTTGACCACTAAGCTACCGAGACGTTAGTAGACTCGACGAAATCTTTCAAGTGGTTCTCGCTGTCTCGGTAGCTTAGTGGTCAAAGCACTCGCCCGGTATGCGATGGACGTGGGTTCGGATCCCACCTGAGGCGGACGATTTTTTTTTCAAGTATTATAAATCTTAAATAAGTATCTTTTGATTTTATAATGTTTTCTGGAAACCAAAAATGTGTTTATAAAGATTCCCAGAGCTACTGTATTTTTTTTGTAGTAGCCGTAATCGGAATCTGGTCTCGCATTTGTGAGTAGTGAATTAGAATTATATTTTAAAAAATATGCTCAGATAACACCAGATGATCACGATAGTCTCGTTCGTCTTTTTTTCAAAAGTATCAGAAGCCAAATAATTATTTCTCTGATTGTTATATTCAAACTAGCCACACAAATTACGTATAGGGGCGGCGCTAGCCATATCTAAGATTGTTTAAATGCTAACACCGACTTCGGAAAGCGGGTTTTTTTTTTTTTTTTTTTGAGATGGGCTTACTCTTGACCCCAATCCTGCTCTAGAGCATAGATGGGATCTACGATAGAGCGAGCTTGCCCAGAAGATGCCTATTCACTCTGGACTTAAAGAGAGTCAGGTTATATGCACTTGGAAATACAGACGCAGGCAGGGAATTCCAATCCTTAGCTGTGCGCATTATAAAAGATGATGAGAAGCGCTTAGTGCGGGTTATGGGTATATCAACTAAGAACGGATGGTAGCGGGTCGACGCACTAGAAGGGCGATATTAAATTATTTTGTTTATTCTAGGAATGTTTATTCATCTTAGAAGCACTGAATAAACATTTTGAAATAATTGTAAATTACTGGCAGTTTTAGAACTTCTACAATATTTGAAGGAAAATATAAAATAATTTAAAAAGTTTACAGATGCACTCTTTAATTTATCGTGCAAAGATAAACATCTTGCTACATAAAAACTAAAATAAGCACAAAATGTACTTTATTGTTGAAACTTCACAAAGTTGCTCTTAATTAAAACTGATAACTTTCAGTCTATTGTTATTAGCTTCAACAGAGTAGACAGAAATCGAGAAGTCAATATTATTTTCACAAGACGTGTAACATAAATGTATTTCAATAAACTGTGTAATTCACATGTTTCAAACTTCTAGAGTTAATCAAAGTGAGTTATTAGTTTAATATCTTCTATGTCAATCCTCTTTTGAATTTTCAAATATTTTTGAGTTTATTTACATCAGGTAAAAGACATAACATTTAACTTTTTACTTGCCTCTAAAGAACTAAACATGTGTGACGAGACTTGCTTAAAGAAGGTTTTTTACCACTCGGGATCTTAAGCAAACCCCGACTTATGCTTGACTGGTTTTGAATCTTAAAATAACCAACAGTAATCAAACCGGTCAATCTGAAAGTCATTTAGGGAGGTATTGATGAAATGATGATTATGATCATAAAAAAATCTAGAGTACAGTTTCTGTCGTAATGGATTATTTTGATAGTATTCTGTTAATAAAACACACAAAGCAAGTTATCACATAAAATGTTATACAGCTAATAGTGACAATGCTTCGTACAAATCATATAACTGTTTCAAACGAACCTTAAGAAATTTGCCCGTAAAACAGTCAACATTCAAGTTATTTCTTTGTATGTACTCTAAATTTCACTGCACAAAAATGTTGGTGTAACTTGCTCTGGTTCCACATTTTTATCCCTGAAAATCTTTACACCCTGCTGTGGAGAAGAATTGTCCATCATATATACAACTTTACATACAACAACACAACATACAACACAATATACAATATATATTGTGTTGTATGTTGATACAACTTTTGTCAGAATACATTATAATGCTATTGGTACAGATATTTAATCAATAATATTTTAATGTATAAGTAAAAACCTGAACAAAATTATCTTCAACTCTCCTCGGAACTACACGAATTGTTTTCCCCTGGTTGTCGAAATTCAGTTTCACTTTCGGGTCACCAAAGATATTTAAGTAGGTATTTGTCCGCAAAATATAATTTACCCAGCCCGATAAAGGCTATTAAGTATCAGAACCTACTGTATTCACCCTAAATCTACCAAATCCGTTTTCAAATGAAAATCGATTTAACTCCAAAAATAACACGGATTTCAATTGTGTTACATCGCCATCATTGATTTATTCGAGTCGAAAACATTTAGTATTTTCGTGACCCGATGGTAAATGTAATTCTCTCCGCTGACAACCGTTCCTCCCGATTGAGATTAAAAAACTTTTCTACCGGGGCCTTTGGCAAGGAAAAAAATATTAATGAAATTTCCAGAAAGCCACCGATGACCGAATGGAAGGAACTTCATCAAAGTATTTCTCTGTTGCGGATAGGCAATTAAGAAATTCAATTTTCAGTAAGTTCTAGCGAGTTGATTAATCCGGCTTCAAAAGGAGTTGGTTTTGTTTTTGCTTTATCATCGTGTGTGACCGATTTATTTGGGGTGGATTTTTATCAGATTTGCTTTGGTTAGTTGTTTAATTCAAACTAAAGTCCGTAGTTATTTGCGCGTTTTGGTTTTTCCTTATTGGATGAGTTTTAAATTTGATAGCATTGCCAGATTATATTTTATTAAAAATTTTACTACTCATGCATTTTTAAGATACCAAATTCCAATATGCACACCTGGTAAGTCAATGACATTAATTTCAGGTTTGCAGTCCTTAACCCTTCGGACTGCTTTCTTCTACCCCTTTATTTTATGATAATACTAGCTGTTGCCCGTGTCTACTTAGTTTGCGTGGTTTTCAATTCAATTCAGAAGGGTCTCGTGCATCCTCCCCTAACCAAAGTTCCGTGACAATCTAATCAATATTTTTGAAACGCATAGCATATTATTTGGAAATAAGTTAAGTGTAGAAATATCGTAAATGAAATGATTTAACTGGTATAAAATTAATAAAAACGCATCACTGTGCATTAATAGTGGAACAGTTGCTAGATATATCTACCCTTTAGTTCCGTCTGTCTTTTGGCAGACATGATATTATTAAATTTCCAATCCAATTCCAATTCCAATAGTATTAAATACAAAAGTGCCAATCACTCCGAACTATTCCACAATTTTATTATGTTCTCTGAAGCATTTTGGGAAACCCATTACATTTAACCCTTTCCATCCCAATCCAAGATACTCGTACGACCTTATTACAAGCTTACGTCCCTCCACGCAAAATCAACAAGGCATAATACGAAAAATAAGCAAAAGAAAGTGTATTCTTGTGCAAAACGTAGGCCTACGTATAAGTGGAGCATAATTGAAACTGCATGATTTATACCCTATCCCGGTTCCCGAGAAGGGTTCAAGAAAGGGGGGTGCGGTGAATTATTGCCTTTTAAATTCTTTTTTTCTTTGTTATCGTTGCTTTTTTCACGATAAAAGAGATTACACCATTTATCAACGGGTGACCGGCTAAATTGGCGGCAAGATATCAACGCTATATTGCGGATATAATGTTCAGAAATGTGTAGGAAGTTCATATTTTTATTTAATAATTTGCTTTTATTTCCACTTTAACTTGCATTAAAACAATACGTATATCCTTAGGGCACCATAGAAAACGCAAAAAGCATTTCACTTCTTTTTTAATTAGGGTTCCGTACCATAAAAGGAAATAACGAAACCCTTATAGGATCGTTAGAATAGGTTTTTACGAGATTGCTACCATGTAACTTATTTTTAAGTTCCCGATATTCCGAAAGAGGGTAGACCGATATGCTTGCCCTTAACAACTTACCCGCAAGATCTTCAGTTACTACGTGATCATGGCGCTTGAAACAGTGCCGAAATATCGGGAACTCAAAAATAAGGTACATGGTAGCAATCTCTTAAAAAACTATTCTAATGTTAGTGACCATGAAAGTTTAAAACTTATAGGATCACTTTGTTGTCCGCCCGTACGTCTGTCCGTCTATCTGTCAAGACCCTAAATCTTGGTAATGCGTAAAGGTATCGCGTTGAAATGAATACTATTTTTACTTAAGTTTACAGTTTCTTGAAGCTGTGAAAAAATTAAACTTCTAAGTTAGCGTAAAAAATAAGATACGGCCGTTTATGCTGCAAAAGCATATATTTCGACATTTATGGGAATCAACATTTTTAGGGTATTTTCCGTAAACCTAGAACTATGAAATTTGGGAAGTAATCCCGTCTGATTACTACAATTAAAGAGAAAAATCTAAAAACTAACTATTGTAAGTAAATCATACAAAAAATGTACTTACTGTTGTGCGGAACTCTCGATGGGCGACTCCGACTCTCGCATGTCCGGTTTTTATTTTATTTTGAACTCCGAAATCACAATAAAAGTTTACCAGATTTCTATGAAAATATTTTTGCGTATCCGATAGCGGAAGTTTCGAATTTCTAGGCTGCCGCGTATGTATATTCGTTACGGATCTTGTCAAGCCTCGTCACTCCGCACATCCACCGCAGCATCTTCATCTCGGCCTCTTGAACGGTGTCATCATGCTTTTTTGTTACGCCCCATGACTCGCTTCCATAGGTAAGTACAGGGGGGTAACCATGAACTCTTAAAACAATCTCAAATCTGTCAAATCTTGTTAAATCTGTCAAATTTCGTACGTAATGATGTACGAAATTGACAGATTTGAGATTGTTGTAAGAGATCATGGTTACCCCGCTGGTCTTACAACCAACCAACATTAAAATAATATCATTTTACAAAAGGTTTCCGAGCCGTTGACTGTATTTTGCCTAAAATATTTCAATTATCTAGGCCTTGTTAGTTTTAGTATTTGAATTGTTAAGTAGGTCGTGGAAATCCAGATTTATTGCTTCATTATGAGCAGTTATTTTACGAACGTTTTTAATTACTTTTCATTCGTTATGATTGTTATTTTTTTAAACGAGTTTATTAGGATTGTTTTCAATTGTTTTTTGTTCTTTTAGTCTTTCTTTTTTTATTACAAAATTCCAGAATAAAATGTTTACTGGAACAGTCAAGTAGGTATACATATTTTATGAAAACAATAATATTTTAAAATTGAAAAACTAAGGTCCAGAACTGCAAAATCATTCATGCAATGTCATGCTTTCGAAAACAATGACTAAATGAAATAAAATATAATAGGTAAGTATAATTGTAATAAAATAATCTATCCTCTAGGAACAAATTTCAGTATTTAAGTTACAACTTGCCAGTATTTTGTTTTCTCTTCTCAAAATCATCCTTTGTACCTTTACATAAAACATTAAATTCAGTTAAGTACAGCCGGGGAACATTGTAATACTTCCTTATATTGAATTCCAAATGTTATTTGCAAGGCGAAAATTGACTTAACCACTCCTTTGTAACGTTCTGAAATTGTTACAGCGGGCCGTAACGAAGTTTCATGCAATTTGCAACCTTATTGCATTGGGTTAAGGTAAAATAATGATATCTTTTTATGAGATTTAGTATAAATTTATGCGTAGAATGGAATTTTTGCTTCATTTTCCGATGAGCAAAACACTTTATTGGCTCAAATCTGAAATTTGGTTTGAGATATTGACGTTCTTTAATAAAGAAATATAAAGAATATTACTCATATTGTTTGTGCTTAAGTCGTATTTTTTTGATAATGGCCCATCACGGTCCAGGTTATTTCAATGAAAGGGGAACCACCTTTCCTAGCAGGTATTTGCAATGGCCAACCTGGTCAAGATAGCAACCTGATAGATGGAAGATGGCTGGCACTGTATGGATGAAAAAAGCGGAAGATCATGCGCTTTGGCGCTGAGATGATGATGATGATGAATCTGGCCAAGCCTTAAACAGCTATTTAAGGTCAATCAGTTCAGGTGAGGGGGACTAAACTGACACCTAGCATGTCTTTAATATAATGGCCAATCATTTATCAAATACTTTTATACCCGCCTTAAAAAAAGAGAGCTGTTAAGTTTTTCTTATGTATCATTAAATTAGAAGTATGTCTACGTCATCCTTGCTCCTTTACTTATGAACAGATTTCAGATTACTTTCTTGCTTGGAAGGTGACTTGATCGAAAGTGTTCTCATCTATGAGTAATAAAGATCTGTTTAGTTTTTTGATAATTATTAGGTATTTCTCAGTTGATATGGGGATGAAAGCTACATCAACAGTTCAGATTGATTTATAATATCCTGTAGCATTATAACGAATCAAATAATCAAAGAACGTAGTTATAATAATATAGCCAAGTTAGTCAAGTTTGGAATAATATCTTTAAAAATCATTACACATTTAAAAAATATTTCATTGCTTTTGTTAAATTGTTAGTGGCATAGTGTTTACGTATGTTGGTCATGCTGTGTGTACATGTTTTTAGGTTACAATCTAGATCTAAGCTCCTGCATTGTTTTGTAATTATAATATAAGATTGTTACCTGTTATGTATACCAATAAAGTAAAATAATAAATAAATAGCAATCTGCAGGCTACCTACTCACAAACTTATGGTACAGGTAGGTACACCGTGTTTGGGCATAATTGAATGGTACAAATGAATAGGTATTACTTACTAATGCTATCTTATGCTCATATTTTAGTTTAAAAAATATTTACTTTTCACGGATATTTAATTCAGTAGCTTGCTTTAATAAACTTTGAGAAAAGTAAAAAGAATTTAAAAAAATGTACTGAAAACGATTAATTAGTCATACAATAAATAGTACAAACATAGGCGCGGGCATATAGTGTTATGTCTTTGCTTACAATAATACCGCCTCGAATAATTACCATTTAATTAAATATGAACGCCAGTACAGTCTAGCGAAAAAAACATTCAATTATTAACGTATAAGGAAAGCATAACCTTAGTTTCTGTCTGTTAGATACATTTTTTTTTTATAAATATGAATATTGGACATTTTTTTTAACTATGACATCTAACTAAAGCTTGCTTAAAAATAGTTAGGTTAACTATTTCGTTTATTAATGAGCCACAATAAATTGGGGTCTTCGCAAAGTGTGCAGTTTTTATATTGGACAACATCACATACCTACATTGCTCTGATATTAAGGTTATCAGAAACGGCGACGGTACCATAACACCCAAACTCGTGACACATAGAAAATTTATTGGTTGTTATTGATACGTAAAACAATTTAATCTTATAATTGAATTTTGATGTTTATGCAGATTAAATCATATTATATTTATTTGATTGATTAAAAGAGAGTTTTTAGAGCAGAGAAATATCTGTTGTAGCAGAGGAATATCTAATAATAATGTAAATTAAATTATTTAATTATGTAAATTATGTGGTTATCATTTTACTCCTTAGCAACGTAAATAATAAAATCTGAATTATTTTCATACAATGTCCTAGTAGAAAAAGTCACCTGTTTTTAAATACTGTACTTTGACTTTTCCTATGTAGATTTTGTACGGAAACGTAGTTATTTTAACGGTGCTTGAGTATGAAGGAAACAAAATGGCTTTCCCGGGTTTTTATTTTAAGCTTTGCTCGTTTACATCTACATAATAATTAAATTAAAGCTTCGAAAAAAATACTGAAAAAATGTTACATCTAGGTGTAATGGTCCTTTTATTATATATGTATAACATTATTGGCTGCTATTTAAATTATAAAGTGAATAAATGAATATGAATATTAATAATTAATTTCTTCGAAGTTGTCCTAAGTGATTTCGTTTTATTCGTTCTCTGTTAAACATTGTCTAGACTTCGAAATGAATATAAAGATAAATAACACTCTCCGGGCGAGTGCTGCGATGGGACGTGTGGGTTCGAGTCCCACCTGAGGTCCCGGTCCCGGTTTTACCCTACTGTGTGTTCAATTTAGGCGCTTGTACTTCATAATATTTATTTATTTTGCTTTTTAACGATAAGACCGCCAAAATTGAACATCTTTCTGTAAATACTCGTATGACTGTAACTTCTTTGTTTGATGTGCAATAAACAGTATCTACCTATCTATATATAAGGTCCGATTTTATTAGTGTTCATCCTGTCAACCTGTGACTATATAGGTGAAAAGCAATCGTAAAAACCAATTTTCAAATGTGTACCATAAAAACTAAAAAAGTTAAAAATCAACAACATTGACTTCATATTGCATAAACTCGTCCTATCTTTGCTACGTTTAACCATCTGGTTATCCGTCTTATTCCTTCCCCTTGTACAGAGCAAGAAAGAGTTGAAGATAGGTAGTTTATGCAATATGAAGTCGATGTTGTTATTTTGTAATTTATTTTTAACTTTTTTAGTTTTTATGATAGACATTTGAAAGTTGGTTTTTACGATTGCTTTTCACCTATATAGTCACAGGTTGACAGGATGAACACTAATAAAATTGGACCTTATATATTTTCTACTCCATGCCTTTTGTCGCATTCCAAGTCGGGGTATGCTGACCCAGATGCGGTAAATCTAGTTATTACATTTAAAGCGATTACTATCAGAACGCTGTAATACTTGGACAGGGAATCCAAATTTTTTGGAACCATGTTCACTATTGATCACATCGAGAAATATTTAAACTCAAAAAGTCACAACTTAGAGATAAAATAAAAGAAATGATCACAATTATCATAAAGTCTCATATGCAGACACATAAGTCTCTCTCAATAGTTCAGTTAAGGAATGACTTAAAGGAGGGTATAGAGTGCGTGAGCGGGAACCTAAGTGATTGATACCTTCAGAAACTTAAGTATTCAGGGTGCTTAGGGAGAAAACATCCTAATAGACGTCTAGGAGGTGAGCCGGAGTTAAATAATGTTCTATGACTTTTATTCTATACATTTTTCCATATTCCCAACCACTAAACCTAGCTTTTTTAACTATTTACTGTTCATGCATAAATCATAAGTAAAGATCCTTCAAAATACAGGTCCACTTAGAGAAACAAATACCATAATTTACGTTTGTTCTCAAATACTTATTAAATAATTTCGCTATGTCGGTTAAAATTAAGCAATGGTCACGTAGACTGTGTAAACAATCAGTGGCAAACTTATCGTAAAAGCGCCAAGTCGGGTTCAATATGAATAAATTATCAGGAATAGAGTGACCAAAAATTGCGCATACTTAGGAATTACAACTTTGAAAATGTTAAAAATAGGAAAAAATCCGGTCAAGTAAAACTTGCCATATTTTTATAGCTAATTTTTATCATTTTTTAAGATACTAATCGTTGCTGTCGGACCTGGGGCAATTTTGATCCTTCTTCTTTGCAGTATCAATTTAAGTTTTAAATTTTTTTTCGGTCCTATCGGTTTTGTTAATAAAATAAAATATATGACATGACGAAAATTTAAGCAATTAGCTTAAAAAAAAAACAAAAATAATAACTTCTTTAAATATATTTTTTTTCATAGCAGAATAGAAAAGAAATAACAGTATACTTGGTAAACCTCTCACAACATGTATATATATACTCCAATTAAGAGACTGTTATAAAATTTTAAAAAACTTTAGTACATAAAACGTGAGATACATATCTTATGTGTCAAATAGACACAGTTTTGACAAAATTTCGATCACAATCAAATCGACTACATTCCATTACTATCCCTTAATTAAAAAACTTGGTCACCTACGTTGACACGGCACCGGTTGAAACCGGTTATATCCGGATGCGTGACTCTGTTTACATCTGTTCACATCTCATTTGGACGCTCGTAAATTTAACAGCTGATAATGAACTACCGTTAACTCTGATTATGCATTTTTATTTTAAAATAAGATTCGAAAGTAGCCTTGTTTTTGAACTGGCCCGTTTTTGCTGCAGTTTTATTAAAAAGCAACACTGTTTTAAGGTTTGTACATTGATGCCAAAAATTATTTTATTTGTGTTTTAGATTTCGACAGAAGAAGAATAATTGAAAGAAAAGTTTTCATGGTCGACAGCTGGCTTTATATTTATTTATTACAGGAAAACCAGGGTTTATACAATATTAAAATACATCAGTATAGCATCTATTAAACCACTTATAGGTCTTCACAAGTAGCGATAATCTAGGTATTAACAAAACATATCAAAACATAGCTAAAACTTAAAGAATGAATCAACATTCAGAGCCTCACACCTTTATTATTTGATATTCATCTTGATAAAAGATTTTGACGAATTCAGAACCTCTTCTAATACTAAACGGCTCAACCTTTTAAAATTTGTCTGAATACGCAAGCCAGCATTGAAGCAAAATTGACAATTGAATTAAATAAATGATTTCTTAAGGTATTTCAAAATTTTCTTAAAGGAAGAAAAGCAAGAAAGTAATTTATAGTACCTATTGTATTGATCTTATTATGGGATTGTCCACATACAAGCTCAAACGTGACAGTGTGAATTAAAGTGATGGGAAAAGGCATGTTTAAAGATTGAGGACCCACCAAATGTCAATATTTAGCGTTAAGTGTGGTTATTCACATTTAAGGGGTTACCCTTACAATAATACTTCTAAAGGGTTGTCCCCTTTTTAGTTTTAATTCAATTAAATGGTCGAGCAGCTTAAGATGTTACTTTGGTTGGACCAATACCTTTCATACATTTAGGTACTCCTCTGTTTTCTTATAAATCTGATATCTGTAGTCTTTTTGAATAAAATAAAATAAAACATAGAAATGTACACCTAGGTACGTGTATAGTAAACTCTCAATATAACACGTTTGACAAAGTGTCAAAATCATATCAAAAAGCGTGTGACGTTGCAATTTCCATAGTAGAGGCCCTTGGAATAATGTATGACCCGATCCTTGGACCGACTCCACAGCAATTTCGGCGCGTGGTTTATGGCGGTGCGTATTTTTAGGCAATTTTCACTTACGCACGCATCTGCTTGGGCGGGACAAAGGGTTGCGGTTATGAATTCGGGGCTGGGAGTGTTTATGATAAGATGTACCATTACTAACAGCGCAAAGATTAACGTTTCTCGTCTGTGTCAAAACACAACCTGGGCCATAACCATGAACTCTTAAAACAATCTCAAAGTTGTCAAATCTGTCAATTTTTGTACGTCATTTCATACAAAATTTGTCAGAAATGATAATGTTTGACAGATTTTTGATTGTTTAACAGTTCATGGTTAGGGCCCTGGTGTCTTAGTTTTAGATTTAAATGTCCGACTCTATAGAGTCTATATACATAATGTTAGGTAAATGGTATACAAGCCAAAACTATCTTATGTAAACGTATACATTTAAATACTATGGTGAAGTCAGAAATTAGATATTATCAAATTATAGCCGATAACAGAAATATATTGATTATTTATGTTTGGCTTGATACACCTAATATCCCTTATTTATTATTTTAAGAGTAGATTTAACTGCTCTGAAGTAACTTTACTATTTATTTTTTATGATGGGACCATCATAAATATCTCACGATTATACAGGGTTAATTACTTTGAAACTTTCGCGATGCATAATTTAAAAAAAAATGAAAATTAATTTTAATTAATATATGTATGAATTTAAAAAAATACTCGGTGTTTTAAAGATCATAAAGACATTGCTTTTGTGGGATTTATCAAACCCGCAACTGTTTGGGTTTGAATAGTAGTGTTCTTGGAAGCATGAACCACTATACAGATTTGGTTGTCAATCATTACTATCTAATCGTCACAAGTAACATAATTCAAAAAGTCTGACCAAATTAAGATTAATTACACGGTTGTACCCCAGAATGAATAATAGGTACTTATCAGAAGAAAAACTTTACACAATGCGTATATAAACACTTGATCATTCCAGGCTGTTCTGACAATTTTTGTGATAAAAAATGGCAATGTGTGCGTTTATCAATAGCCCATTGCTTAAACCTAAGTTTCTAATACCTATAAATATCGGGTGTAAAAAAGGCTTAACGAAGCCGAATACCACATATTCTACGTGTTATTACGATCATTTTTTTCTTTTACACTATATCTGGGAAATGACTGGTTACTGAGTTATTGACAGTCAAAGTTACAATTTTTTTTCAAAGATTTTTACAAATTTACTTCTGTTTGTTAATACTAAAGTTTTTTACAAAGAAACATGATCCGCTTACACACACAGGCATAGTCTGTGGCGTGCGCGCTATACATTACGGGTTAGATATAAGTTTTTTTTTTATTCCCAAAAATAAAAGTCATTACCCAGCAATTTTTTTTTTTTTGCATTCTACTTGGTTTTATGTATAGAATTCGTGGTTTAAGGCTTCGTTAAGCCTTTTTTTACACCCTGTATATTAAAATTATCACAAAATCTCAAAACGCCCTGGAACGCCCAAATGTTCCGAGATTGTGTCCGTGACCGATGTCAATAATAAATAAATAAATAATTAATATCAGACAACATCACATACATTGTTCTGATCCTAAGGTAAGTAGCTAAAGCATTGTGTTATTGAAATCAGAAACAACGACGGTACCACAACACCTAGACCCAAGACAATGTAGAAGAGTTCGTTTTCCGAAGTTTCGTGTCTCTTTGTAAATAAATGATTTGATTTGATTTGACCCGACCGGGAATCGAACCCGAAACCTAAGAGATAGCGATGCCATATAGTCCGGCGTCCTCGCCTCTCGGCTACGGAGGTCGTCATAAATATGAGTCAATGAGTACGCATTGCATATTTTTCTTCTACTAATACCTAATTTTTATGTGGTAGTACCTTGGTCAGCTAGGGCACACAAATTATACGCCTTGCCTCTTGGTAAGTGGTCTCTGTATAATTAAATTTACTTGTCCATTAAAATAAACTCGCTACCCATTAGTAGGCCCATAATTATCTTTTGATCTAGGACTAAATGGTTATTTATACAAAATAAATTTCAGTCTCAATCGCTGTAGTAAGTACCTAGGTTTTAATATTTAACAGAAAATATCGCGCAATAACTCATTAAAATGGCCATCCAATGAATATGGATAGAGGAACATCCATTATAAGGGTCTGACTACATTATGTGGTATAGCGGGCGGGACTGAAAGATTTGTTTGGCTAACGCCCGTCATAAGCTAAAGGAAAATACGATATTTCGCTTCTGAATTTACGACAGACCCCTGGAAGTTTGAGGTTCCCTAAACTTCCTACATTAAATTTAGTTTGCACACATTTTTGAGATTATAGTACCACTTTTTCCCACGGCCTTGCTCGCGTTTGATTTGATTTGGAGCGAATGAATGAATGTAATGTTAAACTCAGTAAATAAAAAAAACTCTACAAAACTTCTTTGTCCTAGCAGGTATTTATTTCATTATATTGGTGCTCTATACAAACTTTTAACTCTCGTTTCATCTCTTTAGGGGGTGAGTTTTGGAAAATCCCTTCTTAGCACATGCCTATACCTATTATAATTGCTATAATTATTTGTGCAAAATTTGAGCGCAATCTATTAATCAGTAATGGTTACCTTTTATATACAGAAGCTTATAAAAACATAGTCATCTGTTTTTTAATTAAAAAAGTAACAATTTTTGCAATTCATTTTACCTATTGGTCGGTGACATTACCATAAGTAAAAACTCAATGAAACGGGAATTAACACGATCATAATTTAGGTACCACTAGGTCAGTAGGCACTGACCAGTCAGCCTGTGACCACGGTCGGTGTAACCCGATCGAAACGTCAGGCAAAAGAGGCATTTTGTACCTAAATTATGATCGCGTTAGTTCCCGTTTCATTGAGTTTTTAAATTATGCAACGCGAAAGTTTAAAAGTAATTATTACCATAAGTGTTACCTACAAAAGTTATGCATAAGTTAGTTTTTTTTGTTTCTTGCTAAATAATGGTTAAGAGTAGCTTAAACCATTCAGGTTGTTTTGTTGTAAAACTTTCTATAATATTGATTTAGCGTAAACAACTCAAAATCAAATTGCCTGTATATTTTTGACAAACCGTCACTACAGTGATATTTGAAACCAGTCTTAGGCTAATTATAATTAGTATCTGTAAAGTTCAAGTTTGGCCTGACCTGATAAAAAAGTAGAATCTAACCAGAATTATTTTTGCCTAAAAATTCGGCAACCGACTTGAAAATTAGATAATTTAACAAAATAGAAAACGCTATGTTGTGTATAACGTGTTCTCTATCTTATGCTGAACAGCAACGAGGAAAATTCGCGATTCGGCCCTTGAATAAGAATGAAGTTTTTGCACCTGGATTTATTAGCTATTACATATTCTGTTTTCCAGCGCTATCTTTATTTGTATGTTAAATATTGTATATAAGGTGTAAACTTATCAGTTAACTCTTTTCTAGGAGGTGGTTCTACTGCTCAAATAAAACATCTTTACGTATGAGACCAACTTCGAAATAGTAAAAAAATATTTCATATCTTTATACAAACTGATCTCAGCTGGTCTGCCGTTTTGTATGGGGAAATGGTTTTTTGTTTTGCGATTTTGAAGTTGGTCCCATAGAAAAATTTGTTCTATTTAGCAGTAGAATCATCCCCCAGAAAAGAGTTAACTGATAAGTTTACACCTTATATACTGCCAGAGTTGGGGTTATACTTGGCCAGTATAATTTTAGTGCCGATCCGATCCTAGTAACATAACCACTGATCAAGTCATCACTATGAACATAACTATAATAACACCGGTATGAAATTCAATTTTAATTAAAACTAAATTTAGAACTTTAAATAACATGAAGTGCCTTGATTTTAAAAACCAAAAAAAGTTTTAGTACATATGCATAAAGGGTTAACCATGATCCAAATGCAAATTGCTTTTAGATTTTAAGTAGACCTTTGTTTCCATTAGACATGAGAAACAGAATAATTTTAAAACTTATTACACGTCCTGTTTTATCTGTCTAGTTTTAAAATATTTACGGCCTCACTACAAAAATATAGACACGTGTTGAACACCTGTTTACAGATAAGTCAACCATTTTTGAAATGTTTGTTAGTAATATGTCTCGAATGTCAGATGTGTCAACATTTCAAATTGGTTTATTAATTTTAGACAAGTGTTCAACGCTTGTCTATCTTTTTTGTAGTAAGGCCATAAGGGTCTGTTTAACAATGTACGGATGAGTTCTGTATAAGATTTTTAATACTAAAAAAAAATCGTCCGCCTCAGATGGGATCCGAACCCACGTCCATCGCATACCGGGCGAGTGCTTTGACCACTAAGCTACCGAGACGTTAGTCAACTTGACGAAATCTTTCAAGTGGTTCTCGCTGTCAAAGCCAGCGTATTTTCTAATCAATGTTGCGGTATAGACTACTACCACATGAGTAAAGAAACGGAACAGAGACAAAGCTACATACAAATGCGCTGTGATAGGTGCATCACTACAAGTGCAACGCGTGTGTGTGCGTGACCACTGGCCCCTTGTCACGTATGAGCCGAAACCGCTTCAAACTAGATCAGCCAGTGGTCAATCTCAGGGCTTGCAGGCGTGACACGATGCTCGAATGTCGTGCGTGTTTTGTTTTGTTATCGAGTTTCTCACATAATACGTAGTAATATTTTTGTTTTAGTATTTAAAAAGTGTTGTAAATATGGTTGTACATTGTACTGTGTGTGATAATACCTCCTGACAATTTTATTGCATTTGTTGAATTGCTTGAGCAAAAATTTTGCGAATATTTTGATCTTCATGTACAAATTGTTAATATTGGTAATGACATATTAGCACGTTTGCAAGATTGTACGTACATTTCATATGCCATGTGATTATTTCCCATTGGATTATTTGAAAAAACTTTAAAAAATATTTAGAGTATGTAATTTGTAAAAAAATAACCTATTTTAATAAAAAATGTGCCAACCCTACCAAAATAGGTATAAATTTTGCTAGCTCTTTAGAAGCTTTGTCTCTGTTCCGTTTCTTTACTCATGTGCTACTACCGTCAACACCCGATAGAAATATTTTTACAAATATTTAACTATTGGTAAAGATCAGAAAAGCTTAAACAATTAATTTTTTTTTTAGGTATTAAAAATCTTACATAAACCTAGCATGGTAATTGCTAAAAACAAAAAAATTAAGTTCTGTATAAGTTGTGTATTTGTTACTTATTTTTACCATAAACACTCTTTTTGCGTTTCACCACCGTCAAATAGCGCTATATGACACCTTAATACAAGCACTTATATCCTGTACATTTTTTTATCTGTTACATAGCCATTTGACGCTTTATGCAATGTAATACAGGACCTTTACGATCTAACAAGAGGTAAAATTAGTAAATAGATTTCAAAAAACTCAGATTAAGATCAATATAGTGTCTGAAATCAATAATGGAATTTCAAGTGGTTACACTACCGTGCGTTGAATTTGTAGGTACCTCGAGATTTTCAAAATATACTGGTCTTGGTCATCTTGGTCCTCGAAAGTATCTGAGGGAGATTTTTAAAGAAGTCAACATATTAACCGTTGCGTCCCAATCCATTTTTGAAAATATTATGTATGTAAGAATAAATCTAAGAGTGTTAAGTCTAAAAAGTGATTCACATCATTATAATACTAGAAATAAAAATAAACTTGCCGTTTCGTCCTTCAGATTAAAAAAAGTTGGTAATTTATTTATTGGGAATGGTATTAAAGTTTTCAATAAATTACCACAAACTCTAGTTGAACTACCGATCCATGAGTTCAAAATCAACATTAAAAAAGTCCTTATGACAAAAGGATATTACAAATTAGAAGATTATTTAAACGACAAGAGTGTATGGACTTGAACTGCCTAGCTCGCACTTACTATTGTCTTGTAAAATGTATTTCCTGTAAAATCAGGCTGACAAAGGTAACTGAGTTTGTTGCGCCGTTTCTTCTCATCACCAGCCTATATGTAGTCCCGAAGCGGTGGTAGGGCTAAGTTATATTTTGGGACGTGTATAAGTGCCCGGAGGAGGCTACATACAGAATAAATAATTTCATTTCATTTTAATGACCATTGAGTTACTACCCCACTTTCCCAGTCTCGTTTACTATAATACCTACCTAAATTAATGATGAACGTACAAGCGATCGTATTCAAGAACGCTTGTCAGGCAAGTACAAATATGTCTCAGATTTATTCTACCGAGGCTTAACTCAGTCAACCCCAAAGTAAGAAACTCAGTCGTCGTGAGTTCTGACATACGTCGCCCGACCAATTTGTATGCTCAAGCGCGTGCGACCCGACGGACCAACCTTGCCGTCCGGCGCAGTCTACCCGCTTTTTACAGACGCAAAATAGGTTTTAGTGACTTACGTGATTAGAATATGGAATGGCCTTAAAGCTGAAAAATAGCGAAATTTTTAAAACTTGAAAATATTAAGTTTAATGAATTTTTATGATGATATAAAAAAATTGTGAGATGCTTTTAAAATTAAGTACTTACCTATGAATGGTGATCTAAAAAAGTGTCTAGTATTGTTGAAATGTAAATAAGTAAGTTCAAAAGAAATGAAGTATGTAGTTTGGTAGTCAGTTTTTTTTCACCCACAAGTTTTATGACAAATTTTTAAAAGATTTACAAGTGAAAATATGTTTTCTGAGAATGATTTTTTGAAGAATTTTAAGTTCATACAGCTAAAAAATACGCAAAGTCATTTGATGTATAAATAAAACGATAGATACGAAGATGTAACCTTATCTAAATATCTTGACATTCGGAAAATATTTCAAAATAAAATATTTCTCGCAGTTCAAGGATAGCAAATAGTCTAGTTCGGAAAAATCAGTCATTTCGTTTCCCCCATATTTACTATGGTCGAGCAAACACAATCTACTCCGTAGCAAATATTTACAATACGATAAGAAAAAGTTTCGTATACACAACCTGATTCATTTGTTGAAATGTAAACTTCGACTGATTGTAGAAGGTATTTGTATTTGTTGATTACAATATTCGTGTTGAATTAGGAAACATGAAGTTTCAATAAATTTAACTTAATGCTGCAAATAGAGTTGCATTTATATATGTAGGTACATGTCTGTTTTTTGGTTTTAAATCACTATAGATTTTATTTGGGGCACCATTTTAGAAATCGAAAAAACACAGATCATCATACTGGGCGGTAACCACGAACTCTTAAAACAATCTCAAATCTGTCAAACATTATCATTTCTGTCAAATTTTGTATGAAATGACGTACCAAAATTGACAGATTTGACAACTTTGAGATTGTTTTAGGAGTTCATTGTTATGGCCCTGAATGTGCCGTAAACAATTTTTATATGGAAAGATTTTATAGGGAAAGTTGCAGAATCTAGAAAGTATTTTAGTGAGTTAAAGAAATAGCCTGGGTTATTAGCTATGCTATGCTATGCTAACTAAGGTAAAGATGTAGCCAGTAGCTACCCAATCTGCAGGCTGTCCACATCCTAGGTTGCTTCATTGGAATTGGAAGCAGGCCTAGGGTAAAATAAACATATTTGTAAAATGTAAAAAAACTTTATTCATTTCCATTTAAACAAAATGAATTCTGCTTTAATTCCGGAGAATTGTATGTAGCATTTTTAAAAATATCTAACGAAATAATCATTTGTTTTCAGGTAATACCACGTCAAAAGTGCAAGTGTAAAAGTGAAGTGTGACAGTGTTAGTGCTAGTGCAAAATGTCAAAGTGACGTCCGGCCGAGGCCATGAGAGCGTGGGCCCGTGGGCCGGGCCCTTGCGCCGTTTGGGCCTGGCTGGCGGTGCTTGCGGCTTTAGGCCGGTCCACGGCTTACACGGACACTGAGGAATTTCTGAGCGATTTAGATAAGCCAGGTTAGTGTTATAGAAATAGGTTTTTTTTATTTGATACAAGTACTAAGAAAAAATACTTCAGTGCATGTGTCATAAAGGCATAAGAATAAGTTTTCTGTTCTTATCTGATTTATTTATCGACGACCTGGTTTATCTGGTGTAGTGGTTCGTGCTCCGGACTACAATGCCTGGCGGTTGCGGGTTTGTATCCCGCGAGGGGTAAATGTTAGTGTGATGAGCACGAGCATTTGCACCTTTGTCATGGATGTTCATAGACGTATGTAAGTATGTTTATCCGTTATCTAGTCGCCATACCACAAGCTGGGGCTAGATAATTGGTGTGGTTGTAAAAACAATTTATTTATTTATTTATTTGTATTGGAGTGTCAAAATCAGAAGTGGGATATTTTTGATGGCGCGTTCATGAACTCATTAATTTAATTCAATTAAAGTACATTACATTATTCCAAGTATACCTATAATATTCGGTTGAATATCAAATTGGAATAAACAAAAATATATTTACTACAAATCAATGTCACATTCTCAAAGAATATAAAATTAGGTAATAACTGATCGTGTATTCATCAAACTATAATTTTAAATAACATTGGTAGAAGACCTGGTTAAGGTTGCAGGAAGCCGCTGGATGCAGGCCACTTCTGACCGGCCGATCTGGAAGTCACTGGTAAGGCCTATGATCAGCCGTAGACGTCCTATGGCTGAAATGGTGATTATGATGTTGATTGGAAGAAGCCTACGTTCAGTAGTAGACGTCCTATGACTGAAATGATGACGATCATTTATAGAGATCTTGATTGTTTAATTTTTAATTTTTTGCACAATTTTAGAAAAACAAAAAAAAATCTATGACATTAATATAAATAAATAAACAAGTTAATAATTACTGACGTAAATGGTTTCCCAAACGTTTCCCCTTTGACTTGTTAGTTCAAAGCTACAAAATGTTATTACTACGTGATGGAACTGCTTACTCAATTTGCCTCAGAAGGATGTTAGTGAACTGTTCATTAATGTAATAAGGTTTAAATTCGAATAGTTCCGTTTGTTAGTCCGAAAAACATAAAAGGGATAGACCTAGTAATACCATTGAATGGGGTGTTATTTTTAAAGCATTAAAATCATAAGAGATAAATTGTTATATTCGTATACGCATGTCGATTGCTACTAGTAAAATTACAAAACAATTATATCGACAGATACTTGTAAATTGACTTGGTTGCCACAGATTAGGCAGAATTTGGAAAAAATAAGTAAATAATATAGCATTTTTTATTTATTTTATTTTTACCCGCAGTTTACAGAAGTTTTAAATTATAAGCAACACTAAATCTAATGATACAAAAGCAAAAAAATGTATAAAAAAACACTCAAACTAGAGGTAATTTAGGAAAGATCGTCCTTTTAAATTGTCCCTAAAGGGGAAACAAGTCACGGGCCCTTTGCATTCAAGGCAAATAACTACCCCACCACAATCGACTCGTCTCTTTTTTTATTTTATTTTAGAAGTCCAAGAATTCAAATTTTTATGAGAAACTATTTTTCTGTATTGGTGTTACTGTATTCACCAGCATTGTGGTATAAACATACTGTTCGTATAAACTTACAAGATCCATAAACAGTGACTTCCGTTGCCCGCAGCTAAAATGACTTTAACTAAACAACATACATGAACGTCAGTGTAACTTAGTTTATTAGTTTAAAATCGTGTCCAACGTTTAACATGATAAAGAATTATATTTTTAATGATCACTTAAAACACACTTAAAAATGGATCTTATAAAATTTGAGTTAAAGTTTAAAACGATACGAAATTTTATACAGTATGCCACTGATTAAAGCTATTTCCAAATAACTTTTAACTTAAAATGTTAACTTGTTTATGAATAAGGAAGTGTTACTCTCTATTAAAGTTAGTTTCGCTTCATTTAATAAATGATTATTTATAAAAAAAACTGACCCGTTAATTTTAAAACTTCTGCTAAGTTACGTTAAGTAACTTTCATCTTTTCATTATCTGTAACAATTACACATATTCTTCTTCTTAGCGTGTCGACTTACTTAGGCTTTTATATTGTGAGAGCCAAAACTCAGCCACCGATATAGCGCTATCGGTGGCTTTGTAAAGATCCTCGCGTGTGCAGGTGTAGGGTCAATAATAATACACATGTGTATCCCAGTTGATAAAAACGACTTAAGTCCCGGCCAAACAGACGCGTGCGCGGTGGCGTGCATGGTGGCGTGGGCGTGGGCGTTCAGATCGTGCCATAGCATTTGTATCGATAAGTTCACACCGGCGCGGACAGCGGCGGCGTGCATCTCGCGTGCAGCTTAACATTCTAGCCTCAATCTAAGCAATAATTGCACTTTGGCGACTAAATAACGATTTATCCGCTATTATTGGAAGAATTTCTGGAATAATACAGACCAGACATCGAACGAACTTTTGCGTTCAAAGATCACTACTACTCCAATCGGGAAAACCGATAATTTTAGTAATAAACAATCGCCAATTTTGTATAAAGTATCAAAAATGTAAATCTAACCGACATTTATCATAATAAAGCATATGATATTAAACATTAATAACCTTTCCGTTCCGTGGTGTCTGCATTACAATGACATAATTATTAATGAATTCAAGCCAATAAAACTACCGACAACCGATACGAAATTGAAGCTCTTTTTATCCAATAAAGGAAATAAAATCTGTCATTTTGATATATGCTATAAAATTTATAGTGGCACTAAAAGGCTATATTTAATACACTTGCTAAAATATGTAAAGATTGACCAGAGGTATTATTAATAATATGGCATTAAAATTTTATGGCCGGTTATACAAATCAACACAATCGGGAAGACTTGAAGTGTTATCTTTATCGTCTCGAATGTTGCATTAATTGTTAATAAAACAGTTATAATATTTGAGTGTATTCAACATTCAAAATTATCAAAATTATCATTTAAAAAAAATACGTCACCAATTTGCGATGTTTTACTTAATGGTATGCGATCAGTATAACTATACTGATCGCATGACTAACTAGTCATAAGGTTAATAATTTGGATTACCATAAGACTAAGATTAAAGGCCATTTCTATCATTATAATATTACAAGAAATAAAAATATTAATGTTGCTGTTTCGAGCTTAAGTCATTACATAGTTGAAAATTCATTCTTGGGGAAATGTATTCAATTCAATTTAGGTATCAAAACACTTATTGTTAACGGTGTCGTGTGGTGCCGGCACTTTAAAAGAATTGCACCACCCCTTCTCTTTCTATGGGTGTCGTAAGAGGCGACTACAGGAGAACCGCCATAAGAAGACGGGAAGCAGCGTCTCCTCTCCACCATTGGCCAAACTGCGATCGCCAACCCGCCTGCCAAGCGTGGCGATTATGGCAAAATCCTCCTTTCGGAGAGGCCTGTGTCCAGCATTGGACTGATATAGGCTGGTGATTATGATGATGAAAAACTTATTAAACTATTTACCTGTTCATGAATTTGAAATTCACTTCACACTTCACAGATCTTTTGCTATCGTAAGAATAAGTTATTATGTTCCACTCTGAAGTAACGAATAATTAATCAAATTAGTAATTACGAATTGTAGGTAATGTATATCGAGACATTTCGATCATCATCTCATCATTCAATTACACATTAATAGTATTGTCATAATTGCCTTCCATTACTTATTATATTATTATTTACCTACTGTATGTTAATATTTTTATCCTAAATTGGTCGAGTCTAGGTGTGCTAGGAAACGCTCATATTTATATAAATCTTGTAAGTTTAGGGTTCAATACTTGAATTTTTGACAGTCCTGAATGAAATAAACGATTAAAATATTATCCTATTTATCACATATGATCAAACCTAAAGGTCAAAAAGGCTTTTAAACGTTTCACCGCAGGACGCGGCCTACCTGAATCACCAAGCCATCATAACCTACCATGTGGGCACAGTGTGGATTGATACTGGGGTAGTTCTAAGGCCGTTGCCAATTTTAAACATTACTGTCAGGTGTAAACGTGGCTTGTAAACGTATTTCTAACCCGATCGGATCTTCGATATAAAATAATAATAAATTGTTTCTACAATCACACCAATTATCTAGCCCCAAACTAAGCAAAGCTTGTATTATGGCGACTAGGATAACGGATAAACATACTTAAATACGTTTATAAACATTCATGACATAGTTAAAAATGCTCGTGTTCATCACACTAACATTTGCGCCTTGGATTCGAACCCGCAACCGCCAGACATTGTAGTCCGGAGCGCGAACCACTACACCAGACGGTCGTCAAAACCTTAAAAAAACTTCGATCTAATTAGCATTTCTATTAAAATATTCAATTAAATTATTTCTAAACAGTATTGTCTTTATTTCAGATTAATAACTCATTCTTAACATCCACACACTACAAAAAACATTATAAATATTAGTAAAAAACTTTACTACATAAGTTACAATAAAAAAGGTCGTTTTCTATTACAACAAATCATCCACCAATTACGTGGTACGAGTAGGAAAAAACACACACAAATCATAGGAAACACAATTAAAGACAACGAACCATGTTAATATGGGATTATTATTATACAGGAACACGGTAACACAAAACGTTAGGTTTTTTCTAAGTTGAGAATAGAGATGGGTTGATTTTATTTTTATCGATACACATTTTATCGAAATAATAATTGAATGGTTGATGTCTGAGTGTTGTGGTGCCGAAATTGTTTCAGATTTCTAAAACACAAGTGCTTTAGCTACTTTATTTATTTTTAGTTTTAATTGGAGCTGAGTTAATGAATAATTAATTTTATTTTTACGAACAAAAAAGGCAATAATCGGAGTTGCATCTTCTAAATCATGTAACCACCAATCCACGACTAAAATCGGGACGAATCGCTTGAAAAAAGAAACAAAATAAATAGCTAGTTATAACAAACCTGACTAAGTAAACCTGTTTAAAACAATATATAACAAAACATGGATCACGCTTAAGAATTACTTATTGCAATGCCTCAACTTTCGACACTACAATTATTTTATCGATAAAAACATCGACATCTCCGCTTACAATATCGACAAAATGGCTAAAGGTAGAATAGCATACATGGGCCATGCATACATTGAGCTGTCATAGTCTGGGCTTTATGGGCCCTGATCACGCTCACCTTTAGGAATTAATTTTGAAGTTCGAACCGCACTGTGGAGCTGGTTTCAGTATACTTTCGCAAATATTATTTTCTTACTACTAATGTTACAGGTAAAATGATAGTTTTTTCTTCTTTTTTTTAGTTATTAACCTATTATACAGTTACACAATTGCTTATCTTTCTAATTCAAAATGAGACTGCAGCAGTTTCTTTAGCAATTTTTTATCCTTTTTTTTAGTTTTAAATGTTTAAAAACTTAAATTGTATTTTTGATAAACCATCCATCCACCCATCAGCCGAAAGACGTTTACTGCTGGACATAGGCCAAAGGATTTCCACAAAGATCGGTCTTGTGCCACCCGCATCTAGCGGGTAAACGATAAAAATATTAGTGAAGTTGTACCTTTGTTACAATTTAGTTTTTGAAGGTGTATTATTTTTGTCTTGTCAAGAATTACCTTCTATCTGACTATAATTTTAGAGCTAAGTATTTTTTATCGATAGCTGTTGGGGACTTTTTAGTGTAAATCTTTAATTTTTTTAAGATTTAATATCTTGAACTCAGGGATAGAGTAATAAAAAAGCGAGAAGTCTTTCATGTGATTGATATGAAGTTCTTATTATTATTTATACAAGAGCAGAGTTCTTACTGCTCTGCTCCACTTTCCAGATAACATTATCTTAAATTTAATTTAAGTAACAAGTAGAATGAAATTTAAAATATTTAAAAATCTATATTTTACGGTTGTGATAATACACGTTATCTTTTAAGCCGTTTCTTAAATATTTCTGTTATTTCAACATAGACTATTCTTGCAAGTTCTTAAACCTTAACGTGGAAACGTTATTCCGTATCAAATACACCGATAATCCCGGCTGAACCCTAAACAATGTCGTTCGTCGTCGTTTTTATTTCAGCAGATAATAATACATCAAAGGCTTAACGTATGAACCGACTGATAATACGATTGTAAAGAGATTACGGCCGTAATTTACTTCAATTGGACTTTTATTTGTAATAAACATGATATTTTCGGTAACGTTTGGTAATTTAATACCGGTGCGGTGTTTTAGAGTTCTTCATGTAAATATTGAATGATTTATTCGTGGTCGACTGAGTGTTTATTTATTTAAGGAATACAGTCGATTTATCAATGGTATTAATATTTCATATTCTCTGGAAGGGAAAATTTTGTTGGCAAACTTTTCTGATCAAAAAGCGCTGCTAATCCGGGACTTGTTTCTATGATAATACTATTGATTATTATAAAGTTGGGTTTAAAATAAGTTATATTAAGTATCGATCGTAAACTTTATGAGCAGTTCTTAATTTCTAGTTAATTCAATTATGTTTGACGGTAGACGGCATAGTAGAAGCTTAGTTCCAGATTACGAGGTACCTAATATTAATCTCATAATTTACGGCATCAAGTTAATTCTTGGCTATTTAGCACTTATGTCGTTATGCCATTGTATATTGGGAACACAGTAATTACTTGAACTAATATTATATGGTACTGAAATTCATTAATGCCGCTTACATAGGTAAGTTTGTTACATTTTAACGTCACATAAGAAAGGATTAGAAAAGTATGGGAAGTTTATTATCTAGCAATCGTCATGGTCTCAAAGAATGGAACTTACATCTTTGTGCTAATAGGTACCAGGAGGCGTATTTTTGAAGCGTTCGAATTCCATTTCGCATAAAAAAATTCTAAGAATTGTGTACAGTTTCTTAGGAGTTCGTCGCCATAGTAACATCTTTCCTTAGAGATTGGGGCCAGAAAATATTGTTGTTATTTATAATTATTTAGCTATCTAACATCAATACTTTTAAACTTGCATAATTTAAAACTCAATGAACCGCCACGGATCGCCTCTTTTATTCAAGAGTTGTGCGTTAAGCTATTGAAATCAAAAAGTATAAAAATTTTAATCGAGGGGACGGTTTCAAATTATCCGCGACATGGAATCCAGTGATTAAAAATAGACAATCTCGTTTTGTTTCGCGATCGAGTTCTCACCTGAATTCGGACGCGGCGGTTAATATGCAAAACAGGGACACAGTGAGTGTAGTGCGTGACGGTACTTGGCGTGAAAATAATATTATGAGGGTAGATAAAGAATCTGCCTCTCATACGGAGTGAACACATCGCTGTTCCAGTCAGCCTGTGACCACGGTCGGTGTAACCCGATCGAAACGTCATGCAAAAGAGGTAACATTTTGTACCTAAATTATGATCGCGTTAATTCCCGTTTCATTGAGTATCTAACTTCTCTTATTTTTTACATAAATTGAAAAAAGCATCAAAATAACAGTGATCCATCGATAAAATCCAATTATCCGTTGCTATTGTTACGGCAGCTACCGTAACCGTAGCCATTACGCCGATCAGATTCTTATTATTTGACCGCAAACCGGTCGTTGGATAGATAATAATCTCACAAATGGACCCGTTACCGGTTCTAACCGGATTACGCTTTACTGTTTTAGTCAATTGTTTGTTTTTCGAATATTGATTTATTTTTGTTTTGCAGCAACAGATATTGTTTGATTTATACACGGATAGTGATATAAATAGATCTGCGCAAAACATCGTGAAATGAATTTTAAAAATATGTCTGTTCTGTATTTTAGTTTTGAAACGGCAAAAATAACCTATATTTTTTTATTGTGATGTTGTTTTGATGAACACGAGCATTTTTTTTCGGTTGGATGTATAAATGAGTTTGATACACATTTTATTATTATTTTTATTTTCTTTATTAGGCAAACAAACAGCTTAACCTTATACATTTGAGCTAGTTAAACATTAAATAAAACATTAGCCTAAATAGTTTCGTTAAACATTTTTAGAAGTTGTTTAAGCAAATTAAGATCTCTTCGTCTTCATCAGCAGTAACTGCTCAACATAGGTCTGCTCAACACCGGTGCTCACCTTCTGTGTGGCAGTAGTCTCTCAGAAGGAAGCAGCGGAAAGGGAGCGAGAGGCCTCGGCTGACGCTCCAATAATCCGCTGTCGTCTCACCGGGCGCCGCAGGAGGCAGTATAACCGCCTTATGCCACTTATTGATGGGCCTCGGACGACTGACTCGGGGGGGGGGGGGGGGGGGTCGGTCGCCCGCTAAAGAGGCCAGCAGCGGTGTTAATATATATACATATAGAGCGCAATATTATAAATTTTCGTCTCTCAGCGCCCCGGACGCGCGCCCTGCCCGGGTGCCCTGGCCGCTTGCTTTATCAAGTCCCTTAAGGAGATTACGCTTGCCTTAAACATTATTATTAAGTTCAGCCATAACATGCCAGAAGAGCCTTGACCTGGTCCCGGGAGTCTCCCGGTTCTCGTCGTAAACACCGGACGCATTAGCCAAGACAGGAATAGGCAGGATGGATAACTTAAATGACCCAAGGGATAAGATTGTTATGAGATTAAAAACGTTTTTTACGGACTGAAATTGGGTTTAGGGATTTTGTATTTCTTTATAATTTTACGTCGCCTATTTTTCGCGTTCTGGCGAAATTAAAAACAAACACGGTGAAGAATTGATGTAAAATATAGCGTTTTTTTTTGTTATAATTAACTGTTAGTCTCTAAATAGTAGAACACAATTTTATTTCTTATAAATTATTATTTCGGCGAAATCTAGGATTAATTTAAATGTACTTATTGTTCCTCAGCCGAGAAAAATAAGACACAATGAACATTTTATTGTTTTGAGGACACATAGTTCCACTTACGTTACGAGGGTTACGAGTGAATAAAGTTAAAATTTTACCTAGTCATGCGATTCGATTAAATTTGCTTTAAAAACATAAAGGCATTGACCTTTTATTTTTTTGTGAAATCAATTTGTTTCGATTTCTAACCTGAGCAATAATTTGACAGTTAATAAAGCTATGGTTCTTAATTGACTGACTCATCTTAACAAATATTTTATAATGACTACTACTTTAAGATCATTCTTATCCTAATTTAAAATTTCCAACATCAAAATAATATCTGACTACGGAAATTGGATCACATCACACCCCTACATAGTTTTACTTCGGAACTCTTCCGCGTGGGTTGCCAAAGCGAAAATTTCAATTTCCCAGGGCGTATATTAAAAAATTCCATCATAGAACCCTCGACTGTTAATTGACTGCACCTAATAACAAAGGCAATTGCATGAAAATTACTTTCATTATGGCGGAAACCACAAACTTGGAAGTAATTTAGTCGCAGTCTTGCGGCGAGGGCTTCACGATCGATGAATATCGTGGTTTGACATCATGCTTTGTAAGAAGATACGGCGTTAGGTATAACCAGGGACATACTTATTTTGCATGTAACCCTTCTTAAAAATCATACAGAACATCCCTTTTAGTAGAAATGTCATTTATTTTGTTCGGCAACCATTAGTAGATGGTCCGTATCAATGTTTTATAGGTTACTAGCTGTTGCTCGCGACTTCGTTCATGTGGATTTCAGTTTATCCAAAATAAAAAATATAGCCTATGTTACTCAGGGATAATGTAGCATTCTAATGGTAAAAAAGTTTTTGAAATCGGCCCAGTAGTTTTTGAATTTATTCGTGTCAACATAAAAAAATACGAATATATCCTATTTATAATATTAGTATAAATGTGCAAAAACCACATATTGTATTATTGTACAATTTTACAATAATACAATATCTTGACTCATTGTCACCTAAAATCGGAACTCTTGTGTCCAGACTCCTGAAAGCATCACACGATATAAATCTGTAGCCAAAAATCGTCATGCTTGACTTAACAAACTTTAGCGACTAGCAATTGCCTGAAAAAAAATTTTTTCATTCGTCGTTGTTAGAAAGACTTTCGCAAATCACATTTCCAACTCATTTTTATGGCTTGCGATATGAGTAACGGTACAGTTGTTTACATTATTTATTACTTAATTATGCGCAAACGCGTTTGTTATTTATAGGGTAAACATGTTTAAAAATACAGGATTACTTGACTCAGGAAAACACTCAACAGAACGTCCTATCTGAAAAACTGATGCTCTAAATATAACCGACAAAATAATGACTGTTTTGTAGGGAAAGGTACGTTCTTTTCTCGCGATTTCTAAATTGGGGCTATTGTGAAAGTTAAAGCGATTCCGTCGTCTAACCATTCACCTTGTGAAGCCTAAATGCTTCGAATAAAATATATTTTTTTAAAGTTTGCAAGGATATTTCCGACATTTCCGAGTGCATATAACCTGACTCTCTTTAAGTCCAGAGTGAATAGGCATCTTCTGGGCAAGCTCGCTCCATCGTAGATCCCATCTATGCTCTAGAGCAAGATTGGGGTCAAGAGTAAGCCCATCTTAAGTAAAAAAAAAAAAAAAAAAGGACGCAAACAAGCCAGGAGTTCGTATTTTTTACCTTCACATTTTGCGATAGACGTGATTTAATACCTATGTCACTGTCAAAAACGGTTCACGTACGTAAAAATCGAAATCATTGGTTGGAATTTTAATCATCATCATCATCACCAGCCTATATTAGTCCACTGCTGGACACACGCCACTCCAAAAGGAGGATTTTGCCATAATCGCCACGCTTGGCAGGCGGGTTGGCGATCCCAGTTTGGCCAATGGTGGAGAGGAGACGCTGCTGCCCGTCTTCTTATGGCGGTTCTCCTGTAGTCGCCTCTTACGACACCCATAGGAAGAGAAGGGGTGGTGCAATTCGTTTAACGTGCCGGCACCACACGACAAGGAATTTTAATACATGGCTTCTATTAACTCCGTTAAATGAAATCTACAAACTTTATAAAAACTTTAAATTAAAGTTTTACCTACAAAGTTGAAACTTACCACGACACAGCTGCAAAAGAAATCATACAAGTATTTTATTTTTAGTCCAGACAAAGTTTCAGTTTTCCTATTATTAGCGTTCTTTTGTCGTGTTTTTGTAAGCAAATGGATTGTGAGCATGGAATAAAATAAGGTTCTTTATAACGTCAACTAGATGAAGTTATGTAATCTCAATAATTTGATACGTACAGCTGTTGTCGTCAACCTAGCAGTCATGATGTGGTAAATAAAAAAACTATGCCTAAATACGTCCCACTGCAGGGCAAAGGCCTCACCTCAACTATGAGGTGGTTTGGGCCATACTCCATCACGCGGGCCCAGTGCGGAATAGTGGAGGGGTGCTTAAGGCCAGTGACTAAACCTTATTGTCAGATGTAATTAGGCCGCCATAAGGCCTCTAACTAGGTTCACTACCAAACCAAGCGATATTAGCCGGGACCAACTTTTAACGTGCCTTCCGAAGCACGGAGATGCTCGTGATAAATGTCACTAAATATGGTTGGAATGGTCACCCATCCACTCACGACCGCGGCGTTGGTTGCTTAACTTTAGTAACCGATACCAAAGCGCTGCCACCACTGAGCTACGAGCACCCCAATCATTCACGATTTTATGATGGGGTAGATAATAATTATAGTATACTTAGTTACGTAAGCGCGCAAATAAATACAGAAAACCATCTAGTGTAGTGGTTCGCGATCTTGACTATAAATAATGCCTATGGATTCGAATCTCGAAAAGGTCAATTTTTTTGTAGGAACACGAGTCAAAATCATTGAGCCTTATAAACTCAATCATGTTTATCCGTAATCTAGTCACCACAATACAGGCTTCGCTTTGTATTGGACCAGATGATTTCTGTAAATGTAGTAACATTTATTTAAATCAAACATCAACTATGACTGAAATAAAATGAAATGAAATTCTTTATACTGTATACAGGCCCTCTTCCGGGCACTTATACACTTCTTTGTTTAGTATACAAAAAGAGTAGGTATCTATCTATCTCGTAAATCCTTAGTAGCCTTTTCGAGGCCATTAAATAAGAACTTTTTATACACAGAAGCTTTTAACGGGAATATTTAGGTTAAAATAGAACTCCCATTTCTTCTGTCTTAGGATTAAGGATTACAGAGGTCTTCAATATTTGTCAGACTGCCCTCCTTCTTCTCGAAACTACCCATGAATTTATCAATTTCGCTGTGAAGCAGTGGTAGTGATATTAATAGTTTATTCGCATTAATAATTAAATCGATCCAAACGCAGCATCTAGGATCTTAAATCATCATGATCATCATCAATCAGAAATAGTCTTCATCTATTTCTTCAGCAGTAAGAAACTGAATTGATGTTAAAATCAAGAAAAACTTGACCTTCAGTTCAAAGCATGAACCACATACCCTATAGAGTAGTCATTTATTTGTTTTACAAAATAAATAAAAAATATAGGCGAGAGTTTGCAGGACTTTTCATTTCATACTAAATGTAAGTGAAAAAACTACTAACTAGTTTTGGAAAAAGATGGTCCGTATTGGTATGGGTAATTGCTCGATAGTATAATGTGACCTTCTAATGAGTTGTTTTTTAAAATATTTTCATAAAGTACGGAATCCTAAAACCAGCTTTTCAGCTGATAAAATTTTTCCGTCTTTTGACAGACCCTCAATGGCACTACACATCGCTTTTAATTACTGGACCTGAAGATTTTCCGGCTGAATTTTTGAGGGAAGACAACAGAGCCGCCTGAGGTGCTCGGCATCCCAAATATTAAGGGTCCCCCGGTTTGAGTGAATCAGTGATGTGATATTTCAAATATCGATAATATTAACTAATTATGTATTTTTGCTTTGTTTTGATAACTGACGACAACGAACTAAGCCTAGTTCAAAGCATTGAAATTAATAAGCATGTGAATCACTTTTTTCCCTTTTAAACGATTTTTTTCGTCTCTCTTAATGCTGGTGACATTGGACAGAGGGCAAGCGATTAAGCCATGGCTAATACTGTACCGTAATAATAAACACTGTGTTCCATCTCTCATACTTCAATTTACTAAAATGTTGACAGAAACCATCTTCAGGGCATATTCGGACACTGACTTTCAGACTAATAAGCCTGTTGCGTCTTGGTTTGAGAAACCTTTTCAGAACTTTTTTCAGTTTTAAGTCATATTCATAATTTCAGTTGTAGGGCGTACACTACTGAACATAGGCCTCCCCATATGACTCCCAAGTAGACTTTAGTACCAACGGATTATTTTATTACAATGAAGTATAATAAAATGTTACAATATAAAACTGTTACCTTCAACTAGCTTAACCTAAACTTTTCCAGCTCTAAGAAGAAAAATCCTACCATTCAACACCAGTCTAAACAAATAATATACTTACTTAGATTAAATTTGTAGAAATAACAAATCAAATAAATTTAATTTATTAATTTAATTTAAGTTAAATCCTTTTTCGCTCAAATTGAGAATTGAATTTGTCGATTATTGGTCTAACATGGCGCGAAATAAAATACACCGAATATAAAATTCATTCTTACTTCTGCTACTCTTTAAGCTGATTACATAATCCTTCGGAGAATATTCTCGATAATTAAATCGACTTAGCTCATCACTATTGGCCAGGCACGGATAAGAGGGCGGAAAATACTTTTGATATTTCCCAAGGTTTGTTAATGGAATGGATTTTTGCGTGCAATCGTCGGTGTTTTCGAGATTTTGAGAGCTTGGGCATAGCACAAAAGGAATGGCGGTTTAACTCATTTACTTGAGCTTGTTAACGCGTCAGGAAAACAAATGAGCCGAGTTGTCAACTCATTACGATTTGAGAAGGAAGAGCTGAAGTCATTATTGATTAAAATTAAGCGTGTTAAAGCTTTTTAATTGTTGTCGCTTTGAAGTTATGAAATACTTACATAATGTTTGTATTTTTAACAGTTTTATTCACCACCTGAGGTCGGTGATTTTTTTTTCAAGTGTTATTTATCTTCAGTTTTATTCAGCTTCATTTGTAAGTTACAAACAGCGTATTAACCACTGTAGAATCAAATTTCAAAATTCGTTTTTTATCCTACTTATGATTTCTGTATTAATTTGTAACTTTGAAATAAGTGACATTCAGATGACAAAAAAATTTTTTGATGTACCATCATGCCGAACTGATGATGGACCTCGGAGGATAGTGAAACTCTTCAACGACAATTATTAGTAGAACCTTCGTACTTCGGCTAATTTTATTAGTTTTGACAAATCCCATACTAGTAAGTATAAAAATGTTTTAAAGTTTTATTTATTTATTACAATATTAATAATTTAATGATGGCGCGTTTCGTTATTATCTTTTACCATATATTAGCTCGTGCTCCTAATGTTTCAATTGTCTTGGCTTTAATATTTTGACTGCGGCTACCTCCGTATTTGCTAACTGATAATTGCTCCGGAGATTTCAGATTCTGTGTTTTTAGCCATTTCTGTTTGCAAACCCAAAATATTCGAAGACGAGAGTTTAGTAGACCTTTTATTTATTTTTTTGCTTTATTTTTTCTCTATGGTTGTTTGTTGTTGAGCTTTGTTGCTATATAAAAAAAATCGGCCAAGTGCGAGTCGGACTCGCGCACGAAGGGTTCCGTACCATTATCAATAAAAACGGCAAAAAAAAATTGTACGTTTTTTGTATGGGATTTGGGTTCTGTCAAAAATACGAATTTCTATACGTTACGAATTATCATTTCTTATTGGTACAAAACTATTTGTTATTTTAATTATACGCTATTACTTGTTAATTGTAGTTGTCATAGTCAATTTAACAAAACAAAAAGGGTTTACAATGATAGATAATAATTTAGATATTCAAAATGACCTTAAACTGAAAACGACTACCGTACTCCGTCGACCTCCGTAGCCGAGAGGCGACGGACTAATATGGCACCGCCATCTCTGAGGTTCCGGGTTCGATCCCCGGTCGGGTCAGTGTAGAAAACGAACTTTTCTATATTGTCTTGGGTCTGGGTTTTGTGGTACCGTCGTTGTTTCTGATTTCTTTAACACAAGTGCTTTAGCTACTTACTTTAGGATCAGAGCAATGTATGTGATGTTGGCCAATATTTATTTATTTATCCTACGCACTCATACCAACCCCTAAAATGTGGATCGTATTTTTAACAGTATACTAAATATTGTTTTAACTATATTTAATTTTTTAGTTTTGTTTAAATGAATTAACATTTTAAATTCCGAATTACGTATTTGCATATTTAAATGCTACTTAAGCCTCAATACAAATTATATTATTAATAGCCATTCTAAATATCACCCAGACCGATTCATAAAGCCACACACTTGTGCTACAAAATCATTCTGAAAACTGAAACCGCAAAAAGTACAATACAATAACAAAACGTAACACAGTTCGAGGTGGCTCATAAATATTCAGTTGAATCCTATAATATATTAAATGCTTCGGGGCGAGTTAGCCTCATACGCATTGCAAATTAGCTTAACATAGCAAAAAGCCCGCAAAAAGTATGGTGTCATATTTGAGGGGAATGGAAAGGTAGCGGAAAACATACTGTTAGTTCATGGGGTTTATTTAGAACTTTACTTAACATATCAAAACAGTTTACGAAGGGTGGACTTAATGCTAAGAGTATTCACTGTCAGCCAATCTAGGTATACGCAGAAAACAAGTTATGAGTCCAATAAAAAAAAAACATATTTTGCTTAATGAAAATACTTCGGTATTTAAAAATAATACTTTTAAAAAATATTACAATTCTAAATAATGCAAAACGTGCTAAATCTAAAAGATTTTATTTATTTTATTAGTTTAAATTTGAATTTGAAGATGCTTTTATGCTGCTGAACCAAGTTTCGCAGTTCACACGTCTAATTAACTGTAGCTAAAGAATTTTGGAAAACGTAACAGAATATTAAAAAAACGAAAGTATTTCCCTCATTTGATCACAAAAATGCCAATAACTCGTTAGTTCGGCGGCTTCTGTACCATTATTATTGTGAATAGAACCACCTATCCAGTCTTATCGGGATCTTTGATCGGGCTATTGACGGTTGTAAAGGTGTTGCTGTAGCAAAAGCGATAGAGATAATTCTAAATTAAATTGAACAAAGTTAGTCTATAAAACGTGTCACTGCGAGGCACAGGCATCACCTATTGAGGTGATGCCTTTTAGGAATTTGTACGTCTTGCCTTATATATTCTTGGCCTCATAATTGTATGAGATAAATACCTAGTTTTGGGCCATACTCCACCACGAATGGCTAGTGTGGATTAATGATGTGATCAAGCCGCATTATAGCTTCTGTCTAGGCTTAACGACTAGTACGAGTATCAAGCGATATTAACCGGGACTAATTTTTACCGTGCCTTCCGACGCAAGGAGATGCTTCTGAAAGTAACACAAATGATATGGTCAGAATGATCACCCATTCATTGGCCCAGATGGCATACCAGCAAGAGTGCTGAGGTATTGTGCGCCTGAGTTGTCTCCCGTACTGACGCGACTGTACCGCCTCTCTCTCACGACAGAAATCGTACCAAAATCTTGGAAGCTTGCCAATGTGCAACCAGTACCCAAGAAGGGTAGCCGTGCCGACCCTAGTAACTACAGACCGATCGCCATCACTTCCATACTCTGTAAGGTTATGGAAAAAGTTCTAAATTGCAAACTGCTTTCATACCTAGAAGACAATGATCTTCTCAGTGATCGTCAATATGGCTTCCGCCGGGGCCGTTCAACTGGGGATCTTCTAGTGTATGTAACGCATTGCTGGGGCGAAGCCATCGAAAACCACGGCGAAGCAATCGCAGTGTCGCTGGATATTTCGAAGGCTTTCGACAGGGTTTGGCATGCGAGTCTGCTGAGCAAGCTTCCAGCGTACGGTATCCCCACTGGCATCTGTAGCTGGGTGGCTGACTTCCTGAGTGAACGGTCGATCCGAGTAGTCATTGACGGCTGCTCCTCTGACCTCAAGGCCATTGACGCCGGAGTTCCTCAGGGGTCTGTGCTCTCTGCGACTCTTTTCCTGCTGCACATCAATGACCTGCTATCTTCAGGTATTGTTGGGTACGCAGATGACAGTACTGTCGCGGAGAAGTATCTGTCTAGTGCAGGAGCCGGTGGAGTTGAGGTCCAAAGACTGAGAGAGGCCATGGTTGAGCGTACGAGCCTGACGTTAAGTAACGTCTCCCAGTGGGGCGATGACAATCTCGTCAGCTTCAATGCCTCTAAAACGCAGGCGTGTCTTTTTTCCACAAAAAGGAGTCCTTTCACCCTTTCTCCTACTTTCCGAGGTACATCTGTTCCAGTGACCGGCACTCTACAACTTCTTGGCATGGAGTTGTCCTCTGACCTCAACTTTGGCACCACCATCGAGTCTAAGGCTCAAATTGCAGCTAGAAAGTTGGGCGTCCTGAATAAAGTCAAGCGGTACTTCACGCCTGGACAGCTTTTAACTCTTTACAAAGCCCAAGTCCGATCTTGCATGGAGTACTGCAGCCACCTTTGGGACGGCTCGGCGAAATACCAACTTGCTGCACTAGACTCGGTGGAACGCAGAGCCAAGAGAATAATAGGCGATAAAAAACTGGTGGCGTCCAAGCTGCACAGCCTGGTTCACCGCCGCAAAGTTGCTTGCCTATCGGTCTTCTACAGATTGTACTTCGGAGAGTGTGCTCATGAGCTGCATGAGCTCATACCACCGTCACCTTTCTTCCATCGGACATCCAGACGCACGGCCGGCTACCATCCGTTCTTAGTTGATATACCCATAATCCACACTAAGCGCTTCTCATCTTCTTTTATAATGCGCACAGCTAAAGATTGGAATTCCCTGCCTGCGTCTGTATTTCCGAGTGCATATAACCTGACTCTCTTTAAGTCCAGAGTGAATAGGCATCTTCTGGGCAGGCTCGCTCCATCGTAGATCCCATCTATGCTCTAGAGCAAGATTGGGGTCAAGAGTAAGCCCATCTTAAGTAAAAAAAAAAAAAAAAAAACATGACCAGTGACTGTCCACGATTTCTCTTTTTGTTTCAAATTTTCCTGTGCCTTCTTTTGTATAATATACTAGCAGCCTGTCCCGGCTTTGCACGGGGTAGACAATTATCGCTAATAGTTTCGGCAGCGCATTCGACGAAAGACATTTTAAGACTCATTTTTCTACACCTTCGATTACATTGTTCAAATTTTACCAAGGATCCCTATTTTTTTTCAAAATGAAATGTAGCCTATGTCAAATTGGAAGAATGTAGAATTCTATTGGTGAAAGAATTTTTTAAATCGGCCTAGTACTTTTTGAGCCTATTCATTACAAACATACAAAAATAGGTACAAATCTTTCCTCTTTATAATATTAGTATAGATTTAATAACCTTACTGGATCACATTCCTATTAATGATTCGGCCCAATCTTCGTGTGTGATCCCATATCGCACTATAGTTTACGCTCCCTTTATGTTGATGCGCCTTATCTTATCCGATAGATAAGGGCTATACGAATAGCGTGTTCAGATAAACCAAGACTTGGATCGAATTTAGGGATGTGTGTGAATCGAATGGTTGTTGTTTTTTTACTTTAATACAAATAATCTACTTCTTCTGTTATTACCACTGAGGTATAATGTACTAGCGTCCTTTATTACCTATTTTTTGTGTATTTTCACTCAATCACGCATTATCGGGAAAATTTATCTTAATGAAATTTAGAACGTTAAATATATTTTATAGGAAAATTTAGGAAGTATATTTTGTTTTTCTACGGATTCAAAATAATAATATAACCAATACGCCGTTGTTTCTAATTTCTATAACACAAGTGCTTTGACTACTTACCTCAGGATCAGAGCAATGTGTGTGAATATTTATTATATATTTTTTAACTGCTGGATCTTTTGTCGCAGTCCAACCTGTTTGGATCAAAATAAATGTATCTTGAGCAGTCTATGTGCTGTTAGCAGTTCAAAAAACATTAATTATAATTTATCTTGCTCTGAAATTACAAGTACCTACTTAACTGCTCTGAAACACTCACTCACTACGTAATCCCTATTAAGCGATAAAGGAGCAAGTATAAATAAGGAAATTCGGCTAATCGTTCGCAATAAAAAGTATAAATTATACTTGCCAACTTGGACTCCACCGCAGTGCGTCATAATTTGGGAAGGAGTAGGGTGAGCATGCTTGTTTTTTATATTAAACTTTCATTTTGATAATAATAAATCAAGACGATTATATTGTTCAAATGCAACTATCCCATCTATGCTCTAGAGCAAGATTGGGGACAAGAGTAAGCCCATCTAAAAAAAAAAACTACATTTTAATAAAGCATGAAAAAACAGTTTACAAAATTAAATGATCATTGATCCTTGTAAATCATTATTTGATAGGTGTCCAAGTATTTCATGCTGGGGCCGATAGTCGCTATTCATTTTGTATAAAATATTAGTTTTTTCTCCATTACACTTTTTTAATCCCTTCCCCGCATTGTTTAAACTTGATACTACCTTATTCTTAATTTATGACTTTCAAACATTCGGGGAACGATTCATTAATAATTTAGTAGTTTCTTATTCTTTGGGTCCAAGTTTTTTCTAAATCAAACTTTATCAAAGTCCTTTAATTGCTTTGTCGGGTTACTGACAGACAAACAAGGATAGATACACAGGTATCTTAGTATATTTAAAACAATGTCGTGTTACAACACTTATAACTAAAGAATGGCTGGACCGATTTTCATTGTTTATAATTTGTTGGATTTGTCCCGAATATAAAATAAAAACATTAGAAAAGCTGAGGGAAAAACATACTGTTAGGCGGTACGAAGTTCAACGGGTCAGTTTGTTATTAATAAATATTAGCATGGAATATGGTTTGAAGAGTAGTAGCTATTATAGAAGAAATTCGTGGGTTCAGAATGCTCAAAAAAAAAATTTTTTTAATTTTTGTACGCGTTTATCCTTAAACCCAAGCAAGCGTGGTTACTTTAACCGCTAAAGCTTGACAAGGCCTTACGTTCAGCACTAAAATGCTAGGAATTAATTACTGCTTAAGGGCGGCGTTATATTAATTAAAACATTGTTGTTAGCGATATCTTAAACACACTTTTAAGTGTACATTTAATCGTAACACATTGTTATTCCCCGACTGCCAAACGAGGGTTATGTTTTTTAGGAAATAAGTTTAAAACATAATTACATTTCACGAAGCTCTAGATTGCTAATATTTTATTTTATTGAATTGTAAAATGACGTATCTAAGTGTAATGTTATTACCAAAAGATAAAATAAATGAATATGAATATGAATAGTCGTTTTATGAATTTACTAAATTTTTTCAAACTTTAAAACAAGATTTGGAATCTATCTACAAACATGTTAACATTATATACATAACAACATAACACTTCAGACAATTTTTAATTTATTTTTTGGGAGTCTGTATTTGTTTTTTTTTTTTTGACGACAAGATTTGTATCTGATTACATTTAAGGGATTTACAAAAAAATCAAGAAAAGTCCAAAATTAACATTGGGTAAATATCTTGAAGGTATTATTTTTTGGGAGACTATTGATGGAGTGCTCGAGTATTGATGTTAAATAAGGATGTAAGCCAAAACATTGTTTTGGTAACAAATTATTAAAGTTCTTGTAAGCCTGGATGAATTCAATACCAAGCACGACATAAGTTTCCTAACGTTTACTTAACCCGAGAAAAAGAAGAAGAGAGAAAAGAAGAATACAACGTATTTTATTTTATTTTATTTTATTTTATTTGGGATAAAAAACAATTGTACAATCGTTAGACAAAACAATGCTCTTATCAAATGGTTTGCGTAATCGTACAACCAACATCATTATCCACAAGTTATTGAACAATATATAATTCAATTTATAACGTGCTACTCTGCAGCACAACCGCAGAACCAGAATGCTCAGCAGTACACCTAAGCGAGCGGGCTGACTTATTTTAATAAACAAATATAACAAAATAAAAATTCAAGATAAGTTCCATAAACTGTTAAACACTCTGCCTCCGCAACCGCACAGCACAGGTAAAATATCAGTAATTAGTCAGTTCAACATACAAATTAAGTTAAGTTAAATACAGTTAAGTTTTAGACAAATTAAAAGTAACGTAAAAAAATACCTACAGTACAAAAGTGTTATTAATTATTTGAGTGATAGTACTTGAGTGACATGTTTTTTATATAATAATAATGAAAGACCAAAAATGTCTACACTATGTAAATCAGCATTATACTGCTTCATTAATCTATACAGCGGTGCTCGCTTTCCGGAATTAGTATGACAGCGTGGAAGTGAAAATAAATCATGGTGGTGCATTTGTCGGATTCTTGTAGATCGACTGGGTACTTGATAATTTATATTATTTATTATATTTATGCAATCAAACTTATTATGACATAAATTATACAGAAACATAGAACCTAGGAGTGACCTTCTCATCCGCAGCGTTTGAAGTGAAAATTTATCTAACAAGTTTTCATATGAAGTTTTAGAACGGTAGCACTTGAAATTGACATATCTAAGAAATTTTCGTTGGACGGATTCAAGCTGCTTGTTATACTTATCATAAAATGGATTCCATATTAAAACACCGTATTCCAGCTGTGATCTTATAAGAGATTTGTAAAGATATATGTATGTACTAGGACGTTTAAATGCAGAGCAAGTCTTTGCAACAAACCCGTATAGTTTATAGGCTTTGCTAGTAATATAATCCACGTGTGCGTTGAGGTGAAGCTTCGAGTCTAAGAGGATTCCTAAGTCACGTATAAGTGAAACATTTTCTAACGGTGTATCATTTAAGTAATAGGTATTGTGTATAACATTTAGTTTTTTAGTAAAAGTTATTGACTTGCACTTAGGTAGACTAAGATACAATTTATTATCGTTACAGTATAGAGATAAACGGTCTAAGTCTTGTTGAAGCTTCGTGCAGTCATCTTCACAGTTAATAATGCGATAAACTTTTAAGTCGTCAGCATAGAGAAGAAAACTACTATTAATAAAACACTTGGAAATGTCATTGATGAACAAAATAAAGAGCAAGGGACCCAGTATAGAACCCTGTGCCACTCCAGACGTTACATGTATCATTGAAGATGCAAAACCATTTATCACAACCTTTTGAGTCCTATTCGTTATGTATGATTGAAACCAGCGAAAGAGATTTCCACGGATACCATTATAGGCTATTTTGCGCAACAACAAAGCGTGGTCAACCTTGTCAAAAGCCTTGCAGAAATCTGTGTACACTGAGTCTACCTGTTTACGAACATCAATGGATTCAAATAAAAAATTAGAATATGATAGTAGATTAGTAAGGGTCGAACGTTTTTTTACAAAGCCATGTTGTTCAGGTATGATTCTTGCATGAAGACTGGGATAAATTGCATTATGAATAAGTTTCTCAAAGACTTTTGACAAGGCCGACAGCAAAGAGATAGGTCGATAATTTTCTACATCATGCCTGGAACCACTTTTGTGAATAGGAACTATGTTTGCAGTTTTCCATGCTGATGGCAAAGACCCTTCGCGAATACTTTGGTTGAAAAGAATAAAAAGGGGTATGCAAATAGTATCTACTGTAGACTTTAAGAAAAGAGGTGGTATACCGTCCGGACCTGCGCCCTTAGCAACATCTAGTGACTTTATGGCGGTAGTTATCGTATCAAGTGAGAAGCGAATATCAGATATCATATTATCTTCCTCAGACTGTTCGAGAGATGTATTTTGTAACATTTCTTTTGTTATTTGACATACTTTTCCTTATGATTGTAGAAAGGACTCAAGTTATTCTCATAAATAGAAATTATGAAGCTATTGATTTTTTGTTTTTAGCAATTTCATGCAAGGTTTAATTGAAGATAAATAACACTTGAAAAAAAATCATCGACCTCACGTGGGACAAAACAAAGTTATTACAGATAAAAATAAAACTTTAAAAAAAGATTGAGACAGTTTTATCCGTTAAAGGCAATAGTCGTAGTTACTTAAAAGTTAATCTTCCTTTTAATTTGTAAAAAATAATGTAATATAAGAAAAAAACATCAAAAAACACTAAATTATGTTCAAACAAAAACGATAAAATCTCAATTTAAATAACCAAACTCATCGGTATCCTACCGTTTGAAACGCAACCCCCTATTGAGAATTCAATCATTTATTCATTAGAAACAGAAAAACGAATAACATAAGGCGCTGCGCAAATGAACACTTTTTTTGTCGACACGAGACACAGCAATCGGAAACTAGAAACTGCCAAGAGTAGGTAATGTGGAGTTTGCCTAAATAGGACTTTGATGATTTAGTTATTTATATCTTTAATTAATTGTTATTAGGGTAGAAATAATTTAAGTAGTCTTGTATAGTTTATGAAGGATATACGATTGAGAATCGTTTCCAAACACTGATCGTAGATATAGTTAATTTAGTCAGAGTGAAATAAGGCAACAACGGTGCCTACTGTAGAATTCTGCTTAGTGTAACAATAAAATGATCCTTGTTTCGTTTAACGTATAGCCCAAGTTATTTTTTTTGTCAAAAACAAAAAAAAATTTACTTTATTGTAGATATTCTTAAATTTTCAGCATTTTTCCATAAATTAATATGAGTTTTTCCACGTTAAGTATCCTAAGTATATAGTGTTAATTGTAAAACATCTCTTATTTCATACATATTGTAGGTAAGGTAAAAATATAATAATTTTAGAATAAAAAATTAAAATAATCTATAGAAAACGAATTTAACGCATCAGAAAACTGACTACATCTCAGTTTTGTGGCAACATCATAAAGTGCGTAGGTATACTTAAACGCAGCCTAATAGTTAAACGAGTCTGTATATGTCTGAAATCGAGCGAATAAATCATGTCATTGGAAACCCAGCTGATTTATGTGTCGGTACAAAAAATAATTTACATAGCCCGGTGAAACAAATGCGCCGTCAGACACATAAATATTGTCTGCGTGTTATTTGGTTTAAAATTTGACTTTTATTCTTCAACTTTTGGCGCAATATTTAAATTGCAACCGGTTTTACGCTCGAACGCAATGTTTTTTTTTTCTTGTTAGCTGGATTTCGTTATTATAAATGTGCTTTGGCTTCGCTAAAATGGCCAACAGGATTATTTTTCAACTTGATTAAGAAAATTCAAACTCAGGTAAATTATTTTCTATTTCATACACAAAGTATCTTCGTAAATTAGTCGACACAACAGATAGAAACAAGCTAATTTAAATTTTAAAATAATTTCGGACTTTAACAATGGTACCAAACATGAAATCTCAAAAAAGAAAAGAATAAACCGGCCAAGTGCGAGTCGGTTCCGTACCTACGTATTTATCAAAAAAAGTACCTTGCATAAAAACCCTGATTTATAAGATTTAATCACCAATGTATTTTGTATTTTTTCAGTTTTTTTTCTATACTTGTAGTATAAGACGGTATTATCTGCCAAATTTCATAGTTCTAGGTCAACGGAAAATACCCTATAAATTGTGATTCCCTTGAGAGAGTTGAAATAAACGTTTTTTGCGGCATAAACGGCAGTATCTTTTTTTAACGTTAACTTAGAAGTTTGATTTTTTCACAGCTTCAAGAGACTATAGACCTGAGTATATCGTTTTAATTTCAACTCGATTCCTTCACGCGTTCTCGAGATAAAGGGTCTTGACAGACAGAAAGACGGACGGACGGACGGAAAACAAAGCTATACTATAAGGGTTTCGTTTTACCCTTTGGGTACCCTACCTGAGGCTTACCCTATTACTGAGGCTCCGCTGTCCGCCTGTCTGTCTGTCCGTCTGTCACCAGGCTGTATCTCATGAACCGTGGTAGCTAGACAATTGAAATTTTCACAGATGATGTATTTCTGTTGCCGCTATAACAACAAATACTAAAAACCAGAAGAAAATAAATATTTAAGGGGGCTCCCATACAACAAACGTGATGTTTTGCTCGTTTTTATAGATAATGGTGAAGGGTACCCTTCGTGCGCGAGTCCGACTCGCACTTGACCGGATTTTTTCCTTTTGAGGAATTCCTAAAACAATCTCGAGTTGCACTTAGCAAACTAGGTATTCCAAATCAGAGGCCATTACTTAAACATAGCCAAATTGAACGCAGAACCAAATTACCTACGTTCAAATAAACTAGATCGTCCTATTAACATTACACGCAACTCGGTGTTATTTTCTCAAAATCAAAGGTTGTGTTACATTGAATATTTATGTAGGATTCTATTTAATCTGTACATCAATCTTTTTACAATATAAATAGATACAGTAAGGCAGTGTTTCCCAAACTGTGGTCCCCGGACCCCCAGGGGTCCGCCAACCTATCTCAAGACGTCCACTAAGAGAGAAAAAGGAATAGTAGAAGAACTTATTATAGAGGCTGATCGGTTTAATGGGTCCGCGAATTGTAGGTATTTGGCGTAAGGGGACCCCTTAAGGAGGGGAGCCCTTGAAAAAGGTTAAGAAACACTGCAGTAAGGCCATGTCCCCATTAGACGAATAGTGAGTCTGATTGTCCGCTGTTAACTTGTGGTTGCAAAGTCTATGTCAAGTTAGCGGGGAACTGAAGCGAATTTGCGAACTCTTGGTAGGGAAGGTAAATGGTTAGGGTATACAGAATGTACAAAAGAGTAGGATACTTCATTAAACCACGTGACTAGATGAGCATACAAAGACTTTTACTATAGAAACAACACCATAATCATGTTTTTTTTTGCAGATGCTACATGAAGCCTTATATGGACACTCTAATTATAACACTGTACCCAACACGGGATATTGATGCAACATACCACTTTTTATTTTGTCCCGACGTGTTGTGTCATCCATCCATCATCCATCAGCCGAAAGACGTCCACTGCTGGACATAGGCCTCCCCCAAGGATTTCCACAAAGATCGGTCTTGTGCCACCCGCATCCAGCGGCTTCCCGCGAGCTTCACCAGATCGTCGGTCCACCTTGTGGACTTGTGGATCGACGTGGATGTACGTGTTGTGTACAGTGTTATAATTAAAAAATGCAACAAGAAAGTTTAAAATGTTATACGGACACTCTAGTTAGAAATTATAGGGAGGCAAACAATCTGCTTATTTGTGTTACAAGTAAAGCTACAACTGCCAACTGGAAATAAAATAGGCTTTTGGACGTAATTGATTTAAGAAGTTATTACCATGACATCTTACCTTTCTGACCAATCAACTCTAATAGTTATCCGACCTAGGTCTTGCAATGTTTAACTAAACTAACACTGCCAAACGGCGCTAAAAGTTCGAATACTTTATGTGCTAGTTAAAGGTGGCCGTTTTAAATATATTGGACAAGATCACATACATTGCTCTGATCCTAGGGTAAGTAGCTAACTTGTGTAATAGAAAACAAAAACAACGACGGTACCACAAAACCCAGACCCACAGACAGCGCACAGCTAAAGATTGGAATTCCCTGCCTGCGTCTGTATTTCCGAGTGCATATAACCTGACTCTCTTTAAGTCCAGAGTGAATAGGCATCTTCTGGGCAAGCTCGCTCCATCGTAGATCCCATCTATGCTCTAGAGCAAGATTGGGGTCAAGAGTAAGCCCATCTCAAATAAAAAAAAATAAAAAACCCGAGACAATATAGAAAAGTTAGTTTTCTACATTGACCCGACCGGGGATCGAACCCGGAACCTCTGAGATGGCGACGCCATATATTCGGCGTACTCGCCTCTCGGCTACGGAGGTCGTTAAATATTTTACATTAAAAGTGATACTAGCGACCAGAGGCGATTTGTGTTAACAAGATGCGATTATGTTAACAAACCGCTTTTGGCTTCTACTTAAATTAGTAGTGATGATGATTTTAGAGTATAAGCTTCATCATCATCATTATCACCAGCCTATATCAGTCCACTGCTGGAGACAGGCCTTTCCAAAAGGAGGATTTTGCCATAATCGCCACGCTTGGCAGGCGGGTTGGCGACCGCAGTTTGGCCAATGGTGGAGAGGAGACGCTGCTGCCCGTCTTCTTATGGCGGTTCTCCTGTAGTCGCCTCTTACGACACCCATAGGAAGAGAAGGGTTGTTGCAATTCTGTTAACGTGCCGACACCACACGGCACGGAGTATAAGCTTACTGCGTTCATTTTTACTGTGCCAGCAGTTTGGTAGTTTGACCTTTAGTTAGGCAATGTCGATTTCTCGTTTTTAGGTAAAACTGATGGATATCAAACGGCTAATGGTGGAATAAACGAACTGGTTAATAATTGATCGGGCGTAAAATTTTGGAAAGCTAGAATAAACCTGGTATATTAGGCTTATTTCAGAACAAAGGAAATACACACTATTACCTATAATTGGGTGCTGTATGAGGGACAATAATAATCTTACTTAAATCATAAATATGGATGTTTGTATGATTGGATTTTTGTTTCTCATCATAGTTTAACAGCTAAACGGAATTTTATTATATAAGGTCAGATTTTATTAGTGTACATCCTGTTAACCTGTGACTATATAAAGTTAAAGCATTATATAATGTTAAATTATAAAATTTTTATAAAATAGCAACACGTTATGACATAAAGCATTATATTTATCAAGAATTTTGGTTTAATAGTAGATATATTAGGCGGTTAAAAAAAGCCATTTAAGGCCGGGGTATTCGGCGGTTTCCTCTAATTGCGGGGGTGGGTAACTCCGCCCACCGCGGGGGGCTGCCCGCGCCGTCGGGCGCGCGCGGCGCGTAAGCAACTGAGCGCCAAATTTGAAATAGGCCTTAAAATTTCCTATCATTAAGCTTAAAGAGCTCATACTATGGCTCAGAAGTGTATTTTTACTATAATATTATGTCAGCGTAATCTTTATATTTTCTAAACTAAAATTATGAATTATCCCCTGTTCCACTCACGGCAATTATGACAAAATTTCAATATTATTAAAGTTTTTCGTCATATTAAAGCTTGGTTATACCTATTATTGTTTCATTTTGATATATTTATATTGTTACAAAATATGTTCAATACTTATACAGTGTAATTTTTTACGTGGGCGTGGTAGGTCAAATCTAAAACTGTGACAAATAAAGAAAAACACTCAATAGTTGTCTCGGGCCCGATCTTGATGAAAAACAAAACTGAATTAAGTGCGAGTCGGTCGGTCTCACGCACGAAGGGTACCGCCAATCTATAAAAACGGTAAAAAAATCACGTTTGTTGTATGGGAGTCCCCTTAAATATTAATTAATGTATTCTATTATATTTAGTATTTGTTGTTATAGCGGCAGCAAAAATACAACATCTCTGAAAATAATAACTCTCTAAGTATCACGGTTCATAAGATACAGCCTGATGACAGACGGACAGACAGACAGACGGACAGTGGAGCCTCAGTAATAGGGTCCCGTTTTACCCTTTGGGTACGGAATCCTAAAAAGAAAAACAACCCGTATTATTACCCCATTCGATAGTGTCGATAAGAACCAATTCTGGGAAGTAGTGACATACGGGAAACTTAGGGAAAAACCTCATTTTTAACGAAATTGCGTTGTGGGTCGTTCTTCGCATTATTTGGTCAATGCTTGCACGGGCGCGTAGGGTTTGTTCCCGGGAATTCTTGGTACTGAAATAACCAGAAATTCCCGGGAAAATTCATTGATTCGAATACCGGCAAATTTGAGCTAATAGGAAGTATTTCCCAGGAATTTCGATACTACAATTGGATGCCTACTACGTAAACCATCATAATGTTTTAAAACTCAACTTTACAGGAGCACCATCTAAAGAAATTATTGGGTGCAGTTCTTGTCTTTTGCCTAGGAGTAAAAATTTTTACTACGTATAGTCGAAGTATAGCTTGTTAACACAATATGTTATACAACATGTATTTGTTAATATATTACAGTTTCATAAAACTAATCTCAAAAATGGTAACTTAACAATACGGTTATTTACGTTGCATAGTAGTAGGTAGCAAGTAAACTATTAAATTAGTCTAATACCATTTAAAGTATTTAAATAATAAAATGGTAGAGGTAAAATTTGTATTGAACCAAAATTGCGTGGTCTTTAATTTATTCATAAAAGACTATAATAGCGGTTGCTTATTTCGGATAAATACATTTTATATTATTCAGCGCAAGTTATTGTGAAATTTCTCGTATTCCTGTATTGAAACCTCTCCTCTTTATAATATTAGAAAAGATCAACAAATTATACTATGAAAGGTTCTTACTTTGTAGAAAATGATTCACATAATGATTTTATCCTTAATTACGTTTCGATCGGGTTACACCGACCGAGGTCACAGGTTGACTGGTGAGCCAGTCAGATTACATCCATAAAAAGATCCGGTGCTTGGTGAGACGCGATCTCCAAAGCTGAAACTCCTGCCTCATATAGGATATAAGGTGCCATGCAAAATATTTGTAAACTTATTATTCTTGGTTGTTGAGCAAAACCGGTTTCAAAAGTCTTTTCCCAAAGAATGGGGAGATCGCATTTTACAAATCTAAAAACCTAGGATGGCAGAACCATCACAGCAGTTTCGGAAATTCTCGCCTAGATCTCGATCTAGAAGTCCTCGGACTTCTATGGCAGCTAATATGCCTCGCATGTCCTGAAACTTCCACCTGACGCGAATGACCCTAGAGCCACGCTTATACGCCACTACAGAGATGGTTTCCCAGAACTAGACATAGACGAAATTGAGTCGGCTCTCAAACATCTTAGCAAGGCAAAGCTGGAGTCACTTCAGAACTTCTAAAAGCAAGAGGGCTTCCCATCCTTGGAAAACTAAGGAGATTGTTCAACCCCGTCTTAGGCAATAGGACTACGCCGAGGGCGTGGAGTGAGGGCGCGGTTAATCGGTTTTTCGAAAAAGGAGATAAACTCTTGAAGAACTACAGACCAATCACACTCCTGAGCAACGTCTATAAGCTATTAACATGTTTTTTTACATGTTAAACTGTAAATTATGTATGTACTATCACCGTATTACTTACAACAAATTTACAGAGTATTTCTTGTACATGTAATAATTTTGTATTTTCATTGATGTAACACTAAATAAAGCAAAATTGAGGTTGAGGTATGCCTGGCTCCACACAAAAAATCTAAATATTTACAACAATTAAATTTCGTAGCTATTGCGATGGTGTGCGGGGGGCGGGGGGAGTGCGCATAATTACGTGGTTGATAAAACCTACCCCACTCCCTTAGCTACCTGTTCTAGCTCATATACCTTCTCATGTCGGCGTCAAAGTAACGCTGCTGCATCTGAGTGAAAGAAGTGCTTACGTCAAGGAATGCCGATCCAGAATATACTAGAGACATTACCACCGCAGCGACTTTCATCAAGATCCCCGATCTGGACTGATAACAACCTAAAAACCGACTTCAGTCGGAAGACAGCGTGGCAGTAATGTTGAGACAGCTTTGAAGATCCACAAAAACACTTAATTGTGGATCCGACATCAAAGCCCGCTGGTTTTAGTTCTAAACGCCAAGTATGGGTAAGGCTAAATTGGTTCAGGTCATGATGCGGGCGTACTAATCACCATTTTCATAAGTGGGGGCTGACCAGAAATAAGAGTGCTTTTCTCATGGGCAATTATAATCTTGCCCTTTCTCGAGTAAGATCTCTTGAAAATCAATATGTTTTGTTGCCTCCTATATACCTACAAACAAATACCACTAATCAAAGTTAAAGATGTGAGGTGAAATTAAAAAAGTAAGGCAAAACCTATTAATTTAAATGAAGCCCTTAAAAATAAAACTTATCTAGCTGACCAGGCGAACTTCGTACCGCCAACGTACCCTGTACGAGCAGTTTTTTGTATAATAAAATAAAATTGTCGTTTTTAGTATTTTCCTTGCAAGAGATTTAAATGAAGAGAAAAGGAAAATGTTCAATTTTGACCTGCGCGTGGACAAGAAGTTTAGGGAAAAATAATCTTCCTTTTTCTATTCCCTGCCCTTTTTGCAATTATTTTAGAGAAATATAATATTACCTTAAATTATTTTATATATACTTTTCCCTATTCCCTATTTTCCCTATTCGCTATCATAGAATAATAACTAAATTACTCAAGTCAGCGTTCTTAAAATGTCTGGTTAACGGCAGCGAATAAAGAAATCAGTACAAAGTGCAGATAAAAACTGAATAACTTAAAAAGGTTAGTGATACAGAGATATGTATTTTTTAAAGTAACATTCAATAATTAAAGATTTTAGACAATATTATTTTTATCTGAATATCATGTCCGTGACTTCTTTGAGCTTCGGCCTGAGCTTCAAACAATTTGGACAGTGTCATTTAAGTACTTATAAATATGATAATAGTTGTAAGTTCAGACGCGTCAGAATGGCGGGTATATAATACATGCGCTTCTGTAGCAAAGTTTCCCAAAGACGTTGTTGTATATGGTCATATTTGAGATTTGTTTTCTAATTGTAGCAAAAAAATAAAGTAAGGATCAGTAGTAGGATAAGTAGTAAGATAATAATACTGTGTTTATTAGTCGTGCTCGTGTTAAATAACTCAGTGTAAATTACAGATTTTTTACTGAGGATTTATTTACAAAATATAGCCATTTTTGTGTAATCTTTTTAATCACATTAAAAATTTAAATGACACCTTTGACGAAGGGGAAAGGGCGTTCTTCTGTTTGTAGGTACTTCCGAGCAGCGGGAACCATAGGTTACTTGAAGCAATTGATTACTGAAATAACTGGAAATTCCCGGGAATTCCCCGTTATTTCAGTACCGAGAATTCCCGGGAAAACTCTAGTCATGCAAAATTTTCTTCAGACCAAAAGTCAAGGGATCCATTAGCGTTAGTTTAATAATTATAGCTAAAACTATATGTATACAACGGCAACGGTATGCGGTAAAGCTATGCCATTCGATTCGTGTAAATTTTGTTTGTAAATATTATTTTAGTTTTATAAATAAATTAAAATATATGTAAGAAACCTGTGTGACTTATTGAGATCCCTCATTTGAGACCAATGGCATTAAGTCCGCCTACTACACATTTTGTACTTAAGAATAACTTGGCTCGATAGAAAAAACTTATTGAGACTCATTTCAGACCAAACACGAGGGGTCTATTATCGTTGGTTTACAAATTAAAGTCAATAAACTAATTAACCTAAGAATCGTGTAGAACTAGTCGATACCTCTAATTTGAGACTAAACACGGTCTATAGGGGTTTATAATCGGTTGTTTACTAGTCATAGCAACTACGAATTATTATAAAATATATATAATATACTTTTACATTTTAAATTGTAAATTATGTATGTACTATCACCGTATTACTTACAACAAATTTACAGAGTATTTCTTGTACATGTAATAATTTAGTATTTTCATTGATGTAACACCAAATAAAGTAAAATTGAGGTTGAGGTATGCCTGGCTCCACACAAAAAATCTAAATATTTACAAGAATTAAATTTCGTAGCTATTGCGATGGTGTGCGGGGGGGCGGGGGGGAGTCCGAGCGCAACACAACACAGGTCCTACCTCGGCGACGTCCTACTGGACACTGGCGGGGCGGCTTGCACGCCTTTTGTGCATGGTTTTCGAGGTTTTTTAATCTTTGGTACCTAATAACATAACAAAATTGTTTTTTTTTACACCGAGACACTAGCAAATTTTGATCTTTAGTAAACTGCTTAATTTTTACATACTTGTATCATATAAAATCTTTCCAGAAAATCGATCCAAAAATCATAAAACGACCTATTTTCAAGATTTTTTTCTATCGAGCCAAGTTATTATAATCGTGTTTTGGTTTCACCGAGACATTAGATAAAGGATCAAATATTTTAATAGTATTTTTATTTTTCTTATAAGTTCCTTAGTTTTGTGAATAAATCCGTCGGAAGATCACTAAAAGTTAAATACTCCCGCCTTAATGTGTGTTCGAAAATTTCATTTGAATTTCAATTTGAAGTTTTGGTCTAAAAGAGAGTTATGCAGTAGTACCCTGTATTTGAATATTAATTGGAACTGAATGTTTCTCAGTATACCTAACTAACAGTGTGGTTGACCAAAAGTTAAAAAAAAATACGTGAAATAAAACTATTTTCTAAAAACACTGCAAAGCAAAAAAACTGGCGCTCACACCAATAAAAATGTTTATTTTGGAATTATACACACAAAATAAGTTACTAGATTAAAGTTGCCCTGTGGTTAACTATGATATACAGGGTGTACAAGATAATAAGACACTCCTTAAAACCACGTGATCAGCTAGTCATATACAACAACTTTTTCTATGGGAGCAACATCGAAATCGATCAATTTTTTTCAACTTCTCCATACAAACTTACAAGCATACCTTAATGATAATGTATGGAGCATCTGAAAATAAAATCACGATTTAGGTGTTGCTCTCATAGGAAAAGTTGTTGTATATGACCAGCTGATCACGTGGTTTTAAGGAGTGTCCCATTCTTTTGTACACCCTGTAAAGCGTCTATGATATAATTTTCAAAAGTTTTGAAAATGCTGCTGTCGGTTTTACTGTATCGAATTCAAACTGTGTTGAAAATCTGAAATGTCTTTGTATTTTAAACAAGGGTCACAGTTTTATTAGAATTTCTGTTAGCGTTCCATTAATGTTTCTTTTTCTTTCTATTCAGCGCTGAAGAAATAAAAATCTATTCATCCAGACACTCATCTCATGTTTATGGAGATTTTTATTTAAAACTTAATACAGAATCCATTTTATTTTGAGCAAGCAACTCATCTCATTAAGTTTTCTCAGAAAATGTTGTTCCGTGACGAAAAATAGACTTAGTATGTAGTTAGGAACGACTTATTTAAAGACATAAAATAATATTTTACTCGTCTACTTTATCCAGTAATTAAGTCTAGCCTCTCGTTCTTGGAAGTTTAACAATTACTTTTTGTAGTTTTTAATTATTATTACTACAAAATTAAGTTCAAACGACTGAATATTTAACAATTACATGTAATAATGTTGTTCATATAGAACCACAAAAATTTTTACTCTAAACTGGTCTTAAAGTTAAAAATCAATAAAAAGTTCTCTGCTATTTCTTACAGAGGTTAACCAAGAAGCGCATTAATTTAAAAACAACTCTACAGTTCCCATTCTGAACAATCCTTTTATTCGAAAGGTTGAAGCGGGAAACATCAATATTTTATTCCACCCCTTAAATAATAATTTTAAAACCCAAAAGCCCACACCTTACAAAGTAAATTTGCCTCGCAGAGAGCAATTTTAACCTGGTCCTATATAAATGGAATATAATAACGAATTTTGTTCAGCACTCGCTGCGTTCAGCTGGGCTTTGGTCTAAGGGAAGAACAGTGGAGTGACAAAAGACTGAGTAAACAAGAAGTTATAATAGCTTCATACAACGCACACATAGATATTTTTCACCACGACAAAATCAGGGAACGATCGGTGTTGAACTTCTGTCTCCAGATTTAGGCAATTTTAATGCCTAAAAGGAGACTCCGTTAACTAAATATGTATAAGTAAGTTTGTGTAAAGTAAATTTTTAACTATTTGAACTGTTTGATGCAGGCCGCTTCCAACCGGCCAATCTGGAAGTTACTGGGGGAGGCCTATGTTCAGCAGTGGACGTCCTGTGGCTGAAATGATGACGATGAATGATGAACTGTTCCAGCGTTGTCCGAGATTATAGCTATGTGAGCATCACTCAGGCACGTAGGTATTGTATGAAGCTAAACTTCTGAATAAGCTTAACCCCAACCATATTAGTTCAGTTGTGGAGTGGACACTGCGACTTCGCTGGATCATTACCCACCACAAACCTTATATAGCCGGGATCAGTTTTACCGTTTTTTACTTGTTAAATTTTTTTTGTTTTATCTTTTTTTTATTAAGTTGAAATGTTTAGAATCTTCATGAATTCTCACAATTAAATTGTGTAGTTCCATTTTACTTACTCAGTTTGTAGTGGTTAAAAATAAATGTATGATTAGCATAGTACAAGGTCGTATCCTAGCAAGACCAGATAAAACTAATTTACAAATATAATTTTCTGAATTGTAAATAGAAATGTTTGAATGTGTCAGAGCCTCCTGATCAAACTCAATCTTTAGTGCCTCGTATACTTGGCGTCACGTAAAAAGAGCGGCGGCCAAAATAGGAACTAACATTTTCAGTACTGCTATAAGTGTTCGGTGGAGACAAGTAGCGCCACCCTCCAGCGTTCTTTTTATTTGACGAAAATTATACAACAAGGTAGCAAGCTTAAGTGGCAGTGGGCTGGCCACATTTGTCGCAGAACCGATGAAAGGTGGAGTAAACGGGTTCTCGAGTGGAGACGACGCCTAGGCAAACGTAGTGTAGGACGACCCCCAGCTCGATGGACCGACGACCTTAGGAAGATGGCTGGCAGTGGATGGATGAAAAAAGCGGGAGATCGTGCTCTTTGGCGCTCTTTGGGGGAGGCCTACGTCCAGCAATGGACTGAAATAGGCTGAGATGATGATGATGATGATGATACAACAAGGATTACTTAAGTCAACTTATATGTAACCAGGCTGGCACATATTTTTCATTAATATTTATTTTACGTACCCGTATATCCCTTTTTTTGCCCTAACTTGCACCACACAGCAAAGCGGTACTGTGAACTTGTGTAATTTATTCATAGTCAAGTAATGACACTCGATTACTTCAGCGTAAACCCTTTACGCTGAGCGCGGTTTAAAAACCGTCATTTTTATTAAATGCAAGCAAATTGCTTCGTTTGTGAGCTTTTGCATTGTAGATGGCCGAGATTGGCGACTTTCATCTTCGGAGATTGTTTCGGTGAGGTTATGATGCGGTCCAAAAAAGATGGTGGGAGATGTCAATTTAAAGAGAAACTGGTTCATTTATCTGATACTAATACCAGGTTAGCTGATAGTAGATTACAGCTCATATTTTAGTTTTTTTTCAACCGTGTGGTCATTTTGTTTTTCTATTGCTTGGGTTGTATTGTTTGGTTCAAGTTATAGTAATTCTTCTGAATTGGCTCGGATCTGGGTGTGCTGAACTTTAGAGAGATGCTGTTTGGCGAATTCACTGTCTAGTTTGTTGTAACACAATCAAAGATCATAAATCTAAACTCGAAGATTTTAAGTTGCATTGAAGAGTTAACTACACTAATTATCGGGTTTCATATCCAGAATTATTCAATAATAATTTAAAAATCATAAATGACATTTGAATTACACATACCTACTTCAAAGGTTTAAATTGATGCGACAAAAAGTTGGTTGAAATTCAACTTCCGAAAATTTTACTTACCTACAAGTGAAGCCAACAAAAGTGTTAGTACTTCAATCTAGAATTGAAAAGTTTCGTAAAACATACAAAAAATAAACAAAATTTTTCGACATTAAAACATACGAAAAAGGAAAAAATATCTTTTGAGAACGCAATTGTGTATAACTGCTAGATAATGTTTTGTCGCATATCCTCACCCCCTTTTCTCTTTGTCTTCAAAATGAAATATTATTCATAGCGTCGTTCGTTACTTTATTTCATAAGAACAATATTAAAAATGCTTGCGTTGGTATGACTCTAGTATGTTCTAGGAAGCAGCGTTTCGTTGTAAGCAGTGCATTTATCATTCTATTATGCCAGGCCACGATATGACTCGCAGAATATCGTTAGGAAAGAAAGGTTCTTGAGTAGAAACTTTTGTCTTGACCCTCGAAAATCTAATGATGATAACGATTGTACTATTGATGTCATATTTCTCATTGGTTAAAGTTCTTTCGATACGAGAAAAAAAGTTATAATAATAATTTATTTAGTCACCACAAACTATATTATACATTGTAACGAGAGAACATCAGAATTAAACAAGTTCTGCATCAAAAAGTCTTAGTTTGTGGATCGCTGGCGCCTGTTGTAGGTAAAAAACCTGTAACACTAATTAAATTATAACGGAATAACCGTCTAAGCAGGCTTAACAAACACTCAGTAGGTGTTTTACTTCATATCACTCTTGAAGCTGAATATAGAATATGGTTTGTAGCAAAATTTATGACACTTACAAATAAATTAGCAACATAATTGTGTTGCAAATGAGGGTACTGAGGGCCTGGAAGAACATATGACATGAATGAGTGCCTCATTTGTTATGTAAACGTATTGTTTCACGCATACTAACTACAGCCCTTAGTTTTTAGGTTAATCTTTATACTTTAGGTACTTGATTATTTAAGGGGTTGAATAAAATTATTTTTTGAAACTGACCATGTAACGACGCGCAATGAAATGTCCCGTGGATGACTGGCCCTATAGTATGTGGTATTTACTACCTGTTTTACATAATTTAGAACTTTATTAAGTACTTATTTCTCGTCTCAAAATACATTTCGTAAGTTTCTTAAGTTTATAGCCTACCTATCTGTGTTAGTTACCTTTTGTTTTTTGCCTTTTATTAATCAGGGTCTCATCTAGCCGTGAAGCATGTAACATATCGTATCTGATACTATATCTCGGCGGGTCACTGCAAGCTTAATGCGCTCTATGCTCTGGCGACCTCCGTAGCCGAGAGGCGAGCACGCCGGACTGTATATGGTGCCGCCACCTCTGAAGTTCCGGGTTCGATCCCCGTTTGGGTCAATGTGGAAAACGAACTTTTCTATATTGTCTCGGGTCTGGGTGTTGTGGTACCGTCGTTGTTTCTGATTTCTATAACACAAGTGCTTTAGCTACTTACCTTAGGATCAGAGCAATGTATGTGATGTTGTCCAATATTTATGCACCAGCTGCAGCGGTTCGCAGCAGGCTCGTGCCCAGGGGCGTGCGGTGCATATAGGCAATTGTCTAAATAATTGCCTAAATAAGTAGTTATCAAGTAGGCACTGCCTAATTAGGCAGAAGTAATTAATTGAAATGAGGTAGGCAGTAGGTACTTACAAATGTAAATTATTGATGAAAACCACTGATTTTCATCAATAAAACACATTATAAGTATCTACTGCCTACCTCGACATAAAACCAATGCCTGACACTGCTCGTGCCCACGTGCCCACTTGAAACAGTATCAGATACGTGACATGCTACACAGCTAGGTGAGTACCCTGCTTTAAAATGACTATTTTGCTGACATAAGGGAGAAGGGTTAGTGAACTACTTCTCTTCTAAAAAAAATAGCACTTTAAAGCATCAAATTACGCAAACAATTACGACATATTATACAAAGACTAGAGATCGTTGACTATAAAGACTACTTGACTACTTTCAAAACCTTGACGTAATTAGTTCAAGTGTATTCTAAAATTTGACCATTTCAGTGCCATATTTACTTATGGCAGTGAATTAACTGAATATACGGTAATGAGAATCCCAAAGGAATTTGCATATAATCAATTGCGTTTCACAAATATAAGTAAGACAAGTTTTTTTTCTAAAAACCAAAAAAGTAATTTTAACAGCTTGTAAAGTGTCAAGTTTAAAAATATTCTCATATCAATATTTTATATATTATGTAGCTTTTCTTACAATTTATTATTGTAAGCGTCATTTTCTAAGTATACCCAATATCTGCTACTTCCTCATCAATTTGCCTTCCAAGAAACGCTTTTGTGTTTAAATATTAAAAACAAGAGAAAAATAAAATTTTCATCCCAGCGGCGTGGTTTGATCTAATTATGTTCCCTTAATTAGTGTAATTGAGACTTTGCGAGGTGTTTGTTGGGTTATATTATACCCTGCTACTTTCGTTTTGCCGGAACCTTGTTTTATAGGATAAGGTTATTAGCCAGAACATTTATAAAGAAATTAATTGAAACAATGCAAAATCTTTTAGAGGCTGGTTGTAGTGCTCCAAACTTTTTTAATTTAAGATCGAAACACGAATTATCTTCAAATATTTTTACTTCTCCATACAAGAAATGACATATCAGTTTTTTGGAAATCAAAAAGGTGAACCGTAAACAAAGGATAACCTTGTAACGCCTTTAAATAAATAGAGATAAAAAAACGCATATTCTATATACATCATTTATGGAACATTTTTTTTAAAATTTGCATGTTTTTTTTTGGCTTTCTATAAAAATTTAATCCGCTGTTTGATAGTTTTGTATGGGAAGTCGAAAAATTTACACCCTGTATATAGCAAGGATATCAATTCCTTTCTTCAGACCATGGCTGTGTATTGTATAGTATTTATTTATATTTTATCATCATCATCATTTCAGCCACAAGACATCCACAGCTGAACATAGGCCTCTCCCAGTGACTTCCAGATAGGCCGGTTAGAAGCGGCCTGCATCCAGCGGCTTCCTGCAACCTTTACCAGGTCGTCTGCCCACCTTCTGAGTGTGAGTCCCACGCTGCGGTTGCCGGTACGTGGCCTACGTTCCAGAACCTATCTGCCCCATCGGCCGTCAGTTCTACGTGCTATGTGACCCGCCCAATGCCATTTCAGCTTGCTAATAAATAAATATTGGACAACATCACATACATTGCTCTGATCCTAAGGTAAGTAGCTAAAGCACTTGTGTTATAGAAATCAGAAACAACGACGGTACCACAACACCCAGACCCGAGCCAATATAGAAAAGTTCGTTTTCTACACTGACCCGACCGGGGATCGAACCCGGAACCTCAGAGATGGCGCCGCCATGTAACCTGTCAGGCCAAGGTCAAGAGACACAATAAAAAATCTATTATGCGCGCCAACCGGTGGGGCAATTGAAGCTTGATAGGAGTCCGGCGTGCTCGCCTCTCGGCTACGGAGGTCGTCACTAATCCGTCGGGCTTTAAATTTACTTAAAATAAATGTTCATGTTTTTATCAACGGAATCAAAGCCATCTTATTAGCAGCTCATTATGTGTTTCCCAGAAAGCTTACGATTTTTATATTCACAATAAAATCACAAGTGTATTTTAGCCATAGATGTCCCTGTTTAACCAACAAAAGAACCAGCCAAGCGCTGAAAAGCGTAATTATCAACGTTGCATTAGCAAACTTGCTTTATCCTAGAAAAGGATAATTGAAAAAGTTTCGGGTAAAAGCAAAATCTAAATAAAACGTATATAAAACAAACAAAAGATTGTGTGACTAATTTATTATTAATTTAGCCACTCTGTCCCTAATAAATAAATATTGGACTGGATGTTTTATGTTTAAAAACATAAAACAAAATTTCCGTCTCTGAAACAAAACCATCGCACTATCGAGGTGTTAAGCTGCCGATGAAACAATTTTCTCAGAAAAGTGTTTCAGAGACACTTAAGGAACCCGTTTAAGAGTAGAGCTCATGACTAGACCAGACCTACTAGACTAGACCAGCAGGCTGGCAGGCTTCTGTATACCAAGTATACCAACTAATGTTATCGTGTGTGCATAAGTTATAAGCGTGACATTTTTAGTTTTTATTTTGTGATTGTAGTTTCACGTATCTACATAAATTTGCGACAATGTGCAGTTATGACGGCGCTGGCAAGACCTTAAAGTCAACATGTAAACTTTAATCCTAGCACTGAATTTTAAGCACAGTACTAAATCCTGACTTTTTATCAAGCTACCTTTTTGAATGTAATAATAAATCGAACTGGCTCCCGTAATAGGCAAACGTAGTGTAGGACGACCCCCAGCTCGAAGGACCGAAGACCTTAGAAAAATGGCTGGCAGTGGATGGATGAAAAAAGCGGGAGATCGTGCTCTTCTTTAGGCCAGCGGACGGACTGCAATAGACTGAGATGATGATGATGATGATGAGTAACCTAATAAAGTTATTTAACTACAAAAAATAAATTTATACATAATATCTTGACGACCTCCGTAGCCGAGAGGCGAGCATGCCGGACTTTAAGGCGCTGCCATCTCAGAGGTTCCGGGTTCGATCCCCGGTCGGGTCAATGTGGAAAAAGAACTTTTCTATATTGGCTCGGGTCTGGGTGTTGTGGTACCGTCATTGTTTCTGATTTTATAACACAAGTGCTTTAGCTACTTACCTTAGGATCAGAGCAATGTATGTGATGTTGTCCAATATTTATTTATTTTTTATTTATTTTATCTTCTTCTTTGATGTTATCCATCCATGCCATCCTCTTCCTACCCACCCCCCTGCTTCCCTCGACCTTTCCCATTACTATCACTTGTGGCAGGTGATATTTGTCGTGTCTGATAATGTGGCCAAGATACGCTGTTTTCCGCCGTTTTACGGTCAGCAGAAGCTCCCGGTTGTTGTTTACTCTTCTCAGGACTTCTTCATTGGTGACTAGATCGACCCAGCTGATTCTAAGCATGCGTCTATACATATACATAATATAAAACAACGCAAAAGCTGATTACGGAACCAAATAAGCAGTTTACCAACTCCAGTAACAATATAGTTAGCCGGCGTTTGTAACAACACCATTTCTTCTAACTTTGAACCCTAATAACCAGTTTGAATGCAGTCGTTAGCCAAAGTTATAATAACCTTATCAAGGTGAAGACGGCTACATAATTTGCGGTTGACCCACGGAATAGAACAGCCAGCCCAGTCTAATCAAATCAAAAATCAAATCATTTATTGCATTACATGTGTGGTTAGCAGATGATAAGTAATTTTACAGTATATCACATGCACCCTGCAAGGGCATAGCAATTTATACCAAATTAATAATTAATGGTAGGTACTAAATAAGATTTAAATAAGTATACAATCAATTAGAACATTCGGTCATGGCAATAACATTAAAACATATTAAATATTATTTATGCATTCAATTTTAAATTTAATTATAATATATTTTTATTTTATTTTATTAGGAAGACCAAGGTTAACAATTTTTCAATAATTATACACAAATAACATTTAAAAAACCACTTACAGGTCCACACAGATAGAAATTAAGTAATTTAAAAAGAGAAAAAAAAAGTACGAAATTAAAAGTATCGCCTTGAGCAACACAAGCTATTAACATATTCGGAAACTTATGTCAACTTTGCCTACGTTAACATATTTAAAAATGAATTTATTTTTAATAAAACATGCAAAATTTTGTCACACCATTTTGATAATAAAATTTAAATTCTGACTTCATCAAAATCTTAGTCGCTGTTATGTATTGCTTATATTAGTTCTATGTTATTTCTGATTGGTAGTGGTGAAAAGCTATCATCACAACTTTTTAGTGTCACTTAGTACATCAGTATGCACTTCTGAAATTTCTAGCATTTAAATTTAAATTGACGCTACTACCAAAACGATTTGAGAAATGGTGCAAAACCTGGTGCTCATTTAGAAAATGCAATTATATGCCTAAGATTATAGTCTGATTGACTGGTGCAAGGGTTTTGACCATTATCGCTAGAATGGCCAATAATTACTATTTAGATTTACCAGATTCATCCACCTCTTGTACACTCTTTATTTTGTAATAAAGATTCAACAAAATAATACTCAATTTCTGGCATTAAGTCAAATAACTAGTTATTGAAATATTTTGATCTGCCTGATTTTATTGAGTTGTGGTGGATTTAAGTTTGTGATTTCACTTTAAATCAAATAGTTCAAATATCGACCTTATCACTGTTAATGCGAGAATAAAGCCTAATTAGGCTTCAGAAAAAGGGTTAATCGAGGTATTTTTTAGGGTGTCTACGGATATATTATTGGTAATTAAGTAGCCTGCATAATAATATGATAATAACATCATTTCCGTAAGAAATTAAAAAATGAGTTTTGGCCTCACATAGTTCAGTTCCTCTCGCACTAAAACCTTATTAGTAATTAAGTTAAGTTATTGTTACGTACAAATTGGGGTTTTTTGTCATAATACAGATTTGAATTATTATAATTTCAGTCAGTATTATAACAATTAGAATTCATAACTCAAAGCATGTACATTACGCAGCGTCGATGATGAGCGCTGGGGCAAAGAAAGCGCAGGGATCGCTTTGCGCATCTAACGAGATGATCATCGTATAAGAGACGTGTGTGCGCGGAGCTAACAACCAATCACGGCCGGCGGTGCAGGCGCGTCACACGACTAGCCAATCACGTAATCGTAATGGCCTTATGTGCAATTTTCGCCCAGAGTTTCCGTGCCGCTAGTTGTATACCATTAGGTATACAACTAAAACTAAAACTAAGGTATTAACCTTGCCATAAGTTGCTTTTGTTTCACAAAATCATCATCCAACGTGATGAATGCAATAAAACTAAGGCGAGACCCAGAAACTCTTTTGTCGGCAAACTTCTAGCATTGATTGTGCAAAGCATTGTGTTCCACGGGAAAAAAATCTACGAGATTTGTTTCCATAAAAGATATCTGTACATTCAATCTCGACAGTGCTTTATATCTTTTGTGGGGCAAATTATTTTTCTTTGAAATGCTCATCCGTATTGTTAGCAAAAACTCTTGCAACTTCACAACCGAGTTTCACGTTATGAATAAATTAGAAAAGTTTGTTCTTAGAGTTGAGCCTGTAAATGTAATCCTTGTGTACAATAAAAACTGTTTTGTTAGCTGTTTGAATTTCAAAGTGTTGGAATTTAACTTTTGAGCAAGAAAAGTCGCATTATAAATAAAATCCTTGTTACAATTTTACAACTACACAACTGGTTTAGGTTTATAAAAAAATGTTTTTTTTAACCAAAATAAAGTTAAAAAGAAACAAACATAAGTATTAACCCTTTAAAATCTGTAAAATTTTATAATAAATTTTGTTTTCTATTTGCTTGAAACATAACTAAATATTTATGTAATAAATCTTTTTTTTAAGCCCGAGCTTCAACTAAAAGTTAGGAATAGACATTGTAACCATTTAAAATCTTTAAAATTTTATAACATATTTTCAAATGAAAATTAATCGCATTTTTCTTAGCCGCGATCACAAGCCACAAGGCGTATTGCCAACGCCATATCACGCGGCGTAATAGCTATATCACCCACAAGCAACTTCAATTCCGCATGTACAGTTGGCTACGAAAATTATATAAAAAATAACTTTTTATGACAACTGTATTTTGGATTAAAAATACCTGAAGATCACAGCTGGCTTACGCATTGTTGCCGCTCAGATCTCATACTCAAAGTTGCATAGGTAAATCAATGTTTCAGTTCTCGGATCAGGTTAGTTCAGAAAATGAACTTTTTAAAATTGTTTTATAACATGACATTAGTCTATCTATAGTGCAAAGACAATTACATTTTTTTAAGACTGACTGTCCATCCAACGCGGCCATTCGTCCAAATTCGAATTTGGAACACAACTTTTGACGTCGCGTTCAAGGGAGTTTGCATGAGTTTGGATTACTTTACTAATTGTCACTTGTTTCGAAATTCGGCGGTAACAGGGGGGTTATTTACGAAAGTAATCAAGGGGAGTTCCAAGGTGGAAAGAGTTTTTGTGTATTAAATATTTATGATTTTGCAATGAGAATTATAATACTTCGGCAGTTCGGCCGAACTCTGACAGACCACATTTTACAACAAAAAAAAATCATTAGGTCTACGTGATTTTTTAATACACTAATCGACCATTATGATACTTCATTATATCATTCTTATGTTATAACAGTTTATATTATGAAACAACCAATATTAATATTGTTTCAATAGCGCGAAAATAATAACATTTCGTCATTAATGCTGTTCTTTTCTTGGGGCAAATCAGTGATATTTAGGCCAACTTGTAATTTGTAATAGTAGCTGTCCCCGATTTTTAATGTTTCCAGTTAATTAAAACACCTTGACCTAAGCCAGTAAAAAAACTAAATTAAACCGCGTGTCAATTTGTGCTTTTACACCAATAGAGTCATAAAAATGTTATTGTATGAATTTAACAATTCTATCTAGCTTAATAAATAAGTTATCTTACTGTCATAAACCTAATTTTACGCATGAAATAATAAAGACTGCTACTGCCTTTAATATTTTGAAGACAAACGAACTAACACTGCAAGCAACTCGTTAGCGTCAACCCTTACACAGCAACTGAGCAAAAGTAGGTCACAGCACTTATCCTAATAAAATCTTTTGGGGGTTAGCAAGACTTTAAGAAGTAACAGTTTAGGGATTCAAATCTACTTGGTAAATGGATCGGACCCACTTCTACTAAAATTTACCAACAACTCGGGTATTCTACGAATAGTAGTTGGGTATTATTCAAGGTATAGCGATTCATTTTCTTGTCCCAATTTTGGGATTTCCACACTTGACGTTAAATGTACTTTCGCTAGAAGTCTAGATTACAGCGGGTAATATTATATAATTTATAATTTTAATTTTATAAACAACATCACATACATTGCTCTGGGCCCTAACCATGAACTGTTAAAACAATCACAATTTTTTTATGAAATGACGTACCAAAATTGACAGATTTGACAACTTTGAGATTGTTTTAAGAGTTTATGGTTATGGCCCTGATGCTAAGGTAAGTAGCTAAAGCACTTGTGTTAAAGAAATCAGAAACAACGACGGTACCACAACAACCAGACCCGAGACAATAAAGAAAAGTTCGTTTTCTACATTGACCCAACTGGGGATCGAACCCGGAACCTCAGAGATGGCGGCGCCATTTAAAGTCCGGCGTGCTCGCTTCTCGGCTACGGAGGTTGAAGACGCCTTCGGAGGGTTATGAAAATACCTCGTCTTCAGGGCGGGATAAATATGGCGGAGCCGAAGCTCAGCTTCCAGATCCTAAGATCTGGTGCGTTCGGACAAAATTTAGAAAATATGATGTCCAGGCGATAGTGGACTGTATGAAATAATGGTAATGGGATTTTTGGGGTTTATAACGAAATTTATAGGTTTTGATTTAGGTGTTAGTTAGCTGTCAAGAATATATATAATACGGATGCACGCCTACCTTAGGTCAGCAAGGGTTTCTTTCTCCTCCTTCTTGGTCCAGGACTGCGTGGATGGCCACGCGGACACGAGCAGAACGTGGCCCGTATTACAGCAAACACAGAATACACAACACTTTTATATTAAAGTAACGACACACAAATTTTACTGCGTGCGGCGCGGCGGTTCAGATCGTACTGAAATCCAGGAAAAGTCTAGAAGCCAACCAAAAGAACGTAGCTTCCATATTCAAATAAATCTTCTTCTTCTTTGGTCGCTCCTGGACGCGTGTCACGCACGACACTGGCTGGATGCGGTAGGCGTGCGGTGCGAGATATACATAATATATAGGGATAGGGAAGGAATGACAGCCAACACCAATTAGGGATCCGTAAAAGAATTTCCGAATAAAAGAATGGCGGAACCAGAGGTTGTCGTCTGGATTACAGCTGGTAATATTATATGGGTGCTCTGGGAGATGCTCCAGGGAAATTAATTGTCTAGTATCGCGTTACATAAGGATATTTACTCTTAGGCTAGCAAATATGACAATTTGTGCGTTGTCTGGCGTTTGTTGAGTAGATGTAGAACTAAATCCTGCGACAGGTAATATGCAAACATAGGTCGAATTCACCTTAACTTATTTTTTAGTAAAAGGGATAGTCTACCTAAAATTAATTGGAAACATTACGAAACGTAAACTTAATTTGATAATCTCCAAAAACATCTACATTTGCAACCTTCATTCCTAGCTTACGTGTCCTCAAAAGCTCATTCTGAAGCACAAAAACAACCACTTAACTGAAGGACTAAGAAATAAAAAACCGGCCAAGTGCGAGTTGGACTTGCGCACGAAGGGTTCCGTACCATTATCTATAAAAATATAGTATTGCGGCAACAGAAAGCCATCATCTGTAAACATTTCAACTATCACGGTTCATGAGATACAGCCTGGTGATAGACGGACAGACGGACAGATAGATAGACAGCGGACCCTTAGTGATAGAGTCCCGTTTTATTCTTTGGGTACAAACCCCTAAAAAATACCCAAAACAAATGACAGTTGGTTTCATTTTGGTCCCTTAGCAAACATTCTTTATTTTTTTATCAGAATAAGCCCCAAAAAAGCTATTTTATAACAAAAACAACTTTATATATTAATCTAAGCAAAACACAGTAGCAAAAATACATAAAGGCGCAATTTCTAGAAAATAACTCGCTTCCTAGAAATATAAATTCTTCAGCCATTCCACCAACAATTACAAACATTGGCTTGTATTAGAATGGTATGTAATATTATAATCGATACGCTAACTGGGGTAGTATTTTGCATAAAACAGCAATTTAGTGTTAAGTGAGTTACGACGCCTATGAGGGTAAGACAGCCCGTACAAACAAAGGCACTGCATGATAACTTAATTATTGATCTGGTAAACAAAATACCTGTGAGTTTGATTTGATTTGTGTTGTTTGTTTTTATTGTGAAATGAAACACTTTCCTTGAAAACCTTTGCTTCTGAGAGAGCTCTATTCTTTTTGCGTCGAAAAATTTGAGATTTTTTGTTAAGTTAACTGTAAGTTGCACGAGCTTACTTTGGTGTCTTTCAATTATCGCTGCTTAAGAGTAGGAAAAATCGAAGTTTTGGTGAGGGAACGCTCTTAAATGTACTTCATTCTCCTTTTTAGCTTCATATATAACTTTTATTGATTTAAAATCAACATTAAAAGTTGTTTGTCAAATTACTTATCAATAGCTAAACTGATTTTGATAAAATTTTGCTCACAGAACAAATACTAGAAGGTATAAATTGTATTTTAGAAATCCACACAGATAAGTGACTAACAACATATTTCTGCAACAACAATTACGAGCGGACGGACCCACGGACCAAGTGGTATTTTATTTGTTGTCAATTAAGTACTAAATGTAACAATTTTTAACTTAAAAAATGCAGTAACGTATGTAGAAAATTAGATATTATACGATTAATTCAATTTCTCCTGACATCACGTTTCCTATAAGCAGCTAATCCTGCTAATGATGCCCCTAGTCTTGCTATCGATACCTTGCTCTAAAAATCAAATGTACCACTTGGTCTAGGTACAGATACCATTGAAACTTTTTATGTTTTATTTTTTTTATACATAAACAAAACACATAATAAACATCGTGTGCTTGTCCCTACATGTACAAAAAACAACATAAACTAAATGAATTAACTCCCATTAGTTTGCATTCGAAAATCGAGATAGCATTTCCGCATGTTATTATTTGGAAACCACTGCTACTATATTGATTATCTTTACAAGGCCACTTAGGCCACAATAGTGCTATATCAGTGGCTGAGTTTTGGTCCTTACAATATGAAAACCTGAGTCGACACGCAAAAAAAGAAGAAGAACCTTATCCAAATCAGGCGGCAAATCCTGAATAAAAACCAACAATTTTTATTCTATTTTATTTTATTAGGAAGACGAAGGTTTACAATTATTCAATAATTATACACAGATAACATTTAAAAAACCATTAACAGATACAAACAGATAGAAGATATCTACTGATAAATACAACTTTCATAGCATATCGTTGTCTATCGATAGAATGAAGACATCAATGGACCGCACTAAATTCCGCTAGGGTTGGAATCGTTCAGCCAATCAGGCGGTAGATCGCTGCAGATTGCTTGTTACAAGCGTCTGGATAACAAACTTTATTGTATAGCCGTATTGTTGCCAACTAGGAAAGTTTTAGAACATTGGACAGCATTAACTAACAACACTTTATTAAGTGAACAAGGTACTGGTTCTGGAACTGGGCAAATAACTAAATATCAATCTTTAGAATATTGATTCTAAGGATTTATATTTGGTTTTTTTATTTTCCGTACAAATCATATCAGCAACTGAAAAAAGGTGTTTTTTTTCCTCAGAAGATTTTGCAATTATTAGAATCAATAATAAATACAACAAAGTATCGACTTTTAATTTTTTTTTATGTTTTAGAGATCCGAAAATAATAGTACAGAATGGAAAACTTTTGATTTCCTTAACTCAATCGACCAGAAAACTTCACTAAGATAGCTAAACATTTTTTTAAATCATACCTATAAATAAGTTAAGGTTTATCCTAGTTTTTCTTCCAATTCTGTAGTTGCTTATTATACATTCTAAAATATAGACACGTAATTAGATCTTACATACAAATAATATAGCTTTAAACCTCTTAAATGAAAAGAAATTAACCTTACTTTAAAATATAATCTTATTCCTTTTAATGTCCAGCACTAAAAAATCAGACAAACAATAGTCTTCAGTGTAATTTTTTTTTTTGTTTTTAGCTTTGACAGCGAGAAAAAACACTTGAGGAATTTCATCTTGTCACGTGACATCCTCGGTAGCTTAGTGGTCAAAGCACTCGCCCGGTATGCGATGGGACGTGGGTTCGAGTCCCACCTGAGGTCGATGATTTTTTTCAAGTGTTATTTATCTTCAATAGTCTTCAGCTATTAGGGAAACGTCTACTTAAAAGTACAGTCCCAAAATAATTGTGTTACGCAAAATCTCAAGAATTTCAACCCTCCTACAACCGCAGAGCAATAAAACTGTTTAATTAGTCAAAATCAATCCAGAATACGTAATTGTTACCGTTTGCTTGCCGGCGATAAATTCACGGGATCGTGTTTAGAATTAAACAATGGAACCGGATCTAAATTTATGGACGAAACCCTTCTATTGTGTACTCCTCTTTATATTTAACAAACTCTTAGTTTAATAGCAGCGTTTTACCTGAAATAAAACGCATATTAAAATACTTACCTAATTCGAGGCTTATAAATAGAGATAGGCACATCCGTTTCCCGTAGTCCTTTTACATTTTTAGTACTCTTTTTCACCTATAGGGGGCGTGTTTCCTGTCTCAATAGGCAGTGGCGCCATCTAAAGTTTTATAAGTTTGGGTCGCGCCTTTTAAACTCATTGGCTCTTATTTACTTATTTCACCAGGCAGAGTTAAAAACTAAGCCTCGAATTAGGTAAGTATTTTAATATGCGTTTTATTTCAGGTAAAACGCTGCTATTAAAAGTACTTGACCGTAATTCGAGGCTTATAAATAGAGAAGTGTCTGTTATCGCCTGGTGAGACATGGAAACACGAATTATACGCCAATGTGACAAAGTAAGACTTCAAATTAAAACAGATATTTAAATTTCTGTATACATTTATTACATTAAAGTATCAAATATTGTACTACTGACATTATTTACTTCAAAGAAGTTGTAAATACACTTACAGATCATAATAACAGGTTATAATTACTTATAATCACCAAATTATTCATATGATTATTTAACCTTATCCAAGTAGGCCATATCAATACAACTAAACTAGGAGGTGTTGTTTTAATTAATTAAATTAACCTGATTACAAAACTAATGTGCTATACATAATATTAATATAAAAAATCAATTTATAGGACGAAATAATCGAGTTACTTGTTGCGTATTCGTACAATCATTGTTAGGTATAATTTCGCGCCTGTAATACTTCTGGAAAGTATTTGCGGACCGCCAATTTCCGCGTGCTAGAACATCATCTAGAGGATAATTTAACCAATTTTTTGAGGCTACTGCTGATCTAATACTACCGGGGGTGAATTGAATATTGGCATTTTTAAATAATTGTTTTATCCAGCCTGCTATAACAGTTCGAGACGCTGATTTGGCAGGACCCCTAACTGTCATAAACAAATTACAGTTCTTAGCTGAATCCCGTCTATCTTGTAATAATGTTATAGTATTCTCAATCCAGAAAACAGGGTTAAGTTGAAGGTTTTCGTTATTTGCCAATAATTTCCAGCCTGATTGCCTATAATCGCTTTTATCGGTTTTCGATCCAAAATCCGGCCAAAATATTATATTATCACTGGATTTTATACAGTGATCCGGATCGACCCTGAGTAACGTTAAATCATGGATCCGGCGACCTGAACATAACAACAAAAGAATGGCCGTGTGCCGGGAACTTTGATAAGTGTTGTTTCTATCTACTGTGTAATTGGATAAGTATTGGACTAAACTATCAATATCCCAGATAGGCGATTTATTAGTTTTAGGATTTTTTAGTGATATTGATTTCAGAATATGCTTGACTAGGACATGGGAGCTCAATTGACTAGACATATCGGCGTTACAAAGAGTGGAAACAACCGACTTATGTAGAAGAATGGTATTGTACGACAGACCATGAATTAAATGCAAATCAGCCAAGAACTGTGCAAGATTAGAACCTGAGGGTCTTTTAGCATCTACTTTCTTCGATTTTGCCCATAACACCCAGCGCTCCCATGCTACTTTATACGTTTTAAGCGTAGATTGTCGCCACGATTTTTTTAGAAGGGATACTTGACTATTATTCCAATCAGTTATCTCCTCGGACCACCCCCACATTTCCAAATTTCGAGAGTCAGATCCTCTACGTTCGGCGGTGGAAGACCGGTTGACGTGTCTATTAGATTCATCTTCAAGTCCTTCAGAACGTATGGAGCTGCAAGCGCTCTCGCCTTGAGGTCCGCTCGCCAAAACACTTTCTGCCACCGGGGCACAACTATTAAAAACATCCCTGTCGATCGGTTCAGATGCGACAAGACTTTGGGTACTAGAAATGGCGGAGGGAATATCCATGCCAGGGGATAATTCCAAGACACGCTGAACGCATCGTAGAATAGCGCATTTGGGTCTCTTTGGTCTAGGGTTACATAATTGTAAACAGTATGAGCTCTCTCTGAGGCAAACAGGTCTATAACAGGAGTCCCCCATTTTGCGAACACTGCTTTCAGGCATTCCGGTAATAGGTGCCATTCTGGTGGACGCCGGTGTCTCGACAGGTGATCGGCATGGTTGTTGTATCTGCCCGGAATGTAGTGAATGGTGAAGACAATTTGATGCCTGTCTATCAATGTCAATAACTTGTGGGTTATGTCCATCAGTGCTAACGATTTTGTCCCCCCTTCCCTTCGCAGATGAGCTACTACAGTCTTGTTGTCGCACTGAATTAAAAGTGAGCTGTAACTCAGTTTGTGTGCATATAGCTGGATGACGTGTAGTATAGCCAACATCTCTTTTTGGTTGCAATGGAGACTTTGCTCCTGAGGTGACCAAGAGCCTGTCAGGGGTACATCGTCCAGTTGAGCACCCCACGCAAGATCCGACGCATCGGTTGTGAGGAAGTGTGACGGAGGAGGAAAGTGTAGCAATGTCGAGCTGTGGCAGTTCTGAATCCACCACTTTAACTCGGCTTGTACTGCTTGAGGTAGCAAAAATCTCTTCGTTGGCTGTTTGAGCAAGGCATTCATGAATCTGAGAAGGTAACGATGATGTAATCGGCCTCGCGGCACTACAAAGCTGGCGAAGTTTAACAGTCCTACGAGACTTTGTACCTCGTTCAGCATCACCTGCCTTTGATTTAAGATCTGACGTATCTTTTTTATGAGTGTGATGGTTTTCTCTTTTGGTAATGACTTTTGGTTGTCCCAGGTTTTCCATAACACTCCTAGGTACGTTATACTTTTTTGGGGGGTCATTATTGATTTTTCGAGATTGACACACCATCCTAGAGTTTTTAGGACAGTCAGGGTCATTTGAACATGTTTGTGAAGCATCAAAGGATTTTGATGAACGATTAGAAAATCGTCCAAATAGACCAAAATTCGTACGTTTTCTTGACGTAACATTTGTGCTATCCAATTGGTGAGCATGGAGAACGTCTTTGGGGCCGTGCTCAGACCGAACGGAAGGCAAGTCATTTCGAGCAGTTCTCCGTTGTAAATTAGTCTGAGGAAGCGTCGGTGCGCCTCCGAGATTTTCAGATGAAAATAGGCTTGGCTTAGGTCTATTTTGCATAGCCAGTCGAATGGCTGAAGGAATTCGGGAACCCGATACATATTTATAAGACGGAATGGTTCTGCTCTCACAAATTCGTTCAAGGCTTTTAGATTGAAGATCGGACGTTGAGACCCGTCTGTCTTGGGTATTAGAAAAAGATTCGAAATAAAACTTGGGGACATCATATGAACTGGTTTTAGAATACCCTGAGCTTTCATTTTTTGTATAATTGTTGTCATTTCGTGTGACACATGAGTGCGATACGAATTTCTTGTATTTGGAATCGACAGCGGGGGTTTCGAAACGAATGGAATGCGGTAACCTTTTATTAATTTTATAATTATGTTTGGGGCCCCCATTTTTATCCAATTTTTGTGATAGAGGCTTAATTGTCCGGCTTGAAATGACTTCGAGTCATTGTTCACTACGTTTGTAAGAACCTCTAGGGGCATGAGATGATGCTCGTCCTCTTCCCCCTCTTTGTGAACCACGAGACTTCGAGCCTCGGTATTGAAAGGAACCCCTGGTACTATCGCAAGTTGCGTTGTTATGCCAGCTATGCTGGTGTTTAATTGCATTGTTATATCCACCCCTCGAGGGTGGTACGTTGTTGTGTAAATGGCCAGAAAAGCCAGAACCACAGCAAGGTATTTGAGCGCCATTCGATGGCGCTGTGAGTTTTCTGTTGCCAGTTCCCTTCGAGGGTCGGCGATAAGTCTTGTTTATTCCTCTTTGGGAGTATTCAGACTTAAGAGGCCAGAAGGCTTTGCGGACCCCGCCTGCTTTCTCTAATGCGGTTGAAAAAGCTTCAGCCTCAAAAATGTGTGTGTTTGAGGGTGGAATCTTATTAAGTGACATTTTTACAACAGGGTCCTTAACATGCTTTAAAATCGCGTCTCTCTTAACTTCTATAGTCTCTGACCTGTGCCCACAGACTAATTGTATTAAATCAGTTGAAACATTATGTAGCTCTCCCTTTAAAAACAACTCTTCAATTTTTGTATCAAGCTGATTTAAGTTACCTGAATCGGATCTAGCCCACTTTAGCAAACTACGTATATTTTCTTGTAGGCATTCTTTTTGTTTCAGAACACAAAAAGTAATTGCAGCATATGCCTTATCATCTTTCGTCAAATGTGTGAGGGAATCATAAAGTCGTACCTCTCCGTTAGTTTCAAGATCAACAAAACCGGGGGTATGATTGTAAAGTTTTTGCGTGTCTGCGTACCGTATTTCAGACCAAGTTGAATTACCGAAACGTTGAACATCGCCTAACATTTTAACATAATTATCGGGAGTCTTGGGAACAGAAGGTTCCTTTAATTTTGTTTCTATGTTAAAAGAAAAGGCTAACGAATTATCAGGATCCGTAATTCCATTACTGTCTATCTCATCCTCATAAAGTTCACCACTGACCCTTGAATAAATAGATAGTTGATCATCGAAATCACAATTATTATTTTGAGGGCGTGAAGGCTTTGAAATAAGATTGCGTAATTCACTAATTTCTTTCGTTAAAATATTCCATTTTGAACGTTTACTTTTATTCTGTTTATGGCGGTGCCGTCGTGATCGCTTACGTTTATCCGCTGACGACGAACTCGAGCTGGAGCTGCTGGATGAGCTGGTACTGTCCATGCTACTGCTACGAGTTCTTTTACGCCGCACACCACTTGGTCCAGGCTTCGGTTCTTCAACAGGCGGTGCATTTATTTCACTCATTCTGAAAACAACTGCATGTTACAAACGCTCTTACAAATGACGGTAGATTATAGATTTAAAGCACATAATTACTTATAAATATCGAACGGAAAAACCGTTAAAAATATTTAATTATAAAGATTTAAAGTTTATTTCCACTATTCAAAAAATATTTTCTAATAATATAATCGTAACTAGGGCAGTTCACTTTACTAAAGAAAATTATTTCACTTTGAGGGTAGAAATTAAAATGTTGTTACAAAATTTTATTACTTTTATCCAGAACAAAACTTCGTAATTCTGCAACATAACGGCAAATGTTTGTAATTCTGCTTAACATAACGTTAAATTTATCTTTCAAGTGTAAATTAGTTGCGTAAAAGTTAAGTTGTATGTACTTACTTTTATTCCTGCCGATTGATACACACAATACAAGAGTATAATAACTATACCATACAACTTTCACCAAGATTAATTTAAATTAGAATCTTTGTTCTATCAATAGAGAAAATCTTTGTACGCTTCTAGTGAACAACCTTTTGCTACGGGAACAAGAACGCCAATGAGTTTAAAAGGCGCGACCCAAACTTATAAAACTTTAGATGGCGCCACTGCCTATTGAGACAGGAAACACGCCCCCTATAGGTGAAAAAGAGTACTAAAAATGTAAAAGGACTACGGGAAACGGATGTGCCTATCTCTATTTATAAGCCTCGAATTACGGTCAAGTACTTTTAATATTGGCTATTCCATAATTCCATAGGTTCAATGTATAGTGTACTATACTGGATGACTTTTTTACCGTCAAGAAAATAAACGCGTGAGATAGGTAAACGATATAGGTGATGATAACATGATAATTTAAAAAAAAGTTTTATTTTTTATTTTATTTTTATCAACTATTTATCCTCATAACCATCAAATTCTAGGTTAATTTTCAGTAACAGAACATAAAAAAAAGAATATTGGTAAAATAATAATAAAAATATGAAACCGACCAAAACTCAAACGAATATTCACTGATGTATTCTATGTTTATGCATTTTTTTTGACATTCCAAAATTTATAAAATCTGTTGTAGGTATTTTATAAACACACTCACATAATATCACATAGTTTTAGGTACAGAATACACAGTTATTTTTTTCCGGACGGTAAAAAAAGTCATCCAGTATAATGGACACTGAATAGAAAATACTTTAAAGGTTTAATATGCGTTATTTGTAAAAGGAAACATTTATTATTTTAGCTAGCAAATATAACAAAACGGTAAATAAAGAGGATGTGCGATAATGTATGTCTGTGACAAAATGGAATCCATACGAGCTAAGTCACGCAACATGAGTACCTACTGTTATTTTACGAACTAATTATTACAATATCATCAAGAAGTTTTCCCAAAATTGCATCAAGATGTAGATTAAATTTAGTTTTATAGCGGTTGTATCGAAATTTTGATTTTCAATTGTATTTACAGTTTTAATGTTTAATAAACATATAAAATCCTGTAATATTCGAGTGCAAGGTGAGACCACAGCTGAAACTGTTTTCAAATAAATGATTAGTATAACTTCTGATTTTGAATTAAATTATTTTACTGTTGTAGTTATTATTTTAAACATCGATGCTGACTGGAAAACGATGGCTTTATTAGCGAGAAAGGCCTTAACACGCTTGAATGACCTTGACGCGTCGCGCCCATACAATTTCGCGCGTGCGGATGACCTCTTAAAATCGGTAAAACATGTTTTGTATGAAATTATTGACTTTAACGAGAATTGTCAGACAAAACTCTCAATTCAAAACATGTATATTTCCAAAATCTGGTTTTGTGTGAAAACAGTGATGAAATAGCGTGTGCCGTTTAAGAGAACATTTGCAATTTATGAAAAAATAGACACTTTTTTGTGCATGTTTTAATCCAAGGGACTTAACGGAAAATCAAAATTATTCAATTCAAGATGTTTATTAAATCCTCTTCTAGCATATCATATTTTAAATTTTTAGATTTAATTAACAGGTATTCTGACAATTTGATTTTCATATTCGAGATTTTAGGCACTTAGGTGGTGTTAAGGCCTGAGTTAAACGAAAGAGAGCTCAGTAAGATTGTATAGAGAGATTTGATTACCATTTAGGTAATCAATTTTTTAACAAGCATAATTGTGCTCTTTTGTAATTGCCTAGATATCTTGGCCAGAATTGGACAAATGCCCAACCTAATCCGGTTAGATCGATAATACAATATTGGCCTATCTATAATCCTCATTTGGCAGTGCTGGCTGCATTCAAAGGACTAATTGATAAACAGACAGACAAAGCTAATCATGCGAAATTGATAATTGTAAACGCAAACACTATGATTGTATAGCAAACATTTGGGATAGTTAATTTGCATTTCAATGTACACGTACTATCTTTCTGGTTCCACTATTTCATTTTGTAGTAAAACTCTATTGAATAAGATGGATGTTTGGTCCAGTAGTATTTAGCTCGTACTACGAACTAAAGACATAAATGGTCATATTCGAATTTCGCAAGGGGCTTATCTGATGACCACAAACACCTTTACCTATGCCACTGGTATAATGGCACAATAATAAGACTTAAATGCAAAGGATCACTGTAGGGAAATGATACCTACAATTACTTAGATACAGATAACCAGGTACCAGAGAAAATAATCTGCCAGGGCGTCTCCGCACAATAAAACCCAAGCCAATGTAGGAAAGTTTATTTTCTAAATTGATACGAACCAATAATCAAACCTGGAACCCCATGCACCATGGCGAATCACCGCACCACTAAGCTCGTCGTGCCATCTAAAACATGTGGTAAATGGAATCAAAATTCTACACAAACTCAACGTTACCCTATCAAGGTAATTCCTCTGACAACCATTCCACGTACGTAGAGTCACTCAGCTTGGTAAACGCATACTCGTAGGTATCTTCATCGGAGCATACTGCGATGCAATCTGCCAACGTGCAACGGATTTGTAGATTGAGTCTACAATATACGGTTATACAGTGTGATGCCTTTGAAACTTTGAACTCATGTAGAGGTCTACGATAATTTATTTGCCTTTGAACACAAAAGTAGCTTGTTACTGTATATGTTTTTAATTGGTTTCTTACCGAGATAAGATCGTCGAATGAATTTAGTGTCAGAATTTATTTCTTCGAATTACAGCTGAAGTGACACTGGCGTAAACAGTATAGTCCGCGGGTAAAGGTGGGTACTGACCGGGGATACGGAGCGTAATCTGCATGATGTAACATGTAACAAAGCAAACATTCTTGCACTCAACACTGGGAATACTGGAATACAAGCGAGTGACGGATCGCCAGTTGCTTGCTCCAATTGATGCTTTAACCACATTCGTTAATTTGCGAATCTCCCTGCCCTGAATGTTACCGCGCTACTCGCACGCACAATCATCGATTCTAAGTACTTTAGGCCTTGAGTTTGTTTGTGTTTTGTTTTTAAATTGGACTGGAGCACAGGAAGTTACACAAAATTTAGAACACGGCTTAACATGCATTGCTTGCTGCAAATGTAACATTATACCCCGGCTGGTCAGGACCCGCCTTTATACTACTCGAGCGAGGATAACGCGGATTGGTAGAGGGTAGTTCGTAAGCCAAGCGACTAACCTTTGTGTAAGTTAATTATAGTTTTAAAGAATCTACATGGTCTTTTCGTTCTAGAATGTTTTCTGGAATACAATTTTAAGTTTGTATAAAATTGAGGGCAGGCGAACTATTTCTATGGTAAGCAGCAGTTGCCGCTCGATGACATTTGCAATGCCAACTGCATTGCCTTGCAATGCCAACTGTGTTACCTCGGAATGTCATGCATTGCTAGGTTCTTAGAGTCTTGATGCTTTTTATAAGAGGAGAATAGTAAGGGGCTTTTTTATTTTTAAACATAACCTCAAACTGTACCTGTGCGTTATACTGAGTTATTGTGCAAAGTGAAGTAGAAGAAGTGTAGGATTCTCTACCAGTGTAACTGCCATCTGATTAACACAACCTGGGAGTTTCCAAATCGAAAGTTAAAATATCCTTTTTATAATAAGAGTGCTTTAACGAATACTACAGCGTTGCTTAAGATAAGACATACCATACATCCAGTCTAGGCAAACCAAGTCACGGGAACAGCTAGAAATATAATCAGTAATTTTTAAAACATTTTGTTATTTTTTAGGGTTCCGTACCCAAAGGGTATAAAACGGGACCCTATTACTGAGGCTCATTTGTCCGTCTGTCTGTCTATTTAAGGGGGTTACCATACAACAAATGTGATTTTTTTGCTCGTTTTTATAGAAAATGGCGTTTTGTGCGCGAGTCCGACTCGCACTTGGCCGGTATTTTTTTATTGTCATCAAAATGAAGGAGTAATGTTACCTAAGTAGGATTACTTTCGTATTTTAGTTTAATGTGAACCTATTTTGTGAAGCGTTAAAACGGTTTGTATCACAGTACATATAGTATCGTCCGCATCAAGGTAAGATGCGATATTAATTTTAAAACCTTCCATATCAAGATTATAGGATTATAAAAAACCCAGTGATTCCCCGTATCTCCTTTTAGACTATGTTTATTGCCAAAAACGTATTTCTTTGTGCAATTCTAGTATTCTCGTGCGTATAGCTCAAAATGGGCCGACCACCCTTGAGTGCCTTTTAAATCGTACTATCAGTTTTTCCATTATTTACTTAATTTTTAACCGACTTCAAAAAAAGGAGGAGGTTCTCAATTCGTCTGAATGTTGTTTTCTTTAGTCTTTTGCTTCAGACAGTCAGTATAGGCACAGAGTAAGTATTATACTACGGTATAGGTATAGAATGGTTCACAACACAATATTTATAATCCAATAAGTATTCAGATTACTGATTGATACTGGATCATACTGGATTTAGAGGAATCACTTCACTCTGCAGTACTATGTATATTCGCAATTTTAGGTAGGGATGGGTACATTTTTGCATCGATATTTTGCTCTGCTTTCTAATACTATGGTTGGATAATACATGCGGTGGATTATTACCCTATAACTGTAGAAATATATACTGAATCAAAAGGGTAAATTATAAAAAAAATGCATAGTATTGGTTAGATAATTGTGTGCTTGTGGAAATAATTTATTTCGTGATACAACATTTATTGTTAGGACTGTCTTTGTACCATTTTATAACTGTTCAAAACAAATAAATATTATTCACTGTTAGTTTTAACTATTTAAAGCATTCTTTGGAATGCGAATTCACTACACTGAACTTATACATAAGCACAAAATAGTCTAGTGCGCCGGCGCTATACGTAATTTGTGACATAAGTACCAAACTTATGTAAGTATAGCAATATGCTTTTACCAAATTTATAGAACGGGAGAATTTTAAGTTAGCCGTTAATATCGATAAATGGTTTCCTTTAAACATCGATACATTAAATATCGACCATCCATCTCTTCGGCATATTCGAAAACAATAAAACGGTTGGGCGATTTTAATCCTTCCAAGCTTTGTTCCGCAGACCGTTAAGGGATGTTTTTGCTTGATTAATCTAATCCCTCATCGGTTTGTAATTGCTTATGTTCTGCCTGCGGCTTTCCATTTTCGTTTCTGGTATTTGTGAAGTGGTCTTTGTATGGTTTGGGTATGTTTTGTCACTGGTCAGCTATACGGATGCCTCAATTCGAAATGTATTGTTTTAGGATTATACTCTGTACCTCGTTCTGTCCTTTTTAAGTCGCATCCGCGTTTGTATTAGTTGCAACTGATTAAATGACCCTAAAAATACTAAAATTATTAAAACAAGTAAGTTTTTGTAGATTAGAGCGATTTAAAACAGGTAAGTAAAAAAATTGCTTTGTACAGAAGTCGTAGGTAAAATTCAAATGAAGTTATTAGTATATTTCACAATACGGTGTATGGGGCAAGTACCTTACCTGAAATAGGCATAAACATTGGTGTTTAGTATATTGGTCGTCAGAGTATGCCCTATGGCATTAAGTCCTCCTTGTAGTTTGCGCTCCGGATTACAAAGCCTGGCGGTTGCGGGTTCGAATCCCGTGAGGGCTAATGTTTGTGGCATTTGTACGTAAGTCATGGATGTTTATAAACATATTTAAATATATTTATCCGTTATCTAGTCGCCATATTACAAGGTATGCTTGGTTTGGGGCTAGCTAATTGGTGTGATTATGGAACCAAAAAAAAACTTTGCAATGAAGTTTCACGAACTAGTAAATGTAGCATGGGTGCTGGCCCACCAGTGAACAGTGGACTGACAACCTAGTCAACGTCGCGGGCAGCAGACGCTGCGTGAAAACGGTTCAGGAAGCTTATTACGAAAGTGTTTCGTTCTTTCCGTCATATGTTAACCTAACATATTAAAATAACCATTCACTTGTATCAAACCTTTGACAATTTAAAAACAATTATAAAACGGTTGTTTTTTACACGGCTAATTTGAGTTGGTCATATTTTGTCAAAGGACTGATACAAGTGACAGGTTATTTTAGGAACGATACATTTTCGTAGTAGACCTCCAGAAATTCTGGAAGTCTACTACGAAAATGTATCGTCCCTCCCTATCACACGCTACATTAAACAGTTCTGGACCAGAACTGTTTAATGTAGCGTGTGATAGGGAACGCCTATATCTAGCAGTAATCTTCCAAATGATAATGATGATGAATGAAGTTTAAAAACATAAATAGATGATCATAGTTTAATTATAACTAGCTGTCCCGGCGAACTTTATGAAGTTCGCCGGGACATATACCGCCTTACAGTATTTTTTTTTCGTTCGCTTTCCCAATGTTTTATTATTTATTCTGCTATTCGGGGCGGAGACAAATCCAACAAACTATAAACCATTAAAATCGGTCCAGCCAGTCTCGAGTTATAAGTGTTGGAACAAACACGACTTTGTTTTATATATTCTTGTATCAAACCTTTGACAATTTAAAAACAATTGAAAACGGTTGTGTTTTTACACGGCTAATTTGAGTTGGTGATATTTTGTCAAAGGAGTGATACAAGTGACAAGTTATTTTAGGAACGATACATTTTCGTAATAGACCTCCAGAACTGTTTAATGTATCGTGTGATAGGGAACGCCTATATCTAGCAGTAATCTTCCAAATGATGATGATGATGAATGAAGTTTAAAAACATAAATAGATGATCATAGTTTAATTATAACTAGCTGTCCCGGCGTACTTCGTACCGCCTTACAGTATTTTTTTTCGTTCGCTTACCCAATGTGTTAATTATTTATTCTGCTATTCGGGGCGGAGACAAATCCAATAAACTATAAACCATGAAAATCGGTCCAGCCAGTCTCGAGTTAAAAGTATTGGAACAAACACGACTTTGTTTTATATATTAAGATTACTAGAATAGGTACTGCACTGTTATCAGATTGCCTCCGCCTCGTGCGGTAGCGATCCTGATTAGATACCTGTCTACCGCAAATCATTAGTTATTCTTGTGTTACGGTTGAATGTGTAACGTAGACGGTGTGATTGCAGCCATTAGAACCCATATCTTACTTGTGAGGGTGGCCATACTTGTATTATGTATTAGTGTGAGAAGTTGATGATACGGAGTGTGAGTTGGTGAGTGAAGAACGAGATAAGAATGCGTGGTGTATGAAGAGGTAGAGAGTGCTTTATTGGGTTCATAAGCTTACAAGTTCAAAAACAAAACTAAATATAATTAAAAACTACCTACTGAAAAAATAAGCACTATTATTATGAATTTATCCAGATTTTTCAAGCCAATAGTTTTAAAGTTTAATATTTTGCAAACGGATCTCTAATTCGAAAAATAGTCTTAGCAACAGAAAGACGGACATGACAAAACTATAAGGGTTTCTTGTCAGGACTACGGAACCCTTAATATTTTGACGAAAGAAGGACTTATGTAAAAAAAATTGCTGTAAAAAAAAATTACAAACTAACATCAGCATTGTCCGAACTCGTACATCAGTATGAATATTTAAAACTTTAAAACGCACCGTAATTCTGTTCGAAGATTATCCCAAAACCGTGTTGTGTCCAGGGAACTATCAGGGCGGGTAAAAAATTATCTCCCCGCCAGACGGTTGCCATAAACTTGACCCATTGGGCAGTGTGGAGAAAGTCACGAGCGGTAGCGATTTTATATTATTAAAAAAACTTATAAATGACTTTGATTTTGATTCACAGAAATAGAAATAGTAGAAACGCTACTGATAATTAATAAGTTGAATGCGAAACGTGACGTTTAATAACGTTGCGTTTCGTCAATTGTTGCGTTTACGTTTTGTTAATTTATGTTAGTAGAATTGGACTACTGAATTTAAGTGCAATAAAAAAACGCTTTAGTCAATAGGTCAATAAAACAAAAAGGGTGTAATTTAAATAAACATTAGTGTCTCAAAAATCTACGGTTAAAGAGTATTGTTGTAATTTTTGTGAACACTTTTTTTTTAAACTATTCCACCTAGTACGAGTAAAAGTATGAGTCTATTAAGTAGTAATCTTGAGTGTAGGAAGCATGCAACATGACTGCTAAAGTATTTCTTTTTACAGATTCTATAAAGCACATACAAGTGTTTTAAGGAAACTTTTTTTTTTTAAATAAATTAGGCCAACACCTAGGATTTTCTGGTTTCTTTCATCGCTTCAGCTCATGCCTTGCATCACACTTCGCAGCTCCATTAGTTATTAATACAACGGGTTAGGGTACATCTGGTATAATGGCCCACTAAACAGTGTTCCCCCGGAGTGTTCCGTCGGCGGCTGGGGCTACTTCAACGATTTACCTGTCTGATTTAACATTCTAGGTAATGTTAGTTTTGGTGGTGACGTAGAGTAAGTGTTAAGTGGCCAGCCTACCTGTACCGGGCGTGTCTTGTTTTGTACTGGGTATTAGACAACTGTTTTGGTAATGGTAACATAACAAAATGTGGCAACTTTAAATGAAACTCAAACTTCTTGATTTGATTTAGTTAATAAAAAGATTGTACAATTTTGTGAAGTTATAAAATATCTTGATTTAATAGTTAACGGAGCCGAAACGTGGAATATGACAGTAAAGCTGGCCCACCGACTACATGTCACTCAGCGAGCTATGGAAAGGTCGATGCTTGGGATTTCGTTAAAGGATAAAATCCGAAATGAGATCATCAGGCAGAGGACTAAAGTAACGGACATAGTTCAAAAATGTAGCAGGCTTAAGTGGCAGTGGGCTGGCCACATCTGTCGCAGAACCGATGAAAGGTGGAGTAAACGGGTTCTCGAGTGGAGACCACGCCTAGGCAAACGTAGTGTAGGACGACCCCCCAGCTCGATGGACCGACGACCTTAGGAAGATGGCTGGCAGTGGATGGATGAAAAAAGCGGGAGATCGTGCTCTTTAGCGCTCTTTGGGGGAGGCCTACGTCCAGCAGTGGACTGCAATAGGCTGAGATGATGATGATGATGATAAATAGTTAAGGCGTAACTTTTACAGTCAATGCAAAGTCATCCAACCGTCTGCGTTGATAATACCTGCAAGGAATTGAGATGTTATTGATATAGATAGAAAAAATTTTTTTTGCAAAACACAAAGCACACACTTTATAATAATTTAGACTAAAGCTAATATTTCTAATATTATTAACAAACAATAAAAACATTTTAATGAATAATAAATTTAAATATATATAAAAAATAAAATAAAAAAGTTAGAAGTAAAAATAAACTAACATGAAATATAGTGTGTGCCGCAGCGATGCAAAAAGCAGGTGCTCAGTGCTGGTACTGCTCAACGAGATATGCATTTTGAATATTCCTTTTGTTTCATAAAATTCTAGTTATTTATTCAATTATACAATATGTTAATTAATAAAAGGCGTTCCCGTTAACCTGTAACAGTACTATTCCGCACTACTATTTTAGTTAACGAGAACGCCTTTCATTAATTCATCACCAGCCTACATCAGTCCACTGCTGTACACAGGCCTCTCCGAAAGGAGGATTTTGCCATAATCGCCACGCTTGGCAGGCGGGTTGGCGATTGCAGTTTGGCCAATGGTGGAGAGGAGACGCTGCTGCCCGCCTTCTTATGGTGGTTCTCCTGTAGTCTCCTCTTACGACACCCATAGGAAGAAAAGGGGTGGGGCAATTCTTTTAACGTGCTGGCACCACACGATTATTAATTACCTTATTCAACAATGGAAAAATCACCAAATAGACTAATTCATTCGCTGTTGAAGTTGCAGGCGTTGAAGCCAGCGTTGTAATGTATCATCCAATATAAATTAAATAAAATTAAACAACTCTTCTAGTTCATCATCATCATCATCAGCCCACACTAGTCCACTGCTGGACATAGGCCTCTCCAATTGCACGCCACTCCGCACGATCCACGGCTACTCTCATCCAGCTCCTGCCAGCAACCTTGCGAAGATCGTCACTCCATCTAGTCTGAGGGCGTCCCACACTACGCTTGCCGACACGCGGTCTCCACTCAAGAACTCGTTTACCCCAGCGGTTATCGGTTCTGCGACAAATATGGCCGGCCCACTGCCACTTCAGCTTGCTTATTCGATGGGCTATGTCGATGACTTTAGTTTTCTGTCGGATTACCTCATTTCGGATCCGATCCCTCAGAGAAACTCCGAGCATAGCCCTTTCCATAGCTCGCTGAGCGACTTTAAATCTGTGGACCAGCCCTATCGTGAGTGTCCACGTTTCGGCTCCGTATGTCATGACGGGTAGGACGCACTGATTGAAAACTTTCGTCTTAAGACTTTGTGGAATGGGCGACGTAAATACTCGACGTAATTTCCCATATGCTGCCCAGCCTAGCTGTATTCTTCTACTGGCCTCTCTCTCGAAGTTGTTTCTGCCCAACTGCAAAATTTGCCCGAGGTAGACATATTCCTTAACAACCTCGAGATCACTGCCTTGCACTGAAATGGGTTCCGGAATGATGTGGTCGTTGAACATAACCTTGGTTTTGTCCAGGTTCATCCGCAGACTGATGCGTTGAGAAGAATCAGCAAGGCCGTTCAGCATGGATTGTAGATCCTGCAACGTTTCGGCCACGATGACGATGTCGTCCGCAAATCGCAAGTGTGAGATGTATTCACCGTTGATGTTGATGCCTTGTCCTTTCCAGTCCAGCATTTTAAACACATCCTCCAAGGCATTTGTGAACAATTTGGGGGATATAACATCCCCTTGTCTCACACCTCGATGTAAGGGGATATGTTTAGTTTGCTGGTTCTGTACTTGGACGGCCATTGTGGCTGCATTGTTGAGACACCTCAACACTTGGATATATCGCCAGTCGACTTGGCATCGCTGCAGGGATTCTAGAACAGCCCAGGTCTCGACAGAGTCAAACGCCTTCTCATAGTCCACAAATGCTAAGCATAGGGGTCGATTGTACTCTTCGGACTTCTGTATAATCTGCCGCATTGTGAAGATGTGGTCTATGGTGCCGTATCCTCCTCGAAACCCGGCCTGCTCTGGTGGTTGAAATTCGTCGAGTCTTCGCGCAAGGCGGTTTGTGATGACTCTAGAAAACAGCTTGTAGACGTGGCTTAGGAGCGAAATGGGTCGGTAGTTCTTCAATAGGGTCTTGTCTCCTTTTTTGAAGAACAATACGACAACACTCCTACTCCACGCCTCCGGAGTTCTCCCATCAAAGAGAACAGTGTTAAAGATGTGTTGGAGTTCCTTCAACACAGGTTTACCGCCTGCTTTCAGAAGCTCAGATGTAACACCGTCCTCACCAGGGGCTTTTCCGTTTTTGAGCTGTTTAAGAGCCATCTCAATTTCGCCTAGGCTGACTTCTGGCAAGTCTTCGGTAAAGTGGCGGGTCAATATGGCTCTGGAATCCTCATTTTCGGGATCAGGTTGAGATGCATGCGAGGCGTATAGCTGGCTGTAGAAGTTTTCAATTTCAGAAAGAATCTCTGGCCTTGAAGCAACGACTACGCCACTGGCCGTCGTCAACTTCGTCAAGTGGCTTCTCCCGAGAGACTGGACAAACACTTTCGATCCCCGATTTTGCTCTATCGCTCGTTCAATTGAGCGTGTATTGGAGCATCGGAGGTCGTAGCGTACTAGTTTGCCAATCTTCTTGTTGAGAGCCCTTTGTTCGGACGAAGTGACAGGTGGGTCCTCACGTCGTTCCTTCATAAGCCTAAGAGTCTCATTCGAAAATTTCGACTTCTTGCCTTTACGCTGAGTTGCGCAAAATCTCGTACCTTCCTCCCTGAGAATTCCGACCACTTTTTCGAGGGCCTGGTTTGTATCAACAGCATTTGTGGTTTCCATGGCAGCAAATCGGTTTTCCAGTTTGGTCTGGAACGTTTCGGATCCCACGATGGTTTGGAGCAGGTTAGGACGGAGCCTGGACTTCATCAAGCGAACACGTTCGAGCTTAAAGTTGATATTCAGAGAGCCTCGGACAAGTCGGTGATCACTGCCGGTATTAAACCTGTTAATCACTGAGACGTCTCTGAATATAATATGCTTCTTATCCGTCAAGATAAAGTCGATCTCATTTTTTGTCTTATTATCGGGGCTACGCTATGTCCACTTTCTTTGGGGCTGTTTCTTGAAGAAAGAATTCATCAAAAATAGCCCCTCTCTCTCGAGAAAGTTGACAAGCATTTGCCCCCTATAATTCCTACTGCCAAAACCAAAGGATCCTACTACCGATTCGCTGCGATTTTGTACTCCCACTTTGGCGTTGAAGTCCCCCATAACAACGTTGTAGTGGGCCTTGGTGGTGAAGTGTAAGGCCTTGGATATGTCTCCGAACATATCCTCCACTTCATCGTCAGAGTGTGTCGAGGTCGGTGTGTAAACTTGCACAACCTTGAGACTATACCTCTCGGTTAGCTTGATAACGAGATACGCAACCCTGCTCGACACACTCGACACTTCTACAACATTGTCACAGAGGGTTTTGTGTACCAGGAACCCTACGCCACCCTGGGATAGCTGGTCTCCCTCTCGGTAGTACATAAGGTGGCGCGATTCAAGGGTTACGGTGTCCTCCCCCTCTCTTCGGACTTCGCATAGCCCAAGAATATGCCACCTTATCCGTCCGAGTTCCTCTTCCAGTTGTGCCAGGTGTTCATCGAGCCGTAGCGTGCGTCCGTTGTACGTTGCCAGGGTCAGTTGTTTATGGCGGCCTTCCGTAACCCGGGGATTCTTCGCACCCCCTGCCCTGCACTTACCATTACCGCCGCCGTGGTCAGGCATAGCAGGGCGGCCGGGAACTAGGGGCCGTGGTCCGGTCTGTGTCGTCATGTTTGGAGGGGTTTGCCCATAATTGCCACGCTGGGCATGCGGGTTGGCAATCGCAGTGCGTAGCTAATTTTACCGGTGTCGCTGCTGCCCGACATCGGTCTGTGTATTTAATTGCTACGCTCGAGTTGTGATGGTTATCCCGCCATCAGTCGGTTTGTCGTCAGAGCCTCGTTCGTTAGATAGCAGGGTGTACCGCGTGCAGGAGAGGTTGACTTGGGCACCGTGTGATGTAACTCTTCTAGTTATTAATTATAATTAAATAGTTTTGACTAACGAACAACAAAGTGATCATATTCTGGTTCCATTTTTCCATAAACTATTGAATTCTAAAGACAATAGGTACGTTCCAATCGCTCAAATGTTTATGTCCAAGTGACACCTTATAAGTAGGTCAGTTCTATTGTCACTTTTGTTTTGAACTTTACCCTGTTCAATATAGGTCGCGACAATTGTTTTTGCTTTGGTGTCAGCTTTACAAATAGGGTAGTTATCCACCACTGGTTTCAAGGGGATAAATATAATATAAATAGTTTAGGAAACCTCCAAAGGGCCAAGCCAAAATGGTACCCTGATTCCGTATCTTGCAAAAGCAATGTGATAGCGAAATTCTGGCTTTAAAATCGCAAATTGACAGCAAAAAAAACAAAAACAAATCAATTTACTGTCAATGCTGCCAATAGATTTTGACACTAAGCGTCAATCGGCCGGTGACTGCGCGATTATTGTTGATTGGTATTTTTTAGGGAATAAGGGTGCCGGTATTTAAATGTTTGAAAATTTTGTGCCTTTTAGGGTGGGTAGACAGAGATAGCGAGAGCGTTGATACACACACTTGAAAACGTTGAAGCACACATTTGTAACTGATGCAAAAGGTATGAAATTTAAAACATTTACCCGTTTGGGCTGGCTACCCGTTTCGGGATTATTGCCCATAAACATATTGTTTGGCGACTTTATTTTCACAGTGGCGCAATTAACCGATCAGATGATTAAAAAAAGATATCATTTTTAATAGTCTAATTAATTTCATTCGTATCGGGTTGAGCTAAGGGACTTCAAGTATTTATAACAGTAACTCAATCTTTATTCGTTGATATAAAAATATTTTATTTTTTGTTTCAGGTATGAATTTTAAAAACCTATTCCTGGAATCCAATGTAAGTATTTTTGAACCTGTTTTGCATTGTATTTTCTTTGTGTCTCGTTCCCGTAGACTGATGTATTGATGATTGTACTGCTCAAATACAACATTGACCATCGGACCTACATTGTCGTAGGAGAACATTAAACTTATTTCAATGTTAATCCTTTAGTAATTCTAAAAAAACTAAGACCTAGTATTTTTATACTAAGTAATTGATTTAGAAACGTCCGCGTGTTTGTCAAAACTTTTATCAATAGGTACTTTAAGTTTCTCGTAACTCTTATCCTCGGGAAAAAATCATCAAAAAACCGAATCAGTCTTTCAGCTAAGACCTCTTTGGTCCTCAAAGCCTCTGTCAGCAGATTTAATCACTGAGCATAGTTCGTCTTTATTTTTTTAGGACAGACATTCCGGTTACAATCAATAAGGGGCGCACTCTGGCGGATTTACAATGAATCTACCTTTTGCGATCTAAGATGGAAGATCCAATCGAATGTTCTTAGTGTCCACTTTGCGTGGAACGTCCTTTCTTAATTGTACAAGTCTAACATTGTATGTGATGTGTGTGTATGTGTGTGCATGTGTGGTGTTGGATTAGTAGGTAGTGATTTTTCTCGGTTTGAGGTTACGAAAACAGTTATAAGATACGAAGCAATTTCCTACGATATGATAGAGCGCATTATTAACACATCGAAATCGAATGCATTAGGATCTGACGGGATATCAATGCTCATGATAAAATTAACACTACCATACTCTATGCCAGCTCTACTAGTTATAGTGAATAGATCTATCTCGGAGGGAATTTTTGCCGATGCTTGGAAGTGTTCTGTTATCACACCTATACCAAAAAAGGCGAAAATAGACGGATTCGATGACCTTAGACCAATAAGTATCTTACCTGCCGTTTCCAAAATAGTTGAAAAAGTTGTGCTTCTTCAAATTACACCATTTCTGGAACAGAACGATATTTTGCCCTCTTTACAGTCTGGATTTCGTAAACAACACAGTACCACAACGGCACTGCTCAATATTACAGACGATATACTGTCTGCTGCTGATAAAGGCTTAGGGACTGTTCTGGTTCTGCTAGATTTCTCCCGGGCCTTCGACTGCGTAAACATACCGCTGCTCTTGGCAAAGTTGGAGTATTTCGGATTTTCGCAAACCGCCGGTAGGTGGTTTGAATCATATTTCTCGGGACGAGGGCAAAAAGTCAAGTGTACTGGTGTGGATTCGGTGTCAGTTTTGTCTGAGGAGTTGCCTGTTAAGAGAGGTGTAATTCAGGGTTCTATTTTGGGTCCAACTCTATTTGCAATTTATACGGCTAAGATTGTTGACGCTATCAGTCATTCTAAGTACCATCTTTACGCTGACGACACGCAATTGTACGTGCATATGAAGCCCAGGCAGGACAGCGTAGCTACGGCCATAAAGAATCTAAATTCCGACCTTGAGGCAATAGCGGACTGGTCAAGGAGTCACGCGCTTGTGCTTAATCCAAAGAAAAGTATCTTTATTATATTGGGTACCCCACATCAAGTACGTACTATTTCAGAATTTACTCCGGTTGTTGGAGTGGGGGGTGACCTGGTGCCCCGCGAGGACTGTGTGCGAAATCTCGGTTTGATGATGGACGAAAATCTGAGGTTTGAACGTCACGTTCTAAGTAAAATTGGCCTGTGTTTTGCTTCTCTAAGAACTCTATACAAACTCCGGCCCTTCTTGTCGGAGGAGGTTAGGCTTTCTCTGTGTAATTGCCTTATACTATCGCACCTTCAATACTGTGATATTGTGTATGGACCTTGCTTGTATCAAAAAACTGCGCTTCGCGTACAGAGAGTTCAGAACGCATGTATGCGCTTCTGTTATAGCATACCGAAGAGAAGCCACATTTCTCCCGTGCTGGTCAGGTACAGATTGCTGAATATGCAAAACACTCGGGCACTAAAATATGCCTGTTTTGTGCAGTCATTGTTCAAATCTCGCTGTCCTCTATACCTTTATGAAAAATTAAAGCCCAGAGCTAGTCTGTCACGCTTGAGACCAAGAAATGTATCTTTTAAGCTTCCTAAATTTTCCCTTGCTAGCACGAAGGGTTGCTTTAAATATGCCGCTTCCAAGATATGGAACGATCTGCCGCCTCCAGTCTCAAATGCTCTGTATTGTTCAGTCACAACCTTTAGAAAACGACTTTTAAACGTATTATTATCGAAACAGGCAGAGAGTTTAGGTCTTCCAAATAGTGCTAGCGGGAAAAAAAAATAATATAGGAACAGATTTTAGTCTTTAAAATTAATGATTTATATAATATACTTATTTTATACTTTTATAAATGTTTAGGGTGTTAGGTGCTTCACACATTTTCTGAAAAATGAATTAATGTTTAACTGTATTGTTATGTAAGTTTTATGAACTCATTATAGCTATAAAAGGCTACGGCAGAATACCAGCGATGCAAGGATTTTCTTTCCTAGCATTATTAGCTGAGTCGTAGACCCATTTGTCTCATTAATTACTTTTATACATGTTTTGTTAATATTTCTATGTATTTTTTTTTGAGACAAATAAATAAATTTTATTATTATTATTATTATTATTATAATTGGCGCTGTCGTCAGATACTGAGAGATAATACAATACTAAGTATTTAAATCAATCTTTATTTTAGATCATTTACTCTCAGTGGTAGATTACAATCAATTTAATTTATTAAAAAACACCTCCCATACCCTCAATACCTAAGTTAATAATAAATAAATTAAGCTTTTCTGGTAAACAAAACTATTTAATAATAAAAACCATATATTTAAATAAGTACCATAAGTAGTTTCGGACATTAGTTTATAACTACAGACAGCCAGACAGACGCAGCGAAGCATAAACATAAAAAAACATGATTATTTAGTGATGTAGGTAAGTAAAAAAAAAATTACTTAAAATTCAGTTGTATACGATATCATCGCTTATTGTTTAAGTGGTGTAAATTTGTTTATCCTGTAAATGCATTTCTTAAACTATCGGATTACGATAAAGCTTTGGTAAGTTGTTATAAACGCCGAAAAAGGATTTAAAATTAAATAAAAGACCAAGCAAACTAAGTCGCGGAAGCAGTTTGTATTCATGGAAATAACGTCATTACACGTGTATGTTTAAAGATGAAAAAGATTTTCGTGTATCTTTTTCTTTTACATTTATCGTTTCGTGTAGATACAAGATTGGTAATAATGATTGCCCGAAATTTCTTTTTCAGTCCCATCCCAAGAAACAATTATTTTTTCTTGTTAAATCAAGTTACCTTAAAGTATCTCGCATACGCCCTCATCATTACCCCATTTAACTTCGCTGGAGTTATTATACCACCTAACGAAATTTATACTAAATCTCTTACGTGTTATAATATATCACAATGGCAACCATGGGAATTTCATTATAGAAAGCAAGTTGGTATGATAAAGTAATAATCCCCGACTTTGCCCCAGTAAGCGGATATACTGAAACTCATTAAAATCGGAGACGAACTTAGGCGTTCACAGCGAACGATACGGGCCCGACACGACTGAGAAGTTTGGCTTTGTTTTAATTGCTTTGAATATAAGTGCGATTTTATAAGTTGGGAAGTCGTTGACCAAGACCACTGCAGCGTTAAAATATTCTTATTAAAGTAGAATTAGTTTGGAACAGTGATAACTTCTTGTTCTTGTGTCGGTGCTATATTTTTTAAGGTTGTATACTTCGCCAATTTCAGAGCTTTAAGGAACAGTTCCATATTTTATATTTGCAACTGCTTTGAGGTTATCCTATAATAAGGCTTTGTCCATGTCATCGTCATCATCATCATTACAGCCATAGGACGTCTACTGCTGAACATAGGCCTCCCCCAGTGACTTCCAGATTAGCCGTTTGAAAGCGACCTGCATCTAGCGGCTTCCTGCAACTAACCTTTTTTTTTCATATTAGACACCCTATTCTGAATCTAATCAATTTTCATTTGCTTTTAACCTAAAGATAAGTCATTAGGTTAAAATCAAATGAAAATTTCCAACATGCTCTGCGTTTTCCTCTATCGGTATGTTCCACAGACCTGCGTTGTGGACGACACTCAACTAAGCACAAATTCTAAGCAAAAGTTGGAGTTGTGTCATGCAAGGTCGATCTACTTGTGGAATTGTCTACTTAAATACATATCTGTAGTATTTATACATTCGGTGCAGATTTACCACAAATACTTCCTTGCATTATAAAGCCTGATACTGCAAAAACTTAGATGAAATCTTACCTCCGATTTTATAATACATGGGCTTTAAATGAAATTACACTTAGCTTGAAGTTGATGAAAAACACTGCTTTGAAACCTGCAGACTCAGTTGAAATTTAGTGTGCTTAATTCAAAGGACTTATTTCCCTGATCAAGATATACTTCGTAAACGAGACAAAGCACCCAACACCCCAGTAACGTAAAAAGTAACGTTTATTCTTCAAAAAATAAAATAAGTACAATGTCTTTCACGACAAAAAAAGAGAAATATCGTTAAGTGTAAACGACGTTTTTACTAACCATTGTTTTAGGTAAAATAATATAAATTACGAATGATTTTAATAAATGTTAAAATGAATTCGTATGAAAATATTATTAGTTAAAAAAGCCTTCCCTTCATCGACCTTGATTGTAATATAATATTTTCAAGGACAATCAACTTTTTCCCTTCTTTCTCACTATTTCTAATACTGTTACGGATTCCAGGTTCGTAACCCGGTCTGTCTCCTGGTTCTTCTAGTAGGGTTGTGGACACCAATCATAAATAATTCTAAGACATCATTTATTAAATCTGACATCTTATTTTAGGCCCGATAAACTGGTACATTATTATTTATTCGAATAATCAAATTTTTGTTTGCTTTAAAAACAATAAAAAGTTAGGCAGTTGAGTACGCTAAACAATGACGTCAAAGCTTGCTGTCGCCATACAAATTATAGGGCAGAGGTGCGTTTTGACAGCTCATAAAAAGTATTTCAATTGATTGGTGGTGTCAACTAGCCTATAATTATAATATATTATAATTCTTACTTTAAGAGAGCTTACAGACGAGCGACAGTATGTCGGTGACTTCTTGCGACATAAGTCGGCGACGATCGGCGACAGTCACCGACAGTCGTTGACAGTCGCCGACAGTCGTCGACAGTCGCTGATAGTCGCCGGTCGTATCGGCGCGATGCGTCGGCTAAATTGAATAAGTGTCGTCGGCGGTTATTGGCGACTGTCGCCGATCGTCGCCGACTTATGTCGCAAGAAGTCGCCGACTTACTGTCGCTCGGCTGTAAGCTCTCAGACGGCGGCAATAAGTATGTTGTCTGTCGCATATTAAAAAAACATGATCATACATAATGTTTTAACATTATGACAACTAAACTACATTTAAATGCTAATCGTTTCTAATCACTCGCTCTAAATTAGCGCAATAACACATTACTTGTATCTATGCTTTAAATAATTTATGTGGATTCAATCTACAAGTATAATTGCGGGTTGAAACTTAATTTACATTTCTATTTTGATCTGTATCGAGTTTGTGTAATCCGATAATGACGGATCCATTTAGGTGAAAGACACAATTATGGTGAATGAATAATTTATCCTTTGAGCAAACGTTGCGGTAGGTATTACCTAGTTTTCTACGTTTAATCACTTTACAATTAACAAATAATTAGGTATGACTAAAAATAAGGTTTTTCTTTAAAGTATACAAAGTAATATTCCAACAGTGAAGTTTTAAAAGTGTACAGTAATTCAAAAATTGCTACTTTATAGGAGAACAAAATAACTATATAAGAAATTAGAATAGAAGCGCCATGATCACGGTGTTACTCCGTGATCATGGCGCTTGCAACAGTGCCGAAATATCGGGAACTCAAAAATAAGGTACATGGTAGCAATCCCGTAACAAACTATTCTAATGTTAGTGACCATGAAAGTTTAAAACAATATATTATATAAGAAATTATAATAACCAACATTAGAACATCCATATTTGAAGTATTAAATTAAATCCGAGACGGTGTTGCCAATTCTGACGTGCTCGCCTCTCGGCTACGGAGTCGAATCTGTCAGCGGGCTCGATATGGTAGTCCTTAAAAACTGTTAAGTATACAAAATGATTTATCAATAGACGTTTTATTTTTTACTTTATCCTTAAACTAACGTAATATATCATTGTTTAGAAAATATCACGTGTCATCATCGCAGAACATTTTCCCGCAATCCCAAAAATATCAATATACACCCTTCATCAAGGGTGTATTGGGTAAAAATGCCTGTCATCTCCCCCCGCATACTAGGAAGGGGGGAGGTGGGTAACTTTTATTTAATGCGAGTGATCGATGGCCTATATACATGTTTCAAGGAATACGGCGACCATTAGTACACTTTTTTTCGTGAAATGAAAGTTAAATTCTATGTACCTACCTAAAGGTAGAATTATTTTTTTGTTTATTTATAAAATATAAAAAAGAAAAGCAAAGTTATTAATAATGAATTATCTTTATGAGGTGAACTACTTACTGGCATAAACGCCTGAAGAAGTTCACTACCATTATTTCGTCTCAATAGGAAGAGCATACGCCCGGATATCAAAAGGCCATGGGTTCGAATTCCAGTAGAGCATACTCATTTCTATAAGCATTTATTAACCCAGCAGCACAGAATAACTAATAGTACTAATAGTACCCTGCAGGGCACATCAACTTTTAACCGACATAGACTATAGACGATCACTGTACAGTACGCGCCATCGATGTTGACCACTGGAGATGAGCTTTGCGCATCTTTCGAAACGATCATCGTATCATCGACGTGTGTGCGCGGAGCTAACAACCAATCACGGCCGGCGGTGCAGCTGCGGCGCGCGACTCACGAATCACGTAATAGAAATGGTCTTCTGCGCAACTTTCAACGCTCTACTTCCGTGCCGCTAAAACAAATTGTTTTTACAATCACACCAATTATATAGCCCTGAACTAAGCAAAGATTTTACTATGGCAATTGGATAGCGGACAAAAATACTTGAATACATTGAAAATTTTTGTTTTAAGCAATTCCATGCAAGGTTTAATTGATGATAAATAACACTTGAAAAAAATCATCGACCTCAGGTGGGACTTGAACCCACGTCCCATCGCATGCCGGGCGAGTGCTTTACCAACTACCGATGATTTTTTTAAGTGTTATTTATCATCAATTAAACCTTGCATGGAATTGCTAAAAACAAAAATTTTCAATGTTTAAGCATTTCTGATCCCAATAGTCTAATATTTGTAAAAATATTTCTATAGGGTGTTGACGGTAGTATACTACTCAGCTATACATATAGCTACAACATTGATCAGAGGTACGCTGGCTTTGACAGCGAGAAAAAACACTTGAAAAATTTCATTGTGTCACGTGACGTCCTCGGTAGCTTAGTTGGTAAAGCACTCGCCCGGCATACTTGAATACAGTTTTAAAAATCCATGACTTAGGTCCAAATGATTGGGATCATCACACAAACATTATCCCTTCAAGTTCAAGTTCAAGTTCAAACGTTTATTTGCTAAAAACACAGATAAAAAGGATTTGAACCCGCGATTGCTGGCTTTTTAGAATGGAGCGCGAACCACAACACCATACGGTCGACACTTTATTATATAAATAAATAAATATTGGACAACATCACATACATTGATCTGATCCTAAGGTAATTTGCTAAAGCACTTGTATTATAGAAATCAGAAACAACGACGGTACCACAACACCCAGACCCGAGACAATATAGAAAAGTTCGTTTTCCACATTGACCCGACCAGGGATCGAACCCGAAACCTTAGAGATGGCGGCGCTATATACAGTCCGGCGTGCTCGCCTCTCGGCTACGGAGGTCGTCAATTATATAAAAAACTAACATTGATTTCGGTAGACGTGATATGCAAATGAAATAAGTGTTTTTAATTATTTATCAACGCCCAATTCCAGTGACTACCAAAACAAAATGTACAATATTAAAATACTTTTATATGTACCCAAATGGGTGGACGGGGGTAATTTACGAGTTCAGAGGCAGGACCAGACACGGACAAACTGGGGTCCGCAGAAAGCGCTACACCATTTTTCCCGTGTCTCCTCTTTTTATTTATTTTAATTTATCTAGTCCCGTCAAAGGGGCGGTCGGTATACATTATTTCGTGAATAATGAAGTGTTGCGGTTTGTTTACGAGCCTATATGTAAATTTATAAAAAAAAAACCGGTGCGGTTTGGAGAGAACAAACAAACTGAGTCCGTGAAATTGATATTGTGCCGTCAACATTCGAGCTCGAATAAAAATTATGAAAAAAAAAAACTTTGATTGCAATTTTTAGTTATTCATCAAAAAAATCTTGCTTTTTTAAAAATTTTATCGTCAACGCGGCGACTGCAGCTTATTATTAAAAAAAAACTGCCTATACATATGAGGCCAATATGGAAGTCACTGGGGGAGGACTATGTTCAGCAGTGGACGTCCTGCAGCTAAAATTATAATGATGATCATAATAAATCCTACTGCAGGGGACAAGCCTCACCTCAACCATGAGTGGTTTAGGCCATAGGTACTCCAGCACGCGGGCTCGTTGCGGATTGGTGGAGGGTTGTGGTAAGGCCAGTGACTATACTTACTGTCAGACGTAATCAAGCCGCCTCTGACTAGGCTTCACGACCAGTATCAAGCGATATCAGCCGAGTCCAACTTTTAACGTGCCTTCCGAAGCACGGAGATCCTCGTGATAGGTAAATGTCACTACATAGTTGGAATGGTCACCCATCAACTCACGGCCACGGCGTTGGTTGCTTAACTTTAGTAATCAACTGCCGCCACTGAGTTACGAGCACTTAAGGAACTAGCTGACTCTGTCTGTCACATTAATGAACAAGCAACTGTAAAAATCAAAATGCTTATTACTAGACTTTTGTAAATTAAATACAGCGAACTCTATTTAAATCTTCTATGCCAACGTAACCGAGTACACGAATAGTACCTACTTTGCATATTTAAATCCGGCCAAGTGCGAATCGGAGTCGTATTGTCATAAATGTAAATTTTCATGCAGATAACGAACTTTTATATTTGAAAAGTCCATTTGTCTCGGGTCTAGATGATATGGTCATCATTTTTTATATTTGTAACACATATATTTAGATCAGCGGGGTAACCATAAACTCTTGAAACAATCTCAAAGCTGTCAAATCTGTCAATTTTGGTACGTCATTACATTCATAATTTGACAGATTTGATAATGTTTGACAGATTTGAGATTGTTTTAAGGGTTCGTGGTTACCACCCTGAGTTAGGTATGTGATGGCTTTGAAAAAAGTCTGTAGTTCTAGTAAGAAAATAGTTGTGTGTGGAGATTTTAATATCGATATATTAGTAAATTCACCGAATTCAACTCGTTTTCTTAATCTTTTTAAATCCTTTAATTTAATTAATGAACCAACAAGAGTGACTCCCACAACAGCAACTTGCTTAGATAATATTTTTTGCAATAGCAATGTAATAGATAAATCAGTTATAAATTATTTAAGGTCTGACCATAGTGGCCAGAGGGCGTCGTTTGAGCACCATCATGTCCGAGGAATTATAGATGCTGTCTGCAGGCCAATAACCGTAAATAGAATAGACCGATTTAAAGAAAAAATTTGTGATGGTATAGATTCATTAAAATCTAGCAGTTGCCATAGTGTTGATCTGTTATATGAGGATCTTTTTGGCTTGATTAAAAATGAATTTGATAAAATTTTTACACAAAAAAAAATAAAAGCAAATAAAGTCAGGTGTAAGTTTAATGAATGGGCTACACCTGGTATTTACAAAAGTAGAAGAACATTATATGACTTGTATAGTCTAAAAGCAAACACTCAGAACCCACAGATCATAGATCATGTTAGAAATTACTCTAAAATATTTAAAAAAGTATGTGCCACTGCAAAATCAAACCATCTTCGAAATATTATTTTGGGTTCTGATAATAAAGCAAAAGCCACATGGAACATAATAAATAAAGAAACATGTAGGCGTAAACAGAATGATCACACTTACTCTCTTAAAATTGGGGATAAAATAATTAACTCACTTGCAGAAGTTGCAAATGCTTTCGAGGAATTCTTTTCAAATATAGCTCCCTCTACAACTAAAGATCTGACTTCTTCTGCTGAACTAGCTGAATCCCTTCTCAAGTCGGGTGTTAATGAGTGCAAAACTCCATTTAATTTTAGACATATTAATCCTGCCCCCTAACCATGAACTCTAAAAACAATCTCAAAGTTGTCAAATCTGTCAATTTTGGTACGTCATTTCATACAAAATTTGACAGAAATGATAATGTTTGACATATTTGTGATTGTTTTAACAGTTCATGGTTAGGGCCCTGATATACTAATAAAAACTTTCAAGGAATTAAACATGAAAAAAACTGAGGACTTATGGGGGATCTCAGTCAATATTATCAATACAATTATAAATACGATAGCCCCTTATCTTACAATTATTTTTAATAAATGTATTGAAGAAAAACAGTTTCCTACTTTGATGAAATTTAGTAAGATAATTCCTTTATATAAATCGAGAAAAATGATCCTTCAAATTTTCGACCAATTTCAATTTTACCAGTACTTAGTAAAGTTTTTGAAAAAGTAATTTTTAATCAACTTTTATCACACTTTGTCCTCAATAAATTGTTACATAGTAAACAATATGGCTTCACGAAAGGTAGAAGCACTGCAGATGCTGGAGTTGCACTCTTGAAACACGTGTTTGATGCTTGGGAAAGTAGGCAGGACGCTTTGGGAGTTTTTTGTGATCTTTCTAAGGCTTTTGATTGTGTGGACCATCAAACTTTACTGAAAAAACTTAGACACTATGGTGTGGATCGTGCAGAGTGGCGTGCAATTGGAGAGGCCTATGTCCAGCAGTGGACTAGTGTGGGCTGATGATGATGATGATGATGATGATGGTGTTTCATGCGATGCCTCAGATTTAGTAAACTCTTATCTCACAGGCAGAACACAAAAAGTTTGTATCAATGGAGCTGAGTCTTCTGGGTCGCCTCTTACTATGGGCGTGCCGCAGGCTTCGATATTAGGGCCTCTGCTCTTTCTAATCTACATAAATGACCTTCCATCTTTTACGAAAGACCTCTGTGAGACGGTGTTATTTGCAGATGATACTTCATTGATTTTTAAAATCAAGAGAGGTAAAGACTCATTTGACGATGTAAATAATGCACTCTCGCAAGTATTGCATTGGTTCACCACCAATAATCTTATGCTCAATGCAAATAAAACAAAGTGCATCAAATTCACAATGCCCAACGTAAAACTTGTTTCGACACATATAACTGTAAAAGATGAACAACTTAATACATCTAGTTCCACTACATTTTTAGGAATCACTTTAGATTCCCGTTTGCAATGGGGTGCGCATATCGAGACTCTGTCGGGAAGACTTAGCTCTGCTGCTTATGCCGTGAGAAAGATAAGACAACTGACTGATGTTGAAACGGCAAGATTGGTGTATTTTAGCTATTTTCATAGTATAATGTCATATGGAATATTGTTATGGGGCTCAGCAGCAGACATTGAATCTATATTTGTACTGCAAAAGAGAGCTGTACGGGCAATTTACGGCCTTGGACCCCGAGAATCCTTAAAAGAACTGTTTAAAGAAATTAATATACTAACAGTAGCATCCCAATTTATTTATGAAAATATAATGTATATCCGCAAAAACCTGTCCTTATTCCTTAAGAAAAGTGACATTCATAATCTTAACACCCGAAATAAGAATAAACTTGCCGTTCCCAATTTCAGACTGCATAAAGTGGGTAATTCGTTTATGGGAAAATGTATTCGCTTTTTTAATAAATTACCAGCGTCTATTGTAGAACTGCCCCTGTTAAAATTTAAATCGCATATTAAAACGAATTTAATGAAAAATGGATATTATACTGTAAATGATTATATAAATGATAAAAATATTTGGAAATAAATACTGCCCTGCTCGCACAGGTACATTTATCTTGTAATATAAACTATATACTATTTAAAAAGAGGCTGACAATAGTGACCGAGTTTCTTGCGCTACTTCTTCTCGGCGCTAGCCCAAAATTGTCCCGAAGTAGTGGTAGGGAAAAAAATATTGGGACGTGTAAAAGCGCTTAGTTTTAAGCCTATTTACAGAAATAAATTGGTTTTATTGGTTTTTATTGGTTTTATTGGATGTTGACCAGTATTAACATTATTATCACAGCGGAGTATTAGTGATAGGATTCCGTATGTTACTCTTTGGGCAGAGGACTCTTAAATGAGATCATAATGACAAAATATAAAAAATGATATTATAGCTCTACTAGTTCGTGTTCGTGTGCGTCGATAAGCGTTGCTTGGGGCGACATAAACTATTTATTAACAAGTTATTAGTACTTACTAATAAAGATACTTAACGTAACTATTTCGTCCCCGTCAGCGTCTGCCGCCCCACGTGAGTGTTACACTTAAATTAGAACTCACAGCGTCGCGAATAGAATATAGTGTCAACCTCATCATCATGTCAACATATTGCAGTCCTCTGTTAAAATAAGGTTAAATCGATTAGAGGCTCTAATTACAAACGAATTTTTACGATCGTTAGTCCGAGTTAAGGGTACTTGCAGTATGTTAAAGTGTCGGGTAACTTTTTTTGGGAGCAATAATCTGAAAAAGGCTAAAGAGTACATGATTTTGAAATATTCTTTAAAGAAATGCAATATCGTTTAAATCTCTGCGCATATACAATGGCAGAAAGTGGAAGCGCTTGCACCGTTGTGTATAGCCTTCTATGTAGATTCGACATTTGTATTGCAGGTGACGTAAAAAACGTCTCTGAATGGATTCCAGTCGCGTTACGTATGTTTTGTATGCTGGGTTCCTGGCACGAAGGCACAAAACAGAATTTTTATAGTATTTATATCGGAAAACTCAGCAGACATCCGCAGAACAAAACCCAGAGCCTTGCTGGCCCTGGCAACAACCGAGTCGATGTGCCTTACAAACAGAAGCTTGGAATCAAATACAACGCCGAGATCTCGCATAAACTCTACACTAGCAATAATTATGTTATCGAGAGTGTAGTTGTATGTTATGACGTGAAATTTCTAGAAAAAGTAAAGGGAGATCTTTCTAAGGTTGTAGGTCCATCAAAATAGTGTAATGTCATTTAACAAAAACTAAATTACAAGATAAAATCTTAAAGTCGAATATTTTTGCGAAATAGCAAAAACATTTCGTCAAAACCCCGCCACCTGGTGACAGAAATGAACCCATTCACGCTAACAGTGTTACCGGAGGACGAAACTCGGCTTTACTTAACACGGGCTAACTCAAAATTCAATATTCAACGCGACATTTCGATGTAAACATCGCGTGACAGCCTTTGAGGTGGAGTGCAAGTTGGGAAATGAAAGAGTTTTTTGTGACTCTGCCTCGGTAGGCCGCGGCCGTAATAGTGCTAAATACGTAATCTCTAGCCATCTCACTTATCGTAAGGCGCTATGCGATCATAGCGCTTTAAATATGAGAGAGATGGCAATAGAATAGAAACGTACGAACATATGCGCTTGGTGTATAAGTGAGATGGCAATAGAATAGAAACGTACGAAAATATACTTACTTTACTTTATTACAACGAAAAATATTAGTTTTGGTGTTTAAGTTTTTAAACGCTTGATTACTAGCTTAAGTTACAAAATTAGCTCGAGTACGTTACTAAACTACATATTTTAATGGTGTTTTTTACACAGCTTGGTACTAAATTACATACTCCTTGTTCAATAGTACGAATAGAGTAGATTCCGATTCTCCAAGTAGTTAATCATCATCATCATTATGTCAGCCACAGGACGTCCACTGCTGAACATAGGCCTCCCCCAGTGATTTACATATTGGCCGGTTAGAAGCGGCCTGCATCCAGCGGCTTCCTGCAACCTTTACCAGGTCATCTTTCCACTTTGTGGGTGGACATCCCACGCTGCACTTGCCGGTACGCGGCCTCCATTTCAGGACCTTACTGCCCCATCGGCCGTCAGTTCTATGTGCTGTGCCCCGCCCACTGCCACTTCACCTTGCTAATCCGTCGGGCTATGTCAGCGACTTTTGTTCGTTCGCGGTTCAAAGTAGGTATTTTAATTCAATCCGCTACGTCTCACACCTTGTCCAGTATCACCGTGTTTTGTTGCGTCATCGATCATCTTCAACGGCGCTTTTCGCTAGCGTTGAGTGTCGAAAATTACTTACGGCAGCAAACTACGGAGAGCGACAAAAAATAACCTTCCTTTCAGGGATCCGTGGGAGTATAAAAGAGCCAAATAATTATAAAAATTGTTTAATTGTACAAGTAATGATCAATGCTACGTAGAATGGGTTTACTGTAATAAACTGAACTACAATCCTACCCTTTAATTGAGTTTTTTTAAATAAAATTTACAATAATCTTATTTAAACATTTAAGAACATATTTAAATAGTTCCTCCATAACGGGAATCGAGTCTTAAAGAATTTTAACTTTTTTAAATAATTTAAGGTAAATATAAAGTAACTAGGTACACGATTTTCGGACTTCTGCCTTATCCTGTGCTATAAATCAATGATTTTTTTCCTAATTTCATGTTTCTAGGTAAACAGGAAGTTCAATAAATGTTTTGATTCCCTTTATACCGTAGCCCTTGCGACACATTTGTAAAGGTACAGAATCCTTTCTAATCTAAAACACTTTCGCTAACACATTTTCCACAAAAAATGGCAAACAGCGTATGCCTGTAATATCTTGTGAGGAATTGTGCTTTTAATATCTCACACCTAAATCGAAAATCTTCTCAACAGAGCGTGTAAAGAAAAATGTGAATGTAATAAAGTATCCGCGTAACAATCTGTTTTCAGCAAATATTCATAAGAGTGTTGGGGTGGAGTTAAATAAGGTGTCAATTTCGGGACATATTTTTAGAGCACTTTATCCCATTTCTAGTCGATGCTTTTATGGCACTGAGACTTCGTTCTTGACTGTTGTTCCCTTATTCTCTCTTAAATAGCTTAAAGTCATCTATCGTGCTATGAAAAGAGCTATTTGGCGTTTCTTTAGGACATAGGATTCGAAATTATGACATCTTAGAACCAAAATTATCTACATAACTCTTCGATAAAATGGTTTAACGCAAAGCTGGGGGTAACCATGAACTCTTAAAACAATCTCAAATCTTGTCAAATCTGTCAAATTTCGTATAATGACGTTCGAAATTGACAATTTGCTAGATTTGAGATAGTTTTAAGAGTTCATGGTTACCCCGCTGGACTGGCAATAGGCCAGTCCCATCGCTCACACATCTGACAATCATTAAGCAGAAAGTTTTTAAAGTGACGACCATAAATTAAAAGACGAACGTGGTTGTCAACTGGTGACCGGTCAAGGTGATGAGGGCATATTATACTCAGGAGTGGACTTCTTATTCGGAAAGTCTGATGTTGGCGATGAGTTGGGACAAGCTTGACCATGATCTTATGTGCGGCAAATCTATAGCCCGTGATGGATGTACACCGTGAATTTTTACCAGTTGTCTTTCCGCAGCAAAACCCTTAGATATCAACTAAATATATGGTATATCAATGATTTTTAAGTATTAAATATGTTAATAGTTATTTAATTTTTAATGGATTGTGTATTACATTAATGAAAATTTTAAATTAGAAGTGCATTTTTAGTTTCATTCGTATTTTTTATTTTATTTTTTATTTTTTATTTTTTCTTTATTCAAAATCCACAGCTCTTAAAAAAGTTACAATTCACATATATACCTAACCTACAGCCAATAATGGATTCTATATTTATTAATAAACATCTTTAAAAAACAACACAGTCAAGGGGATAATTATTAAGACAAATATTACCTATATAAGAAGAAAAATAAAATCAGAGAGAATACTTGCATGTAGGTGAATGTCTGGCTCTGAATGAATGGTGTAATGAGTACGAGTGTGTACGAGTGTTAATGAGTGTAAATGAAATGTGTGTGTGTTTGTGTGGGTGGTCGGGTTGTCCTACCGAGCTAACAAATTGCGAACCTCTTTTCTAAAGGATCTTTTGGAGGTGCTAAATAAGTCAACTAAAGCAACTCTTCTGTTATAAGTGCGGTGCATTCTACTTACTACTGAATTTTGGGCATAGTTAGTTTGAGTTAATGAGCTACTAAAAAGCTTAGTGTGTCTGGTTCGGGTGCGAGGCGCTCCGAAGGTAAGCGTCTTAGTAGCGAGGTCGGGACTATCAATGACACTGTTGCAAATATTGTAAAGAAAAGTCATGTCTAATAAACAACGCCGGTTCTCAAGTGTCATGAGATCAAAGGATTGACATGAGTGTTCGTAATCAATACACCTACGGTGGTCGCGGAAGCTTAGGTGCTTTATGAATTTATGCTGGATTTTTTCAATTTTATGTTTGTGGGTGACATATTGGGGATTCCAAATGCAGCTACAATATTCCAAAATACTTCTTACATACGTGTAGTAAAGGATTTTTAGACAAGTTACGTCGGAGAATGGACGGCTTACTCTCAAAATGAAACCTAGGTTCCGGAAGGCTTTAGATACTACGGCGTCAATGTGCTCAACAAAAGCTAATTTCGAATCAAGAATTATACCTAAATCTTTTACTGTTGATAACTGCTTGATGCTAACACAATTAATGCTGTAGCCGTACTTAATAGGGTTTCTTTTACGAGTAAACGATAAGTGGGAGCATTTACTAACATTGATATTGATCCTATTTTCCATGTAGTATACACTTAATCTATCAAGATCATCTTGTAGGTAGATACAATCCTGGAGACCTTTGACCTTCATATAAATTTTTGTGTCATCTGCGTACATTAGAAATTTTGAAAATTTAAAACATTTTGTAACGTCGTACAAATAGCATGCATATAACAAGGGTCCCAATATCGAGCCCTGGGGTACGCCTGATAAGACGTCTGTATAATCCGAACGATAACCTCCTAACACCACAGCTTGACTCCTGTTACGCAAGTATGATTCAATCCACCTCAACAAGTTTCCCCTTAGCGGAATTATTTTTTACTATGTTTATGATTGAAATTTGTTCTATACATATTTTTTTATACATTTATATCTAGTAGGGGTATCAGTAGTACTTTAGATTCACTAAGTAAAATTTTGAAAATAAGATATTTTTGTGTTCATATAATAATAAAAAAACACCAACTCGAAAGCGCGTGAAAAACAAAAAACTGTCGCGACGGCGCCTTTTTCTCGTCGATTTCGAGTCTCATTTCTCTCGATTTTTTACTTTTTATTTGACTTTCAGGATAAAAGTGACTACGACTTATAATATTGAGACCAACTCTGTACCCAGCGGAAAGGAAACCAGTAAAACTCTTCGGTTATTAGCTCTACGGCAAATATGATCAGCCTCTGGCACTGAAGCTGAGGTAGCTTGACTGTCATTTGACCGATTACAATTTAGCTCTCTGTCAGATCAGTAAAATATATCTTCTATGATCAAACGAGTATTTTTGTTCTTAACAGCATAAAATTAAGTATTTAAGTTTAAAACTTTTACATATGATTAACTCGTAAGGCAAAATGTTTAAGTCGGTATAATAATCAGTAAACTTGGCTGCCAAGTTGCTTATAGTCTCAATGCATTTTAATTTTGGCGCTCATACTTAATAAACTTAAGTTTATAGAGTTAACAACAGCTCATATAACTTTAGCTTACAATCCATTATGAGCGAACAAAACGCAAGTAAAAGCTATCCTACTTCGTATGTTGTATGGAAAACTTAGCCAACAAATATGCTTCTCGTATAGAGGACCCAGGTCTAAGTAATAAGCGAAATTGCTAATTCAATTATTTTGTATCTTAAAAAAGAAAAAAAATGTAATATGTAATATACGTTATACCTATAAAAACAGTAGGTATCAATATTTTAAACCACCATCGATGAGTATGAATGAAACAATTTTGAAATTTAATCCTTTGTTTTTAAGAAATAAAACCCTTAAGGCATTTATTAAACTTGATTATGCTGGTGTGCCGTGTGGTGCCGGGACGTTAAAAGAATAGCACCACCCCTTCTCGTTCTATGGGTGTCGTAAGAGGCGACTACAGGAGAACCGCCACAAGAAGACGGGCAGCAGCGTCTCCTCTCCACCATTGGCCAAACTGCGATCGCCAACCTGCCTGCCAAGCGTGGCGATTATGGCAAAATCCTCCTTTTGGAGAGGCCTGTGTCCAGCAGTGGACTGATATAGGCTGGTGATGATGATGATGCTGGGTCATAAAGTCTGAACTTACGGTAAAGTTGAACCAGCATAGCTAATCATATCAGTGTAGAGTACCTACTTATCACTGCCAATTCTGTTACCGCAGAAATTTTATTGTAAGCAAATTCGTTTTGGAAATGTTGGTAGGCTTTCTTTATTAAATAGACAAATAGAAAGCGTAATATAGTAGCAATAATTCTAAACAATCAAAAACCGCAAAATGTTAATCTCTACGAGTTCTTTAGAAATCATGCGATGCCACCTTATGTCATGCTATTCTGCATCACGTTCTTGAGACAATTGCAAGGATATTGCCTTAACTAGCGGTCTTGTCTAGATTTCATTTTCACTTCATCATTATATTTATATATGCTACTCTTGTCATTAACAAGGGATACCTAGCTGATTATTAGGTACAATACTGGGTTGAGATTAGTAATTCCCAGCCACTTTCAGTAGTTCAAGTGAGCCCAATCCTCAGCTATTCTATTCGCTGCTAGCAACATTGCGTATACCCTTGCTCCATCTTGTCTTCGAGTCAACTTTCCATTTTCTGAGTAATAGTACAATTAGATATTCTGAGCTGGCGCCCATTACCTAGACGCCACATCGATGCTCTGACCAAAAGTTTTATTAATGTAATCTATGTATTTGTTCTTTTTCTTCTTGTCCATTGCTGTTTTTTTTTTGTTTCCTTTTCTTTTTTATTAATGTTTTTTGTGTTTCGTATCTATTCAATCTTTGTATTGTTGTGTGTATTTAATAAAACGTTTCTGTCTTTCTTTTTCTCTCTAAAAATAACCAGAATTACCTATATCACAAGTCATCCATCTTGGACCACCGCCTATCAAGCGGGAGCACAATAGACATAACCGTCACAGGAAATACCACAGGAACACGACATTACCAACACAATAGGTATTTGTGTTTAAATATGTTGAATACAATGCTCATAGGAGATCGACACAATAGCCATTAAGGACTAGGATCTGCCGCCTTTTGGGTAATCGCCCGGGGTTTCGGGTAAATCTAGTGATTTATGCTTTAGACTTAGAGCAACTTGGTAAGAGCGACGTAAAACAAAGATTTAAGGGAATACTGCTGTAATTACTACTGTACTATGTGCTAACTAAAAGTTTTTGGTAATGGTTTTGGTTTGGTGTCCACTATCCAGACACTTTCTTCGTATCGAAAAATAGTCCTTAATTGTTAGTACATTAAAATGACGACATTCTGGTACAGTGGTTCGCGGTTTAAAAAAATAAATAAATATTGGACAACATCACATACATTTCTCTGATCCTAAGGTAAGTAGCTAAAGCACTTGTGTTATAGAAATCAGAAAAAAACGACGGTACCACAACACCCAGACCCGAGCCAACATAGAAAAGTTCGTTTTCTACATTGACCCGACCGGAGATCGAACCCGGAACCTCAGAGGTTGCGGCGCCATTTAAAGTCCGGCGTACTCGCCTCTCGGCTAAGGAGATCGTCACGTTTGAATCCCGCAATGGGGCAAATGTTAGTGTGATGAGCAATAGCTTTTGTACCTAAGTCAGGGATGTTATAAACGCATTTGGGTGTGTTTATCCTATATCCAGTCGCCATTACAAGATATCTTTAATTTGGGGCTAGATAATTGGTGCGATTGTGGCAGTAATTATAAGATCTGCCTTCTTCTTCAACGCCAGCTTATTCTAGATCAGCTAACTTTAGCTTTAGGAGTAAACTCAGTTATCTCGTTTACGACGAGGTTTGAAAACAAAATAACTTATAAATGACAAATTAATACTGCTTATATAATTCATAAATGAGTTACTTACTACGTTGCGCGATAAATACCAACGAGTGTATTTTTTTTTTTGTGATTTGACATAATACATATTTTTAAATCATAGTTCTTACTTAATAAACCGCCACCACTCTGTTGTTACTGCAACAATATTTTAACTGCAACCAAAAAATAAACTTTTAAAATACACTTTCGAGAGCGTTACAAAGTTCGCGACCCGCAAGTTCTATGAAATATAAGCGCATTTTTCTCAGTTGGACCCGTATAGCACATAATAAAGAGGGTTCCGCAATTGTTGTTCGGAGTTTCAATGTTTGTCGCTTGTTGTCGTGGTGAACTTTTGTCGTGTGGCGTTAGTATCAGCGGAAAAGTTATATTTCTAGTTAATAATTTTTTGATGCATTGCATCGTGTCGTGCATATTTATGAAACAAAAAAGCATGACTCCTAATGCCATAGAAATTCATCTTTACACTCTCTTTTAAACCTATCAATTGAAACTGGGAATAGTTACTCAGCCTATGCAATCAGGTATTTAGGTTTTGGACTGACTAAAGTATCCGATGTGCAAAAAAGCTATTTTTTGCACCGAGAAGGGCAAAAATGATAATTTAGTCAAATATATAAAAGGATTTAACACAATCATCATTATTTTAGCCATAGGATGTCCACTACTGAACATAGGCCTCCCCCAATGACTTACAGATTGATCGGTTGGAAGCGGCCTGCATCCAGCGGCTTTCTGTAACCCTCACAAGGTCCGCCTATCCTATCCTGAAATTCATCAAACGATCAGACTAGACTTAACATTTTGGGCTCTTTAAGGCTTAATCGCTAACAAAGTTAGTGTGACAACTGTGTTTAACTGTTTCTAAAAAACCTTAAACGAAGACTCACAGCTTCACGTAATAACACTTTTGACTGAGGACTCGTCTCAGCTATAGTTTAGTGAACTCTGAAGATATTTTAAAAAGGGTAGCCTTCCAAAGTTTCAGCAACTACTTCGATATTTTTTATTAAAAAGTTATTTTAAATGCATGATTTGTTTCTAGGTGCATTAAGAACAATTTTTTTAAGAAGTTACTATCTACCTAAAACGTATTTTTAAGTTCATGTCTAGAGTCACAAGGGTGCAGCTGTCAGGTCTGATAAAATTATTTCTAAATTTAATTCAATCTCATGATGTCCAATAAGCTACAAATTCGGAACATAAGGTGTCCATAAGGGCGTCTTGAAGAAGATTATTCACTTTGTGCTCTTGAATGCACCTGTCATGACTGTCTTGTATACCTCGGTAGTAGCACAATAAAAAGCACATCACTTGAACAACTACTGTCCCACTGAATGTACAGTACGAGGCATCGATGTTGAATGCTGGGGCAAAGAGTGGGGATCGATTTGCGTATCTTATGAGACGATCATCGTATCAAAGACGCGTGTGCGCGAAGCTGACAACCAATCACGGCCGATGGTGCAGGCTTCGGCACGCGACTAGCCAATCACGTAATCGTAATGGTCTTCTGTGCAACTTTCGCCCAGCGCTTAACTTCCGTGCCGCTAGTTGTACTATATTATAGTTAGAAATAATATCTATGTGACCGGCCTAATTCGATTTCACGTTAAACCAGCTTTTCCAGGCCAAACCGGATTAGGTTTAAATTTGAAGTCCGAGCTAACAACAGGGCCCTAACCATGAGCTGTTAAAACAATCACAAATCTGTCAAACATTATCATTTCTGTCAAATTTTGTATGAAATGACGTACCAAAATTGACAGATTTGACAACTTTGAGATTGTTTTTAGAGTTCATGGTTAGGGGGCAGGATACTATAAAGTTGGTACGAAATCAACTGCAATCCTAGTTTTGTTTCCAGTTCTGGTGACGAACGACGGTGATGATTGGTCGTTATATTATTTGACCTATTTATACAGGGTGTAAAAAAAGGCTTAAGGAAGCCTTAAACCACGAATTCTATACATAAAACCAAGTAGAATGAAAAAAAATAATTGCTGGGAAATGACTTTTATTTTGGGGTAAAAAAAAAACTTATTTCTAACCCGCAATGTATAGCGCGCACGCCACAGACTATGCCTATGTGTGTAAGAGGATCATGTTTCTTTGTAAAAAAGTTTAGTATTATCAAAAAGAAGTCAATTTTGTAATAATCTTTGAAAAAAATTGAAACTTTGACTGTTAATAACTCGGTAACCCGTCATTTCCCAGGTACAGTGTAAATGAAAAAAATGATCGTAATAATACGTAGAATATGTAGTATTCGGCTTCGTTAAGCCTATTTTTACACCCGATATAATCTAAGAAGAACAATCTCGCTTAATACTTCAGTTGAACATAATACTTCGACTATGATAATACACACATAATACTCTTATCTCTACAAGTGTCTGAACGCAAACGCTTATCAAATCTACATCTGAATGGTACCAGTGTTGAGACTATGATAGGATTAGTTGAGTAATACGCGATACTCAAAAGGGGGATTATTGAGGCATCTAATGTCGTTGCCGATTTGTGGTTGGGTAGTGTCTGGTTTAAGGTATGAATTGTAGCGTATAAAATAATAATTTTTAATATTTATTATTTCATACGCTACAATCAATCAATCAATCATAAACTTAAACACACACATACACACACACACTCACGTTTGATGGATGGTTCACATAGCTAGACTTGCATAGACGAATTGTTAATTTAAGAAAAACCTGTTATTGGCCTTACTAAAACACATGTACGTACTTTTAAGTATATTTGTAAGTTACGCTGTTGGTTTTTTTAAATAAATAAATAAATAAATTGTCTAGCCCTGCAATGGATTATGTTATTGTGGTACATATTGTGTTGATAGGATTTAGTTCATTGCCTAAAATGTTATATCCTTTAGTTGATTTATTTAATAGGCTTTTCGTTTATTATGATTTATGTTGCAACGTATTTTTGATAAAATTAATTTAGAACATACTAGCTCCAAAAACTTACTTTATCATAGTCATATTCACAGATCAATAATATTTGAATTCGTTTACGACTTTATGTCTAAGCAAGCAAAGTTCAAAGTGGAGTTTGAGGATAAATCAATCTTACATCTTCGTACCGTTTGGGGTTAATAATAAAATGAAATTTAATAACTAATATTCAGAGGCTCAGCGTTGAATCTACTAGCTTTAGCTTCTCTTGATCATAAAAACCGGCCAAGTGCGAGTCGGACTCGGACTGGTTCCGTACCATTAGGTATCTATAAAAATGGCAAAAAAAACATTTTTTTTGTATGCAAGCACCCTTAAATAAATTTTTTATTCTGGTTTTTAGTATTTGTTGTTATATTGGCAATAGAAAAACATCATCTGTTAAAATTTCAACTGTCTCACTATCACGGTTCTTGAGATACAGCCTGGTGACAGACGGACAGCTACCCTTAGTAATAGGATCCTGTTTTACCCTTTGGGTACGGAACCCTAAAAACTGACCATTACAGCCTTAAATAAATAGGCTGAAATCGAGTTCTTTGATGTACTACAGAACTAAGTTAATCTGGAATAGAAATATAGTTTTGCTCGTATTTCATACAGGGTTTCTTTGATCTCATGGTGGATTAAATTCCTATCGCATTTTTGTTTGATCCTTTCGAATATTTTCTTAGCGAAGAAATATAAAACTTGCAAATAAAAAATCTTGTTAACGAGTTAACAAGCTCAGAATTAGTTTCGAAACTTATTTTGTAGTCTCATTATGTGAAATGATTTTTTGTTAGGATTTAAAATTGAGATTGCTTTATCACTTGAGATTCATGTTTTTATAATTCTGATAAATAGTTTCTTGATTATTTCTGAATCGACTTTAAAAATAAAGGTTCAGAAAAAAAAGCGTCGCTTTTTATTTTTTAGTGAATTACCACGCTTAACTTTTATGGTTATTTTAAGCATTTATTGAAGTTACTCCCATTTTAATTCCGAATAAAAAACTATGAACAACCTAAATACAAAAAAATCTTCATCCTTTTCACCGATTGCCTTTATCCACTATAGGAAGTCAGTATTATACAATTTCTACTCGGTTGAATTTTATTCACGTGATAATAAAGTGTTTAATTATCTATTAAATTTACAAGTTCATTGCTGGAAATAGGCCTCCCCTAAACGATTTCCGCAACCTTAACAAGGTCATCAGTCCATCGGGTGGAAGGCCTGCTCACTCTGGATCTTCATGTTTGTTTGTGGTCGACACTCGAGAACCTTTCTTCGTTATAAACAGTATAATATGAAAAAGCAATATCGTCAACTAGCTGTGCCCGTAACTTATTTAGCGTGAATTACATGATGTTTGGTATATCACATATATCCCACAGGAACATTGTACCGGGATAAAGAGTATCCTTTATGTTAATCCAGATCTTATTATGTATATGTGTGCAAAATTTCATCTAAATCCGTTTAGCTGTTTTATAGAAATAGAAAATGGTTTATTTGACACAAATACAGAACAAGAGAAATACAACAATAAAACAATTACAATAAGGCTTATGTCAAACTTATCACGACGATGATTTTCATCGGGGACCCCGACGTTACGTGTACGGCGAGTGACACGACGGCACATATCGGTTCGGAACACCATAGCACTACAGAATCCGGCGGGGTAACCATGAACTCTTTAAACAATCTCGAAGCTGTCAAATCTGTCAATTTTGGTACGTCATTACATACAAAATTGACAGATTTGATAATGTTTGACAGATTTGAGATTGTTTTAAGAGTTCGTGGTTACCGCCCGGGCCCCTGTAGAAACACAAGAAACGTGTTACACGTGATTGATTTACAAACATCCAAAAATCTTCAAAAACTTTCAAATTTATAACATTAATGGGATATTGTCTTCTCATCTAATAAATAGCAAGGTCTAGTAAAAGAAAGTGAAGGAATCAGTAGTCAATACATGCAAGCTATCTCACGAAAAACCTTTAGTCGTAGGCTGTTTCCGTAAAAATTAAGTGTTTTATACAATATGTTAATCAACGAAAGGCGTTCCCGCTAACCCGTAACAATAACGTGAGAAAAAATATTTAAAAAAGTTTTTATTTTAAAAGATCATGTAAAATAATTTATAGATACGTAAAATTAAACACCCTATTTATGCACACTTTCCCTCAATACCGCCAAACGACAACGTGTCAAGACTTATGAATGGGATTTGAGTAGCGCAAATACGCTAGGTACTATTCCGCGCTACTATTTTAGTTGAACACAGGACGTAACGATTTTTTTATTATATTTTATTTTGATATTATGTTTATTATAATCCACTAATGATGCGTATATAATACGGGCTTAAGGGAACGCCCTCTGTTTTTTAAAGTACTGTATATTCATTTAATTCCTAACATCATGAATAAACGAAAACGTACAACGTGTGTATGGTCGAAGGGTTCCTAACACCGAAAAAAAGGGCTCGGAACAATTATTTGTAATGGACATCCCATCTGAGCCTGCTCGCTGTCACAACACAAAAACAACAAACAGCTCATCAATTACCGTTATTAAACATTGGGGATCATTATAAATTCAGCAAGCTACAGAAAGAGTTACGCTCGAGATTTCTTAAAAAAATAAAATCAGAAATAAGGTTGTTTGGCAGAAAAGGAAAGTTATCGACATAGCTCAAAGAAAGAGATCAACGGAAGGCTACTGCAACAGCAATAGCTTGGTACTTTTGCCGTAGTACCGATGGGATAGGCGTGTTCTTAAGTGGAAAACGCGACTAGGCAAACGCTAAGACAAGTTTGAGCGATAATACACACAAAGCTGCTCGTATTGGTTGAAAAATAATACCTATCTACCCGAGAATAAGGCTCACTTGCGTTCAGTGGAATGGGCCTATATCCAGCTGTGGACTGCGGTGGGCTGATTTTGTTAATGATGATTTTAAATTCCAGGTATAGGTTTGTGTTCTCTAATTCAAAATTTGAGGGTCAAAGGTCTTCAATAATACAAAATCCTAGGCACTTCACATTTCTAGCAATTCAAGCGAGCAATTAAAATAAAGCAAGCTGTACTGGCGTATCTTTACAACCTTCACAGCTATACGGAATAATACTCGGCCTTTGCATTGAAACAAATAAAAGCTGTTACGTGCTGACCTTTGTAAAGAATTCCACTACAGCTAATAAAAGGGCGAAGGGAGTAAATAACGTGGGTGACACACGGCCGTGACAGCTGGCGAACGGTGAGCCGTGCCCGGAATAGCAACGAGCATAGAGACCAGTAATACTCAGATTTTTAGGTATATAAATAAAATTACACAATAAGCACTCTGCAGCACTTTCCCCTTTCTTTGTAGTTGTCCTCTGCCTAAAGGTTGTCTGGAAGAGATCGCTTTTTAGCGATAAGACCGCCTAAATTGTACATCTTTCTGTAAATATCAACTGTAACTCCTTTTTTTGGTGTGCAATAAAGAGTATCTATCTATCTATCTTCAAAAAATTACATACTACCCGAAGTTTTGTCCAGATATTTGGTGTAAAACACAAAAAACTCAACTTCATGTGGTGAAGAATGAAATAAAGGATAGTTAATAGTATTGAATTTTTCCTATGTAAGTAAGTCAAACTACTATGAAATTTTAATTAAAAAATTTGGTTGTCTGTAAAGTTGGTTTACGGACGTTAATTTTACGTGATAACGTCATAAGAAAACATTGAATGCCACACGGACGCATCGGCCGGTGGAGTAGATGAGAGATAGATGCGTCACGATGAGCCGAACGCTTCGCTGGCACGCAGAACGTGACACTTTTTCGTGCTTGCTGCCGGTGTTCATCGATTTATATGACGTTATCACGTCAAAAGTTTTCTTGGAAATAAAACACAAAATACTTTTAGGCAGTTATAAGTAAAAAAAGTTTATAGTTTCAGTCAGTCCCCTGAACTTGTAAAGAGTTTGACGATTATCCGTAAAGAAAGGTACTGCTTCTGAACAAGTGAAGCAGACATTGAGGCCCTTGTGACATTTCAATCTTTTTTCATGGGCCTATAAAACTCAAGTTCAAGTTTTCTCACCCTTATCCAAATCATCATCATCGGATGTTTTCAACGAAGCAAAAGTTCTAAATTTTATGCATTTAAAAAATCTTCAAATGCAAAAAGGGAAGAAAAAACTACTATTTAGAATGAAGATTGTCAGTGTATCCACAGCTTCTTCTATGCTTACGTAGCAAACGAAGAATCAACGTAGTAGGCGGACTGTTAACAGTTGTTAAGATTTTGTAACAATGAAATTGACACTTAGCTTTTATGGACGTATTGTGTTGTTAATGTTGGCTAATTTCCTGTATCTGTTATTGTCTGGTACCTTCAAACATCAGGAAGTTTTTTTTCCAATTGTATTTTTAAGTAAGTGTTAGAAAAGCTAGAATAAATCGAATAAGAATAATGTGACGTATTGTTTACCTACATGTTTAAAAGAGAGGTTACCTACTTTGACCTACTTTAATTTGAAGTAATTTTAATTAGGACCTTTATTCCAAGGTTGAGATAACTTCGCGTTTTTGTCAAAAATATGTTTTTTTTTATTAATTTGAGTTTACTTTATTCCACTAAATGGACGAGGCGGTAAAATGCCTTACCTTGATAATAAAATTGTGAGGTGTGCAAAACCCCATGAGCTCTTTTCAGTCTGTGTGTCTCGTTCCCAATTTGATGGAGAACTTACGTAATACGTAACATGGGTTCTTTAGTTAGAAATTGAAATTAATCGTTCAGTGCGTGTTGCTATGGTTAGAAAGAAGGTAGTTTTTCTTCGATAGCTTTCACGTGAATCTAAAAAAAGACCGATTTCTTTGAAACGGGTTGACGTTTTTTGATAGGGGTATTAAGTTTCGCTATTGTTGGTGTTTTTCCCTATACAGGGTGTACAAGAGAATGGGACACTCCTTATAACCACGTGATCAGCTGGTCATATACACCAACTTTTCCTGTGGGAGCAACATCGAAATCGTGTTTTTTTTCAGATGCTCGATACATAATCATCGAGGAATGCGAGTAAGTTTGTATGGAGCAGCTAAAAAAAATAATTCGATGATGCTCCCTTAAAAAAAGTTATTGTATATGACCAGCTGATCACGTAGTTTTAAGGATTGTCCTATTCTCTTGTACATCCTGTATATACCTTAGTTGGTACTATTATATATTATGTGGTTACGTTTAGTTTATAACTGTGTGAAAAATGTACTTGGTTGTGGATAAACTGTATGGACCAAAAATATAGTTTTTCTTTTTTAGGTTTTTTTTTTATAAACATTAGCTTCTGTATCTACTGTACTACGACATATGTTTTATGTTAAATGAGTATTTAAGCTGGTCATTGTTTTTCATCGTAATCCGCGATCTTTTATGTAGTCGGGCACCGAAGTTAATTTAATCATATAAAATCCTCTAAATACGGCGTTATGACTTTATTCAGGGGAATATTACCACAATTTGATCGCAATACATAAAACAAGTACTGTAAAAAAAAACTTTAAAACAGCAAATGGTAGGTTGATGAGTTGTTGACTGTTCATAAAGAAACGAATAAGTGACCCAAAATTTGGCAAACGGTGTTAAGTACGGATCACAATGTATGGATAATGGTCGTAGCACACATATCAACTTGGAAAGGGATCGTCACCGGATCGCCTCGCCGTCAACCAAGCGTCAACCTTACGTTATCGCGTTACCAACCGATCAGCAGCTCCGAGTCGACTCGGCTACGGCTAGGCGATGCCGCGCTTACGGCTCGCCGTTCGCTAGTTGACGGCTAGGCGGGTTATTTTTTTGTTTGGAATCTAACCTACAAATTCAATAAAACACTCGCGCAACAAGACTGGAAGTTGCCTATGACAGCAGTTCGCTGACACAGCGGTAGCCGCGGCGCGGGGCGTGCACGAGGAAACGGAAAGTCGAAGGATAGCGTACGGTGAGACGTAAGCGCGGGTACGGCAAGTCGTCCACGCACTGTACCGCGGTTCGTGAGCTTGTCTCGAGGCGAGGCGATTATGTTACCATTCCGATAAGTGTGCTTTACATTAGGGAGTTTCATACAAACAATACTAAAATGCAAGAGTTGATAGGTTTACGTTCCGTTTACGAGTTGATATGTGTGCTACGACCTTAAAGTGCCAAATGGATACGTAACAGATAAAAATATAAGGATAAAATTGCCTTAATTAATGTGTCATATAGCGCTATTTGACTATTGTGAAATGCAAAAAAAGTGTTTATCATAAAATTAAGTATTTATTATTATTATATATTATTATGGCCTATATAGAAACCATCCATTCATTGTGAAACGGGCCCTTAATGTAATAAAAATTGATAATGCAAAGGTTTTTTTTTTTTAAACATTGGACAACATCACATACTTTGCTCTGATCCTCAGGTAAGTAGCTAAAGCACTTGTGTCATAGAAAACAGAAACAACGACGGTACCACAACACTCAGACCCGAGACAATATAGAAAAGATCGGTTTCCACATTGACCCGACCGGGTATCGAACCCGGAACCTCAGAGATGGCGGCGCCATATACAGTCCGGCGTGCTCGCCTCTCGGCTACGGAGGTCGTCATATTGGCGATTTGAAATGTAATATAATCTTCGTGTCCATTCCCAAACATGTTGAAGATTAGCGATTAATTCCGTTCAACGTGTTATAAGTTGGGCTGATACGTAAGCTGGTTGCAACTTAAACACCAAACAACGACGCCTCAAGGGAAATCAGGAGCGCAGAAACCGCGGAGCTTAATCATAAGCGAAACACATATTACAACATAATCTTCCCGGGCTTCAGACCTATAAGTTAAACTTCATTCTAGAGTATGCAATGTGAACCAGTTTTTATCATATTATAGAAATTATATTGCTCTATGGATATGAGTGGTTGAAATGAAATGAAATGAAATTATTCATTCTGTATGTCGGCCCTCCTCCGGGCACTTATACACGTCCCAAAATATAACTTAGCCCTACCACCGCTTCGGGACTACATATAGGCTGGTGATGAGAAGAAACGGCGCAACAAACTCAGTCACGGTTGAAGAAAGGTTCAAATTGTTAGGTGTTTTGTTCATTAAAGGAAATTGCAGTTAAACCTACACATTTGGTTATTTAATTAAAAAAAATAGTAGTAATGCAAATTAAAGGAAAAATATTTCATTAAAAAAATGTGAAAAAATAATGTAAAAATATTCCAACTAAATAATACAATTGTTTATTGATCCTAATAGATAAACATTATATGAGTAAGTGTCCAGCATATTTTTTTCTGACTTAGATAATTCATTTCTGGACGTCTTTACATAAAAGATATATAAACAATATTTTTTCTGACAAATAATTCACTTTCAGTCGTCTCTACATAAAAAATACAATAAAATATTTTTTTAAAACCATGAAACCTTTCAATATTTGTTATTGTAAAAAAATATTTTTTTCTGTTAAATTTTGTGCAGTGTCAGAGTACACCTACTAAAGGAGCATGCTCAAAAAACGACAACGTCTTGAATTCTTTCAAAATGTTGCAACCATTATTCACAAAATTACGCGAACGTGAATTGCGTTTGACATATCAACATATAACCAGTGGTGGGTGGAAGTATTACCGCCGATACATCAATCAACTCCTCGGTCCTTCGCTTCTGCTACTTATAAAAATTCCCTTGCGGTACACCCTTTGTTCATTTTTTATTTCCACGCCAGCGATGCGACACAGCTTAGGTAGATGCAGCTTTGTTCATTTGTTAAAAATCATAAAAAAAATGATAAAAGACTGAGTTTTAAATATTATATACTTCTTAATATTATATACTTTATTAAAAAGTTTGACGTTTTATTTGTTCAAGTTCTAGTTAAAACCTAAAGTTAGTCAAAATGAAAAAAAAAAGATGGTGATTCGGAAGCCCGGGCTCTATCGCTAAGACAAATCACTATTTTTAAACCTATTATTGTACACCTGTGCTCCACAATAAATATATAAGGTATGATTATGTGGTTATTTTTGTAACATCCTATATATTTGGGCTCTCAAGGTCCTTGTTGTAGTTTTAAACAAATAAAAAAGCTAAACGCATTACGCTCTTAAAGCGCTGCAAACAAATGAACCTATAAACTATCACAATTTGACCTCAAAATTTTAATACAATTGACAAGTTGTCATTCTATTTACCCTCTTAACTTCAATAGGCGGATCTTAGGTATTATTACCTCTAATAACCCCAAACAACACTGCATTAAGATGCTTATTTCCTTACTCTGTGGCGGAGACCGAAGCAAGTCTCCTTTCTCATAAAAATAATGGGCACCATATCCCGCAGCCCCGTGTTTGACGCCTTTATTAGCGCGTGACGTGTAATAATGTTGTGACGTCACTCCGTGATGTACCTAAGGTAGAAGGAAACGCTTTTTCGTCTGAACTTTGTAGCGTCTTTTAGGATACCATTTTGGTATAAACTTGATTGTGTATAGGCAACTTATTTTATAAGTTATAAAATATACGTATTTTTATATTTATGTCTTGTACCAAATAAAATAATGATATGCCTTTTCTATTTATTTTGATTTTATTCGACTTGGTGTTGATTTAATCTTTACTATATAAAACAATGAAGGTGAGGTGAAAACTATGAGGTGCTCGTAGCTCAGTGGCGGCAGCGCTTTGGTATCGATTACTAAAGTTAAGCAACCAACGCCGCGGTCGTGAGTGGATGGGTGACCATACCGACCATATTTAGTGACATTTATCACGAGCATCTCCGTGTTTCGGAAGGTACGTTAAAGTTGGTCTCGGCCAATATCGCTTGATATTGGTCGTGAAGCCTAGTCAGAGGCCTTAAGGCGGCTTGATAACATCTGACAGCAAGGTTTAGTCACTGGCCTTACAACACCCCTCCACCAATCCGCACCGGGCCCGCGTGGTGGAGTATGACCCAAACCACCTCATAGTTGAGGTGAGGCATGTGCCCTGCAGTGGGACGTATATAGGCATACTTTTACATAAAACAAAGTCGGGTTCGTAATAACACTTATAACTCGAGAACGGCTTTACCGATTTTCATGGTTTATAATTTGTTGAATTTGTATTCGCCCCGAATAGCAGAAAAATATTAAAACATTGGAAAAGGAGACGAATAAAAATTACTGTTATGCGGTACGAAGTTCGCCGGGTCAGCTGGTAAATAATATAAAGGTGTTTAGCTAAATGGTGGCATCGCTTTGGTTGCTTACCGAGGCTGTGAGTGGATGGGTGACCATTCATATCATATTTAGTGAAGTTCATCATGGCAATCCCGTGCTTTGAAATGTATATAAAACAAATGACCCCGACTAATATCGTTTTCGTTTCAATAGTTGGGGCAAGTTTAGGTGAGAGGGAGGTATCAAGTTAAAATTAATATCAAATACTTAAATAGTTAGATACTCTTTTTTGCATATGACACAAAACTAACAGTACAGAAAAAAAAACATTTAGAATCGTACAATTTAGGTTGTTTTATCGCTTAGGTCAGCATTCGATAAGAAAATCTTGAAGTATTAAAAAAAATAATGCAATCAAAAAATAACCATGATGAACTGTCATATATCATCTGTCAATGACGTACGAAATTGACAGATTTGACAGGTTGAGATTGTTTTAGGAGTTCATGGTTACCCCACAGATAATGTTGCATTTCTGGTACCCTGGAAGGAATCAAAACTACCTAACTACCTATAGGCACTTATTATTAGAATCTTGAAAGAAAAAACCCATGCTTATTAACAAGTTCGAACGTGTCAACTGCCGTCTAATATTTTTTTTAAATTAAAATGGAACAAACGATGCGAAATGAAATAACTTAGCTTTCAATATGGCCTACGCTGAAGAGGTTTGTCTTCTACATGGTATTGAAAATACATACCTCTTCCGAGTTCTGTTGCATAGCATTACTGGGTATGTTGGTCGGTATCCGTGGTGGAACATCTTGAAAGTGACCGTAGCGAATTGTGTTTGCTCATGATGCGTTCAAAATTGTAAACAGATTTCAAGTCTAATGTAAATCCTCGCTTTTACTTTGACGAGAGAAAATTTAAACTAAAATGAAAGTTAGTGACAGTTGGAATACCTTGATTTTCAAAGTCCTTCGTTTTGAAAAGTAGGTCAAAAATTGTCAATTGAAGCAAAGGTTCACACTATAATTTACTTGAAACCATCTACACAGGTTACAAGTAAATTCAAATATAAAATAAAATTCTTAAAACCTTAAAGCCAATCAAAAAGTTACAAGGTAGTGCCCAGTGCTTGCGACATTGAGGTATAATGTACTAGCGTACTAGATAGAGAACACATCTCGAACTAAATGTTTCAGCCAAGCATTGTAGTATTGAGCAATCAAGAAGCAGTTTTGACAACTTCAATTATTGACACTGACTGAAGCTTTGTAGTCCACTGGACTGGAATGCTTGGCTGAAACATTTAGTTCGAGATATGTTCTCTAGTACGCTAGTACATTATACCTCAATGGCATGCGATATTGTTTTTTGTGATTGATTCAATCAGTCCTAATAAGTATTTTGTAAATATCATGAGTCTTTTATAAAGTGAGAATTATATTAACGTATTATTTAATAACTCTGAACACGTATAAAAAATCAAACTCAGATTCGTAGCCCGACAGATTTATCAGGGGCCCATTTACACAGACGGTAAAAACTCCCTGCGGAATAAATACATCAGTTCGACGCGCGCGCTTTAATTTACCGCCCCGTGTGGTGCGAGCCGGACAGGTATAAACGGGAGTGGACGTAGCGATAGGGTCACCATGGTTTGTTGTTTTTTTATAATTAATGCGGGTCAGAGAGCAAACAATTCGACTTATTTTATCTTTTTTTATTTCAAATAGCGAACTTAAAAGTCCTACCACGTTTGGCACAAAAATAAAAGTGAGGCCTGGAAAAATATATGGAACAACATCGAGAAATTAAACGACGTGTCGTAATAAAGGATAAGGTGAGGTTTTCAAACGGAAAAGATTTTTTCTTCAAGCAAAGCTCTTTTTATAAATCGTTAGGTTGACAAGTCTTGCTAGTAACAATATTAAATACACAATCGGTGTGATTGAGTTTATGAATCATGTTTCATAAAAAAAAAAGTGGATTTTTAACAAGTTTTACTTAATGATGGCCCTACAAAACTTGTACGCAAATAGCAATGATACATTCAGTGCCGCAACTTTACCGTGAACTCAAATTAATACAACACAACTACATTTATCATACATTGTACGTAAGCGAAAACATTAGTACGCCTGTACGGTTGCAATATCTGCTCTCATTTTTATAATACTTCTCGTATATTTTTATATCAAACGCTGTTTTTTTCTTAAATTAAAACGTATGGTTACCCTACTATCTGCCTAAGGCGATGCTACATCTAGGTAACAAGCTAACGAGTAGGTATGATAGGCTATTCCGAGTAAGATTGCACCGTCACTTTCTTGACATAATCGTGACGCCAAATAGCGATCTATTCGTGTGAAAGTCGAACCATATCCTTTAAATGGGATGTGTCAACAATCTCATTATAATTATTGATGCTCCACAAGAATGAGTTCTACATTCCATTTAATTTTTTTTTTTTAAATTCCGATGATCCTTATTTTAATAAGTTGTTGTGCACGGGAAAGTTGTCTGATGTTTTGGGCAACAGCTATGAGCATCCTATTATATGTATAGTGGACAGATCAACTTTGATCTCAAAGATTCGCCAACTAACAACCCTTAATATTTTACACCTCCTATTGGTTAGCTTGTTGCTGATTATATTACTCTAGTGCATATACTTTAAAAATTCTTGAAGCGAAAGATTTTGTATTTGATCAGTAGAATTATCGCTTAACAGGAAGTTAGTAAGATGTACTAGAACCACAAATACCAGCCAAAGCAAGACTGCGTTGGACTAACGCTGACTTTACACTTGAGTAAAATAAATAGATATAACTTATACTTTACTTTTGGTTAAAATGTTTTTTTTTGTCTCACCACATTTGATAACCTTATGGTCACCCCACTAAGATGGCGCCTAGTCTAGGTAGTGAACTAACGAGTCGGTTACACCGAACGCGCCGTCACTTTCTTGACATAATCGGGAAACCTCAGATGGCTGTTATCCATATTGTATGCAGGTAGGGTAACCATATCGTACATACTCATTACTGACCAAGGTTTACTTAAGTAATAAATTTGATATTTGAAAATGGATATAACAATGTATGTTTATTTGTTTCAGGTGAGAAAATGGGATAGCTTGTATGTGTTAGTAAGTAACTTAGTATTTTAAGAGGAGTTAATCTTTGAAAAACAATGCTAGTGGTTTTTTATAATTTAAAAAAAATCGTCCAAATAGCAAAGAGTGAGTTTAATCCTCACTATAGGCAGTTGTTTTTATATAAAGAAAAAAACTTTGGCATAACCATAAATTTTAAGAGGTGGCTCAAGATTTTTAAACTACTTTATTTAGACTTACATCAACGTGGATTTTAAGTAAATACTCCAATTATTATTATGACTGTGTTTTACAAATAACCATAATAAAAGAGTGTTATTATTTAAAAAAAAATAAAAAAAATAGTAATAAATTTAAAATTTTATGTTTGAGAAACTGTGAGCAAACTTTACGACTATCCTAAAGGAAATATTTCCCTTCACCCAAACATGTTACCGTCATTATTTAATATTGTTTCTTTAACTTTTTCTCACAGGCTCATTTGAGATCCCACCCATAAATCCTTATGCTCAAAGCAATAATTCATACTTAAATTTTATTATCACTTGAATTTCCTTTCGGATACACAAGAGTGTTATAATATTATGAGAGTTCCAACTCCTACATTATCTTTATGACTTCACCGTGTGGTTTAAGTTATAAGAAAGTCACATAAAAGAGTCGATGAAAAATACAATGAAGCTTTACGGGTAACAAGTGCCAAGTTTTATAATAGCTGTATTGACGTAAAATGTGTTTTAAAGTCTATTCTAGACAAGAGAATACGATACTTGCTAAGAAAATGATCTTAGTTTGCAAAAGGTGTCGTTCTGTACTCAGTGGCATCTGTATAAAGACGATTTCTTAATATTAAAATAAGTATCATATGAGTATATTAAAATCGATTTAATAAGTTATTGTAGGTCGGATTTTAAACCAAGTAAATAATAGCTTGTTGAATATCGAGCGGTCCCATGAAACCGCATATCAATACAGTTTCTAATGGGACTCGTTCTGTTGGGCTGAGTGGTTGAGATTAGGCACTGCACTTAAATGTTTTCTTGAAAATAAAACTTACGTTATTTAGTCACCACAGAACGAGCTCTGGTTAATTTTAGGCTGAGTAATTATTTTTATTGAGTAAATAATAACCTACCATGTTAGGTTATAAGTAAAACAAAATGTAAAAACACAATTAGTTTGATGTTTAAAATAAAAACAAACTACGATCTACAACACGATAAAATAGGCATCATAAAAGCTGTTTTTAAAACAAAAGACACTCACAGAATCTTTAGTCTTTTGTTTTTTTACTTACACCATTTCCCAGCCGACCGTCATAAAAGGGGGTGTGCACACTGAAAAAGACATCAGGGGCGCGAGATTTGGGCCTAGGTGTGAAGTTTGATCGTCGTGTCACCGCCTTTACGAGGGACCTTTTATACGCAGTGTTGACTGTGATTAATTTATTGATTTTGAATAATATGTTTATCGTTTTTATGTCACTATAAAGATGATTTTAGCAATTAGTCATTAAGCTGTAAACTTTTTTAACAATGAACTCGTTTTGTGATATTATATTTTAACTTCTAACATACTTATAATACCTATCTGATTCGCTGAGATGATGAATTGCGGAGATCTATGACTAATATCCAATCATGGCCAAGCGTACTCTGGATAGGATGAAACAAAACGCTAATCAGCAAAAGGCCAATAAATCTACGAATCTTTTCGAGCAGAATCAATTAATTACACTGTGATAAAGTAGCAAATGGTGCAGTATGTGAAATATGTAGTATACAGGGTGTACAAGAGAATAGGACACTCCTTAAAACTACGTGATCAGCTGGTCATATACAACAACTTTTTCTATGGGAGCAACATCGAAATCGATTTTTGTTTTTCAGCTTCTCCATACAAACTACTTGCATACCTCGATGATAATGTATGGAGCATCTGAAAATAAAATCACGATTTTGATGTTGCTCCCATAGGAAATGTTGTTGCATATGACCAGCTGATCACGTGGTTTTAAGGAGTGTCCCATTCTTTTGTACACCCTGTATGAAAGGATTTATCAGTTATTGGAAGGGAATTAAAATAGTACCTAACCTATGATCATAATTATATTTTTTTTTATAAATAGATGTCTGAATGAAAATGAAATGAAATTTCTTCACTATCGTAATCCAATAAGTAATTCTTTCATCCGTAGCAGCTACGGCAGATATTTTTAAAACACATTATGTTTGTTAAGTTATCTTATATGAACCCTTTGATTATGAACATGTCTAGATTCCCTGTTCGAGTGTCATAAACGTCAAAAAAAATATAAGCCAACCGTTGGTGCCAATGTTTGTTTCGCACGCTCAGTGGCGCGCTTGTTGCCATAGCAACCAATAATTGTTACCATAGTAACCATAGTTGTTACTCACTCTGGCCTGTTCTTTTGGTGACAATTGCAGCACCACACTCTTTCTAGACAAATTATAATCAAAGTATGAACCGTAAATTTTTTATCGTTAAGTAGCCTATAACAGTATCTGCCCCTCTAGCATGTGCAACAAAACACGATATGATACTATATGATATAGCGATTTATCGCATATTTTTTGTCAAAATATGAACTTTTATTAAAAAAGCAAGCATAGCCGTGACGTCGCCGGCTCGGACATGCTTACTGTTTCAATAAAAGTTCAAGATGGCGGCTATGTTATCATATTTTGAAAGTAAATTGGCGATAAATCGCTATATCATATCGTATCATATCGTGTTTTGTTGATCGTGCTAGAGGGGCTGACCTCTAAACTAGCTCTATGCAAAAAATAAAATATTTAATTGCATTTAACACTACACAGTATGAAACAAAGTCGCTTTCTCTATCCCTATATCCATATGTATGCTTAAATCTTTAAAACCACGCAACGGATTTTGATGCGGTTTTTTTAATAGATAGAGTGATTGAAGAGGAAGGTTTATATGTATAATGTAGTGTATTTAGTATCAGCATCGCACCCGTGCGAAACCGGGGCGGGTCGCTAGTTATTTATAAATTCAACATACCCTAATTAGTAACCTTTCCTTTATAGTCCAGAGCTCAGACTACAGATTCCATTTACTAAAAGAGTCGTCCAAACATTTCTCCAATAAAAGAAGTAGTCATTTGCAATTTCACCGCTTCAGTTTTCGTCAGTCGCGACGATGAAAATAAAGAATCATTTCGACAGGTCAACGCATAAAGAACTTGCTAAATGGACGCCTAGGGCTGTCATTAAAGTTATTTTACAATTTTTCTTTTTAAACTTACATATTATTATTATTATCAGACAAAAATAATTTTTCAATCCTACATTTTTGCCACACTGCCTCAAATAATAAACTTGTTAGTTTTTCATTTAGGTATTCTTTATGATCTTAACTACTCGCTAGAAAAGGGCGTTTAATATAAAAGCATTTTTATGATATTTATTAATTACTAATTAACATTGTTACTATTAACCTATCAAGCTTCAATTACCCACCGGTGGACGCAAATAATAGATTTTTTATTGTGTCTCTTGACCTTGGCCCGACAGGTTAAAGTAAGACATAATATTAATTATTTTAATTGGATAATAGACGTTTATCCAATTAAAATAAACACCTTTAGTGTTCATGAAATTTAGTTATTTTTTAGGTTAGGTATTTTCTATACATTTTTTTTTCCTACAACCACAACAATTACCTATCCTCAAAATAAGCTAAGCATAAACTATGGCGACTGATGAATGATACACATTACTTTAATACTGGATCCGAACCACTGTACCGTTAAGTAGTCTACGTTTGGCTTCTAGATTTAGTATAATTCGCCCTTTATTTAGTCGCCATAGTACAATCTCTGCTTGGATTAGAGCTACATATTTTTTGCGTAAAAGTTAGGTGAACCTTTTAAAAATATTTAGTTTAAAAGTTCATTTAAACTCAGAAATTCAGTATTATTGTTAGTAGACAACCCTGGCAGCGCTCGCTAACAAAGTCGTCGTTTTATACAGCTGCAGCTGCAGTTAGTGCAGTATGCAGTTACGTACCAGGTTTATTGACGTGGAACAGACAAACTATTGTTCTAGTGGCTTAAATATTGGTCCGAAATTTAGATTTGACCCTAGAACAAAGAACGGTTTTTCGCCTTTGTCTACCATTTTGCTCCTGTTTTCATTATGTTTATTTTTTTATTCAAATAACCAAGTCGGGAAATTCAATGAACAAAAACTTTTGGATTTTATAGAAAAATACCATTCCATCAATGTAGGGAAATATTGTGAATGTTTTTTAAAAGTAATATAATAAAATATACTAGATAGAAAATAAATTTTATAGTACTATGTATTTTAATTGCTCAAATTAGTTTTTCCTCGGCTCCATCTAGTTAGGGGATTTTTAATAAACGAAATTTTATGTACATCTCTTAAGTAATCTCTGTCTTATTATTAATTCGCGGAGCGGTTTGACTGTCAGTACCTGTACCACTGCAATATGGTTAAATGGTTAACGTACTGAATTGCGTCAAAATTCAGTTGTACCAACATAGTCTGGCTTTCGTCAAAATTAAGTAAGTATTATCATAGTTTTAAGTGTCATTTTGTTACTAATTGGATCAACGTTGTCTGATGAATAATATTTATTTGATAAAATTCTATTGCTGAACATAGACCTCTTGCAAAGCATGTAACGAAGCTCGATCCTCAGCTATTCTCCACTATACACAACCAGCAGCTTTACGTATAATAATTGTTATACCTTATTAGATAGACAATGCTCATTATTTATTACCTTTTCTTGATTCCAATTCATTCATTGCCATGCGATAACAGACTAAAATATGGAATAGAAAAATATTTATTTGACACACACACATACCCAGAATACAAAATAATTACTTAAGATGAAAAAAATGTGCCAAAAGTATTTGTTGTGACAGCCAGGGACATATCACGACGCTGATATTCAGCACGAAAGTAACTAAGAAGATTCTTAGACGAGCAAGAGGCATAGACTAACCGCCGTATTCAGTGACGTCAATTAACTAGTAAGATAATAGACTTTAGTATTACAGGTTTTCGTAAGTAAACATTAAACTTAAGTGAAATCTTTGAGTGCAGCAAAAAGTCTTTATTAGCAGACTCCAATCATGCCGAGAGTAGAGAAACGTAATAAATGAAATATATTTTATAATTATTCACAATAATGGTGGTCCTTATTCTAAATTGACAACCCTACAAGCAAGCGTCTCGCTAACAAAGTCGTCGTTTTATGCAGAGCTGCAGCGCGCTGCAGTTACGTACTATGTTTATTGACGACTGAATACAATGAACCGTATTGTAGCTGCTTTCAAAAGAAAGTTGATCGTAAACAGTAACGATGTAAAGAACATAGTTTTTTGTAATTCAAACTCGATTCGAACTGTCTATACGATTTTAAGCGTCACTGCACATAGCTAGAGATGGATACCTATTCTGTCATCCGTGTCTCTCGACAGTTACAAATCGCCGACGGGTCAAGCACGTGACAGCCATTTGTGACCATCTTGTCGATCCTGTAAAAAAAAACCGTAACCACTTCGACACTGAACTCACTCATCGACGATAACTAATGTGAACCCATTCTGTAACGAAATAGAGTCTATGTTCATTTGTACCGTGTAGGTGATATTTAGAGCGAAATATCGGTGATTGGTACTTACAAAACAAAAGTTTTTCTGTATATTTTTTGTGCTTAAGTTATTTGATATAGATTCTTGTGTGTGAGTTTTTTCATACTTCGCCATTGTGATTTTGATGATGTTACACGCACCGTTTACTCAAATGTTTTTATTTTGAATTGTCCCCAAAATGTAGTAAAATCAGCAGCAGAAATCTCCGCTTAACGGAGTTTTAATTGATAAAGTTAACATAAAAGTGGTCTTCAGTGGAATTATACATTTTCACTCATTACTTCTTCTCATCTCTTCTCGTTTCCGCATGGTAACACTGGAAATTAAAACTTGCTGTCAAACAATACTCCTTGAAGCTGTATGGTAGGTGAGAAATGGGTCGTTAAAGTTTGTTCTCCTGAATGTTAATATAAAGTACTTGACAAGTTTCTATGTTTTTGAATAGTTAAAGGAATTACTTGTCACTTACCAAAACTGCTAACTTAAGAATTTCTTATTCCCATGCGAAATTGCGAAAGCATGTTAATTTTGGCAAGGGTATGTCACTTACCTATTGTGTTATACCTTATTTAGCAAATCCTTTTTTTGGTTTGCAGCGTATTCTCTGAGGTTTGGTATTTTTTACGGTCTATATGTGCCAAATTTTATTCAAGTTCTGAAAACGCGTATCACATTGTTTCTTGACGAAGTAACATAAACCCACGAACTTTCTAGCTTATAGTACAAGTCCGATACGGTCCTCAGTAGAACGTAACGTGAAGAGGACTATTACGTAAACATAGTTGCTATGCCATAATACAAAACCTGCTTTGTTTTGGACTTAAATGTTTCTTTGTTTTAAACTTTCATGGTCACTAACATTAGAATAGTTTGTTACGGGATTGCTACCATGTACCTTATTTTTGAGTTCCCGATATTTCGGCACTGTTGCAAGCGCCATGATCACGGAGTAACTCCGTTAACTGAGTTACTCCGTTAACTGAGTTACTCCGTTAACTGAGTTACTCCGTGATCATGGCGCTTGCAACAGTGCCGAAATATCGGGAACTCAAAAATAAGGTACATGGTAGCAATCCCGTAACAAACTATTCTAATAGAATGTTTTTATCATTTATTTAAAATTTATTGCACAGGCGAGTACAATTGGCTGACTTAAAGTTATACATAATTATCTACCAGTCAAACTGGAGGTAATGCAGCTAATGAAATTTATGGCGGAGTATAGAGTAACTGAATAATATTGAGGACAACTTGTTAAATTAAACACTATAATTATAGTAATATAATGACATAAATGAATATGCACAGAATATACATATTCTATTCACACAATAATTACTTCATTACACACATAAATAGTACTAAAAATACATACGGAAAAGTCGAACATTGATGAGTGAAAAGGTTATAAATTGAAGTTGAGGGTGAAGACAAAATTATCAGTTTCAAAAGGCCATCTTTATAAACATTAGCAAATTGTCTATAAAAAATGTATGTAAAGTAACGAAACTAGGTATTCTTAGTTTTCGACACAGTTCAACTTCAAATAAATTTATAAATACCTACAGTTTTCGAAACAATAGAACGGTTCAAACAATCAACAAAGGAATCTGTGAGGATTCTCCTGGAACAACTTCGATGAAACTCCGACAGCTAACAATTATAGTTTTGCGTGAAAAGAACTCCTATTTGTTATAGGTTCTTGAAAAGATGTTGAAATTGCAGTTTACTCGTAGAGTCAAGGTTTTGGTCAACTTGTGTTTATGGCTTCCATATTTTATTGTTTTTGCGAGTAAAACATTCCTTCTAACATAGCAGACTCTGTCTTATCACCTTATTTATATTACTTTTGCTTGGATGAAAAGGAATTTAAATCATCTTAGCCTTTTATCTGAAAATGAAAACTTCAAACAAATTAACTTACTTAAGGTTTTTTAGAAAGTCGTTGAAGTGTTTACATTAACCTTAAGATTGTTCTATGTCATGTGTATTTTTAAAATAAAATTGGTACATGAAGTGATTTTGTAGTCAAATGTGTTAAAAACTCATATTTATAATCTTAAATCAGAATTATTATGCAACATTAAAATTTGTCTATTCACGAAAGGTGTTTTTGTCTTTAAGTTGCCGAAAATGAGTACCTAACAATGTATATTTTGAAAGTGAAGTGGCAAAAACAGTCAACATTTTCTTTCTTAGGCATATTTATACGAAATTTTCAAAGAAATAACGACTCAAGACGGCAAAAGACGCACTGGTGAGCAAACGCCTTCGGCCTATGGCAGGTCGTAAACTAGAAAACGAGATATGAAAACTTCCTCCTCGGAGACTAAAGTCACAAGGAAGACACGTACAGAAGATCTGATTTATACTTTTGCAATTCATCACCATCCTATACCTATCAGTCCACTGCTGGACACAGGCCTCTCTAAAAGGAGGATTTTACCATAATCGCCACGCTTGGCAGGCGGGTTGGCGATCGCAGTTTGGCTAATGGTGGAGAGGATAAGTTTGCAATTACGAATCGGCAATTTAGGTTATTTAAAAAAAAACCTACTGTACGTAAAAACTATAGTACTTACATAGTTATGGTTTTGCAATAAATAATTGAACTAAATATATTTGTAGCGATTGATTGATGTAAATTAATTATGATAATCGCTATGATTTGAATTTATTAATCGACGTTTGTGTGCAAAATTTTGATTGTAAAAGCTCATTAAACATCCTGAAATCTATGTTTTAGCGATAAGACATATTTTATTTTATTGTTTTTTTTTTATAACAACATAACACGGAGTCTGGTTGATTTTGTTCGTTTAATTTTTATTTTCATACCAAGTAAATCTACTGCTTAAATGTTTATTATGCTGACGTTTTTTGTTGACGAGCCGTCACAAAAGATTCCGAGAAGTTCGCTGAGTAGGGATGTCGAGTCGAATTTTCATTTCCAAAGTGTTACGTTTCATAAAGTTTCTTATTTTTGTTGGGAAATTGGAAGTAATGATGCTCATTTTGACACGCTTTATTTTCAAGGTGTCACGTATTTTTTTCTTTTGAGATTCAAATTATTTTATTTACAATAATAAATAACTTGGCAAATATGTTTTTCTCCTAGATCTTAACATACGTAATTTCTGTACCATCTTGTTCACTTAAATAATAATGAAAAATCTCCGTTTAAATTATTAGAAATAAATTGATTCAGTAGTAACTAAAAATACCACAAAATAAAACATGAAAGTTCAGTCTGTATTAGAAATATGCCATAATGTGCATTGATAAACTCGAAATAAATTTAACATTTCTAATAAAACTTAAACACTCACTAAAAGGACTGCATAAGTGATGAATGTTCAGCTGGAAATGGAAATTTATGTTAACTTGTTAGTCGTCGTATCAGTTTAAAGTTATGTTTCAGTTGTTATATTTTAAATTACTAAATTCGTATCTTTAAACATAAATTTGTGTCTAAATTAGTGCATAATAAAAAAAAACAAGTACTCTTTTTTAAATGGCAACCCTATATAAGAAAAGAGCGAATTATTCATTCCCTCCATTGTAAGAATATACTCGTTTGTACGCAGACAAACCGAGTTTGGGCGATAGCATTTAATGATCAGCTGATAAAATACCCGTCTTCAATTCTGGACAGCGCATTATCCGAGGAAATTGCATTTGTTTTAGTCAAATTGATAATCTTGATAAATGTTTGTTAATTTTTCGAATCGCAAAACTAAAGTAAATAATAAATTATTTCCACAATCACACCAATTATCTAGCCCCAACTAAGCAAAGCTTGTATTATGGCGACTAGGTTTATAAACATCTATGACTTAGGTACAAATGCTCGGTGTTCATCACAATAACATTTGCCCTTTGTGGGATTCGAACCCGCAACCGCCAGGTATTGTATTCCGGAGCGCAAACCACTACAAAAGAAGGTCGTCAAATGTGACAATAAGGAGGCCGTATAAATTGCAGAGCTGAAAACAATTGGGGAAGAAAGGTTCTCGATGACCTCGATCTAGAAGACGCAGCTGGAGCGTGGTCAGACCGAGTGTGATGCAACAAAACGAACAAACCTTAGAGAAGTCGCAGCCTGGGCAGACCGAATGAGACGCAAGCAATAGAGCAAGCTTCAGATCTTTTGCTGTAGCGTTCTCTAGCTAAGGCCAACAAGCAGTGAAAGGCTGATGATGATAATAAATGTTTTAAATAAACCTAGTTAGGAATTTTGCGATTTGCAATTCTTGCTGGTGGGTGACATCTAACATGGTGTTAGGGTATGATGCTACAAAGCCGCAAAATGTATGTGATGCAAAAACTTAATACTAAGGTGTAGTTAGAAATTTGATTTTGAATGTGCAAGTTTCTTTTAAATATTTTACTCACCGCCCAGCAAACGAATCAAGAGGTAAGTGTTGGCATTCGAAAATTCCATCTAAAAATTGTAATTTCTATAAAATCTACGAAAACAATTTTATGAAATCATCCATCTAAGCCCACAATTTAAATTCTAAACGAAATCCCCAAGTATTCCAATACCCACTAAAAACACTCGAAGCTCACTCAGCGAGACAGTTCGCGAACTGTTGTTAATATTGAAGTTCTGGAAATTTCGGCGTGTTCCGCAGCTCGAATACCTCTATTCCGTCAACTTGAGCTCTTGACACCACAGCGAGCGAATTAAGCTCTACTGACTAAATTATGTGGGTAACTGCAGATTAGGACGATAAAATTAGTGCAATTGAAAAAAGAATATAATTCAAAATACCCTCTAAACAACCAATAAAGTATTTATTCTGTGGGTTAGTGACGATTGAAGATCCTGATTCAGTAAGACTAGCTTTATGTCATATGGAGTTATAGAAAATGAAGCCAACAGATTTAAAAATAATATATATATTTATTAATTGAGCTCAAAGTTTTCTTTTATTATTTATTCATGTCTAACAGCTTATTATTTATCCGAAACTATGTTGTATATATCTTATATAAACGACACGGTAAGAACTAATTAAAAAAAATCTACTGCTGAAGTTGGGAATTTGACTCACATCTCAGCGGGGTAACCATGAACTCTTAAAACAATCTCAAAGCTGTCAAATCTGTCAATTTTGGTACGTCATTACATACAAAATTTGACAGAGTTGATAATGTTTGACAGATTTGTGATTGTTTTAAGAGTTTGTGTTTACCGCTCAGGTCACATTTAACCAGAGGATTATTTCAATTATTTCTCTGATATAGTCCAATAACATGTTTAACTACTGTGCCTAAAAAAACCATCTGCGTCTATAAATTAAGTTTATTCGCTCTTAAGACTGAACTCGGCTCGTAATCTCTTGTTCCACTAGCTATGTGAGCATCGGTACTTCTCGTCAGCTCACTTGACGGAAGCAGTAGATTTACTGCTGTCTCGTAAACGTTTGCAACGTCTACTCGATTGGCAGACAGTCGGGAAGCAATTAAACCGGTCATTGTTCGCCTCATTGCTGCTACATTGTTAACGATGTATCCGTGTGTGAAATTCCCCAGATGGACGAGATCGTGTGTGAAAATTGATTGTTGTCGAATGTGTTCGAGGAAAACTAAGATTAGTTTATTAGTTTCAGTTAGTATTTATGAATTTAGATTCGATAACTTTTTCTGTAAGCCCAATATTTAAACCAAATATTGAAGCCAAATATTGAAAGTTCCATAGAAAAGGTAACTCATACCTTTTACTTGAATTTTGTATCAAAGCGATCTCGCTTATGAAATTTTAAATTTGGTCCTATAAAAAAGTTTTCTGTTTGAGCAGCATTAACCGCTTTACTTCGTTTTAAAATGTATTTAAAAATAAAATATTCGTTTGCTTTAGACATTTTTCGTATTTTTTCAACAATCTGCCAAGTTTCACTAGGGAATATTTTTAAAGTAACATGTAGTACTTCCAATAGATTTTGTAATGTGTATCTACTAGTACTCAATATGAGGTTACCAAAATAGAATTTAGGCCTATTATTTAGGCTAAGCTCTAAGACATAATTCTAGAGGTTTACAAATAAATTAGTTTTTCTTTTTAGGCATCCAGCTCCTAGAACCTGTAATTTTCGAATGATTGGCCAAATGTCTACTGAAGCTTAAAACAATGCTGAGAAAAAAATTATCTTAAAAACATTCGTAACTTGATTTGATCTATATACGTCGAGTAGCGAACTTATTACTCTGAAAAAGTCCCATTTAAAAAGGTAAACAATAAGTCTACGTCTAACTGCTGGTTTTACTGCGAGTATGATGTTAGTAAAACGTTTCGTTATAAAAATAACGATTAACGGGCACCTCATTTTATTATTAAAAAGCTAAACTCCTCACCAAAAAGTCCCTTTTAAAATCGCTTAAATACCCCAGTTTTTCGGCTAAATAATTTCGTCCTTCTTTCGCGTTTACAGAGTTTTTGCATTGATTAAAATGGATGAAAGTTATTTAAATCTGAACTGGATTCACAAAATTGTAATTTGTGCCGGGTCTGAAGTTGTTTCAGTGACTTCATTACGGAGATCCCAGTTTCATGTTTAACATGAGGATGAAGATGGTAATTAGTCCACTGTGAAGGAACGGTGTCAGTTTTTAGGGTTCCGTACCCAAAGGGTAAAACGGGACCCTATTACTAAGGCTCCGCTGTTCGTCCGTCTGTCTGTCCGTCTGTCTGTCCGTCTGTCACCAGGCTGTATCTCATAAACCGTGATAGTTAGAGAGTTGAAATTTTTACAGATGATGTAGGTATTTCTGTTGCCGCTATAAAAACAAATACTAAAAAACAGAATACAATAAATATTTAAGGGCGCTCCTATACAACAAAGGTGTTTTTTGCCGTTTTTATATATAATGGTACGGAAACCTCCGTGCGCGAGTCCGACTCGCACTTGGCCGGTGTTTTTAATTTTGATATCATAATTAAGGAGTAAAACCATGTGTGTGTCTGTCGGCAATGTACTTTTTATTGCTACAAATAAAATAATTTCTTCCTCTTCGTTCCTATCTTTTTACGTCATGTAGGTACTAGACACAATCAAATTTAAGTATTGAGAGCAAATAAACTTAATTAATAGAGGCCGATGTTTTTTTAGCACATTAGGTAAGCATTATTAGACTTTAACAGAAAATTATTGAAAATAATCCTCAGGTTAAATTTAAGATCAAACCAATGACTTCTATTATATTGATTGATGATAATATAGAAGTAAACCTATTTATCAATAGGAATAAAATAAGTTTTCTTTGTAAAAAAACAATAGTCATCAGAAAATACTAAAACATGCAATTTCAAAAAGTTAATTTTGACTTAACCATTTTTTCACGAATGTGAATGTTTACGAATTTCGTATAAATTAGTTTTTCTAAACATACCAGAATACTCTTTTCAAAACTATAAATTTTTGTAACAAAAAGGTCCACTGTCTCATTATTATTATTATTATCAGTAGTACACGTGCCAAACTTAAATGAATGTAAAAAAAAACAAATGATTCCCATACATCAAACTGGATTAAACCTTACTTAGAAGAAGTAAGCAAGAACTAACTAAACGAAAATAGATTTAGATAGGAGTACGTTTTATCTATCTTTAGAACGTTTCAAGTTGAAAAGTAATTTCGGGACACATCTGCGGAGCCCGGATTAAAGTTAGCACGCCGATATTTTTAGATTTAACACCTTTAGTGCGAGATTATTTCGGAAATGCTCACATGTGGGATTTAAGTTGTTCTATGAAAATGTTTATTCCAAGATTGTTTTGTTTAGTTAGGTTGATATATCATTTATTTTTGTTTGTCATAGTACTATTTTATTTACTGTTGTAATTATTTGGTACGTTAATTTGGACTCAACTAAGACTATAATTAATTTAAATACAAAGATTGATTTTATTATGTCATCGTTTATCTCTCTGTGTTTATTTTCTAAACTTTAAAAATATTCTATTGTATCAGAACAATGTTTCTTTGTGCTAAATTAAGAACGAATTTCCCTTCAATGTTTCTTTAAAAGATCAATGGAACAATAAAACGATCCCCCTCAAATGTCTAAACAAAAAATAAAGCGCTTCGCGGTAACCTTGTATCCGATCCGAGATCAAAGGAAAAAAGCTAAAACGACTATACTTAGCGGGAATCCCCATAAAAAAACCACAGTAACGGAATCCCGGGACGAATAAAATAAGAAATGTTACGCATGAACAGCTGCGCACGCGGCGGCAGGATAGCGGTGTTTAGAGTACGTTCACACATGGGATTGTTATGGCTTAAATGTATCAACGTTGGGTCGTGTCTTATTAATATTATTTTTACAAAAACGATAGAAAAATGAAACATTTATTTGACACAATTTACTATTACAAAACAAATTCAATAAAAATGTGACAAAAAGGTTCGCTCAGCATGCGATGCTAGTAACATTAGAAATACCGAAGACATTTACATGTGAAATAAAATGTAAGTTATAAATGTGAAAGTTTGGAATATTGTTACTTTAATATTGAAGCAAGTTGAATTGAATTAGCTTGGAAGCACACACATTGAAAATTTACTATCGCATTTGTGTTTTCCCGTAAATTGATAGTTCATTTCTCTTCGACTACGCAGTTCGGAGCGCAAACCACCTTTGAAGATCTTCATCATCTAATAGGTTCTTACCACTATAAACCATGACTTATTTTTTATAGCTTATTATTTAACATTTCAGATCGGCCGGTTGGAAGCGGCCTGCATCCAGCGTCGTCCTGCAACCTTTACCAGGATTACCGATCTGGAAGTCACTGGGGGAGGCCTATGTTCGGCAGTGGACGTCCTGTGGCTGAAATGATGATGATGATTTAACATTTTATGATATTACATGAGAATAGAAATTTGTGAAAACTTTGATTAGATCCAAGATCCAGTTAGTAAAACTAAACAAGGCCCAATCGTGATATTGTACAGAAGTATTACTTTAACCTTGTTTTAATCGTCTGCATTAAATTTTACTTAAAAACAGCTCTGCGTTGCTTTAGGTTTAAAATATTCGTCAATCGTGTTACTTAAAATTTTCTTTATTCTTAGAATACATCAATTATCTAGATGCAAACAGTATCGAAATTGGTAGCCCGATATTGATAGCAGCAGGACAAAATACACTTGGGTGAACTGTCAAATGGCCAGACTTATAAATGATAGCGACGTCGTTACTGCAGTGCAGTGACATAGCCAAAATAAATGGAGCAATTTGAAATTATTAGGGTTCAGAGTTTTGTTAAATTGACTAACGATAAAACGAAGTAACCAAAAATGTTGAAGCGCGTATAGTGGTGGTAGCTCAGGAGTCGGAGTATTGCCTCATAGCAGTGAGTCGTGAGTGAACTTAAGCACAAATTTGTTCCACTAACTTGGCGGTGAGAAAAAACATCATGAGGAAATCTGGAAATTGAGATAACACTAAGCCTAACACTAAGCCTGGACATACAGATAGTCCCAAATAGTCTGGTTACTTATCTTAGGATTACGGAAATCAGGTGGCAATTTACCAACTGTATTAACTAAACTCGCTACATCTAGAACTATGTAGAGTAGTCAAGCATACCCCAACTATGAACGGTACAACTCAAAAAGTTTTCACAGTTTGAATATATATCTAGTTACAAAAAAAGCCTTTCACCCTAGAGAAAGGGGTGAAAATTCTCAAATCTGATCCCATCTCACATTGCATGGTTTAGGTGAAGCAATATGCATTGCACATCTTATATGTATTTCTGCTCAAAATCTCACACGATCTCAACGCAATGGGTGCAGCTGTTGTCCATCTGTCCGTACTCCTTACAAATCCTGCAAAAAGCTTATTTGTTTTACTCAAAACTTCGCTCAAAATTCAACCATATCCCAATTGCTTAAGGACGAGAGTGCGTTTCTCAGATGGTGATCTCGTTGAATAAATAATTCGGAAACACTTGCGGTGTGGAACCCCGGTTTGTCGGAACCGGCGATTTTGTTTATTGTTTGTTTAACCCCACTTTTGTCTTGTCTTGCTGGGTGAGAAGATATACGTCTGAGGTTCTTTGTTCGAAAATTTGTCGGAATATCTAAACGATGGCCCATGCTTAGTTTTACCATATTTTAAGTAGTTTAAATTACACTTATACATCTGTATGTAGGCTTGATTCGACAGCAAATATTTTTTTTTTTGTAAAAACAATAATTTTAATAGTTTGGTTAGGATTCTACATGGATGATTTATTCATGTCAAAAAACAAAAAAAAAACTCTATAAAAATTAAACGTACTCGGTTAGCTGTTGTACGATTTTTACTCACGTTTGCTAGACGAATTTAAACGTTGTCGAGTTAAAAATAAAGTTTAAATTCAAACATATGGTACATCCAAGTTCACACGAGCAATCAAGCCCATGAAACCGGCACGTTCGTCAAATTCGTTCCTAAACTACACACAACAACGCGAACATGGGATTTTGCGTTTTGCGAGTAACGACGTTTGAATTTCGAATGCATCTGTTCTTTTTATCTTCTTTTTTTCCTACTACCCGTGGCTGTTTGTAAACGGGGGGACCAAATCCGGCCTATTTTTGTTACTGGCCACCGAACCGCGTTTCAACTTTGTCGACTTTTTCGTTCGACATTTAATTTCGGTGACTAGGCTTATTGTGTTTTTCCTAACATTCCTAACGTTGAACAAAAAATAAACAATGTTATAAAAATTTCTTGTTCGTAACAAATAACCGCAGTTTTTTATTTATTTGGGGACTACGAACAATTGCAGAAAATTACTTGAAATATTTTGTTTAATTACAGATTTACGGATGCTACCAGCAGCACCGATATCATAATAATTCTATAAATACCTAATACTACCAGAAATATGCACCGCAATAATTTTGCAAGGATTTATAGATTAAAAAATATACATTTTATACAACTATGACTATTATCACAAACAGTCAATGGAATTGATTCGTTAGCGTTGTTCCTTTTTATTTGGGATTCAATACATATTTGTGAGCTATTGTGAAAACTGCATACAAATGTGTATGGAAAATGAACTGAGGTTTCTTACTGAACTCTCATTAGATTTAAAAAAATATAATAAATACATAGAGGTACCCAAGGTCTGTTCTGTATGGCACTCGTATGACGAGTTAATGAGTTTTTTTTTTCTTGAAATAACTATGAGTTTTTTTTTTCTAAAATAATAATTAACAACACAACACGGTTAAAACAAAGTAAGGATTATTTGATAAATTCTAAAAAAAATGATGATGATGTTACATATACTTAAGTTATCAATATTTGTTAATTAATAATGTCGAAAGTGATTTTCTGACATCTTATTTATTTTTCTAAAAAGCGAAAGAGACGTTTGAGGATTAATTATTATTACTCCTGACGCGTTGCGGTGCAATTGTACATTTATTCCCTATTTTAATTTTCTACTGTATATAAAGCTCTCTTTTGGTGATTTCAGAATAAAAATTACGTTTACAAAATATGTTTTCTCCTCGCTAAAACTTTAGGAAGTAATTTTTTATATCTCGTTTTAGATGGCCACAAAAACACATTAGCGTCGTGAAAACCAACAAGATTGCTAATCTCGCGAAGTTGGTAAAATCAAGGACACCTGGTGGTCGTTTTAGGAAACTTTTCAAAGTGAACGCTTATTTTAAGGTCTTCCGAACAGTTTATCTTTCAAGATGAGGGCGGTTGAACCGCGATTGGCTATTATGTGCTTCAAGTTGGGAATTTTTAAAGAATTTTGCTCAGAACCGTGCCGCAAGAGGATATTTTTTTCAGTTTCCCATTTTTAAACGGTTAACCCGGAAACACTTATCTTTGATAGATCAGAACTTCTGTTTTGATTCAAGCCATGTTTGCCTTTGGAATTGTTTTAATAAAGTTAACGCGATTTACTTATTAAAAAACGAATTTATAATCCAAAGAACAGCCACAAATCACTGTAAACGAAAAAAGAATGCAAAAAAGCAGACGCCCTTAAAGGCAAAATTTTTACATAATCAAATTTAAGACAACATAGTCAGGCAAGCGATGTCAATCACCGACGGTTAAAGGTAGACTAAAAAAGGGGGTGAAAGCTTTTTGAAACAATATGCTGACGATGGGTTTTAATCCAGTACTGCCGGAAAACTGCCATAAATAGCCAAAAGTAGCAGCAAGATTAATTTCAAATAGAAAACAAGCCAGGAGATTAATTAAATGTTAATTTTAAAACTGTTCATAAAATAGTAAAGTACATTTACGGAAATTAATTAATTTGTGAAGGTTTGGGTATTAATACTTACCGTCATTAATACTTAATGATCTCTCAAAGTTTTGATTAGTTGTCAATCAAAAGAAATTGTAACTGTCAAACTAATCCGAACGCACCATTGTATAGTTACCATGAAGTACCGTCACTGTGATACTTAATACAAATTCATGTCTTAGTTTAAGTCCAATGCATAATGATGACAAATAAGGTACTAATACAGCTGTGCTAAATACAACATACAAAGATATTATTCTCTCATTATCTCTAAAAGTTTTCTCATAATCACAATGCCTCCAGTCATCAATACATTGGAAATATATTTAAAATTAAGCTTTCTACGTCTTACTGACACAATTTCCATCTTTTATCCAATGTTTGCTCAAACATTGATTAATGACCACCAAGATGGCAGCCGCGACTCGATCACAATTTGTTGGTAACCAGTGTCATAAATTACGAAGAGAAAATATGGTAAATTTTATACAAATGATGCTTGTCGTTACTGCTCATCGAATCTTCTAAGATTCATCGAATCGAAGTCTAAGCGGCACTCAGAAGGTGTACCTTCTAAGTCACGTTTAGACTTACATAGGGTCAGGTGGGGCACAGTGAAACGAAAGAGTGTTTTTGATTTTTAGAAAAAAAGTATTAATTAAATCAAAATAATTTCTTTACCATACTTTAGGCAGACTTTTTTTACTAAATGGCAATGAAATAATAATGAAACAACATAATAATTCACAGCAATTTGTATTTTAATGATATCATTTTTTTGTTGCAGTGTGCCCCAGGGCTAGGGTACAATAAAACACCCATAGGGCACAGTGGTGTTTTTGGTTAAAAATAACACCACATTTTTGCGCACCGAATAATTAACACCGAATACCGAAAAAGTCACCCTGTAATAGTGAGGGTAATTTACTTTTCTCCAACAAAAGTATAGCTGCTCTTACTATTTCTAAAACCAAAAGCGAACATTGCAATAGAACACTACACAACATTCTCACAATAAACATGTAGCACAGTAAAACATGTTGCAGTGTGCCCCGTTACAGTTAAAAAGACAAATACAAATTTTTGGTTGTATTTGAACGGTTTTACAATTCAAACTTACTATGAAGCAAGTAATTCATAAAAAATCAATCACTCACCAAGAACTATAAAACGAAGAAATGAAAACAGACAGAGTAGTAGCACAGAGTAATTATTATACTACGTACAACGTAGTAAACTTCATTTTAAATTTTTTCCGTCTATTGTTATGGCGATTCTAATAGCACATGAGTAAAGAAATTCTTTACTCATGTGCTAATAGATCGGAATTTGGTTGACATCTTGCTTGCTTGGTTTTTCTTCGTCAGTTGTTGGAAAAGGTAGGACAAGGACAACTTTCCGTAGTTTGTCGCTTTACTCCGGTTAAACGCGCTTTTATTTACTACAATGATTGTAAATATTTGGATATTTGTAATTTGATCACGCATTAACTACTAACTAACATTGACTGTAAGTGCCTGCAACCTGCAGGCACTTACAGTCAACCACGAAAGTGGTTTGCGAGGCTAATATTTTCATTATTGGTATTGTAATTCTCTATATCTAATAATAAATAGGTAGATAATTTGGATAAAATATTACAAATTATCAAGTAACATTGAAACATAATCAAGCTATTTCCTATTTCTGGGAAATTGAATAAACAGTCAATATATTGTAATAAAGAAGCATAGAAGACTTATCAAAATAAAAAGATGCCAATTTTAACACAGACAGAAGAGCCATGGGCTTAAGCAAGCAAGCTCATTAAGTACTAACATAAATCAATGACAGCAAAGACCGCAAACTGTACCTTACCAAAGCGGAATGAACTAACCTAAACTTGCTTCCAATTTACTACTTCTCAAGCTCAACCATTAATCTACTTACGCACACTATAAGCAAGATACTATCACCTAAATTGATTTTGAAAAATTACATTTGACAGTCCAATTTTTCTGAACCACATTCTCCCACAATCGCCTACGACTTCCACTTATCATAGAAAATGTTACAAATTTGTTTAAACCCATAGATATTTGATTTCCAACCTTAACTCTTTTGTTTTAGGGTCAAAATAAGTGAAAGCTTAAACTTGTTATAACACAATATGAGGGTTTGTAACCGAAATGTACCCATTCACACATTCTTGGATTGTTATGTCAGATTGGCCTTTGATTTCTATAACTATGCACCCGGAGTATGTTTACACAAAGAAGTGGGGGCGTATCTGAGTACACAAGTTCGGATTGTTAAAAAAATGTAGAACGGTTTATTCAAAAATCGACTTTTGTGGCTCCCACACAGCAGCCATGATAAGGATGAAGACACACTTGCTGGTGTATTTCATAAATAATTAAATAATGTGTTTACTTCCAAAACTAGTGATAATTAAATTGGTGCTTATTCGTTGCGTATCTTTCTCTTTATAATGACATAACAGAGAACTTTTTACTCGTAGTAACCTACGAAACCTAATTTAATTTAACCCTTAACCAGGCCGTGGTATTAAAAGAGACTACATTATTTTGAACCCTATTCACCTATCTTACAGGTGAAGACCAATCAAAAATTTTGACTACCAGGGCCATAACCATGAACTCTTAAAACAATCTCAAAGTTGTCAAATCTGTCGATTTTGGTACGTCATTTCATACAAAATTTGACAGAAATGATAATGTTTGACAGATTTGTGATTGTTTTAACAGTTCATGGTTAGGGCCCTGGCCAGATTAAGGATAAGGCTTAAAATTTGGTCAAAATATAGTACCTTTTTTAAATTTCTTTCTTTGTATATCTATTCACACAGCAAAATTGTTCCCATTTACTTAGATATTAATCTGACGTCCCAATATATCTTCTACACCAAACTGTTCGGTGAATTTCACTTTCGAAAAGACAGGCCTTTCACAGTAATTATATTAATCTATGCTGTCTATAATCCGTTTGCTAATTGATGTATTGACAGTGCTTTGATAGATGATTTGATATCTGCAGGATTGAAAGGCATTAAATGTTAAATGGTTGTATTACATACGTCAGTAAACTATTTAAGCCGTCTATTGACATCAATGTACATAACATGTATATTAAGATAGACAACTTTAGCTATTTGTTCTTGAGACACAGACAAGTAAACACCTTTAAAACAATAAATACACCCATACAGATACACTCAGAACAGAATATTGAAAGTAGGATTTAATTGAATCAACAAACAAAATCATATTTTCGTTATTTGGAAGACCTTCTTTAACTTAAAAGGAGAACCCCAAAGTATTTTTGTTCGATTTAGTTTTAATTTCAATAAAAATATTTTGATTTGAATTGATTCTATTTCCTAAAGTAAAATTGAAGTTACCCTAGTTCTGAGTTCATAAATTTAGCATCTAGCATTATACGGATAAATTAACGGCTGTTCTAAATAATTTTTATCGTGCATACTTGCCTTTATTGTAATTTTACTTGCTTGACCTACGATGTGTGTTTTATTAGGGCCGTTTTGATTTGAAGGTATAATTTATTTATTTACCTATACTCCCTGAGTTTGAGAATTTGGTATACTTAACTACAAACAACGTAACGTTTGTTTGAACGTTGATATTTTCGAGGCAATTGTAATAAATTGGATGAGTAAAATAACTGATTAATTTGGTTTATACCTCAGGAACTATGTTTATAAAAGTTATTTCAAAACATTACGAAGATTTTCATAGTATAAATCAAAACACAAAAATTTTGAGCGACTTAAAATCAGTAACTTAATTGATCTGCATAAAGAACAATAAACACTTTAGATTTCTGTCGTTTATAAAAAAATACTTTGCAGAAAATTTACCATTTATCAATGATGTGCATTATATTATAAGGTCCTTGTTGACGTGGCGTTGGCGTACCTATTCCTCAATTGTGATCTTTGATGAATTGGCTTTTTTTATTTCGCGTTGTTCATTTGATATTACCCAACTGCCAAACGAGGGTTATGTTTTTGGAGCGTATGTATGCATGTCTGTATGTATGTATGAATGTATGTAAGTATGTCTATTTCTTTGGCACGTTCTACTCTACAGCGTTAAACCGTTTAACGGATATTAAAGTATAATATATCAAAAGATTCGTCTCAATTGTGGTGCAAATTGATTCTTTAAATCTCGTTTTCATCTTTTAAGTTCACTTTTTACTCAGTCGGGTTTTTTAAATTTTTAAAATTAATTTATTTTCTTTAAAGTTTTTTTTTAAACAAAACTTATTACAATAAATTCGTACACTACCTTGCAATGTTTAAGCTTATTCATGACTATCTATATACCTAATCCATATTCGACTCACTAATCCACCATCACTATGCAGATTGTAATCTCATCTTACGCGATCACACATGTGTCCATTTCTACTGAATTAACTACTAAAAGCATTAATTAGTGAGCAACGTCTAACACAATATATGAAGAGGCCATTGTTCTTAGATGCCCGCCTAAGGCAGTCTGTATAAGGAGTGATAATTTTCCGCACTCTACGGTGTGTTTAAAAGGGTATAGGTACTCGTATGTACTTTCATAAAACATAACTGTTATCAGATCTGAAGCTGATGCCTTTGCAACGGGACTTAGATAAAATCTCGATAAAACTTTTGATGAATGAAATCCATTACCTCTCGATGCTTGATAGACTGACGTAGAAAGATGGCTGGCAGTGGCTAGATGTAAAAAGCGGGAGATCTAAGTAGTTTCTTGAGTTTACGGCCAGCAGTTGACTGTAGGCTGAGATGGTTCATTGACTTTCAGAGGTTCTCGAGTAGCGACATGAAAGATGGAAGGCGCTGGACTGTAAGAATAAATACATATTTCAAGTTTTCAATAAATAAATATAGTAATACATTTCTTGATATGTCATAGAATTTTTTGTTGTTTAAATTGTTTAAGTACTTATTTACTTACGTACAAATGCACAATCGTCCTTTGGTCACTTCAAAATTAAACAACCAGTGCGGCTGCTGTACGTGTTTGGGTAGTATCGGCCAAATTAAGTAACATAAATAAATAAATATTGGACAACATCACATACGTTGCTCTGATCCTAAGGTAAGTAGCTAAAGCACTTGTGTTATAGAAATCAGAAACAATGACGGTACCACAAAACCCAGACCCGAGACAATATAGAAAAGTTCGTTTTCCACATTGACCCGACCGGGGATCGAACCCGGAACCTCAGAGATGGCGGCGCCATATACAGTCCGGCGTGCTCGCCTCTCGGCTACGGAGGCCGTCATTTGTAACAAATCGTAAAACATTTGTTATAATATCGCCAACCTTCTGAAGGCAACATTTAAGTTGATCCTGGCTTTACGTTTGATATCTCTCGTAAAGCATAGTTCAAGGTTATGCGTATATTTATCGATATGGTTTTACCTTACAGAAATCTTCACGGGCCTCGCGTGGTAAAGTATGGCTCAAACGAACTCACAATTGAGGTCAGGCCTTTGCCCTGCAGTCAGTTTTTTCACAATCAAAGCTCTGTAGGCTAAAATTATTGCACGAGTCATTATTAAACGCGCAAATCGTAATTATAATAGCACCACAACGTTCACAGCTTAAACTGAGCTGTAACTAAATTGCTAAGTACGTTATAGATATAATTCCGCGGAGCGTGTTATAACTTAGGCCTTGCTCGAGAGTGTTTCAGATATATGATTTCATTTAATAAAGATATAACTTGAACAATGTCTGAGGTTTGAGAGTAGTTGATTAAAATAATTTAAATCAAGAAAGATTTGACGACCTCCGTGGCCGAGAGGCGAGCACGCCGGACTTTGAATGGCGTCGCCATCTCTGAGGTTCCGGGTTCGATCCCCGGTCGGGTCAATGTAGAAAACGAACTTTTCTATATTGTCTCGGGTCTGGGTGTTGTGGTACCGTCGTTTTTTCTAATTTCTATAACACAAGTGCTTTAGCAACTTACCTTTGGATCAGAGCAATGTATGTGATGTTGTCCAATATTAAAAAAAGAAAAAAAAAATAGTTAATGCAATTAAGTTTAGTCAAGCTTTAAACGCGAGCTGGGACAATAATTTTTCATAAACTGTTCAAAAAAATAGGTAATAAGAGGAACATTTGTCGCAGAATCGATGTAAGGTGGAGAAACGGCCTCTCGAGTGGATACCACGTCTTATCAAACGTAGTGTAGGACGCCCCCAAGCTTGATGGAGCGGCGACCTTAGAAAGATGACTGGCAGTGGCTGGAAAAAAGCGGGAGATCTCTTTGGCTCTCTTTGGATAGTGAACTTGTAGATAATGTAAATTGTTCGTCCACAGTGAAAATGTAAACCAATTTTTCCGACATTGTTCTGTTTTTATAAATTCGACAGTAAAACAGTTTTTGGACTTTTATTTATTTGTGCTATACCTAAGACATTGCATCTTGCAAAATTTTATGATTTTAGGTCAACGAAAAGTACCCTATAGGTTTTCATTCTCTTGCGGGTTACAAAATATGAAGCCTAATAGCCGTATATATATTTGAATTGCGTTGTATTTGGCAATAAATATTATTTATTTAACTAAAAGTATATAATTTGTGAAAGACTTACTCAACCCGGTTGCCTTTCAATACACCCAGATGCGAGCGAATTCGGAAAAGTTTGTATAATTGACTGGAAATCTAGCTCTTGAGCTTAAGATCCACCGTATTTCTAAGCTAGGGGCCATTAATGTATCACAATAACTGATAAAAATTAAAAGTGGTTAAACGCTCAGCCCCTTTTTTTATTTTTAGGCGAAAAATGCCCGGACAAAGTTGCATAGCCAACTAGTTATCCATAGAGAACGCGGCGTTCACTTTAAACTCAAAATTAAGCCGTCATATAATGGCTGCGAGAAACTCTTATCCGGTACGATGAAATTTTTATGCGAATAGTAAGTGCTTGGGGAATTTGAGGGTCCCTTACTAGAGTAAATTTCTGAGATCACTGCCGTACTATAAAATTCACAGGAGAATTAAGAGTCCGAGAGAATTTAGGGACTACACACAGACGTATGGAACATCGGATTGTTGAAGCATCTTATGTAATTTATTCCAATGATGATAACTTATTTATTATTTTAAATGCCGGTCGGTATACTGTTTCTTCTTGCGGGAATAGCTCCACCCAGAGTCCGCAGAGAAGTGACATGTTCGCTTGAAAAACAAAAACAGGAAAGCGACCCGAGACATCCACTCTACGGGCTCTCCCCCGCCACAGGTCGGTTGCGAAGCCGCAAAAGCTTCCTGCGATCTACGCAGCCTACCGACGAAACCCCTACTAACATGAGGTGCAGGCTTTGGGCAAGCAGACGCCAGCTGTGAATGTGGAGAACCCCTGCAAACCATGGCTCACCTCACTAACTGTCCCGCGTGCCCGACCACCTGCTCGCGTGAGGACCTACTTGTCAGTAACCAGAGGGCTACCACGGTAGCCGCCTTCTGGGCAAGTAAGATATAGCCCGTGTTCTTGCCGACACGAAAGAAGAAGAAGAAGAAGATTTTAAATGTTTTAATATGTCGACTAGCATGGTTTGAATCCCGAACCAGGTCAACTCAGTATACGATTACAAGATTTGTGGATTTGTATTGTGCAATATACTCGCAACCTTGTATATTCATCGCTCTATTTACATTTTCATACATACGCATCGTACCGTAAATTAAAGTAATTTTTCTCATACCTACTGGTTCATTTTTAAAAGCTCCATGAAATAGTAATTGTTATTATTTTATTCAAAAAATAATAAATAATCAGCCAATAGGAACACAAAAACGAGGTAACCAATATTTTGTTAAACTAAGGGACTGTGCCCATTATCAGGACGGCACGGCACGGCAAGGGATTTTTAGGTGACGAATAGTAATGGACCTTCGTTTTATGACACTATGGTTGAAATTCATAATAATGTTCCTTAGCATACCGCGGCTTGCTGTGACCACTATCATTACAAGCTCTAGTGTTATAATATAAAGGTACATTACTATTTGTCATCAAAAAAAATGCCTTGCCGTACCGTACTCATTCTGAGCGCACTCCCTAAGTACGTGTCTATAATATTTCTACTTATTATCTCTTTTAATCTCAAACATAATTTCACACATAACATATTACAAAAAAATACATAAGCCATACACATCTTTTATAAGTTCTATAGTCCTGATGTCTGTATGTCGTGTCTGAGAGCATCTTCCAAAACGCTTTCATTGCAAGGCGCTCTCTAATCAGTGCATCTACCCGACTCAATTTGAGAGCTCCTTACATTTAAATTAAATGCTTAAACACATTAGGACTATTAAGGAGGGTCGAACTTAGTTAAAAGAGCACACCCTGTTATTTGGTAAATTGCATATCTTTCTTAATATTAATAAAGTAAGTCAAATTATGTCTCATTGGCAAGGGACTTACTGAACTACGAGGTGGTTTGGTTGGTGTCACTTATTATGGTCCAAGTGGTCACCCATCCACTAATTAACGCGACGTATGTTAATTCAGTAATAACTACTGATATAATTTTACCTGTGCGATGAATTTATAAACAAATGAAGGTGGAAGTTTGCTTAAGCCTGAAAGTAGAATGGTATTTATAATGGGCACTTGTAAATTTAGTATCAACTGTCGATCTAACCTAACAAAAACCGACAAAGTGCGAGTCGGACTCGCGCACGAAGGGTTCCGTACCATTTACTATAAAACGGCAATAAAATTACGTTTGTTGTATGGAAGCCCCCATAAATATTTATTGTATTCTATTTTTTAGTATTTGTTGTAATGTTGATAGAGGCAACAGAAATACATCATCTGTGAAAATTTCAATTCTCTAGCTATAACGGTTCATGAGATACGGCCTGGTGACAGACGGACAGACAGACAGACGAACGGCGGAGCCTTAGTAATAAGGTCCCGTTTTACCCTTTGGGTACGGAACCCTAAAAAGGATGGTTTTTACTCAAGTTTTGGGGGGTTTTCCCGTAGGATTATATTCCATTCCTTTCTTACTTAAGAGCAAGAGCAAATATTTAAGAATATTAAAGATATAATTCCATTGATGTCCGTGTTTGCTAAAATATGTCTCAATATTGTGTAGGATCAAAGTCACACAAATATTTACCATTATCAGACAAATTACTTGTGTACTTCTTATTTTACTTCTGATTTAATATAATAACCTCTCAATTCTTTACGTTTTAGATAATTCTATAACAGTTTACTATAATCTTATATATAAAATTCTCGTGTCACAATGTTCGTTCCCGTACTCCGAAACAGCTTGACCGATTCTCATAAAATTTTGTGAGCATATTGAGTAGGTCTGAGAATCGACTAACATCTATTTTTCATACCCCTTAGTGATAAGGGTTGTCTACCCTTAACAGAAATTACTTTAAAATTATTTATATGGCAAAACAACGTTTGCCGAGTGAGCTAGTCATAATATAAAGAAAAATAATAATTATGTTAAAGAATAAAGTTAATTTATTATACATATAATTAAAATGTCTATTTCATTTATTTTACGCAACAAATAAGTGAGAGAGGGAGAGCGAAATTATGTTATTAATTCAAGCTTTATCTAAAATTGTGTTCAAAAACGACAAAGAATCTTAAAGTTCAGCGGTAATTTTGGTATCGATTCATACTAAATCTAAGAACACTTTCAAAATCGCTTCGGCTAGCCGCAGTCTCTAATCAACATATCCATCTGAGGCTTGTTACGCTCGCCCCGGGGCCTCCTTAGTCAATTGCTCCCTTCTTACCTCTAATGGTACGAAAAGATGCAATTTTGAAACGATCAACGAGAATAGATCATTCAATCTTATTACGTACTTAGATGCAGTCTTTGAAGCTGCCTCATTCTGGTCTGGTCTGGTAATTTTAGGCCAAATTGATTTATTCAAGTACTAAAATTATTTTATTAATGACATCGTGTTCTTTAGTAAAGACACACGAGTTGATTAGAATCAAAATAATAATAAACAACAAAGTTTTTAGTAGAATGATCGTACTAGGAAAGTATACAGGGTGTTAGGTAAATAGTGTATCAAGCCAAGACCAGCCTGTGCTAACATAATATGCATATAAATACTATGGTGAAATCAGAAATTTGATATGATCATATTAGAAAAAATAATTTCATACTCATTAGATTCTAAAGAATTTATTGGTTATAAAAAAAATTAAAATTTGAAATCATATCAAATTTCTGGCGTGATATACCCGTTACCAAATACCCAGTATAACTGCAAAAATTGTAAAAACAAACTTACCAGTTAAATGGTAAAGAAACAAATGATTCAATGACGTATTGAATTACACAAGCTTCACCGGTTGTGATTTCACGTAAACTTGATTATAATGCCATTATCATCATCATCTGTATTAGTCAGTTTGTTTAAACTAGGAAAAGTTAAACCTGATTCTTTAATCCATATTTTGGTTCATGAAAGCTTTAATCCATTATACTCGTAATCATCTTTATGATTTCAAAGTAAACTGTGGCGTAAAGCGTTGAAGTAAGAAGTTCGTGAAAAAAGTCTATTGATTGAGTTAAATCTTTTCTTATAAATATAAGTAAAGGTCGTTTCAGTTGTTATAATTTTAACATAATTTTAACTTGTTTGGCTGTTTACATTCAAAATATCTTTATTGTGAATCACAGGTAGATAAAAATCATAAAATAAATAAGATATTACAGATCAGCTGTGTTCCGCCACTCGGGCATACAATGTCAGTTAATGCTACAAAATATATAATATAATATAATACACAATACTAAATACATACAATTTTCATTAATAAATCAGACTGCACGTGGTTTACAAATTTCGATCAGTCAAAAAATCATTTGTTGTATAATGACACTTCTTTGTAAGAATATCGTAAAGTTTTCGTTTAAAACAACTTAGTTTATCAGTGTTACGAATTATAATAAATTGATTATTAATAAAGCCAAAAAATAATAATTTCACAATTCTGTCGCCACAGGTGAGGAATGTTTATTGTCCTCAATTGAAAGGGTTATCAAATTTTTTTATATTCATTATTGTAGTAACTTTTTTCACATGACTTAAAGTAAGCAGAGAAAGGTCGGGGATAATTGACAATAACAAAAAATGCAATTGGATGTTATCAACTCATGTTATAGTACTTTATGAAGTTATGTTAAACAAGCGTCCAACTATCCGACATCTTTTAATAGATCCCGCATGGGAGGTATATAATATTTTATTTTTAAAAATAACGTTTATCCGTTATTCAGACTCGTTATTACAGACTTTGCTTAGGTTATGGGTTAAAATTTGCTAATTTTATCCTGGATAGAATTTGTAAATTTATATTTACTCATGCAAACAAATGAAAGCCACGAATCAACTTTTGACAGCCCTACGTAAGTCCTCGCAGACAAATAGTAATTGACAGGTATTATGCGAAGCAGAATTGCAGTTGACAGCCGATTTATACGTGCTAAAAGGTTCGCTAACGAGTTTATCTGGTTCAATTATTTTGAGTGTACGTCTGTGCCGTTATTGTATTCTTTTGGTTAAACCTTTCACTTTTTTCTGCAATTAATCATGATGGATGGTAAAGCAAACTATTCAGTTTGTTATAACACGTTTGGTAAATTTAAGAAACCTATATGTCAACGGTGAAGTGCGAATAACTCCTATCTAACATATTTAGTGAAAATGAGTTATGTATGGCATTGGATTTAAAGTTCAATTTTGCATAAATTTCAATGCTGGTCGAAAAAAAAGTTGTTTTAACAGAGCATTATAATGACCCGCAATAAAAAGTTCAGGAATAAATCTTACATTATTTAAACAAACTGAATAGTTTGCAATAATAGCAAACAAACATACATAAACATATAGTTTGCTATTATAGCAACCTATTCAGTTTGTTTAAATAATGAAAGATTTATTCCCCTATCAAGCGGCTAAGACCCTCCGGCCGCTCCGTAACAATAAAATTTTCATTGTGTCTCTTGATCTTCGCCTGACAGGTTAACTTTTTTTGCGGGTCATTATAATGCTCTATTACAACAACTTTTATTTCGACCAGCATTGAAATCGCAAAAACCCTTCTCAATACTAATTTCATTTAACGTTCATCTTGTAGAAATATGTTATTTAAAACCTTAATACGATTTTAGTTTTAAGCTTTTAATAATAATATTCCACCCACAAGGTAAATAGATGACCTGGTAAAGGTTGCAGGTAGCCGCTGGATGCAGGTCGCTTCCAACCGGCCGATCTGGAAGTCACTGGGGGAGGCCTACGTTCAGCAGTGGACATCCTGTGGCTGAAATGATGATGATGATAAATATAGTATTGTTGCTATTCCCTTACAGGGCCATTTTATAAGACTATTTTTATAATAACATTTGCAATAAGACTATGACTATGAAAACGTCATTTCGTAGCATTTCATCTTTACCCTTAAACTATCCAAAACACAAACTTATCCCCAGTTCACTCTTGCCCACTTTTCGTGTGCCCTCGAGATGTTGTCGTTTCATCCCTAAAATGGGATGTCTGAGTGAGCTTCATTGAGTGAGAGTTTCTAAGGACTATTTGCTCAGGGATGCAACTTTTGAGTCGAGGTTTGGAGATGTTTTGATTTCAGTTTTTTGAGTACACTACACTGAATGGAGTTTGGTTTAAAAGGATGTTATTACAGGTACAGTTGGTTCGTAATAATAGCTTGTTTTATCTCAGTGTATAAGTTGTAGCTAATGACTTTATATTTAAATTAAAAACGCGAGCTTGCCTATTGGTTTGAACCAACTGCGTACATATATAGTAAGGTAAATGATTATAAACATAACCTAGTCGGAATTTACCATACCCATTCGGCTTTGTTATGTTACAAAACAAAATCACATCTAAGCAGTTTATGAAAGACTTTTTAATAAACCATGATAACCAAATCTTATAATGAAGCCCGGAACCTGGGTGGTTTCAGTAAGTTACGGACAACAGCTCGTCGACCTACCACAAAATGACAAATTTTCTCATTTAAAAATGATCACTATATGTCAGGCTTAAAGTTGAAAATCTATTGGAGAATTTTTGACTTTTGGGGTAGGTCGACGTGCTGTTGACTGTACATCTTATCAATTATCTGTAAATGACTGTCAAACGTTTTTACCTGTCTCAAAGGCCTTATCATCAAATCGAGATGAGGATCGACCTAAAATCTCAAAACATAATTATTGACATATTATTAACACCATAGAAGATTCAGTTTAATATCTTTACACCTCGCCATAAGAACAAGAACACACTAGTCTTTTAGGAAAGCTATGAAATAAAATACACCCTCTTTATACGCCATAAAACATTTTTAGACATGGCAATAATAGCTCACATTAGAGTACGCTCGCTCGTAAATGTTGCCAGATTGTAACAAAATTTATTGACACAGCTGATATTTGAGTTATTTATATACCTTTGTCTTAATATTGTCGTTTTATAAATAAACTGTTATTATATGTTTAGTTAGTAAGTTGACATTAAGTTTTGAAAGAGCAATAAATTTAAGCAAATAGACTTTCAGTTTAGTTACCTTCATTATACTTAAAGGTGTGGTTTTAGTAAGTCTCCGTGTTAAAGAAGGCGAAAATATTATCAATTCGAACATAATATACATACTACATCGAAATCATGAATCCCAAAATATTGTATGCTTAAAAATATTGAATTCATTACATACATTGCTCTGATCGTAAGGTATAAGTATAAGCACTTGTGTGTGAACAACTGTTTATAAAGATTCGAATTCTGATTCTGAAAATGTAAGCTCCATACAATATTATCATCGACTTAAAGTATCTTCCATATTTAAGCGGTCGTAGGTCTTACTACTAAAATATTTGTGTATAAAAATAACTTATCCAATTTAAAGTAATAAAACATACTAGACAACAAAAGAACGCATAAATCAATCACTACAACACTCCCTCCCGTGACTTTACTATCACAAACACACAAACACCTGTAATTTCCCCGTCCCCTAACAACCCATTTTTAGGGAAACTTTCCTACCCATATTGTTTCCTTCTTAGAAAATTAAAAACATATTTCTTTTCGATGGGGCGATAGGATTACACCGACCCAATTTTCTTTCTTCCAGTATTTTTACTCCTCAGTAAAATCCGAGGATGTTTTAATATGGGGTGATATTTTGCCGTAACCAAATCAGTGTTGAAATACTTTAAGCCTGGTTCTCCTCATTTTGAACGTGAACGTGATTTGCCAACTTTGACGTCTCGACTAAAATAGATTTTTGAAATTCATTAGAAAGTTATATTTGAAATTAATTGAGATTCCAGGAAGTCTTAATTTAATTACCCGTCATTGGCTTCAATAACTAAATTCCTTTCATTATTGTAAAGTACCTTTCTGTGTAAATGTACAAGACCGGCTAGTTTTTAGGGTTCCGTAGCCAAAGGATAAAATGGGACCCTATTACTAAGGCTCCGCTGTCCGTCCGTCTGTCTGTACGTCTGTCACCAGGCTGTATCTCATGAACCGTGATAGCTAGAGACTTGAAATTTTCATAGATGATGTATTTCTGTTGCCGCTATAACAAAAATACTAAAAAAACAGGATACAAAAAATATTCAAGGGGGCTCCCATACAACAAACGTGACTTTTTGGCCGTTTTTATAGAAAATGGTACGGAACCCTTCGTGCGCGAGCCCGACTCGCACTTGGCCGGTTTTATAAAAAATATCATGGCGCCCTGATGGTATACAATGTGATAACTAAAAAAGGTACCTCATCTAGAATCATGGTCAAACATAACGGGACAAATTTTAGGTAGAATAAATCAGTATTACATTGAAAATATAAAATGTCTTCATATCTTGCAATAGTAATGAATATAACGCGGCTCCAAGTTTTCATACTACTATACTTTTACCCTGTTTAGTGACGGACATGCCATCACAGCATAGCTTCTTTTTCTCATGAATAGTATCAACTTTTACTATACTTTTTCAAATAGCGGAGTCATCGAGAAAAAACTTTAAACTATCTTTTGTTGCCCTGTACCTTTTTGGTCACAAATCCACATTTGTGTAGAGCAACTGATTTTGTTCCTTAATAAAACTATTAGTCAAGTAGTAACTGTTATTAACAATTGCAAGAACAGTTTCCTGCAAAAGTATGTCGTTTATTCTACCTAACACATTATAAAAAGCAGCACTTTCGCTTTACAGTTATTTGTCAAATTTCGATAGAATTAAAGTATGAAGTAGACCATTAATGCACAGTATCTTAATACATAATAATTCATAAATTCTTTATTGTGAAATACAGGTAGGTACAAAGAGGTCTTACAAGGTTTTTTTTAGGTCAGCTGTGATCTGCCTTAATAGGCGTACAAAAACAAATTAAAACAATCTTAATATTAATAAAAAAGTACAATTACAGTCACTTATGGTACCTAATAACATTAAACAATAAAATTATAAGTCCAATAGTTTACACATTATCTGTCAGGAATTCATTCAACGAGTAAAACATTTGTCAATTAATAATTCATTTAATTTTTGAAATTTTGTATGTCAGTTATATCCCGTATATTCATCGGGATTTTGTTGTAAATCCTAGGGGCACTATTGCCGAATATGCTATTAATACATTATGCTTTTTTTTACATAGAATCGTGTCTTGTTCAAAGTATTTCCAAATAAAAGCAATCTAGTTGAGACGTTACTGGCAGCAGTCCGTTTGTACAATTCGAGCCGACGCTGTCCAAAACGACAATCGTAAATAGAATCGGTGAATCCTCTCCCAACGGGTGGTCTGCCATGTTTAGACTACAATGGATAGACTTAAAAATAAACCAGACCCGTTATTGTCAGTTGACGTTTACGCTCAAGAAGCCGAAGTGAAATACTGCAAATATTTCCGAAGCAGTGATAAAAAGCAAATTTATGATACCATTGACATTGTCATTGTTGTAAATTAGGTTAGCTCTTTAATATTCGGAAAGTTGAGGCTTTGTTGTGGAATTTATTCGAAATAAATTGATCTTTAAAATCGCATTTCGACCTTTGAGGTTTTTGTGTTCTTGTCAATGATTGAAATAAGTTATGATGGTGGTTTATTCTTTGTGAATGACGGAACGATCAATTCGAACGCAGTAAATAATATTTGAATTGCGTTTCATGAGTTCAAATCATGTTTTGTAGGTACTTCGATTCGATTCTAATCGATAGTGATAACTTTAATGCAAAAACTGTATTTAAAATTTTAATTTAGCAAATTAAGTTCTAAAAATGTATCTTTCCAATGAGTGAATAAATATCCTAAATTGACAATATCATTATAGTTATTCATTCTATGTATGGTTGCATAACCAATCATTAAGTCTTTTTTGAAAGTGACAGTATGACTATAATTTATATAATAATATCGCACATATGTGCAGAAATTATTTTAAAATCGCTCTAAATACGACCAATCTCCCTTTGGGTCGCCAGTGTTTTTACTATAACAACAGAATATTATTTCCCCGTAAACCCTGCCTGATCTAGTTTCACCACTAACACACTTACTGAGGCCATTATTCTCCCATCTTTATCGTGACCTGACGGAAGGTGTTGGCGTCTAATATCTTTAGTGGGGTCCAATTGGAAAAGGTAGCGGTTTTTGTTTTTAAGGACATCAAATATGCCACCAATTTGATACAATATTTAATTATATTACACAAAGGCAAAATTTTATGTGGTATTTCTCTATTTATGAACATAATGTTACATTACTTGGTTGCGTTATTGAACAATATTTCGAGCCGCGGTAAACTTTGAATATGCTATTAAGTATTTCTATTAGTATTATAATTATACTATGATCTTGTTCTAATCTAATTATTTAGAAGTATTGGTAGGATATAAAGGAACAAAAATAAAATAAAATAAACTATGTCATGTCTTACATTTAAAAGTTTGTTTTGGAAATATTTTCAGGAACTCTTACGCTTTCTCTTGTACCTCAGTACATGCTTCTGTCGTTGAGCCGAACCTGTCACTTAACGAGAAGAATCACCTCACATAAATTTATCTGATGCAATTAATTTCTGTTGTGTCAAGGGTATCGAAGGGTTTAATTAACCTTCACTCTTAATAACGTAAATTTTCTTAAGCACGTCCTTTGTTGTGCGAAATTAAATGTTTCCGGGTTTTTGTTTTGCAAATTAGTCTTGCTGGCTTGACAGATCAATTGGGAGATATCGTAATTGTTTGAGATCCTTTTGTCATCTTTGAGATTTAATTGGTTGTCTCAAACAATAGGTACCTACTTGAAAAAAGGCTTAGTATGGACAAACTGAAACGGAAGTCAAAGTTAGGGCTCTGTTTATCGTTTGGCGTGGCGATATAATTTTATTTTAAACATGGTTTACGCATTTTTTTAAACAAGAGAAAGACAATACCTATTATTCATATTCATTTATTTGAACTTTTGGTAATAATATTACACTTAGATACGTCATTTTACAATTTAGAGTCAGTAAAATAACATTAGCAATCTGAGCTTCGTCAAATGTACAGAAATAAAAATGAAAATACAATAAGTTAGAATAAATTTTAATATAAGTCAATGGAATTTCGATCCCAGCTCGGCTGGCTCCCCATTAGACAACGCAAAAGTGTTCGGATACTCTGCGTTCTTTACTCTTTACTTTTCGACCCCAAGTCTCCATCCTATCTCAATGAAAAATTTTCTTTTCTCCATACTTCTCATCATAGAAACCTCCGCTCCAATGATACTCTTCAGTTATATACTCCACCTCACACTTCTGGTTTTATGTCCAATGCATTCACCCTAACGGCTGTGCGGTTGTGGAACGAACTCCCTCTCAAAATCAAAAAATCCACATCGAAATTTTCTTTTAAGAAGGCTTTGCGCATTCATTTTAAAGTCTAACCCTCTCTTATTTTCTCGTTTTCTTCTTCATTTCCCAATGGTCCTCGCTGGCATGGTTCTGTGTACAATCATATTATATGCGTGTATATGTGTAAGTATATTATATGTATGTATGTACCGTATTGTTATCTATCTATTTATATAGTATGTAATGTATTAATCTAGTTAAGTTTCATTTTGTATATACAAGCTTATTTTTTTGCACCGCCCATACCATCTCTGTCTGGCCCTATGGTTGACTGGTAGAGAATGCTTTTGGCATTAAGTCCGCCATTTGTACCACATGTTTTTTGTCTGTGCAATAAAGTTTAAATAATAAATAATAATAATGGATACAATATTAAGTTTTAAATATGTTAATGTCAGTAAGAGCTTCATCTATATTGTAGTAGCTATTTACAATAAGTTTTTGTTTTATTTTATTACAAAATTCATTTACTTGTAAATAGATCTATTATAGATTTGTCGTTATGTTGATAAGTATGACCTGAACTACCTCAGTTGACCTGGGTCAATAATAAAATACTCGGATTATGACGTTGTGGACATCATATTATAATGACATGCAATATAACAGAGTTTGAAATTTGAATGCTGTTTTAATATATTTGTACACAAATAAACTATTTCACGTCAATTTAATACCTTAATTTCCTATACCCATATCTTTGTCAAACGAGGGTTCTAATCTGGGCGTAAAATGTCGTTCATTCCCGTCCGTCATAAGCGGATTACTCATTATAAATTAATCGTGGTTCCGCAAAACCGTACGCTAAATACTATGTAATCGTATCGTATTAAATTGTTGGCAACTCTGTTTGTGTTTGATTTCTAGGTTGAATCTCATATCGATAAAATGAAAAGTCAAATATTATTACAAGTTTTATAATTCGCACATCTAAGCAATTTTAGAATAAAACAAATCGATCAATTTGATTTCTATTGAATTGAATGAATAAATAACTTTATTTGGGTTATCGCATTTAGGTAGTTTTTGGGTTAGCCTGTTATGTGTATTGACAAAACAGATTCGGCAGTATATTGATAGAAATATAGATAATTTGATAATCCTCATTCTGCTGTTTGACTACACAAAATGTTTCTATTTAAAGTTCTTGCCTATTAAATACACTTTTGGAGATGAGAGTTATATTTGTATCCCTCTCTAGCTAGCTTTGCTAACTAATATCAATATTCGAGTCCATCCAGCTTATTGTGACTGTGATCTTATTTTAGGCAATTCTTGACACTGAAGTATGTGCTATGCTATGCTATGACCCTTTTAAGATAAACTAGACAATTGAGATCATTATTACCCATTATAATATCCTCATAACATCCATTATGACAAATGCTTGTGTCATTGATAATTGTCTTTGATTTTACGAGGGCACGGATGCATTTATGGCTCTCCTGGCGAAAAGTGTCTGAAATCGTCATTATGGATATTTGAAAAGCATGACCATGCATTGCATTCCTCCACAACTTGCAAACACTATTGATAATGAGAGAATTTTTATCGATGATATATTTTTACCAACTTATCCCAGTCCTGAATATATCGATGATATTACGCACTACCGTCACTAGCCCTCGTCCCCCATTGAAATAGTTAACGAGCGGATAATTGTCCGGCGGAGCATTCGATCGCAGAACGAGCATCGCCAATTATAATGGGCCACTTCCTATGGGAGCCTCGTGATTTACCGTGGAATCGGCTTCCTGTACTGATTAGACGTCTTTAGTGGCAGCTGGGCTGTTTAAATACGTAGCAGATTTTATTTCCGTAATGTACCAACTGAGTCATCATCATCATCATCATTTCAGCCACAGGATGTCCACTGCAGAACATAGACTTCCCTCAGTGATTTCCAGATCGTCCAGTTGGAAGCAACCTGCATCCAGCGGCTTCCTGCAACCTTTACCAGGTCGTCTGTCCATCTACTGAATATGTTTCTCAAAATTATTCTCTGATTGGGCTATTTTAGATTAGTTATTGTGTAGACATTTCAAGCCTCAATCCACTAACCGACATTGCGTATCAATAACTTACGTAATATTTAGCCTGAACTAACGCAAACCATAAACTTGGGACTAATATCCACAACTGCACCTAATGTGGTCTCCCTATACTTTCATAGCTGCAGTGCGAATTAATGCGCGATTTTGAACTTTAACGCTTCAAATTTATAGCCTAAATTTGAATACGTATCAGCCATTCATGTACGGTCTGATACGCTGTAATAGTTTTGAGTTTAAATAATCTTGAATTTATAGGTTTGGCCGGGAAAGGAAATTGTAAAATGTTCTGATTGAGCGGAATTGGCTATGCGATATGCTTCGATATCATCCGAATGGAAATTTATATTGACAAGCATTCATACACTATTCCGAGTTTCACATTAAAATCTATTTACCTGCAAGATGTATTCTGAAGGCTAGTGCAAAACTTTTGGTAAAGGACTTTATTCGAAATAAGTAAAATATCTTTCCATATTAAATGTCCAATCGCTTGTGACGATTCATATGGGGATGATTTTGTCTTGTTCCGATTTTAATGTTAATCTAATACAAAAATTGGGGTCATTAGCACCAAAGTCAGCCAATATAAAGATGTGCTTAGTTACACTATGGTAAAAGGTATAGCCAATTGACTGACTGATCAATACCCGAAACAAAATCCCAAATATACAAAAGTTTGCACTCAGTTTATTGAATACCAAAAATAATGCCTAGAAGCACAACTCTGACAAAGATTGATCTTTATTTAGTAAGGTGACACATAAACTCGAAACCACAGCTGACCCGGGATGGCCGTGAAGATAATTATACCAATTTATTTTCGACGCCGTGATTAATCAATACAATGACACGCCACGGCCTTCGTGGGTTTGTGTTTTTTTCCTGTTATTATTGTAATTATTTCATTAAGGCACTTTTTTAGAGGTGCAAGTTAGAAAAAAAAGCTTAATTCAAACGTTAGTTAAACATCAGTTAAAGAAAGGGGCATCTTCTACAGGCCTTTTTTCTTAGAAATATAAAATGCAAAGTGTAAGTGACATGACGCAAAATCTTCCAGGGACTGATACATTTTCTATAAGACCAACATCGAAATTAAAAAAGCAAAAAAAAAACACTTCCCCGTGCGGCGACCGGCAATATCACGAGCCTATCTAGCGGAACGGAAGTTAATCACACTCCTTAATACCACGTGATTAGTTACTGATATACAACCAATTTTCCTACGGGAGCAAAATTGTGATTTTTCTACAGTCGCTCCACACATTATCATCGAGGTATACAAGTTTGTATGGAACAGCTAAAAGTTTTTTATTTCGATGTTGCTCCCATAGAAAAAGTTGTTGTATATGACCACTGGTCATTGACCAGCTAATCACGTGGTTTTAATTAACAATTCTTGTGTACACCCTGAATATCGTAAATTTTTGCTTTTAGCAATTCCATGCAAGGTTTAATTGAAGATGAATAACACTTGAAAAAAAAAACTACAACATTGATCAGAGATACGCTGGCTTTGACAGCGAGAAAAAACACTTGAGGAATTGCATCTTGTCACGTGTCGTCCTCGGTAGCTTAGTTGGTAAAGCACTCGCCCGGCATGCGATGGGACGTGGGTTCAAGTCCCACCTGAGGTTGATGATTTTTTTTTCAAGTGTTATTTACCCTGAATATATACCATGTTTCTGGTAAATAAAGTTTTGAATTTGAATAACGATATCATGGGCAGGTCATTTACGAGTAATCTGCTAATTTAGACAGGCATTTCTAAAGTTACCCAGGTTATTAATATTGACGTTCATTTCCACTTCGAGGGAAGTATTTCTGGCTGGAAATAGCAAATTCTACTCATCTACAAATCTAGCCTTTTGGCATTAAGAATCCTCGGTGAAAACATTTCACAAAAACCATTGATTATTTAACTGAATTCATTCATGCTTACTCGCTTTTTAGGGCAATCGTTCAATAAAATCGGTTTATTGAAAAAAAATTTTTTTTTTATATATTTCACTAACTTTTTAACATAACCTCTTAAGTTGTAATTTTTTTCTATGTCGTAACTTAAATCGACCTGTGAGTTTATATTTGACCGCTTATCCAGTATAACTTAAATCTTTTTAGTTGCGTAGGTTTACTTTGAGTGGGTGTGATGGATTGTTCAATCTTGTAAAGGATTATGACAACGTGATGAAATCTTTAAGAATATTATATTTTCAATCGTTATTCGTAAATTGTCGATTTGTTGATAAACCTTTTTTGCATAATCTTAAGTGGAAACGGTTGACAACTTATTTAAGTATTATTGAGTTAGAGACAATCTGAATTCAGAGAATTTGGTGTTATAATAGAAATATGACTAATCAAACGCATTACTGTTGTAAATCGATTAAATATGTTACAATATTGACAGCACATATAAATAAAACTTTTGGACGAACTAGTCAATATTGTACATTGCCAATTTTCTTACTTAAACAGTAACATAAACACGTGGCAATGCGACACTGGCGGAAAAGACTATGGTATAAGTATCAGAGTCCAAGCGTTTAGTGTTCTTAAACCAAAAAGATACACCTACAATACCCATGTTCAATGTAGAAATTTACCAAAATATCCTACAGAAGGCCGAATATTTTCGACGGTCTAAGCTTATTACAGCGCTAGCAAATATTTACGTTTTTGTTTGTATTTTATTTATTATCACGCAACAACAAAACCGTTAGCACTAATGACGTTGGTGCTTGTATTGGAACGTTTACAAACATAGAATCACATTGCACGCATTAAAAATTTTAGGAATACAGAAACTCACAAAGTACCAAACTGAACTTTCCTTTCATTTTTTACGGTACAAATGCCTGCCTCCTGATTCTGGTATTCTTTCAAACGATTGGTTATATAAAACAAGAATAGGCTTAATGAGCGTTTATATGTCAAAACAAATAGTATTTTTTTGTAGAAGTAGATAAAACAGCTCCTCGCTCCTTTAGCTCTTAGCTGATGTACAAGACACTTTAAATCAATCGTTTACAACAAAAGAACACTAATACTTTTGCTTTAAATAAACAGCCTTTATCTCTCAACTTCGGAATTATTTTCTACAGTAGCATTTATACTAAGAAGTTTCACGCAAATATATTTATGTGACAATAGTAGATATTAGTCAAGTCAAAGGTAAAATGGGGTTTATGCACGAGTTATACACTCTTCTTTTCAATATGTCATTTATCATAAATCATTTATTTCACAGTCCATACACATTTTTAATACAATGACAAATGATTCAGTTCAAGTTCAGTTTTAGTCACTTCGCTCTTTACTCAAACCTTCGCCTGAGGCAGCAGGTGTACCAAAAGGTTTCACGCGAACGCGCAGTGCTGAAACACCCCGTATTTCAGGCGGGCACTGCTGGAATTCTCAAACGGCATTATTTTCGTCTTTAGAAGACAATATGTGTAAACGCTCCGAGATTCAGAGCTAATTTCGTTTTGTTGTGAATTCCGAAGAATTTTGAAGAGTTAAGCAGCTAAAATATTGCTATGAGTTTCAGAATTTTATCAGATATACATTTATTCTGTGATAACAATGTCTCAAAACGGTTACTAAAAAGATCAATGAAGTCGTTTAGTTCAGTGAATGTAACTAAGTTTTGCTAATCGAAACATTTAAAGGCAGTTGAAAATTGTTTAAAAGAACAAAGTCTACATTGCTTAAAAGATAAGCAAAGCACGAGGTAGTGTGGAAGGTGGAAGTATGGTGGTTGCTGACAAAGAAAGTACTCAAATAATGTCTAAGTTATTTCTTTATAGCACATATTCGAGAGACCGATACCTTGACAAAGATAGTAACGATATTAATGCAAAGAAAAATATATTAAGAAGAAAATTAATTTGTAGCTTAAATTCTTTATTTAGTGACCTCTATCAGTGCATAGTGCCTAGGTTATGTTTTAGTTACGTGTAAGAAAACTCACCGCGAGCCAACGTTGACACTAAGAACCGCGATAGACCAGTGCCAAACGATCGTGCCAATTTTATGGCATAATCTGGTTAAAAATTGTTCACTCTTTGACATAATTCGTTCTTCCACTTAGTTATAGAAAATACTTGTATGTTTAACCTTATAACGATATATAAAAGTGTATTATGTCAAGCGTTATTTACCTAGATTAAAAAATATGATCACTATTAAAAAAAAAAAACTTCTTTCACATTATTATTAGAATGGAACCTCAAATTAATGCAGTATCTGAAAAAGGATTCCAAATATGATAAGCTAGGAATTTGTTATCTTACTAAGTAAACACGTAAACCTTTAAGGCAACTCCGTTATTTATAAGATCAAATGGATGCCTAAGTTTGGACTGAATTAGGTCATTTTTCCTTTGAAATCGTACACTTTGATCAAAGTCGTCCCTTTATAAGAAGTTCTTAATAAAAACGCGTATTTCTATGCTACAGTTCTTTGTTTAATATGATCCCAAAATGATGTCTGCCTATAACGAAAACTATAATATGATGACTACAAAGAAATCTTTACGATCTAATAGTGTTTCACAAGGATACATGTAAAAGCAAAATCCCGACCCATTTCGGCCTTAGACAGAAATGTCGTGCTGAATATCTTAGAGATGATGTAATGTAATAAAAGCTGCTTGATACTTGAAACAAGGAGAGAATCTGGGATGCAAAGCCTTTTATTACCACTGCAGCCCCTCAACTCTTGAGGGTTATTGTTTGAGCTCTCTAAATAAGACTTAACATAGTTTGTTCCGTACAGATTAGCCCTTTGAGTGCAGATTTAAAAGGATGACGGTTCCAAGATTGCGTTCACTGGAGCTCAGTTTCTTTTTATGTTTGAAAAATGCTTCGTTTGCTTTAATTTTCTTTGCTTATAATATCCCAGTTTTATTCAGATAAGGTGCAGGAATGATGCTAAGAAATCTGTTAATTTATTTTTATTTTATTATTATTGTGTAACCAAAGTACGATGACGGTTATGATACTTTGATAATAAACATGTCTAGCCGTGGCCTCTTACTATGGGCCTTATAAGAAAGCTTAAAGTTGCACAGCGCGCTATGGAAAGGGCAGAAATGAAGAGATCCGTGAACGAACCAAAGTCGCTGACATAGCCCGACGGATTAGCCGGCTGATGTGGCAGTGGGCGGGGCACATAGCACGTAGAACTGACGGCCGATGGGGCAGAAAGGTTCTGGAATGGAGGCCGGCAAGCGCAGCGTAGGACGCCCATCCACAAGGTGGGCAGACGACCTGGTAAAGGTTGCAGGACGACGCTGGATGCATGCCGCTTCCAATCGGCCGATCTGGAAGTCACTGGGGGAGGCCTATGTTCAGCAGTGGACGTCCTGTGGCTGATGATGATGGAAACATGTCTAGATAGAGTGTGGTGCTGCAATTGTCACCAAAAGAACAGGCCAGGGCCATAACCATGAACTCTTAAAACAATCTCAAAGTTGTCAAATCTGTCAATTTTGGTGCGTCATTTCATACAAAATTTGACAGAAATGATAATGTTTGACAGATTTGAGATTGTTTTAAGAGTTCGTGGTTACCGCCCAGATTTAAGTGAGTTACAACTATGGTTACTATGGTAACAATTATGGGTTGCTATGGTAACTGAGCGGGTGAAACAAACTTGAGCGCCAACAGTTGGCATAATATGTTTTGTCATTCATAATATGTTTTTGTTCGTTTGTAATATCCTCTTAATGACAAAACGAGCTAGCTATTTTTATTTGCGTCACTTTATTCTAAGTTAACAGTTTTTATTGGAACATCAGATCAAAAATATATTCTTTGGTTGATTGTGGTTATGTTTCATTAGCTACAGGAAATAGTAAGACGTAATATAATGCGGATGACTATGATTTAGACTATGATTAAACCCGGATAGCCACGTCCGTTGAACTATGATGTCATGTACGAGTAATATTCTTAGTAACTTCATACTTTTTTGTTGAGCCACCATGTACTCTCATCTGAAATAATTAACAGTAAGACAAAGATTAATTTACTAAAACTAATTGGGATTTTAAAAGAAACAAAATGGTTTATTTGTTGCTTCATGATGTTAAACAGTTGAATATAATATACAATCGAATGAAATGAAACGCATTTCAAGAATACAATGTATTTTTTTACAGTAACCTACTTTCAATAAAAACACAGCACTGAAGTATTACAGAAGAAAATATTATAACAAGACATTGTAAACATACACACAAATGTTTTCGAAGAAAATCCACTTCCTGTTATAAAATAACAAAAAGTACACATTCAATAACCGACCAAAATAAATAGTCAAATCCAACACCACAAAAAATAATGTTACACTTAATGTTATTGTTATAACATAAAATATGTCAGCATTTAAAATGAATAGTCTACTTTTCTATCATCAATTTATCACTCGATTGTGAGTGCACACGATTTAGTGTGGGTATCGAGTTTCGATAAAATATTAAGATTTCGATTGTGATAGTATCGTATTTAAAGTCGAATGACAATAGAAAGAGAAAATTAATGACGACATCGATAGTAATTTATTTGTAATTGATATTAATCTATGGATTTAAACAAATTTGATAAAAATGGTTTCCAATCTAGACTAAAATAAGATTAGGTTCGATCTTAAACCAAAAAAAAAAACTATAACGATTCAAATTAAACTGCAAGTCATGCAAGCGAGACACAATAGAAGCTTATTAATGCAGCCATTAATCTGTCACTAGTAAAGAAGTTTCGTAAATTATCTGCAGGTTGCTTGTATGTAATAGAAACAAAATGCAGTTCCCAATTTAATCTGACTAGTCATGCTATCAGGGTACGTCCAGATCTTAGCGCACGCGTGACGCACGCAGCACGCGTTCCGTTACTGCAATCGTTTGGTGCGCCTCTTTAGCGAAACTAATGCAAGGCTCGTACAGTGCGTGCGCGCGGCGCACGTTCTGCGCGCGTGCACGCACTACTAACTGTTGTATGTATAATTGTTATACCACTCACTTTCAACGTTCAGTTAGTGGTATAACATAAAATGTGCGAGCTGCGCTTTTGCGGCGCCTTCGCCAGATCTGGACGTAGCCTGAATCGAAATCAAGTTCAATAAATTGCAAATATATAAATCTGACTTAAAAATGACGTTTGAATGATTTTTGCAGACTGATGGGTAGTAGCTTAGCTCTTACTGTCTCCCCTCATATCTGTGAGTTGTGATTTCCGATCCCAAACACTCTAGACTAGGTTTTGAAATCTACTCTCGGATTAATACACGGATTACGGTAAGGGAAAATATTGACAAAAAATGATAAAGGTGGCCCTAGTCTAAGCCTGTGCAAGGAGTACGGAGGTCCAATTGCAATCGCTCAAAGTGTAACAACTGATCTTGGCATATACTGTATCACAGTCAAATGTACTAACTTGGAGCGATACAAAGTGGTAAAAGGTGTAGGTAACTAAGGACATTAAGGGCCTGTTTCGCAATAGCTGAGTCAAGTTCTAAATAAGCTAGTCAGAACTTATCTGCTCAGTAAACAAATATGGATGACAATACGATAATTGACTTTGCCGTTGACAGGGCATTTTTGTTTAAATTTAGATGCTTTACAAAAAAAACCCTATTATTTACTGAGCAGATTAGCTTACTAAGAACTTTACTCAAGATTGTGAAACAGGCTCTAAAAGAAATTCATAATTCTTAATACTTTATTTGCTAATCTTAAAAAAATCGTCACCAATGACAGCATTTCAATACCGAATCGATTTCTCATTGAAAAATTCTGACGAGAGTGGGTAGATGTAACCGAACTCCTATGATTATTCCCCCGGGATAAAGTATAATTATTTTAAAATCTGCCTTCGGGGATTATTATAATTTGATTCGGGAGTTTTGGTGACGTGAAACTTGGAACCTCCATTATTCTCGTGGATCAGGTTTCTTGTAACTCGAGTTGTGATTGCTTTTAGTATTTTGGGGTGAAATCTTGCGGCTTCGATTGGATAAGATGATTGGAATTTTTATTTATTTTTATAAATAATTAAAAAGAGCGTGGATAATTTATTTTATTATTTACTAGCAGCCCGTCCCGGCTTCGCACGGGGTAGACAATTATCGCTAATAGTTCCGGCAGCGCATTCGACGAAAGACATTTTAAGACTCATTTTTCTACACCTTCGGTTACATTGTTCAAATTTTACCAAGGATCCCTAATTTTTTTCAAAATGAAATGTAGCCTATGTCAAATTGGAAGAATGTAGCATTCTATTGGTGAAAGAATTTTTTAAATCGGCCCAGTACTTTTTGAGCCTATTCATTACAAACATACAAAAATAGGTACAAATCTTTCCTCTTTATAATATTAGTATAGATACGTTTTTTTCCGAGTATATCGGGATCCTAACTCTTAAAAAAGTTTGATTTCGATCTTACTTTGTTTTTTTCTATACAATAATTTATTATATTATTTTGTTATACTTGTAGGTAGTATATACTACTTAATAAGGTACCTAAAAGAAACATGTGTTATCATCATAGTAAAAAGTAAAGTAAAATCAATAATTAATTTGATTACAATAATTTGATTTACATCGCCCAGTGGGGTAACCATGAACTCTTAAAACAATCTTAAATCTGTCAATTTCGTATATCATTACGTACGAAATTTGATAGATTTGACAAGATTTGACAGATTTGAGATTGTTTTAAGAGTTCATGGTTACCCACATGACAGTTCTCGTTTTTTCGAAGCAATCAAATTCTAATTTGCAAACATAATCGCAATTATAAATCGATCAGTGGTTTAAATGTTTAGAAAAATAGCATTAAATTAAGTATACTTCATTAATATTTATTTCTTAGGAAGCGAATAAAAATTCATTCTATAATAATAAGAAATGAATAATGAAGAAACATATTTTTGCAGATAACTCTATTATTTGTCTTGTTGATGTTTTAAATAAACAAATTGCACAATCTATAACAGCATAAGCATTAGATTTCAAAAAAATATACTTCACTTGAATCATATCAAGTTTCAACACGATAAAAAACGTGTTCCTTTTTACGATACTGTCATAGAGCTACAATACTTTTTAAACGAATCATAATTTTATTGCACATAACATAAATGTTGGTACAAGCCGGGGACAGAACCCGCGACCTTCGTCGATTGTAATATATAGCCACGCATACTCGATCACGCGATCCCTATATGAGACGAGTTTTGTATCGATTTTCATTACATTACAAATTGAAGTCGTATGTATGATGTTTTGGAAGATCTGATTTGTCGTTTTTGTTTTAACCAATAGTTTTGCGATTTATAAAATAAATTGGTTGCAATAGGGAAATTATATACCACACTACTTGTAACCTTAATTGTCACATACTTAAAAAACCACTGAAAAATTAAAGGTTGATTAAATTAAAAACAATATCTCATCAAACGCTTTCTCTCTGGTCTGGTATCTTGTTTTCGTAATATTTTGTACTAATATATTACACACGATAATTTAATATCATCATATCATCATCATCATCATATCAGCCACAGGATGTCCACTGCTGAACATAGGCCTCCCCCAGTGACTTCTGTTATCGGGGGGTTGTTGCCATACTCGCCACGCTTGGCAGGCGGGTTGGCGAGCGCAGTTTTTTTATATTATTTCGCACGCAGACGCTGCTCCCCGTCTCGTGCTACAGGATTTAGTCGACTCTTACGACACGCCTCCTGTTGGCGGTGGGGAAGTGTATTCTTTACGGCCGTCCCCACACGGCACGGATAATTTAATATATTATATTTCGAGACAATACTCCAGGTTTGGCACGCGTAATCGCAACATTCAATAGGTCAAATTCAAACAAAAGTCTACTATCATCTCCTTCAAATTCTCAAGTGAGCGACCCAATTGGCGTGTCCCGGTTTAATTTAGATTCCCAGTTTGGATCAAGTAACAAACCTGCATACTTTAGGTGAGGTGTGGGTGTGCTGGAAAATGGCCTTAGAAATATTTACTGTCTAGTGCCTCTTTATCAACATCACCATCATTTCAGCCACAGGACGTCCACTGCTGAACATAGGACTCCCCTTGGGACTTCCAGGTTGGCTAGTTGGAAGTATCATGCATCCAGCGTCGTCCTGCAACCTTTATTAGGTCATCTGTCCACCAGCCCACGCTGCGCTTGCCGGTACGTGTCCTCAATTCCAGAACCTTTCTGCTCCATTGTCCGTCAATTCTACGTGATATATGCCCCGCCCACTGCCATTTTAGCTTGCTAATCCGTCGGGGTATATCAGCAACTTATGATCGTTCATGGATCTCTTCATTTCTAATTTCGCGCGATTCCGCAAAGAACCACCGAGCATGGCCCTTTCTATATCGCACTGTGCAACCTAAAGTGCCTCTTAGGGTATATAAATTCTTTACTTCGAGACCATGAAATTTCGTCGGTTGTCTTGAGTACATACATTTTATAGTGCCCAATAAATAGGTGACATTGACAAGCTCCCTTCGCGTGACCCGAACTCGATTGCAAGAAACCACCCGAATTATAAAATAAAAAGCCGATAAGGCCCAGTTCAACGATAAATCAGTAAAATGTGAGATAGAGATGTCGATGTTCTTTACATATCGATAGTTTTTGTAATAGTTCCTGTAGGTTATGATGCAAAAAGAAATCAACAAAATTTATTTTTCTTCTTTTCCTCAGCATGATAAAATTTGGCCATATTATATACATTTTATTGTTAGGGGAACTTGCCCTATCCTTGACCTGTTGCAGGTTTCCGTCCTCTGGGCTTAGCAATCATCAAAGCAATCTTTCCTTTATCTACTACTGCCCTCTGCAGAGAACTAGTGCTAACGTTGGCCAATTGTCTCAGATTATTGAGCCAAGAGGTCTCTCTGTCTGATCTGATCTGAGTTTTGGCGTATCTTCCCCTAGATGATCCATTGGAGGAGCTCATGCTTGTTGTAGTGTATTATAAAGAGGGGTCAATATTTTTAAATTTATGCAAGTTTATAGTAAGTATTACTTCTACTCGTTTGATTTTTAAAATCATGCAATAGCTACAAATGTAATTCCGATGCTTGAAAATATTGAATCGTGCAAAAAATAATTAGGTGTCAACAAGAGAAGTTGTACTCTTTGTCTAGTCGCGAAAGTTGTACTTTTTGTCTAGTCGCGAAAGTAAAATATCTGCTTTGTTTGGGGTTAGTTGCCATTATATAAGGTGTTTCAAAAATATCTGCCGTGGCTGCTATGGATGAAAGTATTACTTATATAGATTACGATAGTGAAAAAATGTCATCAATCCAAAAAATATATTAAAAAATCACCTAGCGGGGTACGTAGTAAGAGGGGCTAGATGTACAGATGTGGATAGTTTAAAAAAAAAATAAACAGTGTTAAGCTCTATCTTTAGTTTTTTTTTATATAATAATAGATAAAGCTTATACAGGGTGTTCGGAAGAAGGGTGAACACAGAAACATGACAGGTAGGTGGGGTCTTCTCCTATGTTCTCAGCCCATAAAATTTAACCTAGGCCCTTTTTTGGGTATTACCCAATTTTTTTAAAAAAAAACCCGACTTTCCCCGCTTTCACACCTTTAAACTTCCATAAGTTTCCTTTTTATTGACAAGTCTGGCAACATTTGTTTTTTTTTCTGGTCTTGATACATAGTAGGTCTTCAAGTAATCAATATTTTTTTATAAGAATGCCGGTTGACAAAAATAGGAGCATCTAAACTACAAAAAGAGGTAAGAAAATTATTTGAAGATGAACTTTGCATTGCAATGAAAAAAAAACTACAAGAGATCGATGGCTTCAGATTTTATGTAAACATCTCTAATGTATGCCCTTTCTAACGGTATGCGATTTTTATGTTTTTTTCAAGAATAACTGGAGTTATTCATACATTTTGACAAATCGGACGATTTTGACGAAACTCTACTTTTGGAGAAAATTAATTGTTTGACAAAATCTAAGAACAGGAAGCATTATTAAACAAAAGTAGGACGTTAAAAAATTTAAAGTTGTTAAATTTAACGGTCTTATGGATACCTAAGTAAAGTAAAATAAAGGAAACACAAAGTTATGTAGTTGACTACCATTTATTAGCAATAATTACAATAATTTTTCAAACTGCTGGCCTTCATTATTAATACAAGCCCGGCACCTGTTTCGTATCTCTACTGTGGTTGTTCTTAATAACATTTCCCCTTTCATGATATCAAAAGCAACATTTATTCGGTTTATCAATTCTTCACGATTAGCCACTTCTGTTACATAGACCAAGTCCAAGTCTTTGGCCCTTCCTCAGACGTAAAAGTCGAGCGGGGTGAGGTCTGGGGATCGCGGAGGCCAAGGAATGGGTCCACCACGGCCAATCCCTCGTGGATTGGTCGTGGTGGACCCATTTAGGGAAAGAATTATTCAAAAATTCCCGGACTAGTACATAACTTTGTGTTTCCTTTATTTTACTTTACTTAGGTATCCATAAGACCGTTAAATTAACAACTTTAAATTTTTTAACGTCCTACTTTTGTTAAATAATGCTTCCTGTTCTTAATTTTTGTCAAACAATTAATTTTCTCCAAAAGTAGAGTTTCGTCAAAATCGTCCGATTTGACAAAATTAATGAATAACTCCAGTTATTCTTGAAAAAAACATAAAAATCGCATACCGATAGAAAGGGCATACACTAGAGATGTTTACATAAAATCTGAAGCCATCGGTCTTTTGTAGTTTTTTTTTCATTGCAATGCAAAGTTCATCTTCAAATAATTTTCTTACCTCTTTTTGTAGTTTAGATGCTCCTATTTTTGTCAACCGGCATTCTTATAAAAAAATATTGATTACTTGAAGACCTACTATGTATCAAGATCAGAAAAAAAACAAATGTTGCCAGACTTGTCAATAAAAAGGAAACTTATGGAAGTTTAAAGGTGTGAAAGCGGCGAAAGTCGGGTTTTTTTTAAAAAAATCGGGTAAAACCCAGAGAAGGGCCTAGGTCAAATTTTATGGGCTGAGCACATAGGAGAAGACCCCACCTACCTGTCATTTTCCTGTGTTCACCCTTCTTCCGAACACCCTGTATAATAATATATAAAAAATAGATAAAGTCCAGGGCATAACATTTATTCACTATCGTATATAAGTAATAGTTTCAGCCATAGCAGCCACGGCAGATATTTTTGAAACACCTTATATTATTCAAAATAAAAGATTTCTTATCGATAAAAAACATGAGCATCTCTACGAGTGGCTATAACGAAAATATTGGTTGTAAGCAATTTTCGTACTGCTCATTTCCTTCACCGTGGGCGAAATGGGTCACACTACTTGATTTCTTTTACGACCGTGTTTCGAGGTTCAGTTGGAGGAAATAAAGTATTATTACTGAATTATAATTATAATTAAGTTCATAGGAATGGCTCTAAAACAGTCATTTCTGTGATTCAAATGCATTGCCGTTAGTAAAGATAGCATGTGTTTTTAGATATGCCAGTTTTAAAAGTATGTCTATGTGTTACAAAATAACGTGTTTGTGACATTTATGAATGCGTATCTGAATAAAAATTAAATAAGCTTACTAAAATAAAATAAAAAACTAAGTATTCATCTAATGCGCTAATTTGGGCTAGTTTAATCTCGTGCAATTGTTAATACAATAAAAATATATCTATTATAATTATAGAACAGTTACTCATAATATTAATATGTTAAAGTGATAATATTACTAAAATGAAATAGACAATTATTATTGTCGTGTGGTGCCGGCACATTAAAAGAATCGCACCACCCCTTCTCTTCCTATGGGTGTCGTAAGAGGCGACTACAGGAGAACCGCCACAAGAAGACGGGCAGCAGCGTCTCCTCTCCACCATTGGCCAAACTGCGATCGCCAACCCGCCTGCCAAGCGTGGCGATTATGGCAAAATCCTTCTTTTGGAGAGGCCTATGTCCAGCAGTGGACTGATTTAGGCTGGTGATGATAATGATGAAATTGACAATTAAGGGCCATGTATATTGTGGTAATTTGTACTTGAGTATAAAATTAGATCGATGACAAGTAGAGCATTTTTTATTTATAATTTTATAAACCATTGGCTTAATGTTGGTCAATCAGCAACAATATTAATATTATATTCTGTCTATCAGCCGTATATTTATCAAGTAATAATAATTTCATACCCTTTTACTATCTACGTTTTTATTAACCATGCGCAGCTAATGAATGAATGCAAAAAATTGTTCCATTTGTACGGAACCACTTTCTTCAATTAGCTTCGGTCTTACCCCACTTTTTGTTTTGGTCTCAAAGCACTTTTTCGGTTAAGTGCTCACCGCACTGTGCCTTTCAGTTGAACTACAAGAAATAAAGATTAAGTAGGCTCACTCCCTTGTTTTATCATTGAATAAGTGTGAAATGTCCCAATGATGAGAGCCTAGCCAATTTTCAATAAAATATGAAATGATGCCTATGTAAAAGACACTAAGTTCTGTAGCATTGAAGCAGCAGTTTATTTTGAAAACTATGATAGGTTTAGGTATACGAGTATCAATTCTTTTAAGCACAATATAGGCACTATATTATTTATACTGGATGACTTTTTTTACCGTCAGGAAAAAAAAATCTGTACCTAAAACTATATGAATATCATATAGTTAACAGCATAGAATAGCATAAACATAAAATACATCAGTGAATATGCGTTTGATTTTTGGTCGGTTTCATATTTTTATTATTATTTTAACAATATTCTTTTTTTAATGTTCAGTTAGTCAAAATTAACTTAGATTTAGATGGTTATGAGGATATATAGTTGATAAAAATAAAATAAAAAATTAAACTTTTTTTTTTTTAAATTATCATGTTATCATCACCTATATCACTTACCTATACCACACGTTTATTTTCTTGACGGTAAAAAAAGTCATCCAGTATAGTATTTTTGCTATTGACCAGTTTTTTATTATAATTCATTGTTGATTTGTCCCTTACGGTCCCCACGAACTAGCGTCTTTCGATCGTTGACGTCGTGGCAGCGTCCAATCAGTGTTGACGCAACTCTTGCGCAGCAGCATTTACTTAACGCTGATTGGACACTGCCTCGGCGTCGCCGCTCAATAGGCGCTAGTCTGGGGAGGGCTTAAACTATCGATAGAAAACTTACCAAAGACGATGATACTATCAAACATAGGATGAATTCGTAAGTTATAGTATTTTACTATCCATGGTTATTAATGTCATTGCTGGAGTTGGTCTTATAGCTCTCCGTCGGATCAATCCACCTATATTTATTGTTTTTCTTTTCTTTTTATCCTTTCAATTTATATGACTGTAGTGTAGTGTTTAAAACTCGGTCTTTTAATAATCTATCAATATATATACATTTACACATTTTTATACCGAACAAGTTTGTACAAACAAGTTATTAATACTGCTTAATACTCTGTAACACCCAAAATGTTATCATGTAGTGTGTATACAATTTGGTTGTCAATCTAGTCCTAAGTTACTAACCATATTCATATTCATTTAATCACTTCATAATGTACATTATAGATGGTCAATTGTAACATTACAACCTTCATAAGGCATTCCTGAATTCGTTGTATCACTAACCATCGATTGTCAACTGTCGTATATGCCAAATAAATAAAATAAATAGATAGTCTTTTGGACAGACGCCTATCTGGATAGGCCACTATAGATCACATAAAGTGAAAAGTGGACCTACCGTTTGAGCTTCTTTACTGGTGTAAGTTCCTAAGTATTTCTATCAATATCGTTTTCGATCTGTCTGGCTTTGAACGCTAGGTTTTGTGCGAAGCTATTCGTGAGAACTGGACAGTCTTTTTTCGTGTGAAGATAAAATAAATTGAGTCTAGTTTTTGTGATAGTCGCTTCAATGTTCGGTCTATGAGTAATGGAGTGTGTTAGTTTTGGACAGCATTAGCAGTTACCTTTGCGAAAATGATTACATTTTTTATAAGTTTTAGCGAAAATGAACATTTACAGAGTATCTGCCTCTTTATAATACAGTCAATTATTAGGTGCTTGACTGGTATTTGAACCGTAGCATTATGTAATAAAATTACAACACGTTAATAATTCTAAGAAATAATATAACATTCCACGTGTTCGTAAACATAATCCCCGTTATAAATAAACGTTTTGAATTAAATAATAGGTAGGATACATTACAATATTTGTCTGATAAAATGATAATAAAAATTCATAAAGACAAAACGTTTTGTGAAATGTTTACGCTTATTATATAGTTTTTACTTCTTAGTAAATGGATTAACCTTTTCAAGTCAATATAATCAGGCTGTAATGTTTATTTATTTCTGTGTAATAGTATCCTCTCGCCCAACATTTTTTTAAGGTTTTACTTTATGATGCAGATTAGTATGAAATTTGTTCGATAATTATTTATTTTATTTTTAATTTATTTAAGTATAGATTATCGGAAAATCCAATACTTAGTAATGTAATCGCATACGATAACGGTGAAACCTTTGAAGTTCGATATCATGAACCCGATATTTTTTTCTCTAACCTGCGAATATTTTCTTTGTGGAAATAAATTTATATTCGTGCTCCATCATAAATATTGCAAACATATTTTACTGTCCGATTGTGGTCTAATGGAAGCTCCTTAGAATAATGTCTGACATCAACGATATACATAATTATTTCTTAAACACTAATTATAATTTTTAGCACGCTCTTATTGGTAGATACTATGTACGGACAACAGCTGCACGTCGACCTACCACAAAATGTCAAATTTTCTCATTTGAAAATGAACTCTATAGGTCAGGCTTAAAGTTGAAAATCTATTGGAGAATTTTTGACTTTTGGGGTAGGTCGACGTGCTGTTGACTGTACTTACAACTACCTATGTTATCAAATCTTGGATTTCGATTTGAACCTACTTCAAATTTCTTTACCCATTTAAAACTTTGTAAATTAGACCCGGATAACAATGCGATAATTTAATTCTATCAAGCTGATCTGATCAATCCAGAATGTGATGAAATTGTGCTCTTTAAAACTGTTGGACAGTAGTTAAATGGCTTTTAATAAAACCGTCGCGTTCGCGCTCAATTGATTCCTTTAGTAACTTGTTGAAGTGTGATTTATAGATTTAAACTATTATATTTAAATTATCTGAGGAGGTTCCAGGTTCGGTCTCCAGCAGGTCTATGTAGAAAACGAAACTTTTCTATATTGTCTCGGGTCTGCGTGTAGTGGTGTCGTAGTTGTTTCTGATTTCTATAACACGAGTGCTTTAGCAACTTACAATAGGTTCAGAGCAATGTGTTTGATGTTGTCTTAATATTCTTTTCTTTTTTCACAGTACCAACATCAGACGTGCAAGGTGTGCTGGGCAAGAAGGCGTCGCTGCCGTGTGACATCCAGCCGCTGCACTCAGACGACGACGTGGTCATGGTGCTGTGGTTCAAGGAGTCTGATGGGGAGCCGCTGTACAGGTAAGTGTGAATTTGGAATTCATGCATTCCAATTCCTCAAATATCCCCAAATGTACGTTAGACATTTTTAGAGCAGACCCTGTAGAAAAAGAGTTTTGCACCCTTTTATGTGAGTAGCATTTAAGGAGACCAGATAATAGTACCATATTAAAATATTCTATTGAAGATCCAAGATTACATAGGTTGATTGGATTTCTTACATTTTTGATAGTGGTTCAAAAGACTTAAACGACTATGCCATTGCATTTTTAGTAAAATAAATAAATATGGGCAAATATGACATTATAATATCTGCCTAATTCAATTGCAGTCTACTGCTAAATTTGAAGGTTAGTCTCCTAATGGGCACCTAAAAGCATTTTTCATCCAGTTACTGCCACCAATCTTTCTAGTGCCTGACACTAGCACAGCACAACACCCCTCACCTCCCGAGCTGAGGGGTGTTGTGCTGTACTAGTGTCACCGAACACCCTTCAGCTCGATGGAGCCCGTCCTTCGAGCTGAAGGGTGTTCGGTTGCTAAAGCGTGGTCTCCACTCGAGAACCCTTATTAATTACCAAGAACCTTAAGTCGAGTGACTGATGAATTAAGTCGTCTTTTTTTCTCAGTTACGACATCCGAGGCAGGTCAATGACCCAGCCGAAACTCTGGTCATCCCCCACCGGTTTCGGCAACCGCGCCTTCTTCAGGGGGGGAGCGACGCCTGCTGTGCTGATGGTGGATGACGTGCAAGCAGCTGATGCTGGCGTGTACAGATGCCGAGTCGACTTCAAGAACTCACCGACGAGGAATTTGAAAGTCAATTTTAGTGTTATAAGTAAGTACACAATTAGAAATGAACGTAGCGATTTTTATAGATGTGTTTAAAATGACGCTATGTACATGGGGTACTAGAAACAGTGTTTTACATTGGGGTAGAACGTTTTCCGCTTATTTGATTACGCAGGTGATGCAACCGCGTGGTTGTTCTTATATTTTAAATATTATTTTTTATCAAACTACAAAATACTTACATACTGTATCCAGCTAAAAATAAATTACAACATTTTGAGGTATTTTAATATTTTGTTTAAATATTTAACTTGTTTTAATATTATTAACTGAACCTTGACTCACAATGACCGTTAGTAAAGCAAAATGAATAGGTCTTAAAATATATCCCTGTATGATAACGACATATATTCCTATTACATGGGTTTGAATAAAGTTACTTGTAAGATCTGATTCTTAACCAAAACTCAGTGCAGTTCTTGACCTAGATGGTGTTAAGTTTGCTAACAAATGTTCTTTCCTTGCAGTCCCGCCAAATCGTCCAAAGATATACGACGCCAAGAAGAAAGATAAGGCGAATCTGGTGGAGCCGTACAACGAAGGCTCAAATGTGCATTTAATTTGCGAAGTTGAAGGAGGTAAGCTACTGCTATTGTTAAAGTTACATCAATCTTGCTAGTGAAATGCTTAGGAAGAAACTTGCTTAAGGAGACTCCGTAGCGCTGACATGTAGGAACCGAATAAAGTAGTTTTTTTTAACCAATGCTTATACCGCCACATAGTTATGCTATGCTCTACGCTAGTTGCTTTCTGTTTTTTTAATTCTTTTAAGACCGCATATCCAAATATCTGCGTCTGATGAATGTGGTCGAATATATTGATAATTTTGTTAGCATCTTGATATTAAAGACAGTAAAAAGTTTTAGGCTAAGCAAAGATGCGACGTCACATAAATATTAGTACTGCTAGCTCAAAACGTTTTGTTTCAAAAACCCTGCGTACCTACGTCGCGCGCCGCGGCGCCGTGGTTTAGCGGGCGTTCAATTTATAAGTGTTTTCAACATAGTTTTCAAAATTTCTTAAGCCAAATATCCACAATTTTTTAAAAGAATATACAAATGGTTTTAAGTAGAAGGATTGACGCTTGTTTTTACGCTTCTCCGCAATGTTTAGAAACTTTGGAAAAATACCTACTTAAAAAAATTATCAGAGTATCACTCATGACATGAGATTCCAGAAATTAAACCTGACGCAAATAAAATAGGAAACATAGAAACGCAATATCAATAGGTACTTAACGACTTTTCCTAGATTTTATGCAATGAAGATGGCGCTTTCGTATCAAAAAAAAACTTGGATTGTTTGGGAATCTTATTTATCAACAGTATCTTCAAAATAATATTTCCTGAATGAGTGCTGAATTTACAAAAATAGTCACTGAATGAGTCTTGTATCAAAAAATTGTTTGTTGGAAACCTATCAGCGTTTACAAAGAAGTGTATTTAAAAAGATAATTGAAGCAAACACAATTTATCAAGCCAAACAAAATGTTCGTGCTTAGTAAATCGTTTTACTTTTATCTCTGGATCATAATCGAAAGCCTATTGACAGGTCGATCCTCCCTCATATTTCCTGCCATTAATCGCCCACACTCTACTCTAGTGTTGTGAAAAAAAAGTTAGTTATTTTCAGTCATATTTTTGCCTCTCTTGCTAAACATATGGCTCATAAAGGAATGATGTTTAACGTAGTTCAATTAATAATAATATATTAGTAGATAGGGTAGATACCTACTTGGAAACAATGTTTTGTAGGTAAAAGTATATTAAATGTTCAATTCATTTAGTCCGTGTTTTCTTAAATGTAACAATTTATATCAACGAATCATGTCATGATCATAAGTCGTGCATGAATCAAAATTACAAATAATATCAGTCAGATTTATGGGATATTTTTTTTAGATTATAATTGAACATAATTATTGCTTGCTTACCGATAGCTATTAAATTTACTTGCACTTAAATCTGTGACGAACAAAAATATATCGATAAAGATTTTACTAACATAGTTGCATCACTATCACATGCGGTTACTGTATAAGGCAGCCATTGTTTCAGCAATTTGGATTCCCCGAACGATTTGTCCACGAGTGTCTATTTGAGTACTTCATAATTACGCTTTTATCCGTTTATAATTACGGGGTCGATTTATTCGTTTATTGTTTGTTACATAAATCATATTGTAACGTTAAATATTCATATTACTAAACTTAACCAGTCTTAACTACTAGACGGGTTTTTCAACTACATAGGTTTTCCAGGAATCTTGATTATTTTTAATGGTGAGAGTAAGATAGCATCCTAGTAATATTAAAACTGGTCTTTTTTAAAGATTTTTCTGACAATTTTACCATCGCGTAATTGAGCGCCAGAATCAGCCCCTAAAGAAAATTAATAATGTCTCTAGATCTGCAAGTATACACTAACTATAGTAATATCTATTTAAATTTCAATTACAGATACGATTGACTTTCACATTTCCCAATTCTCCTTTCTCGTATAACCTGACATTTCTCTTCAAGGTCGTCCACGGCCGCGGGTTACGTGGTACCTCGAGAACGAGATGATTGATGACTCCTTCGAGCAGCGGCCTGACGGGGTCACTATCAACACTCTGACGTTCCCTAACATTGGAAGACAGCACCTTAACGCGAGGCTGGTTTGCCAAGCGTCGAATACGAACTTAGCGCCGCCAGAGACAAAAGTCTTGATCTTAGATATTAATTGTAAGTATATAGATTGTATTGTAAATGTTACTTTACAGCCTGCCAGTTCTGTAAATAACACGTAATGAGCTCGTTCTAAAACTCACCTAAACGGTACAAATGATTATAGCCTTTATTTTTCTAAGAAGTAGGATCACATTACTTATTGTCGATAATTGAGTTCAGTGCCGAAGTAATGCGGTTTTGATTATAGAATCGAAAAGCTAGAACTAAGAAGTCCAATACTAGAATTCACAAGTTTTGTAAATTAAGTGATTATTATAATGACGTGTCCTGGCAAAATCATTATTTATTTAAACTGGAATGTACAGACGATAGCTCGTCGACCTACCACAAATCGTCAAATTTTGTCAATTAAAATGAATTCTACATGTCGGGCTTAAAGTTGAAAATCTGTTGGAGAACTTTTAACTAATTGAGTAGGTCGACGTGCTATTTACTGTACATTCAATCACAAGAAATGACGGATTTTTTAAATCATCTTTAATTTTTTAGCTTAAGAACCGTCTCACATTTCATATGAAAACACAAAATTACCATACAAAAATACAGGACCTTTTCTCAAATGTATTTTTCTTTCAGTAAAACCAATATCGGTGACAATATTAACGAAAGAGAAGCAGATATCAGCAGACAAACGATACGAGATAGAATGCAAAACAACTGGTTCCCGGCCCGAAGCCGACGTCACTTGGTGGAAGAACAATAGACATTTGAAAAGGATGGAAAAGAAAGTAAGTTTAACTAACTAAAAAGTTTTTGCAACAATTTTCGAAACCATTGAGATGGTAGAACACAGTTTTCTTTCCCAACTAAAGGCGTTTTTAAATCCATTGTTTTATTATTAGTCATCTGTTTCTTTTAGCCCAGCGTTAATCATGTCAATTTTAAAGGGGAAAATCTAAAACTTGTTTGTGTCAAACTGACAAGGATTAATTCAGATATTGCCGCTGGTTGCAGCGGTGATTTTTCTGAAATATTCTAACATTTGGTTTTGTTGAAAATAATCTGCTCTATATACTAAATTGTGTTTTATTCGAGAGTTCGTCTTTAAAACATAGATTTGTTAATAAGATCTTAAAGTTGAGTACTTAGTTATATTTTGTGGCCCAAAAAGACAGTATCAATCCTAATTAAATTCTACTTAAAATTTATTTGTACTAGCTAAAACAATAAAAACCTGTGACTACGAGTACTCTTACATAAGTTCAAGTGAACTAAATGTCTGTTGTACAAACAACACTAATAAACTTAATTATTTCTACTGCTCCCTTGTTTCCACCCAGCTCTTTAAACTCCAGACAAATGTACATAGACTGCAAATGGCGACTTAAATTACTGCACATCCAAACTCATGAAAATCAAACTGTTATTCGGGTGACAGATGAAAATAAAAACCTCGAATAACGGGCCAGCAGGACATACCACCTCTTTTCCGAAAACCTACCTTAAGTTTTGAGATTAGAGACGGTTTCAGTTTGAATTTTAGAACGCAACGTGACAGTGGGAAATTCAAGTGCAGTGTCGTTTGAAAATGTGTCTTATGAGCTTGATTTAAGGTTAGTTTTTATTTCAGTTTTCGGAGAACAACGAAACTCTAAGCATTCTGAGCTTAGTGCCAAGCGTGGAGGACGATGGGAAATATCTGACGTGTCGCGCCGAGAACCCGAAGATAAAGGACTCTGCTATAGAAGACAAGTGGCGGTTGAACGTTCATTGTAAGTGTTTTGTTGAATTGTCTTTTCTTTCCGAGCTCTGATGTAGTTAGTTTTGTTTTTGTTCGGCTAGTTTTCAGATTGATTTCAGATCATTAACCAATGTTTGATTTGATTAAGTTTGATATTCTTATTTAATTGACATTGGATTTGGTATTTAAATAGGGAATCTCTTTATCGGAATCTACATCGTTTTGGCCTTATCCATCTTTTTTATTTTAATACTAATTACTTCATCATCTGGTATGATTAGTAACCGTAATCTTATTCAAGATTATGGTTGTGATTGAGTTTTTGTGTAAGTGAGATACTACTAAAAGCTGTACATCTTTACCCCCGAAAACAAGTTCATATCTTATTCTAACTTTCTTGTCCAACAGACGTTCCTGTAGTCGATCTCAAGATGGGCTCAAACCTGAACCCGGATGAAATCAAAGAGGGCGACGATGTCTACTTCGAGTGTACTGTGAAAGCGAATCCAAAAACGCACCGGCTGGTCTGGTTCCATGGTGTAAGTGTTTAATCCTTTGACATCATCATCATCATCATGATTCTAGGCACAGAAAGTCCCCTGCTAAACATAGCCCCTCCCTCCAATGACTTCTATGCTTCATGCAACCTTTACCAGGCCTTTTGACATACAACTAAGAAATTTTTCGAATTAAGGATAATTTACTCAGGGAAAAATACGGAGTTATAAAATACCTATTATAATCTTCACAAATCTAGTTATGACCGATTAGCATAGTATTTTGTCCCCGTCAGGTCAATGTAGAAAACAAACTTTTCTGTATTGGCTCGGGTCTGGATGTTGTGGTTGTGGTGGTGTGTTGTTTCTGATTTGTATAACACAAGTGCTTTCGCTACTTACCTTAGGATCAGAGCAATGTATGTGATGTTGTCCAATATTTATTTATTTATTTGTGTGCTTCACCGAAGTACCTGATCAAAACGAACGTTAAGAGTTCTCTCAGGGTTAAACGTATTTCATCTTTGTAGGTTTAAAATCTAAATAATGAAAGTATTATTACGACTAGTATATTTGGGAAATAAAGGATTATAGAAGTGTGTCGTCAGTTAAGTGCACTGTCAAGGCTAATCCGAAGACACATCGGCTCATAGGGTGTCCCGGCGTGAGTGCTTAAGCCCTCTGAGTACGGCCTTTGGGGGGGAAAGGTCGAATGCTCTATCATACCGATGGTGTTAGGTACTCAGATGCAGTAAATTTTTGTTTGATGCTTGCGATTTCTTCGAATATTTTTTGAAGACTAAACTACTTTGGAAAAAAATGTATGGTTATTCATTGTATCTCGTTACGAGGTTTAACTTCAAAGCCATGCATAATCAAGAATCAAGACCCAATATAAATTTTATTGCTTCGCGGTCTGGTTCACTTGGATATTGACGAGTTAAAGCTCTGTGACATATTATACAAGACCGATAATATTTTATGAAAAAAGTTAATAGTTGTAGCTAAAAGTATTATAAGGTAAACTGTCATTTTAAGCTAATTAATGCTTCTACAAGCTAAGGCAAACACAAATAAGAAAAGTAAGCGTATTTATGTCACTAATTTATTACGCGGTCCTACGAGACTTCTCTGCATCCGATAATAAAAAAAGTTTAATAAAAAACTAAAAACCGACTTCAAAATGAAACTAAAAAGCGAAAAATTATATTGACTAAAACATACCTAATCAGTTCTTTTTGGAGTCGGTGCCAGCCATCGAGAGTTAAAATTTGTTCATTCGCACCGACTCCAAAAAGAACTGATTAGGTATGTTTTAGTCAAGTAGTTTTATTTTACAATTTTAAGTGTTAAGTCCTCTATTTTTTCCCAATTAACTTCGCCAAAAATTAATTTACAGGAAAGTAACCTTAACTAATATTGGTCCTCTATGAACCCCGCATCCAATGGTATGATAAAAATAAGGTGTTATATAGGGTCAATTTTTCGACGAAAATTTTTAAGTCTTAAGAAAAGGGTTTACCTACACTCCAACCAGAACGGCGGCTATTTTGGTGTCGTAACCATAGGATAAGGTCTCGCGTTAAATAATAGGTTAAATTAAGAAAGGAACTTTCAATTTTTTTTTCGTTACTGGGTGTGCGGGTACGCCCCCAGTAAATAAAAATTGGCGGTCTGGTACCTTATAAGCTCCACGTCTGCTCAACACACTGCGAAATACGTTCTGTCGACAAATTGCAGTATTATCTTCTAACTCCTATCCGTTAAGGAGTTCTGTGGCTTCCATCATCAGGTCAGCAACATGACATGATGTTTACCAGACCCAAAAATCAGCATCGAGTCAGAAAATATATGCAAAACATTATAGGTGCCTATAAAAATTGAGGGTTGCCCTCGATTTCCCAGGGATCCCATCATTAGAATCTGACTTTGTGGAAATGGGACCACCTCGGGAGTATACACTTTGAAACTAAAATATAAATTTTGAAATCGGTCCATAATTGACGGCGTAATCGCGTAACATACATAAAAAAAAACAACATTCAGACGAATTGAGAACATCCTTCTTTTTTTTGAAGTCGGTTAATTAAAATAAAACCTACTATCGTAATGTCTATTCACATGTGCTACTCGTATAAGAGAGTAATTTTACATTACGCCGGTCTTAAACTTAAAATAAAATTAGATGCATTTCGCTCAATATAGCCTTCCCGTATCCAACAGAACAACGAGATCTTCCACAACGAAGGAGCTGGCGTCATCCTCAGTGCACAAAGCTTAGTTCTGCAAAGCGTCACCAGGGCGGCAGCAGGCGACTACACTTGTATGGCAGCCAACAGCGAAGGGAAAGGAACTAGCAACCCAGTGACTTTGCTGGTCAGATGTAAGTTCTCGTTATAATATTACTTTTAAAGTATTTCCTTAGAAGTGACCAGTAAGCATATTTAAATGAAATAACTTAGTTTGTTCTGGTGCCGTCTAACCTATCACCTAAGAAGAAGAATTGATCATCGAACGCAGTAAATTTTTATTTTGTTTGTTTTGGCGCCGTCTTCTCGGCATGCCAAATTGTTTTATTGCTGTCCGAGCATTGTATTCCCAACATATTCAAGCGATCATCTTTTAATAATATGTCCACACCGTCGCAGCTGGCTTACCTAAGAAAAATTATCGACCATGTCATGACATAATAATATCATGTCGCTTTGTTGTACAAAAGATGCGAAGAAGCTTTACGGCAAACAATGGCACCTGAAAAAGAAGATGTCACTACAAAACCCTCTCATTTCTTTGGATTGCTGTCATTAGAAGATTTTTTTTATTAAATATCAAAGATATTCAAATAACTCTGCCAAAATAAAACTCAAGGTGCTGAATCTCAAAATCCATCTCATAATATCCAACCCCACGTAGGTTCCACAAAATGTAAATATCACGGACGCGTACACCGGATCCGACGTCGCTCCGCACACTGTCACGGAAATTGTCAGAGCGGACTTGTGCGATAGCAAAATGCTCCTTTTGTGAGCGGAACGAGACGTGTGTAAATCGTCATTCTGTGAAATATCCGCTGCTTTAGTTAAAATGTGAAATTCTTGCAATAAGCTAGTGCTAGGAGGGTAAAATTTTGCAACAAGTAAGGCAGATCACACGGCAATTTTTGTGGTGTAGATACCTGATAATGATCTTAGCCCTTGGCGTTTCTAAGCACATTCAGACCCGAGACAACGTATTTTTGACAAGCTATAGTATATAGTAGGAGTAGTAGGTTGTGTGCTAACTTTAGCAGTATTGGATCCTGCAAAATAAAATTTCGGTGCCAGTTAATAGATAAACTGAATCAATGCAATCGGCTTCCTATTGATGAACCATTGAAATTGTGTCATGGACACCTGCAAGACACATGTCATCATATTAATTTAAAAATAAATAAATTAACTTATAAATTGTAACAACGACCTCGTCTGGGAACAATGCGTATAATTAAGCCACAACACATACAATTAATGTTATGTGGCAAGCTATTAAAAACTATCTATTTTAAGCGTGTGCCGTTAAAGTGTGATTAAGTTGCAAACATGCAATTTAATTTGTGAAGTTTTTTAGATTCGTATCTTTATATTTGTATTCTTTAGAATAGCGTAGCTGATAGTCAAAATGAAAATACTCACGGTCTTGTAAACAAGAATGTACAAAGCATTTTAACAAAACAAGCAGTATGAAATAACAGTGTCGTTGTCTCGCGCCGGATCTCCTCACACCCTCACACTGGCCGAGAAAATTGTCATTGGCCTGAAGGGAAAATGTATTAATTGTTCTTCGTAAGTGCAAAGTATTAAGGAATAAAGGATTTAGAAAGTTCTGCAAATATACTCATCATAAATTCAACTGTCAATCACTGTCACTCATTACTGTTAATAAAGTGTTACGGTTCCACTGTGCTGTTTTTTTAACAATTACTTACATATTGATGAGATGAAAAACATAAAATTAGGATGAATAGAAGAGTTTAATTCAGGTCTATCTGCAGAAATACATTGGTTCTTATTGTCAATATTCCGGTAGGAAATAAAATAGGTAGTAATCATACATATTTCTCATCGTTATTTCGGTAGATGGTTTTTTTTAATTCAAATTCTATGGTAACAATGAATTTTCAAAAAAATAAATCCTGTATACTAGTCCTCAAGTTAGCTAGCGTTACATGGTTCCAAAGCATCTAACCTAGTTTTTAAAATTGGCTGTACTTGCAGCAAAAATATAAACGTAACTAGATTTTGCATTTATTTTTGCGACACCTTTCCGCGCTGCACACTGTAAGACATCTAAATGGAACTGACCTACTTGAGTGTCCGTTAGCAATACTCCCCGGAGTGTCCCTAGGGATATTAATTTCCTCATTAAAACGTCCCCATAGTAATTATCTTCGAGTAACTTTTGCTCTTTAAGGCCGAAGATTTCGCAAGTTAAGGATATCAATCTCGGTTAAAGTTTGATAGTTTCTTCTGTTATTTTAGCGGAGTTTGACCCCTGTTATAACTTTATTCGAGTTCCGCACCACTGCAGTTTTGTAACTAACCAAAGTTTTGTTCCTTCGTTATCCGATGGTAGGTACCTATTATTGACGTTATAAATTTTGTTTAAGTTTGATTGGGGACCGATTTGCAGCTGGAAGTTGGTTGCCATTTATAATCGTTAGAAGAAATTGAAAAAATATAAAGTGGATTTATCCACACGGAGTTTATTAGTAAAAATCTCATTGCAGTTTATCGTCTCTGTTTATTATACCATGAATTTTTAGAAAAAAAATCCGTTTTGAGCCTAACAAATAAACTCACTTTAATTAACAAAAAACGTAAGAAACAAAATCTGAAAGACAATGATTCTGAGGATAAGCAATTAAAGTAAAATGTTCTTAAAAATTATATAACTTGCGATTTTATCAGGAAAAATTTTCAAACTCATCAATTACGAAGGATAGGTTTGTTTTTCCTGTCGTTTTGTCCTTATTCTAGTTGGAGTACGCTTAACCATGATCTAGAGAGCCACTTTCTATACCTTGCCCCATGATAATCTAAGTTGTTAGGTACATTTAGAGCAATTATAATAAGACTGTCGTAGCCCTTATAAATATGTCTAATAAAATCAGATCATTCAAGATATACACCCAGTATAATGTACAGGTTTCTTAAATACTTTTTTCTCAACGCTAATTAAGAAGTACAAATCCGTACATGGATTCCAAAGGATCAATGCGTACACTTATGCGATGCAGCCTGCAATATTTAAAATTCACGACTCTCGGATATGAGGTGAAACTTTTGTGACGAAGAACCCTTCCGGCTAGCCTGGGCCTGAGTTCCTCGTCAGCATATGTACTGGCCCCAGCCCGCGATGCGTGCGGTGAGGGGATGTGTACCTAAATGAGGGTTATCCTACCAGGGAATTGACGGAAACCAACGAGACGTTTTCACACTATTTATTGCACCGTGCAGGTTCACAAATTACAGAAGTTCCTTATAAACTAGTACACTTCCTTAACACTTATTCTATCCCTAAACCTGTGACTGCTGTCTGAATCTGTATGGACGGGCGAGGCAGTGCGACGGGAACCTGCGCGAATCCCGTGGGTAAGTTACGGTCGACGCGAGCGAGGTGGGGGTTAGTAAACTAATTCGTTTCTACTGGAAATGAAGGCTGGCATGCGGTGCCACACGAACGAGCCGCGTGGGAGCCCGGGCCGGGGACGGGTTCACCGCAGGAGTGCGGTCAAGGTCTAGGATAGAGGTCTCGAGCCTACGAACGAGCCGCTGGCCACGAAAAACCTCTGGACTAGGATACGGGTCGGGTACTTAACTACGTTAGTAGGGAAGAAAGGGCAGCCAATCGCCAGTACTCCGATGTTCCGAGGCAATGGGGAACGGGTGACGTATGCGCGCGCGAGAACGTCTTGCCACGGTAGCGGAGCACGGACGACTGCTCCGGAGCTCCCTCCCACCGCGCTTGATATAGCATAGTCGCGGGCGGGGCGCGGGCGCCGCGGTACGGCGGGCGTAGGGCCGCCGGTAGTCGATACGATGGTTCGCGTGCTAGTGATGTCGGTAGTCGATACGGCGGTTCGCGTGTTAGGGATGTCGCGTCGCCGGATCCTCGTCACATCTCCTCCCCGCTTTTGGAGATTTTTACCTGTAAAAATCACAAGGTCCGGTGTATAATCCATATACAAGAAAGACAAAATTTCTGACTTGGTATGACAAACTCATAGCTTTCCTTAATATAGAAAATTTGCTTACATGATCTTAATAAGATTTGACCAATATTATAATTTACTGTCTTTACGGGGGGCTAAATCTTTATGTCGTACTAGGTATAAAATGTATTAATTTGACTAATTTAATTACGGTGGTAAAACAATGCTTGTTACTCGGTTAAAATTACTGGTGTTCATTTACAAGGTTTCACAAATATTTATTTCTACTAGATCGGCAAAACATCTTTGACTTATCAGTTAGGTAATTTATCTTATTAACATTTATAATGTGTACTTATTTACGTGTATTTGTAACACTCTTCTTTATGGAAGTCGGTTAAACATATGCTTATCGGTTTAGTAATATAACTATTTAATTACATATCTTTATAATATACTTCTTATTTAGAAGTCGGTTAAACATATGTTTATCGGTTTAGCAGTATAGCTATTTAATTACATATAATTTTAATATACTTCTTATTTAGAAGTCGGTTAAACATGATTGTTTAATTAGTAGTGTAATCCATCTAATTACTAATTTTTACAATTGTACTTATTTACGTACGTTTGTAATATACTTCTTTATAGAAGTCGGTTAAACATGATTGTTTAATTAGTTGTGTAATCTATCTAATTACTTACTTTTACAATTGTACTTATTTACGTACGTTTGTAATATACTTCTTTATAGAAGTCGGTTAAACGTACATGTTTATAGGATTGACAATTTAACTAATTGCTAATTAATACAATGTGTTGTTACCTTTTTGGTGAACTTCACACTGTTCTTATCAGGTTCGGAATATTGAGAAGTCCGTTTATTTGTCGATCATAAACGTTTCTTATACTTTATACTATCTTTGTACTAAAAAATTGACACTGTATGTGTGTAAAATGATGATTACTAAGAAAACGGTATTTTATTTACCAACGCGGACATCGCGATGGTCGCGTATTGTGCGCGGATGGAAAAATTGAGCGTGCATTCGCCGTCGCGGGTCGGTTTGCACTGCCTCTGCCTGTGGAGTCGAGCGGCGAGCGGTCGGTGGATGCGCTTGCGTTCTATTGTTCGCGTACATACCTAGCGTATGTACTATAACGCGTTAAGGTTTAACTATAATATTTTCAACGATTGGTATGCGATTGCGGTGGTATGATATTCACTACATTTATTTACTTATTACGCGTACGATTTGTAATGCACTTCTTTCTAGAAGTCGGTTTAAAAGTCTAATTACTTGTTAATTAATTATTACAATGTGTACTTATAAATGTAGGTACTACGGATAACATAATTTAATGTTTAAATATAATATCCTACGGGTAACGTGTTAAACAATATTAGTTATACTAATATGGTATCTATAATTTACTGTTGAAACATGATATCCTACGGATAACGGTGCCTAAGTGTTGTTTGAAATTATGTTAAAAAAAGGATAGATACGACCTAGTTATTTTCGGTTCCTTCTTGCTCCCGGATGTTCTGGATCCATGTCCTGGGTCGTCCGGTGCGCTTCTTTTTCTTTCTTCGCTTGTGTGGTCGACTCGTAACCATTCTGACTAGCCCTCCAGATCCTTCAGGTTCTCCTTGCAGTTGTCTGGTCTCGTAGGCGGTCCCAGTATTGGTTCTCGTAGGTGCATGTTGGCCGGGGTTGCTGATCTTATTTCTGGTTCCATCATCGTGGGTTTTTACTAGTATTTCTTTTTGTTGTGTTTTCCTATGAACTTGGCAAGTCTTACAAGTCTTAATGTACTTTGTGACGTCTTTATACATGCCTGGCCAGTAATATCGTTGTGATATTCTATTAAGTGTTTTAGCCGTCCCTAGGTGGCCTGCTGTCGGTGTGAAGTGGTTTTCTTTCAACACGTCATGTTTATCTCGTTCGGGCACACATAGCTTCCACTCAGATGTCGGTTCTAGTCTTGGACCGTAGGCATAATTGGTTATTTTTCGGTACAGGTTCTGGTTTTCGGTTTTATAAACGGTATTTTCTTTTCGGTTTATATCTTTTAATTTTTTCTCTGTCCAATCTGTGATCGGGTTTGTTTGTTCTTCGTGGTTATGTGTGTCGGTTTCATTGGTCCAATTTATTTTTGCCCCTATTCTACTAAGTAGGTCCATTCCAATTATTATTTTAGTGATTTGCGGGTGATACAACATTTGATGGCTTATATGCCTTCCTCTTGTTTTAATTTCTAGTGGCAGCGCTTGTGTGATTTTCAGAGTTGCTCCGCTTGCTGTGCTTGCATTTTCTGACACGGTTTTAGGCTTACGGTTTTTCTTTAAGTATTCTTCGTATATTGCCTTGTTTATGTACGACCTGGTCGATCCTGTATCGACTAGTGCTTGGTATTCTTTGCCTAAAACTGCTATTTTTATGTACGGGCGGTTGTCTCCATTTTTCGTCAGTGTTTCCAATATCATGGACTGCACTATATTGCTCTTTGTCTTGCAACATTTGATGCTTAAAACGCCGATTTTGCCGCATCCTCCACAAAACAATATTTTACTTCCCCTGCACTCTCTGGATGTATGTCCGGGTTCACCGCAACTCCAGCAGCATGTGTTCGGGTCGTAATTGGAGATGTATTTTGTCGTTTCTCTGGGTACTTGTTTTATTTGTGTGAAATGCGTTTCTCGGTAGTTTTTCGTTTCGGTTTGGGCGTTTATACTGCTTCTGTTATTAAAATGTCTGTCGAAACTCATCTGACGATCATCTGTGATACTTTCGTAGTCTTTTGCTAGTTGTATAAGTTGATTTACGGTGCTAAATTCGGTTCTTTTTATGTAAAACTTGTATTTCGGGTTCATATTTTCATAAATTCTGTTTAACTTTTCTTCTTTTGTCATTTTTGCATATCTGCGCATTAATGTTTGTAAATCAATCAGGTAGTCGGTGAATCTTTGGCTGTAACTTTGTCTTGCCGTCACTATCCTTCTGAGGAGTTCGTTTTCGTAGTTGTTTGGCATAAACGTTACGATGAAACACTGGATAAATTCTTCCCATGACGACCACGAGTCTTTATTATTCCGGTACCACAACACAGCCTTACCTTTTAGGAGTCTTGGTATTACTTTTAGGAGGTTTTCTTTTTCTATTTCGCCTGTTTCGGCCAATTCGTCCAGCCTCTCGAGAAACTCTACGGGGTCATCGTATGTATCGAAGTGTAGGTTCCACCTTGATACTATGCACTCGCTTGTGTTAGTATTATGTGGCTTACCGTTTTTCAGTTGTTTTACGTTTAAATCTTCTTGTGACATCTCTGTGTCTTGAAATTCGGTGTCGGAGTTGTCTGTAAGTTCTTCTTTTTCACTGGAGGACTGGTCAGGTTTGTCGGAACGGTTTTTCGGTGTGTCTGTGGTTTCTTCCCTTACCACTTGTGCGAGGTTTTGCCTCAGGTCTCGCACTGTCAGGTTTTCGGTTTCTATGTTTCTTTTCTTGCACTCTGCTTCGAGTTCTTGTTTTTTCAAGTTATATATCCAAGATGTGGGCATTAGATTTGGTTTCCAGTCAATAGCGAGTGGCGGCTACTACCAAGGCGTCGCTCTCTTTCGGAATTATTTTTCCTGGGTGCGACGGCTCGGTCAGTACCCTTCCCTGGGGATTATATGGGTTTTTTCGTTGGGCGCCAATGTGACGAAGAACCCTTCCGGCTAGCCTGGGCCTGAGTTCCTCGTCAGCATATGTACTGGCCCCAGCCCGCGATGCGTGCGGTGAGGGGATGTGTACCTAAATGAGGGTTATCCTACCAGGGAATTGACGGAAACCAACGAGACGTTTTCACACTATTTATTGCACCGTGCAGGTTCACAAATTACAGAAGTTCCTTATAAACTAGTACACTTCCTTAACACTTATTCTATCCCTAAACCTGTGACTGCTGTCTGAATCTGTATGGACGGGCGAGGCAGTGCGACGGGAACCTGCGCGAATCCCGTGGGTAAGTTACGGTCGACGCGAGCGAGGTGGGGGTTAGTAAACTAATTCGTTTCTACTGGAAATGAAGGCTGGCATGCGGTGCCACACGAACGAGCCGCGTGGGAGCCCGGGCCGGGGACGGGTTCACCGCAGGAGTGCGGTCAAGGTCTAGGATAGAGGTCTCGAGCCTACGAACGAGCCGCTGGCCACGAAAAACCTCTGGACTAGGATACGGGTCGGGTACTTAACTACGTTAGTAGGGAAGAAAGGGCAGCCAATCGCCAGTACTCCGATGTTCCGAGGCAATGGGGAACGGGTGACGTATGCGCGCGCGAGAACGTCTTGCCACGGTAGCGGAGCACGGACGACTGCTCCGGAGCTCCCTCCCACCGCGCTTGATATAGCATAGTCGCGGGCGGGGCGCGGGCGCCGCGGTACGGCGGGCGTAGGGCCGCCGGTAGTCGATACGATGGTTCGCGTGCTAGTGATGTCGGTAGTCGATACGGCGGTTCGCGTGTTAGGGATGTCGCGTCGCCGGATCCTCGTCACACTTTGACCACTGAGGTGTTATATTTCCAGGAGGATAAATAATATACATAATGATAAAGTACAGATATAAATTCTTTTGTCACAGATGCACCGGTGTGCGCTGAGAAAAGGGACGGAGAACTATTCGGAGCTCTCAAACACGAAACCGTTTCGTTACACTGTTCCGTCGACGCCAATCCTGCTCTAGTCTCCTTCCATTGGACTTTCAACAATTCAGGAGAACAGACTGAAATACCACCACGGTATGTATTAATTTATTAAGTGGGTTGTAGAGTAAAAATTTACTTCTGCTTGAAGAAACCAGTTAAGGTTGTAGGTATCAAGATTGTTTTTTTTTTAATCAAGCATATTTTGAAAGATTTCGATTTTTCAATTGTGTATTTCATGATGATATAAGTGTCAATAAAACATTTCATGGATCTTGCAAAACCTACGTAAAAACGCCAGTTTAAAAAACCGACAAACCCGTTTTCTATCTAGTACTATGTAATTAATTTAGGTACTGTTTTGTTGTACAAACAATTTACCAAAATATTGATAGTAGTCTGTAATATTTAATCAGGTTATACAGCAGTCACGGCCACACGTCTACCCTCAACTACACTCCAACGACAGATATGGAGTATGGAACCCTGGCCTGCTACGGAGCTAATGCTGTGGGCAAGCAGAAAGTACCGTGTCTTTTCCAGTTGGTTGCGGCAGGTAAGTTGTAACTGATTTATTATCATCATTATCATTTCAGCCACAGGACGTCCACTGCTAAACATAGGCCTCCCCCAGTGACTTCAGATTGGACGGTTGGAAGCGACCTGCATCCAGCGGCTTCCTGCAACCTTTACCAGGTCATCTGCCCACCTTGTAGGTGAACAGTTTAGAATAATATATTGAAATATCAGTAGGTTTCTGTTACTTTAAAAAATAATAAAAGATAGATATAAAAATAGCATATTTGCATTATTATTTTATCATATTTATTTCATATCATAGTAAAAATTCACATATGATAATGTTTGTTTTGATTCCAAAGGTCGGCCGTTTCACCTGCAAAACTGTTCAGTGGCGAATCAAAGCATCGATTCGCTGTACGTGGAATGCGTTGAGAACTTCGATGGTGGTCTTCCGCAAACCTTCCTCATGGAGCTTCTAGAGCTGCCTTCATTGATTGTGAGTACTTTTAATGTTGATGATTATTTTGATGATGTTGTTGGGGTTTACTGTCTCTGGTAATTATTAGTTTTAGAATATCTTCCAGGCTCAAGCAAGGCCAATGGTGTTATTAAATTCGTTTTAAGGGTTTGAACAATTGAATCACCATCCATGATCATATTTTCAAAAGGTAAAATATTGATTATGTGTTACACAAAATCAATTCAGTTAATCCATTCAGTTAGGATCAAGCACTGCCAGTATTCTCGCTTCCGTGACCTGACTCACAGAAACACTTTTATTTTGGAGTAGGTTGTAGTAGTTTATTTTAATAGTTGTATTATTTTATCTTTTATTCTTATTTGTACCAATCCTCGACAAAAGCTTGTAACTAACCTACGGCGCTCTGTCAACCTTCGTAGTTGAATTCCGAAAATCAACTTTCACCTTTCCACCTACTTGTAACTTTTAAGCCGCTTTCATCTGCTACCATTATCTTTAACAATTTTTTGTGCTTACGATATTCGTCTCTCCATTTAGGTCCGCTACAATGTCTCCACAAACCGAACTCCACCGTACTTCGAGATCAAAGGGCTTCCACCGGGTGTCAGTTACAGGATAGATTTGTACGCTGTCAACGCCAAGGGACGAAGTGACGTGTCCACCATCGAGACTGTGACACTGAAGGGACAAGCTAAGTTTACTGGTAAGTGTTTTAATCAAAATTCAAAAAAAAAATCTTGATCTTTTTTGCAGTTGAATTCTGCCATGCCACGTTCTTTATGATTGGCCAGAAATGTCACCCAAAAATTAAAAAAGGACATCGTCTGCTTAAATTTTGCGTGCAACCTTTTGTCTTTTTGTTGTTATTACAAACAAGCTGTGCCCGCAACGTAGTTTGCGTGTACTACAAGATGTTTGCATTATCAATATGTAACCAAAACCTTCAAATAAAGAACAATAGTATATAATAAAAAAACATAAACATTTAACCGAAATAAAAAGTATCCTTTGTTAATCCAGATCATTATATTCTTAAGGTGTGCAAAATTTCATTCATATCCGATCAGTAGCTTTTTCGTGAAAGCGTACGAAATATCGACACGTACAAATTATTAGTGAGGATAAGGATTATGTATCTGTCAGTTATTAGAAATTCGATAAAGACAGAATGATATTTAAAGAAAGATGTGACGTGTAATACAAAAAACTATTATTGTTACTTATTTGAACGTTAACGATAATTATTATTTAAAATAAGTTTACAATAATTTACAGTTTACAGACTATTAATTTAATATTTTTTGTACACACCGACGACATTTTCCATCTTTAGAATAAAAGATGGGTACGGTCTCGAAACACAAAATATAATTTATCCAGTATTGAAATATTCAAAATTGTATGTCTAGATCAAGCTCAAGGTGACGTTCAAAAAGTACATATTAGTCAAATGTGACCTATTGTTTATTTTTGTCTTGATCACATATTCACTTTTATTTCAAGCACTTGGGTAAAGCAGTAATAAAAGGTCAATTTAAGGTCAGAAGGTCTTGTTCTTGTTTAGAGGTCACTTATATAATTGTCAGTAGTTAATCTGGCCCTATTTTCAACGGATTATTTCGAGGTTCAATTACAAAAAATATTTTATTTAGAATACCTTAAATGACTCAGTGGTAGGACACATCATTTTAAATATAGTTTTAAAAAAAGTTGTGAAGATAATTGACAACCCTGAATACGTTGACTAACGGATTTTTTCGAGGTTCAATTACAAAAAAGATTTTATTTAGAATACCTTAAATGACTCAGTGGTAAGACACAGTGTAAATATAGTCTTTAAAAAAAGTTTTGAAGATAATTGACAACTCTGAATACGTATATATACGTAATAGTCAACGGACTAACTCGATACATACGTACTTGTTTTAAGTAGTCCGACGAGTAAATTAAAAGTCGTTGATGAGACTCAGTGTGATTGGGTGACAAAAACTGTTTTATTACCATTCTTTTTTGTATATTTAGTTTTGTACGATTTGGTGAGTGGCTATAAAGATTCCAAAGCTACAACTCCATTTAAAAGATAATAGTGAACAGATTGCACAGATTGCATAGTGCCGGGTGGGGACGGCCGTAAAGAATACACTTCCCCGCCGCCAACAGGAGGCGTGTCGTATGAGGCGACTAAATCCTGTAGCACGAGACGGGGAGCAGCCTCTGCGTGCGAAATATTATAAAAAACTGCGCTCGCCAACCCGCCTGCTAAGCGTGGCTAGTATTGCAACAACCCCCCGATGACAGGGCATATTGCTTGCTTTAAAACGCATATCCAAAAATTGAGAACATCCCTATTCTTTAGATAAGCTTACTTAGAATTTTACTCAGCGATTGTGAAACAGGCCCTTAGGGACACAATTATAAGATTGCCAACCACGTGACATGACGATATGAAAGTAGCTTACAAGAGCAATGTAATTTATGTTTATGTTACATCGATTTAGTTCTTTCCAACGCAAGGACAGTCAACAGCGAAAGCTTTTCGTTGTACTTTGTATACTACTAGTTATTACCCCTGGCTCTTTACTTCTAACAGATATAACTAAACGAAGCATCTATCAAGAACTTTAACAGTTCATCCGTTGGTAAAAAATATATTCTGCTGCATATACCTGACATGTACTTTGTGTAACTTAAAACGTTGTCCGTGTGGTAGAGTACAGCTGGCTACATATACATATTTATTTCCCTACGACACGAGGAGAAGAAAAATGTATGTGCAAATCTGGCGAAAAGGCCACGAATGCACGTAACGTTCGTTATATGATTACAAAAAATCGGGAGGCACCAGGAGATAGGAGTTTTCTTCGCCTTGTTCTTTGTTCCGTTGGTAGTCGAATTAGGCTTTACGATGATCCAAAATGCTGCAAATCTATTTAATAAACAGCAACACCACACCTACACATAACCAGATCTGTTGGGGTCATGGCAGAATCAGCATCAGAATAATTTATTTGTCTTTGAATAAGTGATAGAGATCACAATTTGGTATTAGTCTCACTTATCCAGCTTTTATTATATGGCTACAATTTCATTACTATTTAAATGTGCCTGTTTTCTAACGAAGCTTTCCCTTGCCGTAACCGTACCGTAATTGCTCGCACAGGTTAATTTATCTTGTAATACTTATATTATTTTATGTATGTATATTTAAAACTTTTTAAAAGAGGCGGAGGAGGCGGAGGAGGTTACCGAGTTTCGTGCGCTGCTTCTTCTCGGCGCTAGCACAAATTTGTCCCGAAGCAGTGGTAGGAAAAAAATATTGGGACGTGTAAATGAGCTTAGTTTAAGCCTATTTGCAAAAATAAATTGGTTTTATTGGTTAATTGGTAAGTGGTTAAATACGTAGGGTACATGGATTCTGAAATACACTCTGAAAGCGCACATCATAAACAAAGCAATTTCATTACTTTTTACGTAGCCAGTACGTAATATAATGTAATCATGCCCAATTTCGCGTTCGTGATCCATCATTAACTTGGCACTAATGGTGCCCTGGTCACGGCAGGGAAACGACTTCATTCGACCACGGGAAAGTGTCGTTGGCACTGCGGTAATGACTGCCTTGCATTTGTTTTAAGTTTTGTTTTTAAACAAAAGGTGTAAACGATGTGCAACGATGAAATTGTAAATCTTGAAAATGTTAAAACTATTTTATTTCATATCCTTCGGTGTCATTTTAAAGCAATATTAAAGGTAAGAATAAACGCTAAACGTCATACTTATCATGGTATCGAAGTAAGAAATTAAAATCCATGTAAACTGCAAGGTATCAGTTACCAGACAATTAATTTTAGGCACTGACGTTTTCCAGCACATTCAAACCCGAGTAAAAAGATCGATAGGTTCATTTTCGGAATTCATTCGAATCGAAAATCTCGTTAATTATGCTTTAAAATAAACGACCGCACTACTACGGCAATCATTATCATCAACCTTTAAAGGATCCTTGTCATTTAACCAGTAGCCTGTATCATATTGATATATGGCATCCATGCATGACTCAAGTTAAAAGCTCGTGATCGTAAAATCATCATAAAATCATAAATCTTTATTTGCGGCATTATGGTATATAAAATCTTAAGTAACAGAAATTTCAATTCACACATTGGGCTATATAAATTAGCATGCAAATTTGACAATAAAGAAAATAAAATATTAAAAATTAAATCATGTCAAGTCGAATAATAGGTTAAAGAAATTAATATTGGAATACAGACTGTCATTATCATCATGCCATATTATCAAATCCCATTCAAAAAAGGTAATCCTATTCTTACAACCTATTGCAAACTAAATCAAACAGTTGCTTCTTGCGCGATTTAAAATCGCGATTGTCAAATGTTTAGAGTTCATCGCGAACCATTTGACCTTCATCTCTCATCATCATCTCTGAACTCGGAAAAAACCTGTAAAATCTAAAATCAAAACACACAATATGTGCCAGCGAACACAAAACACATTATACATTTATACAACATTCAAAATTGAAATCAAACATAAACAAACAATACGTGTTAACCCGCATGGGACTGACATGATCCAGTGCAAACAAAAAACAATCGCCTGCTGCAATTCCAGCATCGGTCGTAAACAAGACATCGTGTAATGTAAACAGGTTCAGCAGCAAAAGTCAATTAATGTCTCGAGTGTTTAATATATTTTTGTAATGTAATGTGTGTTATTGTATGGGTTCAATGTAACTTAGGTGGTGGCGTCAACTAGCTCAAAATAAACTCTGTAAAAGAGAGTTTCGGATTAGATGCTTTTGTCTTAAAACTGATTTGTTTTCGAAGGTTTATGATGATTAAGAGTTAATGATAGGGTATAGGAAGTAAAATACACTGGTCATTGCTAAATGAATATACTCTTGCTATTAGTTTTTCCCCAAAAAGGTAAGGTGTGTAGTTTCAAAAGGGTTAACATTGTTTATCTCCTCTTGCATCCAACTGTGTAACAGAGCTGGGAGCATTTCTACTCAACGGTGTCATAACTTCACGCTCGATTCCCCTTTGTAAATTCAAATTCACTGTAAAAGTTGCATCCACTTCTCCCCGTAGACCTGCTGATTTAACCTTTGACATGCTGGGAAGTTTAGACCCATATTTGCAACAACACTGCTATTAATATACTTGTACATTTTACAAGTAAGGATAGTATAGAAAAATATAATAAAGCTGTGTGAATAAACAATGATGGCGTCTTTAAGTTATATCCTAATTCTTAGATGAGTTAACCACTTATATGTTTTTAATCGAGTTACTACTCATAACTTAACATAATAATAAAATCGGATTACATAAACATGGAATGCATAAAAATTGGTTTTGAAAATGTTGAATTCATCATCTCGGCCTATTTAATTGCAGTCCAAAGAGCGCCAATTGTGTGATTATTTTATAGGTAATAATTAATGCACGCTATATACGCGACCATTGGAGCAAACGTGCGCACGTGTTTGCTCCAATAGTCAAAGTTACCGATATCAGCTCCCGATTACGTACGTGGTTTTACAGAATGTTCTATTATTTAGCAGTAAATTTTAGTGGAAACAATATAATACACTGCAATAAAATTGGATACAATAAAAGTAATACAAAATCCCGGTCTCGCGGACCAACGAGACATGAAATACAACTTCTATCTACCAGCACGGTTAATCGCGTGATATAATTTACAATTTCGTTTCGAACACGAACATTCTACGTTATGAGTGTTTGCTTTTAGGGATTAACTGTGTTTATGTAACTTTATAATCAGAGTGTTACATTGCAGTGGCTCAGGAAAATTATAGTGCAACTCAGAACGAAGTCGGTTCGCGAATGCGAAAATGTACAATTTTATGCCGCAATGGAGACTAGTGGAAAGCTTTTTTGAATTTGATTAGTAGATTTCAAAAAACGTATTAAAATTTAAAAAGTGATAATTGGTTTAGCTGAAAGAACATGGGATTGTGGGAACTTTGTCAAACCAATTTTATTGAATAGCATTATTTTTCTATCCTTTACTTTATTTATCTGCTTTATTTATAAATCTTTTATTAAAATTTTGTACATTTACTTGTATGAATATTATAATCATCAACGTGGCCATGAAATTGTTATTGGTCTTCTTATCAACATTAAAAATCTAAAATCTTTGAAGTCATGTAAGCACAATCAAAGATGGTACATATTTTAATCCAAAGATTTCTTATCGTAAGAGTATTCTCGTTCATTGAATACTTTATCAATAATTAACTACTTCTTACTTTGTCTAGGAGAAAGCAACGCACTTGGCGTCTCACCAGTCTTGGCATCAATAGCGGCTATGTCAGCTCTCTTGGCAACAGCCGTGTGTGGAGTGTTAGCTGTATTGTACAGAAGGCATGCTGCAAGGCACCGTCATTTGCCTGCTAAGCATGCACCGTTAAGGTAAAATAAAATATACATTTTGATTATACCCTAGCGATAATCTTAGTGGGCTCATATTTAGTAATCGAATATATTTTGGTTTATCAAATAATTAAGCATATTATTAGAATTATAATGGATCATTTTTGGCATGGTTGTAGAAGATTTTTTGCTTGAATCGTCATTTGCCAATAAAGTATATCTCTGAAAATTACTTAATTAGTATTATAATAATTAAAATACAATTTTACGAGTAAACAAAAGAAAGTCACGCTAAAAAAACTTGACTCTTGGATGATTTGTGTAATTTTTTACTGTTTTTGAACTTAGTAAACAGGTTTTATCTAGCTTTTGTTTTTATTTTTGGTGGCATAATCCCCACATGCATTCGTTAAATTATACCGATCATATTTCAAAATGTTTTCAAATCGATCGTGTTTTATGATATTTTATAAGTTCTAAAAATAAATCTTCCCCACAATTTAATTTGTTAACTGAATATTCAAAGCTAATAAACAGAGTGGAAGCGATGTAAATAGGGGAAGTTTCCCAGCAAAGTCCAAGTTCGCATTTTAATTTAAGTCCTTATAAGTTCTGATAGAGCTGCCGATTTGGCGAAAGTCTTCGGTTGGAGCTAACAAGAATATCGTGGAAGTATTTATTCGGAAAGTTACTTATTTTAACGTTCCAAGACCTGATTTAATTTCAATAAACGTGGCATTTCGGCTGTACTACTTTGTAAAGTAAACTAATCTCTCAACTTGCTCTGTAATTTACGATAGCATAAAACCAAAATAGGGTTATAAGTACCGCTCACTATGCGAATTTATACTTTTAATATGCATTATTACATCTATGACTGAGTATAGATTAAGTACCAATCCGAAATTCTAGTCATGTCTTTAGCACATAACAATCCAGCTTCACTCCAAAGTGTCATTTTTCTCCAATTTCATCTTATATTATTTTCTTATTAGCAGTGAAGCCATGTACGTAGAAAGAGCTGGTCACTGCCCCACACCAGTGAAGCATGAAGTAGAGTCGCGTGCAAGCAGTACAGAGCCAAGAGGAGATGGCTTTGGAGCGCGTGGCGCACTCTTGCATGCTGCTGATCCGAGGGACAATGATGATGCGGACCCGGATATTATACCATGTTTATATGGTGAGTTTAAATTGGGTCTATCTACATCAATTTTGCAACAACAGTAAGAACTACAAGGTTCTTACAGAGATTAAGAAATGTATATCAGTATAAGAATAATTGTCACCTGCTATAAAGTCAAATTAAAAATGATAGCATGCGGCACAATTCAATGATTTATCAAAAAACATAGCGTCGAATTACACAGTAGTATAAAAAGTGAGTAGCACCCACAAACTAGAAGACGCAGCATCAGTTGCTGAATGTAAGTGTATATAAGGAAGCATTGGAATTCCAAAGGCTGAAGTTGATGTAAATAAAAAGTAAATAATGGCTTAGCAAGAGAATTGACGTTTTGGATTATCAAAAGTGATGAAAACCATAATTACCTATGGAATAATGCACTAAAGCAGGATAAAATACTAACTAACTCATATTTGGTTTAATCGCGATAGATCAGGTACAAAACTGTAAAGTATTGATTGAAATGGTATGCAATTGTTTCTATCAGAGCGGCGGCCAGTCTCCAACGGTTACATGAGCCTGCAGCGGCCGCCATCCACCAGCAAGCTGCCGAAGGTCGGTGAAGACGTGCGCTCCGAGCCCGATGGAGGCGCCTACTTCACTGACTTTAGGAAGAAGGACTATAGGATACCTTTAACTAGTGTGAGTAGCTTCACAATTGTCATTTACTGTTTCACCATTAATATTAATAACTTGAAGTATTTCACTTTCAATCATTGTATCTACTTCACTGACTTTAGGAAAAAAGACAATAGAATACATTTTAATAGCTTCACTATTATCATTCACTACTTCTTGTTTAATATCAACAATTTGAAGTATTTCTCTAACAAGGTCAGCAAACCCACTTTACAGACTTTAGGAAGAAGATTTTTTCAACTAGTGTATTATGAGATTTACTTTTTTGTACATACACATATTGACATCAGGCAGAAAGTTACAAAAGTGCTTTTTTAATTCAGATAATTAGGACTTTAAAATTCGCAGACAGTATTTGAAAATTTCAGATATGTTTCTATTGATTTCTTTGAATAGTTTTAACTTGCTTCTTTTTGTTACAGTCATATCATAGTTTAGGACGCGTGAACAAGGGAGTGAACGCGTGTAGTCCCAGTTCTACGGGTGGAGTGACGTCATCGCTCACTGCCCACAGATTACGGCCTGAGGTCGTGACGACCTCGCATCGAGTTCAAGAGAGCTGTATATAAGATAAACCCTCCGATGTAAATAGCTAATTTGTAAGCATTGGCGGTGCAGTGATTACTAATAGGGAAGGTTTGGTAAAAAATGGCTATGAATTCGAATTCAAACCATCAGGGCAAAGGCTCAACGTAAGTAATGGGTAAGATATTGATGGAACTGTATGCTGAGATCTTAAATGAAATTCCGTACTTAAGAATCTATGTTCATCGACGTTTATAGAATTTACCATAACCTTTGCATTTGCAAAGAAAATTAGTCTTCCATACATATCTTTTTATATACAAAGTTCGAACCGTGTTAAGATATGGGTCGTGGCCAAGTAAAGAACAATTCTGCACCTCACCAGTCCCGTACTTAACCTAAAATACCAAATTCTTGTAAATTTTAAAAGTAGTCAGAACCTAGTTACTCAAAATAAGATTTTTGTTTGTTCCATTTTAACTTGTGGAAACAATTTATTATTTATTTATTTACTGTATTGTACAGGAATACATTTTATAATATTCGTGTAACTGGAATCGGATCGGGATATTGATTAGTTTTAGATTACGGGAAATTCAAGTAGACATTACAAAAAGTCTGTGTTTCAAAAACTATCTAGGTAATACCCTTCTGACTTACAGATTTATTTATATTCATCAAAATAACTTAATATTCTTATTTATATCTATAAGTAATCATTGCACCAAACATTGACTGTGTTCCTTTCATAGTTAAAACCTTTTGTAAATTACCATTTAACGAATTTTTGTGCGAATTTGTACGAGTAAGAGTGTGCTTGAGGCGTTTGTATTATGTGAAATCATGTTGACGGCTTTGCGAAAACATCATAATCTTATATATAAAATTCTCGTGTCACAATGTTCGTTCCGGTACTCCTCCGAAACGGCTTGACCGATTCTCATGAAATTTTGTGAGCATATTCAGTAGGTCTGAGAATCGGCTAACATCTATTTTTCATACCCCTTAGTAGTAGTTATATAAGGGTTGTCCACCCTTAACATTTTTACTTAAAAATTATTTATATGGCAAAACAACGTTTGCCGGGTCAGCTAGTATCGTATATGATCATCATAATTATTATTATGATAAAGATCTTTCAGATTAATTTAGTAGTTTCAATAGAAACTTAAACGCCCACTTGTAGAACAATTTTATATTTTCAAATCTGGAGTAATTCAAATTATATTGTGCTTAAAAGAAACTGCAGTTATTTGATTAAACTTTATAGAAATATGTTTACAAGCAGATTTAGGTTATGATGCTTTTGTATATACTGGACATAATAATAGGGATGACGACTGGTCAAAGAAAATGAAATCCTATTTAGTCCGTCAGTTAGATAATCAAAAAATAATGAACTCTTATTTTTTCTTTTGTCAATCCACCAAAAAAATACAAAGGTAAAGCGCGTCAAAGTTCGAGAGAAAGGTCTCGTCACTTCTACATAAAAATTGTACTTATGTGTGATTTCAAGTGACATTCTAAATCAATATATCTCTGTAATATTGTGATTATGTGAAAAATGAAAAAATACGTATCCAATGCTTTTTGATGATCTACCTAATAGACGAAGAAGAAAAAAACTGGTGGCGGCAGCCATATACAGCGCGGCCGAATTCCCGCAAATTTAACGCCTGGTGACCTGGCTACATGACTTGGCTGCTACAACCCTTAGGCTATGTACCTATCCACTATGTTTGCGAACCTCTTGCGCTCTGCGCTCTTGTAACTGCTCCACATAGTGGATACGTTCGCGCTCCTGAAGCCAGCAACGTGCGCGCTACGCTCTCAGCACTCAAATCGATGTTGGTTTTTTAGGCGAACATAAAAAGGGAGCGTGATCCTTATCCACTAAAGCAGTTGCAGGAGTGCGGAGCGCAAGGGGTTCGCGGCGAACATAGTAGGCAACATACAAGGCTACAAGCTAGCTAATTTCCTTATATACAGGGTGTCCCAGGAAGTATGTATCAAATCGAACAGGCGTAAAACGGGGATGATTCCTAAACATTTTGGCTCTATGTATGTAGGTTTTATTTTAAACAGATATACTTTTATTTCAGTTTTTGACATGTCATCAATAGTCATCATGTTTGCTAGTTGACCAAAAGTAAAGAACAAGAATGTGATAGGTTACGAAATAATGAAAAATCAATCACAACTTTTTCCTATGAAAATAGGACCCACATTTATAAGCCAAAAAATACAAGATTTACCCTCGCTATGCGCCTGTTCGATTTGAATTATACTTTCAGGGACACCCGGTATATGAATTTAGTACAAATTACGTCATTCCGCGTGACATACTTAATATATTTCTTCTTTTTGTAGTTTCCAGTAGTTTCAAAGTTACATATTTTACCGCAAATCCGTCAGTAAGATTCGATCACGCCATTTCTTCTGTATTTTGATTGGATGAAAATTTTACCTACCTCATATTTTATACGTCTTTAAAAATACCAAAATCCCTAAAAATGCTGATACAAAAGTGAGCGTTGAATGTTAATTTAAAATTTTAAGTATAGCGAAATAATATTTACAATGACTGAATTTGAAGGAATTATTTAATTTCGTTTTAGAAAATGTACTGTGAGAATGGATTTTTGTGTTCTAATAATTTTATAACTGCTCTTACAGGTTATTTCAAATTAAAATGTTTTAAACTTTGTTTTCAATGTAAATTTCCGATACACGAGATATTGGTTACTCAATTGTTTATTATTGCCTACCTGAATTCCAAAACTTTTCGTAAAACAAAAGATAATAAAACTCGTTCAAAGCTAACAAAAACGGTTCCATAAAAACCTGGAAATTCGTAATAACTTCACCTTTTTACAGTCAAACAAGTTATTTCGTACGAAGACGCGTATTGTTTGCATCTGTTACTAAATATAGGAACCCACGAGAATCGTCAGTTACCCACAAAATGTTGCAGAGGCATGGAGAATTTGGAATTGGTGCGGGATTCTCGGATAATGCCATGGGACACATTTTTTTCGAACTGAGAATATACGAGGCCACAAAAATCGCGTTTAGGATAGGACGAATATCGTATATGAACGTTCATGGCCGACTGTCTTAGATATTTTATGATACATATTCAAAAGGTGAAAAGTTTGTGAATATTGATAAAATCAATCAACATTTTAAAACTTTACGTTTACATTTATGGAAGGATAAAAAAATTACAAAGAATATCTTTAAAAGTTTAAAAAATTATTGTTTTTAGACAAAATTGGCATTGAAACTTACAATACAAATAGCTCGTATGTGTTTGAAGCACTACTTACAACTAGTCAGAAGAATCGCTCGCTCTTCGCTCCTTAAAACGCTGATTTCCTGGCCCAAATAACACGTTCGCGGCCACACGCGAGGCGTCGTTAAATTGAACGACAACATTTATCTATAGTTAACGTGTCAGTCTGTCTACTCCTAACATTATGTCTTAGCCCGGCCGATTGTTTAACGTCTAAATAGCTTATTAAACTGTTTTATCTCACAAATGTCGATGTGATGCCCCGTTTTAAGAGAACTGTCGAAAGACTTTGGGTAAACAGTGTTGAAGTGCTAATGGGTTTTTATAGAGAATGTTTATTTAAAATACTTGAAGCCGGAGAAGATATCAACGAAACACCTTGTATGAAAGTTTTAAACCTAGTTAAGTATAGTTTTAACGTATAATTTTGAATGTGACATCATAAAACAAATAGTTTTCAAAATATTAATCTCCAAAGTTTGACCCAACGTATAACGTGTAACGTAGCGTATTGACCCAACATGAGAAATATTTGAAGAATCAGATCCTCTTTTTAGAAATGAATACAATTGCCAAAGCGCTAATTTTACTTTTTACCTAAATTAATCAGTGAAACAACAGCAATGAATGTTTATTTTGTCATCATTACAGAAGTTTCACATTTATATTTCACACGATGCGTAATGCTGCCTACACGCACGCTACGTGTGTGGTAAGTTCGTGGCTCCGAGTCCCTTGCGGATAAAATCTAACACATTATTGACGGGTCGTGGCGGTCTGAAATTGTAATAAACATGTGAAAAAATCTATATCTATTTTTTGGGATAGGATTGTGCAAAGGATTTTTCTTTGTTCAGTTTATGAAGATGTGTTGATAACGTATAGCCTATAAACAATTCTCTCAGCAACAAATGATTTGAAATACTTGTACAGAAGTCATTTGAAGAAACGAATCTCATAAAGGCCCATAATAAACCAAATTGTTTAACCAAATTTTAAAATAATTTATTTTCTATTGAGAAAACATTTTAAAATTTCAAAAATCCCTTTTTAGTACCTACTTCAATTCAAATAAATTTGTAAATTCTGCTCAAATAATTTTGTTTAGCATGACTGTACTTCTTTATTACTTGTAGTTATAATGAATCATTTAATAATCTTATACCGTGGAATTGTTTCATGATATTATGTGTTTGAAAGTATTTAAAACCAAAATTTTTGCTCGAAACCTTGAACGTGTCGCTCAAAAGATGTTTAAAATACTAATCATTAAGTCTAAGACTAAACAATGATAGATGTGACATATTTCAGATACAATTGAAATTAAAACGTCTTTCAAAAGTAAAAATTATATATTTAAGATGTTTGGAGTACAAACTTAAAAATTGGGCCTAGAAAAAACTACGATTTTACTACTAAGCGTTATTAATATCATTTTACAAATTACCTAAATTATAAACTATGTAGGTAGTTAATAACCCTAATCGAATGTCACATCTGAACTTAGTTACTCTCGACATTATTTAGTTTTAGACTTTTGTAAATTTCTACTTGTATTTATGTAAATTGTAAATATACCAATGAATTAACGAAATTAAAAGTCTAGTCTAATTTAGGTAACGGTGCTAAGTACTGTACATGATATTACTGTAATTTGTAGGGTATGTCAATTGCCGGACACCCCCATACCAAGTATGGGACTTACTATTGTTAAAAAGATGTTTCTTGTAAATGTTTCCAAATAAATTGTCAAGCGTTTATGATAATTTTGTTTTATTTTAAGTGGTAAATATTTATTATCTTAGTAATATATTCACCCACAGGCTCAATCTGTTCTATTTTTAAGGTTTTTAAGTCACAATCGGCTCGGCGAAATACCAACTTGCTGCACTTGACTCGGTGGAACGCAGAGCCAAGAGAATAATAGGCGATAAAAAACTGGTGGCGTCCAAGCTGCACAGCCTGGCTCACCGCCGCAAGGTTGCTTGCCTATCGGTCTTCTATAGATTGTACTTCGGAGAGTGTGCTCATGAGCTGCATGCGCTCATACCACCGTCACCTTTCTTCCATCGGACATCCAGACGCACGGCCGGCTACCACCCGTTCTTAGTTGATATACCCATAATCCGCACTAAGCGCTTCTCATCATCTTTTATAATGCGCACAGCTAAAGATTAGAATTCCCTGCCTGCGTCTGTATTTCCGAGTGCATATAACCTGACTCTTTTTAAGTCCAGAGTGAATAGGCATCTTCTGGGCAAGCTCGCTCCATCGTAGATCCCATCTATGCTCTAGAGCAAGATTGGGGTCAAGAGTAAGCCCATCTCAAATAAAAAAAAAATAAAAAAAAACCAATCATAAAACATAGCAAACAATGACGACCCTCTGGTGTAGTGGTTCGCGCTCCGGACTACAATGCCTGGCGGTTGCGGGTTCGAATCCCGCGAGGGGCAAATGTTAGTGTGATGAGCGCGAGCGTTGGCACCTAAGTCATGGATGTTTATAAACGTATTTAAGTATGTTTATCCGTTATCTAGTCGCCATAGCACAAGCTTTGCTTAGTTTGGGGCTAGATAAGGTGTGATTGTGAAAACAATTTATATTTTATTATATTATACTAGCAGCCCGTCCCGGCTTCGCACGGGGTAGACAATTATCGCTAATAGTTTCGGCAGCGCATTCGACGAAAGACATTTTAAGACTCATTTTTCTACACCTTCGGTTACATTGTTCAAATTTTACCAAGGATCCCTATTTTTTTTCAAAATGAAATGTAGCCTATGTCAAATTGGAAGAATGTAGCATTCTATTGGTGAAAGAATTTTTTAAATCGGCCAGTACTTTTTGAGCCTATTCCTTACAAACATACAAACATACAAAAATAGGTACAAATCTTTCCTCTTTATAATATTAGTATAGAAGTATAGATAGCACCTGATTTCTTTGTTAACCGAGACGAACGAATATCAAAATATCCGCCTTCGTCACCAATAAATTAATTCCGTCCAGATTTCGAACCCCTACGTAAATTTTGTTGTGTTGACAAGGTGTTCGCTACATTGATTTTCAATTATAAGTTTGTTAAACAAAACTGGTTGGCGTAAACAAACCGATTATTTTGTTTATTGTGGATAATACAAATTCAAAGTGTATAAAATATTGAAATAAAGCAGATTTTTTTAAAGTATTGGTAAGATGCGAAAATATTAGGTTCTAGGTGGAAGTTTGTAGTTATATAAGCAATAGAATTACCTAAAATGAAGTTAAAGAGGTTAGTTTGGTGTATAGAATTTAATGACTAGCGTCTGCTCAGATATAGTGTAATAGTTAATGTTCAGATACTAATGGTAACTTGTAGTGTATGGAACTTATTGACATTTTAAACTGTTCATAAGTATTTGGTCACCTTGTCTGCTACAAAATATCCGACGGTAACTGTACTACTAGACTCTGCTCAAAAATTAAATTAATTATCGGCCGAGAACGAGACTAGGACTTGACTTATTATACTCCCCTTCTCTGACGTCTTTTACATAATTTGTTTCCACGATTTGGTTAAGCAACTGCTCCACCTGCCATCGCCCAGGGGCGTGCAGTGCATATAGGCAATTAGGCAGTGCCTACCTGGTAAATAAAAAGAGGTAGGCAGTAGGTACATACAAATGGGTTTCATTGATCAAAACCACGGATTTTCATCAATAAAACACGTAAGTAGCTACTGCCTACCTCGAAATAAAACCAATGCCCGCCAGTCCCGCCACTGCCATCGCCACTATAGCTAAATGACCAGCCGGTCGATTCTCTAAGAAAAACGCAACGGACTCGCTCTAAAACTCGACTTAGCCGTACAAACGAACATAGCCTCTATCTTGTTAGTAAGAAGGTTCATATTAATTATCATTGATGAGCGAGTGCAGCAACGAAGTGAGCGCGGTTTTGTTTACAGAATCGACAGGCAGTACTATCATTGCACCTCATATCGTTTGAGGTTGCAATAAAATTCGCTTGGTTACATCTGTGACTTTAGTTACTTTAGTAGGATATGCGTTCGTATCGTAGGTCATACAGGGTGTAGGTTTGTCAGTCTTAATATTATTGGATGTGAACGTCTCCATTAATACAACCAACTTTATGAAACCAACAATAAAATTGTTAAAAAAAATAAGTAGATCCTTCATAGATACTATCACATCATCACATTACCAGCCTATTTCAGTCCACTGCTGGACACAGGCCTCTCTAAAAGGAGGATTTTGCCATAATCGCCACGCTTGGCAGGCGGGTTGGCGATCGCGGTTTGGCCAATGGTGGAGAGGAGACGCTGCTGCTCGTCTTCTTGTGGCGGTTCTCCTGTAGTCGCCTCTTACGACACTCAAAAGAAACTATCAAGATAATATCAAGGTAGAACGATATTGTGTGAGGAGTAACTGTTTTGTTAATCAGTAGCAAAGTTGCTTGTATCGATGACCACAAATTCAACATCCTAAATGTATATATTGAATAAATCTACATCTATACTAATGCAATATTTCTTAAAAACTCCCCCAGGAACTAGATAACCAGTTTCAAGTCCAAACTTTTATCATGTTCCAACGAAACATATTACCAACTTACCTAACAATAATTCGAAACAATTGTAAGATGCAGAACATTTGCTTTAACATTTTCAATCGTATTGTAAAAAGGTTTGTACACACTAAAGCTTGTACACCTAGCAACAAGAACCATGTTGTACAAACATGTCGTATATATTATTAACTAGACCATGCCTGTTGTTGAATAGGGTGTATTAATAACAATTTAAACCATAGGGGCTCAACATTGAAGATAAATAACACTTGAAAAAAATCATCGACCTCAGGTGGGACTTGAACCCACGTCCCATCGCATACCGGGCTAGTGCTTTGACCACTAAGCTACCGAGGACGTCACGTGACAAGATGAATCTTGGGTACTTTGGTTACTAAATATAATGTACCAGAGATCAGCCTGTTATCCACCGCATTGTTTATTTAAGAATACGCCTTTTCCCAATTTGAAAATGAAAGAAACGTCAGACATTATGCCTAAACACAAAACATCAAAACAAATTCATATCCATTCGCAAACGCTCACATCAATTACATCAAAAAATCTTCAACAAAGCATAATGGACAGCGGCACCCTCGTCATAGCGTGGCAGAACTGGCAAAGTCACGTCGGCCGCCAGCGATCGCGAGCTGTTCGCGAACATGATATGTGAAGGTCAAGGTGGAGGAAATGTTACTACTTATATAATATTATAAATGCGAAAGTTTGTAAGTATGGATGGATGTTTGTTACTCTTTCACGCAAAAACTACTAAACGAATTTGGATGAATTTTTGTTTTTAGCAATTCCATGCAAGGTTTAATTGAAGATAAATAACACTTGAAAAAAATCATCGACCTCAGGTGGGACTCGAACCCACGTCCCATCGCATACCGGGCGAGTGCTTTGACCACTAAGCTACCGAGGACGTCACGTGACAAGATGAAATTTCTCAAGTGTTTTTTCTCGCTGTCAAAGCCAGTCCTCGGTAGCTTAGTGGTCAAAGCACTCGCCCGGTATGCGATGGGACGTGGGTTCGAGTCCCACCTGAGGTCGATGATTTTTTTCAAGTGTTATTTATCTTGAATTTGGATGAAATTTCGCATACATATAGAATATGATCTGGATTAACATATGGGAAGCTTTTTATCACGGTAAAATGTTCCAGTGGGATATATGGAATAAACTAAAGAGCACACGAGCGAAGTCGCGGGCAACAGCTAGTGTTAAAATAAGTCTGTATCATTTTACCTTGTTAAGGTAAGAAGCTGCTGCTTTGTAGTAAGTACAATCGTTTTACCTTAAAGGTAGCTAGGAGCCGCTGGATGGAAACAGTCCAGAACCACTCGATGTGGCGTTTTATGGAGGAGAGATTCTCTTCTATGTAGAGAATTTATAATGATCATCTCTAGACACGGCTGACCGGTGTCAGCTAGTCTGCTTTCTGCTTGAAGAATGAAGGCTATCTAGTGGTGATCACTTTTAGTTTTGATAAACAAAATTTTAAATTTCTGAACACAAATTGAAGAAATAAAATGTATAATAATCTGCAGTATCATTTCTGTGTGCATTCACCTTAACTTGTCAAAACAAATTCTAACCTAACTTCGAAACATAGATTAAAACGCATTTAAATCTTAACTTTGTTCCAAGTACGATTAAGTTCAAAATGGTATAACTTGGAAAAAGTTAAAATGTGTGCACTTTATGGTCGTATCGAGCGATATATGTCGTATTCGATATTGGAACATTAAATTTTATAATGCCCCCCGCTGACACGGCCATCTTGACTTAATGATGACTGAGATTTAGTATGATTTTATATACAGATCCAAGTTTTACGACTATCGTTAAAATTGATAAAAATATAAGCCTTTATTTTAGGGTTTCATTTCGGGCATATATCGTTAAAATGGGAATTAAAATTTAAGGAATCGTACATCAGTATCAAGAGTGTAATAAAACTGTTTTGTTTACAAAACAGCAATTAAGTCATGACTAAAATTTATGTCTTGTCTGTAAATTTTAATGATTTATTAGAGAAAGTAAAACAAGTAGGGTCCAGTAAAAAAAAAAAAGTATACTTTCTTGCTAGCATTAATTTTTTCACAGTCGTCGGTGAGAATATGAAAATTAATAATTATTAGTATTCTAGCATCTTATTGATAGTTTTTTTTTTACTTCTAGTTCCTTAGCTAAGTGAAGGCTTCTTCACAACCACTAAACTTATTCCTATAAAAATGTATTTAGTTTTTATTTCTCTTTCTAGTTTTTATTCAGATATCTGAATAATTATTTTTATTGTTGTTTTATTAACTTAATTTTGCACTTTGTTAAAAAAAACTTTAATATTGGGGATTCACGTTACGTGTTTGTTTATTTGACCAATAATTATTTCGCAGTAAGTTTTTCGTATATCGGCTTATATGCCGCAGTTTATGCATTTAATCTGAACTAAACAATTTCACACGTTTTAATGAAAACAAACACCATGATGTAGAATTAACGAGAATTCATTTCACTAATTAGGTATGGAATTTAATTAATATACGACATCGTATTACAGATTAATACGAGTCGGATTGGATGTCAATAAAGCTAATTGGAACGCCTTAGTTAATCCGACTGTGAGAAGTTAATTATAATGATAATTCAATTATTAATATTTGAATCGAATTAAAATAATGAAGAATTTCCGCTGGGTTGAAAAACTGTAGCTAGGGTTCTCACAAGCACCAATTTATCCAAATTGTGTCTTATTTATGAATCAACTTAAAAATAGGACGTTCCTAAATTCGATTTTTTTGCATAATTATATTTTATGTTATATCTCTGATTTTGATTTAAAAATAAGGGGTCTATTCAAATTTACAGACAAAATTTAAACTCTAAAGTTACAAAAATAGGAAAAGAAATCGGTGTACTACAATTAACTTATGTTCGGGTTCATAAGATTAGTCTGGATGAGAGCGCATCGTCAAAAATAGAAGCATGCATTATTTTCATGAAACATGGTAGGAAAATTAAAGTAAAACCATTAAAACCAATTTATTTTTGCAAATAGGCTTTAACTAAGCACTTTTACACGTCTCATTGTTATTTTTTCCCCTACGACTGCTTCGGGACAAGTTTGGGCTAGCGCCGAGAAGAAGCAGCGCAAGAAACTCGGTCACTATTGTCAGCCTCTTTTAAAAAGTTTTAAATATACATAACAAAATATTTAATTACACGATAAATGCACCTGTGCGAGCAAGGCAGTATTTATATCCAAACATTTTTATCATTTAAATAATCTATAACAGTATAATACCCTTTTTTCATGAGAATCTTTTTTACATGAGCTTTAAATTTAAACATGGGCAGTTCAGCAATAGATGCTGGTAATTTAATAAAAAAGCGAATACATTTCCCCGTGAACGAATTACCCACTTTATGCAGTCTGAAATATAGAACGGCAAGCTTATCTTTATTTAATTAAAATTATGAATGTCACTTCTCTTAGGAAACTGATCCATATTAGCGACATCATCTAAGATATACTCTAAAATATTTATTTTATAAAGAGGCTGACAAATAGTGACCGAGTTTCTTGCGCTGCTTGTGCTTTCTCGGCACTAGCCCACAAATTGTCCCGAAGCAGTGGCAGGGAAAAAATATTATTGGAACATGTTTTTTTTTAAATTTATTTATTAGGACAACCAACAAGACAAACATTAATACAATTAAGTTACATAATCTGGCAAGTTGACTTAAAGCTAAGCGTCGTCTTAATAGGCTGGCACCGCATGCAAGATTTTGACTTTTGATTTTATTAAAAGTCCTAAATATAAGAAAATGCTAATTTGCCTACTACCACGGATACTTAGTAGATATAAACTCTTCACGTACACCGTACAAAGAAGTTATAGTTGATGTTCACAGAATAATGCATAAAAAAGAAATTTGGTCCAGAAAACCTTTACACTAGTAGTAGTAAGGACAGCTAATTAGAATTGGAAAAGTGATGCAGTGAGCTTACCAAGTCATTTTACATACTCGATGAACAATACACAATTTTATACAGAAATAAACTGAAAAACACACTTAAGTATCTTCTTTAACAATGATACGCGATAAAGCAATTATCATTATGATGATAGCAGTCATAAAGTAGTTAAACTCTTTCCTTCTTTGTCATACCACTTTTTTATATAAAATTGAATTGAAGATAAATAACACTTAAAAAAAAATCATCGACCTCAGGTGGGACTTGAACCCACGTCCCATCGCATACCGGGCGAGTGCTTTGACCACTAAGCTACCGAGGACGTCACGTGACAAGATGAAATTCCTCAAGTGTTTTTTCTCGCTGTCAAAGCCAGCGTATTCTGATCAATGTTGTAGCTATATGTATAGCTGAGTAGTATAGGTAGTAGTATAGGTGTTGACGGTAGTCCGTCAACACCCTATAGAAATATTTTTACAAATATTTGACTATTGGTTAAGATCAGAAATGCTTAAACATTGTAAATTTTTTGTTTTTAGCAATTTAAAATTGAATATTAGACAACATCACGTATATGATCCTAATGTAAGTACGTAGCTAAAGCACTTGTATTACTTAAAGAATTTTAATTAACTACGATACCACAACACCCAGATCAGAGATATTATATTTAAAAGAGTTTGTTGTTTACATTGACTGATAACGGGAATCGAACCCAAGACCTCAGAGATGGCGACATCATAGCTATATATTTTATCATGTAGCAGAGTATTGTATTAACCACTTACCACTGCTGACACATTATAGCACCCCGTTAGTATCTGTCACTGCAGATTATTATCTTACACGAACTTGACAAACTAAAGTAATTCCGAAAAAATTGTGTGATCTATCAACATTTCGAATTACTAAAATCAATTTATAACATTTCAAAGTCGCCTCATTAAGCATTGTAATCAAAGTGATAATTTATTCCTACGTTAGATAAACTAAGTATCAATTTATTACTTACGATTTGTCTGATACATAAATTACTGCATCACTTAGCTTTGTGGCCATTAAAAAGGCGTTGATCACTTCTATGTTGGTAAAAAAAAAACATTTGACTATTGTTACTGCATAAGTACTGTATTCATTTTGCTTTTGTTTATTTAATATTGATAATAGTCTCGTTTTGAAGTCAACTGCGACATAAAAGCCGTCGTGAGTCTTTTTGGCCGTTTGGATCAAGCTGCTTTTCGAGACCTTGACTTGTCAGTCCACCCGGTAGAAGACTTCCTCATGATGCGGCTTCCAGATTGTGATCGTCAACTTTGTAAAAGAGCTTTATCGGGTTATCCAGTTCAGCTTAATTCAGAAAAAATAGTTTGCTTGTAATCTGGGTGTGCTGATAGAGTTCCCTGATTAAAGATATGTTCTGGTACCTTGTAACACAAGGAAGTGAATTCTTTACTTGGAGACAAAAACAATTAGTGTGTTTGTATGAGGCGCATTAAAAAATGTATAATAACGCATTATTTTATTTGTCTCTTCTTTCTTTTGTTTTCATTGCGCTGCTTCTCTCTCTTCATAGTGGGCATATTATTATTATTTACAACAGCTGTTTTCGTGGCCTCAAAATTCTTCTTCAAATTATAAGTACGTCGCGGTCAAAGACTAATTCTTTGATTAATTACATTTCACTTGCGATGACGTTTCAATTTGCGTTGAAACCAAATTGATGACTTACTATAAATTCGGCCCACATAAGCTGGGCACAAATTGGATGAGTTTTATTTCTTTGTTAGTTCAAAAACGCCGCCATTGCGGCGATGAACAAAAACTAAAGAGTTTGTAGAATTAAGTCCTACGCATGCTTTTTAGGGTTTCGTACCCAAAGGGTGAAACGGGACCCTATTACTAAGACTCCGCTGTGCGTCTGTCTGTCCGTCTGTCACCAGGCTTTATCTCATGAACCGTGATAGTTAGAGAGTTGAAATTTTCATAGATGATGTATTTCTGTTGCCGCTATAACAACAAATACTAAAAAACAGAATACAGTAAATATTGAGGGGGCTCCCATACAACAAACGTGATTTGTTTGCCGTTTTTATAGAAAATGGCACGGAACCCTTCGAGCGCGAGTCCGACTCGCACTTGGCCGGTTTTATGTTTTGTAACCGTTAAAGAAAATAAAAAGACCTTAAAACTTTTGGTGTATAACTAATAATTTAAACCCAATTTATTCAAAAAAAATATACTTTTAAAATAGGTAAGTATAGTATCCTAAAATAGTTAGGGTCAAGTGAAATTAAAAAGATATAGAAACTCAAATAATTACTAAATAAAAAAATATATTTTTGAGTTTTAATTTAAATAGACTTTGAATTGACGAGACAGCTTTGGTCTTGGTCCTAAATTCGTAAGATAAATAAGGAAACATATAAAAAGCTATTTATATTCCTCCTATAAAGAAGCATCAGACCAGTGGCGGGCATTGTTTTATTTCGAGGTAGGCAGTAGATACTTACATAAGTGTTTTATTTATGAAAATCAGTGGTTTGCATCAATGACACACATTTTAAGTACCTACTGCCTACCTCATTTAATTTACCAGGTAGCCACTGCCCAATTGCCTATATGCACCGCACGCCCCTGCCTCAGACTCGCATTTGGCCAGTTTCTTAAGGCCGTTTACTGACTTGTCGGCACAGCAGCGCGGCATCAGCATGCTCGGTATACGCGGTACAGAAAGCTTACCGAGCGCCTATATTTCAACGGAGCGTTCCTGATTGGCTCGGTTTACCTAGCCAATCGGGTTAATTTTACTCGAGTCAAATGTTATGCAACATTTCATTGTATACCACGGTTTGTGTAAGTTAAAAATATTGCTAATTTTATACATCATACGGGAACGTCGTAAACGGCGCAGCAATAAAAGTTAGTATAAAACAAAACTACTTGCCATTCAAATCCAGATCTTATGCTATACGAGATATGATACAAAACAACATTGACATTGATTCAACAAATATTTACATAGTTTCGTATCGTAAACATTGCCATATGAAATATGGAAGTTAGATGTTTTAGTCGAATCACCTGTCACCACAGACTAGAGTGCGTATAGAATGGCCAAAAATATTTTAACTGACACTGCCCGCGGCTTCGCCCGCATAAATTATACAGGTAAATTTTATTGTTTTACCCGACTACGGCGAAGCCAAAAGAAAGGGCACTGATTTTGGCAGTCTATGTATGTATGTTTGTATGTTCCACCGTAGCGCCTAAACTACTGAACCGATTTTAATAAGTAAGGTGTCAATATTTAGTACTGGTACTGGAGTCTGCTTTACTTTTTTGTAATTTGATGGAAATTGCTTCAAACATCATACGGAACTTGTCTCACCTAAGATCATAATCTAGCATACCCCTACTGGGAACACGGCGAAAATGTATACTTACATAGTTTTAGGCAAATTTAAGTGATAACATTGACTTAAAAAATATATAACATGATACATCCAATTTCTGAATTCGATTTACGTTAACACAGGCTGGTTTTGGCTTGATATAGGTACCATGTATCTAACACCCTGTATAGGGTAGTGGTTTGCTCCGGAGCGGAATCTCGGGAACCGGAGAAATTCACCGGTGATTGGCCGATCTCCGGAGAATCTCCGGAGATCTCCGGAGAATTTTGTTGTATAATTAAAAATGTAGCCTCTATTCAGTTAAGGATCGTTAATATTGTGAAATTTGAAGCTTGTAATGAAAGATATAACTTACAATAATGTATTTATGGATGGATTGGATAAAAAAAAGCAGTAAATAAACGAAAATAGTCTTTATTGAATGAAAATTATGATTTTTAAAGGGGAATTATAAGCAAAAAGTGGGTTGTGATGTAATTAATCAATTTCAGATATTAAAATTCTATCCTTGCGACTAAATAACTAACTAAAAATCATAGAAGTATTTAAAAAGAAGAATAAATAAAATCAAGAAAAAAATGATTAGAAATAATATAGAGATGCCTGACTACGGGAGTATCAAATAAAACTTAAAACTGTTTAGATGATTTTCATTTATTACCTAATTACTGACACTGAGTACCTACAGTTTACAAAATACCCGTATTCGTCTAGATCAGTTGTCCGGCGATCGACTTATTCACGGTCGGACCCGGTCACCTCTGCCGAACACCGATACTGAAGGTCCTTCAGAAACTCTTTATCTCCGTCTTGCTCGAGGGAATAACGCCGGAGGCATGGAACAGAGGTGTGGTGGTGCTTTCTTCAAGAAAGGAGATAACACCTTGCTGAAGAATTACAGACCCATTTCGCTTCTGAGCCATGTTTACAAGTTGATCATCACGAATTGTCTCGCGCGTAGGTTCGATGACTTCCAGCCTCCCGAACAAGCAGGTTTCCGAAAAGGCTTTAGCACCATAGACCACATCCATACGCTGCGACATATTATACAGAAGACCCAAGAGTATAACTTGCCACTATGCTTGGCGTTTGTGGATTATGAGAAGGCCTTCAATTCGATCGAGACTTGGGCAGTGCTACAGTCTCTCCAGCGGTGCCATATTGACCATCGGTACATCGAGGTGATTAAATGTTTATATAAAAACGCCACCATGTCGGTCCGAGTACAGGAACAGAGCACGAAAGATATTCCTCTGCAGCGAGGCGTAAGGCAGAGATACGTTATTTCTCTGCAACTGTTCACCGCCGCATTGGAAGATGCTTTTAAACTCCTCGAATGGGAAGGATTCGGCATCAACATTAATGGCGAATACATTACTCAACTCCGTTTTGCCGACGATATTATGGTCATGGCAGAATCGCTGGAAGACCTCAGTACAATACTCGATGGCCTTAATAGAGTTGCCCAACAGGTAGGTCTTCAGATGAACATAGACAAAACAAAGATTATGTCGAATGCCCATGTTGCGCCCTACCCAGTACCAGTTGGGAGCTCTATCCTCGAAATTGTTGACAAATATGTTTACCTGGGGGCTGGGACAAGTGATCCAGTTGGGTAGGTCCAATTTTGAGAAGGCGGTCAATCGATGAATCCAACGGTTATCAATAAATAAATATTTTTATTAATCGTCTCTATAAGCCTAGCCGAAAGAACCGGAGATAAACCGGTTTTTCTCCGGAGATTTCTCCGATTACTTTCACCGGTGATTCTCCGGAGATTCTCCGGAGATCTATGCTCCTTGCAAACCTCTAGTATAGGGCTCAGGTGCAAGGTTCTTGGGATTGATAGTAATCAGTAGATAGGAGAATTAAGAAATCAGACATCATGGGTTGCGTTTATGAGTGCTGGTGAAAAATAACGTTGTCTTAATTGCTCGTTATGGATCCTAATTTCTAATTGTCTGGCGTATTTATTATATCTATAAAAAATAACTTAAGAAGCTTTGTTTACGAAGGGTTCTTCTTCTTCTTCCTCGCTTTTACATCACTGAGGTTCGTGAGTTCGTGACCATTTGAGGCCGTTATCTTGCGCACCAACGCTTACCACTCCACACGGTTTTCTATTCCGGATTGACGTCTGTAGAGTTCCCTGGCAGGCTTCTTTTACGAAGGCTAGACTTGTTAGTCTAGCCTTCGTAAAACTGTTGGTTTTCTACATCGAAAATGTTACCTAATTGGTTAATTTATTGAGAATAGTGTTTTATGTAAAAGTAATGCAATGTAACACAGTGTAACATCATATCAGCCTGTTGCAGTCCACTGCTGGACATAGGCCTCCCCCAAGGAGCGCCACAGCGCACGATCTCCCGCCCTTTGCATCCAGTCGCTGCCAGCTGCCTTTTTCAGGTCATCGGTCCATCTAGCCGGGGGGCGTCCTACACTGCGTTTGCCTAAGCGTGGTCTCCATTCGAGAACCTCTCACCTCTCGTCGGTTCTGCGACAGACATGGCCAGCCCACTGCCACTTCAGCTTGCTACATTTTTGGACAATATCAGTCACCTTAGTCTTATGTCGTATGATCTCGTTCCGGATCTTATCCCTTAATGAGATCCCCAACATAGACCTTTCGGTAGTAGTAGTAGTCGGTGGGCCAACTTGACTGTCATGTTCCACGTTTCGGCTCCGTAGGTTAAAACTGGTAGGACGCATTGGTTAAACACCCGGCTTTTCAGGTACTGCGGCAGTGTCGACGTGAAGATATGACGCAATTTCCCAAACGGTCCACAGTGTAACGGTTAACCTTAAAAATACTTATTAATTTGAGTCAGTTTTAGTGATTTCATAAGCCTATATTCTGCTGTGAGCTGATGTCATCAGCAATTAAAAAGTAATTGTTGTAAATTCCACCTATTGGTCATGTTTCATTCCTTGCATGTTTCGAATGCAGGTGAGTTTAAAATGTAATTCCATTTCGAAATAATTTCCATAAATTGTACAGGAACTCTAATCGTTGTCATGTCACAACCCACTTGTGATTACTGTTAGTTATCCGTGTCACAAGCGAGAGCGTTTTAGAGATATACCTGTAAATTAAATATAAACACAAACAAGCCAAAAGTTTATTCATTTAAATATATATATAACAAGAAAATGATATTTTTTCACATAAAAACGGCAAAACATAGTCGTACACCCGAATCTGAATTGATCTAAGATGGGATCAAACCTGTTGCCCATTGCGTTTTGGGAGCCATTGTGAACTGCGCATCTTCGGTGTTTATTTTTGTAGTGACACCAACATTGAAATATAGCTAGGTTTTTATACTGATTGTGATGTTGTCCCATCGTAAAAAAAATTGTATTTAGTTCCCCTATGAGAAAGTTAACACTTAATGACTCGCTTATGGGTCTGGTAGACCCAGTCCCTTGTATTTTGTTGAACAACTTAAAAAACACGAAGTTTTCGACGTTGCCGCTCTTAGTACCTTTTGACCATAGTGTGGCGCGGTAGATGGCGGTCTGAGCCGTCAGTTAGCGCGCTGCGTGTGAGTCCACTGGACCCGGTAGCGACTAAATACGTAAGTGATATTTCCCATTTTGTTATTTCTGTTTATTTACTTTTTTATCAAAACGTTGGCTATTTCTTTGATTAAACCGCATTTACGTGTCAGATTTTCTGTCACTTATATTACAAACCATCTGCAGCATCCTCCGCACTCTTACCAACCATCGGACGAAAAGTGCGTTGCGGTCTATGTAACTGGAAGAAAGATAGGAAAACCAAGGTTTTTTGTGCAACATGTAATACACCAATTTGTGGAGAACACATGAAACAGATTTATGCAAATTGTTATAGCTTAGTTTGATGTAGAACTATGTTGAAAAATGATTTTATACCAACGAAGATAATCTATAATTTGTGGATTTTCAAAGTTGATTTTGCTTGTCCCTATGTGTTATTATTTTGAACCTCTATAACGATTATAAAATATACCAACCACTTTTATTGAGCAATTTTGAAATAAACACGTGATATTGTAGTGGGTCCGCTGTACCCGGTAGCGAGTGTTTGTGTTACAAATAAGGCGCGAGTCCCTAAGTGTTAATGAAATAAGTAGGCACTGTTGAAGTAAGACCTTACATAAGCAAGGTGTAACTGACTTAAATAAAAACTTTATTATTTATTTTTATTTCGATACATATGTATTAGCTAGGCAAGTCAAGATTTTTTTATTCAAAGTCAAACTCATTTATTTCTGCAAATTGGCCACCAATGGCACTTTTACATGTTCCAATTTTTTTTTCGTACCACCGCTTCGGGACTCCATATCGGCTGGTGATGAGAAGAAGCGGCGCAACAAACTCAGTCACCTTTATATTTTAATAGCTTTAAGCTTTGACGCCACTGTCTACCGAACTCGACTGACTGTTTATTGATTTCAATGCTATTCCGATTGATGCTTGGTGTCAATATCTATGGCAGCACAGTCAGTAGATTACTTTGTTTTTGTTTTTTACTGGCAAATTTTGTTATCCTGGTTTGATGATGCAATAAACTTTTTTTTTTGAGAATTGCTCAATTTTCAGGCAGGTAATCAGGCACCGCTATATCTTATGAATTACACCAGCCCGCGTCAGGCTTAACACTTCAAACGTTGACGTGTCGCGGCACGCGCCCAGTTTGCTTTAACATGTTTTTTGTACTAACAAAACATTAATTACTGCTCGTACGGGGATTGGGTAATTTACACTTATATACGATATAGGTCGTGATATAAAAATACTTGAAAACTCTTGTTTTTGTTTAAAATACTTGTACAGGTATTCAATTTTGTACAAGGAGTGCATAAAAATACAATTTATATTGCATTGATATTAGTAGAGTTCGGTAGACAGTGGCGTCAAAACTAAAGCTATACACCGTGAATTTTGAATTACCCGAGAAAATTAACTAACATACTCAGATATCGATATACTTACATCGAATTTGGCGAATAAAAATTTTTTTTTATGAGAAATTTATTTAAAAGGTCCCTAACATTCCTTAAAAAATATGCACTATAAAAGTCCTGCTAATTCAAATAGTAATCATTATCATTCCAATATTAACAGAACCAAAATCCACCTAATTTGGTCGCGTTATATTGGCGTACGGAAGGAATAACTATAATTGATTTATTTTTCATTCATAGTTATTCCTTCCGTACGCCAACGCCGTACGCTGTTCCGTTTTTTTTATTCGCCAAATTCGATGTATATCGATATCTGAGTATGTTAGTTAATTTTCTCGGGTAATTCAAAATTCACGGTGTATAAATAATAGTATTTTATTTTTTAAATATGACAGCTTAGTATATAATGTATGTAAAATGATTAGTGATGTTAACTAGGTTTACTATTGTATTTCTGCGGGGTAATCATGAACTCTTAAAACAATCTCAAATCTGTCAATTTCGAACGACATTAAGTACAAAATTTGACAGATTTAAGATTGTTTTAAGAGATACCCCCTGTATTAAAAAAGCGCATTTTTATGCGTCGTTATAGCTCGCATGCACGGTTTTTGGTTGAGTTTTCGTTTCTTCTCATCACCAGAAGTTCCGATGCAATGTTAGGGTAAAGCCACGGACGTAAAAAAAATACGGACGTAACCTCGTCTAACCATAAGTGAAGCATAATAATGGCCGCCCGTTTAGGCTGTGTGCGTGATTTAAGGGTTGCTATATAAACCATCAATTTCCCTGCTGTCTGGTGGTACTAATCGATCTCAGTTAACTTATGTAATTTACATATATTTTTAACAGAAATATAAACGGTTGTTCTATGTTGCCCTACCAAACATATTTTTTATGATCACTGTGATAGAAAATAAAACACATGTTACGTATAAAGAAATATATTTTCACACATGACATTATTAGTGATAAGGCTATGACTATCTATAAAATGTACCCCTTAATAACAAAAAGTAAAATTGAAAAATTTTGAAAACCCCACGACGCTTAATACCTAATTGAAAAAGCATAAAAATTCTACTAGTCAGCCCTTTCATTGGATAGTATATTGAGGGAGTTTAACAAAAATATGTAATCCGCCATTTTGTTACGGCGGCCATCTTGGACCGATTTTCATCAAACATAGCTAAAAACACTCTCGACTAATTAATCATTCAAACGAAAAAAAAAACTAAATCAAAATCGGTTCATCCGTTCGATCGCAAAGATGCCACACACACACACAGGCACGTCAAACTTATAACACCCCGTCGTTTTTGCGTCGGGGGTTAAAATCAAAAATACTTTTACATCATATATCATAATGGTATAATAATAATGTTAAGTACAGTCAACAGCACGTCGTACTACCCCAAAAGTCAAAAATTCTCCAATAGATTTTCAACTTTAAGCCTGACATATAAAGTTCATTTCAAATGAGAAAATTTGACATTTTGTGGTAGGTCGACGTGCTGTTGTCCGTACGTATATTATTATTATAATTAATAAAGATGCGCTAAAATCCTTTATGTTGTGTCAACTTTTTGTACACTTTTCTTTTGTTGTCTAATGTACGGGAAATACTTTCTATTTTAGAAATATGATGGAACCGAACGTTCAAATACTTTTGAATAATGCATTTCATTAAACTTATTCTATGATCCGCTCCTGCTATGGCGTGAATATTTTCTATATTTAAAAAAGTTGTTCTGTTGTCAATGAACATTTCCAAAATTTTTGTTATTAGATACATATGTTGCTTATTACTATATATTTGCCTTTAGCCAACTTTCTAATAACAATTTCACAAACACAACATATGTCAAATAAGTCTTTAGATGGGAACCTCAATCCTCCTCTGTTTTTCTTTAAAATCAATTTATTTACTTTACTCTTTTTGGAATGGCATACGGAACCAAACAACGTAGCCCCTTAGCTGTAGTTAAAAAATCTATGTCATCAAAATGTGTACTGCACACGGTACTGGCAGATGATGGGTTCCAACTGTTTTCTCCTCTGCAGTTTCGAATAATTAAAATCCAGTCATCCCTACGATTTTTGTCTCTAGGAAACCTATGAAAACGACGTAAGAGATATTTTATATTAAAAGTATCTTTGATTTTACTTTTGAGAAACGGTACCCAAAAACTGACGAAATCTGATTTCAGAGAGTCACATACATATTTTGTTGCATACAAATATAGATTTCCCCACCTTTTGGGGTAATTTTCCCGTAAATAAAGTGACAACACTGTTCAATTTTACCTCTAGAATTCTCGGCAAAGTATTTAAAACATAAATATATTTTTTTATCACGAATCGTAATAACTTACGTATGATAGGTGATTCCATGTGACTTTTTACGTTTACTCATGTAGTTTTTGCATGATTTAACAACACAAGACGGCATTTTTTTAAATAAATCGTTGACGCATCGAACGTATTTACTACGTGTCACTGGCGCTGTCACTCCGGGCGAAATGGCGGCGGGTTGTCGTACCTAGTGTGTATGTGTGAGTGTAGATCATGTACAACAAACGAAATTGTAGTACCTTGCATGCTTCACATTTTTTATATGTGATGTTACGTCCGTATTTTTTTTACGTCCGTGGGTAAAGCTATATTTTTGACGTATTAAATTTCACGGTAGAGGGCCTTTGACTTTGAATTTCTGTACCATAGGGCCTGCATGCGATGAACTGTATTGGTACCTGGATGCCTAGTGCGAGGTGCACAAAACCAATACAACCAAGTCACATAAATCGATCGAAAAGTAATACAATTTAACATTAACTTTCCGAATAAAGTAAGCGACGGGATTATTATAAAGGATGTAACAAAAGAATGGGACACTCCTTAAAACCACGTGATCAGCCGGTCATATACAAAAACTTTTTCTATGGGAGCAACATCGAAATCGTAATTTTATTTTCAGATGCTCCATACATTATCATCGAGGTAAGCGAGTAAGTTTGTATGGAGCAGCTGAAAAAAACTTCTCGATTTCGATGTTGCTACCAAAAAAAGAGTTGTTGTTTATGACCAGCTGATCACGTGGTTTAAATGAGTGTCCCATTCTCTTTTACACCCTATATTATTATGGCACCCGCACTAGGCCTTATGGCCTCGATCATATAATTACTGCTTCAGTTCTACTTGATTTGTGCCCACTGCCACGTTAGCTTGCTGATTCCTCGGGCTATGTCAATGTCAGCGACTTTTGTTCGTTTACGGATGTCCTCATTTATTTCGAAAAAAAAAACATCGAGCATAGCTCATTCCTTAACACGCTGTGTAACCTTAAGCTTTTCTATAAGGCCCTTATTGACCATAGTGGCGAAAGACAGACCAAATTCTTTCAATGATCGCTGTCCATTTACTTTAATTAAGCCAACTAAGTCCTGCTTACATTTTAGTGGCACAACAAAGTACTTAGTCAAGTAGATCTCACAAGAACAGCGCAGTCCATCGCGATATTGCATCGACCGTCGCGAGCGGACCGGCCCGTTTCCGGCACGGAACCCGTCCGGATGTTTACTTAAAGGCGGTGCGGGTGCGGGGAAATACACATGCAGAGGGATAGGTATTCGGAATAACGGTAAAAGGACGAAATAGAATTAAAAAAAATATTTCCAAAGCTTCAAAAATAATTACGACACCCATTTTTTTCTTCGACTATTAACAAGATTATCAAAAGTATTGAAACCTATTTTTTAATTTTTTCACATAATCAAAATATTGCAGAGATATATTGATTTGAAATGTCGCATGACGTCACGCCTAGGTAAGTAAGTACAAATTTTACATGGAAGTGACGTCACAAGCTTTGACGCGCTTTACCTTTGTAATTTTTTGGTTGTTTATATAAACATTCATGACAGGTAAAACTGCTCGTGCTCAGCACAAAAACATGTGCCTCTTCCAGGACTCGAACCCACAGCCTCCTGGCTTTGTAGTTCGTAACGTGAACCACTACACCACACGATCGTCATATATTAGAACAATATTGGGTAGGCCTCACCCAGTGGACTGACGATATAGTCAAGGCTGCGAGAATCAATACAATCCCCGGCATGGATGTTGAGCGCTGGGGCAAAAAGTGGGGATCACTTTGCGCATCTTACGAGACGATCATCAGATATCAGAGACGCGTGTGCGCGGAGCTAACAACAAATCACAGCCGGCTATTTATTTATTTAATTCAGGCAGCACATTATAAATAATACAGGCCCATATTATAAATACCTTATTATCTAACATACATAAAATAATAAATTTAAAAATACACTATGAATGACACACTATTTCGACAGCGTAGTGTTGCGCAACTTGGTGTCAGGTAGCCGGTCACGAAACCGACGATACACAACACCTTTCGGCCAAAATTCCGCTTTCATGAAGGTCGATAGCTGTTCGGTCGGAACCCTTACCACAAACAAATTGAAATTCGTATTGTGACGAGATTCTAACCGTTCGATCCTCAGTGCGAATTTGGTCTTCAGTCGGATGTACTCTACAATCTCCTCGGCCTTTGTAGAGTAATGACGCCGGGACACGTAAAGCAGCGTCACAAAGATGCAGGCCTAGCCAAGCTCGTAATCGTAATGGTCTTTTGCGCATCTTTCGCTCAGCGTTCAACATCTGTGCCTAGTCATAGAACCAATGCCACGTATATCCAGATACAGTAAGATCCAGTGAGATGTTGCAACGATTTAGTCGTCAGTTGTATTGGTTAGTTTTTAACTTAACATGGCGAACTACATTTAATAGATTTGACGAGAAGAATTAAAAGAAGACACTTCTTTATTGTATGACTATCTTCTTTCTATTCCTGGTATGCAATGTGCGAGAGAGTAACAATGGCGTACTAAAGACTAGCTGATAGATATATATTTAAAGGTGCTTTGTGCAGAGGGTGATCCTGAGACCTTACCTAAAAACAGAACATTTAGACTATGTATGGCTTAGTGTCATTATACATAGATTACGAAATTTCTAAATCAACGTGCTCGGATTTGATCTTTTTGAACATGATGCTTTCTGCTGCATACTACTCTAACCACTAGACAAAGTACGATATTTCGTATAATCAGTTCATTCAAATCAGGGCCCTAACCATGAGCTGTTAAAACAATCACAAATCTGTCAAACATTATCATTTCTGTCAAATTTTGTATGAAATGACGTACCAAAATTGACAGATTTGACAACTTTGAGATTGTTTTAAGAGTTCATGGTTATGGCCCTGTAAGTTCTACTTAATATCGTTCCTCAAGATAACCCGCAACATTCACAGCATTGTGTCGGAGACATGGCGCGTCGTGTCTCTACAGCGAGACACGAGACACGCGTCACGCGAACACGTCGAAACTTGTTACGGACGGGACAGCTTGTACTCTGTGCTTGTAGAAGATGTAGGTAGTACTTATAGCTTCTCGGTTGCGGTTTAAAAATAAGAGTAAACAGAGGGAATAAAAGAATTTATATATTATTATGATAATGTAATGGACAAAAATACATGATTTTGATATTGCTCCCATTGTAAAAGTTGTAAATAGCTGATCATGTAAAATCAAGGAGTTTCCGATTCTTTCTTATTCATCCCTGCAGATTGAAACAAGCTTGTTGAAAGCTTTGGAAAGAATTATTTTATGTTCAGCATGGTAACCGTGAAATTTTAAAACAATCTCAAATCTGTCAGATCGTGACAGATTACAGACAGACGTACGTCATTACGTACGAAATTTGATCCCATTGCTCCTATTGTAAAAGTTATTGTAAATAGATGATCATGTAGTTTCAAGGAGTACCTATTCTTTCTTACACCCTGCAGATTGAAACAAGCTTGTTGGAAGCTTTGGAAAGAATTATTATATGTTAAGCGGGGTAACCATGAACTCTTTAAACAATCTCAATTCTGTCAATTTCGTACGTCATTACGTACGACATTTGACAGATTTAACAAGATATGACAGATATGAGATGGTTTTAAGAGTTCATGGTACGTCAGTAAGTACGAAATTTGACAGATTTGAGACTGTTTTAAGAGTTCATGGTTACCCCCCAGGTGCTTTTATTGAAGCGGGAGCGGAACTAGAAACCGCGTTAGCTTTGTAGTACGTATATAGCGTACTTAGGAGGTACTAGAAGATGAAAGGAGATGAGATGATAAAGATGTCGTCAATATTTTGCACAAGAGGCAATCGTATTTGTGATAAGATCGTCTACTGTACCTAAGTTGTAAATGTTTATGAATGTATTTAGATATGTTTATGCGTTTTTCAGTCGCAATAGTACTAGCTTAAGTTTAAAATTTTAGCATTGGTAAGAAAAATAATTAAAACAGTTCAAAAGTCTAGCTAACGTAACGCGAGTCTAACAACGAAAAAGAACTGCGTAACGAAATAGTTTTTTTTTTCGATTAGTTTTAGTAGGGCAATGAGTAACTTAATCAAATTCTAGACTATAATCAGTCGCAACATTCGTAGAACTATTTTAATCCCCAAACAAAAAAAGAAAGCAAGAAAAATACAAATTAGCGACTAACACTGGACGATCGTAATTTCCCGCTACGTAGCGTAGAGCACAGTAAATATATCTATACAGTATAGAAACTAGGCCTTGTTTGTCGAGATACGTCAAAAACATCAATGGAGCGTTAGGGTTGACTTAAAAAGTTAGTCAAAGCATTGACCGAAGAGGATTTAAAAACTTTGTTTTTACATTCAACAGCGACAATGACATATTACTCGACATTGGCAGAAATAAACCTCGCACACAGAGGTTTGGTTGCCATAGGAAAAAACAAAAAAAAATACGTGACATTGGCTGAATTCAGCGGTGTGAACCAAGATCAACAAGACAATTTGGCCATTTAAAAAAAAGAAAACAATGACAACTGATTTACTGACAGCATCTCGTCTCGTATCGGTAGTATTCGGCAACCTTGATTCTCAGTCAGTACACTTATTTTACTGAGATTTCTTGTTGGGGCGTGCACATGTGTGAGTACGTCATTTTGACCGTTTATAGGTAGTTTCTTTACTGTATAAATATACTGTGGTAGAAGGTACGTACAGACGGTCAAAGAATCACTCGCGTGACTGCGGCTCGAATTCAATTTGAGAAGCGACAATTAAGCTGCGACCACGCACATTGTTAAACTATCCTCTTACACTGAAAAATGAACTGTAACCCCCAATTTTAAGGTACATAATCAAGATGTGTAGGTAGTTATTTTATGTTTGAAATGGCGCTTAACTGATTAACGACATATTCGAAATTGGTGTTGTGATTGTGTTTAGATTAGATTTTAAATGTATTGTAGGGAAAAGTACGTTACGTTTACATCTACTGAAATGCTTAGTTATTATTTTATGTTATACATCAGACTAGACACTAATCAATGACATATGTTGTTATGTTCAATGTGACCTTTACTAGTAAGACATAAATGTAGGTAGTGTAAGATTTACAGAGGCCATATTAAAAGTCAAACATGTATATATTTTTAAACCTGAAATAAAACGTATTTAACCTTTGTTAATTTCACTTTTTTAAGTTTCAGGGTGTTGAGATCTTTCAAACTTGAGTTTTACTATTTGAAATATAATAAAAGCCTATTAACCTATATCGTTATTTAGAGTAACAACCACAAAAGTACGTAGATTAAGATGACAGCGATTATATACAAGAAAAAAACTTATTCAATTGTACCTAGTAAATTTTTGTTTTAAGCAAATCCATCCAAGTTTTAATTGATGATAAATAACACTTGAAAAAAATCATCGACCTCAGGTGGGACACGAACCCACGTCCCATCGCATACCGGGCGAGTGTTTTGACCACTAAGCTACCGAGGACGTCCGCTACGCTACGCTGGCTTTGACAGCGAGAAAAAACACTTAAGGAATTTCATCTTGTCACGTGACGTCCTCGGTAGCTTAGTGGTCAAAACACTCGCCCGGTACGCGATGGGACGTGGGTTCGTGTCCCACCTGAGGTCGATGATTTTTTTCAAGTGTTATTTATCTTCAATTGTACCTAAATGATTTCCATTGGTCAATATTGAGCAATATACAAAATTTAAAGGCGATCACAGAAAGTAACGGCATTATAATATTTCGCGATCAAAATTGAGTCAGATCTTAGCGAACACGATTCAGAAGAATGTTATTTTTACCAACGACGCTATTTTCTCTAAAGAAAATGCAAATGACTTCATTATTCAAAGAAATTATCTAACGGGCGAAAAACGGACGACAGCGAATGCAAATATTCAAAGTCGAGGTAAGGGCGATTACTCATTGGTTTTAAATCTTGATATTATTGGACCTCTGTCAAGGTACTACTGACGTCAATATCGGTTTCATCATCATCATTTCAGTCATAGGACGTATACTGCTGAACATAAGTCTACCTGATGTAGGAATATCGGTTAGGGTCTTGTATATTTCTCATTTTAATCTTGCTTAGGTGTATAAGGGCAAACATCATAAGGGAGCTGAACCTGGACAGACGACCTGGTAAAGGTTGCAGGAAGCCGCTGGATGCAAGCCGCTTCCAACCGGCCAATCTGGAAGTCACTGGGGGAGGCCTTGTTCAGCAGTGGACATCCTGTGGCTGAAATGATGATGATGATGATAATAGGAAATTCGCACATTAAGATAGCACTTGCTTCAAAGCGTTGTTGAAACTCTCAGACTGTTTTCGAAAATGGCTGTTTATCTTGGTCAATGGTAGACGGTTTGACGGTAATGTTTTAAATGTACCCTAGCTTGGATATTCAGCTAGAGTTTTTATTGTTTCTGATAATTTATGAACTTATCTTTATAGACAAAGATAAGCTATGCTTATGCTTCGAATCAACACCATTTGTGTTGGATTTGTCCTGAATAGCAAATTTAATACTACTAAAGTTGCAATTTTATCATCGATAATTTCTTTGGAAATCAAATTTCCAAGAATATGAAAAAAAAAATACTTAAAAGACATATTTTTTTAAAATAGCATGAACGAGTTTGAAAATATATTATGTTTTGTTCAATTTATATTGAAAAAATATTTTTTGTGGGTTAACTTACATTACTAGTAGCCTAGGTACACAAAAAGTAGTCACAGATAACAATTTGTTGTTATAAGTCTTTAAATTTCAGCCCAACCGAAATAAATATGCTAATAGACAGAAGTATTTGTAAGTACAATAATATACTTGTGTGGTGAACAAAAAATAAGATTCTTCTTAAAATCATGCGATCAACTTTCATACATAAAGTTTATACTGGACATTCCATAAAAATAGTTTTAAAATTTGAATCAAATGAAAGAACTCGGATGAGAAACAATACCTAATAATTATGATAGTGGAAAAAAATGTAAGTTACGGCCTAAAACTTCTTTAGCTTACATTTTAGATAGTAAGAGTGCCGAATACCGTGCTCAATGGAATAAAGCTGATGATTTCGGAATCACCCTAGTTTTAGTTTTATTTTAACTTCATCAGATGTCTGCTCTCAACTTAAATATCACTATCTCTATGTGGACAATGTTGTTGGTCCTACAATTACTTATATGTATAGTAATGTAGTATTTTAAATTAAGAATCATTGTAAGACTGTTTGTTGTCCTAAATAATTAGAAAAAAAAAAAAAAAAAAAAAAAAAAACGTGACACCACAAGTCGATGAAGTAAACAAGTTTTAATTTGCAAGGTAAACTGCGTCATGTTGCATCACTTTTGTAATAATGAGAAAGCAGCTTTATCTGAAATATTTATGTCCCTCAACTTTAATTTAATTAAATGGCAAGCCTTTGACAAAACCCGCTCAAGGGGACACGATAAGGATTTTAAGTTTCTGTTGCTCAAGAAAATCTTAATTTTGAGCGCTGGCTCGTCAGGAATAAGGCAGACTTGTTCGCTATATTATTATGATGAGTTGGGGCCAGTGTTGGCTTCGAAGATCGAGTCTCACCTCACATTCTAAAATCTTGAGATGTACAGTTTTTTTTTGGAATATACGTACTCACTGTGTCATTATTCTTAGGTGCGTACTTTTTAAACTAACGATGGTGAAACAAATTTAAATAAATCATACATTTAGGTAACACTAGTATAGGTTTGGTACAAAATAATATGTTCTCAAGGTTGGGCTTATTTTTAGTCTATTGTTTGCCCCATCTAGGATTATTATTTAACGGACGAGACGAATTAACGGTGTACGTCCAGAAACGGTACAAGCTGATAGATACATAGGCTAGTATCACTTCGGATGACAGAAGTCTTAGCAAAAACTTATAAAAAGTAAGCTTTTACTTTCTTCGAAATATTTCTAAGCATCTATATATTTCTAAGCATCCAAATATTCTAAAGATGTTTCGAATAAATTGATTATCATTTGAATAAAGCAAAACAATCTTACTAATTGCACAGCGAAACAAATTTGATTTGATTTTAATTGGTGCAAAGCATCTATAAGACTCCAAAATACAGAAGTGCAAATTCATTAAATTCATCTCTGAGAACCTCTGTTCCTTTAAGCCTTTCTCTCGAATCTTAACTTAATAGGAAAAGTCAATATTCGTCGTAGACCACTGACTGCAACTGCTCATTAAAACTTATCTCAGAATAGTGCTTCCAGACGTTCCGAGAATTCCGGATTATTTTAAAAGGAAGTCAGGACACTTATCATATTTATGGTTCATTAGTTAGAACGATCTTCTAGGAAAATTATTTGTTAAAAGACATTCCTGTTTATGTATTTACGAATTATTTATTCATTTTAATTAGCAAAACTGCATCCTTTAAGATAAATTGCTGTAATCCAATACAACTTGGACTAAACTTCAATAAGAGACTGGTCTTTTTAGACCAGTAAAAAGTAAGTATTTACACAAATTTCTGACTGTATTTATACATAACTAATGTTCGCGTCCTATCGGTGATGATCTACGGAGCCGAAACGTGGAACATGACAGTAAAGCTGGCCCACTGATTTCATGTCACGAGCTATGGGAAGGTGGATGCTTGAGATAAAATCCGTAACAAACTTCAATTTAATTATTTCTTCGATAAATTTTAATAGCGATAAAAAGATTTCTTAGAAATCTTTAAAGATTTTTTAAAAATAAATTGTTCTAATTGAAGATAAATAACACTTGAATTCATCGTGTCACGTGACGTCCACGGTAGCTTAGTTGGTAAAGCACTCGCCCGGCATGCGATGGGACGTGGGTTTGAGTCCCACCTGAGGTCGATTATTTTTTTAAGTGTTATTTATCTTTAATTAAACCTTGCATGGAATTGCTAAAAACAAACATTTTCTAAATTGCTCTACTCAAACATGCAGTTCTAATTGCTTTTAACTTATTCAACGGAGTTTATTAATTGTGTTTCTGTACCCTGAAACATTTCCATAGAAGCTGCTTGCTCCATGAAAGGTAATTAAATATTAGCGTTATAAAAATGTCATCGTCAAAGTTTACTTAATTAACAAGGAAATACATTTAAGTTTGTAAAATACCAAAAACAATTCTTGTGTTTTGCCAAGACTTGGTGCTTGCATAAGTCAGCCGTTAACTCGTCGCTTTGCTTACTAAGTACAAGCATACCTACCTGAGTCACTGCATATGACTCATGAGTCAGATCGAGTGTGGTTGAGACTATACTAACCAAAGTGTTCAACAAGCTGAAGTGTTCTACAGGGTGTAAAAAAAAAGGGATACTCCTTAAAACCACGTAATCAGCTGGTCATATACAACAACTTATCCTATGGGAGCAACATCGAAATCGTAATTTTATTTTCAGATGCTCCATACATTATCATTGAGGTATGCGAGAAGGTTTGTATGGGGAAGCTGAAAAAAAATTCTCGATTTTGATGTTGCTCCCATAGAAAAAGTTGTTGTATATGACAAGCTGATCACGTGGTTTTAAGGAGTGTCCTGTTCTCTTGGACACCCTGTATAGTAAGACACTGACTAAATTCTGACTGGTCTAACAAACTATATATGCTAGGTATTCATATTGAACTAATTTGTAACTTGCCGTTCAACTCTTGCTAATTAATGTACATAGTTAAGTGAACGAAGAAAAGTCGCTGACATAGCCCAAAGGATTAGCAAGCTACGTGGCAGTGGGATGGGCACATATCACGTAGAACTGACGGTCGATGGGGCGGAAAGTTTCTGTCCAGCTTGTGGTGTCAACCTGGTAAAGGATGCAGGAAGCCGCTGAATGCAGGTCGATTCCAACCGGCCGATCTGTCAGACACTGGGGTAGGCCTACCTACATACATAATTAAAATAAAATAAATAAATATTGGACAACATCACATACATTGCTTTGATCCTAAGGTAAGTAGATAAAGCACTTGTGTCATAGAAATCAGAAACAATGACGGTACCACAACACCCAGACCAGAGCCAATATGGAAAAGTTCATTTTCGACATTAACCTGACCGGATCGAACCCGGAACCTCAGAGATGGCGGCACCATTTAAAGTCCGGCGTGCTCGCCTCTCGGCTTCGGAGGTCGCCAAATTGACATTGATGATAATGTATGGAGAAGCTTGACATGATTTAGGTGTGACAGTTGGAATATTAAAGAACACATTCGCTCCTTGAAAATTTGCTTTTAAAACCTCGACATGTAGTTACAAAATATAGGGTTACACTGTTGTTGAATTTCTTGTGAAATTTTACTAACTTTAATGTCAAAAGAATTCCTCTTTTACAGTTCGTAATGGTCCTAAAAGTATGATTCCGAACTCAGCAGCACGCAGCAGCAGAGCTGCCGCAGCACTGCTGCGTGCTTAAAATTACAATGTATTTTATTTATTTATTACACGGCGATAAAAATTGCCTTAATTTTAACTAATGAAGCAAATAATAAATAGTTGTGACATGAGTATAAATCTGCACTTACTTTCTTCTTAAAAATTATAGGTACTCGAAAATTTTTATCAACTAAGATTAGCAAAAGGGATTTTGCTTTCACTTCGTCTATTTCACAAACTAGTCTAAAGTCAGCCTGTGATCAGGTCTACTTTTTATGTTTTTCATCGCCCTAAGGCAGAATTAGCATCTTTGAATTTTTTAAAATTAAAAACTCAATATTACAGACAAAAATAAATAAGATTAAAATAATAAAATGGAATAAATCCTATAATGTTTCATCAAAATTTTAATCAACGCTAAAATATAAATCTGTGTTTACAAATTGAAAATTTAAAAGCAAACACAACACAATTGAAATTTGATTCCCATGCTACATCTAACAAAGGCTGTGACAATAACTTGTTGTGAAAATTACTGCAATTTGGACAATACGAAACGCCGGTTTAATACTAGAATAGCAGGCAAGGTTATAAAATATGTTTATTGCTTAGTAATGAGCTTTGGCGGGAGCGTTTTACGCTTGCAAAGCTATTTCGACACAGGTTGATTTAGCAAATTCATGATGATAGACTGATTCTCATACTTCGGGCAGTTTATAATGAAACTATTAACTATTGTTTATACTACTGTTGTTGAATACTACTGTAACATTATTACGTGACTTAATAATTAATCAGTATCATTAAAATCGTAAAAAGATTACATTGTTAATTTAATTAACAAGAGTTATTAAATTACAATTTTAAAGTTGACCAGCTTTTTACTATGGCGACGTCTTTCAAATATGTGGGACATTCTGGGAAAACTATATTTTATAATATTATTATTCAAAAAACATAACTCTCGTTTGGCAGTTGGGTAAAAAGTAACAGTACAGTCAAAAAATCTGTGATTTGTACCTTTTTCATATTATTTTTTTTTGTTGTTAAGTATCATATTAATCTTCTCAGGTAAATATAGAACACATAAAAATAGTTAATGACCAAGAGAGAGAGACAGATGTAAAAAGAGAGAGAAAGAGAGAGAAAATGATCTCCGCTAAAGCGTATCACTAAATCCGTGCTCTACGACAGCACGCACAGCCGCAATTTGTACTTTTTGTGCGTGCGCGCCAAGTAATTGTTAGTATTAATTCGGCGTCGTGTTATAATATGGAGCACGCAATCGACTCGATATTTTCCAGTAGGAAATGTATCGTGTGCGAGTTGCGTAACGTGCGGTATTTTGGCACATTGAACCCTATCGGCCTTATTACAAACTAGATTGACTAGGTTTAAACCATGTCTAGAGATTAGCCAACTAATTTTAAATAAGGATCATTATTACCAAGATATGTCTGATGTGTCAACATTTTAAATTGGTTGGTTATTTTTAAGACATGGTTTAAACATAGTCTATCTTTTTTGTAATAAGGCCATAATGGGTTGGATAATAGAAAAAGTATTTTTGAAAAAAAAATCTAACTCAAAGAACAGATAAGCTTATAAGTTTAATTTAGCCTAGATACACTAGTAAGTTTTAAACAGATGACGCTTAACATAGATCGATCGAACAGTACTTAGTTAATCTTAATTAGCGTTTACTGCTTGATTTCGATTATCCCGTGAAACTTACTCTGGCCCTTAAGATATAATAATCATACAAGTAATTTTGAAGTGCGTTTCTTTGATTTTTTTATGATATTGAACACATGTTAATTAATTGTAAAAAACACATTTCAAATACTGCAATTATTTACATGTTATGATTCTGCATAGCTAAATAGGCATAAGATAGAAAAATGACCTGTTAATTGACCATCGACAATTTCTTGTAACTATTTAAAAGAAAATAAAGAATTTTAATTTGAATAATTAAGATAGGGTTGTGTTGTGGTATTCTAATGTATATACTACGTAAGCATGTAATAAAGAGCGTTTGAAAACATAAAATCACAGCCTTGTTAGGTCATGTTCAAAGCTACAATTTATCAAACGTGCGTGCGTCAAATAGTTCTAGTAAATTAGACTTTTATTTCGAGGCTAATGTTGTTTTATATGTCTGTCGGTATAGTGGTCATTTTTATTTCCTAATTGAGTAGAAATAGTGGTGTAACAATACATTCTTTGTTATTATGATTTATGAATAAGATTAAGAAAGGCTTGTAGTAGGTAAGTGACAAAATATTCTTTAGCTACGGAAAAAAATCTTTCTTGAGCATTGCGCACGAATTTCACGGACTGTTGCATAATTATTTGTCTCATATTAAATTTTCTACGAAAATCTACATCATCATCATCATCATTATATCAGCCACAGGACGTCCAATGCTGAACATAGGCCTCCCCCAGTGACTTCTGTCATCGGGCGGTTGTTGCCATACTCGCCACGCTTGGCAGGCGGGTGGCGAGCGCAGTTTTTTATATTATTTCGCACGCAGACGCTGCTCCCCGTCTCGTGCTACAGGATTTAGTCGCCTCTTACGACATGCCTCCTGTTGGCAGTGGGGAAGTGTATTCTTTACGTTCACGGCCGTTCCCACACGGCATAAAATCTACAACAATGTTAATACCATTTACATAACATCCTGTATAGCGCCATGTTCACAGAGGTTATACTATGTATCCGTTGCTATGATCGCGTGGTTCAGCTTACCCTAATCGAATGCTTTAATTTAGGTGCTATGACAGTTTGGATAGGTGTTCTTGAAAGTGCGATGAGACGGCACGCGAACTTCGAACGGAAAGTTCTAGCGTTTCTACAGTAAAACACGCTAACGCACTTTGTGGTATAGTAGTATCTTACAAAGCAGAAAGAAAGACAACGCCACATATAAAATAGTTACTAATAGTCATCATCATCATCATCTATATCAGTCCACTGCTGGTCACAGGCCTCTCCAAAAGGAGGATTTTGCCATAATCGCCACGCTTGGCAGGCGGTTTGGCGATCGCAGTTTTGCCAATGGCGAAGAGGAGACGCTGCTGCCCGTCTTCTTATGGCGGTTCTCCTGTAGTCGCCTCTTACGACATCCATAGGAAGAGAAAGGGTGGTGCAATTCTTTTAACGTGCCGACACCACACGACACGTTACTAATAGTATTTCATCATTATCATCATCATCATTTCAGCCACAGGACGTCCACTGCTGAACATAATGCCTCCCCAGTGACTTCCAGATTGGCCGGTTGGAAGCGGCCTGCATCCAGCGGCTTCCTGCAACCTAAAGCAAGCTAAAGTGGCAGTGTGCAGGGCACATAGCACGTAGAACTGACGGCTGATAGGGCAGAAAGGTTCTAATAGTATTTAGACAGGAACAATCCGAAGTAGGATAATAGGTGTCATGTTATAAAAGATTTAGAATTGAAATAACAAAGACAACGCCAGGCGAAAGTACTATAGTTTACATAAGCTCTTTTTAAATTTCTAAACGATGTTAATAATAAGAAAAATTTAGTTTTATTATTGATATTATTTTGAAACCACTTAGAATATGCAAACTGACCCTTAGGACAAAAGAGCTAATGTAAACTATAGTCCATTCGCCTGGCGTTGTCTAATTCACAACGCCAGGCGTGTCATATTCTAAGTGGTTTCAAATGGTTAAGACCATTTATAAATCATCGCAACAAAACAACAGAAAAGGGGACAAAGCCGTTGCTTCAACAAACGTCATTTGTCGCCCTCCAGTACCTTATCCCGAACATTCGGTGTCCCGATAATCCCATCGAAATTGGTTTACAAGGCGCGCCAATATTCTGGGACAACCAATAGATATGAACAACGGGGTGTGCATAGTGTTGCTGCCCGATAAGATATCGAAAATACCCCAACTATCGATAAGCCTTTCGACAGTATTGAAACCATTACTAGAATATCGATTGTAAAATAACAGAAATGGTACTGATTGAAGCGTATGCTATTGATGTAATTACTGAGAAAGCTAAAACAATATCAAAAATATTGTTAGTATTGCTGAAAAGTAATTATAAACTATTTATAATATCGAAAATTCTATAATCTGTGTCGCAATAGTTTTAGTCGTAGTCATAATCATCGTATCAGTCATAGGACGTTCACTGCTGATTATAAGCCTCTCCCAATGAAATCCAGATTATCCGGTTGGAAGTGGCTTTTATCCAGCGGCTTCCTGCAACTTTTACAAAGTCGTCTATCTATCCAACTTGTGTGTGTAAGTATTACGCAAAAAACCAAGTCGTAGTAATGAGACTTATTAGCAATAAAACAATGATAGTGTTAAAACACAATCTACAATCGATAGCTTAAAAAAACTCTTTTAATAATATTTTTTTGTGTTGAGGTTGAGCCTTTGGTATCGATACTGAAGTTCAAGGCCAACTATCGATAGTTCGGCAACACTAGTCTGGGGATGTTAGATTACATCTGTTACTTGGCGGGACCCTGAATATTTTGGGCCGATTCTACGTCCTTTCAACTTTTGGCGTATCCGTGAAATAAAATGTGGGAATCCTGTGCGAATGTTATATTCGATTTCGCCAAATATTAATTTAACAGTCCTCTCTCAAAGTTTTGTGGCAAGAAATTGCTTGCCAAAACATTAAATTTAATTTGAATAGGTTTGATAGAAAGGGAGGGATACACGTTTAAATGAAGTGTTTTTAGAAAAGCGAAACTGTTTCCACTTGTTATTATGTGTACGGACACTTTTCTCTACGGTTTGCAATTGCAGCTTGCCACTTAGGCTTGCTAATCCGATGAACAATCCTTAACGTAAATAAAATTGGACCTGGACGTCTACTACGAAAAACGAAATCCGTCAATACGATAATCGTTTTGCGGATTGCATACTATGAAACGTTTCGGATCCGATATCGGCGACGACGTTCGTTGTTTGACGAAGACGTTTGTTTTATTTTAACATTAAATAATCACAATAAATATCATAGAATCTTAAAAATTTGATGTATTGATCGTTTTAAGCAGTAAAATAGAAAAGCACGTTTATTGTTGCTTTTTTTAAAAATGATTTCCGTTTTTTTTTCTATAAGTTCGGTAAATAGCAACTTAGTCATTCGTTTCACGATGTCATTCCGAAATGTGTCTATGGATCCGATCGAAGCAATGAAATCCGATAGTGTTTCGTAGTAGGCTTTATCGTTTGCGTATCGTTCGTGTTTCGTTTCGTCCGAAACATAGTATATCGTTCTTCGTAGTAGACGTCCTGAGACTTATTCAAGCCCATATTGTAGTATCCGTAAGGTTAAAACAAACCGTAAAAAAATCGATCCTGCGACTTATTTCAGCCTATATTGTACTATTAAGGTGAAAATCAACCATATAGCTTTCAGCCACTGATCGTCGTGTATCAACTCGCGTGCACCGCGCCAGAATTGAATTAACATCGGTAATTACCTTCAACACGGCACGTTTTATATCTACTACAGATAGAAACCGGGAATAGATTACCTGTATCCCATTTATAATAAAAAAAACCCATGATCAATCACAACATTAAAAGCCAAAGGTCACATGAGACCGTTTGTACATAGTCATGAATGTTAAAATGTATTTAAGTTACATACTTAAATAAATTTTATCTAGTCGCGATAGTAAAAGCTTCGCTTAGTTTAGTTGATTGGTGTGGTAGTTGTTTTTTAAAATAAGATTTATAATCTACCTTATTTAGTTAAACTACTTACAATCAACGTTTTTAATTGTTACATGAACTTTCGGATCTTGTCAGTCACTCGAAGAAATGTTCTGCTGTAGTGTTTCTTATTAAAATGCAAAAAATAGTTTTACTCGAAGCCACGTGACCACGATCGTTTACTGCCCGAAACCGGATTGCGTCAGTTTAATCCGGTTACGATTTGTTCCGTTCGTTACGGTTGAACTCGGATTTTTGAACCTCTTGTTGATTGGTGGATTTGTTTGACGGTTAAACGGATTGGTGGCGAGCTAATTGATCGGTCGCTTTAAAATGATTACGGTCCGGTGATAATTTGTGCGGTCTCGCCTTTCATCCTGCTCGCCACGTTTACACTGACAGATTTAATTTCGTTTCGCACCGGATGACAATTATTTACGTGCTGTACATATACTTGTAATGAAGTAAATAATTAATCTGGAATGGACTGCTTAAATATTTGAAATTGCTAGGGTATTTATAGAAGGCATCGAGATTTATTCATTCTACATTTCCTTTGTATTACTTTTATGTTTGTCAATGTAAAAGTAATTGAAAGGTACTAAACTTTTAACAAAGGCTTGTCAAAACTTTCATAATAGCGATTAGAAAAAATATTTGCTAATAAGCTGCAGAAATTAAAGCATATTTTAAAAGTCTTTCTGAAGTAGGTAAGTACAGTTGTACTTGTAATGGACCGGTAGGGCCTTCTGAGCCGCGAGACAATCTCGATTAGCATCATTATTTTTAATCCTTAAAACAAATGTTAAGTACCAAAACCATGAAATACATGAACTAACTCTCGATAGTTTGCAACGCATACCTAAATTTGCTACCTACAATTACAATTCACAGTTAAGAAATGTGTGAAACTGAATGACAGACAGAATGGACTACATCTATTGTCAGCAATCAGAACCTATTATTATTTTCATCAATTATGTAGTCGATATATTTGGAAACTAATTCAGGAAACCCTCACAATACAATAAAAAAAGAAATACAAAATTCATATTTTCCTACCACACAGTCAGAACCCTGTAATATCATTATATCTCACGAATGCTGCGTAAAATTATATTATCATTTTCCATAAAAGTTCTTCCACATTCAATTAGATATGCTCCGGACTCCCTTTGGTTGACCTAGAACCCTTGTCAAGGAAAAATCCTTGCTGGGATTGTGGCTATGTTAATAAATTCAAATATATAACAAAACACAAAGAAGTATTCTAATCTGTGGACGATACAAAGGACGGTTATTAAAAATGGCGACGGTTTAATTTCGCGAGGGAAAATCATTAACATTCAATTGTTGTAAAAAAGAGTTTTTATCTCGGACCCTTATAAGACAATTTATGTCGGAGATTAAAATTGCTTGGGTGTTAAAAGGACCAAAGGTTTTTATTGGTTGCTATTTTTCTAATATATTAAAGTTAGGGCCTGTGTTATTTATACAATTTTTAAACACTCTTTCATATTTTTTTACCGGTGGTTAATAAATAACCGCCACCATACTTTGTTGAATTTTAATATTATGTTCTTCAGATAAAACTGACTGATATTCGATGATTAAGTAAAATAATAATATAAGAATATTTTCTCTTCTTTTCTTTTTAAATCAAATTATAAATTTTGTTTAAATGTGTAAATTGTAAACTGTGACATATAAACTGTAAACTGTGATATTTATTTTGACACTAGTCCTGCTGAAGCAAAGTTATTTTATTTAATTTAATAGTACTCTTTGGTGGAAATAAGTTTTTCTTACCTGTACCATATTAACATCGAATTTCAATTCAATAAGTAACAGTCTTACTCTTCAAACTCAAATATTATTTATTGAAGAATTTAGGTTCATAAGAGGTCTTAAATTAGTTTTGTTTCTGCTACACCTTACCTTATTGGCATGAAATATCTTCTTGGCGACATTCTTGCTATCAAAAGAGACATTTCATTCGAAGTTTCGTAATACAACTCAACGTTTACAAACTGAAGTTGCTATTCATCTCTGTCGCTACGGCAAACTCATTGACGGCACTGCCTGTTCAATGATTGATCGTTCAACTTACAAACTGTTTTGGTCTTATTGAGGTTTTGTAATAAAGAATGCAGAGACATTGGGCATAATTGGAGGCTTAAATTTTCTATTTAAGCCTAACCTGAAATCAAATATCGTCTTTTACTGGTGTGACATGGAAATAAAGAATCGGCTAAGGTTCACTGAGTTTCTACGGCAGCTTCTTTTGCTAATCGACTAGTGCATAGAATTAATAATCTACAATCTCGCAGTTATTTCCTGTAATAAAATCAGGCTGACAGTGACTGATTTTGGTGCACAGTTTCTTTCTATCACTAGCCGATGTGATAACAAGACAGGGAGAGAGTATATTCTGAATAAATGACTTTAACTAAAACTAATAATCACGGGTAATAACGCGAGTAGTATAGTAGTAGTATCAATACTACTACATACTTTAGTACGTAGTAGTATCAATTATACTACTACATACTATAGTACGTCACGTTTAGACCCGTGATTATAAGTTTACCTATAAAGCAACGCGAAAGAAAAAAAAGACTAACTTTGTGTAGTACCTGAAATCTGAAGCGTTGGTAATTCAAAGCTATATTTATGTGATGCTTGAGCTAAATTACACTAAATATATTCAATGGTCATTAATCTTATGAGTAGATTAACCTCAATAACCGGCTTTAAAGGCATACAAAAATATAACACATCTTAAATCTGCTCATTGGTTTGAAATTGCTATCATATTATTTAATGAAATGAAATCTTTATTTTTCCAGAACATGGTTATAGTAGATGTACATAAAGTTAAGAGTTCTCATGTTCTACCGAATTCGGCATACAAATTTATAACATGATCACAGCTATTTTTTTACGTCTTGAATTTATTGGACTGCAATAGGCTAACATGATGATGATGATGATGATGATGATGATTGGTTTGAAATCTGCAATAGGGATGTTGACCCCATTCATAAATAATTCTAAGGCATCATTTATTAAGAGAGACACTTTATGTAAGGTCTAATAACTCAGTACAATTTCATTTAAGAGGCAAACTGATTTTTGGTTGCTTTAAAATCGTAAAAAAGTAAGGCAGTCGAGTTTATCGGATAGTGACGTCATAATCCGATATCGCCATACAAATTATTAGGAAGATATCTGTTTTGACAGTTCATAAAAAGTATGTCAATTGATTGGTGGTGTCAACTAGCCTATTCTAAATACAGAGCAACTTGAAACAAATAAAACCCCTGTTGTAAATCAGGACCTATAACAAACATGTATTAAGCTTCACAAATTGCCTTTCACCGAAAAATCTTTTACAACTACGACACAAAAGTTTATGCCCACTCCCTAGTAGGGGTCAGATTTAAGTTTCCTAAGTGGGGTTTGGCGGCCAACACAGAGTTACAAGAAAGTGAAAAAACAAACGCTAGCGAACACAAGTTGAAATGTCTCGGAGTTTCAGCTGGACTTTGTTCGGCTCACAGTTTGAAAGAAAATCAATTAATTTTAAATGAAACACTAACTAAACTATTGTGTTTATAAATAATGATTAAATACTCATAAATAAATAAATTATGCACTAGATAACACACTAATTCTGATGGTTCTGAATTTAGAAACAGCTGCCAATTAGAATAAAATAGAATAGATTAGAATAGAATAATATTTAGAATATTCAAACTAACTAAGAATCTAAAGACGTTTAGACGACTAAGTCAATCGTTTGAATCATTGACTTCGTCTTATATTCAATTCAATGCAATATGTTTATTGCTTTCTGTAATGTTACACAATTGTTTATAATATTACATTAAACAGATCAATTATACTGTATTGGGATTGGGCACCGCAATACAGGGTGTAACAAAAAGGCGAAATAAAATTTAAAGGACGTGTAGAATAGTAAATGTGTAGTTCCTATGCAAAACCACAAACTCGTGCGAGTATAAATTACTGAGTAAATTGATGCTAAAGTTTTAACAAAAACTTATCGGTGACAACCTTAAATATCAGCTGTTAGGTGTAAACAAACTCATAAATCGAGATTAAGTAGGAAACAGATGTGAAACTTTCATAAAATGTGCAGTGATCCTCTCAATGAATGAATTTATTTACTTAGTATGGGAAAAAAAAGTTGTTTATTTTTAACTAAAACTTTTACTACTTAATATTCACATTACATACATACATACCCTTAAATATTATTTCGCCTTTTTGTTACACCCTGTAGTGTTGAATATTTGAATAATATTACTAAAGATAATATTATTATATAATGTAAAATCCTACCGCATTTGTCAATCTGTTCAGCACTACAAAGACTGCTCTGAATGTAATATTGTTTTTATAAATGAATATCCTGATTTACACAATAATACATTATTAATTATTTTATTTGTCTTCCACAGACTTGTCCAAATCCACAGCTCTTATATACAGAAAACATTTTCTTAGTAATAAAGCAGACAGCCGGTATTGGATTAACATTTGGTTACATTTTATACAATATGTGTTAAAGATCCCCCTCTTTGAACGCGAACTCAAACCATACAACCAAACAATGTGCTTAGAATGTGTTGTGAATGTGTGCTTTCTAAAAATCTGTGTATTAATTTAATAATAAGGTGTAGGTACTACAAAATTTACCAATCAATTTAAACAATGCTTCCAATTAAGACTCTCAATTTGTCTGTAAAGCACTTTACCACAGATCCTAGGTTAAAACTAGTCTATCGTTTTCAAAATAACTCGGATCGACCCTTTCAATCAAACGTATCGCCTAATTCCCTTAATGGAGGCTGACAAATCGGTCATCTGTTTAACAAATTGTGGGACGCATTGCCAACAGTGCCACAATATAAGAATACCCAGACTAACTATGCAAAGTGTAATAAATAACGCACAGCCTCTCAAATAACAAAAAACTAATTTGTATACGAATCATACTGATTCCATATTCAATTATATTTCATTTTAAATTTTCTTAAAAAAGATGTGCAAATATAATGGCAAGATTTCAATATTGTGCAACCATGGTTGCTGCAGCTTTTCTAAATTTTACAATGTATTTGTTACTGTTTTATAAATATACAACGTTTGTATTAATTGTTTTCTTGCCATAAATGTTATCTTCTATTCTGTCTTCTATCTGGGGGGTTACCATGAGCACTTCATCTTTAAGCTAACCAACTAAAATTCCAGGCAGTTAGCTGGACAGACACTGAACTACCTGTAATTTGAGTGGATAGTACGAATAGCTCATGGTAACCCCCGTCTTGTGTGTCTATACATGTGCAAGTCACTATACTAACTTATAAAACTGATTAAAACTGAGGGGCAATCCCTTTACAGAGCTTAGCTTACTTTTAATCTTAGGTGCAATTTGCAATGAGCACACTTTGTAGGTTAGTTTTTGTTTAAGTAACCCCACTATATCCACGTCCATTGTGACGTACTGGACCAATTACAGATGCCTAGAGAATTGGCATACTGGTTTATGTGGGAAAAATTGGCAGGGTTTTCTGAAATTGCAATTCAAAATTGCTATCGGTTATTTGTTCTTGAATAATTAAAGACGCCTAACAAGCTTAAGGCCATTATTCTTATCAGCTCACGTCATTTATATGCGAATACCATTCGGCGCCCTGATGCAAGGTGCGCCTTGCTGTTTTTTTCGTGTAAGTTCTCGGAGAATTTGTATCAGGAATATGCCATAAAACGTATATACCTACCTATAACATCATATATTATGGCGCGGCCTAAATAACTTAGTATGGAAGCACCATATACATTGTGTATAATTTCATTAAGGGTCAATCATCATCATCATCATTATTTCAGCCATAGGACGTCCACTGCTGAACATAGGCCTCCCCCAGTGACGTCTGTCATCGGGGGGTTGTTGCCATACTCGCCACGCTTGGCAGGCGGGTTGGCGAGTGCAGTTTTTATATTATTTCGCACGCAGACGCTGCTCCCCGTCTCAGGATTTAGTCGCCTCTTACGACACACCTCCTGTCGGCGGTGGGGAAGTGTATTATTTACGGCCGTCCCCACACCGCACATTTTAGGGTCAATACAAACTAGGTAATACGAACCTCGATGACAGACGATGTATGGAAAACTCCATAATTAAGGTGTTTATACTTTTTTATTGGACAACATTGCTCTGATCCTACGATATACTCTGAAACACTTAGGCATGTTATAGAAATCAGAAACAACGACGGCACCCCAACACCCAGACCTAAGATGTTATAGAAAAGTACGTTTTCTACATTTACCTATCGGGGATTGACCAATAAAAAACCAATAAAACCAATTTATTTTTGCAAATAGGCTTAAACTAAGCACTTTTACACGTCCCATTGATATTTTATTCCCTACCCACGACCCGGGACCTCAAAGGTCTTTAGGGCCTCTCAGCTTGGAGGTCATACTTTTAATTATTAGGTACTTTATCGGAAGATATTTTGGCATTGTCGCGAGCAAATGTTTTGTAAATTTCTCTCGAACCGAAACTGTCATATAAATTATTTGACCCTTCCGGCCTAATGTCACACCAGTCGTTGCTCAATAGAAATAACACATGTTCCCACCCACGACTTCATCGTTGCACATAAATATTCATTGGATAGGCTCATTGTTGTGACAGAAATTACTTACAATCGACCTTTAAACAACCAATTCCATTCCAACTCCTATTTTAATAGAGTTAAGAGCGAAAATGTATTACGTTATTGGCGTACTGTACGAAGAGTTGTGCGTTTTTCATTCAATTTTGTTTCGGATATCATTCGTGGCTTTGATAGAGTACGGTCGGAGCAAAAATGACGTTTAATTTTTAAGCAAAAGTTGATAATGTAATTGGCCAGTGTTGGCGTGCGTTACAAATTCAACAGGCAATTTTTGAATGGCGATTTTCGTATGTTTTTTTTTAAAGGATTTGGGTTCTCTGACTGATCATTTGTGAAAGTAAATAAATTTTCTTTCTGATTAACGACTCTGTTGGTGGACCCTTATTGCTTTAGTGAACTTGATAACTTTTATGTGCGCTATAACATTTTGAGATATTATATTTTGCTACTAAACATTATTTTGATTTGACTATTCTCTACTTAAAAATTGTCTGTAAGAGACCGTTTTTAGCGATACGACTGCCTAAATTTGTGCCGACTTTAATTCTGTTTCTTTTGTGTGGTGCTATAAAGAATATCTATATATTATCATTGTAGATCGAAATACCTTTGTTAAAGTTTTGTTTCGAATAACACTACGACTTATTATTCAGTTAGCGTAAATCATATTTAAAACTGATTCTGTTTCTATCAACAAAAAATATTAAGAGACAATTTGGGAAACAACATTAAGTTGCTCGCTTTACGTAACAAGATGCCTAGTGAACCATTAAAAAACAAATAAATATTGGACAACATCACATAATATTTTACTCTGATCCTAAGGTCAGTAATGTAGCTAAAGTACTTGTGTTATAGAAATCAGAAACAACGACGGCACCACAACACCCAGATCCGAGACAATATACAAAAGTTCGTTTTCTACATTGACCCGATTGGGAATCGAACCCGGAACGTCAGAGATCGCGACGCCATAAATACAGTCCGGCGTGCTCGCCTCTCGGCTACGGCGGAGGTTGTCATTTAAGTTAATTAATTATTATAAAGTTACGCATTTTGTTGTTGTCTGTACCCGCAAACTAACAGGCGCAATCGTTGTGGCTGATATTATAACTATGTCGAACAATTGAATTGCATTCAATGGAATGTATTGTTATCTTGTCACAATTCAATTTTAGACGTCTTGTCATTGCCGCTAGCAAACAAATGGAAAAACGATCATTCAAATGAAAGTGTTAAGTAGAAATATTGACGTTTTAATTTCACTGATTTAGCGCGTCAGTGTCGCTGCAATAAAATAAATGAATCACTTATTCAACATCACATACATTGCTCTAATCCTAAGGTAAGTAGCTAAAGCACTAGTGTTATAGAAATCACAAACAACGACGGTACCGGACAACACCCAGACCAAGGGAATCGAACCTGGAAGCTCAAAGCATTTCAAAGCAAAACATTTCAAAGCATTTATTTTATTTGCATAGAATAGGTAAATAATTTAACTTACAATAAGTTCTTATAATGAGTACAGTACTACTATTCTGCTTTAACATTATTCGCATGCAAATTTTCCGTTAAGGAATTCGTCGATATTATAGAAACAGCAATCTTTAAGCCAATTTCGACGCTCAGGGATGGCGACGCCAAGTCCTTGCCCGCCTCTCGGCTACGGAGGTCGCCAATAATAACACCTAACATTTAATTGCTTAAAAATACTAAATTACGTACTATCGCGCGTACCGCGTATTCATCATAAGGGGGGATATACCAGGGGGGGATTCTGGGGTAACTCGACTGATGTGTCCCATGTATCTGTGTTACAAAAGCGGTGTCTTAGAATTATAACTTTTACAGCACCGACAGAGTCATGTAGAACATTATTTGCACAATACAAAATACTTTCAGTCACTTGCATCTATATATTTGAATTGTGTCGTTTTATGACAAAAAAAATGTAAGTATTTCCAGCACTTTAATGACACGTCTAGCCGTTATGCCTCCCGCCGCGCGAATGATTTTATTTTACCCGCGGCCCGCCTAGCGCTGTATAAAAACGGTCCTTACTATATGGCCGTCAAAGCTTATAATCATTTGCCAAAATCGATTAAAGCCCTCCATGATATTAAATTTAAAAAGGAGTTAAAGAAAATGTTAATGTTAAAGTCATACTATGATTGAAACGAATATTTTAGGGACAAAATTTAAATTACCATTCCTGACATATATTACAATCACAATCCTTTATTGTATGTATTGACTGACCATTATTTGTATTTTATCATGGCTTTTTAATTTTGACATTTGATATTTATATTTGACATTGTAATTTATTGACGTGAAAAAAGCATGACGTGACATATTGAACAATTTAATGTTATTGTATAATTGTAAATTAATATTTGAATTGGAATTTGAGTAATGGAATGTAATGTTATTTTAACTATAATTTGATTAAATGTTTAATTCACAAATGCCTCATGGAGGCTGTAATGTAACATATTTACCACCTGTATATTATGCTAATGTATATTTTTACTACCACTGTTACATTATGAAGTGAGTAAATGAATATGAATATATGACCAATACTCACCACCAATAGGGTCGGCGAGCGCCGTTTTCAACAATATTACAAACGCAGACGCTTCTGCCCGTTTCGATTCTGGAATTATTCGTCACTTACGACACGCTCCCTGTTAGCGGTGAGGAAGAGTATTCTTTACGGCTATCCCTGAACATGGCATATCTACCCAAATCCACAAGGCGACGGTCACCCAAGACAACCTGCAGGCCTAGACGACACGATAAAATTTTGTCGTGGCATTTTATCGACTTTTGACGTAAATATGTCGTTTTGTCTTCGACGATAAAAAAGAAAAACCAAAATATTATGGCAATGCCGTACTATAACGTAAAAATAAGTGGCTACTAAGAACAGGAGACCCTGAAAATATTAGGTTAAAGGATTCGAGACGTCTGTGATCCGTTAGGTTTGGGAAAACGACAAAATTATCGTCGAAGACCAATTTTGTCTTGTCTATCGATAAAATAACCGATGCGCGCATGCTAGCCCTGCTGGTAAAGGTTGCAGGAAGCCGCCGAATACAGACCGCTTCATATATAAGTGACTATCCATCTTCAGCAGTGGACGTCCTATGGCTGAAATAGTACCTACCTATCATTCATATATCGCCGTACCTATGTAACGCTGCGTCACTAAGCTCTGATCTATACGCTGCCGGAATCCGTAAGCATCCGCAAGAATCCGTTCAAAAATCGAACTTATTGCTTAAGCGATGGATTGAATCCGCGTTAACCCGGTCCGGTTTCCGGCTGGGTATAGACCGAGCCTACGCCGGAGCCGCGTTGCTGTTTACATTTAGTTAGCCTTAAAATTTGTGTCCTTAATTAGTGCTTCTTAAACTTACGGACACCGATTAAACGTTGAATGAGTAATCGGCTTGTTGACGCGTCCCATAACATAGCTTTGCCCTATATTCCTTTTATGTAAAAACTTAAAGCTTAAGGGTCGTCGTTTGCACACATTTAATGACACGGTCATGACTCCCTCGTCCTCATGTTTAGCATGCCATGTCATGCCAAACAAGACCATAGAAAGGTATGATAGAAAAAAAATCATGAATCTATCGGGTGTAAAAAAAGGCTTAACGAAGCCGATTACTACGTATTCTACGTATTATTACGATATTTTTTTTCTTTTACACTATACCTGGGAAATGACGGGTTACCGAGTTATTGACAGTCAAAGTTACCATTTTTTATCAAAGATTTTTACAAAAACTAAACTATTTTACAAAGAAAAATGACCCGCTTACACACATTGGCGTGCGCGCTAATACATTGCGGGTTAGAAACAAGTTATTTTTTTTGATACCTAAAAATAAAAGTTATTTCCCAGCAATATTTTTTTTGCATTCTACTTGGTTTTATGTATAGAATTCGTGGCTTAAGGCTTCGTTAAGCCTTTTTTTACACCCTGTATATTCATGATTCTTTTTTCGCCCTTCTTTTATCTCGCCACTATTTAAGATATCCAAAATGTCGATAATATTTAGAGTTGACAGTGATTTAAATAAAGTAAACTCAAAAATTAATAAATTTAACTTAAATTGCATAAAATAAAATGAATGAAAAAGCGAAAATGCATCTAATTCCGTACTACTTGTTATGATATAGTATTAGCAAGTTCCGAAGATTTGGTCACTGTTTTTGGTTTAAAGAAAAGCTCCTTTATTGTAGATATCGAAAATTATCTTTCGCTCTATTTAAAAGTACTATAAAACCGGCAGGAATTCATCCTGGCCGAAGTAATAAAAACATGGGCTTCCCTTTACAGCTTTAATACTAACTTCCGATAGTAAAGTACACCTGCAATCCTTTCCAGGTCGCTTTTAAATCCCCTCGGTTTTACGACTTTCCAAAGCCGATATTTGTTTCGGAAAATTGTTTGTTATGCCTTGGATTTATGTTGGGATGAAGTGAGATGAAAATAAGTGATTTATTAGCACTAATCTACACAAGTAATGTTTAATAATTTAATTTATTGTAGGGCGTTATAATTTTTCAACCTCTGTTTATTCGAGAGGTGAGCGCGCTGGACTTGGCGTCGTCATGTCTGAGGTCTCGGTTTTGATTCTCGGTTTGGTCAGTGAAGAAAACTCCCTTCTCTTGTCTCGGGTCTGGGTGGTTTTTATTTCTTTAATAGAAGTCCTTTAGCTACTTCAAGACTTTATTATGGTCAGGGCCATAACCATGAACTCTTAAAACAATCTCAAGTTGTCAAATCTGTCAATTTTGGTACGTCATTTCATACACAATTTGACAGAAATGATAATGTTTGACAGATTTGAGATTGTTTTAAGGGTTCGTGGTTACCGCCCTGATCAGAGCAATCCAATGTGATGTCCAATATTTACTTATTGCCTACTTGACAAGGATAAAATAATATATTTAAAGTGCTGTGTATGTGCCCTGTTGGCTCAGCAAACAATTTTCAGTTCATATGCGCCAATACCAAGTGTAATTCCATAATTAACGGAAGGTTAGAGTACCCTCAATAAATTAGGGCGAGCCTTATTTCTTAGTCGACCACGCTGGTGCAGAGCGTGGTTATAATTGAATAATAACACATTTTGATAACACATAATTGAGATATACGCACCATGTATTACCTACTACCTACGTAACGCTTAACGCCATCTACCGTGAAATTATCTGACTAACAGATTAGTTGGCTGAATTATTGTTGAATTAATCAGTTCACACGAAAATATCAAGATAAATATTAGACTTCAAAAAAGTATTTCTGAGCATTCACTAAGAATAAAATCTCCAAGTTAAAATTCCATTAATGTGATAAGATACGAAACCCATACAAAATCTTTTCTTATCATCTAAATCCTTATAGCCCATATTTCACCAAACCATTAAGTTTCCGTGAACCACAACACGGATTAGGTTCAGGAAGAAAATTAGAAAATACTTTCGCTCAAAACTTATACGATAAAGCGCGTACAAATTTCATCTTAACGCACCGTCTGGTAATAAAAACTCTTTGGCTTCCCTTTAAAGCTTAGTACTAAGTTCCGATAGTAAAGTACACCTGCAATCCTTTCGAAGCCGTTTTCAAATCCGCCCCTGTTTTACGAGTTTTCAAAGGTCCGTGTTTGTAAAAAGACCTAGTTCTTTAAGGGCCTGGTGTATATTTTGAATTTTAAAACTAGTTAAGTGCGATTCGGTTGGTCGGTCCGTTGTCAAAAGACCTAGTTCTAAGGGCCTAGTGCATCTTTTGAATTTTAAAACTAGTTAAGTGCGGTTGGTCACCATTTCGAAGGTGGGTCGACCAGGGGCTGCGATGCATATTATTAGGCACGAAAGTTGCGCAGAAGATCATTACGTTTACGTCATTGGCTAGTCGTGCGCTGCGCACGCACCGCCGGCCGGAATTGGTTGTTAGCTCCGCGCACACGTGTCTCTTATATGATGATCGTCTCCTAAGATGCGCAAAGCGATCCCAGCGCTAAACTTACGTGCCGCTAACTACGAATATGTGTAGTAAGTAATTACTGCCTACCTCGAAATAAAACCAAGGCCCGTCACTAGGCGACGCAACACTTCACAAGGGAAACGCTTCTATTAATAACCAAGTCGGGTTTCCGGTCGGGTATGGTCCGAGCCTACCGTCAGGGTCCCTGCTGAAAACCAGCGTCGTGATACGTCCCTGACTGTCACGACAAATGCTGAGCGGGGGCCTTTTTGACACATACTGCTTTTTATTATGCTGTAAATGTTTTTTTTTTCCTTTTGTATTCGGTGTGTGTCAAATAAATCTTTTTCTATTCTATTCTATTCTAATATTCACGAAAATGATTTATATAGGTCCGATTTTGTTAGTGTACATCCTGTTAACCTGTGACTATATAGGTGAAAAGTAATCGTAAAAACCAATTTTCAAATGTGTACCATAAAAGCTAAAAAAGTTGAAAATCAAAATTAACAGCATTGACTTCATATTGGATAAACTCGTCCTATCTTTGGTACGTTTAACCATCTGATTATCCGTTTTATTCCTTCCCCTTGTCAGAGCGAGAAAGAGTGGAAGATAAGACGAGTTTATGCAATATGAAGTTGATGTTTTGTGTTTTACTTTTTATTATAGACATTTGAAAGTTGGTTTTTACGATTGCTTTTCACCTATATAGTCACAGGTTAACAGGATGTACACTAATAAAATCGGACCTTATATAATTGGAAGGCCGCCAGGTATCCAAGTCATATGGTTTAAAGCATTCCCTACGACACGAAGACTGGTGTGGTGAAATTTTGGTGGCACTATATCGGCAGGTCCTTAACACTCACCTTAGGAATGATAATTAACAAAGACAGCTCACATCTTTCTTCAGAGGGAAGAAGTAAGACCGATCAAAATTGAGATTTTTAGGATCACCTGCCCTATTAACTTGTTTTCGAAATAATGAGTTGATTATTGGAAAATGCATTTGCTGTAAACGTCACCTAACTTATCAAACAGGAGCAAAATTAGACATTCTCGATTTCTGAAATGACTTAAAGGGAGTTGAACCCGGGACACTACGTTATCACCACGTCACTACAGTAATATTTAGTCGTTATTATTATGGGAATAAAAATGTATCTGGTTCATCCTTCATTTCATTTAAGCTATACCAAATATTTTCGAATGTTACAGTGAGTGGGCGTCATATAAACAAAATAAACTGTATTACCAATAAATTTCGTATTCACATCTAAAGTTTTATCTTTGTACGTTTGTCTGTCCGTACATAATTTATGTTTCGACGATAAATCACTAAATGTTGTGAGCGTGCGACCATAACTGACGTGGATGCAATAGGTTCACTTCAGCAGGGTAACCATGAACCCTTAAAACAAATCTATCAATTTCGTACGTCAGAAATTTGACAGATTTGACAAGATTTGACTGATTTGAGATTGTTTTAAGAGTTTATGGTTTAGTTAATTTTCGTGTAACTTACTAGAGTTATTATTGAAGATAAGATGGAAATGCTAAAAACAAAACATTTCAATTCTAGAGTTATTATAATTGTTAGCGAGAAATTTATATTTTTTGGTTTAATTACTATAAAGAATAAAGTTCTTAAAAACATTTTTTTTGTTTTTTCTTCTTCGGGTAGAAGTAATATCAAAGTATAAATCTGAATATTTGAAAGATAATAATTGAAACAATCCCAAAAAATAAGGGCTCATTTGACTTCATCGATCGCATACTATATAGAGTACAAATAAAGTATTCATTTCGTCATTCCGTCATTATTTGATTAGTGACGTAATATTTTAGTGCGGGCGAGCGTTGAAAGGACTTATTATTTTGTTTCAGAAATATCATTAATATTGGTTAAATGATCAAAATATATTGCTCTGTAGGATATATTTTAGATATTTTTTACTCTTTAATCTTAACAAATGGACTACTACATATTTTTGCCTTATAGGATGCACTAGATCTACTTTAATTGTGGCGCGTCGTTAGTGAATCAGTTAATCTTCGTTAACTTTAAATGTAGGTTGTGTTTTGTATGAATTGGAATTGACTTTGACTTATTTACAAATTAGCTTAGATTATTTTTTTTGAGCTTCTAATGAAGGTTATTTTTATAAGAAGAAATTAGTATAACAAGAAAACAAAAATAAGTCTGCCAATGCAGACAACAATTTAGGAAGAATTCTGAGGGGTAACCGTGAACTCTTAAAACAATCTCAAATCTGTTAATTTTGGTACGTCATTACATACAAAATTTGGCAGATTTGATAATGTTTGACAGATTTGAGATTGTTTTAAGAGTTCGTGATTACCGCCCAGGGCGGTTAAATATTTCTGTCAAATTTTGTATGAAATGACGTACCAAAATTGACAGATTTGACAACTTTGAGATTGTTTTAAAAGTTCATGGTTATGGCCCTGGTGTTAAATTACGAATTTTCAATGACTGACACCACAAACACACAAGTAAATTACGACGACCTCCGTTAGCCGAGAGGCGAGCACTCTAAACTTTAGAACATATATTTTTAGGGTCTCTCGTATTTCCCAAAATTTATGATAATATCATAAAAAAATATATATTGGACAAAATTATACATAATATGGGCTATATTATGTATAATTTTGTCCAATAGGATTAGATCTTATTTACCCTAGGATTAGTTTAGGCCTTAGATCATTTAGCCCTTAGATTGCCTAAACTCCGCCGATATAGGAATCTAAAACAATTTTATTAATAAAATTTATAATTATTAACAAATAAACTTTACTAGTTGTAATTACAATGGCAATCAGGCCGCAATCCACTAATTTTACACTGATCACAGAGCAACTCTTTTAATAAAAGATTTTGTAGTTCATTCCTAACTATTAACTTTTTAATCGGATTGAGTCTCCATAGAAAAGGTACTAATGATTGTACAAGCATTTCTTCATCAATGTCGGTTTCAATTGCCAATGGTTCAGTGGTACGTTTCTTTTTAGCAATCTCATTGCTCCGATTGTCTAGAGTTCTTTTCCTTCGAGTTTCTCCGTAATCATTAATATTTTGATCAGTGTCTGAATTGAGATCAATTCCTAATGCCCCTGTGGTCAAAATGTTGTTTTTTACTCCAAGATTATCGTCAGTGTTCATTGGGGCTAACATCGTGTTTTCTTCCTCTAATAGAGGATCGTTGGAATGTTCGGATAAATCGTATTCCTCCTTTATATTCTCAATGCGTATTTGTGGTTCATTTGCTTCGATGTACTCTTCATTGCTTCTAGTGTGAATCCGTGTATTGTACAGGAATAGAAGTTTCTCGAATTTATCCCACTGGCCTGTGTAGTACGATATGAGAGGTCTGCCTTCCTCAAAAAAAGATATTTGTATCTTCTTTTCTTCTCTGTGAAATGTGTCCTTTAGGTTGCGCCATTTTGCTTTGAGTTCGTCAACTATGAACAAAAAAAAACAAGTTAGTTAGATAACTACTCTTACTCGTATATCTTGAGAAATACATTTAGAAGAGAGAGAAATAAATTGTTGTTTAATTGGTTTGATAATGATGTTTATTTTTATTTCTTGTTTTTTTTTTGATGAATTAATTTGTTGAATTGATGAATATTATTGTTATTATTTTAATGTATTTTGATTATTCTTGATTATGCTTGATGTTTTTATTTTTTTTTATTATTATTATTATATGTTTATTATTTATTTTGTTCTGTTAATGTGTTTTGCCTCAGTGTTATAGGCCCCCGCAGAATATAAGTATCGTGACAGCCCTCAGTTGCCACGACTAATACTGAGTGGGGGTCATGTATGACCATTTTTGTTTGTGCCAAATAAATATTATTCTATTCTATTCTATTCTTAAATACATATTAGAGATCCATATTATAAGAGCAGAAATAAATTCAAGAGAGAATCACACCGTTTATTTAGTAAACATCATCGGACATCACCAAGACAAACATAACAACAGGGCCATAACCATGAACTCTTAAAACAATCTCAAAGTTGTCAAATCTGTCAATTTTGGTACGTCATTTCATACAAAATTTGACAGAAATGATAATGTTTGACAGATTTGTGATTGTTTTAAGAGCTCATGGTAAGGGGGCTGTACGTTGCTCCGCAACCACTATGGACTATCATTCAGCCATGAGGTTATATACTCTAACATCGGCCCTTAAACTCATGACTGAGATAATGCTAAGTCTACAACAAATTTGTAATGTTTCTCAGTAGACAATGGCTTAGTCAAAATATCTTATTTAGCTGGCTGTCGAACCGTAAACAAAACTTCAGTAATCGATTATAATGTGAATCGTGATCCAACTCAGTAACAAAATACAGGCTAGTTTGTTTGTACTGCTTAGGTAATATGTGCTCGCTGTTAGTTTTTGAATCACTTATCGACAATAGTAATTTGAACCCACTTCTGATTGAAATACAGCCTATTATTAATGTTTGTTTGTATCGATTATGTAATATTATGGCCATGTCTGTCGCAGAACCGACGAGAGGTGGAGCAGGAAGGTTCTCGAATGGAGACCACGCTTAGGCAAACGTAGTGTAGGACGCCCCCCGGCTATATGGACCGATGACCTGAAGAAGGCAGCTGGCAGCGACTGGATGCAAAGGGCGGCAGATCGTGCGCTGTGGCGCTCCTTGGGAGAGGCCTATGTCCAGCAGTGGACTGCAACAGGCTGATATGATATGATGATTATGTGGAAGGCCGATTTTACTTGCGTTTTTTTAGGGAATCTACCCCTGACCCAAATATGTTAATAACTATCTTGGCTTAGTGGTTACTCCAGAGCACTACAATCACAAAGCCAGTTGGTCGCGGGTTCAAATCTGTTAGGTATTATGTTATGAGCACGGATATTTATATGAGCATTATGTTTTTAAGAAATTCCAATGGAATTTCGTCACCATAGTAAAATTTCTGATTGATTCGGAGCTAGATTATTAAAAATTTTTTATTTAATTGTATAACCTTTAATTATTTAATACCCTTGTGCATCAGTTCGAAACAAAATTCAACGATTGTTTTTTAATAAATAAGTTTTATTTTGTAACCTGTACTATGGCAACTAGATAACGGATAAAAAATACTTAATAAATCAAAAACATCCATGGCTTAGGTACAAAAATATGCTCGTGCTTATTACACACATGTTAACAACACCTTACGAGTTTCGAACCAGCAACTGCATGGCTTTGTAGTCTGGAGCGCAAACCATTATAGAACAAATTAATGTTATAATCAAAATTTCAAACCTCTGAGGTTCCGGGTTCGATCCCCGGTCGGGTCAATGTAGAAAATGAACTTTTCTATACTATCTGGGTGTTGTGGTACCGTCATCGTTTTTGATTTCTATAACACAAATGATTAATCTTCTTACCTTAGAATCAGAGCAATATGGTTGGTAATTAGGTAGCTAAAGCACTTGTGTTAATTAATCAGAAACAATGACTCTGAACAACCGTTACAATATAGAAAATATCGTTTTTTACATTGACCCGAACGGGAATCAAACCCGGAACCTCAAAGATACGACGCTAAGTCCGGCAAAAGTGTTCTCCTCTCAGCAACAGAGGTTGTCAATATAATAATTACAAAATTAATACTTGTAGATTTACAAAACAAATACTAGCCAGTTTTATTATCCAATTGCACTGATTAAACTTGTTCTGTAATACAAAAATCCGGTCAAGTGCGGGTCGGACTCGCGCACAAAGGGTTCCGTACTATTACTTATCTATAAAAACGGCAAAAAAACACGTTTGTTGAATGGGATCCCATTAAATATTTATTTTATTCTACTTTTTAGCATTTGTTGTTATAGCGGCAACAGAAATACATCATCTGTGAAAATTTCAACTGTCTATCTATCACGGTTTATGAGGTACAGCCTGGTGACAGACGGACAGACAGACAGACGGACAGCGGAGCCTTAGTAATAGGGTACCGTTTTACCCTTTGTACGGAACCCTAAAAAAAGAATAATTGTAAGCTTACCACTCTTATTTAATTTTGACGCAATACTTTTCCATTCCTCGTTCGCCTTTTTTCTGTTGCCATAGTTCTCATGTTTGAATTTCTTGTCCCATAATATAGGTCGTCCCTTGATTTCCGCAATTAACACGTCTAAAAATTTTAACATGCGTTGTTGGCCGGCATCGGCGGTATCAGTAGCTTCGTCGCACATACTTTTAGTTGTATATTTACGTTTTAATATTTCAAAAGAAGGTCAGTTATCAATCACTATAAATAGAATAGATATCATTAAAGTATCAACTTCGTTCGTACGACAAACGAGACACTTACGCACACAAAACAGTAACTCTAGGGCATAATATTTAAGGTTATTTTCGTCAAATTCGCGCTACAAACGTCGTTCTTGTAATACGACGAGGACTGTACTAAAGCGATAGCGACCGGCGATGCGACGTTGCCGCTTCGTGCGACGCGCCAATGCGGCAGAGCTCGCTAGGCCAAGAGCCAAACATCAAACTTTAAATAAGTACCTATTTTTAGCTCGTTTTATATTTATTTGGCCAGTTGACTTAACTTACTTACTTAAGTTAAAACACAGTATTAACCCCTACGTGGCCGGTCCCCCCGCGCGCGGCCTCGAGACGTAACGCCCGTGCCACTTGACACCTACCTTTTTTTTTTGCTGCGCTCGACTCTTATCGCTTTGTTATTGTTCGTGCGGCCAGATGTTTACACTCACGACGTTCACAGTTACAATTCTGAGAAGCTATTCAAACAAAGTAACCACTTATGCTGATCCCGGTGTTTTATGATGTTTACATTATTTCTTATCGGCCAATAAAACTGCCATTGTTCGCTCGCGCGCCTACAAGTACTTCACTTCAATTCACATCAAGTTACACGCTCAAATTACAATGAAATACTATTGTTAATAGTTATTATAACTTTAAAACTAACAATAATAGATATTTTGGCAAAAAACTAACCTTTTTACACTAAAATACTTTTAAAATTCACTTTTTACCACACGTCATCACGTGTCACGTGACCGCTAAACACTAAGTCAAAAGTTCACCAATTTTTGTCTTTTTTTTCTTCCGTGAACGTCTATTTGTTTTTGGTTTCAATGAACGGAGAATTTATCATTCATTCTACTAAAAAAGTTTCAGGCCAAACAGAGCTTTAATTCTTTAACAATCAGAGTCAATATCGACTGCGGGCGCCATGGCATTATATAATGCCAAGCGGGTCTCGACGGTACCACACGCGATGACATAAATTAATGCCGCGCGGATCCTTAAGGGTTAAAGGGAATGTTGCGAAAGATAATAATTTTTGTCAGGTTCATAGTTTAAAAATGTGCCTACACCCTAATTTGATTTAGCAAGAACATTGATAATTTATCAATCATAATATAACATTTTGGTGTTGTTGTGTACACGTGATTATTTTGCCAGTAATTGAATATCCAACAAATATTAATTTATTCTATTCATTTTGCTTGACTTTTCCCCAACTTTGTTCTTTATTTTTTCATCTTGGCTCAAAAAATATTTTATAAACATTATAGTCACTGCAGATTTATTCCAGTTAATTATAATTGACATTATCATCAAATTCTTTAAAAAAAATAAACCCACATATAACATTAAATTGTACTTTTAATATATTAATATTGCACACTAGCCCTAGGCCTATCTGATTCTGAACGCACAAATTCGTTTCGTTGAATATGCTGGTGCCGAGTTGTGACGTCATACGCTGATAGCGGTCTGGCAACGTCACGCGATAGCGTCTGCTACCACTACTACACTGCTAGCGAAGCGACCGAATAGATAAAACATTATTTTAGTAAAATGATTTAAAAAAAACGCTTAAATTAAAGTCAGCAATGATGTTGATGATGACGAGACTTCATTGACGTTAAGAGATTTTAATCAAAAATGTTTTTGAATAATTTGGATAAAAGTTGTGAATATAAATATTTGGCGGTGAAGTTAAAGCATTTTGTTTTTTTTTTCAATTAAGATAATATCATGCAAATAAAATAAATAATCTTGATTCAAATTTTTATCCCAACACAAGTATCGCTTTGATAACTTTTTGGGAAGCCCCTGCAATTTGTACGTAAAGATTTTGGGAAATAAATACATTTTATTTATTTATTTATTTTATATGCAGTTTGCGGCTAGTCCAATTTTCTGTACATATTCCTTTATACTAAGAGTAGTGTAATTATTTTGTTTTAGATAACAAATAAACGTATTTACTTTGAAAAAAAAAAAAAAAAAAAAAAAAAATTTTATTCATTTAAATTACAACAACAATTTGGCTGAGGTCCTATCAGTCGGCAACGACCACAGAACATCTCTTTTATCAATAAATTTTGCATTTCGTTCTTAACGATTAACCTTTTAAGAGGATTTAGTTTCTTAAAAAAAGGTACTAATGATTTGACGAAAAGCACATCATCATCTGTGTCGCTATCGGTTGGCAATAATTCTGCTGTGCGTTTTCTTTTAACAGTTCGATCCCTCTCGTTTTTATTACAACTTTTTTTTGCATGATCGTTATTGTCAGAATCATTTTTTTCAGTGCATGTATCTGGAAACATTTTATTTTCATCTTCAATTTGGACTTCAAAGATCCCATCATCAGAATCATTGGAGTGTTCTTCTGATAAATTAAATCCTTTGACGTTATCGTCAACATATTCCTCGGCGTTTCTATTTCCGTGCAAGAATAAAAGTTTTTCGAAGTAAACCCAGTGACCAGTATATATTAGGAGAGTTTTTCCTTCATCGGCTGATCTGAATTCTGCCTTCTTCTCTTCTTTGTGAAAGGTGTCTCTTAGGTTACGAAATCTTGTTTTTACTTCGATACCTTTAAAAAAACACATTAAAACCAACAACAACTAAAACATATTACACAAAAAGGTTGTATACATAATTGGCATTAACAATAAAACAGTGAGCATTCAATCTAATTAACATAGATTAACCCGATGTCTTTTAAGTTTTACGGAGCACGTACTTACTTGTCCTATTAAGTATTGATGCAATAACTTGCCATTCTCCTGTTCTATTGCCAAACTGTCTATGCTTTCTATCCCACAAAAGCCTTCGCTTCTTCACTTCGCTAATCAACAAATTGTCATCTTCAAACTGAAATTTCTTGAATGTCGAAGTCGATGGCTGATCATCGGACATCGTGTTTTCAACATTTGAAATCCACTATAAAATAGTGATGAAAGAATCTAAAATCGTAACTTGTAAGTAACCATACTGGTTGTTTTCCTGTACAAAATTACGCACTTATATGATACCATATATTTTTAGTAATTTAAATTAATTAAAAAGTTCAGTTAGTATTTTAGCCGTTAATAAATAAATTATTCCCGTTAGATACGTGCAATTCGCGTTCCACCTCAAACAAGAGTGGGTTTTGCGATACGGGGTATGGCGTACTAAAACGACAGCGACGCGACAAACGAGAGCGATGCGGCGTTGCCGCTCTGAGCAATGCGGCAGAGCGGCCAAAGCTAAGGGACAAGTGCCAATTAGTTACAGACTTCACAATTTATTAAGTTGTTTTATTTGTAGCCATATTTGGGTACTACTCTAGCTATTTGCCAATTATTGTTGTTTCATATCTACAAGAGTTAATCATTTTCAGAGTTCATTTGCAATAAATTTACATTATTAATTGAATATTATTATAATGAAAAACCGGCCAAGTGCGAGTTGGACTTGCGCATGAAGGGTTCCGTACCATTATCTATAAAAACGGCAAACTAACATGTTTGTTGTATTGGGAGCCCCCTTAAATATTTTTTATGCTGCTTTTTAGTATTTGTTATTATAGCGACAACAGAAATAATTATAATTTATCTGTGAAATTTCAACAGTCTAACTATCAAGGTTCATGAGATACAGCCTGTGACAGACGGACAGGCAGACAGAGGGTCCCGTTTTACCCTTTGGGTACGGAACCCTAAAAAGTTCCAAAACCTTGGTTTACTTCTTTCCTTAAATCAATAAACAGTCAGATATATTTAACGACACGTGACAAGTTTGGTATTGACAAAGATAGATTATTATTAAATCTTGACAACTAGGTAATAAAAATCTGTCAATTGACTATTGGTGGTTTGAGGTCATCAATCAAACTGATTAATATCTGTCCCTTGGTCTACAAATCGTTTGGTGAAGCGAGTCACTAAACGCTGTGGCTGGTTAGCCGGTGTCGCACGAAGCGGCAACGTCGCGTCGCGCATCGGTCGCGCATCGCTACCGGCGTGAGCGTACGCCATTTTGTTTGCATTTAGTACGTAAAAAGCCGTGTCGCAAGAAGAACGTTTTTTGTTGTACGAATTTGGTCAGGCAGGTCAGCAGTATATTAAGAACGGTTGGATTCGAAACAAGTAAGTGATATTATTGCAGGAACGAAGTATTTGAACATAAAATACACTTATATATGGTGGGATTATAAATTATATTCCAATGTCAGAAAACTTGAGCATGATGGCATTGGCCTATACCTATTGGCCGCATTACGAATTGTGCTGTGTAAAACGCATTATCAGCGCGAAACCGATCAAATTATAATATAACACAAAATTGTATAATAGGTTTTTTTATACCTGCTTACTAATTTGTGCTAATAGCGCATTAGTTTTGGAACAAGGGGATCTTACTAAATATTATTAATGACGGGGATCTTACTATAAAATATCAATTTACGTACAGTAGGTAGGTAGAGTCTGACCAGTGAGTCGTTGCACAAAAAAAAAAGCGGCAAATTCAAAAAATCTTTAGCTGGTAACACAAAGTATAGTGTGATAAAAGTTATTTGATGCTTGATGTAATTATATTTTATATTATTACGTTATTAGAATAGTAGCAAATGAAAACTGATAAATATCTGTACTACTATATTAGAAACCTATATTAGAATTATTGTGTGATAATGCTCAGATAAATATGACAGATGATGTGTGTACATATTTTTGATTGGTAAATTTAATCAGTTCATATGTACTTTAATATACCTAATGTATTTTTTATTAAAACAAATTTATAAAATGATAAAGCCATTTATTCATGAGTCATAATCAAAATCAGATTCCAAAAATTCAACACCTGATAGAGAATCATCACTTTCATCATCACTTTCACGAACTTGTATTATAAATGGAGCCAATTCAGTGTCAAGAATGTTATCCTTAGACTTGTATTTTTCCTCTACATTGATTACATGGTCTGTACATTTTTTCCAATCTGCTGGTGTAATCATTGAAAAACATTCTCTGATCAAGTTTTCAGTTTCTGAACCATGTAGTCCCAAATTTCTGCTAGCTACTTTTTGTTTTGCCAGGCTCCATATGAGTTCAATTGCATTTAAGTCACAATGGTATGGGGGCAATTTAGGGACCTCATGTCCATGCTGCTTCAATATTTCCTCTGCTGCATATACAGGACCAACTCTATTTTCCTCAACAAGACACATCAATTCCTCTTTTTTATAGCACTCTTCGTATGGGATTTTATTTTCCCTTAGCCATTTTTGAATGTCTGCCTTCAAGCTGTGCATGGTTGGAGGCTTATTTATTTGTGTGACATGGTAACTTGCATTGTCCATTACAATCACACTCGGCTCCGTCAAATTTGGGATCAACATTTCACGTAACCACTTTAAAAAATTAACACTATTCATATCAATATAATAATCAGCTGCTTTGGATTTTGTGCTAAATACAAGCAGAGAATTTGGCACAAATCCTTGCTCTGATCCAGCATGCACTATAATATGCCTTTTGCCAGATGAAATTTTTTCAACAACACCAGAAGTCGAAGGCCCTTGCCATGACTTTTTTGGTCTATAGTTTTGATGGACATATGTTTCATCAAGATAAACAATCAATTTTCCTTCTTGTCGTTTCTTGTGTATACTTCTTAGAAATCTTTGTCTCCATCCAGATATTTCAAAATTTTCCATGAGAATGGAGCGTTCCTCTTTATTTCTTTTAAACTGAAATCCATTCTGGTGTAATATTTTCCTCAGTGTTTCACAACATCCTGAGAATCCTATAGATTCTTTCAATTCTGCATGTAATGTTCTTAGAGTAGGAACTTGCTTTTTGACACAATAAAATTCGTTAATTTTATTACGGATTGCTGTCACATCAAAATTGTCTAATTTTGACACAGTAGATGGACGGGGACGTTTTTTCCCTGGCGTATTCCATTCACCTTGGTTAGTAGAACCCTCTTTTTTTATTGTACGTAGCGTTCTAATGCTTACACCTGAAAAAGGAGACATTTTTAGTCCAGGAAATCAACACATTCGTATATTGAGAAATCTTGACAAGCAAATATAGTTTATTACCTGTCATGGTGGATATTTTTGCCAAATAACTCGATTCTGATTCTTTGTTATCAATATCCATCTTCAGTTCTTTTACTAGCTTTTCAATAGTTTGCTTAATGTTTTCATCACGCACGCCAGCTAGAATCAAAATAAATAATTAAATACGGTATTATAATACAAAAACACCAACGTTCCTATTATGTAAATGAAAGAGTGCCACTAAAAGCATCAACATTGTTTGACAATAACTTTCCGGTCGTCTGAATGATTTCATCCAATATCCTATTGTAGTTAGAGATCATAGAAAATAACATGCTTCTTGCACTGCTTCTGATCGGTTTAGCCATTATAAAACGATAATACTTCCGTAACAGATACACTGATGCGATATTTTAGGTTATGTAAAAACTGTGATTGACAATTAGTTTGACAGATAAAATTGTTGCCATATATTGAATTCTGAAAAAATGCTTGTGCAGCGACTCGCTGGTCAGAATATATCGATAAAGAAGTGAATATAAATGTCATTTAATGACTTACATACACAACCTATTAAACATAATATTTAGCACAACATTAGTAAATTACATGATAATAAATTATCATAAATAACGAAAAAAATCATGCAAAACTTTCAAAAAAATCTGTATCAACGTCGTGAGAAAAATATTTACTTGGAATCAGATAAAAAAATATATTGGACAACATCACATACATTGCTCTGATCCTAAAGTAAGTAGCTAAAGCACTTGTGTTATAGAAATCAGAAACAACGACGGTACCTCAACATCCAGACCCGAGCCAATATAGAAAAGTTCGTTTTCTACATTGACCCGACCGGGGATCGAACCCGGAACCTCAGGGATGGCGGCGCCATTTAAAGTCTGGCGTGCTCGCCTCTCGGCTACGGAGGTCGTCGGAGATAAGATTAAAACTGCAATAATCTGTACCTAGTCGAGTTTAACCAATTTTTTTGCAGGCAAACAAAAATGGAATCTAATAAATTGAAGTATGTGGATATGTTAATCAGCGAAATAAAGAAGATGCCAGTGATATGGCACAATAATTCTAAACAGGATCGAAGAAAGAAAACTATTACGGCGTGGAAATTAATTGCCTCAAAGTTTGACAAAAAACGTAAGTTATAAGACTCAATTTAATTTTTTAGGATATTGACAATCCTTTCGGATTAAAGTACCGAAGTAGGTCCGAATTTCGGATTAGACTGAGTTTAGTCTTTAAATTCGTCCGAATTTTAAACTTAAATGGAGAGCACGAACGAACTTATACAGTGTGTTACCGGCGATAATTTAGGGGCTTTTGTTTCTAAATAATATTGCCTATCATATAGAAACAAAAACCAATTCAAAAATTAATAGCAGTCATAGAGAAAAAGATTAAATTAGAAGAAACTTGCAGATTTTTTTTATTTATTTATTAGTTTTTTAAACTTATTACAAAAACAAGACCCATAAATGTACTTTATTTTTATATTATTTCAAACATTATGAGATTGTCTACAATACGATAACAAAATTACTATTTTGGGTGCCATACTTCAAGAGCTATAGTAATTTAATTATTTTTATTTGAATTTGAATTGAATTTTTCTAATCAACCCCTGTACCGTGATTCGAAGCCTAAACAATATGAGATAGCATCTACTTTTCCCCTCTCTTTTCCTCGCCTATTTACGTATATATATAGCTGTCTCTGTCGCACACTCCCTCGACCAGGCAGGGTGGGGGCGAGATGAATTCGCAGCCCTCACTACAAAGTGTTCTTCATTGGCGTCTTTTTCCCCGGAGTGAGCGGTCGTCTTATACAGTTCTTACCTGAGAAGTCTACACCTTTGCCGACCGCACCAGTCAAAGACGTAAAAAATTAACACTCTTTTCTGAGTTTAATTTATTCGTACATTTTCGTTGGAACATATTTTAATTACCTTGTTTGCCAAGAAATATCAAATCTTGGCCCTTGCCTATTTTTCCTAAAAAATATTAAAATACATTGATTTATTATTCCATACTGTTATCTTAATGTAGTGATACAGGGAACAACGGTGTTACCGTTCGAGATTCAGTTGTGTAGTTTTCGACAACTACCCTACTTTGATATTTTTTTATTTCATTTTTCATATGATTTGGTTCTATTCTTAGAACAGTGTGTTAGCATATATTTATATTTTTTACAGCTCTAGTGACTTGCTTTCTGTGTAATTATTGCGATTTAAGGCTAAAATTACAATGAGTGACCGTGATATTAATACCGAAACACAAACAAAGACGAGTGTCGCATCCGTTAGCTCAAAGAAACGAAAGCGTTCGCCTTCGTCTAGTTCTTCGTCAGATTTAACTACATCAAGCTCGACTTCATCATCGTCGAGTGCCCGACCTAAAAATGGAGAGAAACGTGCTAATACTAAAAAGCGTGCGCAACGCTCTATTAGATCTAAAAATTCGAAACGCCGTCAGCAGGACGCGCTTCTAGAAAAACTTATTTGAAGAAGCTGGCATAACAGCAACACCTGGCAGCTTTAGAGCGGCTGTTGCGTCCAAGAACTGGATAAACAACTTTCCACTGGATGACATCCTAGCCCGTGGTAATTGGAAATCAGAGAATACATTTGCAAAATTTTATAGAAGACAAGTACTGTCATCTCAATGTAATCCTGTTAGTCGATTATTTGATCCTGTATAAAATTTTCAGTAAATCCACCCAAATGATTAAATTTGTATCAATATAAATTTAATTTTATATTATTAAAATCTTGTTATATTAAATCCTACTTAAAAACGATAAACATACTGGTAATAAATATTATGATTGCCCTACAGGGTTGTTACCAATAGAGTATAAAATTATTTGTCACGTTTTCTATCGTATCTTTAATAAAAATAAATTATGTAATATAATTTATTGGAAATATCAAGTTTTGTGTTTGTGTTGATCTTACATTAAATGAAAACACATGTTACAAATTAATTATTTTTTATTTATTCAAAAAATAACATACGTTACAGCTGTCCTGCTCGCAGTTTGGATTTGCCTATAAGCATACCTTCCACCAGAAGTCACCCTTCAACTCCACATTGCCATTTCCTAAGCTATTATCACATTGGCGTCCTCCCTCGCCAGGCGATAATAAACACTTCTCATATTGTTTAGGCTTCGAATCACGGTACAGGGGTTTAATAGACGTGTTTTAACTACTAATAAAACACATATTAAACCACTTACCTGATTCGAAGCCTAAGATAATTGCTGCCTGGCTTTATCAATTATCATGAGACCAATGAAGAACACTTTGTAGTGAGGGCTGCGAATTCATCTCGCCCCCACCCTGCCTGGTCGAGGGAGTGTGCGACAGAGACAGCTATATATACGTAAATAGGCGAGGAAAAGAGAGGGGAAAAGTAGATGCTATCTCATATTGTTTAGGCTTCGAATCAGGTAAGTGGTTTAATATGTGTTTTATTAGTAGTTAAAACACGTCTATTAAAGTTAATAATTTTTCGATTAATCTTTGTTATACTTGATAGGCGATATCATTACCATTCTAATCAATATTTTTTATGATTTCTAGAACCTCCAGATCCATATTAATACCATGTGTATGCATGCTATACCATAAAATTTTTAAAAGACTGCCATTTCAAGAGGGGGACAGTTAGACCCCTACATGGGGGTTTTTTGTCGAAAAACTTTGATGAATTAAAAGCCCTTAAATTATCGCCGGTCAAAACCCGGACACAAGTACATTTAAATTTACTTTAAACATTTAAAAAAGTGTTTAAACATTACTTATGTAAGTTTCATTTTATTTTAAGCTGAAGAAGTTAAAAAGAAATGGCGTGGCCTTAAGGATACTTTTCATTTGGAAGAAAGAAAGCTAAAACTGCCATTAGTGGATGAAGGTAAACCCCTTATATCATACTACAATGGTCAATGGGCTCACTTTGAAAAACTGATATTTCTTTACGGAACTAGAAGTCGCGGTAAAGAATGCATCACATTACCATCAGAGAACCTCAACGAAGATGATTCCCAAACTTGCAATGAAGACAATATAAAAGTGGAATGTGATTTATTTGAGCAAACAGATGACTTTGAAACAATCCGGTTAAGAAAGCTATTGGAACAAAATGTGAAAAATGAACCAGACGACGAGATGCTAGACGTCGCTATTGAAGAGACACAAAAAGTAAAAACAGAAGCTGATACAACACAAACAGTTACAACTGAATCAGATCCGAAAAATAACTTTATTAATATATCAGTAGTAAAAAGGAATACAGATGGTATGCACAATGAAAAGGATAATATACCAATGCTAACCATTGAACCACTTCCAATGCTTCCAAGTATACCAATACACGTGTCCAATAGTCGTGACGAAGACGTGCTCTTCGTAAGGTCATTGGTGCCATCCTTTAAGAAACTTAATCCGATTAGAAAGTTGATTGTTAAAAATGAAATGCAAAATTTAGTCATAAAAGAAATGCTCTGTAATCGTTGTCGGACTGCTGGGCCGCAGCCAAATTGTCGATGTAACTTGAGTTAATATAGCTGTAAGGAAAATTATCGCGTTTTATTTGCATGATGCGAATCATGATAGTTTTAAATATGTTATATTAAATATTATAAATTGACAAATACAATTGTTATATGCCTATACGAAAATAAAAACAAATCAATTGTTTCAAAGCTTGTAATAAGGTGACTAGTTAACGGATGAATGCACTTGAATACCTCCGTTTATAAACATCCATAACTAACTTACAAATGCTAGTGCTTATCACACAAACATTTGCCTCTTGCGGGATTCGAACCCGCAACCGTCAATCTTTGAAGACCGGCGCGCGAACCACTACAACAGACGTTCGTCAATTACTCTTATAATAAATTACGATATTAATATAGTTGGTTGAATTTGGTAACCAGCCACTGCCAGCCGTCTTCCTAAGGTCGTCAGTCTATCGAGCTGGGGGGTCTCCTACACTATGTTTGCCAAATCGTGGTCTCCACTAGAGAACCCATTTATTCCGCCTTTCATCGGTTCTGCGAATAATATAGACACCCCACTGCCACTTAAGCTTGCTACATTTTTGGACTATGCTTTACTGTGGTCTTCTGCCTGATGAAGAAGTTTTGGCATTTTGAAATTAAAAAACAAAAACTGCCAACCCTCTCAACCACGAATATTACAATTGTTTCAGTTTGAACTATGAACGTTTTCAGTTTCGCGAGCCGCCTGAAAAACAGCGCAGAACAACTCCCCCGTTGATTGCATTTGTTTAGCAGTTGTTCGTTGTTCAGTATTAAGAGTCACACGTACGCTATAAGTTCACAACGATACAACAGTTTTTTTTTACAACAACACAATACATTGTTCTGATCCTATGGTAAGTACAAGATCCTAGTAGCTAAAGCACTGTGTTACAGAAATAAACGACAACACCCAGGCCCGAGACAATATAGAAAAATTCGTTTACGTTTCAATATTCATGCAAACGGGAATTGAATCCGCTTGATTCTTTGACGTCGTTTAGTGAAATCTTTAGGGGTTTCGAAGTTATTTTCAGCATTAAAAATCAGTTAAGCCGTTGATTGGTTTAAACATTAAATTATGCAGTCTGTAAAGTAAGTTTTAGGTTTAAAGATCTTTATTATTATGGAATTTACATATCACTCGAAAGAGATAAAGAATAAACAGGATTGTTTTACGGAAAGACTACCTACTTAGAATTCAAATACCACTTAGATTAAGTATATTATGGTTTGATTTGAAGCTGGTGTATTCAAGCACCAGAATCGAAGGTATTGCGTAACTCTTCAGAGCTATTGTATAAACAAAAAAAACTTTGTACCTACAGGGTTACATTTCAAAGGGGTGCCAAATTTTAAGGGACCACTCAGAATCAGTAACTTAATCGATATACGATAAAAACAATCTAAAAAACAAACTTCTTTATTCAATTTTATCTATTACTATCCTCTGTTCAAGATGGTAAGCGTGGATAATCTTGTCTCATTCATAAAAAATACGCACGCACTATCTCTGTGCAACCTAGAACTGCAAAGTTCAATGCAATAATAGTCACAATGGCGCGCGAAACCGAAGCTTAGCTTTTTCGATGTAAGGTACATTTCTAACAGCAGGAGCGTCCGCGCATACCAGAGGTTCAAATTGACAACCAATATCTAAGGCAGTGCACCTCTAGATCTTATTTTTAAAATATGGCACCCCCTTACATTGGACCCTTAAATTTCAGAAGCTTTGCTAAATCTTGTTCCAAACTGGTATTAATTAAATCGATCGCTAATTATTGAGTTACGAATCCAATCTAAATCCAATTTGACGATTCGGATGCCAATAATGCGTTTGGAACATCGTGTTTAAATGACATGCATAGTACCAACCTTTTAACAAGCTTTTAGGTATATAATATTTCATATTAACTTAAATATTTTGTATTACTTCTCGCAAATTACAATTACGCCTGAAATAATTATTTATCATCGAGGTAAGAGTACGTCTACCTTGGACAAGTACTACAACAAGTGACAACTTCGAGCGGGAAATCGCCAGAAGAGTGCAGCTTAGCTGGGCAGCATTTGGGAAATTGCGTCATATCTTCACGTCGACACTGCCGCAGTGCCTGAAAAGCCGGGTGTTTAACCAATGCGTCCTACCTGTTTTAACCTACGGAGCCGAAACGTGGAACATGACAGTCAAGTTGGCCCACCGACTACACGTCACTCAGCGTGCTATGGAAAGGTCTATGTTGGGGATCTCATTAAGGGATAAGATCCGGAACGAGGTCATACGACATAAGACTAAGGTGACTGATATTGTCCAAAAATGTAGCAAGCTGAAGTGGCAGTGGGCTGGCCATGTCTGTCGCAGAACCGACGAGAGGTGGAGCAGGAAGGTTCTCGAATGGAGACCACGCTTAGGCAAACGTAGAATAGGACGCCCCCCGGCTAGATGGACCGATGACCTAAAGAAGGCAGCTGGCAGCGACTGGATGCAAAGGGCGGGAGATCGTGCGCTGTGGCGCTCCTTGGGGGAGGCCTATGTCCAGCAGTGGACTGCAACAGGCTGATATGATGATCGAGGTATACGAGTAAGATTAATTGAAGCACCTAAAAAGAATGTTTCATCGATTTTGATGTTGCTACCATAGAAAAAGTTGTTGGACATTTTTTTTTTTTTTTTACTTAAGATGGGCTTACTCTTGACCCCAATCTTGCTCTAGAGCATAGATGGGATCTACGATGGAGCGAGCTTGCCCAGAAGATGCCTATTCACTCTGGACTTAAAGAGAGTCAGGTTATATGCACTCGGAAATACAGACGCAGGCAGGGAATTCCAATCTTTAGCTGTGCGCATTATAAAAGATGATGAGAAGCGCTTAGTGCGGATTATGGGTATATCAACTAAGAACGGATGGTAGCCGGCCGTGCGTCTGGATGTCCGATGGAAGAAAGGTGACGGTGGTATGAGCTCATGCAGCTCATGAGCACACTCTCCGAAGTACAATCTGTAGAAGACCGATAGGCAAGCAACTTTGCGGCGGTGAACCAGGCTGTGCAGCTTGGACGCCACCAGTTTTTTATCGCCTATTATTCTCTTGGCTCTGCGTTCCACCGAGTCTAGTGCAGCAAGTTGGTATTTCGCCGAGCCGTCCCAACATCAACAAATTGATCACGTTGTATTAAGGAGTGTCCATCCTTTTGTACACCCTGTATAGCATACATTCTGTATGTATATCATTGTCCTCTATTTAAAACACAACCTCGTTGCGTTTAAAGTCTGTAAACTCTACAAACCTCACACCTCCACAGTTGCGTGTTCCCGGGTGTAAAAGGGGCGATTAATTCCCGTAATCTCTACTCAATTAGCGGTGCTCACGTGACGTTTTTAAACAGTCACTTGTGTGCTGTGACTCGGTTCAAGAATTTTGGCTTTTGGTTTTTGAACTTTAAAACAAAAAGTTCGTGCGTGTAACTCGAGCGAGGTGATAGGCGTTGGCTGGAATAACATGGTATTATCAAGGTATCAGTATCTAAGGCCCTTATTTATTATTCAGTATACAGGGTGTAATAAAACCAAGTAGAATGCAAAAAAAATAATTGCTGGGAAATGACTTTTATTTTTGGGTATCAAAAAAAAAACTTATTTCTAACCCGCAATGTATAGCGCACACGCCACAGACTATGCCTGTGTGTGTAAGCGGTCGGCGGGCGAGCGGGTGGCGCGAGAGCACTGCGCACGATTCATTGCCGGCTGTGCCCTTTGAAGGCCTTTTAAGAAAGAAGCACTGAAAATTTTTATCATGTTTCTTTGTAAAAAAGTTTAGTATTATCAAACAGAAGTCAATTTTGTAAAAATCTTTGAAAAAAATTGTAACTTTGATTGTCAATAACTCGGTAACCCGTCATTTCCCAGGTATAGTGTAAAAGAAAAAAATGATCGTAATAATATGTAGAATATGTGGTGTTCGGCTTGGTTAAGCCTTTTTTTACACCCGATATAAGGATCAAATACAGCATTTTTTTCTATAGGAACAACAATTTGTTGTTTAACCACTAAACCAACATTAAAATCGCAAACAAATTGCTTTCCCACACTAATACTATACCGCCAAATAGCTGCCACCACAAGAAATTGTCGGGCTAGAGTAACCCGCTTTGGCGTAACACTGGTAAAGGGGTAAAATAAGGGGTAAAAACTGGTAAAGATTAGATTATGAGAGACTTATTAATTTGTACGTTTTTATCATTAATATTTATTGTGATTATTCATTAAAATCATTATTACCAATTTTTAGGATGCAGGTCATATGAAATAAGATAAATAGTACAAGTAGGTAATTGGCTCGCTGTTTTTTAACTTTGAATTTGATATGCAACTTTAAATTGAATAAAAATTTAGTTCAAATTATTAAATGATTCTAAGTCTTAAGTTTCAGTTACATCAAAGATGGTAATTATGTAACACTAAACAGATGTAACTTAGTAACAACTTAAATGTTTTCTAAATTTGCTCTTAGAATTTTCTAGACAACTGGGTGTCACAAATTCTTAATTCTTTGGTTTTGTTGCTATCAAACGTATTCTCCAATCCGCGACCCGTGTCACACGTGAAATGTAAACTATGTAAATTACCCAAATATGTGTCATGTTAAGTCCCTTGATTACAATCAAATTAAGGGCTGAACTAATAACTTAAGGGGTAAGTTAAAACAAATTGGGTACGAGGAAATAAAGCATACAATAGATTTAGCTTATTTTCTATTAGCTTTAGGTTGTTTAAGCATAAAAGGCTTTTTAATAGGGTCGTAGGGGTAAATCACTACTTATTTAAGGTAAGCTGCACACTGCGGTTATAAAAAGGAAATAAAATAATGTCAATAATCAACTTAAGTATTATCTGTATATTAAATATAATAATAAATAATATGCGTACAACACCAATTATCGTGCATGGTCTTGATCACGATCACGCAATATTAAGTAAGTAATACTTTCTTCCATAGCACCTGCTGGTCCCGGTAGATATTTTTGAAACACCTTATTATTATTATCGGGTGTAAAAAAAGGCTTAACGAAGCCGAATACCACCATATTCTACGTATTATTACGATCATTTTTTTCTTGTACACTATACCTGGGAAATGACTGGTTACCGATTTATTGACAGTCAAAGTTATAATTTTTTTTCAAAGAATTTTACAAAATTGACTTCTGTTTGATAATACTAAACTTTTTTACAAAGAAACATGATCCGCTTACACACACAGGCATAGTAGTGTGGCGTGCGCGCTATACATTGCGGGTTAGAAATAAGTTCTTTTTTTCGATACCCAAAAATAAAAGTTATTTCCCAGCAATTATTTTTTTTGCTTTCTACTTGGTTTTATGTATAGAATTCGTGGTTTAAGGCTTCTTTAAGCCTTTTTTTATACGAATAAATAATAAATAAATAAATATTGGACAACATCACATACATTGCTCTGATCCTACGGTAAGTAGCGAAAGCACTTGTGTTATAGAAATCAGAAACAACGACGGTACCACAACACCCAGACCCGAGACAATATAGAAAAGTTCGTTTTCTACATTGACCCGACCGGGGATCGAACCCGGAACCTCAGAGATGGCGGGGCCATATAATGTCCAGCGTGCTCGCCTCTCGGCTACGGAGGTCGTCGATATAGGTCTAGTTAACCCTATTTTAATATAGTTGAAAGTATGGATAAATAAAAAAAATGACATTAATAAGGATAAATCTAGAGATCAATCAAATCGATAAGCTTTGTGCTACTTTTACCAGCTATTAGCCCAACTAGGAGTGGATTGTAGATTGTGGCAGAAACCAAAAGGTCTTTTAAGGCTTTTCAGTCTTTGAAAGTCTAAAGCCTCAGCATTGACCGATGCTACATTGATGTCTCAGTTACTTAATGTAAAACCACTTCATTGCTTTGTAGCATTCACTTAAATTAGCTCGTTATTTTAATACGGGTTTGAAGGAAAGTAAAAGAAGAAAGAGAAGATAATAACATTCCTTCATGCTAAGTTTCTCAACTTCATCCAACTCGACTATAAAGAGGTCAACTAATCGTGTACTAGCTAGCACTTACACTGGACCTGCTAAAGAAGTTAAAGAGCCTTTTTTCTTGTCCCGAGTATAAAGGCGCCAGTTTTTACATCTAGGAAGTAATTATCTCTCGAAAGTTGTAAAAAATCAGAAGTGGAGGAGTTGGGAGGCATTTTTACAAAAAACAGAAGGGAGATGAATTAATTCAGGGTTTATAATTCTTTTTAAAACTGTGATCTTGTACGTATTGTAAGAATAATAAGTCAGTTTGTTTGTATATAATGCACGATTGAATTATTTTGATATATTGTCATAAAAGTCAGTGTCCCGGAAATATTTCTCCTAGACAGAATAAACGACGAAATTACTTTCACAAGATGTTTTGGTTACAAATAAACAAGTTTTATAATAATACGATAATTTACGTTACGTTTATGATGTCGAGGTGTCTGAAAATATTTTCCGAGACGTTATAAACATCTTTTCTTTCAATCACAATAAACGGAGTATTTAAATGATCATTTAAGAGTCTTCATAAATCGGAATGTTTCTTATAATCTGAGATAAATGGTGCTACTTGAATCATTGTCCAGATCTATGGAACCTTAGAAGATGAATTGAATGTGAAGATGATTGGGAACTGGTACGGCTACTCATGGAAGATGCTCTTGAAAAGGTGTGTATGATGGTCTTCTGATTTGATCATCATGTCATTTCTAGATAAAACAAGAAAACGCTTTTAACACCGCAATTGTAAATTTATCTTTATTTGGAGTTCTACAATAAATATAAATATTGGACAGCATCACATAAATTGCTCTGATCCTAAGGTAAGTTGCATAAGCACTTGTGTTTTAGCTAATTTTTATTTTAGTATCCTAATTATTATCCTAATTTTTATTTTAATATCATAGAGCCTATTTTAGGCACTTGATCACACATCATATACAATACAATATTGGACAACATCACATACATTGCTATGAACCTAAGGTAAGTAGCTAAGCACTTGTGTTATAGAAATCAGAAACAACGACGGTACCACAACACCTGGGTGAAAACGAACTTTTCTATATTAAAAAGTTCGTTTTCTACATTGACCCGACCGGGGATCGAGCCCGGAACCTCAGAGATGGCGGCGCTATTTACAGTCCGGCGTGCTCGCCTCTCGGCTACGGAGATCGTCACATCCCAAAATATAGCTGCAACCCAGCACCGCTTTACGAATCTATACATGAAGCTTTCTCCACTTTCAGTACAGGTACAGCCAGACAGAGTATCAATAGCATCTCATTGGAGCATTGTATTTAGCAAAAACGCGTTCAGGTTCGGCCGGAAGGCGGGTGATCATTTGACCAACTTTTTTCATTATCTCGAACAACTCGAATACTTTTATAGTAGTCCTATTTCGTTTTAGTTGTGATTTTCTTTTCGTGTTTTTTTTTTCGTTAAGTCCCACCGTTAGCTTTTACAAGGCTATTCGGTTCGCTACTTTGTGTTGGAGTACGCAAATTTTGTGTTACGCATTTACGGGTAAATGAGTGGGGTCGGGTCTGAGCATTGTTGGGTTTTAAACATAAAAGCTACACCTTTTTACGATTCGCCTTCCTTTTTGTTTTTACGCGCTATTTTCTTTGGTTCGATTTAAGAAACTTAAGCGATTGGGTCAGGCTTTGGTAGTTTTATGATAACCAACTCATAATGTTTTCTAGAGATTGTCATAGCATGTGCATTCGACTATTTAATTTGCTTCCGAACCACATTCAAAGTTTGCAACCTAATGTTTTTAAAAGAATTATTCTCAGTGTTCTTATTGATAACTGTTTCTATGATATAAACGAATATATACAAATGGTGACTTTAAACGTATTCTTATTGATTTTTGACATGTTTTCTGACAAAATTATTTCTAGATCAATTGTAATTAATTTTAAGGTTGACATAACTACTATTTATTAATATTATGAATTACTATGACGCATGTATAATTTTTAATCTTCCATTAACATTGACATCTTACTGTTTTATTTAATTGAAATACTATTAATTTTAAGGCTGACATTATTATTAGTTTGACATTCTGTATAATTTTATTCTTCCACTAATATTGTCATCTCACTGTTTTATTTCAATAAATAAAACAGTGAGATGACAATAAATAGTATTTCAATACATACTATTGTTATTTTATAATTCTAATTTATATGTGATAATATTTAATAAGTAATTAAATAATTGCACGACGACTAAATGTTTGCATACCGATAGATCGGTAAAACATGCTTGTTCATACTATTCGTAATTATTTTAAGAACCATTGTACCATGTTTTCTGCAAATAAATATATTATTATATTATATTATTAATGATAAATTAACTATAACATATTGCAAGGAGACTAGGCTTTTATTTGGTTTAATCTCTTCTAGAAAAAGAATTGTTACTGGCGGAGCATTAATTAGCCGCCGCAAAATACTGCTTGTACTGCTTAGGATCACCTAAGCAGTCACGCACTGTCATTTGAACACTGAAGTCACTCATTGACAATAGTAATTTGAAACCACTTTGTGGCGTCGCCATCTCCGAGGTTCCGGGTTCGATCCCCGGTCGGGTCAATTTTGAAAACGATCTTTTCTATATTGTCTCGGGTCTGGGTGTTGTGGTACCGTCGTTGTTTCTGATTTCTATAACACAAGTGCTTTAGCTACTTACTTTAGGATTAGAGCAATGTATGTGATGTTGTCCAATATATCTGTACCTTCAGTGAAAAGGGATCTAACTCGACTTAGATCAGAATTGATTTTATTAGATACTTTGTGAATCTCTGAAAAAAAATGCTATTTTTGTATCTCTACGCCTTCTAGAAAAGAAAATAATTTTGTGCTAATTTCTATATACCTGTATTGTGGACTAATGTTACATTATGAAAGTGATTAAATGAATATAAATATAACACAAGTGCATAAGGTACTTGCCTTAGGATCAGAGGAATGTATGTGATGTTGTCTAATATTATATTGTTTTAAACTTTCATGGTCACTAACATTAGAATAGTTTGTTACGAGATTGCTACCATGTACCTTATTTTTGAGTTCCCGATATTTCGGCACTTTTGCAAGCGCCATGATCACGGAGCAACTGAAGATCTTGCGGGTAAGTTATTAAGGGCGAACATATCGGTCTACCCTCTTTCGCTGTCTTTCATTTCACGCGCCGGTACCATTGTCTACAAACTCACTATTTTCTCGCACCTGTTCTCGACACACAACACTAACAGTATCTGACCGCGAAACAGCAGTTTGTTGTTTTTTCCGGTTTAATATCGGGAACTCAAAAATAAGGGTAATGGTAGCAATCTCGTAACAAACTATTCTAATGTCTTATATTTACTTATTTATTGATATTGACTTCTTAGCGAAATAGAGGCTATGTTTGTTTGTATAGCTTAAGTGATATTTAGAAAGCGTTTACTTGCGTCTTTTTAGAGAATCAACCCCAAGCTCTGGGGATATGCCCCAGATAACATACCAATTGTAATTGATTTCAACTAAGGAAATAACATCCTTTGGTTACGTGTACCCATCAATGTTTTTAAAAGAGGCTGACAATAGTGACCGAGTTTCATGCACTGCTTCTTCTCGGCACTAACCCACAATAGTCCCGAAGCAGTGGTAGGGAAATAAATATTGGGACATGTTAAAGTGCCTTTAATGGCTAATTTGAAGAAATAAATGATTTTGATTTTAATGAACTTTGCCAGAGTCTCCTCTCAGTATAGCTTGACCTGACACTGTTTAGAAAATGTTTTTGAATTTATTCAAACCGGGAAATAAACCGAGACCCTGGGTTTTAAGGCTAATATCGGCGCTACTGCACCAATCAGGTTGTCGAAATAACTTGTGGAGAAGAAAGGGTAAAAACCGGCCAAGTGCAGGTCGGACTCCACTACTACTACCTACCATTTTCTATAAAAACGGCAAAAAACATGGTTGTTGTATGAAAGCCCCTATATTTTATTCTGTTTTTTAGTATTTGTTAGCGACAACAGAAATACATCGTCTGTGAAAATTTCAACTTTCTAACTATCACGGCTCATGAGATACAGCCTGGTGACAGACGGACAGACGGACGTACAGCGGAGTCTTAGTAATAGGGTCCCGTTTTACCCTTTGGTTACGGAACCCTAAACAAGAATACCAGTCTATCCTTTCGCGCTCTGCATTGACTGCTTACCACCTTCTTTCTCCTATTCTTCTATCTTTTCATATATCTATGTACTAGCACTGACCTACATCCACGTATATCCCTACTCGTATCGAAACGAACTATTCCAGTCGAGTTATTTTCACAGCCTTGGAAAGGGTTTCCACTAATGACGTGTCAATTACTGAACGATATCCACTCAGCTGATCCGGTCAAAGAGTATGTAACTATGCTTTGTAGAAGGTCTGTAGTGTTGATATAGTATTTGCGCTTGTTAAAACAACGTATTCGTAGCTTTCACGTTGAAAGTAAAGAGATTTTGATTTTTTAAATAATAACCTGTGGTAAAAATACAATTCTCTGTTCCTATTTGCCTGAATGAAAAACAACTGGACCAGACTATTAGGAGACGAGAAATATTGTAAACAATCTTGATATTTCTTTTAATAGAAGTTGTTCATCAAATACGACACACTCAAAACTAATAACATAACACAGCAATTAATAAAACTTTATATAAGGTCCGATTTTCTTAGTGTAAATCCTGTTAACCTGTGACTATATAGGTGAAAAGCAATCGTAAAAACCAACTTTCAAATGTCTATCATAAAAACTAAAAAAGTTAAAAATAAAAATACAAAATAACAACATCGACTTCATATTGCATAAACTCGTCCTATCTTCAATCTTTCTCGCTCTGACAAGGGGAAAGAATAAGACGGATAATCAGATGGTTAAACGTACCAAAGATAGGACGTGTTTATGCAATATGAAGTCAATCTTGTTGATTTTGATTTTTAACTTTTTTAGTTTTTATGGTACACATTTGAAAATTGGTTTTTACGATTGCTTTATTCACCTATATAGTCCTAGGTTAACAGGATGTACACCAATAAAATCGTATCTTATATAGTTACAAAACAGCTCTTTTGGGCCATCCATAAATAACGCAACAGAAATTACAACGATATTTTGAATATAAATTAATGTCTATCTAATGTTACTAAAATGATTATAACTTCCAAATTTTAGATACATCATCATCATTTCAGCCGCAGGACGTACGACTGAACATAGGCCTCCCCCAGTGACTTCTGTCGGGGGGTTTTTGCCATACTCGCCACGCTTGGCAAGCGGGTGGCGAGCGCAGTTTTTTATTATTTCGCACGCAGACGCTGCTCTCCGTCTCGTGCTACAGGATTTAGTCGCCTCTTACGACACGACTCCTGTTGGCGGTGGGGAAGTGTAGTCTTTACGGCCGTCCCCACACGACACGGCTCTTAGATACAATGACTCAAATATATCAATACCTATATGTAACATATGAAATATAAAAGATGCCATACTATGTACTTAATCTTTGACGAGCCGATTTCACAGTCTGCACTCTCAATAATGCAACGGGAAATGCTTAAAAAGAATCTTGAGACCCGACAAAAGCTGTTTCTTAAACGACTGTTCTATTTAAGGCAAGTTTACATTAATAGACAGATTGGAAACAAACAAGACTTTAATAATAACCTAACATTTTGACCCAGAGCAGTTGCGTTTGAAATAGCCCGACGGATTAGCAAGCTAAAGTGGCAGTAAGTGCAGAGCAGAATGGTTCTAGAATGGAGGCTACGTACCAGCAAGCGCAGCGAAGGTTGCAAGCCGCTATATGCAGACCGCTTCCAACCGGCCAACGGCTATGTATAGGTGTACGTCAAATAGCTAATAGAATGATGATTTGCGCACTACATCTGATCCCAATGGGGAAAATTTATGGATTTTCGTGCATATTTCAGCTATTTTATTTGTATAATATTTGCATGCATATTTTGGGCCTTTTAATAATATGTTGCATATAGTACGGTCTTTAACGTAATATAATATTACAATAGTTGCAATGATACTTAAATCGTAAGTGTATCGCTTCTACTAAAGTAGCTTTAGTTGCATTGTGTGTTAGTCTATCTTATAGTGATGAGTTTGCAATCGTAACAAAACAAGGCGGATTTTACGATTGTTTTGTATGCGGAAAGCGTAAACCGTATCGTAACTACCCATCTTAATTGGGTTTAATATGGTGCTGTTGAATTTAATTATGTTTTGTGCTTTTACTAATGTTGTATTTGTTTTCAGTACTTTTGCAGAATTTCACCGTACGACTCAATATTAAGTGTACTATACTTCTCAAAGGACAGCTGTCCTTCAAGAAGCACACACCTAGACTATACATAATACAGTTTAAAAATATGTTCATAGTATTTTGTTTAATTATTATATATATATTTTAATTGTTTCCACAATTACACCAATTAGCTAGCCCCAAACTAAGCATAGCTTGTACTATGGCGACTTGATAACGGATAAACATACAAAAATACGTTTATAAACGACCATGACTTAGATACAAATGCTCGTGCTCATCACACAAACATTTGCCCCTCGCGGGATTTGAACCCGCAACCGCCAGGCTTTGTAGTCCGAAGCGCGAACCACTACACCAGACGGTCGTCATCTTTTTTATGCGTATCAGAAGTACATTTTCATAAAAGTCACACTGAAGTCACATAGATGGTAAGGTTCACGCGCGTACACGAAATCGTAAACAAAAAGAAGTTGTAAAAAATTTTAAGCAATTAGTCACCAGTTATGACGTAGGTAATATAACCAGAACAGCATATAAATAAATTGGACAACATCACATACATTGCTCTGATCCTAAGATAAGTAGCTAAAGCACTTGTGTTACAGAAATTAGAAACAACGACGGTACCACAACACCAAGACCCGAGACAATATAGAAAAGTTCGTTTTCTACATTGACCCGACCGGGGGATCGAACCCGGAACCTTAGAGATGGCGACGCCAATATAGTCCGGCGTGCTCACCGCATTTCATTTAGCATATGAAAAAGACTTTGTTCTAGAGATCACATCAATTCAGCAATTTTAAAGGTCTCGAAGTAAGAAATAAATATTCTTTACGAGGTACTAAACATTTGATTTTGCTAAGAGCGTCTCCTAGCACATCAGATACAAGTCCATTTGAAAAAGTTTCCTAAATCGTCCCTACTGGAAAACAAATTAAACCACTCAAAGCAAATCGTAAAAAAAAATAATGTAAAATTGCTAATGAAATATCAAACATGTTTGACATTAACAAATGATTTTAACCCGCATGCTCAGAAAAAAAAACAATTGAATAACAATGGCCCCGTCACACATGTGTGCGTGAGCTAAAGGCTTAATAAACAAAACTAACACATAGAACCAAATACATCTTGCAAACGTAACCATATTAAAATCAAACTAACCCATCCTGACGTAAGAAATCGGGTCTAAAAAGACCGTAGACTGTTCAAACGAAATTTCAAGCCAGCGTTTCTCGTGAGCAGTTTGGCTTGAACCCGGTCTGTGAGGCCAAATCGTGTGGAAAGCGCACGACAGTTATTGGCGAAGGTTCTGGGTTGAATAAGGGTTGATCGAGCAAGGCCGTGTTTCACGATGAATATACCCAAGTCAGTGACATTAGGTAAATTAAGTGAAATAAAAGTTTTGAACTATCTTAAAAGCCCGATTGGGAAAGTAGGGCGCTGGTAATTCACTTTAAACGCAAACTCCGGATTGGGTCAGTTACCGTAAGTAAAGGAGTTGTCATTCAGCGCGTGAGAATTTGATTTCATGCACAAATTATCAACTAACTAGCGCACAGTAACTTTCACGAACTTTCGTTTCAGCCACAGGACATCCACTGCTGAACCTAGGCCTCCCCCAGTGACTTCCAGATTGGCTGGTTGGAAGCGGCCTGCATCCAACGGCTTCCTGCAACCTTTACTACGTCGTCTGTCTACCTTGTGGGTGGACGTCCCACGCTGCACTTGCCGGTACGTGGCCTCCATTTAAGAAACTTTCTGCCGCATCGGCTGTCAGTTCTACGTGCTATGTGCCGCGCTCACTGCCACTTTAGCTTGCTGACCCATAGGGATATGTACAGGCTTTATTGCAAAAAATATTACAATTAAAAATGTGGCATTAGTTTAACTAAACTAATAGATAACTATCTATTCCACTTTTAGTAAAAGAAGTAAAAGAGATTTTATTTTAGCATAGTGGATTATTACAGCGTGATTAGAGAGTGCGTAGTCGTGAAGTTGAGTATTGCATTCCAAGAGCATGATACTTGAAGCAATTCTGATGTTCGTACCATCATTATCATCATTTCTGTCACAGAACATCCACTGCTGAACATAGGCCTCCCCTAGTAACTTCCAGATCGGCCGGTTGGAAGCGACCTGCAACCTTTCACCAGGTCATCTGTCCACCTTTTTAGTGGACGTCCCACGCTGTGCTTGCCGGTACGTGGCCTCCATTCCAGAACCTTTGTTAAAGGCTATACTAAACCTTCTTTGGTACAATTAGTGACACGGAAGTGGAGCGCTGGGCGAAAGTTGCGCAGAAGACCATTTAATTACGTGACCTTCTATCAATATTTCACAGTATAAACTCTTAACCAGTCAAAAAATAGTTTTGACCAATTTAACTGGATGAAACAAGGTAGGTTTGGTTTGTGTCCTATAGATTAGGTTATGTGAAAACCGGGAAGAAAAGAGAGCGAGCGATTAGTTCTATCTTATCTAAAAGAGTAGTTTTGATTGTAAATGAGCTTAAAGTAACATATATACGTACCCCCAAACTGACTGACTTTTCCATCACGCAAATAGCAACTGAGCAAAAAAACATCAGTTACTAAGCTTACAACTTTAATTTACTTAAAACCTACCTCCGGCGTCCCAACAACATTTATTCTGATCGGACTCGACAGTTCAGAAAAATGGGATATCGTGAAAACACGGGCAGGGACACAGTGGCCCGTGATTGGGTCTAATTCAGCCCGCGGCCGCCAATAACTGTCGCGCGTTTTCCACGTGATTTGAGCTCACAGACCCGAGGCCAGGGACCGACCTAAACACAAAACGGAGGTATTAAAAGATTCTTCATGAACATTTATTTTATTTATTGAATCAGATACAACATTTAGGTATCATTTTAAGTTCATAAACAATTAATGTCAAAAACTTAGCCTATTTGAAAGTGTTTCATCATTCACCGTCGAGAGGCGAGCACGCCGGACTTTATATGGCGTCGCCATTTCTGAGGTTTTGGGTTCGATCCCCAGTTGGGTCAATGTAGAAAACGAACTTTTCTGTATTTTTTCGGGTCTGGGTGTTGTAGTACCGTCGTTGTTTCTGATTTCTATAACACAAGTGCTTTCGCTACTTACCTTATGATCAGAGCAATGTATGTGATGTTGTCCAATATTCAACTGAGTGTGGAAAACCGTTTTCTTGCGCTTTGTTAAACAGCGTAAGACTTTCAAATAAGTAAGTCTATCTTCACAAAGTTAGTAAAAATACTTTAGTCAAAAAATCCCCGGTCTTTGGTACTAATTAAATTCAATACCCAAATCTCCAAGTCGTAATTCCGAAACCGAACGAAGGAAAGACAAAATGACACAAAATAATTGCGGATACACTCTCCGTTGCCGGCAAATGGGAGAATTCGCATCCGTCGGATGTAGGCTCCGGCGGAAGTTTACTTAGCGAGACCGCGGCGACCTGCGCCGATCGTCGGCCGGGCGAACACTGAAAGATTTTGTAAATTTTATGAATCTAACAGCCTAATTGGAAGCCCTATAATGAACACTTGTCCGTAGAATCTTTTCGACAACTTATGCAAGATTTTCCACGTTTCGCCCTTTAGAGAAACGACACTATAATTTTCTGAAGTTAACATACCAGATTGATTCATGCAATCTCCAAGAAGACCACATTAAATACTGTCATTTCTAGGTTTCCTTGGTGATCAAATCAATCTCAATTGAAAATAATATGTATGTTATAAACATGACAGTAAATTAAATAAAATCTAAAATTTAAATTCAACTATTACATTAACAATTTCAAAAATATAACTAAATAAAAGAAATCAGAACAATATCGACGACGACCTCCGTAGCCGAGAGGCGAGCACGCCGTATTTTAAATGGAGAAGCCATCTCTGAGGTTCCGGGTTCGATCCTCGGTCGAGTCAATCTAGAAAACGAACTTTTCTATATTGGCTCTGGTCTGGGTGTTGTGGTACCGTCGTTGTTTCTGATTTCTTTAACACAAGTGCTTTAGCTACTTACCTTAGGATCAGAGCAATGGACGTGATGTTGTCTAATATTGATTTATTTATTTTATTTTTGTCAAATCATAACACTCGCAGCATTGCCGCGCTGAATGGCTATGGCTAACCTTTGCACCAGATATGTTGTAGGTTATTAAATAGGGGAAAACCCTAATTTGATGACATTTATAGTTGCATTTAAACAAATGCTCATCCAAATTCAAACAAAGATAAATCCTGGGTATGCAGTCCAATAGTTCGAACAGTAATCCGGCAAGGCGAATACTGAAAATTTTTGTCATTAAGAATCTAACAAAATCCAAATTAGCATGCTAAAGTAGCAGTGGGCTGGGCACGTAGAACTGACGGTTTTCGATTGGAGGCCATGTACCGACAAGCGCAGCCCTACGCTGCGCTACAAAGGGCCCGGCCGGCCTAGTTAAGGTTGCAGGAATCCGCTGGATAATGGTTACTTCTAACCCTCCAATTTGGAAGTTATTGGGGAAGGACAATGTTCATCAGGGGACGTTGAGCCTGAGCAGTAGCCCTTGAGTGAACACTTGTTGGATGCAGGTCGCTTTCAACCGGTCAATCTGGAAGTCACTGGGGGCGGCCCATGTTCAGCAGTGGACGTCCTGTGGCTGAAATGATGATGATGATCAACACCATGTCCCTGTAATGCGATATCTCTCTTTCTTTATATAAAACGACGCTATATCCGCTCAAGCGACGTGGGCAACCATGGTTGCCTGGGCCCAGGTACCCTTCAGGGATGCGGGCAACCACGGTTGCCCCGTTGGCTCGATGTGTCAGTGTTGGAATTATGTCATTTTTTACCGTTACTGTGATATACTAGGCAAAATACCTAGTATAAACTAATATTATGGTAACAACACTATCCAAAAATATATTTTTTTGTCTATGAATATGTTTAGTTGTCTGTAGGATTGTTTACAAAATTCAGTCAGTGATTGTGAATTTCGTAAGAGTGTTATTTGGTGATTTTTAAAAAAATAATAGTGTATCAAACGTGTTACAGTTATTACTCAATATAAAAGATTATTATATAGGTTTTACGTGACAGTAATTTTGCAAACGTAAACCGATTTTAAGTGACAATAATATCATATTTACCCAACTTCTATAAAATGTGATCTTGTGCATTTTGAATTCAACATTTGTGTGTTTATTGGTAAGTGATTTGAATATTTCTTTTTATATTATAATAAAGCATTAGTTAATAAATACCGTATCGAAGTTTTAAGTAAATAAATCTATCTATTAACAAAAATATTAGCAACGAAGTAAAACCATGCGGCCGCCATTTTGCGGTTGGTAAAACCGCAGCCCTCAAGGGTCGTGTGACCTTGAAGGGTCATTGCTTGAGCGGTTATATAAAATTGTCTTCTTTTCCTAATTACATAGTTACTTAATGACATTATTTTTAAAGTCTTGTACAAGATTGGCTACATTTCTAATAATCCAATGCGTCATTTCGCTCCGTTCCCAGAATGTCGTTTGTTTGTTTGCAGCAGGTCTAGCATGCGCGCATTGGTTATTTATCGATAGACAAGACAAATTTTGTCTTGTCGAAGATAATTCTGTCGTTTTCCCTAACCTAACGGATCCCAGACTTCTCGAATCCTTTTTCTAAATATTTTCAGGGTCTCCCGTTGTTCGTAGCCACTTATTTTTACGTTATAACACGTCATTGATATGATATTTGGTTTTTTCTTTGTTATCGTCGAATACAAAACGACATATTTACGTCAAAAGTCGATAAAATGCCACGACATAATTTTATCGTGTTGCGCATGCTAGCCCTGCTGGGCTGAGGGGTTTAGACGCAAGTCCTCGTCCAGCCTATAATGCGTGCGAAGTGGTAGCTCGCGTGCGTCCACAAGTGTACGTTAAGTGAAACACACAAAGAGACCATAACAAGTAACATTAGGGGCATCGTTATAATGGATAGGAATTAGGCAAGAATACGTCTCGAGAAGGGAGGAAGTACATTTAGCTTTGTTCGTGCAACACTAACATGACCCGTAAATTTTCTTAGCAACAGTTTGGTATATGTAAGAAAATTCACCCCCAAAATACATATGTATAAACAATATGTGCCGGACAACACATTAACTATCTCAATGTGTACGGCGTGAATTAATATTTTTGAGTTACATGGAGCCAATTGGTATAAATAATGTACAGTGAAGGCGATCACTACGCCACTGTAACAATCATGTCATCTCGCATAAATATCTGCACATTAACGATATGTAAATAATTTAGCCACAATTGCTTTTTTGAGAGAAAAAGAGATTGGACATTGGCGGTCACGATTAAAGTTAAGCAACCCACGCTGCGTGTAACTAACCACCTTCGTCTTCCTCTAAGAAAATATGGAATTAATAATTAATTGTGATCGAAACGGACTACGTTAATTACGTTTGGCTGTGATAATTTAAATTGGCAGTGTGATCGTCTAGTTTAAATGGTAGGACCGTACGTTGTGTTAATAGTAGTAAACCAAATTCTTTTAGAGGTACGTGGATGTTATGATTAAGCTTTCTCGAGAATTTCATGGGTTTGTGCGCATTCAAGGAAGAGGAAAAAGAACGCCCCGAGGGGCGCCTGGTGAGCCCCAACACCAAACGCTCACCAGGAGTGGTGGCCATGTGATAAAAAAAATCATCCCAAACAAGCAATCTGCCACCCCCAGGAATAGGACTTAAATCTGAAACAAAACGCATTTAGCGTAATTATGCGCAACTATGGGAACAACTGAGTTTAAAGAATTTAATATGACATACTAAAATCTACCTATTTGACTGCACGATAAGTCAACCAAGGGTTCGGGGTCCTTAAATTAATTACCTAAATAAATAATCTGAATCCTTTAGTCCAATATAATTCCAAGATGATCCAACAGTATCGATGACAACTCGTATAAGACCGGGTCCTGAAATCTGCATTATGCCCTATGTGAAGTCATCGATACTCCCACATCAACCAGCATTATTTAGATTAAAGATTCTGATTATTTTCCGACTAGCAAAATATTTATACTAAACCCCTCTATATGAAATGACACCAAGTAATGTCAGATGGATCAACATCAATCAAAATCGTTTGGATTTGAAATAAATGTTGCAATTAATTCAATACAATACCAAGATGATCCAACAGTATCTATGACAACTCGTATAAGACCGGGTCCTGAAATCTGCATTATGTCCTATGTGAAGTCATAGATACTCCCACATCAACCAGTATTATTTTGAATTTGAAATAAATGTTGTAAAATTGACCCTTGGTAGCCTATCCTTGGCAGTCGGAAGTGAGCAGTGAATTACTTATGATTTAATGTTTTAATTAGTTCAATACAATACCAAGATGATCAGACAGTATCTATGACAACTCGTATAAGACCGGGTCCTGAAATCTGCATTATGTCCTATGTGAAGTCATAGATACTCCCACATCAACCAGTATTATTTTGTATTTAAAATTATGGCCCTTGAATTACAAGATTTACAAAATATTTTAATTTTAAAATAATCTCAAAACTTCTATTAAATTCTTCTCTCAGTTTTATGGATATAGGATTATGTATAAGGATCCCTAAAAATAGCCCATTTCCTAACTACCTAATTACTACAACGGTAAACCTAAACAAATGAAGCTATTTTTAGAAGGTAGGATGGAACAGGTATTAGGAAGGATAGGTTATTAAGGAAAAAGGGGTACCTACTCCTACCTAACGGTACCTCTGCCTGAACTACATATTTACGAACCTAGAACCCTACAAAGAAACGTATAATCCTAACTGTACCCTACCTACTTCCCACCTACAATAAAAATTAATTAAGTTTGTTTGTTTTTGATGTCAGATGTCTCAACGTCAGAACGTATACCTGTCTACCTAATTGTAGTTATCTACAATAAAATTATGATATCTATGAAAACTCAATATTTCTCCAAACGTTAGTTAAAATAGATCAAGTAAGTCAATTTGGTAAACTTAAAGGTTTATAGGTCAAATATGCGTAGTCTTAAACGTAAAATAATGATAAGTAAAATGTAAAATAAAGATTTCAAAGTTGTTTTGTTGTAAATTGGCTCAATAATCGAACAAACATTTAAAAGATAAACGATAGTCTTATTTGTTAAATAAAAAAATAAGGTTGTTTTTATGTAAAACAAGATCAAATGACCTTTGATTTACCACAGAAATATGTCAAAGTTTAATGGCTCTAATGAGCACTTAATCATCAATTAATAAAAGTTATGATACGTAAATCATATTCAAAACCCATTAAATATTTTCAAAGGTTTTTAACACGTAAGATGAACTTTAAACACTCAAAATAAAACACAACAAAAAAAGTCAAATAAAATAACATGCATCACGTCATCATGAAATAGAAAATGGGTTCAAACTAATAGTATAAATAATTACACACAAAATGTTACCCAATAATCGAAATTAGGTAAATTAATAGCAAACAACATGTCAATCTTTAAAATCAAAATAACTAAGCTACAAAATAAACAATATTTAAATTTATTTGGCAATAAATCTGTGAAATAAGTAGTTATGATTTAAATCAATTATTTACGTTATATTTATTATTATTTAAATCATATCAAATTAAATCCCATTTTGCTTTCTATGAGGACATGAAAAAAAGTTGCTAAATTCCTTTTGATAAGAAATTACGAAAAACAAGAGAATTATGTAAAATATTATAATGAAGTTTTAAATAATTCAATATTAAATACTTTATCATCAGCATCAACATCATCATCGTCATCACAATTTAAAAGTTACTTTGTCTTTAAATATTTTTATTAAAATACTTTCAAAAGGAATTTGTAATAATCAAAACACTTACCCCTCTGCATCTTTTCTAAGGACACACGCGAACTCCATTCGGACCGTCTACGTCAGACCGCCCAAATCTAACTCTCCACTCCAACTTACCTCCTCCTTGGGCTCTCCCGTAGACCACACACGGGCATCTACATGATGCAAATCGAACCCTATCCCAACTAAAAAGCCCCCGCTCCTTGTTCCGTCAGTCCCTCTTATACCCAAGCACTACGATGCTTCCAGAATGTGGTGGGGTGACGAATTTCGGCCTATCTTTACAAAAACCAAAGTTTCTAAAATATTGTTCAAATTTATGGATTGCACATGGGTGTATCACCCTAAGGGCTAAAATGTGCGTCCACTGTCCTTTTGTTTCAAATGCAGTATTTTTTGTTTAGTTTCACATTTCTATTCGTTAAAATTCCTAAAAGCTCTTTTTTTGCTATGGCTCACAATTTTGCATCATATGTCCAGCGTCAGGCACAAAAAACATTACAACGTGCGCACTGAAGGATCCGTTAAACGTATTATCCTATTGTTTATCTATCCATTCCGGCATGTTTTATTAGAGTTTTCAATTGCTTTACAATTACGAAGAAAGCATGGTGTTTAATAATTTGCCCTTTTTAGTAAGAAATAATTTGAAGAGAAAAAAATAACATTTATTTTATTAATATACTTATATCATACTTTGATTTGAAAGGGTATGGTCGTTACATTCGCCCCCAAAATTCTTAGACAGTTTACTGGAATAAGAATTTTTAAACTTAAAAGATCCAGAACCTTCAAATCAACAAAACGTTGTTCCAATTTTATAAAACTTATTTAACTACAAAAGATGTACGCTATAACGCCGAATTAACCCCAACTAAACTTTAATACGCCAAGACTTGTTATGTCAGTCAATCCTAAGTAGTTTATTTATTTATTCAAGCTAGCCCATTGCATTGCACAGATTTAAAAAAAATCATACAATAGGGAAACTCAACACCATGAGTCATTTTCTATCAGTCAACGTTGTAAGTTATTGCAAAATAAGATTTATGCCCATCTGCGAAATAATAAGCTTTTATGTTATCTCTTTCTATTAATCTATAAAGCTAACTAGGTATATTTAAACCAAAACTTTGGTAAACATCAATTTAAGTGGGAATCGAACCCATGATCATAAAGGGCTGCGAATTATAAAACTGGCCAAGTGCAAGTCGGGCCAGTGCACGCAGGGTTCCGAACCATTATCTATAAAAACGTATGAAAAAATTAAAGTTTGTTGCAAAGGAGCCCCTAAAACATTCATTTTATTCTGGATCCTAGCATTCACTGCTACAATAGAAACAAAAATACATCATCTGCGAAAATCCCATCCGTCCAACTATCACGGTTCACGAAATCTTAGTAAAGGGTCCCGTTTCACCCAGGGCACGGTACCCTAAAATGTTAAGTCATCGCCTTTATAATAAATAACTATAGTCCCGTAATCAAACACGTGACCTGACCTGATGCTATTTCCAAACCACTGAACTCCTATCACAAAATTACCTAGTAACTTACTAACTAACTTAAATCTAAATTTATTAATAATTTAAATCTAAACGAACTCCTTCCTATGTCAATCATCCATTTGATCATTGAACCGGAATCAAACCAGTCGCAGTATGATACAAGTAACTAGTCACGGAATCGAACCGGTGACTATGATGTTTTATATCTATCAAATTCTTAACACTAAATTATTACTAAAGTTAACTTTTTTAATTAATTACGTGTCAAAGATCAACTATCTATTTGCCAATGTACTGGAATAGAACCCAATCAATACTACGTTATTCTTTGATCCACTACGCTTTATGTATCACTTATGTGATTACTCAATCTCCTTTAGTGACTTACAACTCTCTAACCTTGTGTTAGATGTGAACCAACCCATGATCAATAAATAGTTCTGGAATCGAACCAGAAACTATGGCGTTCACCCAACCACTAAGCCATATTCAAAACTAAAAATACCTCAACACCTTGAATGACCTATTACTATCTAACACTATGCTGGAGTCGAACCAGTCCTATGATAAATAAACAGTTTTTACTGGAATCAAAACCAGAGACCGTGTTAATCATTCAACCACCGAACCAGGTAATTTCTATTATTTACTATCGCCCCCGGTAAAGGTAAAATTTGATCATGTCCAAAGTCGTAACTGTGACTAATTTAACTTACATCCAACAAGACGTCTGCGCTATTAAAACTAAAACTCTACAATTAATTGAAAGTTTTCTACAGAAACGATATGACCGTGTCCCGGAATCGAACCGAGGACTTAGTCAACTTTTATACCACCGAGCTATCAATTGGAATCTTTAATTTCTAAAATGATTTAAATGTTAATAAAAAATCTGTACAACCATGATCTGGAATCGAACCAAGGACTTAGATAAAGCTTTAACTACTGCTCTATTGGATTGGATATAATAAACTTAACAAAACCATAATTTATACAGGTAGTCAAACACTTAAAACAACCATTTTACTGTTGACCACGGAATCGAATCCGAGTCCACACTGCATTAATTTTCTCCTAATTACTAAGTCATCGGGTCTTAGAGACAAAGATAGAGCAAACCACTTATACCTATTGATACAAATAGATTGATTTAAATTAAATTTTATTTTATTATCCTTATTCTATAACCTTACTTACAAGAAAAATAAAAATAATTAATTCCCTGCTTCTAAGTTTTATCTACCAGTCAACTACTATTAAGTATTATTATGGTACTTATTTTAACTACATTAATTTATCGTCCCCACAATAATAAACTACATTTAAGATACTAGCTAGAGTGACCACGTGAACTTAATAACCACTAAGCCATAAAGTAATAACTTTTATACATTAGTTTAAAAAGTGAATGATATCACTAAACTATAAATCATTCAAAAATAACGTGCGCAATCTAAATAAATAAAACCATATTACGAAATCTCTCTAATATTTTATCAATCAATTAACAAGCTTAAATGTTTCTAGAATCGATACCAAACTTCGGAAAAAAAATATTGTCGCACGATTAGCATGTTTTGGCCACATTGTAACACTTAACATGCCCTAAACTAAAATTTATTGCATTACATAAACATTAGGACCAAGAGTGCACTTTAAATTCCAACAAATTTCTCGTAAATATGACAACAGGGTACAAAAAATATGAATAGCCAATTCTAAAGACTATTTATGTGAAACACTTATAACGTTAGTTTTGTAACTCTAAAAACACACACTCGAGTCTAACTCTCACGCTCGAAATCTACAACGAAACGATAAAGTTGAGTGCCGTTTAAATTATGACTAATTAGTTTTGTTTATTTAAACTCGATATCCTATTACATTTTTAAAATGCCTATGCCGATCATGGGACACCTGAATCTTTGTTCTCTATGTTTATAATACGCAAAATGTTAATGAGACCGCTCTTGCTAGGCGACTAAAGAAATGAAATATGAACTAATACCATGAACTGATTCGGCGATATTTGAACAAAGATCTTGCTGTAATCTTGTTATGATCAACTGGCTGAAATGAAATGCGTTGAAGCTTACACTGTTGCTACACTATCGTCGTACAAATACTAAACGCATTCTTAGACTCTGTACTATTCTAAAAATAGATTCAGTCATTATTACGATCTGTGTTATTTTATCAAAAGAAGTGATACATTCCCATGTATCCTTGAATTACCTAAATAATGTAATCAGCAATCACATTATTATTTTCCGTAAAACATAATATCGAACCTATCGAAGAAGGTACCACTGAATCTAATTGATTGATTGATTGAAATACTAAATGACCTAATACAAACAATTAAACATATTTTAACAAATACCTAAAAGATCTCGCCCCCACTCTTTTTATAACACGTACGAAACTTAATTTTATTTTAATCAAACCTAAACTTGTAATGAAATTCTGAAGAGTAACTAACATTGTAATTTATCGTAAAAAAAATACTATTCCGTAAATGAACCTATAAGTATATAAATGCTTTATGTAATGGTATTGGTATGAAGCTTTTTTATTTATGAATCTTTTATCAACCTACCTGATTAATTACCTAAACATTTCGCCCCCACTATTCCAACATCCTTAAATGCGCACAACAAAATAACTCCGATACACTTAAATCAAAAATCCACGTTTTCAACCTCTTTCTATTTCACAGACAGCAATTGTAGGCTAAAAAGCCTACTAAACATGATCCAGTGTTATTTTTTTAATCCTGGAACACGGTAACAATTGTAACTAACCACCTTCGTCTTCCTCTAAGAAAATATGGAATTAATAATTAATTGTGATCGAAACGGACTACGTTAATTACGTTTGGCTGTGATAATTTAAATTGGCAGTGTGATCGTCTAGTTTAAATGGTAGGACCGTACGTTGTGTTAATAGTAGTAAACCAAATTCTTTTAGAGGTACGTGGATGTTATGATTAAGCTTTCTCGAGAATTTCATGGGTTTGTGCGCATTCAAGGAAGAGGAAAAAGAACGCCCCGAGGGGCGCCTGGTGAGCCCCAACACCAAACGCTCACCAGGAGTGGTGGCCATGTGATAAAAAAAATCATCCCAAACAAGCAATCTGCCACCCCCAGGAATAGGACTTAAATCTGAAACAAAACGCATTTAGCGTAATTATGCGCAACTATGGGAACAACTGAGTTTAAAGAATTTAATATGACATACTAAAATCTACCTATTTGACTGCACGATAAGTCAACCAAGGGTTCGGGGTCCTTAAATTAATTACCTAAATAAATAATCTGAATCCTTTAGTCCAATATAATTCCAAGATGATCCAACAGTATCGATGACAACTCGTATAAGACCGGGTCCTGAAATCTGCATTATGCCCTATGTGAAGTCATCGATACTCCCACATCAACCAGCATTATTTAGATTAAAGATTCTGATTATTTTCCGACTAGCAAAATATTTATACTAAACCCCTCTATATGAAATGACACCAAGTAATGTCAGATGGATCAACATCAATCAAAATCGTTTGGATTTGAAATAAATGTTGCAATTAATTCAATACAATACCAAGATGATCCAACAGTATCTATGACAACTCGTATAAGACCGGGTCCTGAAATCTGCATTATGTCCTATGTGAAGTCATAGATACTCCCACATCAACCAGTATTATTTTGAATTTGAAATAAATGTTGTAAAATTGACCCTTGGTAGCCTATCCTTGGCAGTCGGAAGTGAGCAGTGAATTACTTATGATTTAATGTTTTAATTAGTTCAATACAATACCAAGATGATCAGACAGTATCTATGACAACTCGTATAAGACCGGGTCCTGAAATCTGCATTATGTCCTATGTGAAGTCATAGATACTCCCACATCAACCAGTATTATTTTGTATTTAAAATTATGGCCCTTGAATTACAAGATTTACAAAATATTTTAATTTTAAAATAATCTCAAAACTTCTATTAAATTCTTCTCTCAGTTTTATGGATATAGGATTATGTATAAGGATCCCTAAAAATAGCCCATTTCCTAACTACCTAATTACTACAACGGTAAACCTAAACAAATGAAGCTATTTTTAGAAGGTAGGATGGAACAGGTATTAGGAAGGATAGGTTATTAAGGAAAAAGGGGTACCTACTCCTACCTAACGGTACCTCTGCCTGAACTACATATTTACGAACCTAGAACCCTACAAAGAAACGTATAATCCTAACTGTACCCTACCTACTTCCCACCTACAATAAAAATTAATTAAGTTTGTTTGTTTTTGATGTCAGATGTCTCAACGTCAGAACGTATACCTGTCTACCTAATTGTAGTTATCTACAATAAAATTATGATATCTATGAAAACTCAATATTTCTCCAAACGTTAGTTAAAATAGATCAAGTAAGTCAATTTGGTAAACTTAAAGGTTTATAGGTCAAATATGCGTAGTCTTAAACGTAAAATAATGATAAGTAAAATGTAAAATAAAGATTTCAAAGTTGTTTTGTTGTAAATTGGCTCAATAATCGAACAAACATTTAAAAGATAAACGATAGTCTTATTTGTTAAATAAAAAAATAAGGTTGTTTTTATGTAAAACAAGATCAAATGACCTTTGATTTACCACAGAAATATGTCAAAGTTTAATGGCTCTAATGAGCACTTAATCATCAATTAATAAAAGTTATGATACGTAAATCATATTCAAAACCCATTAAATATTTTCAAAGGTTTTTAACACGTAAGATGAACTTTAAACACTCAAAATAAAACACAACAAAAAAAGTCAAATAAAATAACATGCATCACGTCATCATGAAATAGAAAATGGGTTCAAACTAATAGTATAAATAATTACACACAAAATGTTACCCAATAATCGAAATTAGGTAAATTAATAGCAAACAACATGTCAATCTTTAAAATCAAAATAACTAAGCTACAAAATAAACAATATTTAAATTTATTTGGCAATAAATCTGTGAAATAAGTAGTTATGATTTAAATCAATTATTTACGTTATATTTATTATTATTTAAATCATATCAAATTAAATCCCATTTTGCTTTCTATGAGGACATGAAAAAAAGTTGCTAAATTCCTTTTGATAAGAAATTACGAAAAACAAGAGAATTATGTAAAATATTATAATGAAGTTTTAAATAATTCAATATTAAATACTTTATCATCAGCATCAACATCATCATCGTCATCACAATTTAAAAGTTACTTTGTCTTTAAATATTTTTATTAAAATACTTTCAAAAGGAATTTGTAATAATCAAAACACTTACCCCTCTGCATCTTTTCTAAGGACACACGCGAACTCCATTCGGACCGTCTACGTCAGACCGCCCAAATCTAACTCTCCACTCCAACTTACCTCCTCCTTGGGCTCTCCCGTAGACCACACACGGGCATCTACATGATGCAAATCGAACCCTATCCCAACTAAAAAGCCCCCGCTCCTTGTTCCGTCAGTCCCTCTTATACCCAAGCACTACGATGCTTCCAGAATGTGGTGGGGTGACGAATTTCGGCCTATCTTTACAAAAACCAAAGTTTCTAAAATATTGTTCAAATTTATGGATTGCACATGGGTGTATCACCCTAAGGGCTAAAATGTGCGTCCACTGTCCTTTTGTTTCAAATGCAGTATTTTTTGTTTAGTTTCACATTTCTATTCGTTAAAATTCCTAAAAGCTCTTTTTTTGCTATGGCTCACAATTTTGCATCATATGTCCAGCGTCAGGCACAAAAAACATTACAACGTGCGCACTGAAGGATCCGTTAAACGTATTATCCTATTGTTTATCTATCCATTCCGGCATGTTTTATTAGAGTTTTCAATTGCTTTACAATTACGAAGAAAGCATGGTGTTTAATAATTTGCCCTTTTTAGTAAGAAATAATTTGAAGAGAAAAAAATAACATTTATTTTATTAATATACTTATATCATACTTTGATTTGAAAGGGTATGGTCGTTACATGCGGATGTAAGGGGATCGGTGACTCTCCTGACCATAATAATTTACTATTTCATCCTATTTTTTCACTCCAGGATCCGGAATTTACCGTACATTTTGATACAGTTTCTATACAAATAATAATATTTTTCATCATCATTTCAGCCATAGGACGTCCACTGCTGAACATAGGCCTCCCCCAGTGACTTCTGTCATCGGGGGGTTATTGCCAAACTCGCCACGCTTGACAGGCGGGTTGGCGAGCGCAGTTTTTTTTATTATTTCGCACGCAGACGCCGCTCCCCGTCTCGTGCTTCAGGATTTAGTCGCTCTTACGACACGCCTCCTGTTGGCGGTGGGAAAGTGTATTCTTTACGGCCGTCTCCACACGGCACTAATAAGGGCACGGCAATAATATTTTTAAGTTTAGATAAATATTAATAAAACATTTGGTTGCATGAACATTTATGATATATGGCTATCATATGGCTTTAAGCTTTCAGTCGTGTCCATCAGTCCATTATTGAAAACACTTCCAAAAACGACAGCCTTACAGTCTTGCATTGAGTTAGTTACAACGCCTTTAAATAGCCTTTTTCCCCAACTTCTTACAACGTTTCCCGAGGGCGATCTCAAAAACTAGTTAATGAAATTATCCTCAAGACGTCCGGAGTCAATGACCTAGACTCCTAATTAATCCAGATGTGTCCTTAGAGGCCAGCAAATTGGTTCAGTCCAACTTTTTCCATTTCAAATTGTCAGAAGGAAACGCTAATTTACTTTTGATAGCGCTTTTTTTCTAAGTGGGAAGTTCTGATCGGCCGTTTTTAAGATAATCACGGATTAATATGGATTTGAATGCTAAGTTTGGGAACTTGTTTTTGCTAAGATGCTTTAAAAGCGAAAGTATTTTGATAGGGATTATTTAATTTGCCCACGCTATTAGTCGTTAACAGGTAAAGCTAGATTTCTTAGGATTAATTTTGTAAAATTATTAGAAGCTGAAATAAAAGGCTTTAAGACAGCAAAATCAAAATTAGGAAAGGCATTTTGATTTGCCTTAAATTCTATTTTACTTGCTACAAACATTAAGAAAACTCTATTAAATAAATTAATTACATTTTTATGTAACAGTATTTGTCTGTTACAATCAGTATTAATTATTATATTTTTAGAATCATATTAATAAAATGTCTATAATATTTTTTTTATAAAAATAAAATCCTTATTTTACTGCAACTTATTTTTTTTTAAAGTAAATACACTGAGAGCTCAATTTTAAGGCTTCTTACTTTTGCTCTGAAGTCTTTCGACTATAAAATCATTCGGATTTAACCCATAAACAGCTGCGCCGTCAAACGTCTTAACCTACAAATTCCTCGGCACATCTCTTACATCATACATCACGGAGGGGTTATCGGAATATTCTCATTCAAGGATATGAGGCTCTTTCTGTCGTTCGCACCTCGCCCGGTATTATTGTAATAACGAGTGTAATACCATCTAATTTTCTTGCTTCATCGGTGCCTGACACAGTGCGGCAAGCTTGCAGAAACTAAGATTTGCTCAAACTACGTAATTTCCTTGATACGTTTTTATTTTTAGATCAATAGCAACGGTTACAGTATTAATGTCTTAGAATTTTTACTTGGAAAAAAATATCTTTATTGCACACCACACAAAATTAACTATACAGAGAAAAGTAACCATTTCTTAATGGTTACTTTTCTCTAACCATTCTTATGGTACAATTTAACCATTCTTATGGTACAATTTAGATCTAATCGCTAGAAGCGATCTTTTTTAGACAATCTTCAGATAGAGGATAGTTGTCAGATTGTCAAATGTTTTGTGTCAAAAATATTTGGTATAGTAGTCCGTGCTCCGGACTACAAAGCCAGCTGTCGCGGGTTCAAATCTTCCAAGGGGCATGAGTTTCAGTGTTGTGCTCAAACATAAGTACCTGAGTCACAGATGTCTTTAAGTGTATTTTAGTATGTCTATCCGCTATGTAGTCACCATATTGCAAGGCATGCTTGGTTAAGAACTTGATAATTGGTGTGATTGATGGTTTGATAAACAGTTGATTTTATTAATCAATAAAATGCAAAACCTAAAAGCCGCTGGATGCAGGATGCTGGCCGCTTCCAACCGGCCAATTTAGAAGTCAAAATGATGATGATGATAAGAGCTCAAAATGTATAAAATTACAGACACTTTTAGTAGTTATCAAAGATTCAGGCAGAAGAAAGAGACATTACATACAAAAAGTAAAAAAGTAAAAAAATTAAACCTTGAAACGAATACACGATTTTCAAATATTTTCTTTCCAGCAACATTTGACAGTATTTTGTTTCAACGTAATAATTCCAAAGATATTGTATTTCTAGTAACAATGTCTTTGAATAATTCTAAGACTAACCTACTGTTACCTTGGTTTTGCTACGCGTTCCGTTCCACGCCGTAAATATTCCCGGAGCGATAAACTCTTGTAAACATGAGAGCGAGTAATTACGTTCCGCCCGCACTCGGGTATGCACAAAATTGGCCGCTTTTATTGCGTTTCAAAGGGTTCGTCCGTTTAAAGGAACGATCGGTAAGATTGTTTCTGCAAGGAAAATACGAAGCAAGGATCTACCGTAAAATTTAAGAAAATAGGTTCCGGTTTGGTAAAAAGGCATACGTGCTTTGCTGCTTTAATCTTAACTGTTGTGCCAGTACTTTTAAAGTTATACTTTTGCGTTCAAAAACGCAATAAGAAAAAACTTTTTTTGTTTTTTTTTGTTACCAATTGTTACCGATAAGTACTTCTTTTTAAATTGCGAACGTCAGCCCAATTCTTTAGGTTTTGTAATTTAAAATCTTTATTATAGTACGTTACAATGATTACACGTGAGAGTGGCGTAGTTTACAACAATCCTTGCACAGTTAATTCTAATTAAAAAAAACATATTTTCCTATTTTATTTCTAATAATAGCACAAAACTAGATGCAATTTTAATAGGACAAACATAAATATACTTAACGCAGTATCCCACAAAAATATAATTGTTCAAAGTCGTCACAATATTTTTTTAAGCGTAATCATAAAATAAATCAAATAAAACAAATCCACCTTTTTAAAGTACATACCTTGAAAGAAATCCAGACGCAAAAACGACACTATCAAATCTATTTTACATTTCGCACAGTGGGCCATTGAATCGATACCCGCTACAAAACAAACCAAAGTACTACCAAAATCGTAACAGCAATTGAAGTATTCCTTCGCTACCCTTGTTAGCTAAGCCGCTTTGAGGAAATATAAGATGGCGTCTACATAGCTCTTATTACTAACAGAATAGAGTTGACATTCAGATGTAAAGTATTCAATGGAGTTGACCAAATAACAGTTATTATGCAAATTGTTACGGACTAGGCTCGATTGAGACACGATGTTTTGCGGCTGTAGGACGTAACTTGATCAATTTACAGTTGTGTTCTAGGAGCTGATTTCTGAAAATGATTTTGCACCTTTTAATATGTCAAAGGTGTAAATAGAATTATTCTCAAATACACAGACTGTCCAAAAAAAGAGTAGTATCAAACGAAGTTAAAACAAGAAGCACAACTAGGGTCAAACATATCACGTTCATGTCTATCTTATCTTCTCTATGCTATCATCATTATTATCATTTCAGCCACAGGACGTCTTCTGCTGAACATGGGCCTCCATCGATGACTTCCAGATTGTCCGGTTGGAAGCGATCTACATGCAGCGGCTTCCTGCAACCTTTACCAGGTCGTCTGTCCACCTTGTGGGTAGACGTTCCACGCTGCGCTTGCCGGTCTCTTAGCTATAAGCCATATTAAATACTTTTCTAAAGTAAAATAACACTTGAAAAAAACCATCGACCTCAGGTGGGATTCGAACCCACGTCCCATAGCAAGCCGGGCGAGTGCTTTACCAACTAAGCTACCGAGGACGTCACGTGACAAGATGAAATTCCTCAAGTGTTTTTTCTCGCTGTCAAAGCCAGCGTATCCTTTCAATGTTGTAGCTATATGTATAGCTGAGTAGTATACTACCGTCAACACCCTATAGAAATATTTTTCAAATATTTGACTATTGGTTAAGATCAGAAATGCTTAAACATTGTAAATTAAAAAAAAAAAAACACGAGAAATTCCATCTTGTCTCGTGACGTCCTCGGTAGCTTAGTTGATAAAGCACTCGCCCGGCTTGCGATGGGACGTGGGTTCGAGTCCCACCTGAGGTCGATGTTTTTTTTCAAGTGTTAATTATCTTCAATTAAACCTTGCATGGAATTGCTAAAAATAAAAATTTACAATACTTTTCTAAAATTAACTCGAGTCTAGGTGTTCTAGGCGACACTCCTGACAGAAATACATTGTCTGGTACCTCATTACACAAATATGTGAACTCCATTCTTCAAGACCATGACTATATAATTGTATTGCTTTTATAAACTAACTTCCTTATAAAAACAATTCAAGCCAAGGCATAGAAGGGACAGTCACATTTTCTGTCGCAGAACTGGTGAAAGGAGGAGTAGACATATTCGGAGTGGAGACCAAGTATCGGCAAACGAATTGCAGGACGCCCCCAAGCTCGATGGACCGAAGACCTTAGGAAGCTAGTGGCTGTGGCTGGATTAAAAAAAAAGTGATTATCTTTAGCCCTAATTGGAGGCTTACATCCAGCAGTGGACTAAAATAGGCTAAGATGATAATGAATAAACTAACATTCCGTTTATTTGGCAAGTTTTATAAAAAAATATCAGATCAAGCGATTAACTTTTGTCATTCGATACAACTACAACTGGATAAGTAAAATAAATAGAAAAGAAATAATAATATGTACGTTGACAAAAGTTGATCAGAAATCTGGTCCATTTAAAAAGCAACCTCATAAACCCAACATTTGCCGCTCGACGCTACCGATACATTTTTCAATCGAACATTCTGTTTACTCAGCGCCATAATTTCACCAGAACCCGGACTCGAATCCATTACACCGAGACCCGGTAACTCATCTTCAGTGCGCAGTAAAAACCCTGGCGGAAATCGCTGGGGGTGCATAAAATAATACTCGTACAATGAAAAGAAAACGGACATGATAAATCGAAGAGAGCGATGAATTTTTATGTATCCGTTCTGAGGGAATTTATTGGTACCGTAGCAGTTGATGACTTGTTTTAAGTGGATTAAGTTTTCTATCTTGTATCGTATCAGCAATTAATAATACGTAAATGATGGTTTAACTATGATTAATGAGGTCGGCTTAAGTTAAATCATTGAAAATAAATGGGCGAACCACACACTTTCACACAAAATGTCATGGTTTTAGGTTAAACACCTTCCTTGTGTAAAGACGTACTAGACAATTTTTTTACTTGTGTCTCCCAGAACACCTAGATTCGAGTCAATTTAGAATAGAGCCGTTCTAGGAATTAAAACCAAACCACCGCTGTACTAGCTTAATTGGCATAGTCATTAAATATAATGGACTTTTTTGGAAAATGATAATTATTGTGATGTAGCGGATATTTTATCGCCTGACAGTCATAGTGGAGATATGCCATACCCGTGACAGTGATGAGACGTTGCTGCACAAAAGCCATGTTTTTTTGCAAAAGCACTTGTGTTATAGAAATCAGAAACAACGACGGTACCACAACACCCAGACCCGAACCAATATAGCAAAGTTCGTTTTCTTCATCGGCCTGACTGGGAATCGAAGCCAAGACCTCAAAAATGGCGACGCCAAGTCCGGCGTACTCGCCTCTCGGCTACGGAGTTCGTCAAGATGTAGCCGTGTCGGCGGTTTAGCTGTATAGTGTATTTAAGGTATCGGTGCTGTCACAGCAGATATAAGTACAGCACTTCTGTGTTTATATCGTCTAAATAAATGTGATAATTATGTTGCTGTTTGTGTAGGTATTAATTTTCTGTATACCTATTCAAATTTCAGCCTAAGCGTTAAAGTCTGAAATACAAGCTAAGAATGACCCTGAAGTTGCCACTTCTCGCAGCGAATTTTATAGCAGAAGAACCCTTGAACACCAATGCACGACTTCATTTTCCAGGCCGTTTATTACTCATCTTGACGCCCCAAACTTAAAGAGAGGTAAGGAATAAACTAAACGAACAGTTGAATAAGAGAGGCTGCCCTAAATTAAAGTTACCGGGACCCTCCAGTCCTCCACTCGCGAACCTCATTCGCTCTACGCTCACCTGGGGAGATAAGGGCTGTGGAATACACGGTAGGAAATTCGGAACTGGCACGTTAGGTTTATGGCTCTCGTTAAGTAACTACTACCACAAACTTTACCTATAGAAAAGTAAATTTAAATTGCTTATGAATTGAATTAAGATTAACCTTGATCAATTTATGGTGTTCACTTTGATCCATTTTATGACATGCTTTACAGACAGTTTACAGTCAAAACAGATAGTGTTCTGTATGCGTGTTATGATCTTGGAGTTAATAATTAACCACATTGAATTAAAGAAGTGGCAGCCAAAAAACAAATTCGAGGTTTAATAATACCTACCCACACCAAATTGGTCGAACAGGGATTGAGGTGATGACCAAGATGATGACTGATGAGGTACCACAATGTGTCAACACCCTGAAATAAATAATCATAAATAAATATTGGACACCATCACATACATTGCTCTGATCCTATGGTAAGTAGCATAAGCACTTCTATTAGAGAAATCAGTAACAACGACGGTACCACAGTACCCAGACCCGAGACAATATAGAAAAGTTCGTTTTCTACACTGACCCGACCGGAGCTCGAATCCCGAAAATTCAGAGATGGCGACGCATTAGGGTCCGGCGTGCTCATCTCTCAGCTTCAGAGGTCGGTCTGAAATCTGCTCATTGCAAACGGACGCAAGCCAAATAAAAATAGGTAACTATTTAAAACAGTTAGTCTGTTAACTTTTGATTGCAACGTGACTTTTGTTTGCAACGCGCAAGTATTTGATGGGTGTCTGTATGTTCCCACAAATAGTAGCTCTTCTTTTAGGCTCTTAGATCAAATGAGATTAGATTAAATGCCTGATCCCTAACAATGCCCACGGGAACGCCTTCGGTAAACATTTGTAAGAGTTTAATACTCATTGGGCGGAATTACGTAACGAAAAAACCGGCCAAGTGCGAGGCGGACTCGCGCACGAAGGGTTCCGTACCATTATCTATAAAAATGGCAAAAAAACACGTTTGTTGTATGGGAGCCCCCTTAAATATTTATTGTGTTCTGTTGTTTAGTATTTGTTGTTATAGCGGCAACAGAAATACGTCATCTGTAAAAATGACAACTCTCTAACTATCATGGTTCATGAGATACAGCCTGGTGACAGAAGGACAGACAGACAGACTGAGAGACTGTCAGACTGAGAGACTGTCAGACTGTCAGACTGTCAGACTGTCAGACTGTCAGACTGTCAGACTGTCAGACTGACAGACTGACAGACTGACAGACTGACAGACTGACAGACTGACAGACTGACAGATTGACAGACTGACAGACTGACAGACAGACAGACAGACGGACAGCGGAGCCTTAGTAATAGGGTCCCGTTTTACCCTTTAGGTACGGAACCCTAAAAACAGTGAAATACTCAAGATACCTACTCGTACATTTGAAATGGCAGCTTTGTTTTTCTTTTAACCTAACTACGATTAATTTTATCTTATCAAAATAACAAATGTCTTAATTAGCTGAATTCATTTGAGTAGGTTAGTTGTGTAACAGTAATAAAACTAATTATCGAATGGTAAAAACAAATGCTATAATAATTAAGTTGGGACTTGAAATATGAGACGAGACTTTAATTAGGGAAAACCTTAAAAACGTAGGTTAGATTTCAGGATTCGAATCAATTTCATAATTTTTTTGCTAAATAGTTTTCAGAGTTGATTTGCTAGAAGTCCCTGACAAAAACCGTCTGGTACAGTACCCGGCACCGATGTTGAGCAAAGGGGCTGGGGCAAAGAGTGGGGATCGCTTTGCGCATCTGACAAGACGATTATCGTATCAGAGACGCGTGTGCGCGGAGCTAACAACCAATCCCGACCGGTGATGCAGGCGCGTCGCACGACTCGCCAATCACGTCATCGTGATGGTCTTTTGTGCATCCTACGCCCAGAGCGGTAACCACGAACTCTTAAAACAATCTCAAATCTGTCAAATTTTGTATGGAAAGTCGTACCAAAATTGACAGTTTTGACAGCTTTGAGATTGTTTTAAGAGTTCATGGTTACCCCGCAGCGCTCATTATGCGTGCCGCTATATATACCTCATAGCACAAGGATATTATTTCTTTACTTCGAGACCATGACAATTAGTGCGTTAAGTGGAGTTGATTCTGGTGCGTAAATAGCGCTTTTATTTTAGCAGAATCATCATTGCATATTTTGCAACAGTATATCTCTCTCATAATCGCACCAGCAATCACAAGTTCGAACTTCGAATTAGTCTCCAATAGGCAATAAGTCAACCCAGCTTCCCCAGTCTCCCCTATTGATTCTAGGAACAAATAGAAGACAGTTCCCCGAATCTACTCAATATGTTTCCAATTACAACTAAGTTGTGCGAACGGCACCCCAGCTCTTAGGGTTGGCGCAAGTTTGTAGAAAGTATTTTATGAGTTAGGGAGAATTTGTTTAAGTAAGAAACGGTTAGATCTTTTGTAGGTAGGTAAAAGTAAAGTATGCCTATACAGAGTGTACAAGAGAATAGGACACTCCTTAAAACCACGTGAAAAGTTGTTGCATATGACCAGCTTTGCAACAACTTTTTCTATGGGAGCATCATCTAAATCGATAGAAAAAATTCAGCTTCTCCATACAAACTTACTCGCATACCTCGATGATATTATATGGAGCATCTGAAAATAAAATCATAATTTCGATGTAGCGGCCATAGGAAAAGATGTTGTATATGACCAGATCACCTGGTTTTAAGAAGGAGTGTCCCATTATTTTGTACACCCTGTATACGTCCCACTGCAGAGCACAGGCCTCACCTCAACTATGAGGTGGTTTGGGCCATGCTCCACCACGCGGGCCCAGTGCGGATTGATGGATTGTAGGTTGGTACTTAATGTTAATATTTATCCTTGTGGCAATGAAAAATTTAAGCAAATAGTTTTTAATCATTTAATAGTCGATCAAGTACTCGTTTGTTCTTTTATGACGATCTTCATAGCTGAGAGGTAAGGCGCGGCCATATCTGAGGTCCAGGGTTCGATCCCCAGGTCGTTGAAAACGAACTTTTCTGTAGTGTCTCGGGTCTGGGCTGTACCGTACTTATTTCTGATTTATATTACACGAATGCTTTAGCTTCTTACCATAAGAATCAGAGCCATGTACGTGATGTTTTCAAAATGGCTTAGGCCTGTTAGAAAGGATATATTATACAAACTTCAATTTATGCGTATCTCGTTACACAAGGATTTTAACCTACAGTTGTAGTAACCCTAAGTGCCCGTGATTAATTCTCATACATAACTAGTTCACTAATTCGTGAGTGAGTCAGGACTGCACGGGTTAAAACTGCTATTACAAGAAGGTATAAGGTAATTCTGGCCATTATACAGGGTGTACAAAAGAATGGGACACTCCTTAAAACCACGTGATCAGCTGGTCATACACAACAAGTTTTCCTATAGGGGCAACATCGATATCGTGATTTTATGTCGTTCGATCCTCATTATCATCGAGGTATGCGAGTAAGTTTGTATGGAGAAGCTGATTTTTTTTTTATCGATTTCGATGTTGGTCCCATAGTAAAAGTTGTTCTATATGATCAGTTGATCACTTGGTTTCAAGAAGTGTCCCATTCTCTTGTACACCCTGTATACTAGCCAGAAGTACCGTATACCTAATACCTACCACCAGATACCATAATATAAGTAAGAGAGGTTCTTTCTCTCTCTCTCTCTCTCTCTCTCTCTCTCTCTCTCTCTCTCTCTTAGTAGAGTATTAGGTTTGCCCCGTTTTATTTACAGTACGCAGCATCGATGTTGAGAGCTGGGACAAAGAGTGGGGATCGCTTTGCGCATCTTACGAGACAATCATCGTATCCAGAGACGTGTGTGCGCGGAGCCAACAACCAATCGCGGCGGCGGTGCAGGCGCGTCGCGCGACTAGCCGATCACGTAATCGTAATGGTCACCTGCGCATCTTTCGCCTAGAGCTCAACTTCCGTTCGAAAGTTGTATGGTTTGGGTATTGGTTTTCCTCATTTTACGAGAAATATTTCAGTCGTTGATATCGTTAACGAGCTTTCTTTAGCGCAGACTTAAGACAAAAAATGCTATAATATTAGACTAAACACTTTCAACATTTAAAACTTTCAATAAAAAACTAATCGTAAGATCATTTTTTTTTCAATCTTTAAAGATGTCACAAACAATATGTGCGATTCTTATTACGATTGAGTTTTAAAAAAAAATATATCTTAAATAAATATGTTTTTTTACATTTATCATAATAAGAAACAACTTCAACGAAATAAGGCGAAATTGTAATTACTTTAAAATCTACTTATAAGAGCTTTTCAAAATGTCAAATTTTAATTTCACTTGAAATTCGTTCATTGTTTTGCAGAATAAAAATGATAAGACTGTCTTCACTCAAGTCACAGTAGAGTTAGATAAAGTAGGCGTACTACCTACTCTCGGGAATGTTTCCAGCACGGGGATCTCGTATTATTTTTGTGTAAATGCATTACGCAAACCTCTGTCATGTCAATGACAGCAAATTATGCATGGCTTCTTGATGTAGCGCTTATTACAGTCCCTCGCCAAGTATAAATATGTGCCGAGTAACTTAAATAATATTAATTACTTTAAAACTTTTTGCATAATTTAAAACTCAATGAAACGCCAATCTATAGAAAGCCAACACACACAGATAGATACTTACACGCTGCCTCACATCACCATCCACGCCACTTACAATCCGTAATGTCATCATTAAGAAATAGAGCATATGATCTCTGTGACCCTGACCATTTGAAGCAAGAACTGAATCATGTTCAGGAGGTTCTCATTAAAAACGGATACAGAGTGTCACCACATCTATTGAAGCGACCGATAAAACGCTCTCTAATTCCCGTTTCATTGAATTTTAAATAATATTGATCATCATAGTTTAGAAGTCAGGAATTAACTCATGTGTTATGAGGAACCAGACAGTAAATTTTATCAGGGGCTTAATTTAATTAATATAACATAGAAAAAAACATTTTTAAAATTGAACAAAACAATTCCATGCGAGCTTTATTTTAGCAGTTTGTTTTAAGGCAACAAATTATTTTTTTATTTGAATGTTTGCCAATGCCAGAATGCTGAAAAAACTTCCATGTCAAACAAAAAGAAAATAATTCTAGAATTTCGGGGCTTCATCATCATGAACCGCCTCCTTCCTCAAGTTTAGAAGGTCCGAAATCATAAAGCGTTAATAGCACATACCGTGAACTGAAAAAATATTTTTATTCTTTTCGGATCAATGATAATGCATTTTATCGCTGTGCGTGCTAAAACTTAAATCTAGACCGAACTCATAGCGTTCTCTGAATGTTTTGTAACTTTTTGGGTACCTACTTGCGCTAAAAATGAGAAAGCATACTGATACTGTCTTTGTTGGGATTAAATCTACAAAACCTAGACCACTCCAGTCTGCAGCCAATCTCAGTCGTGGCTTATCGCGAATACTTCTAGCCATCAGCCATTTGAAAAACAACAAATTTTGCCCCTTGGCTGATGTATTCAAATGATAAACTGATATTATCTGATTCGAATAATACTGAGAAACATTTGTGCACATTTTTTCGCTTCAATAAGACGAATCAAAAAGGCCTATGTTCAGCAATAGACGTCCTGTGGGCTGTGGCTGAAGTGATGATGAATTAATGATGAAAGACATCAACATTACATACTAAAACTTGTGATGACCAAGAGCCCAAGTAGTAGCCCAGTTGTCGGAGTTGTTGGAGTCTCCTCACATCTATAGGTCGTGAATTCGCATTCAAATGCATATTTCAGAATCTGTCTAAGGATTTATAACAATTGTTCTGTGCAAGCAAAAACGTCGTGAACAAACTTGCATTATGAAATAATGTGTGGCCATGGTCCAAAATGGTCTAATTCTGTTTAGGGATTATTTTGAATCACTTGTCATATATCGGATCACGGCCAATCGTATTCCCCGACTACGGACAACAGAGCGCTTAAAGAAAGAAAATGGGATGGCCAAGGCAATTTCTGATGTCAATAACGTGCAAAATATTTTCGTTAAGATTAGAGTTAAAAGTAAGTAGACTAAATATTGCTGGAACAACGCTAGCCGTCGGACAAAAAAGTACGTGGTTTCTTTTTTTCATTCCCAGCTGAGGTGGGCTATTTTTTAACTAATTTTAAAATGAACGATGATTTGTTAAATTTAAAAATCCTTTATAAGGACCAATTAAGACAAAAAGAAGTTAGATAAAGTTATTTAGATAGGTACAGAGATTTCTCCTATTTTCTCAGTAAGAAACATTGCTAGAACAATAAGTGTTTGAGCATTTGAAAGAATTCATTAAGAAAATTAATGGCATCTGGAGCCAATTCAATTGAAAGAGAAGTCGTCCAGAGGAAAAAAGTACGTGGGTATGATTCCCAACTGAAGCGGTCGATTTTGCAACAATTTTTTTGTTAAATATGTTCTGTTAAAAATGAAAATCCTTTTGGCGGATCTGTTATAGGTTAAAGAAGTTAGACAAAGACATTAAGATAGAAGGCATATTTCTAATTGCTGAGAAAAAAAATCTAGATTACGAGATAATGAGAATAAATGTATTGTTGTCAGGCCATAACCTAGCTCTCAGCTCGCCACTTAAGCAAGCAGCCTTCCTGATAATAGCTTAGCTCCTTTGTGGAGTTTTTCCAAATGGGAGACCACTTCCGGTTTCCGGGAGGCGCCCGTGCCGGAAGTTTGTTCGGCGGCGGGGCGGGGCTAGACGTCATTGCCGTGGAGGCTTCGATTTTTATTGCCGTTGTGTTTGGTTTCCGTCAGTAGTTTTATTGTTTTGATATTTATGGCGGTGTTAGGTGTTAGTGAGAGAATAATGGTCACGGTATATATTTTTTATTTTCGAACATTATGAATTATTTATCTTTGGCTTTGAGCCCTAAGAGGACCTTTGATGGAGAAAATATTACTTAGGGAGATTTTTAGGGCTGATTTTTAGCAAGAGCTAATTACCTACGGTTAGTGACTAGGTTTTTACCAGTTTTGAGATTACGAAACCGGACGGTAACATAAGCTACATTTTATTTGAATAAAGCACGCTTTTAATTTGACATTTGGAACAAAGGAAGACGGACTTGTGGAATCGTGGTGAAAGACGAAAGACGTGTTTCAGATTATAATTTATTGATTTGTTCATAAAATACTGTGTAGAAAGACGAAATATAAGGAGGTACACTTATACAAGACTGTTTTTAAATGCCCCGATACTACATATTTTTTACCATTCCATTCCATACCATTAAGTCATCATACTCCGTTACCCTAAATTAGATGAAAATATAATTGAACCATCCATTGCAATACATCAAGCGTTTTCTGAATGTGTAAATGATGTAATTAATAATGTGTACGTTGCTAAGTAATAAACCCTCTAAGTAGTTTACATTGTAACCTAAAATTTTCGCAATAATGAACCATCGTCGAAATTAGTTCCCAACTCGTTGTTCAATAAACAGTTTATAGAGGAAATGTAATTAATGGTGTAACGACGCCGTAAACTGTTATTAGTTCGCTGATTGCGAATATTAGGATAGGGTCGATGCATAAAACTAGACACTGGTCGAGGGATCTTCGATATTTAGTGAGGTGATGAAGTTTCGAGTACTCCAACTTGTTGTCTAATATTTATGTATATTATAAGGTGTAAACTTATCAGTTAACACTTTTCTAGGGGATGATTCTACTACTTAAATAGAACAATTTTTTCTATGGGACCAACTTCAAAATCGCAAAACAAAAAACCATTTCCCCATACAAAACGGCTGATTAGCTGAGATCAGTTTGTATAAAGATATGAAATATTTTTTTACGATTTCGAAGTTGGTCTCATACAAAAAGTTGTTTTATTTGAGCAGTAGAACCACCTCCTAGAAAAGAGTTAACTGATAAGTTTACACCTTATATTTGAATATTTAATTTTTTGTATTTTTGTTAACCGAGCATGTTATTCTCATAGTAGCTAACATAATAACTGTTTAGTACTGCTATCGTTCAAGTGGGTAGGTAATCGAAATTTCTGAATATACCACCAGCCAACTAGAAATCTCGTTATTTCATTGCATATTTAGTAATTTAAGTTAAACTTGAGTATTCATATTTAGAATTTCCTTAGAAAGTTTCTTGTTAAATTTAACTTTTTTATTTGCTGCTCCTACGTTAAATATTACCTAACGCAAAGTGGTGGAACTCTTTAATTGGCTAGTACTATTTAGATTTATTGTAATGTTTATTTATATCAAAAGCTGTTGACTTTCCTAATAAAAAAAAATTAAAAAAACTTTATGGAGGGTTAAACAAATCTGGGGAACCCTTATCCGCATAAAAACCGGTGTTGCAGATTGTAAAAACCGGTGCAGGAGATTTTAAAAACCGGTGTAGAAGATTGTAAAAACCGGTGTTGCAGATTGTAAAAAAGACAGCAAAGCTGAAGTGGGATTAGGCAGGGCACGAGTGTAGGATCCAGCTGGATAGGTGGACCCAAATCGTCAAGCTACCTGCAGAAGGCTATCGCCGTAGACCCAGGAAAAAGATGCAATTATTTTTCTTACCTGACGAGGGATTGAGATTCATTGTAGTTTAAATTAAATAAGTCGCCAAAGAGTGGGGTTGAATAGGTTAAAAAAAAACACTATCAAAATACGATGTCCTAGTATCGGGCCCCCCACGGAATGCCAGCGGTCGTGATAACTCTCTGGCCGTCAAGTTTTGACACATTGTGTTGGTGTGTTTTGTTTGCTAGTTATTTTTTTTTTTAATTTAGGATTGGACTTAAAGCAATAGTAAATATTAAAAAACATTACACATACATTGCTCTGATCCTAATGTAATTGAAAAAAAACACTTGTGTTATAGAAATCAGTAACAACTAGGTACCACAACACTCGACCCGACTTAATAATTTTTTCTCTCGTTTTGGATTACTAATGTTTGGCCAAAAAACGTTTCCCAAAGTATCACATCCCAAACTATCTTTCCCAAATTTTCATTTCGCAAAACAACTTTTCGCAACATCTCAGTTAGCAGACACTATTAATGGCAAGTTATTGTTTAGCAAATAATTGCTTGGCAATGTTTCATTTTACCAAATATTATTTAGTCAAATGTATGGTTTGGCAAAACTTACACTTCCCAAAATATTGCAAGGCATGCGATTTACATAAGTAAAAAACATTTAAAAAGTCTTTATTGGCAAGTTAAGAGTTTCGAAAATATACTATTGGAAGCAAAAATTTTAATGGAAGTGTGTGTGTGTGGTCACTGTTCTAACCTAATCTAACCTAGACTCTGTAGGAAAGATCTCTGTTTGTAAAGTAAGTTTTGGTAAATCAAAACACTTAAGGACTCGCTAATGGGTCTGGTAGACCCAGTCCCTTGTATTTTGTTGAACAACTTAAAAAACACGAAGTTTGCAACGTTGTCGCTTTTAGTACCTTTCGACCATAGTATGGCGCGGTAGATGGCGGTCTGAGCCGTCAGTTAGCGCGCTACATGTGAGTGCTACGGACGTGAAAGGTTTGTATGGGTCCCGCTGGACCCGGTAGCGACTAAATACGTAAGTGATTTTTCCCATTTTGTTATTTCTGTTTGTTTACTTTTTTATCAAAACGTTGGCTATTTCTTTGATTGAACCTCATTTTCGTGTCAGATTTTCTGTCACTAATATTCCACATCACATCAGAACCCGTATCAAAAACATAATACCAGAAGTGGAACCATCTGCAGCATCCTCCGCACTCTTGGCACCAACCAGTGGACGAAAAGTGCGTTGCGGTCTATGTAACTGGAAGAAAGATAGGAAAACCAAGGTTTTTTGCGCAACATGTAATACACTAATTTGTGGAGAACACATGAAACAGATTTGCAAATTTTTATAGCTTAGTTTGATGTAGAAAGATGTAAAACTATGTTGAAAAGTGATTTTATACCAACGAAGATAATAATCTAAAATTTGTGGATTTTCTAATTTGATTTTGCTTGTTCCTTTGATGATTGATCTCTCATTGTTATTTTGTCTTAGTAGATACATTCTAGTAGTATAATAAAGTTTAGATGATTTTGTTTAAAATAGATAGTTACAGAATTTATAACCATTAGTCTTAGTTTAGTCATAAAAATGAGCTAAAATTCCTTCTATTTTTGTACGGATTAATGATTGAGTTAAAACAATAAATATTCATTTTTTTTATTAAATATATGTTTTTATTTTGAACCTTTATAACGATTTTAAAATATACCAACCACTTTAATTGAGCAGTTTTGCAATAAACACGTGATAATGTAGTGGGTCCGCTGTACCGGTAGCGAGTGTTTGTGTTACAAATTAAGGCGCGAGTCCCTAAGTGTTAAGTAAGTAATATTATTGCCTAATCTATGCATTTAGTCAACTACCATACAACTTTTCCGGCAGCAGTTCGTTTCTGTGTATATGGCAATTTGACCAATCAATTTTTTGGGATATAATATTTGCCAATATAAAACATTTGCTATGTTAACATTTGCCTTAATGAAAATTGACAAACTAAAATTTTGCGAAATGATAATTTGACCAAATGAATAAAGTGCGAAATGTGTATTTGCTAAAGATTTATTTAGGAAATGAAACATCGGCGATATTTTTTTGGGAAGTGAAATTTGGCGAAAAATAATTTGGCTAAATGAAAGGATACCGTTCGTTTTCCACATCGACTGCTCAAATCGAACCCGGGAGCTCAGAGATGGCGACGCCAAGTTCGGCGTGCTTGCCTCACGGCTACGGACGTCGTTAAACTATGCTTTCTAATAAATACAAGCTTATAAAATCATTTCAATTTATTATAAGGGTTCCGTACCCAAAGGGTAAAACGGGACCCTATTACTGAGGCTCCGCTCACCGCTGTTCGTCTGTATGTCTGCCCGTCTGTCACTAGGCTGTCTCATGAACCGTGGTAGCTAGACAGTAGAAATCTTCACAGATGATGTATTTCTGTTGCCGCTATAACAACAAATACTAAAAACCAGAATAAAATAAATATTTGAGGGGGCTCCCTTACAACAAACGTGATTTTTTTAGCTCGTTTTTATAGATAATGGTGCGAAACCCTTCGTGCGCGAGTCCGACTGGCACTTGGCCGGTTTGTTATTTATTATGTTCATTTAGAGATACTTAATTGTTGGACAAAAACTAAATTTTATTTAACTGCCACTTCAGATTTAATAACCATCGTTGTAACGCGACACAAAGAAAAGTACAAAAAACGAATCGAACCATGGACCATCCGTCATTGTCACGACGCCGTCAAATTAGCACGAAGAGGTTCTGTCTAGGTATTGATTGGTGGATCATCACTCATCGCATGTAAGATGTATTTGAATGAAGATGTATGGTAGAGTTATGGTATGTCTTGACAGCTGCAATTATTGAATTTCGTACATTCTATAAGTTTTTAGGGTTCCGTACCCAAAGAGTAAAACGAGACCCTATTACTAAGGTTCCGCTATACATTAGTTTGTCTGTCTGCCTGTCTGTCTGTATTTCTTTCTGTCCGTCTGTCACCAGGCTGTATCTCATGAACCGTGATAGTTAGAGAGTTGATTTTTTCACGATGTATTTCTGTTGCCGCTATAACAAAAAATACTAAAAAACATAATACAATAAATATTTAAGGGGGCTCCCATACAACAAACGTGATTTTTTTGCTGTTTTTATAGATAATGGTACGGAACCCTTCGTGCGCGAGTCCGACTCGCACTTGACGGGTTTTTCTTTTCTTAACGCGAACGAAACATAAGACCAAAATGTATAAAACAGGGGAATTCAAAAGTGTGGCTAGTAATAAACTAAAAAATTATACCTTTTTCATGTTACCACTGCCTGTTATTGTAGCTTGTTACCACGTCACGTGCATACATTCTTATGAATACAAATCAAGTGGCAAAGCTCCCCGCTGTACCTGCGCTCCACCTGTGCCGGCAACCGTACCTCACATGCGCATTTTTTTATAGTGGACAACATCACGTACATTGCTCTGATCCTATGGTAAGTAGCTTAAGCACTTATGTTATAGAAATCAGAAACAATGACGGTGCCACAACACCCAGACTCGAGACAATATAGAAAAGTTAGTTTTTTACATTGACCCGACCGGGGATCGAATCCGGAACCTCAGAGATGGCGACGCTATATAGTTCGGCGTGATCGCCTCTCGGCTAACGGAGGTCGTCAAAGTATGTAAGTATGTCTTGCCTAAGATGTCAGGAGGAATATTTTGAAAAATTCGAATTCCAATCCGCATACGAACTCAAAAGCATCGCATACGAGCTCCTAGGAAATTGTATACGATTCTTAGGATTTCGTAAGTGAATTGGAATTCAAACGCTTTAAAAATACGCCCCCAGGTCCTAAGCGACGCGTCTAAAAGTGTGCATGTGGCCTAAGGCAGTCCTGCCATGCACATCCCTTTAAGTTTTCGATGTATTTCTGTGTTGTATCGATAGTATTATTGTACAATTTAACGAAATTGACGATAACGATCGTCATATTTCACTTCCTACGGTAAACCGTGCCCCTGCGGGAACAATGATTCAGCTTGCCACGCTGTTTGTTCGGTACACGTAAATGTTTGTGGATTACGCGATTATGGTTTTATTAAAATCCGGGTAACTTTAAAATCAATGTGTGGAAAAGTGGGAACACACGTTAAATTATCGCGCCACAAATTTATAACTATGCAGAGTTAATCGAGGTGTAAAAAAGCCCTATTCTATCCAAAATGACCAGCTGACATCATTTTGTAAATAGAGAAGCGTTTTTTGGCATTTTGATAGGAAAAATTGATTTTGAGCAAAACAACCCCCTTTTGTATCTAACAGGGGTTTGTTTCACTTTGTATTGACGACACAATTGGTGTAGAGGCTCGATAATTTTCCTTCCGAAGGTTCTCGGATTCGATACCGGTTCGAGTAAATTCGTAGGTAATACTTAAGTCTAGGTGAGCTGGAAGACGCTACGGGCAGAATAAATTGCGACCGAGTAACACAAGGATATTAATCCCTTACTTTAAGACAATTGGTAAGTTTTCTGGCTTATAATTTCTTTAAATAAATAAATAAATATTGGACAACATCACATACATTGCTCTGATCCTAAGGTAAGTAGCTAAAGCACTTGTGTTATAGAAATCAGAAACAACGACGGTACCACAACACCCAGACCCGAGACAATATAGAAAAGTTCGTTTTCTACATTGACCCGTCCGGGGATCGAACCCGGAACCTCGGAGATGGCGGCGCCTTTAAAGTCCGGCGTGCTCGCCTCTCGGCTACGGAGGTCGTCAATTTTATTTATATAGAATTTCGAAATACGGAAATTATTTTCAAAATAAATTAGTATTGTTTTCTATAATTTATTGATTGAGTACAAAACATATTAGCCTACATCCGATCGAAATGAACAAAGTTTCAAACACAAACCGAATATCGAACTCTCCATGGAGGCCCAAGTAACCCTCAGCCGAGACGTATGGCCCCGTTGGGATCATTACTCCCTCCTTGGATTCACTCTAATAGCACTAATTGATGTCCTCTTTTTTACTTTGACTAGTTTAGTGTTAATTATATCTAAGGTATAATGTTTACCAAGGAAGAACTACTTTCATTTTCTTTAACTTAACTTAAATCTGGATTGAATTGCATTACTTATAACTAACAATATTGAATTTAATATCGTGTTAAAATTCTACATTCACAATTAATCAATGATTTCTTTATTCTTAACTTATTTGTAAGTACAATAAGTCTGATAAATACTAAACATTATTAAAATTTAGACAGTTAAGACAAAACTATGTCTTAAAAGACGTATTCCTTAGGTGTATTAGATTAACAGTTTCCACAAGGCTCCGTCATAAGTCCTTTGTTATATTCTCGTGATTCTACTAAAATAATACATGCATGATATGTCATGCATGTATTATATTAGTAGAATCACGAGAATAAGTATGCTAAGGCGAGATTCGACCAAGCTGGAGTAAGTCGTAACTCGAGGGTAAATCACTGTTTAATCTAGAATTAAGCCAATTTTCCATTTTAACCACAAATCTGAGAATAAGGTAGTGAAGGAGCATATTTTAATACGGTTAATGTCAAAGGTGCCTCTCGTCAAATTAATATTGGTCGCATAGAAACTGGCAAGATGTTAATAATTGGCATTATTACTCTAATCCTACAAAATTGAATTGTTGAGGCATTTCAATACAAACTGTTCAATACAATAATGGATTTTATACATTTTGTTAGGTTTATACATTCGTTCATACCAAAGACATTTCACTATGATATGTCTTTGTAATTTACACTTGAACCATAGAACAACAATATTAAGAGCGTGACTGTGTGTGCCATAAGTAAGTTGTAAAAAGATAACGAAACGTGTTTCGATATTCTCGTTATAGCTAAACTGGGGTAAATTAATGTTTCGTCGAATCCAGCCTAAACGAATTTTGAAGACATAATAGGCCGTACCAGTAACGACGAGGGATGGAAACAATTATGTTATCTACACAAGCATTATCTCACTGCCCTAATTAAGATGTGGAGTCCATTCCCGAATTTATTAAGGTAGACAAACATTTTCCCTAAAATACGACGAGAATAAAAAACCTTATGCTGTAATTTGACTGATTTTACGACTGAACGGACTTTTTCGCGTTGAAGGGACGAATTTATTTTCTCAAAGGTTGCTTGTAAATAAAACAAACAGGTGGAGTACTCAGTAGACATATTTATAGTACTAGAAATTAGTACTAACTCAATTTCGCTATTTTCTATCGGATGTGGTGTACATTGAAGGATGCTCAATACTTGATATCCCACTTAATGTAAACCGATTTTAGATTCTTGACATTGAATATAAAAGGGGCGTCTCATTTGGATTTAACGATGAAATTTCTCCGCTACGAGTCGAAAAATAGTAGTTGTTAGCTGTGTACAGAAAATAGCATTACTAAATGTGCATGAGTGTAGGTATGGCACGCTTTGATCTCGACGCAACTGCTAATTTGTTAAAAAAATAATAATAATAAGTAAACAGAACAAAAACAAAGAAACAAAAGCGTTGTTCAAAGAAATTCTCCATTTTCTCTTCACTTTACTTCATAATACAACAAAGAGAACTAAATATTAATTCATTCAAAAATCTTAGTGTGATTAAATAATAATTAGTTATCATACTTATTTGTTGTTTTACGGTTTTTATGAACACTGTAAATGAACACTGCAATCTTAAACTCGAGTGTTTTCTTCTGAAGTAGTTTGTGTACGTTGACCTTTACCGTTTGTGGAAACTAAAACAGTTTTCTTATTACAGTCGAATGGACAGACAGCCATAGCTAAATGCCTCCACCTAGACCATTTCATTACGGACCCCAAAAAAGAGGAGTAAGGAAACACAATAATCCTCCCCGATTATCCGAAACGCTGGTCTATCCCCAGGTGATCGTTGAACGAATGAGTGAGCGAATGAATGGAGGAATGAATGGGCGGGCCGGCTAATGGGCCACGTCAAGACTCCTCGCAATAAAACAAAACACCGACATTACGACCGGAGTGCGTATTAATCATGGACCCTTTCTAGGAGCTGTTCCTTTTATTCTCGTGTTCATGTGAAAAATAAATAAGCTGCAGCATTGTTAGTATTGGGAACTGCTTTTGTTTTTTTCTAATTAGGTTATGAGGTAAGGAATCTAGTGGATTTTTTATCCGGGAGACTTGTTTATTCAGAAAGTCGAAAGGTGCAAGGACTACAAAAGCAGCTGGGAACAGGGCTTGCCGTTTTAAACAAGAGGAAAATGTTTAGGGTGAACACGCATGATTCACTTGAGTCCCTTGGAGTGGAGTTGAAGTTCTGTGGCTGAAATGATGATGATGAGGAGTTTAAAACTTTATTATTTCTGATGGGAATTGATCCACTTCCTTTAGCTATCCGGACAATTGCTCTTCCTAATCTATCAGAGTAATTCTACTTTAAAACATTGTTTAATGTTAAAGAAGAAATGATTTTATCGTAGTTCTGAGTGCATACATTTAATATGCTGTAATGTCAGCAAGAGCAACATTTAATATGCTGTAATGTCAGGAAGGCGTAGCGTTGGTGGACCGACGATCTGGTGAAGGTCGCGGGAAGCCGCTGGATGCGGGTGGCACAAGACCGATATTTGTGGAAATCCTTGGGCCCTATGGTCCTATGGCCAGCAGTGGACGTCTTTCGGCTGATGGATAGATGGATGGAATGTCAGCAAGAGCCAGCAACCTCTCGTCAATGAAAAATTTGCATTTTATAAACACCCGGCTAGATGGACCGATGACCTGAAGAAGGCTGCTGGCAGCGACTGGATGCAAAGGGCGGGAGATCGTGCGCTGTGGCGCTCCTTGGGGGAGACCTATGTCCAGCAGTGGACTGCAACAGGCTGATATGATGAAATACCTGAAATAAGTATCATTGCAAAGAATTATCAATCACGTTAGTAATAATTAATGTTGTGTTTTTTTGCATACAAAATTTATTTTGCAGTAACGTTCCGGTCATCTTTGATATTACTTGTATACAAAAGAATAGGACACTCCTTAAAACCACGTGATCAGGTGGTCACATACAACATTATTTTTTTATGGGAGCAACATCTCAATCGATTTTTTTTTAGTTCTGCTATGTTGCTCCCATAGGCAAAGTTGTTGTTTTCAGCAGCAGCTGATCCAATGGTTTTAAGGAGTGTCCTATTCTTTTGTACTCCATGTATAATCAAAGCCTAGTCAAAATATTTTCAAATACTTCGTTTATACTTACAATAATTATAATGGCATTATTTTGGTAAAGCAATTAATAATTGGCTAAAATATTAATTAAATTCTAACCCTAAGAGACAAGGGTTGGAAGGCCAAGCTATTTGTTTTTGCAACCACAACCTTGTCCTAAAATACGGTTGACCTATAAAGACACAATATGCTGCATTATTACTAACCAAAATAATCATAAATTCATTAAAATAAGCTTATTATTAATCAATTTAATCAGAACATTTCGGAATTAATTATTTTTTCATAAATTTAATAAAACATCCCAAAACAATTAGTAAAACGTGACGATATTAATATAATAGCAGAATAATAATGATAAATAAATAATTATGAGTAATTATTTTAAATTAGCAAGATATTTGGTACTAACCCTTTTAATATAGGCTAATTTGAAAAGAATTGTCTTCATTAAGAGTTTATCGTATGGTTTATGTGACAAGATGTTACTTACTGTTAAAGTTTTTATCGTAATTTATTCACTGATAACTACTAAGCGATATGTCCAAAAATTATCGATAGAATACCACTAATTTAATTAAATAATTTCAATATTACAATTTTAACAAAACACGTCTGTTTATGGACGGGAGACGTTAAAACAATCTAATGAGTCCAAACTTGAAGGTTTGTTATATATGTCGGCGCAAATGATTTGATTCGAGGCAAAGTGCGCGAGCAGTCCGCAAGGTGGCGCGGCGGGGATGTCGCGCGCTAACGGAACGTCGAGTGAAACAGCGCCGTGGGCTGGCAGTCCGCAACCGGCACGCGCTCGGCGTAGATCACTTTGACGGATCGTTTGCCTACTTAATTAATCAAGTTTTGATAGCGGTGTACCTACATAGTTCTTTTGTTTTTATTTTCTAGAATTGTAATTAAACGTTTTAAGTCGGTGCATGACTGTTTTCAATAATAACCTACCTCCGTGTAAATATTAGGGACCACGGTTATCATGTCTGAACCGCTTGAGAACACTTGTCATTTTCCCACATCGGAAGTGGAATACGGGACCCACGAACATAATGGTGGTCATTCAGAAAAAATATCGAACGAGAACACGCAAAATCACGCGTCGGCTAGTGCGGTTGGTGCGAATAATTTCGATAGTGCGGGTAATTCGACCAGTTCGGGCTGCTCTGGAGGTACTAGTGATACTGGCGAAGCCGCCGCTCTGTTGAAGATGTTACGTGTGCTAACGAGTGGGCTCCAACCAACCCCTCCTGTCGCGCTTATCAAATTCGACCCCGATGACCTGGACGCTGACATCGAGGGCTGGTGTAAGATTAATGAGGTGATCATTAAACACAAGGATTCAAAAGGTACCGATTTATTATTATCACTTATGCAATCTCTTCGTGGTCGGGCCACTACATGCTTAACTAAGATACAACCTGACTGTATTACATGGGAAAACGTGAAAAATATTTTGATTGCAAAGTTTGCAAAGCCAATGTTATTGCAGGATTACTTTGATCGAATAATTAAGTTTAAAATTAACGAAAAAGAAACCGCCGCAGATGCTGCGTTGCGCCTTTGGAATTTGATTGAAACAATACCTAAAACTGATTTGAATGAAGAAGTAATTACTGGCTTTGCCGTTTCAATTTTATCGAATTGTGATAATAATTTAAGACGCGAATTGAATTACAATAACATAACTTCAAAGACCCAGCTATGTCGTATATTACGCGGTGCAGCTATGAAACGACATAACGATGATACGACAATTTACATTGAAAATAAACGCTTACGTTTTAATAATCAACGACCGACATCTACCTTCAATGGTGCTTGTCATCGGTGCGGTGAAAAAGGCCATAGATTTTTTAACTGCCCTCAAGGTCGTGGTGAAAGTTCACAGATTCATAAGCTATCGACAGTGCCACAACGCAATGAAGAGAGGCGATCACCTACAACATGTTTCGCCTGCGGCAAGACGGGACATATCGCCAGCGCCTGTGCAGCTGCTGCCGCTTTTCGCGAAACCACGCAGGCCTCAAAGAAGGAGGTAAAACTGTGCAACAAACGGGCGGTCACTGGTGAGCTACATGTTACAGGTATGAGTTGTCGTTTTCTATTTGACTCTGGATCGGAATGTTCTCTTATTAAAAGTAGTCTTGCTGATAAAATAAAAGGTGTGTGTTTTTACGACAATGTCACGTTAGTAGGCATAGGTAACTCTGACGTAAAGTGTACAAAGCAAATAAAATGCACAATTAATGTTCAAGATTTGACCTTGCAAATTCTATTTTACATTGTTGACGATTCCTTTTTGATTGAGCCTATCCTACTTGGTCGTGATCTTATAGATATGGGTGTACATGTAGAGATTAATAGTAATGGGGTCAATTTATTTAAGTCAAAATTTTCTCAGTTAACATCGTTTAAAGTAACAACCCCATTTGAATTACAAGTTGACACTGATTTAGAAGGCGAATCTAAAAATTATTTGTTAAAACTACTCTCTTCCTTCTGTGAACATTTTGTTGAGGGCACTCCAAAAAGACGTGTTACTACAGGAGAAATAAAAATAGACCTCATCGACCCTAACAAGACGGTACAAAGGCGACCGTATCGACTATCGGCTAGCGAGCGACTAATAGTAAAGGATAAGGTATCTGAACTTTTAGAGGCTGGCGTTATCCGAGAAAGTAATTCCCCTTTCGCCAGTCCCATTCTCCTAGTCAAAAAAAAGGATGGTAGCGATCGTATGGTGGTAGATTATAGAGAGCTTAACTCAAATACGCGAAGTGATAACTATCCTCTCCCGCGCATTAGTGATCATATCGATAGATTACACGGTGCAAACTACTTCACTTCGCTCGATATGACATCTTCATTTCATTGTATTGGTGTAGAGTCAACGTCAGTAGAGCGCACTGCCTTTGTTACCCCCGACGGGCAGTTTGAATATGTCGCCATGCCCTTCGGACTTAAAAACGCACCATCTGTTTTCCAAAGATGCATTCAAAACGCCCTAAAAGACTGTGAATTTGCTCTGGTTTATATAGACGACCCTCGGATACAGTAGAGCAGGGATTGGAAAGGTTAGAGCTAGTTCTCGCAGCACTCACGAAAGCCGGGTTCTCTTTGAACATGAAAAAGTGTAAGTTTTTAAAACGACAAATTACTTACTTGGGCTATGAGATCAGATCTGGGGAAATTAGGCCAAATCCTAACAAAATAAAAGCGCTAGTAGAGATCTCTGCACCTCGTACTGCTACTCAGGTTCGCCAATTCATCGGGCTCGCATCTTACTTCAGACAATTCATACCAGGTTTTTCTGTTCTAATGGCTCCTTTGTACCCTCTTACACAACGCAATGGTAATATTAAATGGACGCAGCAACACAACGAAATCCACAAGCGCGTGATAGAGATTTTAACATCAGAGCCGGTATTAACAATTTACGATCCTGATAAAGACATCGAGCTCCATACAGATGCAAGCTCGCTGGGTTACGGCGCAATATTGATACAACGGAGTGGGCGCACGCCGCACGTTGTAGCGTACTTCAGCCGGCGCACTTCAGACGCAGAGTCGCGCTACCATTCCTACGAACTGGAGACGTTGGCTGTCGTACGTGCTATAGAACATTTTAGGCACTATTTGTACGGTCGCCATTTCACAGTTCGAACGGATTGTAATGCATTAAAATCATCTAGCACGAAAAAAGATCTTACACCCCGCGTTCATAGATGGTGGGCAATATTGCAAAGCTATGACTTTAACATAGAGTATAGGGAAGGGCGCAATATGCTCCATGTAGATTTTTTGTCTAGGAATCCACTGCCAGAACCTATACCTGATAATTTCGAAGTAGATTCAGATCTCTTTAAAAAAGAAGTTCAGGTTCTTAACTTGCAACAAGAGTGGTTAGCAGTAGAACAACAACGCGATTGTGAGATTGTAGATATTATGGACAAATGGAAGGCAGGAGACCTATCAAAAGATGTTGCAAAATCGTATGATGTTAGGAAAGGTATTCTGTATCGTAAAGTGCAGCGCAATAAACGGAATATATGGCTGCCTATAGTTCCCCGGTCGTTAGTGTGGTCCCTCATAAGTTACGTCCATGCAGAAGTAAAACATCTTGGCTACGATAAAACACTAGATAAATTGTACGATTTGTATTGGTTTCCCGGTATGGCAAAGGCTGTTAAAAAGTTTGTAGATGCTTGTTTAGTTTGTAAAGCTTGTAAAGGAACTTCGGGTGCTCAACAAATTCAAATGCACTCTATACCAAAAGCACCAATTCCGTGGCACACTATTCACATCGATTTAAGTGGGAAGCTTAGTGGGAAGAGCTCGAAAAAGGAGTATGTCTGTGTCATAATTGATGCTTTTACCAAATATGTTTTGTTACGATTAACGGCAAGCTTGGATGCTAATTGTGCTATAGAGTCCCTAAAAGAGGCCATTAATCTGTTTGGTACTCCTAAACGAGTTATCGCTGACCAAGGACGTTGCTTTATAAGTAGCGGTTTTAAATCATTCTGCTCTGAAAACAACATAGAGTTCCATGTTATCGCAGTAGGGGCAAGTAGAGCTAATGGCCAGGTAGAGAGGGTAATGCAAACGCTGAAAAATTTACTAACTATTACGGAAAACAGTTCAGATACTGTTTGGCGAGATGAGCTTGGTGAAATTCAGTTAGTCTTAAATTCCACAAAATGTAGAGTTACTGGCTATACCCCATGTGAACTTATGTTTGGAATCAAATCACAACCGTTAGGTATATCGAGGATAGCCAGTGATAGTGAGACTTTTAATTGTAGAGCCGACTTAAATGAAATACGTCAAAACGCTTCTAGCAATATTGAACTCGAAGCTAGATTAGATACAGAGCGATTTAATAAAAATAAAGCCTCAATAAAACCCTATAGTGTAGGTGATTTTGTTTTTCTGAAATGGAAAATAGGAAATTTAGAGGTCCATTTAAAGTTACCGGAGTATTAGAGAATGATCGCTACATGTTGCAACATGTTGACGGCTCAAAGAGAATGTACAAATACCCCCACGAAAGTTTGCGTAGAGTTCCGGAAGGTCGCGAAGGGCTGACAGAAATGGCCGAAGCTCTATGTAATCAAGCCTTAGAGCAAGTTGGGTCCGTGTCGGCGGAAAGTAGTGAGGAGGATAATGGTAGTAAAGATGTGGTCATTGCAGAGGTGAACAGCAGCGGAGATGAAGATGATGGTAGAGTTGAGGTTACCACAGAAGTACAAGTTCACCGTGAGATGTAGGATGAGAGAGACGCGGTGGTATCAAGACCAACCGGCGTATGTGATGAGTGTAGAGGTACGTTAAGTAGCATCTCGTTGTCTGACTGCAAGCCGCTGGCCTGCCTCACGCTATATGCATGATGGTCCCCAGCGCGTGGCGCAGAGCTGCATCGAGTGCTACACGCGTATCAATTGAGATGATGGTTGTTGAGTTCAAGCTAGTAGAGCTTAGGAGTAGAAATATTGACTGAGTGTTCCAAATGATAATTGTTGGTTTCAGATGATTAACGCACGAGGACGTGCGTTCGTCAGGAAGGCCGTGTCGGCGCAAATGATTTGATTCGAGGCAAAGTGCGCGAGCAGTCCGCAACCGGCACGCGCTCGGCGTAGATCACTTTGACGGATCGTTTGCCTACTTAATTAATCAAGTTTTGATAGCGGTGTACCTACATAGTTCTTTTGTTTTTATTTTCTAGAATTGTAATTAAACGTTTTAAGTCGGTGCATGACTGTTTTCAATAATAACCTACCTCCGTGTAAATATTAGGGACCACGGTTATCATGTCTGAACCGCTTGAGAACACTTGTCATTTTCCCACATATAAGTAGTTTTACGTTTTATCTCTACCATCAAATCAGTTCTATGACTTTAAAATATTTATTGTCACCTAAGTTTTACATACTTACAAAGTTTCAAATTTATTATCTTAAAATTTGCTTTCAAGATTTGACACCTGGTAAAATTGTAAGTTACAAGCAATTAACTAATGTTTTTCAATCTTCATTTCCAGCAATGAAACAAAATCATTTATCTACTATAGCAAGCCTAGCTTGTACTGACCCCAGTATGCAGAAACCATTGGCTTTATAGTTCGGAGCTTAAAACACTGATAACCAAATTGTTGTTCAATTCCCAAACTGGATCAAAGACCTGAAAATTTTTGACACTCTTATAGCTGATAGCATGGAGACAAAGACAGGGCCAATGATCACGTGGCCAAAGACCAACACCCTAACCTACTTGCAAAAACTCTGAAAATGCCTTTTTACGAGGCATTCAGACGGTCTCAGGGTTAAAATGACTTGAGACGGCTTATTTTCGAGGAAACTAAGAAGGTGTTAAGATCCTCAACCGCTAAGGAACCGACTATGAATGAGGATATCTAGAGCCGATCACATCGAGACAATTTTCAGGTTTGAACTCTAAAACGCCTTTATCTTTCAACTTGTGCCCTATAATTAACGTCCGGCCTCTATCAGATACTAAAAATAATATCATTAGCCAATTTTCTGGTTATCACTTCTGGGCATCGGGTCCCAATTAGTGGATTAAAATTATTGTAAAATACAGTTTAATGGCGGCCCGTGGAGCCATCTGGCGGGAACGTTCGCTTATTAACTTCGTTAAGTCGCGGTCTGAATTTGTCAAATTGTCTGCTTATTTTGAGGTTGGCAAACTTGAGTTTATTTGAAACTGGTGGATGAACTGATAATTTCTGTAATTTTATGAAGTAAAGAGTAGTGGTTAAAGAGAGAAGCGACCCGAACGACAGTGAAGTGTGATTTGTTTGAGATTCCAAGGTCAAAAATAAAGTTTTTGCATTTTTGCATTTCGGTCGGTTTCATACCACTGATTCTCTATGACAAACAAAAGATTTTTAAGCCCTGTTTTCTAGACTCGACTAAGAACATTTCACTATAACGAATTTTGTACCTCCTTTAACACCCATTATTTCTTCTAAAGCTACAAGCTGCAAATATTCCTCTAAGGCTAATCTGACCCAGGCAAAACCGACAAATTACAAGCGGACCGTCTTGTCTAACACTTCGTAACGGTATCCCTAATCCTTACAGATTGTAATTGAAAATCTATTCAAATCGACTCCGTTAGAGCTCCGTAACTTTTGATTACATTAAGAAAACGTCCTTTTGTTTTTCAAGGAAGTCTTTTACGCAATTAAAGAAGACGTTTTTGCTTAGAGCGTTTTAAAATTTTATGTTTGCAAATAATTACGTGAACTGGGCTGCTGATATTATTGGTACGAACAACGATGCGATTTTCTAAAGTTCGGTTATCTTGTAAGTCATGGGGAAAATGATGACGTTTTCATTTAATGACGTAAAATGCATGTTTTTTTGCAGAAAACAAATAATTTATCTAGGTTATTAAATTTGGACGACCTCCGTAGCCGAGAGGCGAGACGCCAGACTATAAATAGCGTCGCTATCTTTGAGGTTCCGTGTTCGATCGTCGGTCGGGTCAATGTAGGAAACGAACTTTTTTATATTTTTTTGGGTCTGGGTGTTATGGTTACGTCGTTGTTTCTGTTTTTTTATTTTTTATTTATAGCACAAGTACTTACCTTAGGATCAGGGCAATGTATATCTGTCGAATAAGTTGAATAGAGAAGGTCTATTTTTTCACTTACACATTCGAATGTATACGTATATAATTTGTATATAATATGTATATAATTTGATAAAGAAGAAACAAAGAAAAACTATCCGTATAGGAAACTATTTCTATAACACAAGTACTTACCATAGGATCAGAGCAATGTATATGAGCTGTCGAATATTTATTTATTTATCTATGATAACAGACGCTTACGCTGTAAAACCAATATGATAATAATTTGCATAATGACTTCCCACGATTTTTTCTATGTACTGTTTGTTTTGTGTGGCGTGCAATAAATAGTATCTATCTATCTTTACTATACGAGAAACGTATACAGCGTCATCATCACCAGCCTATTTCAGTCCACTGCTGGACACAGGCCTCTCCAAAAGGAGGATTTTGCCATAATCGCCACGCTTGGCAGGCGGGTTGGCGATCGCAGTTTGGCCAATGGTGGAGAGGAGATGCTGCTGCCCGTCTTTTTGTGGCGGTTCTCCTATAGCCGCCGCTTACGACACTAATAGGAAGAGAAGGGGTGGTGCTATTTATTTAACGTGCCGGCACCACACGACACACGTATACAGGGTAGTAGGTTCAAATTCATTTTTTACCTGTGAAAAAAAAACTCAAACCGCTTTTAAGCAGTAATAGGCTTTAAAATTGGAACGTTTTCAGGATTTGTTTGTTAGGATCTTTCCAAACACTATAAAACGTTAAAGATATTATCATTCATAGCATTGGTATCTTACCTACGAAGACAATCGCTAACTCACCCACCGGTTTCCACCGATAGGTCTAACTCAAGCCACGTTTCCAGAATACGGATAGCACTATAGTGCGCCTGATTCAGATCGGCCGTTGAATCGCAATGAGATCTATGATATCCGATGGATTCGATAAGTGCAAGAAACTGATATTATACGTGTCTGAGAGATGCAAGCTGAATTTAGAATTCGCAATTTGTTTGGCGATATTGAGCCAATTGTCAAGTCAATATCGTTAGATTGTGTTTGGACTTTCCCAATCGGTTTTGTAAGAGTATAATATACGACGTGAACACACTTTGACTTTTTAGAATGTTAAATGTAGTGTGTTTTTCTTTATTGGTAAGAATTATCTGTAAAAATTACAGAAATACTATTATTAGTTATAGTTACGGAGGTAGAATACTACTACATATTCAACAATAAACAAAATCCAGATCATCCACTAATTTCACTAATTCCACTATTTAACCAAAAAATTTAGTATTATCAAAAAGAAGTCAATGTTGTAAAAATCTTTGAAAAAAAAATGTAGCTTTGACTGTTAATAACTTGGTAACCCGTCATTGCCCAGGTATAGTGTAAAAGAAAAAAATGATCGTAATAATACGTAGAATATGTGGTATTCGGCTTCGATGAGCCTTTTTTTACACCCGATATGTGGGAATAACGTAAAGTTTAGTTTTATTTTTGTTTAAATAACGTTATTTCGTGACTTGGTATTAGAAGATCTAAGATTATTTTGTCAGATTGTCAGTTTGAAGTGGATGTTTAAGATGTAAAGACGTACGATTGTATCCGCTATAAAATTATAAGAAATATAAAGATAACCAATTTGTTTTCAGTGCAAAATCCCATATGTATGCGCTATAAATCGCAATAATTATTATCATGGCCTCAAAAAAAAAAAAAAACTTTTGTTACAAGATACCTAATACATTTGCAAAAGACACATCCAGATCTTAGTCAATTTAAAAAAAAAACCTAACCCTCTCAACTTTTACTAAACTTTCCTTTACCTGAAGGTTGTCTAGAAGAGATCGCTTCTAGCGATAAGACCGCTTAAATTGTACAATTATAAATTTATGTTTTATTTGTACTGTTTGTTTTGCGTGGTGTGCAATAAATAGTATATATCTTTTTATTTACCTAACAGGGAATCGAACGCTTTGTATTGAAACTGGATTTGTCATCATTATGTACAAATCGGTGTAATATACGTGTATTATATGAATGTAATATCGGTTATAGTTTTTTTTTTGTAAGTTGAACATTTTTTCTTTAAGCAACTATGACGTTAATTCAGAACTTTTTAACCAACTTAAGTTTATTACAACAACAGCCAATCTAAGCTAGTAGTATAACACCAAAAGTCGGAGGTCAGTAGGTGACAGTATATTAGGCAGAGGGTTGCAACTTCGGAACGTATGCGCGTGCGTGACTCCCGAATTCCAGTCAATTTGAATATTTAAGGGTCCAACTTGTACATATCGCGTCATATACCATTGAAGCGATTAACTGTTGGCTGGTGGAGTGGAGTGGAGATGGTGGAGGGTCATTTCTAAACTCATAATGTTAGTTGTTAAAGATAGGAAACTACGCTCCAGCTGTAAGTTAGTGGAGGGTGCATTTGAATATACATTTAATCAAAACATAACAACATTACATATTGTCATTAAGAGCAGCTGATTACCTGGTTGCAAGAAGTGTTCTTTAATCCCTTAGCCTATGGAAATAAGACACAATGGAACTCCACCACGCGAGCCCAGTGCGGATTGGTGGAAGGGTGATGATGTAAGGCCAGTATCCTTACTCTCAGATACATTCAAGCCGCCTTAAGGCCTCCGACAAGGCATTATCACTAGTAGCGATATTAGCCAGGACCAACTTTAAACATGCCATTCGATGATACCTTTAGTTTCATCTCATTTATAACAAGCACGGAGACGGTACTACAACACCCCGACCCGATACAATATAGAAAAAATCGTTGCCGACATTGATCGACCGGGGATCGAATCTGAAACCTCAGAGATAGTGACGTCAAGTCCGCCTTCCTTCAAAAAATTCAACTGAGTTAATCGGAAATTAAACTCCACAGTAGCTAGCTATATCACAAGTACAAACCTCACTGTACACGAGTTACACGAGTTAAGATCTTACACCTTAAGGCATACATAAGTACTACAACTGTTCACATATCTGATCTCAACCGCGGTCTTAAATCGACCCATGTGAACGCCACGTTCCTCGCCGCGTTCTGGCTGTTCCGTCCGGAACATTTCCCGGAGCGTTTCCCGGAACGCTGTCCGGAAACCGGAACATATTGCCGCCCGCCTAATGGATCGAGAGATGATAAATATCGCGGTTATTATTATCGAACCTTTCTTGAGGTTATGGATTTTTGGCTTATAAAACTGTCGGGGTTCCGATTAAATGGATGACCTTTTGTAAGATCGTAGCTTTGCCGGATTTTGTACTTGGATTCTTGGAAAGAAAGTAAACGCTCGAATGAACCACTTGATAGAAATAAGAAGGAAGTAAAGTTGATATATTAAACTGACTATTCAGAATGTTGTAGATCTGTTATCGATAGTATGATACTTTGAATAGAATTAGATGTCTTTTTATTATTTTGGTAACGATTCAGAAAAATAAAGTGCTTTTATTATTTGAAACCTCTATGTCTCTTGATTTAATTTTAAATCAAGTATTTTGACATTCCATTTCAAATAAAAGGGTTAGCCTTTTCATTCTCAACGTAATTGGCGTTCAGCTGACCGAATATTAAATAAGTCGTGCAGAGAATCCCCAAAGCATATGACAGTAAATTCATTCTTTATAAAACCCCATAATTTTTTATTGTAAGTTTCTTGGGGGCCTATCACGAAAGTGTATCTTTTGTTCGGTCGTAAAAACCTAACAAATTAAAATGTACAGTCTCATGTGTCAATCCTTTGATAAAATATGACCAACTCAATCTAGCCCTGTAAAAACCCGACTGTTTTCAATTGTTCATAAATTGTCAAACCTTTGATACAGGGGAATTAATGTTTTAATTTTATCGGATAATACGACCGATCGAACGATGCGCTTTCGTATTCAGGCATCCTGGATATTAAATTTTCTACTCAGTCTGGTGTCTAAGATAAAATTACACTCAAAACCAAAAAAACGAGGAATTTAATAAACTTTTGACCACAAACAAATTCACAATCATATTATTGGCTTAATTTAGGTAGTAATTACAGAGTAATGATTATTGTGAACTCACCAACGCTGATGAATTGAGGAATGATGAGAATTAAACCCACGTCTCGACTGGTCTTCCGACTTCGTCTAGTTATTCAATCCAAGGTTCGCTCAGCCCCAAGTCATGTTTTACACGTTACTATATGAACAAGTACACAACTTGCCAAACTTAGATCTACGCTTCTCTAAACTACTACAAGCCTTAAGTTTCCTATAAACGTACTAACAAGTTCGTCTTAATATCTTAGCCAACAAGAACATTGTGGTCGGGGCTTTACCATGTTTGTTTCTATCAAAGGTCACAATGTTCTTTGATAAGATACAGAGGTCTGAATTTTGTTGGAATATGCTTTCCTTCTGCATATAAAATGTTAGTAATTTTTATAATTATAAATAGCTATATTATAGTCAGGAAAACAAGACATGTTTTGTTTGTACAAAGATGAGCCAATGACAAACTACTTCAATACTGACAAACTAATTCAGATGTAAAATTAAATTGATATTTAGTTTTGTATGAAAATAAAATGTGTCAAATTATCAAAACTCGTAAAACAAATGTTGTTGTGTATGATGTTAGCTATCTAGTCGTGCGAGGTTGTTGATTTATTTCACATAAACCTGTATATTCACTAGCTGTTGCCCGCGACTTCGCTCGCGTGATCTTTAGTTTATTCAATTCCGGTTTCCGGTCGGGTATGGTCCGAGCCTACCGTCAGGGTCCCTGCTGAAAACCAGCGTCGTGATACGTCCCTGACTGTCACGTCAAATGCTGAGCGGGGCCTTTTTGACACATATGTCTTTTTATTATCCTGTAAATGTTTTTTTTCTTTTGTATTCTGTGTGTGTCAAATAAATCTTTTTCTATTCTATTCTATTCTATTCAATGTATCTCACAGGATCATTTATCGGAGATAAAAAGAATCCTATTTGTTATCCAGATCATATTCTCTAAGTATGCAAAATTTCATCCAAATCCGTTCAGTAGTTTTTGCGTGAAAGTGTAACAAACATCCATCTATACTTACAAACTTTCACATTTATAATACATACTAGCTGACCCGGCAAACGTTGTTTTGCCATATAAATAATTTTTAAGTAAAAATGTTAAGGGTGGACAACCCTTATCACTAAGGGGTAAAAAATAGATGTTAGCCGATTCTCAGATCTACTCAATATGCTCACAAAATTTCATGAGAATCGGTCAAGCCGTTTCGGAGGAGTACGGGAACGAACATTGTGACACAAGAATTTTATATATAAGATTAGTAGGATGCCTTAAATCTCTTTCAAGAACTTTGGAATCTCTTTCTTAGCATTCTTTATGTAAACTAAAAGGAAGATACTTAAATAAGATTTTGAATTCTTATGAGGCTACCTATAAAAATATGGACATTTCTGTTAATTTTACTCGTTTTCAGAAAAAGCCTAAAAGGTTATTTTTTTATTTATTTAAACTTCATTGCACAGGTGAGTACAATTGGCGGACTTAATGCTATACAGCAATTTCTACCAGTCAACCTTGAGGTAATGCAGATAATGTAGTTTGTGGCGGAGCATAAAGTAATCTAACATTCAAGTCTGCTTGTTAAACTTAACACTACATACTAATATGCTTACGTAAATAATCATGCACAGAATAGATACATATATATGTTACAGGAAATGTATGAAATCCGTCATTGTATACAATTCCTAGGAATTGTATAGAATTCCTAAAATCATCCGGAAATGTGTGATGTAAATTATATTAGACACATTTCCTAGACAGCAATCGGAAATGTACTATATTTAAGATTTCAATGAATACGCGTGGACATGCGGTGCTTTGAGCTTTAAATGAAAATATAGTAGGTTTTGTGATAAACGGGCCTTAAGAATTAATAAATAAATGATTTATTAAGCTTAAATTAGTATATTATACCTTTTAATTGTAACTTGTTAGTCTCAATGAGAGCCTAAATAAAAACTTTATCTCTAAATTATCAAGCAGTATGAAGTGTTTTTTTTAATATAACCTAAAATTGGACATCATCACATTGCTCTGATCCTAACTAAGGTTAGTATCTAAATCACTAGTGTTATAGAAATCAGAAACAACGACGGTACCACAACACCCAGATCCGACCCAATATAGAAAAGTTCATTTTCTACATTGACCCGACCGGGAATCGAACTTGGAACCTCAGAGATGGCCCGGCGTGCTCGCCTCTCGGCTACGGAGGTCGTCACACATTATAATTTTTAAACCGAAAAATTGAAAAGCTTCATATTCATTATGACATTCTGTAACAGCTAAGCTACTTTTTACACTGTATAAAACTAAGTTGGCGCCGATTACGCATTCGTCCCAAAACTATCCTATTTGATTAAGCACTTCAAGTTTTATGGGGTCAGCTGGAGCGGTCTGATGGAAGCCAAAGTTCCACGTTAACAAAATAGATACTTTGTTGGTAGTTTGCCTTGATTAAGTGGTCGCAACTTGTTCGTTAAGCTATTTTAGGCTTAAGGCACAGGGCAGATAGATGAGCCAGTTAGGTGTCATTAAACTATCAGTCTGTTAGACGAAGGATTTTCGATTCTTTTTTTAGGGTTCCGTACCCAATGGGTAAAACGGGATTCTATTACTGAGGCTCCGCTGTCCGTCTGTCTGTCTGTCTGTCTGTCTGTCACCAGGCTGTATCTCATGAACCGTGTTAGTTAGAGAGTTGAAATTTTCACAGATGGTGTATTTCAGTTGCCGCTATGACAACAAATACTAAAAAACAGAATACAATAAATCTTAAAGATGGCTCCCATACAACAAACGGGATTTTTTTTGCCGTTTTTATAGAAAATGGTACGGAACCCTTCGTACGCGAGTCCGACTCGCACTTGGCCTGTTTTTTTAATACAAAATGTTTTTTTAATAAATAAATAAATATTGGACAACATCACATACTTTGTTCTGATCCTAAATTACGTAGCTAAAGCACTTGTGTTATAGACATCAGAAACAACGACGGTACCACAACACCCAGACCCGAGACAATATAGAAAAGATCGTTTGCCACATTGACCTGACCGGGGATCAACCCGGAACATTATAATAATGACGAGTGTTTTACGCACCTTCTTTTAGATTCTGGTTCAAAATTTGAAACCAAAGGTAGTGTAAAATATTTTAGCACGTGTAAAGGTTCTTTAATAGTTTCAACAGTTTTTAAACATTAAACATTGTTGATAATTATGCATATCTTCTTAATGAAATCTTTGTGTTACAATATGGGGTTCTAAAAATAAATTTGTCAAGTCATTAATAGAGTAATAATCAAATTAACGGGAAACAAATAAGTTATAATTTTCAACCGATATTAAATGGCTAATGAAATAAGTTATAATTTTATCCAATAACAAAAAGGAGATGGATCTCAATTTAACTGTATGTTTAGGTACTTACCATTTTTTTTAAATACCTTTTTTCTTTTTAGTCATTTTTTTAAGTATTTCTTTAACATAAAATAATTATAAGCTGTTCAATGTTTTCTGCGCCGTTCGAAGTTCCCGTTGTTTTGAAGATACCACTCCATATTAATGGACGTATCAAATGAGAGCTATTTAATTTAAATCAAATTAAGACGTCCCGAAGTTTGAAAGGATCCGTAGTGCGGGTCTCGTTTGAGATTGTTTACTTCACAAGTTTTGCTCGTCAGTTATACCTACATAGTTATTGATTTATAGTTACTAGAATTAGATACTATAGTTGGGACATGATAGTAAAATTATAATTTATGTAAATTAGGATATTATTGAGATTTTTTTTAAAAATTGATAGAATCAGGCGTTACTTTGCGGAAATCCATAACTAAATAATTATGAAAATGTAATTATTTTGCTTACAACTTCCGCTTAATTACGCCGGCATAGGAACCCCAATTACACCACCTGTAACCCACAATCTGAGGACAAACACAGGCACATGCAAGGAGCACCGCCCTCCCTCCCTCAAATCGCATGCGAAACAGACGAATGCAAAAGTTAGTACCCAACACCGACATAAAAACCTCGACGCGTATTTCGCCACTTCACGTGGCATCATCAGGAGAGATGTTGTCGCCTCGGCTGCGCTTCGACGACTTAGAGATTTTATTTGTTCTGCTTTTACATCTAGTTATTTAATATTTATTATTTTCAATGTATTTTGACCTTATTTTGTATTTAAACCGCATTTCACTTTTAGTAAAAAATGCCGGGCAGAAAGTTCTAGAATCCATGCATGTAGGTTATTCAAAGTGCAGCGTTGGACATCTAGGTACCTACCTACAAAAAGAACGGATGACTTGGTAAGCGTTGTAGGAAGCAGCTGGATGCAGGCCGCTTCCATCCCCCACTCTAGAAGTCATTTTTGTAGGCTCAGCCCCCTAGCATGACCAACGAAACACGATATGATATAGCGATTTATCGATACCTGCAACTGTCTAAATATGAAATTTTATCAAAACAGCGAGCATGAACGTGACGTCACTGGCACGCGGCTATGTTATAATATTTTGACAGTTGGGTGTCGATAAATCGCTATATCATCCTAACATATCATATCGGGTTTTGTTGGTCATGCTAAGGGGCCATCTGTAGCTATGTTTAGCAGTCCTATGGCTAAAATGACCGGACCAAGAATCAAACCTTGGCCTCAAAGTTAGTTGCTTTAAACAGATCAGCTAGAAATGCACCTTAAGAAAACAGCAAAATATTTCATCATTTATTATTAAGTTTCTACAATACATTTACGACCTCCGTGGCCGAGAGTCGAGCACGCCGGACTTAAAATGGCGCCGCCATCTCTGACGTTCCGGGTTCGATCCCTGGTCGGGTCAATGTAGAAAACGAACTTTTCTATATTATCTCGGCTCTGGGTGTTGTGGTACCGTCGTTGTTTCTGATTTCTATAACACAAGTGCATTAGCTACTTACCTTAGGATCAGAGCAATGTATGTGATGCTGTCCAATATTTATTTTTTTATTTATTTAACATCCAAGAAAGTTGATACATTGTAACAAGAACACAAAGCTCTAACAACCTAAACTATTATTTACTCTAATCGCAACCTGTAATCAAATATTTAGCTCAGTTTTATTGCTACCAAGTACAAAATATCTGCCAATAAGTCAAGTTTCACTTAGGGGGCGGTACAGTCGTGACGTCAAGTAATGGCCACTCGTGAAATTATTGAGAGACAAATTTATCGCGCCGTGCATCGCAGCTACGTGGGTGGGCGAGATCTTAACCACTACTAGGGGTATTTTATCAAAAAGGGTACAATTATAATGGGATTTATTTATTTTACACTGGTGACGAGCATAAAAGTTTTAATTTTATAATAATTTTATTTAACCCTAGTTTTATATAAAATGTATTATTTTGGCACCATGCCTACGATTTACTTATTATTGTTAAACCGTGGAAATCTGTTATTAGCTGTATATTTTAAGAAACTAATAAGTATATTTAAACATAATTGTATCTCCGTTGATTTCCTCAATAAATTAAAAAAAAAATATTGCACAGGTGAGTACAATTGGCGGACTTAATGCTATACAGCATTCTCTACCAGTCAACCTTGAGGTAATGCAGATAATGTTGTTTGTGGCGGATTTTAGACAATATTAAAGGTTTGTTGTTATTATTAAATTGTTGACTTAAGTTGATGTTGTCATGCCATAAACTATAGCTGGGGCAAGATAGAAACATAATTTGAGCAAAAGAAAAACCGCTTTACTGTACCTACCTAATGCTTAAAAATAATATTTATATGTTAGTATGTAACTACATAGGAATATACTCAGTTTTCATTTCATTTCATTTTGAATATCATTATTCATTAATGAAGAAATGCAGTATAATACTTAATTCACCGACATTCCAATAAAGATCGAAGCTTTAAAAACCTTACATTGTCTTATTATAATTTTAATGATATTGCTTTGTTGACATAAATTATTTTTCTTTTCTGCCGATTGTATTGCCTTGGTGATACAAACCACATAAAATGTATTAATTTAGTAAATAAATATTGGACAACATAACATACATCGCTCTGATCCTAAGGTAAGTAGCTATAAAGCACTTGCGTTTTAGAATTTAGAAACAACGACGGTACCAAAACACCCAGACCCGGGACAGTATAAAAACGTTCGTTTTCTACATTGACTTCAATGGAATTGAACCCAGGACCTCAGAGATGGCGACGTCTAGTCCGGCGTGCTCGCTTCGCTACGGAGGTCGTCACATAAGGAACTAATAGCCTTGTGTGCATCACCCCTGCCCCAAGGCAATTTATAAAACATTTTTTTTTCCAAATTATCGTACTGTAAAATACAAACCGAGACATTAACTGTACCAAACACTTTTTTTAAAATTAAAAAAAGCTAAAAAACACTCTACGAGAAATACTTTCGAAGTCAAAGGCGATTAATTTAACAAAAAATGTGATATTGAGATTCTATTCGATTGTTTTAAAATAAAAAGCTATTTTCTTTGTCCTTTTTAAGTTTCTAATTGAAATGCTTGCTTTGACAATACGAATCATAATGCAAATAAATTAAGTATTCTTACAACTTTTTAATTAGTACGGAAAAATGTTTAACTGACGGCTTTAGGTTATGTTTAACCACGCAAAGTATATTAAGGTGGTAGAATTATTAATTTTGGTGGCAGAATTAATAATTAGTAATTTTGTTTAAATTTAAAAGCAAACTCTCCTATGCCGGGAATTGAATCCTGCTTAGCAGGAGGCTAAGTACGTTAGTGTTTTACCAATTAAGCTAAAGGGGCATACCCCGACCGGACGAAATTGGCCTTCTTAATTGATTATTACCACACTTACGCCATCAAGGAAACATACTTTAATATTTGCGAAGTAATTCGCTAAAAATAATACATAAAAATAAATTCATAAGATCTACGTTTTTATTTTAGTCCTACACCCAGAGAACTATATCAGTTGAGCAAATTTGAGGTTTTGTGTTGAGTTGTTAATTGTTTTACGGTGGATACGAAAGTGTTATTTTTCGCAAAACCAGACCTTTGTGATTGGAGTCAACGGAGCCAATAACTCATTATTGGCCCCGGTGACTCCGGTCCCATCTTGTGTCGTCTCTGCTCATCAGAAGATAACTGAGAGCGACCATATTCCGCCAAGTAGTGGTGCTAAGGCGTGGGTTAAAATATATTTTTAGGGTTCCGTACCCAAAGGGTACCGTTTTACCCTATTACTAAGGCTTCGCTATCCGTCTGTCTGTGTGTCCGTCTGTCACCAGGCTGTATCTTATGAACCGTGTAAGTTAGAGAGTTGAAATTTTCACAGATGATGTATTTCTGTTGTCGCTATAACAAAATATAATAAATATTTAAGGGAGCCCGCCCCCATACAACAAACGTGATTTTTTTACCGTTTTTATAGATAATGGTACGGAACCTTTCGTGCGCGAGTCCGACTCGCACTTGGCCGGTTTTGTTTCTTACTTATTACTTGAGATGCTGGTTTTATGAGCGAGGCTACTGTATTTAAATAAACTTTGTCAAAATTATTTTATTTAAGTTCTTTCTTGTCGATTGATAATGAAACTCTTGGTAAGGGCAAATGGAAGTTTGTTCAACCAAAATGCGGGCTGAGAATTAATTCAGAAAATAGGAATAGTATCGTTCCATTGTGTTTCTCCTTTTTGCTGATAACAGATGAAATACTTCGGATTTATCTAACATTTGGTGAGATAATCACCATTGTGTAGTTACTGTCACTTAGGACTACTGGGCGGTAACCACTAACTCTTAAAACAATCTCAAATCTGTCAAACATTATCATTTCTGCCAAATTTTGTTTGAAATGACGTACCAAAATTGACAGATTTGACAACTTTGAGATTGTTTTCAGAGTTTATGGTTATGGCCCTGGGCTTAATTTCTAGCATTCCCTGGCAATTCCTGGTTTTGTTATGAATGTATTATTTAACAAATAAATTAAAATCTCCAGCAATTTTTTTAAATTAACAAATACATTTAATATAAATTAAAATCTACAAATCTAAATGTATACTTTAAATCTGTACTGTTTGTTTTGTATGGTGTGTAATAAGGAGTATCTATCTATCTTTTTTAGAAAAAGCATGGCAACGCACATTTTCTACTTAACAAAATAAACATGATAATCTTTTAAACTTTCGCGTTGCATTATAACTAAAACTTATAATCAAAATTATGATTACTGACTGTTATGAGTTCCGATAGTAGTAATAAAAAATTCTAAACAAAAAATGTATGGGAATTTTTTTTATGAAAAGTGATTATTATGAACACAAAACGGTAGTAAAATCAAAAATAGGAACAAAAGTCTTATATAGAGCCAATATAGACCCCCCGTGATTATAAGTTTTAGTTTAAATAAACATGATTAAGAATATAAATAAATAATTTAGCTAATAGTAAAGCAACTATTTTGTTTTACATATCCGACTATTGTTAATTAATTATGGCATTAAAGATAAATTCCTAAATGAAAGGCAGGTTCCGTGGCCAACCAAGGTTGGGCGACAGCAAATAAATAACGGTAATGACTATGCAAGCCAGTTAAGAGAAACTTCAATAGAGGCTGTCTTATCTTTATTTTTAAGATTTAGGCTTTCTTAAATAAGATTGTAAGAAAATAATTTTATAAAATACACTTCTTTACTAGTTTCATTACAGAATAGTATTTCAAACTCTATTTTTACATACTTTTAATTTCAATGTTGTATAAATTAACTTATTAAACACAATGTAATCTAATCTTGGTATAGTCTGACCTATTTCTAGGTGTTGATTCGATCGATGTGCCACTTTGTAAGTTGGAGTTAACCGGGTGACAAAACAATAATTTGATACCATCGAGCTGATCTGATGATGAAGTTGGTAAAATAAATTGAAATTGAAACAGATTTTTTTCCTATAATGTAATTTACTTTCCGTTGTAGTTTAAAACTGTGATACGGCAAAGTAATATTTCTCAGCTTAGTATTGTTTTAAATTAAATAATTTATAGTTCTATACATAAATAGTCAAAATCTGCGCGCGAGTGCACCCGAGCGCACGTAATCTATTCAGCTCCGTATTTTTTTATTGTTTATAGTGGTAAAAAGTGGATTATTCTATTCAAAAAATATACCAAGGGATTTGTTTTAAAAAACGTTAAAATTTGTGCTAAAATTGTGTATCAAACAAAGTGTCCTTAGTGTTTTAAAAGCAGTTCGAACATATTCAAAACCAAGCTATCGAGTGCCGTTTTTGTGTGACTCATCGAGTGACCGCGTTCAAAAACCCAACATTACCTTATTTGGTCATAAAACGATTCATGCAAACTATAACAGAACCATCCGTACAGAATTTTCATCACTTGTCATTGCTGTCACCGTAGCGTGGAGGATACAACGACGGACCGAGCTCGCGCTCATCTTCCCAAGAATACGAGTTCGAGTCATACTTAAACCATTATATTTTTTATTTTGATTTCTGACAAAATAAAATAAAATCCATTTTTTTTTTCTTTTTTCTTATTATCATCATTAATTTTTCATATAAATATATACATATATATATTTATAAAATGGAGAATGTGACAATTCGCAACAAAATGCCAAGATCAAGATCGGAATTAGACCTATCGAGACTTTCCCAACATGTTTTGAATTCGACGATATTAGACACGACTATGTTAAGCATACAAAGTGAATCTCAAATTATCGATACATCAAATTCTGAAGAATACATAAGAGAAATTGCTACATTAAAATATTCATTGGAGAGAGCAGACCAAGAAATAAACAATCTCAGTTTAGAAAATATGGAATTGAAAAAAAGATTAAAAAATCAAGAACAACAAATTAAATTATTGAAAGCAATCAGTAGTGACTTCGGACATAAAAACACAAAAACAACTCCAGTACGACAAAAAATTATGCATATAAGCACTAATGTAGCGAGAACATCTCCTTTACACATGAATAAGTCTGTTATATTCAATAACACTACACAAAATAAGCCATATAACAACAATACAGTCGAAGAAACGATTTCATCGAGCAATATAAATAACGACACATCAACAAATTGCACTGATAACACCAAGGACATTAAAACACAGTCCCAGATTTTCATCCTTGGCGACGATCAAATTAAAGGATTATCAAAAAAAATACATAATAGCCGAAATTGTGTTTTAAACGATCCTTACACAATTACTACTACGATGAAGACAGGAGCGACATGCACCCAAGTTTTAAACTCCTGCGAGAATATAAAAGCAACTCTCCGGAAAGGCGACATAGTGGTGTTGGCTACTGGATCTAACGACAAAAATCCTTATGGTTTATTATCAGAATTAGGAACAGCGCTGTATAAACTAAGAGATTTCAATGTATTCGTTGTAAATGTTCTTGATAATCCATACCTAAACACAAATTTGCTAAACTATAATATTGAGATGCTAATAAAAAATTATAACAATTGTAAATTTATACAGATAAAAGATAGTAAGATGTATTTACAAGAATTATGCTTTAAAATTAATATTGAAATCGATTATTTACACTATAAAAATGAGTATCTCGCGCCGCAAAAAGTAAAATCTTTATTATATCAAAATATAGGCCCTACACACACAAATAAATTATCTGAGATACAAAATGGAAAAATATATAAAAATAACAAACATGCGAAGCAAACATTAATACCATATTATTTTCCTAAACTAACACGTAAGTCAAGTAATCGAACTGATTTACAGTTTTTTCGTTCCGAAGACTCGACTGACATTATTCCACCAGAATATTGCTAGCATCTTGAGCAAGCAGGATTTATTCGAGGTAACACTAAATGAGCTGAATAAAGAGCTGGGCAGTGTTGATTTTATTTGTTTTTCTGAAACTTTTATAAAGAAAGGCTCTGAAAAAAATCTACACATTGACAACTTTAAATTAGTCGCTTCCTTCTGTAGGGACGAACGTAGAGGTGGCACCTGTATTCTAATAAAAAATGATTTAGACTTCAGAAAAATAGAAATTTCTCAGGCTATGCCTTTTACATTTGAGTGTTGTGCAGTGGAAGTTATACAATACAGCCTCATAATTGTATGCATTTACAGAACTCCAAATTCAAAGCTAGATGTCTTTCTGCAACAATTTCAGTCTCTACTGAATGTTTTATCAAAAAAACATAATAAAAAAATTATATTATGCGGGGACTGGAATATAGACATGATGCACAATAATAAACACACTAAAGGTCTAAAAAGTCTACTAAGCAATTACAATTTTATAAATCATATAAATAATCCCACCCGTAAAAACGCTTGTTTGGACTTGATCACTAGCAATCTGAATCAAAATATTGAATCTAAAATTCATTTGTTGTGTTTGTCTGACCACGAAACAGGTCAAAGTGTTTCTTTTGAAGTTGATAGAGATCCTAAATACCAGAAAAAAGTTAATTGTTGGTTTGAATATAGGCGTGATATGTGTAAAGACAACATCAAAAAATTTGTTGACTGTATCGCAGCCTTATCATTTAGTGAAGTATATCATGAAAGTGATATTAATGACGCTTTCAAATGTTTCCATGATCTCATTATTCTTTTCTTTAATCTGTGTTTTCCACAGATCAAAGTAAAAATCGTTAAAAAACCACTCAAAAATATTTGGCTTACTAAAGGTATCAAACGTTGCTGCATTCGTAAAAGACAGCTATACCTTAAATATCGATTATCTGCAATTAACAAAAATTTAACTAAAAAACACTACCAATACTACACAAGCATACTAAAAAAATGTATACAACAAGCGCAAAAAAATACAAATACACAATATATTGCAAAATCAAAAAATGTGTGCAAAACTTCTTGGGATATACTAAAAAAATACACGCAAAACGTAGACTTTAAAAATGACATCCAAAAATTAAAACTAAAAACTAAATATATTGATAATCCCCAAGAAATAAGTGACGAATTTAATAATTATTTTATAAACTTGACTAATAAAACTCCAAATGACAAGGAAACTCAACATAACGATGCATTACATAATATACCATTTCACCATAAAAGTATATATTTATCACCAATTAATGAAAATGACATATTTAAAATAATTAAGGAACTTAAAAATACTAACTCTACAGGCTATGACGGTATCAACACAAATATTATAAAAAAATGTGCTATCTTTATTTCTTCCCCCATAGCTCACCTCGTAAATCTGTCAATCGAACATGGTTTGTTTCCAAAGGAACTAAAACGATCCGTTGTGAAACCCTTGTATAAAAATGGCTCCCATAACGAATTAAAAAATTATCGACCCATTACTTTAATACCCATATTGTCAAAAATATTTGAAAAGGTTATGTACAATAAAATATCATCATTCATCTCAATGGAAAAGTTGCTGAAAGATGAACAGTATGGATTTCGAAAAAACAGCTCAACGACTCTAGCTTGTTTTCACCTCATTAAAGAAGTAACACAAAATCTTAATAACGAAATGCATACACTGGCAATATTTTTAGACATGAGCAAAGCATTTGACTTCGTTTCTCACAAATTGCTTCTTAAAAAATTGGAAAGGTATGGGATAAGAGGAACTGCTTTGTCCTGGATGGAAAGCTATTTGTCGGAACGTCAACAATGTATAGAAATCGCCCGGCTATCTGGTAATGTAAAAAATATATATTCTTCTTCCTACCGCTATAACCGTTGCGGTGTCCCCCAGGGCAGTGTATTGGGTCCTTTGTTGTTTTTGCTATATATAAATGACCTACCGAATGTTACAAATCAAAAGTGTATACTTTTTGCGGACGATACCACTCTTGTTGTCAAATGCAAAAAAAAAGAAGAGCTAGCCAACATTGCCAATATAAATCTTAGTAAAATAGTAACGTGGCTAAGACTTAATAATTTAAATCTAAATATTGACAAAACAAAATATATTAAATTTAAAGCAAAATTCATTAATGACGAAAAACTTGACATAAATTATGACAATTTGAAAGTCGAACATATTAATGCGACGAAATTCTTAGGTATAACCATAGACGAACTGTGTAACTGGAAAGACCATATCGACTCTTTAATAAATAAAATTGACAGATTCGTATATGCACTAAACAGAGTTAGGCAAGTAGCGTCTAAAGAAGCAGCGGTTATGGCATATCATGGATATGTTTCGTCTGCTTTACGATATGGTCTCATACTGTGGGGTAACTCGGTTGACATGCTTAGAGCTTTTAGGGTTCAGAAAAAATGTATTCGATCGATTTGTGGGGCTCATTATTTGGATAGCTGCAAGCCTTTGTTTAAGGCTTTAAACATTTTACCACTTCCCTGCTTGTATATTTTTGAAGTAGGGATTTTTGTAAAAAAATATACTCATTTATTTAAAAAGAATAAAGAGTTTAGTGGGTACAGAGGCAGAAAAGGCGAAAATTTAACAATTCCTCCCCAAAAGTTGGTATTGTACTCTAGAAACGTTTATTGTATGGCTATAAAAATATTTAATAAATTTCCAGATGAATTAAAATTACTAACACTTACGAAATTCAAAAATAAACTATTCAACTTTTTAAAGGAAAGAATGTACTATACAATTAATGAGTTCTTGAATGATAAAATTTGACATTTATATAATATTTTGACATAATTTTAATCTAATTGCATGTTTGAAATGTTGTTGCCATAAAGAATGTTGTACTAATTTTAAAACTGTAATTTTGACATTTAAATTCGCATAATAATCGACAGAACTTTTGTAATTAATACGTTGACATAATATTTGCACGTCGCATTGCGATAGAATATGCTGGAATCTATTGATATTACCTACCTTTGTACCATATTCTGGCAAATAAATGATTTATTATTATTATTTATTATTATTAACAATACTGTACACGTGACCATTACAATTATTCCTGTTTTATGAAGATATTCTTTAATAACGCAAGGTACCTACTACATATCGGTTTCGCTCGACGTAAAAAAAATACCTCGTGTTACGTCGTACTAGAGTATACATTTTGCGAGGGCTGTCCCTCAATACCCCTAGAAATAAATTTAGAAAACATCGTTTTCTTAATAGATCCAAAAATGGTATCTTACCCGCACCTTTCGCGTTTGAGATAAATCTCTGAGCCACTATGCCAACCAGCCCCTCAAGCATAAGCAACAAAGCATGATATGATATGATACGACTTAGCAATTTATCGACGCACAACTTTCAAAATATGGTAACATAGCCGCCATCTTGAACTTTTATCCAAACAGTGAGCATGTCCGTGCGAAATCACGGACATGCTCGATTATTTGATAAAAGTTCATATTTTGACAAAAAATATGCGATAAATCGCTATATCATATCATATCATATCGTGTTTTATTGCTCATGCTAGAGGGGCTGGTCGAATATTTTCATACAAAAATTTTCAACATTACCGCATCGCATTAAATTATGTAAGTAAATTAATTTTGCATCAGTTTATAGCCTAAAATCAGTCATATAGCTGACCGCAGCGAATATTGTGGCTGGAACAACGCGGGACTAAATGAATGACTAATGCTAAATATTTAGTACCGTCGTGGTAAACCAAGTTTGGTGAAAATTATGGTAATAACTAATCATGTGAATTTCAGTGTTCCTGGTTACTAATTTATGTCTTTAATTCATCATCATATCAGCCTGTTGCAGTCCACTGCTGGACATAGGCCTCCCCCAAGGAGCGCAACAGCGCACGATCTCCCGCCCTTTGCATTCAGTCGCTGCCAGCTGCCTTCTTCAGGTCATCGGTCCATCTAGCCGGGGGGAGTCCTACACTACGTTGGCCTAAGCGTGGTCTCCATTCGAGAACCTTCCTGCTCCACCTCTCGTCAGTTCTGCGACAGACATGGCATGACATTATTAATAAATAATTAAAGACATAAATCAATTTAAAGGGCGCTCCCGACTGGCCAGTCTGGATGTCTTTGAGAGGCCTACCTTTAAGCAGTAGACGTGTTATGGCTGAAATAATGGTTAAGAAATTAATTCTCGCCACTTTTGTCTTACCTATTTGAGCAATAAACATAAATATGCTTGGTATAATGGTGCTCTGAAGTTAGACAAAAAAAATAAAAAAAACAAGTATGAGTGGTGTTTGCGCCGAGAATCATGCGAAGATAATATCTTCATTAGTTAGTTTAGTTCAATTAACTATTTTATTTATATATTATATAAAATAGATAATTAAACTAAATTACAACACTACACATTACACTAAGTAGTACAAGTATGACACATGGTGTGTACCATGTATTTTTATTTATTTATCTGAATGTACTAAATTTATTGTATTACATCTAGTTTACTTCTAAACATCCCTTCTTTTATATTTATTTCAATAGTAGGCAGTCGACCAGTTCCCATTACATAACCAGTGACCATAACCATAACCCATCACTCGGAACATCTGTGCCTATCCACTTTTTATATTACGTCCAAGTCGGAACAAACATGTTTTCGCACAAATGTTCCTTGATATAATTCGTTTAGCTAAACGTACAGACACGTATCACCCCATAATACGCCGTATACACTCATAACATGTAAATTCGGGTGCTTCCAGAGAAAAAAAACTCTGTCTTAATGAAATATTCAGTAGGCAGGTTCGTAAGGGGGTTATATCAAAAGTTAGCGTGAATTGGGCGTGACTAAGGAATTATGTGGAGGCACCTCTTATCAGCACCTACATTTTGGCTGTTTCAGTAATATTTTTTATGAACATTGCATAAGTTTATAAGTAAGTAAATATTGTCTTAAAAATTGAAAGTGTTCTCTTGTTTACATTTGATAAATGCAAATTGTAATTCGTTTACAAGTACACGTAAAAATATTGCAAACGTGCAAGTCAAGATGATACCGAACAGGCAGTTCACATCACGAATATCACGATGCATAATTACACATTTTTAATCACATAATTAAGTGAATAAACTAAAATTTAAAAAGCAAATAAATGTCAAAAGCCGTTTTGACTTTGGACATAATAATGGTAGGTTTTTAAAAAGTTTCATATTTTGTTGTGTTTAACTTTAAACAAAATAACTTAAAGTATTTATGCACATCAGCAGGTCTGCAGTGTCTTCTCTCTTCGACTCATCGTCACCCAAAGATTATTCTGTGCCAAAAGTTAAATTTAATAAACACTTTAGAAAGACGTAAATCTAGATTCTGAACTTTACTTCCTGTGTTTTTATTTTGATCTAACAAAGAATATAATCATTCCTTACTCAAAGATTTTTAATACTTGAAAAAAATCGTCCGCCTCAGGTGGGATCCGAACCCACGTCCATCGCATACCGGGCGAGTGCTTTGACCACTAAGCTACCGAGACGTTAGTCAGCTCGAGGAAATCTTTCAAGTGGTTCTCGTTGTCAAAGCCAGCGTATTTTCTAATCAATGTTGCGGTATATACTACTACCGTCAACACCCGATAGAAATATTTTTACAAATATTTAACTTTTGGTAAATATCAGAAAAGCTTTAACAATTTAAATTTTTGTATTCAGCAATTACCGTGCTAGGTTTATCTAAGATTTTTAATACTTGAAAAAAGCACTCGGTATGCACCGGTATGCGATGGACGTGGGTTCGGATCCCACCTGAGGCGGACGATTTTTTTCAAGTATTAAAAATCTTAAATAAACCTACGAGTAGCATGGTAATTGCTATAATAAAAATTTAAATTCCTTACTCACTCTGAACACCACATCGCCTCCATCGTCGTTGGTCTATATGAAAACTTGCACACTAACTCCCGCCATTCCTCAGGAGTGTCGCAACTTGGCCCCACTGTTATCAGTTGTCATACACTCGGACGGAGTTTAAATAACTTTTTCTAGTACTCGTGGAAAATTCCCTTACGGGACCGAGTTCGCTTAAGTTATAGCCGCGACGTTGAATTTGGTTTTAAATATCTTTAGGTTTTGTGAAAGAGTGGTCTGTGTTAGTTTGGGTTACTCGTTTAGAAGTTGTGAAGTTTATTTTAACTGTAGCTTGGCTATTACTTTTTTAACGAAGTGCTTGTAGCTCAGCCGTGGCAGCGCTTTGGTAGACACACGCCGCTTTTGTTCTACAGGGTGTACAAATGAATGGGACACTCCTTAAAACCACGTGATAAGCTGGTCATATACAACAACTTTTCCTATGGGAGCAACATCGAAATCGTGATTTTATTTTCAGATGCTCCATTCGTTATCATCGAGGTATGCGAGTAAGTTTGTATGGGGAATTTGAAAAAAAACTATCGATTTCGATGTTGCTCCCATAGGAAAAGTTGTTGTATATGACCAGCTGATAACGTGGTTTTAAGGAGTGTCCTTTTCTCTTGTAAACCCTGTATTTTCACCATTATTTATTATCATAATAATTGTCTGTTTTACAAATAACTTGAACCTTAATGAGTGGGTTCAGTGACGTCATGTTTCAAGATCTTTTAGTTCGTTCTTTCGTTCGATTACACGTAGAAGACGTCATAACGTTGAAAAAAAAATGTCTTTAGCATTTTAAAGTACTCGTACTACATTTTTTTAACTTTTTTATTTAGATAAAAAGCAGCTGTTTTCGCTATAAGATGATTTTTGCAGTAGTCTATCGTAAGATACATAAAATTACTATCGTTATGAGAAATTACTGTTTGCTTGCACTGAATACTATAAAACGTAGTTTCGTTTTTTGTACCCATATTTTGTCCTTATTTTTGGAATTTGTAACTCGGTAAAAAGAAAATTAAATATGTGTATATTATTCTCTCGGTAAGATATCCCGGACATCAGCCTATATGAGATTAGGATGGCTCTCAAACAGCTCAGGAACAACAAGGCGCCGGGTGATGACGGGATTACCTCAGAGATTCTGAAAGCGGGTGGAACACCGGTACTGAAGGTCCTTCAGAAACTCTTTAACTCCGTCTTGCTCGAGGGAATAACGCCGGAGGCATGGAATAGAGGTGTGGTGGTGCTCTTCTTCAAGAAAGGAGATAACACCTTGCTGAAGAACTACAGACCCATCTCGCTTCTGAGCCATGTCTACAAGTTGTTTTCGAGGGTCATCACGAATCGTCTCGCACGTAGGTTCGATGACTTCCAGCCTCCCGAACAAGCAGGTTTCCGAAAAGGCTTTAGTACCATAGACCACATCCATACGCTGCGACAAGTTATACAGAAGACCGAAGAGTATAACTTACCACTATGCTTGGCGTTTGTGGACTATGAGAAGGCCTTCGATTCAATCGAGACTTGGGCAGTGCTACAGTCTCTACAGCGGTGCCATATTGACTATCGGTACATCGAGGTGCTGAAATGTTTATATAAAAACGCCACCATGACGGTCCGAGTACAGGAGCAGAGCACAAAAGCTATTCCTCTGCAGCGAGGCGTAAGGCAGGGAGACGTTATTTCTCCGAAACTGTTTACCGCCGCATTGGAAGATGCTTTTAAACTCCTGGAATGGGAAGGATTCGGCATCAACATTAATGGCGAATACATTACTCACCTTCGGTTTGCCGACGATATTGTGGTCATGGCAGAGTCGCTGGAAGACCTCGGTACAATGCTCGATGGCCTTAATAGAGTTTCCCAACAGGTAGGTCTTCAGATGAACATGGACAAAACAAAGATTATGTCGAATGCCCATGTTGCGCCTTACCCAGTACCAGTTGGGAGCTCTATTCTTGAAATTGTTGACAAATATGTTTACCTAGGACAAGTGATCCAGTTGGGTAGGTCCAATTTTGAGAAAGAGGTCAATCGACGAATCCAACTCGGATGGGCAGCGTTCGGGAAACTACGCAACATCTTCTCGTCCAAAATACCTCAGTGCCTAAAGACGAAAGTATACAACCAGTGTGTGTTACCAGTGATGACATACGGAACTGAAACGTGGCCTCTTACTATGGGCCTTATTAAGAAGCTTAAAGTTGCACAGCGCGCTATGGAAAGGGCTATGCTCGGTGTTTCTTTGCGAGATCAAATCAGAAATGAGGAGATCCGTGAACGAACCAAAGTCGCTGACATAGCTCGACGGATTAGCCGGCTGAAGTGGCAGTGGGCGGGGCACATAGCACGTAGAACTGACGGCCGATGGGGCAGAAAGGTTCTGGAATGGAGGCCGCGTATAGGCAAGCGCAGCGTAGGACGCCCACCCACAAGGTGGGCAGACGACCTGGTAAAGGTTGCAGGACGACGCTGGATGCAGGCCGCTTCCAATCGGCCGATCTGGAAGTCACTGGGGGAGGCCTATGTTCAGCAGTGGACGTCCTGTGGCTGAGATGATGATGATATTATTCTCTCAGCGTTCCTTAACTATGAAAACTTGGAGATTGTGATAAAACTGTGAAAGGGTTTCCGAGTGAAATTGAAGACAACGCCAACGAAGTTTAATAAATAATAATAATAAATATTGGACAACATCACATACATACATTGCTCTGATCCTAAGGTAAGTAGCTAAAGCACTTGTGTTATAGAAATCAGAAACAACGACGTTACCACAACACCCAGACCCGAGACAATAGAAAAGTTCGTTGTCTACATTGACCCGACCGGGGATCGAACCCGGAACCTCAGAGATGGCGGCGCCTTATATAGTCCGACATTATAGTTTACATAAAAATCAGGCCACATAACTTTATTGCCCATTTTACTTACCACAAAACCTTAAAATCCATCAAATCCATCCCTCTGTCACACAAAATTAAATTCTTCCCGCCGTGAGACCGATTAATGTTGATTAACATTTATAAATATTCATACGCCGATCCGCACAGATACGGTTAACCGTATTAAGCGGCGATCCTCTTTTTAAAAGGAGAATTAATGGCGCGCCAAAGTGCTAAACACACGTTACGATTCGTTGCTACCGGCCAGTGCTATCAAACTGGTCTGACTTCTACGTTAATGTTTGATCTTTGATGGGAAAATAAACACGATAGTTTAGTTTGAAGTAGTAAAAACTGGCCAAGTGCGAGTCGGACTCGCGCACGAAAGGTTCCGTACCACTATCTATAAAAACGGCAAATTTCAACTCTCTAACTAGCACGGTTCATGAGATACAGCCTGGTGACAGACGGACAGACGGACAGACAGACAGCCAGACAGACAGACGTACAGCGGAACCTTAGTAATAGGGTCCCGTTCTACCCTTTGGGTACGGAACGCTAAAATGAACTTTTCTATTGTCTTGAGTCTGGGTGTTGTGGTACCGTCATTGTTTCTGATTTTTATAACACAATTGATTTAGCTACTTACTTAAGGATCAGAGCAATGTATGTGATGATGTCAAATTTAACAAAAAAAACTTAACCATAGCATAATTATAAGTCACTTTAATTAGTCCAATGGGTGTACCTGTCCAGCCACTCTACACTCATTTTTCGCTTTAAAACATTAACTTCAGTGCTCTGAAAAATCTTTTTATTTTGAACTAGCTGTTACCCACGACTTCGCTCGCGTGTTCTTTAGTATATTCAATTTATCCTTAAGGAAATTTTAACCGGGATTAAAGTATCCAATATGATCCAGAATTTCAAATTATAAAATCAAAAAATCAAAATCATTTATTTCTGTAAATTGGCCATAAAAGGCACTTTTACATGTCCCAATTTTTTACCTACCACTGCTTCGGGACTATTGTGGGCTAGTGCCGAGAAGAAGCAGCGCAAGAAACTCGGTCACTATTGTCAGCCTCTTTTAAAAATAAATAAATATTTTACAAGATTTGTTGTGAGCTAAGCAGTTTTAAATCCACACATTTTTATCATTTATATAATCACTAACGGTGTAATAGCCCTTTTTCATTAGAGTCCTTTTAACATGCAATTTGAATTCATATACAGGCATTTCAACAATGGATTGTGGTAATTTATTAAAAAAACGAATACAATTGCCCATGAAAGAACTTCCTACCTTGTGCAATCTATACATTGGAACGGCAAGTTTATCTTTATGCCTGGTATTATACTTATGTATGTCATTTTTCTTAGTAAACAAGTGCAGATTTTTGCGAACATACATAATATTTTCAAAAATATATTGTGAAGCGACTGTAAGTACGTTAATTTCTTTAAATAGTTCTCTTAGCGAATCTCGGGGTCTAAGATTGTAAATAGCCCGAACAGCTCTCTTTTGCAGGACAAATATGGTTTCAATATCTGCAGCTGAGCCCCATAACAGTATGCCGTATGACATTAAACTGTGAAAATAACTAAAATACACTAATCTTGCCGTTTCAACATCAGTCAGTTGTCTTATCTTTCTCACGGCATAAGCAGCTGAACTAAGTCTTCCCGATAAAGCCTCAATATGAGCACCCCACTGCAAACGGGAATCTAAAGTTATTCCTAAGAACGTTGAGGAATTAGTCGTATCTAGTTGTTCATCTTTTACAATAATATGCGTTGAGACCTGTCTCACATTAGGCATTGTAAATTTAATGCATTTAGTTTTGTTCGCATTGAGCAAAAGATTGTTGGTAGTAAACCAATGCAATACTTGCGAGAGGGCATAATTGACATCATCGAAAGATTCTTGGCCCCTTTTGATTTTGAAAATTATTGATGTATCATCTGCAAACAATACCATCTCACATAGATCTTTTGTAAAGTAAGGAAGGTCATTTATATATATAAGAAACAACAGCGGTCCTAATATCGATCCCTGCGGTACACCCATAGTTAGAGGTGATCCGGAAGACTCAGCTCTATTTATACATACTTTTTGCGTTCTACCTGTGAGATATGAATTACCTTCTATCAGCGTGTAAAATTGCCCCCAAATCCGTTCAGAAGTTTAAGTACGCGTCATCATCTTCAGCATTATCATCATATCAGCCTGTTGCAGTCCACTGCTGGACATAGGCCTCCCCCAAGGAGCGCCACAGCGCACGATCTCCCGCCCTTTGCATCCAGTCGCTGCCAGCTGCCTTCTTCAGGTCATCGGTCCATCTAGCCGGGGGGCGTCCTACACTACGTTTGCCTAAGCGTGGTCTCCATTCGAGAACCTTCCTGCTCCACCTCTCGTCGGTTCTGCGACAGACATGGCCAGCCCACTGCCACTTCAGCTTGCTACATTTTTGGACAATATCAGTCACCTTGGTCTTATGTCGTATGACCTCGTTCCGGATCTTATCCCTTAATGAAATCCCCAACATAGACCTTTCCATAGCACGCTGAGTAACGTGTAGTCGGTGGGCCAACTTGACTGTCATGTTCCACGTTTCGGCTCCGTAGGCTAAAACTGGTAGGACGCATTGGTTAAACACCCGGCTTTTCAGGCACTGCGGCAGTGTCGACGTGAAGATATGACGCAATTTCCCAAATGCTGCCCAGCCAAGCTGCACTCTTCTGGCGATTTCCCGCTCGAAGTTGTCTCTACCGAGCTGTAGTACTTGTCCAAGGTAGACGTACTCTTGGACAACCTCGAGCGTAGTGCCCGCGACGGAAATTGGTTCCGGGATGACATGTTCGTTGAACATTAACTTAGTCTTGTACAAATACATCCCAACCCCTACACATCTCGAGGCAGCATTAAGACTTTGCAGCATTTTTTGCAAATCCTGCAGCGATTCTGCCATAATAACTATGTCATCGGCAAAGCGAAGATGCGTAAGATATTCGCCATTTTTATATTGATGCCCAGTCCGTTCCAATCCAGCGTCTTGAACACATCCTCCAGTGCGTTGGTGAACAGTTTCGGAGATATAACACCTCCCTGTCTAACACCTCGGAGCAGCTGGATGGCTTTTGTTTGGATAGGTAAGTACGCGTGATCCATTTAATCCATACTCACAAAATATTTTGAATTTTCAACCGACTTTAAAAACGAGGAAGTTCTCAATTCGACCGAATGTTGTTTCTAGAATTACGTTTGCAATATGTCATGGACTCGCTAGATGGCGTTGTACGCTTTTGACCCGCGCAAACACTTGGGGTTGCCGAAGTAGCTAAATTGGAAGCAAAAGTTTTTTTAATATTATTAGGGATTATTACCAAATTATCTAATTATCTAATTATCTAATTAAGTAACTAGTTTTTGGCAGCAATGCATTTATTTTGCATGCTCTGCGTTCAAATAAAAATATTCTGTTCTGTTGCTCCCACGTTGAATATTATATTACCTTACGCAAAATGGTGGAACTCCTATTTTTTATTAGATTTAATGTAATTTTTATTCATATCAATAGCTGTAGTTTCCTAAAAAAAAATAAAAAAAAATTGGGTTACAGTAAAGTAGATACAATTATGGGATAGGTACATACATTATAATCTTAAAATGCTTAATGAAAAAATCATAAATTTTTTTATGCTATTTTTCGAGGAAAACACTACAATACACTTTAATAAAAACATAACTCTCGTTTGGCAGTCGGGTAAAAAACCAAAATATAGTAAATAGTATTGCGGGAAAAACTCGCTTGCGTACTAAGACTTAACGTAAGTTATCATTGACCCGACAAAGACGCCGCCAATGTATAGAAAGTTATTTATAAACCTCATACCTACTCTTGATGCTCCTAAAAATATGGTTAAATGAAAGATGGCTTGAATGGACTGTAAATGCTTATATTTTCATGGCATTACAAATTAATTAGTATAAACACAGCGTGACGCGTTTGTACCGTAACCGGAAGAGAGCAAAAAAATACATTATTATAAAACAAATGACAGTTTTAAAATATTAAAAGTAGAAAACTCTAAGGAGTTTTTATTATGTCATGAACAAATATTACAATTAGTTTGTTAGGAAAAGTAAAAAAAGAACAAAAAATGGCCTGTTTTTTTTTTAAAGGTGATTGTTCTGATTTCTCTGATATTTTTAGGCGCTCTTTTAAAATATTTGTAATTCAAATGTAACCTTATATATGTCGCAAGGAACTCAGGGAAGAGAAATGAAGATATTAGGGAATGAATTCGCGGAGTCTATCGGAGCGTATCTAGGATACCACGAAATCACGGAAGATGACGAATATTCTTGTTATTTACATCTTTTTACTAAAAATGTTTAGTTATATGTCGTTTCATTAAAACAAATCTAGTAAAAAAATTAAAGAAAAAAAAACTTTTTTAAAAACAAGCTTTTATTATTTGTTAATAAAATAAACTAAAAAGTTAAAAATAAATTTACCTGATGAGAAAAAATACCATTATATAGGTAGCATTTAAAAAAATAAAAGCGTGTTACAATTTGATGGAACACTAAAGAACATTTAGGTTATACACCATTTTTTTCTTCTGCAATCACAATTGTAACACGCTTTTATTTTTTTTAATGCTACCTATATAATGGTATTTTTTCTCATCAGGTAAATTTATTTTTAACTTTTTAGTTCATTTTATTAACAAATAATAAAAGCTTGTTTTTAAAAAAGTTTTTTTTTTTTTTTTTTTTAACTTTTTAGTATTTTAATTCGAGATTTTTTATTCATGTTGTTCCCACGAGTATAGGATAAAAACGGTCCATTCCCCAAGGGGTCCATTGTATAAGGGCTTCAGTACAACAGGGTTCGCCCTGGTACCCTGAGACGCAACGTTAGCGATATGAAATGTTTTTACACCCTCATACCATTCAGCCCTCGGCACGTGCTCACTTTGGCATTGGGTCATCCATCTAATCAGTCAGAAATAATTCACAATTAAAACGGAACGAACTTTTTCCCCAAATTTGTTGGAGATGCATATTCACGCCCACCAAAATACTCGTCAAGACGAATCAAACGAGTCCAAACTCGATGGGGTTGCGTCGTTTGATTACGGAGTTCCTATGGCCACGTTTCAGCTCCATCATCAGACCCTGGTTACCATCTATTATCAAAGTTCTCGTCAAGACGAATCAAACGAGCCCAAACTCGATGGGGTTGCGTCGTTTAATTACGGAGTTCCTATGGCCACGTTTCAGCTCCATCATCAGGCCCTGGTTACCATTTAGCACCAAAGTACTCGTCAAGACGAATCAAACAAGCTAAGACTCGATGGATTGCGTCGTTTCTTAACTGAGTTCCTATGACCACCTTTCAGCTCCATCATCATATCAGACCCTGGTAACCATCTTAACACAAAGTACTCGTCAAGACGAATCAAACGAGCCCAAACTCGATGGGGTTGCGTCGTTTAATTACGGAGTTCCTATGACCACGTTCTAGCTTTATCATGAGACCCTGGTTACCATCTAGCACCAAAGTACTCGTCAAGACGAATCAAACAAACTGCGACTCGATGGGATTGCGTCTTTTCTTTACTGAGTTCCTATGACCACCTTCCAGCTCCATCATCAGAACAGACCCTGGTAACCATCTTAAAACAAAGTACCTACTCGTCAAGAAGAATCAAAGAGCCAAAACTCGATGGAGTTTTGTCGTTTCATTACAGAGTTCCTATGACCACCTTCAGCTCCATCGCCAGACCCTGGTTACCATTGAAAAACAAACTACTCTGCAGGACGATTCAAACGAGCCCAAACTCGATGAGGTTGTTTCGTTTCATTGTGAAGTTCCTATGGCCACCTTCCAGCTCCATCATCAGATCACCACCATTTCATCATAATATTGCATTGTCACGCGGTTTACACATGCATGCAAAATTTCAGCTCAATCGGTAACCGGGAAGTGGATCAAATTTAACTTGCAAGATTTGATTACAGACAACGGGACAGGTGAAACTAAAAAAAATAAAAGCTTGTAAAAAGACAAAAAAGCGGACACTCAAAAATAATAAGATTCTGGTTATATGCCTACCATTCATAATTTTGTAAAAAGTTCTAATTAACATATAATTATTTCAAATTTCTGTCTCGTATACGTGTTTAATTAACAAAATATTTTCTTGAGTTTGTATCCTTTTGTGAGCTTATAAGTAAGAAGCATGTCTAATTGTCTACTCTACATCATTGTCTTGCTATATTTTTCTTTCTGGGTAAACCTTGTATTGTTCTATTTAGTTCAAGTGAGTCGCGTGACTCTTTGGAAGGTATTTTGCGACTGTGAGTACTTTGATATACAGGGAATAACCTCAAAACTCTTCAAAACAGGACTACAGAGCTTGGCGGTTGCGGGTTTGAATCCCGCAAGAGGCAATTTTTTGTTGTTTGTTTGTGTGATGAGCACGAGCATTTGTACCTAATTCATAGATATTTATAAACATATTTAAGTATGTTTATCCTTTATCTAGTACAATATATGCTTTGGGGCTAGCTAATTGGTGTGATTGTGGAAACAATTTATTTATTATATTATATCACCTGAAAATACTAGGGCAGGATAGTTAACACAGTCTATTTCACTGTAAACACACCGCATCTATTAATAATAGTGGTCTATCCCATACACAGGTATGGGCAAATACATATGGCACAGGCCAAATACTGCGATTTTTAAACGATGCCGTCAAAACTGGTAGGTTTGAGTTATGGCGGCAAAAGAGAAAAACCGGCCAAGTGCGAGTCGGACTCGGGCACGAAGGGTTCCGTACCATTATCTATAAAAACGGCAAAGCAAGCAAGCGGCAAGACAGACAGACAGACAGACAGACAGACAGACAGACAGACGGACAGAGGAGCTTTAGTAATAGGGTCCCGTTTTACCCTTTGGGTACGGAACCCTAAAAATAATATCCTAAAAAATAACCCTCGTTTGGCAGTCGGGTAATAAGGACTACATGGAAAAACCCGATCTTGAGTTAAGATTAGAATGATAACTATTTTAATAAATATACCTATTGGCAGATAATTCACGGATTGAACATTTTTGTATTTAGCAATTTCATGCAAGGTTTATTTGAAGATTAATAAATAACACTTAAAAAAAATCGGGTTTACAGTGAAATAGACACGATGCAATTTCTCAAGTGTTTTTTCTGAGAAATTTCATCGTGTCACGTTACATCCTCGGTAGTTTAGTTGGTAAAGCAGTCGCCTGGCATGCGATAGGACGTGGGTTCGAGTCCCACCTGAGTTCGATGATATTTTTTTCAAGTGTTATTTATTATCTTCAATTCACGGATTTGTGTACAGAAAGATGACAGATAACGATCTTTGTTTGCCAGGGATGTTACCAAGTAAAGATCTTTAAAATGTTCTGAAATGACACTTAAAAATAAATATTTAAAATTACACCAATAATTAAGCCCCCAACTAGGCTGAATTTGAAACTACTTTGGCAACAAGAAATGTTTCATTAAGTCATCAATTATAACTCGCATACAAAGCTCGTCCTTATCACACAAATACTTGCTACACGCGGGATTCAAACTCTCTACAAATGGCCTTTTAGTCCAAAGCGCGTACTGCCCGACGGTAGTCAATGGCCAAATGTGAACAACCAAATTGGTACCGCGTTGTACATTCTTAGTTTTTTGATATTATATCACGGATTTTAATAAGAATATTATATGGGAAAATGGGATTTGTATCTAGCGGAATTATTAAAAAAACAAGATTTAAAGATTAATACGGATTTTTATAGCTACCGAAAAAAGGAAAAGCAGCAAAGAATCGATACCTGTCAATCTATTATCGATTTTGATTTAAAAAATAAGAAATAAATGATTGTGCTTGAAAATGTCACGTGAAATAAATTGTTATATAATTATTGTGTTATTATTCTTTAGTTACATTGGTGTGTACACTTTATTTATTTAATTAATTATAATTTGATTTAAGAATCGATAGGAATTACCTGTTACCTGTCTCTTTTTGTCTGTGTCCAATAATTGACACTAAAAAAAAAGAATTGTCAAAATAAGCTGTCATTATCTGTAAGTGACAGATCTGTCAGTATCACTTGCGAACGCTTTGTTGAAACTACCGGATTTGTGTTATACTGCGATTATTTCATGTTTTATGCTTGTTTTACGGATTTCTGCAGGTTGTCCTAAAACATAGTTAACTTAAGTTGTTCCCAACAAGTAACAAAAATCATTTTGTCTTAATATTAATTACACAAAAGCCGTTTTTGTATTAATTATCTAATCGAAATAACTTGATAATCCCGCTAGTAGTCAAAAATAAGCTAATTCTGTTAGTATGCTTGTACATTAAGGTTTATATCGGCATTACTTTTTTTTCTGTACAAAGAACTTGACATTTTTTTTTTTTTTTATTTTTTTTTTATTAGGAAGACCAAGGTTTACAATTTTTCAATAATTATACACAAATAACATTTAAAAAACCACTTACAGGTCCAAACATCGGTACCAAAGCTCAATAGAAAGTGGTTGATCTCCTTTAAAGTTAAAGTACGAATTTGACGTAACATACCTACAACGAATCGTGTCGTCTTTTTCACACATGCGACAGCATTCGCTGTTTTTTGCCACTGTCACTAATGCCCGGTAATGTCCGTCCATTTTACCCGAATTTCCTGGTTACACTTGATGAGTTATTTTTTTGCAAAAATCTTTTTAAAATGAAAAAACGCAATTATCTTCGTGTTTTGCTTGATACTGCAATTTGATATTGTGACAATATATTGTAATTTTGTGGGTCGTACCTAAGTTATACTTTCACATTTATCAATCGGTAGGTATCTTATGAGGTACTTTTTTACAAAATGGCAGTTATAAAATAATAAATAAATTTTGGACATCATCACATACATTACTCTGATTCTAAGGTAATTAGCTGAAGCACTTGTGTTATAGAAACCAGAAACAGCGACGGAACCTAACACCCAACCCGAGCCAGTATAGAAAAGTTCATTTTCTACATTGACCTGACCGGGAATCGAACCCGGAACCTCAGAGATGGTGACGCGGCCAAGTCGCGGCTACGGAGGTCGTCAAGTTTACGTATTAATACACTTGACAGGCACCTAGTAAATTCCGTTAATAAAATCCTTGAAATATAATGAGGACATCGACACATTAAATACTTTTTCATTTGATTGCCTACGCTACGCAGAAACAGTATATTCCTTATAACTTCACCGCGAGCTATACCAAATATGGTTTACAAAAATATCGCGACATCTCCACCACAATGGACAGGATTTGCAGTAGTCTCACTATTACGCACACACTAAATATAAACACATCATAACTATCTCATAACTCATGTTGAATAGCAAATTAATTCGGGATTCATAACTCTAAATTGGGGAGATTTCATGAATGCACAGTGTCAATAGCTTCATAATCCATACATTATTTTTTATTTATTGGTCAGGTATCATTTTTCACAAATCTCACCTCTCTCTAAGAGGAGATATTATGTACACTATAGTGCACCGTATACAATATATTAATATATATTACAAAGAGACAACGCAAAATATTTTATGACGTTTTAGTTATAAAATATTTTGCGTTATTTAATGTGTATTATACTTTATTCATAGTTTTAAAACTATTCGTTTTGTCTGAACTAACCAAAGTTACGTGCAAATAATCAAATTTATGTTAAAACTTAACTGTAATGAATCGATTTAAAAGACATATTTTACGTTCAGTGTTAATTCAATTAAATATCGCAAAGTTTATGACACGTTGTCTATTTTATACTTTTATTTGGATCACAGATAAACTGTTGAACTAAAAAATTGTTGATTAAGAATCGAGCCTACTACACCTACATCCATAATGGTATCCACTTAACAAATTCACGGGTGTGAAGTTTATCAGTACCAAGAAATTGCAAAAAGGCCGTATAAATTACAGTCCGCCACTTAATTCACAGCATTAAGGGCAAATTGGACGCGCGCGATAATAACACGATAACGTCGCGATCTCGCAAATTGCGCCCAATAATACCGATCGGCGATCAACAGGTTATAACCGGTATGCTATGCGTTCGGGGGGAGAATGTGCGACTATTTAATGGGAAAAGTCGGTAATGGGGATTTGGAAAGACACGGATCTAATTCACCGGTATATGAATGGCTAAATACGGAGATGGATGAGACTTTTCTATGGACATGTTAGGCTTGCTCGATGCGTCTTTAGTTCCATCTACTTTCGGTGTTAGTCAGACGTGCTAATTTTGGAACACCCTGTACATCTAAATTAATAATGAATACTGCATTATTAATTTAGATATACAGGGTGTTTTATGCATACTGCATTATTTATGTTCCCATGTTTTTTTAGTAAAACCGTTGATTTAACAATAGCGTATTTTTTTTTATTCCTCTAAAATGACTCTGTTTTATCAGAAAGGTATTATACCAGCTTTATTTTTAAATTATTTTTCTATTGAAGCGCTGAAACCTCATTATAATCTAGATTATTTAGATTTTTAAGACAAAAAACCGGTCAAGTGCGAGTCGGACTCGCGCACGAAGGGTTCCGTACCATTATCTATAAAAACGACAAAAAAATCACGTTTGCTGTATGGCAGCCCCCTTAAATATTTATTGTATTCTGTTTTTTTAGTATTTGTTGTTATAGCGGCAACAGAAATACATCATCTGTGAAAATTTTAACTCTCTAACTGTCACGGTTCATGAAATACAGCCTGGTGGCAGACGGACAGATAGACAATGAAATGAAATTATTTATTCTGTATCTAGGCCCCCCTACGGGCACTTATACACGTCCCAAAATATATCTTAGCCCTACCACCGCTTCGCGACTACATATAGGCTGGTGATGAGAAAAAACGGCGCAACTAACTCACTCACCTTTGTCAGCCTGATTTTACAGGAAATACATTTTACAAGACAATAGTAAGTGCGAGCTAGGCAGTTTAAGTCCATACACTCTTGTCGTTTAAATAATCTTCTAATTTGTAATATCCTTTTGTCATAAGGACTTTTTTAATGTTGATTTTGAACTCATGGATCGGTAGTTCAACAAGAGTTTGTGGTAATTTATTGAAAAATTTTATACCATTCCCCATAAAAGAATTACCTACTTTTTTTAATCTGAAGCACGGAACGGCAGTTTTATTTTTATTTCTAGTATTATAATAATGTGAATCACTTTTTAGACTAAACAAACTTAGATTTTTTCTTACATACATAATATTTTTAAAAATGTATTGGGATACGCAACGGTTAATATGTTAACCTCTTTAAAAATCTCCCTCAGAGACTCTCGAGGACCAAGACAGTATATTGCACGTACGGCTCTTTTCTGCAACACAAAGATTGATTCAATGTCAGCAGCTGAGCCCCATAGCAATAGACCATCCGACAACAAACTATGAAAATAACTAAAGTATACTAGTCTTGCCGTTTCGACATCAGTTAAAAGCCTTATTTTCCTCACAGCATAAGCCGCTGAACTGAGTCTTCCTGAAAGGGCATTTATATGGGGACACCATTGCAGTCGTGAGTCTAATGTGAATCCCAAAAATGTTGTTGAATCAACCGCATCTATATGATCGTCTGACATATTTATATGCGTACTGACCTGCCTTACATTGGGCATAGTGAATTTAATGCACTTGGTTTTTTTTCGCATTTAGTAAGAGATTGTTGGCAGTAAACCAGCGTACTACTTGTGAGAGCAGACAGACAGACGGACAGCGGAGCCTTAGTAATAGGGTCCCGTTTTACCCTTTGGGTACGGAACCCTAAAAACGAGAACAGTGGTCTAATTTTTAATCCACCTGAGTATACTGAATATCGAAAAAAAAAACATAAAAATACAAAAAATACGAAATTAGTGATTAAAAGTGCTCGATCACTGGATTTTCACCTGAAAGGTTTTAGCGACACCATTTATCAATTAAAAATAATATTTTCTATTTGAATATTTTGTTTATAAGTGTTGCGTTAAGTGTTACCTAATCCCTATTGCGGGCTAATCCTTGAATGCTGTTCGCACACTACACGTCCAAAACCTCCACTTACTTTTACGAAATAGGCACAAAAATAATTATTCATAGTTATTTGAAATCTTTTTTTTTTACTGTATCCGTTCACGCCTGTATCATTCATCATCATCATCACCAGCCTATATTAGTCCACTGCTGGACACAGGGCTCTCCAAAAGGAGGATTTTGCCGTAATCGCCACGCTTGGCAGGCGGGTTGGCGATCGCAGTTTGGCCAATGGTGGAGAGGAGACGCTGCTGCCCGTCTTCTTGTGGCGGTTCTCCTGTAGTCGCCTCTTACGACACCCATAGAAAGAGAAGGGGTCTGTATCATTACAATACAACTTCTTATTTTCAAACCTGAGATTTGAATTTTAAATCTAATATTTATCGTCTTGTCAAGGCGGTCTCATATAAAATCTGGAAGTCATTTGGGGTGGCAAATGTTCGGCAGTGGACGTCCTATAGCTGAAATGATGATGATGGGGTGCCGACAGCATAATCAGCTACTAGTATATAAAAGTTTTTGGCGACTTTGATTTTGTTCTCATGTTTAAATTTGTTATATTAAAAGAAGTTTTAGAATTGTTAGAGAGTTTGAATCCCGCGAGGGGCAAATGATTGTATGATGACTGATGAGCATGAGAATTTGTACCTAAATCATGGATGTTTATTTAGTTTAGTGTGTTCATATACCGTTATCTAGTCGCCATAGTATCTATGCTTAGTTTGGGGCTTGCTAATTGGTGTGATTGTCTAACAATAAAACGTATTTTTTTTAATTTATTAAAAACATACCTACATTAAGAGGTACAAATAACTTACTGTCTGCCAAACTGTACATTAGTTTGTCGGCAGTAATTCTCGTGGGTAGGTTTAATAAGTTGTTTCTAATAAATAATTATTACGATTTATGAACTAGGTAAGTACAATCAGCGGCGGACCACTACCCTACAAAATCATAGTTTATTTACCTCAGTTTAAACTTTAAATTATGCTATATAGGTATCATAAATAAGTTAGTGACCATACCATATCATAAATATTAAAACTTACGAGTACGGTAAGTCAATAATTAGACATGATTATGAATTACGTACTTGTAAAATAAGACTTAAGTTAAGAAAGTTGCATGATCATCGTCCGAATGTATATTACCGCAAGGCGCCTCCACTCGTATTAAACTGTCGAGGTGTGAACCCGAGGCGTTGGTTAGTAAATGCGTACGACATCGAACAGCCCAGTGCGCTCAGAGGAACGACCTCTGGACAAAGTTCTCACGATTTTATCGTTACACTTATGCAGATTACTGGATACCTTTTTGATGATCAATTTGTGATTTAACAGATTATAAAATAAATTTGAATTATATTAAATAATAATAATACAAACATGGTGTATTTAATTAAATTGTTTGTTAAAGATTGTGTAATTGAATGATAGAACACAACTATTTCAGTAGGACCCTCTTAACACTTTTTTATCACAAATGATAAATAAATTTTGACGTTAAATCTCTACAACCAATACAATGTGCATTCTATGAGTATTGCAATTCTATAGATTTGTTGTTACTATAGGCTTGAAAATTAAATTGTACGATTTAAAGCCAGATTTTTGTTTATGTTTTACGTTATAGTAACCACTGTGCTATTTAAAACCAGATAAAACCAGTTTGGGCAAATGCAGTTGTTTGTATGCAAACGCGACACTGATGTATGAGGATTTTTGTTAAATTGAGCATAAATACCATTTTCCACGTATTAAGTAGACAATAAAAGTATTGAAATAATCCTTCATAGGTATAGAAATACATTACAATTTATTTTAATGCCTAGAGTTGAAATGAATGATGCACAGGCTTAAATAACTTGTCGCAAAATTAAGCGTTTATTTTTAAACAAATACCAATGACTCCGAAGGAGACTTTTTGGGGTTTTGTAATCAAAATTGAACTCTATAGTTAATTAAAACCATTAAAACCATTAAAACCAATTTATTTCTGTAAATAGGCTTAAACTAAGCGCTTTTACACGTCCCAATATTTTTTTTCCCTACCACTACTTCAGGACAATTTTGGGCTAGCGCCGAGAAGAAGTAGCGCAAGAAACTCGGTCACTATTGTCAGCCTCTTTTTAAATAGTATATATTTACATTACAAGATAAATGTACCTGTGCGAGCAGGGCAGTATTTATTTCCAAATATTTTTATCGTTTATATAATCATTTACAGTATAATATCCTTTTTTCATTAAAGTTGTTTTAATATGCGATTTAAATTTTAACAGGGGCAGTTCTACAATAGACGCTGGTAATTTATTAAAAAAGCGAATACACTTTCCCATAAACGAATTACCCACTTTATGCAGTCTGAAATTGGGAACGGCAAGCTTATTCTTATTCCGTGTGTTAAGATTATGAATGTCACTTTTCTTAAGGAATAAGGACAGGTTTTTGCGGATGTACATTATATTTTCATAAATAAATTGGGATGCTACTGTAAGAATATTAATTTCTTTAAACAGTTCTTTTAAGGAGTCTCGGGGTCCAAGGCCGTAAATTGCCCGTACAGCTCTCTATTATATATAATAGTTTCGCCATGTCTGCCTGTCCGCAGCTTAGCAAAGAGGTTCTTAGTAGGTTGTTACCAGAAAGCCGTGATTTTGTATCGAGATGTATGTAACATATAAATTATGGCGACAAAGTCAATTTTTTAGAGTCCAGTGTCACTTCCCCCTCCCCCTATCCTCTGCCAGCTAATTTAATAAGCTTTATAAGTAAAAGGTAGCATGCAGGACTTGGCGTCGCACAGTGTACTGAGGTGTATGGGAAGGTTGGTCAAAATTATTTATCGAATACTACAGTTAAATTTACATACATTAATGATTGAAATTAACATATTTCATGTTTTAAAAATCATTAATGATCTATATGGTAAAAAAATATTTATTTTTAATTTCCGTAGTTAATCAGTATTACTATCACTTTCTATAATGGTATCTAAGCTTCTATCAACATATTGGGAATAATTTGGCACTTCAGGCACTTTGAGTAGTGTTATATTATAACTTCAGTTGGCATTGTTTTTAATTTAGACAAAAAAAAAAAGAAATAAAAATGATCTGAGGAAATCAACAACCTATGAAATAAACCAGACATAGTTGCTTTTCAAAAGCATTTCCGAGAATTATATTGTCTAACGCGTTTTATATCCCTATTGCGACATTCCTGTGCCTCTTCTGACAAAGCGCCTATAGGTACTATTAACCTGTCAATAATATCGCTTCAATGAACTAAGATTTTATGGATACTTGTAGGCATGTAATACCACGGATACAGTATTTTATACAAGGCAGCAGTTTTTAAGCAGTAAGATCGAAATGATTGATGATGTTGATTTCATACCCAGATGACATCGCTACAAGAATAAGACCAAAATTGTTAAGCGGCCGCAAAAATGCGCAAGAATTGTTGACTGAGTGTGAAAGTAAACACTTTAAACTAAATTTTGTCCAAATATACTTGTATATAGAAGTATACAGAAACATAACAAAATCACTCGTAAATAAAAAAAGATCAAAAGTTTAAAATATTACACTTATCCAGTCCGAAAGTTCATACCTAAATCCTGAAAACTCATAGTAGTAATTACAATTATCTCTTCTCAAAATAATATAGAAAATAACTAAAACAACAGTATAAATGGCGTGAATTTCCGCAATGTATCAATTATGTCAGTTAACAGTGTTCGTACCGATTAAAAGTAATTCATACCTACCCGCAGTGGCCTGAATTCAATAAAAACACATCTCAGCTATATTTAGATACACAAAAAAGTGGAGTAGATCAACATTTTTGTTTTGCAATAATGACCAAGCTTCCCATACAGGCAAATACAGTGTGCGTCGCCATTTTGAGATTCCGGGTTAGATTCCCGGTCGAATCAATGTGGAAAAACTTTCCTAAATTGTATCGGGTCTAGTGTTGTGGTACGGTCGCTGTTTCTGTGTGATATTATCCAATATTTATTTATTTATTATTATTATAGAATCCTTGTGGTGCCGGCACGTTAAAAGAATTGCACCACCCCTTCTCTTCCTATGGGTGTCGTAAGAGGCGACTACAGGAGAACCGCCACAAGAAGACGGGCAGCAGCGTCTCCTCTCCACCATTGGCCAAACTGCGATCGCCAATCCACCTGCAAAGCGTGGCGATTATGGCAAAAGCCTCCTTTTGGAGAGGCCTGTGTCCAGCAGTGGACTGATATAGGCTGGTGATGATGATGGTGAGAATCCTAAATAGCGCGTGACCCGATACGTACTTGGCTAGTTTTTTTCACTTAGTTATACATCGAGGTATTGTGGTTCCGTGCCGCGAGCCGTCGTATTTAACGCCCCGCAATAAGGAAGGAAGTGTAATTTCTCGCGATGCTATCGCCACCTGCACGGGATATTCCAAATAAATCTAGATTATAAATAAATCTAAAGCATTTGATATTTTTAAAGGAAGGTTATTTGTTAACAAGTTCACGGACTAATTGATTATAAGTTGTCATTCCTGTTTACGGCTTTTTTGATAAATAGTAGTTGTTATTTTGCGACGAAAAACAAAACAGGGGTTTGAATCCTTTAAACCAGACGGCCATTTTTAATAGCAATTTTGTTGACATAAATCCTTCTTTTTTAATTATCGTTGCTTAAAATCTAATTCTCGAGCTACAAATGTGGTCAAGACTCCAATCACTGCGCAAGCACTGCACACCGCGATTTTTTTCTTTTTTTAATACTTTGGTAAAAAGGAAAACCTGCGCCATTTTTTCATTATTCAGGAGAACTAAATAAAAATTCACCTAAAAACTAATTTTGCAACTTCTGTATTCATGAAATTCAAAATGGCGCGTCCTAATAAAAACTCATAATTTTCTTTTGTCGCAATAAAAATCTAATGTTCTTCGTGACAGTCATTCCGGATCACCCCTTACCACTTTCGTTTTTATAATCACTTCTGAAGTATACCCTGGTGATATAAAAGCTATAATTTCAAAACTTTCTAATTTATTGCTTACTTAACTTTATGATGTATTATGGAAGTAGATAATATATTTTACAATTTTGATAAAATGACAGCTTGAAAAACGATTGTAAGTGGCACTTTAACGTTTTGTTGATGATAAATTTTAAAGGATAAAACGTAAACGACATTAATATTATATACTTGCTCGCTATTTTTGATAATCTTTGCATAACATTGGTTATAATTGAATTATTTGGATGCTCAATGACATATCGTAATTAATTAATTTTCCTTTATATTTGCATGCTAAATATGGTTAAATAGGTGCTTCATGTAATATATTTTTTTAAATCGACTTTGTATAGTCTCAAACCTATTTAATGGCAAATAAACTATTTGTATTTTGTAAAATTACAAAAGCAAAACATATATGTATAAATACAAGTACCTACCAGCTGTGATATAAATAATGAATTACTTGTGAATACAATTCAATTTTACTGGTGGTATTTCCTCTCGAATCAAAATACCTAAAAGGAAAATTACATTGAAATATTCAGCTTAAAATATGTTTTGTCCAAAAGATACGCAGAATCAATGTTCGGTTCCGAATCAAAAAACGTAAACAACCAGTGTCAACGTGAACCCTGCCAATTGGGGACTGATGGTTCTGCAGTGTTGTTCATTTGTCGATAGTTACTCGATAACTAAAATAATAAAATTAGGTACATCATTTATGGCCCATATACAATTATCATTCATTTATAGGCCTCTTTAACCGAGAGGAGAGCACGCTGGACTTAGCATCGCTATCTCTGAGGTCCCACGTTTGTTTCTGGGTCGGGTATTAATGTAGAAAACAAACTTTTCTATAGTGTCTCGGGCTTACTTAGCTTCGGATAGAGAAATGTATGTGATGTTGTCGAATATATATTATATATTTATAACTTACTACTGACGATTAGCATCAAGTAGATCTGGAAAGTAGAAATAAGTAGGCGAGCAACAATAATTTTATCAAAGACTATAAAGACATAGATGTAGATTAATGACTATTTACAAATAGATGACATTCTATTCTTTTCATTAGGAAGCATGCATTTTTATTTAAAAGGGCTTGTGATATAAATTCACGTCTGAAACGTGACCCCCAGAGACTGGTGCTAAGTGAAGCCCCGAAATTAAGAAAATATAATGTTAACTGTCTAGCTATGAGTGTTAAGATTTAAAATAAGTTACCGGAAGTCCTTAAACTATTAAACAATAGACAATTTAAAGCAAAATTATATGAATGGCTCAATGATAAAAAATTCTATGATTTAAAAGATTATTTTTGTAATAAAAGCTGAACTAGTTTATATTGACATGAATGCATTAAACAAGTTGGCAGGATTGGCTATTTGACTACTAACCTAAAGATTTGCATGCTTTAATTGAATCAGGCAAAACATGTCGCTCAATTCTTGTAAATTTCAAAAACACCTGTAATACCATGTTTTAGCGCAAATAAAGAATTTAATTATTATTATTATTCATTAATTTACGATTGATGGACATTGGAAATAGTGAATTACTATAATATACCTTTTTTACGAGTTTACGACATTTTGTCAGTGTTGCAAGTTCATCCATGATCATGGTATAGTTTCATAATTATTTAATGTATTAGTAAGATGATAATGAACTTGCAACGTCATCTTACTAATACAAAATAAAACTATCCCATCATCTCTCAGACTTCTGAGGGATATTGTCATGATAGCTTTATTTATCTGCCTAATTTCAGTTAACGAGATTCTGTTTGTTAGATTGTTTTGATGTTCGATGCTAAAATATCGATACGTTAGTTATCAAACAACACTAGCGAGTTCAGGGCATCAATCGGGGATCGACCTGAACATAGGGGCTAATAGATCCACAGACGCAGGGCACAAATAGCAGAAGGTGACATTTACATCGTGCAACACGAACACTTGGAAATCGTATGATATTTACAGAAATAGCATGCGTTCTATAGCTACATTCTCTGTTGAAATGTTTTATAAAAAGGAATCTAATCAAGCTTGAAGTAGGTCCAAGATTTTTTAAAATTACGAGCAATAGCAAATCTAATACTTTTTGTGAGTACCACACACACGTTATACCTTAGAAACCTTGCAAAGTTTAAATACTCACAACCGCCTATGCTTTGTAAAAGGTACATAATATTTAATCAAAATACCATAGGACACACTTTACCTTTATCAACGTTAATGCTACTAACCCCGCTTCTAACTTCATTAATCTTGGCACTCCATTAAAAATAATGGTCCTTCGAGCCGGATCAACGGCATCTCGCCCAATTAGTCGAAATCTTAAGAAGTCGCGACACGACGGATCGCCGGTTGTCAGTCGGCTCCAATAAGAATTTACAAACAAGAAACCAGATCTTTTGGCAGGTGTCGGACGACAAAAGCCGGTCCCTGAGGGCTGGCCTCCCGTCACAGGCTGGTTTGGGGTCAAGGGATGGGTGACAAGCGTGTGAATGATATATTAAACTTAGTGTGCAAGCGAAAGATAGGATGCTTATAAAGTAAAGTAGTTGGGTTTCTACATGTATGTCAAGTTTTAGTTTGATTGAATACCTAGAAATGATCAAACTGAATTAAGCCATACTTCAATCTAACGTTCAAAATTAACGTTTAAAATCACCGCAAGCATCAAGCCTTTTTCATTGGTAGCTGTGAAGCATTGATTGTGGAATCGACTACAGGTCCAACTTATGTCCCAGGAAACGCGAGATCGAAATTAGCTGGCAATAATATGTTTTTGATTCTTCCAGGTTTTTATTTCAAAAATTAGATAAAAGTTGGAGAAATTTCGAGAAATCTTATAGTAAAGGAGATATAAAATGTGTAACGTAGGTAGTGCAGCATAGTGCAGTTTGCTTGTAAAGAGAATCTGAATGATTCCGTGTCTGTCTATGAACCACCTATACCAGGTCATGTATTGAGTCACTCAGAAGAGATACATTAAACCCTTTCACTCAAAGGGATTGCATTTGCCAACTTTTAGCATAGGGACAATAAAACGTCACTCTAGAACAACCGTTGTTTTCCTTTTATGACAATTTAAAATCTGTTATGATCATAAGAATAACATGTTACGGTTGTTTGCCATCGTATGGACGGTAAACTTTCGTCGGTTTTGGAGCCGCAAAAGTGTCATTCTCCTGAAAATTTAAATCTCACCTCCCCATTTTAACCTACCTTGTCGGATGACATACATTTTTATAGTGAAGTAAATTTTTCTGGAGTATGGAAAAGTTGTTGAATTTGCAATATTGAACATAATTTCTCCACATTTTAACTTCTGTTTAAAAGTACACATCAAATTTTCGTATACTACTATATCGCTTCAGTTTTAGACTTGCCACTTCACAGAGCACAGATTCCTGACAAATTGAATCTTACTGGTCCGCTCGGGGCAAGACAAAAGGGTCCATTCCATTTATTCACCATCTGAATCTGCGGTGTGGGAGTCGTTGTATCACCAACCAAAATGGAAGTTCAATAACAAATTTTTGTTTAATCAGGGCTGTAAATCGTTTTAAGGGTTGCAAGAAGCCGCTAGATGCAGTCCGCTTCCAATTGGCTAATCTGAAAGTCGTTGTAGAAGGTCTATGTTTAGCAGCAGAGCGTCCTATTAATGTAATTTAATCACTCTCTTGTATTTTTTTGTATCGTGCCAAAATTATTTATCTATCTATGAGTGAAATGATGATGATGATGAAATCGTGTTGTCATGTTTGTAAATTTAAACCTTTCATCTCTAGTAAGTTTATGATTAATGGAACTTTGGCTCTAGATACTTGAAAAGTGGCAATTTGCCACTTAGCCATTTAAGACGTCAAGTGCATTGATGAAATATTTTTATGAAATAAATAAAAAAGTGATATTTTCTGAAAAAATATTTTCACGGGTTGTTTCTCGAGGCGCCCTTACTTACAATTTATGGATTATTAAAAGGAACACGTTGTATGTTGTTGCACCTTACATAAAGTTTTCTAAATAATATAGCTGTTTTACTTTTTCAAATCTCATTTCTGCCGAAATTCCATTTTCGCCGAACCGAGAGCCAAAAACTACGCCTTCGGGTAGCGTATAAAAATTATTTACACAATTCTCGAGTCCAATACAGTTACATTCAGTAAGCCTACTCTTTTGCTGGGTGGCAACAAAGCAGTCAACGATGATAGCTAAAGCACTTGTGTTATAGAAATAAGAAACAACGACGGTACCACAACACCCAGACCCGAGACAATATAGAAAAGTTCGTTTTCTACATTGACCCCACCGGCATTGTATTTTGATCGAACTCGGAATCTCAGAGAACGCCATTTAAAGTCCGGCATGCTCGCCTCTCGGCCACTGAGGTCGTCAGGTTCGTAATGGAACCGCTGATCGACTCTTTAAATTAAGCTATATTCATAACCACATACAATAAGCATGTATAAATTTCTCGCATATTTCGGAAACAGCTCTATCGATTTGGGTGAAGTTTCATTTGTAGGTACATGATATTTTGCTTAAGAAACGAAATTTTATACAAAAATGTAACGGTTTTTTAGCTTTATATGCGCTCTCGTGCTGATTATTCGTATTTCATAAAGCGCCACCTTGTAATTTTTTGTGCTAATGTACTTTTACCGATGGATGATAATTGTTGCTGTACCCAAGTACACTGTGTTATATAAATTATGCACCGCGCAGATTTTACATCCGCACTTTTTATCGTTTTAAATAGTCGCTAATAGTACTATAGCCTTATTTGTTAAAATGGTGGCAGTTCAGCAGTAGATAGCAGTGATTTATTAAAAATGTGAAATGAAATAATTGAAATAAAATGAAATAAATTTATTTGCGAAGCAGAAATTGGATTTGGTGAAGGTCGCGGGAAGCCGCTGGATGCGGGTGGCACAGGACCGATCTTCGTGGAAATCCTTGGGGGAGGCCTATGTCCAGCAGTGGACGTCTTTCGGATGATGGATGGATGGAAATTTATTTGCCTAAAATTGTAATTTGTAATTTGTGAATACCATTTCCCGAATTCCGTCGGGTTTATAAAGTTTGAGGATACTATTTCTTTCTGAATTGTGTCCGAGGCAAGTCAGCGTCGCAGATTAACTCGTCACGTTGCGGCCATATTTCTTTCGGACGACAAGACGAGAGGCGGTATCAGGGCCATAAATAAAAACAAGTGGCTGAAAAAGAACAATTTATGGTTAAAATGCTTTCGGATTGTTATGTTCAGTTAATTAGGTTATGAATGGGTGAGAGAAAATATGATGTGGACTTATGTGAGTGGTGGTAATATCGGTTTATATTTTATTTTTTGTTTTAAAAAAGTTGTTAAATTTAACTTGAAAAGTAAAACAATAAAATAACAAACGCATAAATAAATCGCTTGTAGCTGGTGGCTGCGATTTTATAATGATTAATTAAGTTAGTTAGGTGATGATGATATGATGAATGAAGTTAGGTAAATAAGATGCCTACTACGAAAGCGTTTCGTTTTAACCTATCGAATTAAAATAACCATTGACTTGTATCAAACCTTTCACAATTTATGAACAATCGAAAACGGTCGTGTTTTTTAACCGAAGAAAAAACGAAGGAGGTTCTCAAGTCGACGCGTATATATATATTTTTTATGTATGATCACGCATAATTTTTTCCAGAGTAGTTCGATTTTGATAATTATTTTATTATTAGAAAGGGTATACCCCGAAGTTGATCCCATATAAATATGAAAAAAAAAACTTACTTTAAGGGTGGGAAAATAGGGGTGATATATTGTTCACTATAAGATTTTAATGCTGATTTTATATCCACAGAAAAGCATAAAGCACAACACTCAGACCCGAGCCAATACAGAAAATTTCGTTTTCTACATTGGCCCAACCATTTAAAGTCCGGCGTGCTCGCCTCTCGGCTACGGAGGTCGTCAAATTCATCATCATCATCTCAGCCACAGGACGTCCACTGCTAAACATAGGCCTCCCCCAGTGACTTCCAGATCGGCCGATTGGAAGCGGCCTGCATCCAGCGTCGTCCTGCAACCTTTACCAGGTCGTCTGCCCACCTTGTGGGTGGGCGTCCTACGCTGCGCTTGCCGATACGCGGCCGCCATTCCAGAACCTTTCTGCCCCATCGGCCGTCAGTTCTACGTGCTATGTGCCCCGCCCACTGCCACTTCAGCTGGCTAATCCGTCGGGCTATGTCAGCGACTTTGGTTCGTTCACTTCACTGACTTTGGTCGTCAAATTAGTTTGTGATTATGGCCCGTTACTAATTACATACTTCTTAATAGATCCTCTCAGTTTTCATTTTATTACGTAAGGTACAAATTCCAACCCCCTTTTTTCCAGTTAGCAGCTTTTTTTAGCAACATTGCACCCTTGTTTACCTCAAAATTATCTCCGAAAATGGCGCAGTCAATATACCTGGGAACCTACATTATCTTTAGAGGCTCTCAATAGCGTTGTAAAGCCCCACATAAAAGAAAAAACCGCCCAAGTACGAGTTGAAAAAGGGACAAAGGTAGGGTTCCGTTGTTTTTTATTAAATAAGTATCATTTATATATATATATATCAGAAAGGAACCCATATAAAGTCACATTGCATAAATATTATCATCACGTCATTACAATTAGGTTTATGATTAAACCGCGCCCTTTGAAAACTTTCTGGCAGAGAATGCTTCTAGCATTAAGTCCACCTTTTGAACACTATCTGTAGTTGTGCAATAAAGTTCTTAATAAATAAAATGGTACACTTAGAAATAATTTCAAAAGTTCAAAAAAACATTGAAGGTAGGTAGCCTTTACAGTGTCATTTACTTGTACATGTCAATCGCTTGTGAAAAGAAAATTCTATTATATGCATCAGAGTTTGTATATAAGAGACTCTGTTCTCGGCGAACATGCCAACATTATTATAAGTTAATGGGGCAGAAATGTAAGGATCTTTAAAATTAACAAAGAAAGCTATTATTATTTTTCGTCGTTTTTAATATATTAGAATTAGGTAACCAAGTTAAACTTTTTTAAAAACATTACCGAAATATTGGTTTGTGTTTTGTAGCTATCAATTGCAATTAAGCAGGCTGCTATTAGATTTAAGAAAAAAACAGTTAAATAATGCTTATGAAATTATAATAATTATAAATAAATAAATATTGGACAACATCACATACATTGCTCTGATCCTAAGGTAAGTAACTAAAGCACTTCTGTTATAGAAATCAGAAACAATGACGGTACCACAACACCCAGACCCGAGACAATATAGAAAAGTTCGTTTTCTACATTGACCCGACCGGGGATCGAACCCGGAACCTCAGAGATGGCGGCGCCATTAAAAGCCCGGCATGCTCGCCTCTCGTCCACGGAGGTCGTCAATTATGAAAAAATTCTCACATCAAGGAATGAAAAAATACTCATAGCATGCACTTTGCCTAAATATCTATACTTATTCTATGTTTTTAATGCAAACATTTGCCTGCGGAACCCTAAAAAGTCATAATTAGTTACAAATGTCTGCTCGTTTGTACGGCTCATAGAACTGCGTCGTAATAGCTTAGTCATGGCCACAGAGTAATAAAATGCAACAATAATTTGTCGGTATTTTTCAGTTTGTAAAAAAATCTTAGGAAAGTTGTCTTAGGCTGTGGCGAAGTAAAAGGAGATAAGTTCAGAAACTGTTGTTTTTCTCGTTAAAAACTTGGCCGATTTAGTTCTTTGTCGAAGTTGAAGATTACGTGCCGTGCTCATTTACACTGCGCTTGTTACCGAAGTTGGACTTCATGAAAGATCAACGTTGCATTTAAAAGATAGATTAATAAAATTACTTGAAAAATAAATTACATCTAAAAAGAAATTACATTCAATTCCCTCATGATTAAATTAAATTCACAAATAATTAATTCAAACTTTTTGGACACACACAACTAATGAACAAGTAAGATATTGCTTATAACAGCAACCTGCGGGGTACCATGAGCTCCTAAAACAATCTCAAATCTGTCCATTTCGTTTGACAGATTTGATAAGATTTGTTATTGTTTTAAGAGTTCATGGTTACCCCCCAGCACTGAATAAGTAATTACTGTGAATATTTACAACAAAAAATACAAAAAATAAATAAGACAGTCTTAATGCGAGAAGCAATCTTTCAGACAACCTTCATGTACTAAGAAGGGAAATATTTAGAGAGAGATGACCGTATAGAGTTTCAAAATGTGAGTATTACAAAGTTGCTTGTGTGTTAATAAACATTATCATCCTATTTAAGAGCTTTACTTTTGTTAGTGGAGCATTTTCCAATGCGGAATCCCGGTGAAAATAAATAACTATCAAACAAGATCACATACATTGTTCTGATCCTAAGGTAAGTAGCTAAAGCGCTTGTGTTATAGAAATCAGAAACAACTGCGGCACCACAACACCCAGACCGGAGACTGTAGAAAAGTTCGTTTTCCATATTGACCCGACCGGGAATCGAACCCGGAACCTCGGAGATGGCGACGCCATGTAGTCCGGCATGCTCGCCTCTCGGCTACGGAGGTCGTCAAGTGAAAAGAATCCCTCTTTTCACTTTCTGATACAATTATAAGAGTTCACGGTCATACCACGCCTCCAAACCAAAACTGTTCGAAAGCAAATTGTGACACTATATTATTTAATATTAGTATTACGTGTTTTATCGGTTGGCAATTCGTTGTCTAAGGGCCCGTTTCAAATGTACGGATAAATTCTGCATAGATAGATAGATAGATAGATACTCTTTATTGCACACCAAACAAAGAAGTTACAGTTGATATTTACAGAAAGATGTACAATTTAGGCGGTCTTATCGCTAAAAAGCGATCTCTTCCAGGCAACCTTTAGGCAGAGGACAACTACAAAGAAAGGGGAAAGTGCTGCAGAGTGCTTATTGTGTAATTTTATTTATATACTAACAATGTTAATATCAATAAGTATAAACTACATACACGTACAAAAATACCTAAAAAATATAAATGCTAAGATAAAAATAAACATACATACATACTTAAATATAATACATATATATACATATACCTATATGCCAGGAAATAGCATGACTAACAACCAGTGATATTCCAGAAACAGCAATTCTCAAACCAGAGACGATTTGTTCTCACAGTGCAAGAAAATGTGCTTTAAGCCGACTTTTAAAAACAGAAATTGATTCAGATTGCCGAATTACTAAGGGTAAGGAGTTCCATAGACGGGTTGACTGAACAGTAAACGACCGCGTATAATAGTTTGTAGTATGGAGAGGAAATTTAAGAAGCAGGCTTTTGGATGACCGCATGTCATGACCCCGTGATGACTGCAGAAATTGAAAGCGCTCTTTCAGATACGGAGGTGATTTCGGACTAAACAATATTGTAAAAAGTAAAGAGAGAATATGCATATCCCGCCTGAGTCGAATTGGGAGCCATTTAAGCTTGGACCGGTATTCGCTGACATGGTCATACTTCCGTAGACCAAAAACTATCCGGATACAGAAGTTTTGTAGGCGCTCAAGCTTGTTAAGCTGATTCTCGTCCAAATCCAAATAGCAACAATCTGCGTAATCTAAAATGGGAAACAAAAGAGCCTGAACAAGAGCAATTTTAGTGGGTATGGGTAAGAAATTACGAAGCCTATTTAGTGACGCTGCCGCTGCGAACATTTTTCTGCTGACTTCCGCAGTTTGAGTTGTCCAACTGAGGGTGCTATCAATATGGACGCCTAAGTCTTTTACAATTTTGCTGAACGGAATTTGGACACCGTCAAATGTGATAGGTTGCAAGGCCGGCCAGTTAATCCTAGCAATTTGCCTAGAACCTCCCACAACTATCACCTGCGTTTTATTAGGGTTAACCCTGAGACCAAATGCCTTGCTCCAGTCAAGTATATGACAAAGGTCGTCGTTAACTACCTCCACAACACTGGAAAGGTCTTCACGGCGCCCTTGAGAATATATTTGAAGATCGTCTGCATACAAGTGGAAAAAAGATTTTAGGTTGTGAGTAATCGAATTAATGAAAAGTGCAAAGAGGAGAGGAGACAGTACGCCACCTTGAGGGACACCGCCACTGACATCACACCACCCAGAGAAAGAATCCTCAGAACGAATGCGCTGCCGGCGACCATGCAAGTAACTGTGAAACCAGTCAAGCACCGTTGGAGATATGTTAAGAGAATGCAGCAATCCCAGTAAAATGTCGAAATCGACAGTATTAAAAGCGTTGCTAAAGTCGAGTAGTACTAGCACAGTGAGTAGTTGTTGATCCATACCCTGTCGGATGTCATCTGTAATTTTGATTAAAGCAGTAGTCGTGCTATGGCCTGGACGAAAACCGGATTGGAAAGGATTTAACAGTTGGTTTGAGGAAAGGAAGCGACTGAGCTGTTGGTGCACAACACGCTCCATCACTTTAGAAAGGAATGGTAGGATGGATATGGGCCGATAGTCCGAAAAGGAGGAAGGATTTGGTTTTTTCGGAAGAGGAATTATTTGGGCATCTTTCCATAACGTGGGAAAGACACTCGAGGAGAGGGAATGATTAAGGATGTGGGAGATTATTGGAGTAATGACATCCAACAGAGGCAGGATCATGTTGCGGCTCACGCAATCACTTCCGACTGCATTAGAGGCAATCGAAGAGATGTTTCTCCTAACATCACAATCGGCTACTTGACTAAAACTGAAAGAAGGGTAGGTGTTCTGAATAAGCTATTTTATACCCATATAAAGAGTAAACCCTTTTTTGCGTTTCACGACATTCAAATAGCGCTACATAATAAATAAATAAATATTGGACAACATCACATACAATGCTCTAATCCTAAGGTATGTAGCTAAATCACTTGTGTTATAGAAATCAGAAACAACGACGGTACCACAACACCCAGACCCGAGCCAATATAGAAAAGTTCGTTTTCTACATTAACCCGACCGGGGATCGAACCCGGAACCTCAGAGATGGCGACGCCATAGAGTCCGGCATACTCGCCTCTCGGCTACGGAGTAGTGTTAAAGTGCAAGAACTTTTATCCTTCACATAATTTATCTGATACATAGATATTACACACTTTATCAGTACATAGTGAAACAGGCTCTAAGGGTTCTAATTCGGGGGTCTGGGCGGTAACCACGAACTCTTAAAACAATCTCAAATCTGTCAAACATTATCATTTCTGTCAAATTTTGTATGAAATGACGTACCAAAATTGACAGATTTGACAACTTTGAGATTGTTTTAAGAGTTCATGGTTATGGCCCTGATGTTAATAGGTATATGCGCTATTTCGATTGCCATATTTATAATTTTTTTTTAGCAATTTCATGCAAGGTTAAAATAAAGATAAATAAACACTTGAAAAAAAAAGCGAGACAGCGAGAAGAAACACTTGAGAAATTTCATCATGTCACGTGACGTCCTCGGTAGCTTAGTTGGTAAAGCACTCGCCCGGCATGCGATGGGACGTGGGTTCGGGTCCCACCTGAGGTCGATGATATTTTTCAAGTGTTTATTTATCTTTACCATAGTTATTAATAATATGTCGAGTCAACTCATTTATAGAAAAAAATGCTAGATATCTCGTAGATAGAGTAATAATGCTAGAAACGAAATTTACAACGTATTTTACCACGCAGATTAATAAAACCTGCTACCCAAATTAAATTCAACCTAGGAATGAAATTACAACCGTTTTATTACCCTGATAGTTGACACTAAATTCACGGAAACACCCTGAAAGGATATTAAGATTCCAGAAATTATTGCAGCTGGGTAAATTCATAGTTTCGGCGAAATTAGATTCATACGGAATTATAGTGCGTCTTCACTACGCCGCTACTGATTGGAGTAGTGCGTATTGGCGAAATATGCCAATGGAGTGCATAGAATTCCGGGTTCGAAATCCTGGTTGTGGTAAACGCATTTTAAAAAAATAGCTGAATTTAGGATTCGGTGGAGGGTAGTCGAACGAAAAGCATGGGCGATCTGTTTTATTAGTTTTTATTTATAATTTAGAGAGCTTTGGATTGCAAGTTTTATTTAGTTTGTGTTCTTAAGTTGGGTGAAGAGATATAGATGCAAAACCATTGAATTATGATTGTATTCAACAAGCATCGAGTGTCAAGTGACATGTCTCGTAGACAACTTGCTTTAGACACGATGGCGTTTGAAACCTGCTTCTACGTGAAGAGTAGCCTTCAAGGAATTCAGAAAAGCAGTTTATTGTAAACACCTATAGTAATATTACTCGACATTGGCAGAAATAAACCTCCCACAGAGAGGTTTAGTTGCCACGAAAAAAAAAAAGCTCTGATTTAGATGTACTGACAATCGCTACGGGCAGAATTAATTGTTACCTTGGAACAATAAGATTGTAATTCTTTCTTTCGAAACAGTATGAAAAGTAGGATGCTGACTGTACCTTTAATGTACTTATCTTAGAAACCGCCTTGAGTTGTCTCCTATTACACATTTGTCACATTACATCGTGACATAGTTTTGTGACGTGTCAGATCTTAAGATATAACATTCGCGATGATCAAAGAAATGAAGCGACAGCAGCAGCCATTTTCTTACACAAAGTAAAAGTATGCCTATATACGTCCCACTGCAGGGCACAGGCCTCACCTCAACTATGAGGTGGCTTGGGCCATACTCCACCACGCGGGCCCGGTGCGGATTGGTGGAGGGGTGTTGTAAGGCCAGTGACTAAACCTTACTGTCAGATGTTATCAAGCCGCCTTAAGGCCTCTGACTAGGCTTCACGACCAATATCAAGCGATATTGGCCGGGACCAACTTTTAACGTGCCTTCCGAAGCACGGAGATGCTCGTGATAAATGTCACTAAATATTGTCGGAATGGTCACCCATCCACTCACGACCGCGGCGTTGGTTGCTTAACTTTAGTAATCGACACCAAAGCGCTGCCGCCACTGAGCCACGAGCAACATGTTGTATGTTTTTCTTACATAAATCTTAATAAATAAATATCAGACAACATCACATACATTGTTCTGATCTTAGTACCATTGTAAGTACCTAGCTTAAGCACTTGTGTTATAGAAATCAGAAACAAAAATGGTACCATAACACCCAGACCCGAGACATGGAGAAAAGTTCGGTTTCTACATTGACCCGACCGGGGATCGAACCCGGAACCTCAGAGATGGCGGCGCCATTTAAAGTCCGGCACGCTCACGGTAAATTGATTGAAGTTCCATAGTTATTGATTTGATCTTGACACGCCCACCACATCCACATCATCGGAACTTTAAGAAATAAGTATTTTATTTTTAAAACAATGGGAACCAAGTGACTTTACCATTTCATTTGCTAAATACCTCAACCGTTGTGTCTTGTAATACACGTATTTTTTAATATTCTCTGTTAATAATCTTGCTAGTATTCCTAATTAACAATGCAGTAATATCTACCCAGTTCACGAAAACATATAATCCCTTATTAATTACGGCTCGTATTCATAAGCGTGGTAAGTTTAATTAGTCCGTGCCGTACTATGTGCATCCACGTTTTCAAGTCTTTGTTGCATAACATAGATGCACCTAGTAGGCTTAAAATCTCTGACGATGCTCTATAAAATACTCAATGAAAGCAATGACATCTTTTTTAGAATCAGATTAAAGAAAGTAGGTATTTTATTCAATACATTTCCGTGTATAAAAATCTTTAATAAAGTACCACAAACTCTTGTTGACTTGCCTGTTTATAAGTTCAAAAACCACATTTAAAAAATCCTTATGGAAAAAGGATATTACAAAGTGAACGACAAGAGTGCATGGACTTAATAACCTGCCTAGCTCAAACTTACACTATCTTGTAATTGTATTTCCTGTAATAAAACCAACCAGGCTGACAAAGGTGACTGATTTGTTGCGCAGTTTCTTCTCATCACCAGCCGATATGTAGTCCCGAAGCGGTGGTAGGAAAAAAAATTGGGACATGTAAAAGTGCCATTGATTTGCAAAAATAAATGACTTTGACTTTTGGGTTCCGTATCCAAAGGGTAAAACGGGACCCTATTACTAAGGCTCCGCTGTCCGTCTGTCTGTCTGTCTGTCTGTCTGTCTGTCTGTCTATCTGTGCGTCGGTCCGTCTGTCCGTCTGTCACCAGGCTGTATCTCATGAACCGTGATAGTTAAAGAGTTGAAATTTTCACAATTTTAAAAATCAGAATACACTAAATATGTATTTAAGGGGGCTTCCATACAACAAACGTGATTTTTTTGCCATTTTTAAAGATATTGGTACGGAATCCTTCGTGCGCGAGTCAGACTCGCACTTAGCCGGTTTTTTAATTGCATATATTTTTTGTTTGGTAAAGCTTTTGCAAGAAAAAAAGGACATCGTGATTATCCAGATTCAATTTATTCCACACCTACTAGGTTTCTATATCAGTCATCTGTCATTATTTAGCCTTTTCCTCGAATCGACAGGCTGTCGAGTTTGCTGCGACACTTCACACCATTAGAAGTACTCCAGAAGTTAAGTGCTATATTTTTTGACGTGTTTAAGTGCTCGGAAGAGCGCTTATAGGTTTGACACTCTATATTGCACTTAAGGTTATAATATTTAAAATTTAGGTGGTTTTATCATTAAAACCCCCTCCAGACAACTATTAAGAAGACAAAAACTATATAGGAAGGGAAAAGTAGTGCATAAGTGTAAATTTTACACTTAAAATTTTAATTGAATTTTGATTTTGTAATCCAAATAATGATCACCTGCCTATCTAGCAGTACCTCTTTTTCCTTTCGCGGCTACGAACCAATTCTACTGCATCAATGTCTTTTGTGGCTTCGTCTTATCGAATTTCGTCGTTATAATCTTAATTGAGAATTATTGGAAAGCTGAGACTGCATGCTTTCATCTAAAATGGAACTTTGAAATCTCTCAAATTTTGGAATAATATTGGAATCGCTCAGATATCCAATAATTCTTAACACGATATTTTTTACAATAATAAAGAAACGGGCAAACGAATAAAAATAAAGATGAATGATATCTTATTTCAATTTTCTTTTGTTTTATTCTCTGATGCGATTTTTGATTTGAACTTCATGATACTAAAATGTATTTCTGTACTTTTTTTTAGTCTCATCATCATCATTTCAGCTATATTCAAAGCTGAAAATCGGTCTTCTTCTTATTGAGTCTGTATTATAATAATAAATTTCAACAGTCACACTCATCTAGCTCCAAACCGAGCAAAAAATTTAGTAAAACTAGGTAACGGATAGACATGCTTAAATACTTATATGGCATCCATGACTCAGGTAAAAATGCTCATGTTCATTACACAGACTCTTGAACCTAGTTGAATTTAAACTCGCTACGCCCACTTGACTTCCATCGATAAGTATGTTTTTAAGTAGATATTTAACATCCAAAGTATAAATTATATGTTCTACATTAAAAATGAGAAGAATGCAGTGATTTATTATCGTTGGTTTAAGTATATTGACGACCTCCGTAGCCGAGAGGCGAGCACGCAGGACTTTAAATGGCGCCGCCATCTCTGAGGTTCCGGGTCCCGGTCGGGTCAATGTAGAAAACGAACTTTTCTATATTGGCTCGGGTCTGGGTGTTGTGGTACCGTCGTTGTTTATGATTTCTATAACACAAGCTACTTACCTTAGGATCAGAGCAATGTTTGTGATGTTCTCCAATATTTATATATATTTATAATATAAGTATTACAGTAACCAATGCCGACTGCGATCGCCACCGCGCTCGCTAACTGATTGCGTTCGGCCGGAGATTTACAAACACTATTCGACGGTTCTCATAAACTTTTGCAAGTAATCCCCAAACTTTCGGGCTTTCATGGCGACCCCCCCCCCCCTTAACCCTTGTTTAGCCTTTTTCGATTGCGTGCATCGAACCACTTTTACAAACGTCGCATTTTTAGGGGCCCGCATTGAATCACACAAACCAGACAACTTGGGACTCTTGGATCGGTTGCTATTTCAAGGATACTTAACTTTAATGAATGAAGGTTTAAGAACACAAAAGGCAGGAAATAGTAGTTAGCTTCTGGGTCCACCTCACCACAGTCACGTACGCGGCACCGAAGTTGAGCACTGGGACAAAGAGTGGGGCTCGCTTTGCGCATCCTACGAGACGATCATCGTATCAGAGACGCGTGTGCGCGGAGCTAATAACCAATCACGTACCGTGTACTGAACTCTGACACTCAATTCTTATTCCTGACTTTACCAAATTCTCTATACGAAAACGATTAAGCAACATCTATGTTGGCAAGAAGCTGTTTGTCAAGTGCGTTCAGGTGACGATTATTAAATTTGGATTTAGGAGTATTTCTCAGATTTTTGAAAACAAAAAAAACGCGTTTCTTGTTAATTCAATACTTTTCAGATTTATTTTTCAAAAATATGCTGTGCCAAGTGGTTCAGATAAGGTACATTTTTGAATTTCAATGTACGATTGGCTTTAGAAGTTTTTTTGATTATTTAAAATTACAAACAGACGAAACCATGCATTTTTTATAGTTTCACCCATGTCACTAGATTTTGTGGCTAGCTGATACCGCTATTTGGCGAGCGCGCCGCCAATCATTCGTTCGCACTTTCATTTCGCGGCTTTAGAGTGAAATAGGCGACAAACACTGCACAGTGGTTAAAAAACGCACAAAAAACAAAATGGACAGCATTGTGTGATGCTCAAATGTTTTCGACGTGTCCTCCTGTGTGAAGTTCAAAGGGATTCGAATATGGTTGGGAATAAACAAAAAAAATGTATGAAGAAAATAAAAAATTAAGCATTCATTGTTACGGGAGTGTTTATTTATGATGTTTAATAGATTATTTGTTTAATAAGTAGTCCCTTATTAATAAGTTCATCTTATGTGATAATTTGTCTTATGGACAGAAATAATCTGCTACATTCATATATCGTTACATAAAAGTTGTAACGATTAACAGTCTGAAATTGTAAAATACGCTAGCTCGAATATCAACAAAGGAAATGAAAGTTACGGACAAAAAACTAATATGGAATATCCGTTGACCCATATTTCATTAAAACCGCTTCGCATTGTTTTTCGGATACAGGCTAAACCGTTTATAAATCGAAAACTTCAAAATGGACACTCAAAAATATTTTAGTGCCTAACGCAATTAGAGGTATAAAGCGAAACGCTCTCAAAACGAACATGTCACTATGAGAGCCAGTTATTTGTGCGCTCAGTTATTTATGCAGTTGACGAAAGCAAAAATCACTCTTATTACTTCGATCGTAAAATCGAAAGTAGTTTACTCGAGTGTATAAAATGTCTTGGCAATGCAGAGCTAGCCAGAGACAAATGACAGTGATATTGGCAGTTAAACCGACCGGCGTTTTTGTCTGGCGTTTTTAAGTTCGTCCCAGTGTGCGGGTGAACATTGTAAGTTGGCCGTTGATTTTTAAAAATCGAAAGCCATTTTTTGCGAGAGTTTACGGTTTTGACTGCTGCACTTGTTTTCGCTTTGTGACGGTCGATTCAATTAGTAATTGGAATTCCTATTGCTAGGAGACAGAAAGATTGATTGCTAGTACAATTTATTATGAAATTTACACTGACAGTAAGATAATTGGTGGTATCGAAATAACTTCCTTACGTTTCGAGATATCAGACAATTAATTTTGTATAGTACTTCACACGCTCTGGTTCCAAGTACTTTTATACCAGGGCCATAACCATGAACTCTTAAAACAATCTCCAAGTTGTCAAATCTGTCAATTTTGGTACGTCATTTCATACAAAATTTGACAGATATGATAATGTTTGACAGATTTGTGATTGTTTTAACAGTTCATGGTTAGGGCCCAGAGCTGTTGGTAAATTTTTTTACGAAAATTTCCATAATTACCACAGCAATTTGAGTTTAACTGATCTTATATACAAAAGTTTTTTATTAAACTCTTAGGTCACCTGATAATCAGTTTTGATTATAATCATGATTTGATCACAGTGGTTTATAAGTGATTACATGATTTTTGCCATTAAAATATTGTCAAAGTAAACATTTTTAATTGATTCGCGTTCTTAAAGTTACGAATACTCCAATTAAAGAAGTTTCAAGGGACAGACGCGAATCGTAATTAAGGAACTTTCTCCGTTTGATTATTTGGACATTCCTTAACTTCAAGGGAGTTTATTGATAATGATAAAACTGCTATTTCTGGAGTTCTGTAACAAGGTTCTAAACGAAACGACGTTCGATTGTTGAAAACTTTCACTTTGCGAAAATAGGTTAAGGATTTATCCTGGACCAGACTGGTCCAAGTCTTCCAAATTGACACTAGATAGTAGGTACCTAAATTGTTTTTGTTTTTTTTTTTTTTTTTGTAGAAAACTGTTTTTTTTTTTTTATAAATTCCGTTTTTTGTGTTTTGTAGTTAAGACCGTCTGTTGACCATGCCGTGTACACTTTTTATAGGTTACGGTCTAACATAATCATGTCTCGGCTGTTATCTGTCTGTGTAACTATTTATAAATAAATACATAAATTTGGTTTTTCTCTAAATTGTGAAATCTAATGAACATTCGTATTGTTGACGTCCGTCTGGTGTAGTGGTTCGGGCTCCGGACTTTAATGCCTGGCGGTTCCTGGCGGTTGCGGGTTCGAATCCCGCAAGGGTCAAATGTTTGTTTGATGAACACGAGCATTTGTACCTTAGTCATGGATGTTTATAAACGTATTTAAGTATGTTTATCCGTTATTCTAGTCGCTATGGCGACTACAAGCTTTGCTTAGTTTGGGGCTAATTAATTGGTGTGATTGTAGAAAGAATTTATTTTATTATTATTATTAAATATTGTTAGGTAGTTAAGGTAGAAAATAAATAAGATTAATATACCTTTATAGTACATTCACGTTCAGAATGCGAGGAGTCACGTTCAGAATGAGGTATTCATAGCCCTTTCGTTAGAAAATATGCGTTCAACTGGTCATTGTGAACTTGACTTTCTAATTAGGAACAATTTGATTGGTTAGGAGGCTTGGCTAGACATATGGACAAGTATAACTCACTGCATTCTTAACGCAAATGAAATCGCTGGTTAAGGAAGGATTCTAGGTTGTTATTCATACACTTTTTAACAAGTAAACCATCTGAAAGAAAAAATATCCAAATTAGTATTTAAATGATATCCATTAAGATGATTGTGTAGCTGTAAATTTTTATACAAAAAGCTATAACGTTTCCCCGCCCGAAACAATATTTCAGAAGGAAAATGTAGGTAATCGATTTTATTGATTACCCACTTTACCAACAAATTAATTGTGTGTACGGCCGGACAAAAAAAAGTATCACCCACCATGAATTAGGGCGAGGTACGCACACTGATCAAATAAACTACGGTACGCACCACTGATCAAATAATAGTGGGGTGACATATGTCATTCGGAGCGAGTTCCGAATTGGGCGAAACCGTTCTAATAATTTTTTATTGTGGCTCAAAGAAATAGTGATGCTTCTTTTGTCTGGCAGAAGTGAGGCTTTGTGTATGTCATCTTGTATTAATGTCTTTTTCTGTTTGTTAGTATTTTGTCTAATGTTATTGTTTGTCATGCTCTTTTTTTTCTTCTCTTTTCTTCTTCTCTCTGGTGCCGTGCTTCGTACCTCTCTGGCTCGGTCTAGGCTCTGCCGGAATCCGTAAGCATCTGCAAGAGTCCGTTCAAAATCAATCTTTTTGCTTAGCGATGGATTGATTCCGCGCTAACCAAGTCGGGTTTCCGGTCGGGTATGGTCCGAGCCTACCGTCAGGGTCCCTGCTGAAAACCAGCGTCGTGATACGTCCCTGACTTTCACGACAAATGCTGAGCGGGGCCCTTTTGACACATACTGCTTTTTATTATGCTGTAAATGTTTTTCTTTTCCTTTTGTATTCTGTGTGTGTCAAATAAATCTTTTTCTATTCTATTCTATTCTATTATAATCGCTTGTAGGACTTGCAACTCTCTTTATCGCACGAGGTAGGAGTGAGGCAGAGCGGCGTGAAACAGAACTATTGAGTATTTTTGCAAATACTGACTCGTGACGCGTATCGGCACTACACAATCCTCTTAAAAAAAATTGTTTTATTAATTATTGAAATGATTTGAATTACATTACGCCCTGCTACACCAGTCAGTGTCTACTCTTAAGGGTATGTGTACCATGGATCCCAGCTATGAAAGTACACAGCACGGTCCATGTTAGCTGTCTTGTTCAGTTCATTAAAATGAATTAAAGCACCTCCTATTGTTCTAAACAAGCAATTATGAGCGCGACCGCCAAATGAACTAGTCCCGCTTATAGAGCTCATTTATTTTGGTATTTGTGTGTAATTTTACGAGGAATTCATTATGTGGAAATATTAGTTTAATGACGTAAATATAGCATGAACTATACAACATATCAGCTGTCTGTTTCTGAGCTAGGTTGCGGACAGACAGAGAGACGGATGAACATTGGTGAAACTGAGGCTATGTTGACCTCCGTAGCCAAGTGGCGAGCACGCCGGACTATATAAGGCGCCGCCATCTTTGAGGTTCCGGGTTCGATCTTCGGTCTGGTCAATGTAGAAAACGAACTTTTCTATATTGACTCGGGTCTGGGTGCTTTAGTACCGTCATTGTTTCTGATTTCTATAACACAAGTGTTTTAGCTACACACCTTAGGATCAGAGCAATGTATGTGATGTCCAATATTTATTATTTATAACTATAGGGGTATCCATTGTTGGCTACGGCACTATTCAAAGTGATGGTGATTGGGTGATCTCTCATTGACCCCTAGCATGAGCAAAAAAAACGATATGCTAAAGCGATTTATTGATACCTAACTGTCAATATATGAATATAATATACATAACCGCCATCTTGAACTTTTATCAAAACAGCAGGCATGTCCGTGCCGGTGACGTTACCGTTATGCTATGCACGGCTATGTATCATGTAATATATTTTGACAGTTGGGTGTCGATAAATCGATATATCGTATCGTGTTTTGTTGGTCATTCTAGGGGTGCCTGACCTTCCACTTCATAGTATGATTGTATCTATACGTATGTAGCGATAAAGAAAAGGCAGGGTCAATCGGACTCGGTATATTCAGTTTCAGCACCACCAGCACAACTACCTACACCTCGAACGACAATCCCCCGTAAAACAATAGAAAAACGTCCGTCATCACATTCAAATCCGCATTCGTTTCTCTTCTCGCTTACTCCGTCTTCCTTCTCTTTCACACAGCTTACGTTCCATTCCACACATCCCACATGTATACGTATACTTCTTGTACATATATAACCCCAGAGTGAGTACATTACATTTAAGTAAGTAGGTAAGTACATATTAATAAAATTTGTGTCGAAGTAAATAATAACAACCATAGCAGACAATGCATTTTGCGAATGTCTCCCAAAGCTAATTAGGAAAATAAACAGTTGTTTTAATAAAATGACCAAAAAACCAAAACTTAAACCCGGAATCTTAATGCAAAAACTGTTATTTGATTTTAAGGTCATTCACAATCAAAAATTTCCAAAAAAAAACGGCTTTTCAGGCCTCATGTGTTTTGAAATTAAATGGTGACCACAAATTACCTAGTTAATTATAATATTACAGTTTCCACTTTCTTAGACTGAAAATCAAACCTAAATCACTTCGATATCCAGGAGCGAGCTCTTTCAACTGAGAAACCGAGGACAATAGTTAACCCGTCGTATTTGTTTCAAGTGTTTTATTGTTAAAACTAACTAGCCTCAATAATGTTTTGGTTAAAAATACTGTCCACAAATTTGGAAATGTTATTAACATTCCAATTACTGTCGTGTGGTGCCGGCACGTTAAAAGAATAGCACCACCCCTTCTCTTCCTATGGGTGTCGTAAGAGGCGACTACAGGAAAACCGCCACAAGAAGACGGGCAGCGGCGTCTCCTCTCCACCATTGGCCAAACTGCGATCGCCAACCCGCCTGCCAAGCGTGGCGATTATGGCAAAATCCTCCTTTTGGGGAGGCTTTTGTCCAGCAGTGGACTAATATAGGCTGGTGATGATGATGATGATTCCAATTACTGAACGAGCAACTATTTAAATATAATTTACAATAAATTTAAATATTAAAAGCCTCTTCATTATACTGTTGAATACCCCTTTACAAATTTCGCCATCCATTAATTAAATGTCTCTTGTACATCAAACTAATTACAAATAACTGCTAATAATGCTGACGAACCCCGTAGACGGAATTTCGTAGTCTTACCGTAGCAACTACGAAATCCGTAGCAAGTTCGTAGCGCTAGTAAACAGCGAAGTTTCGCTACTTAAGTAGGGTCATATTTTCTTAGTTAGAAAATGTGTTATTCCTTGCAATATTAGAATTTTCGTCCTAGAATTGTTTTTGAAACATTAACTATTATATTATTTATTATATTTATATTATAACTAAGTTTTCGATATTAAGTTACAAGAAGTAAATTTAAAAAAAGGGTAAAATTAAAACTTACATCTTAAGTAAGTCTTAAGTAAATCTTAAGTTGCTATATAAATTCAATCTTCCTAATAATGTGTACAATTTTATTTGATTGTAAAAAGGTATATTTGCACACCGGTACAACTCCCGGTAGAATATTATTGAGACTGTTTTATAGTAGGATAATAATTTCAAAATACCAAACATTTTATTCTGCAAATGAATAAATATATTTTAATAAGTTTAACAAATTTAAACTACTGAACTTCAAAAAACAATTATACAGGGTGTACAAGAGAATAGGACACTCCTTAAAACCACGTGATTAGCTGGTCATATACAACAACTTTCTATGGGAGTAACATCGAAATCGATAATATTTTTTCAGCTTCCCCATACAAACTTACTCGCATACCTTGATGATAACGTATGGAGCATCTGAAAATAAAATCACGATTTTGATGTTGCTCCCATAGGAAAAGTTGTTATATATGACCTGCTGATCACGTGGTTTTAAGGAGTGTCCCATTCTCTTGTACACCCTGTATACACCGTGAATTTTTAATTACCCGACAAAATTAACCAACATACTCAGATATCGATATACATCGAATTTGGCGAATAAAAAAACGGAACGGCGTACGGCGTTGGCGTACGGAAGGAATAACTATAAATGAAAAAAAAAATCATTCATAGTTATTCCTTCCGTACGCCAATATTACGCGACCAAATTAGGTGGATTTTGGTTCCGTTAATGTTGGAATGATAATGATTACTATTTGAATTAGCAGGACTATTATGGTGCATATTTGTTAAGGAATGTTAGGGACCTTTTAAATAAATTTCTCATAAAAAAAATTTTTTTTATTCGCCAAACTCGATGTATATCGATATCTGAGTATGTTAGTTAATTTACTCGGGTAATTAAAAATTCACGGTGTATATATAAAAAATATTTTATAGATTGATTTGTAAATTCACAAGATTATAATAAATCGTCTATACTTATTAAGTACTAGCACTATGTATATATAGTATAATGCTATGAGACTGGTATCTGCGCTTTTATAATAGATCAACGTGAAGCTATCTTAATATGCAATTAAGCAACTTTCTTCCTTTTAATTAATTACCTACTGTTTAGCGCTGGTTCGCTAATTTAGGGTGCGATGAAGAAAAGTATAAGAAAAATGGATTATGTGACTCATTCAAAAACAACGTCAATTAGTAAAAAAAATGATACAGATTTTTTTTTTGTATGCAAATGTATGTAAAATCATTTTCAAAACAATTGCATTGCATTATTTTGTAATTCAATAAATGCCTGCTTTGAAATCTGAGCCACGTTTGGAGGGTTGAATACGATAAATTTCAATACGTTAAAAATAAATTTCAAAAATCTATAGAACACTCTTAAAGGACTTACTAGTAGCAATAAAATAATTAAAATATCAATATCCTGGCTCCAATCAGCTCGATAGTTCTAAATTATTATGTTGACATACAAAAATTGGATAACTACTCATCATCATCATTTCAGCCACAGAATGTTCACTGCTGAACATAGGCCTCCCCCGGTGACTTCCAGATAGTCCGGTTGCGCGCGGCCTGCATCCAGCGGCTTCCTGCAACCTTTACCAGGTCGTCTGTCTACCTTGTGGGTACTAACCAAGATAAAAATTGATACATCAGTTAGAAATAGGTTCGTAAAGTGTTGAAACTTGATTATTTAATCAGTTAGTTACAAGTGAATTCTCAAATGATTAATCTACATCATATTATTTATTAGTAAGTACTATAGGTGAACTGGAAAATGAACTGTCACAGAACTCTCCTTATCTCGAAAGAACTATAGTGAATATAATATAAAACGCGTTAAAAGCAAACATCATAAATATCGTTTAATTAAGAATTACTCGAAAACTGCGGGATATATCCCAGCTTCTCGACAAGAAGATAAATAACGCGGTACATTTTTCCTACTAATATTTCCAGCTTGAACTATGCATGTGTGTACTGAAAAATGAAGGTCCAGTACAATTTATGAGAGGTCGTTTAGATCACACGATTCCTATTTCCTATTTTTGGTTACTATTTATTTGTGGATGTATAGCCATGGTATAAAATAGTCTGATTCTGTTATCTTAAGGTGATGGAAGTCTGAAGGTAATCGTCCCATATGAAATAATCACAGTTTGGTACCCTTGTTTTCTTTGTAGTTGTCCTCTGCCTAAAGGTTGTCTGGAAGAGATCGCTTTTTAGCGATAAGACCGCCTAAATTGTACATCTTTCTGTAAATATCAACTGTAACTTCTTTGTTTGGTGTGCAATAAAGAGTATCTATCTATCTACCTTGTCTTAGAGATATGCAGGTCAAGATGGCAATCGCACCAACTGACTTGCTGCAATAAGATCACATACCCCAGCTAGGAACGAAATAAAGCCACTAAAAAGAAGATCAAATATATTAATTTGCTAGCTTACGTCGTAACCGTGTCGTAACCGCATCGTCTCTATATCGTAAACTGTAAAAACCTAGTTGTTTATGATGCAGTGCTCGCAGTGCACATGGCGTTGGCCGCGGTCATGTGATTAATCGTCGAATTATATAAAAACATATTTTAACTTACTGCAATAAGCTCAAACATACCCCAGCTAGGAACGAGACAAAGCCTCCAAAAAGAAGATTAACCATATTGCAAGGTTTCGTCGTAACCGCATCGTCTCCATATCGTAAAGTGTAAAAACCTAGTTGTTTATGATGCAGTGTTCGCAGTGCACATGGCGTGGGCCGCGGTCACACGATTAATCGTCGAATTATATAAATACATATTTTAACTTACTGCAATAAGCTCAAACACACCCCAGCTAGGAACGAGACAAAGCCTCTAAAAAGAAGATCAACCATTGCAAGGTTGCATCGTAACCGTGTCGTAACCACATCGTCTCCGTATCGTAAAGTGTAAAAACCTAGTTGTTTATGATGCAGTGTTCGCAGTGCACATGGCGTGGGCCGCGGTCACGTGATTAATCGTCGAATTAGCCGCCCGCGCCCGTGTGTTCTTCGCTCTACGCCTGTGTAGACGCGGCGCTATGACGTACTAGTTGGACTAGAGCCTATGATTTGTGATGATAACTTTCTGAAAGGGAACAGATTTTAACTAATGTGTATTTCGGGAATAAGGATTACTTGTTTTGCTTACGTTATCTCGGTTTTTGGTTTCGTTCAATAGTAATATTGTATTTATATCCTAAAAGTTTAACATGTGCACTAGGCACGATTTTTTTTAGATCTATATTCAGTTTTAAGAATATTTCAATTTTTAACGGAATCCATTTTTAACAAACTGTCAACAATAAAAAGAAACTAGACTGTAAGTATAAATAAAATGCTAGTTGTAAATTTTAAACATTAATGGCCCTACTACAAAACAAGATAGACTAGGCTTAAACACTGCCTAAAGATAAGTCAACCAATTGAAAAAGTTTATAAATAATATGTCACGAATGTCTGATATGTTAACATTTCAATTGGTTGGTTGGTTATTCTTTAGACATAACTTAAACCTAGTTTATCTTTTTTGTAGTATAGGTAATTTATTTTCTTTTATAATTTTTAGATCAAGAATCCACAAATTATCAGAATCTTTTGCACGAAAATTTTAGTCATTACAATTTTTAAATAAAATATAGTCTTGTTTTTATTTATGAAAGATTGCATACACATTGAGCGAACGTCTTGTAATAGTTGTTAGATACATACAGCGTTGTAATTAATCACCGAGCTAATCCTACGGGAAACACTCTGTTTTATGGAAAATGCGAATCGTCCTGTTTATTGGTTACGTATACACATTACAGTGTTCAGTGAGCTGGGAAGACTTAAGCTTGGAAAGGCGGAGCTGGGTATACTATGGTTTTGCGGCCAATCTGGTTGGTGAATTTGATGACACTTTTCATGTTTTAAGATTTCAGAGATGGATGAGATTAAAAAGCTGTACCTATTTGAGCACTATAATCAACTGATTCGTGATCATTTGTTTTTAAAGTAATCTGTAAAGGTTTAATTTCGTTTTTCATATACTATATTTATTTTTAAAAAATAGCACGCCAGCTAAAGACTGCCAGCTATCTTTGTCCGTCGGGCTGGGGGGCGTCCTAAACTACATTTGTCAATACTTGGAAAGGCTAAACTTGGATGGGGCAAACGCTAATATACTACCGTTAAGCGGCCAATCTGGTTGGTGAATTTTAATGACACTTTTCATGTTTTAAGATTTCAGAGATGGTCTCATTCAAAAGTTGTACCTATTTGAGCACTATAATCAACTTATCCGTGATCATTTGTTTTGAAAGTAATCTGTATAGGTTTAATTTAGTTTTTCATATACTATATTTATTTTTAAAAAATAGCACGCCAGCTAAAGACTGCCAGCTATCTTCCTAAGGGCGTCGGTCCGTCGGGCTGGGGGGCGTCCTACACTACATTTGCCAATACTTGGAAAGGCTAAACTTGGGTGGGGCAAACGCGAATATAACTACGGTTTTGCGGCCAATGTGGCTGGTGAATTTGATGACATTTTCATGTTTTAAGATTTCAGAGATGGTCTCTTTAAAAAGTTGTACCTATTTGAGCAATATAATCAACTGATACATGATCATTTGTTTTGAAAGTAGGTAAACTGTATTGGCCTTAATACAAAAAAGATAGACTAGGGTTAAACGCTTGTCTAAAATTAGTCAACCAATTTGAAATGTTGACACATCGGACATTCGAGACATATTATTAACAAACATTTCAAATTGGTTGACTAATCTTTAGACAAGTGTTTAACACTAGTCTATCTTTATGTAGTAAGGCCATATAGGTTTAATTTACTTTTTCACATGCTTTGATAAGCTTATAATATATCTATTGAGCCTATAATTGCAGTCCACTGCTGGACGTAAGCTCCAAAGAGCGCCAAATAGCACGATCTCCCGCTTTTTTCATCCAGCTAAAGACTGCCAGTCATTTTCCAAGGTCGTCGGTCCATAGAGCTGGGGGGCGTCCTACACTACGTTTCCCAAGGCGTGGTCTCTATTCGATTATAATGATATGATTAGCTTCACTTGTAAGAAAATAACAGCTGACTAACGAAATGTTTGTAAATTCCATGCAAGGTTTAATTGAAGATAAATAACACTTGAAAAAAATCATCGACCTCAGGTGGGACTCGAACCCACGTCCCATCGCACTCGCCCGGCATGCGATGGGACGTAGGTTCGAGTCCCACCTGGGATCGATGATATTTTTTTTCAAGTGTTATTTATCTTTAACTAAATGTTATCGGAAACCTACTTCTTTACCTGTTTGGTCTTTTAGTTCTCTAGACTACAAAATTTAGACTTTGCAGTTGCAGGTTCAAATCCCGCAAAGGGCAAATGTTTGATGATGAATTGTGGTGATGAGCATGAGCACTTGACCCAAGTACATGGAATTTTTTTTCACGTATTTGAAGTATGATCATCCGATATCTACTTGCCAATATATAAAGTTTGCTTAGTTTTCGTCTCAACAATTGGTGTGATTGTGTACTTTCATAAATGCATAATGTATTAAAGTTTTTAAGCGATAAAGTTATTTTTCAAATTTATTAACTTTTAAACAATTTCATCCTCGTAAATAATCTATATACTTTAAACCGTACTCACATACAGAGCACGGCTTTCTGACCACGTTTTAACACGCGTATCGTGCGGTTTGGCGCGATGACAAATCGTACCATAAATCAGCCGCGGTCACACCTGCACCGCCCGTGTGCGCTAAGCCTTATACTGCAATGTTGCTTGTTTAGCAATAGCTAATTCTGTATCATTAAAATTAATAAATAAATATGCGCAGAACACATGAATAATTATTGTATCCGTGTAAATTTATTATTTATTGCTCTAATCCTAAGGTAAGTAGCAAAATCTCCCGGCTAAGACCAACTTTTATATTTTTGTCTTAGGTTTGGGTGTTGTAACCGAGGTTGTTTCTGATTTCTGTTACACAAGTACTTCTGCTACTTACCTCAGGATCAGTGCAATGTATGTGATCGTGTCCAATATTTAGGTATTATTTATATAAATAAATATTGCAAAACATCATTTACCTACATTGCTCTGATCCTTAAGTAAGCACCTAAAGCACTTGTGTTATAGAAATCAGAAACAACGACGGTACCACAACACCAAGACCCGAAATGAAATAGAAAATTTCGTCGTAGAAAATGCAACGGAGGTCGTTTTATAATATACTAGCAGCCCGTCCCGGCTTCGCACGGGGTAGACGTTTATCGCTAATAGTTTCGGCAGCGCATTCGACGAAAGACATTTTAAGACTTATTTTTCTACACCTTCGGTTACATTGTTCAAATTTTACCAAGGATACCTAATTTTTTTCAAAATGAAATGTAGCTTATGTCAAATTGGAAGAATGTAGCATTCTATTGGTGAAATATTTTTTTAAATCGGCCCAGTACTTTTTGAGCCTATTCATTACAAACATACAAACATACAAAAATAGGTACAAATCTTTCCTCTTTATAATATTAGTATAGATATATACTAGAAGATACTAGATGGTTTTTGCATAAATGCCTTTTGATTATGTTAACTGATGTTGATGCAAATAAAACTATTCTTATTCTTACTGTTATTATTTTTCGTCTACCAACCCTAACACACACCGACATTTTGATTTGTGAACCAAAACCCAAAGTTTTTGGTATGTACTGTTTTTGTTAATAATTTAAATACGTTTTCATTAGACACCATTTTTGGGACAATACGAGTGCTAGGTATATATCACCCTGTGTATATACAGGGTGTGTATGTCATAATAAATGACATCTTATGAAACTTTAAATGACTGGAAAAATAATTGTTGATAAAACAAAGAAATTGCAGTCGACTTCATTACGATAACAAAAGAGCACAATCAGATAACACTTTAACAGACTTGGCCGGCATTAGATTACGGAAAAATGCACTTAAACAACTAACTGGTGTTAAAAACATTAATGTATTGTAAGTGTAGTAACTATATTATTTTTGTGGTAATATAAAGTATAAATTTAAAAAAAACCGGACACCATAATGTAAAAAAACGTCATACAAATCATGTTTGTTGTATGGGAGCCCCCTTAAATATTGATTGTTATTTGTTGTTATAGCGGCAACAGAAATACGTCATCTGTGTAAGTTTCAACGGTCTAAATATCACGGTTCATTAGATACAGCCTGGTGACAGACAGACAGACAGACAGACAGCGGAGCCTTAGTAATAGGGTCCCGTTTTACCCTTTGGGTACGGAACCCAAAAAAAAAACGGCTAACTGTGAGTCGGACTCATGCACCGTGGGTTTCGCTTACACTGGTTCACAACGGGTGTGCTGCTTTGCACTTATTTATTTATCTTTTTTTTTTAAAACAACGAGATAGCTTTTTGACGATTGAGGCCACGCACGAACCAGTAAGCGCAGCGTAGGACGTCCACCTACAAGGTGGGCAGACGACCTGGTAAAGGTTGCAGGAAGCCACTAGAAGCTGGAAGTCACTGGGGAAGACATATTATATGTTTAGCAGTGAACGTCCTGTGGCTGAAATTATTATGATACGTAGCTTTTTAGATCCAAACTATTAACATACCAAAACTTAAAACTCACTTCTAATTGAAGATAAATAACACTTGAAAAAAATCATCGACCTCAGGTGGGACTCGAACCCACGTCCCATCGCGTGCCGGGCGAGTGCTTTCGAGTGCGATGGGACGTGGGATCGAGTCCCATCTGAGGTCGATGATTTTTTTCAAGTGTTATTTAATTGCAATTAAACCTTGCATGGAAACAAAAAATTACAATCACTTTTAATTTCTGCTATACTATGATAATTCATTTTAACAAACCTGACCCAAAACCTTTACATTCAAACAGAAAGGTTTGCAAGCCCCAAATTCAGCACTGACAGCGCCAATCAACGCGGGCTTAGTCGTATTCGAAAAATGGTATGTCCGTCAGTCCGTTTATTCGATATGCGCTGTATTAGTTTACTAGGCATTGTGGATTTTTCAGTTTGACGAGGTTTTGGAATTTTCAAATGTAATCCGCCGCTTGGATTCATATTTAGGACCAAATCGTTTTTTTTTAGTATTAAATTGGTTAATTGGTTTTTTAGTCAAAATTTGTGACAGACTATACTTAATTGTGATACATAGTTTTTGGGTGGTGACCCCCACCGGGTAGACTGACGACTTTATTATATTTAAATGAAAATACTTTTACGGATTATTTCGCGATTTATTAACATTTTATTTAACCTGACGTTTCGAACACTTTACAGCGTTCGTGGTCACAGGTAGACTTTATTATATGTTTTTATCTTATAGAGAGGAGGGTTCAGGATACACTTGCACTTGTCACACATCTCATTTTTTTTTTTTTTTTTATTTCTCCTGACGCGTTAGTGTGACGCATGCTGCGATTGCGATCGGGTGAGGTGTAGAGAGGGGTGCGTGGGTAGGAAAACCGGAAGAGGAAGCGTTCCTCCGTTGCTCCTGACATTCCGGTCGCGGAGAATTTGTGATTAGCCTATTTTTTTGCTATCAATAAACACCTTTGATACAAAATACTTTATATGATACAAATATATATGATATACTTGAAGGAAGTGGCTGGACTTAAACAACCCTAAGCTGCTTGCAGTGGCGTTCTATAGTTGAAGCTTCCACTATTAAACTTCCGAAGTTTGATGATGGTGTTCTATGGTCATATAGTAAGAAATTTAGATCCGAGGTTCGAGATACACGTTTTGCTAATATTGTCTTCAAGCTTATCGAAACCCGAGCCTTAAACCATTCCTGAATTGACTCAAAATGAGAAACATACCTAAGACAAAATGCTTTCAAAAGACTCACCGCTCCACTTGGTCCTTCTAAAGCTGTTTGATGATAGAAATTAGTAGGAACTTAACCGTGAAGAAGAATGCAAGCAAAACTCTACTACCGGTCCCTGCAGTAAGGACAAAATGAAATTTATTTGCAAAATAAAATTACTTATTTCAAGACTAAAAGTTGTTTAACGTTTCTTAATTTATAACTTAAACGGTAACTCATCATCATATCATTTCAGTCATTTTGACGTCCACTGCTGAACAAAAGTGACTTCCAGATTGGCCGATTGGAAGTGGCCTGCATCCAGCGGTTGCCTGCAACCTTTACCAAGTCGTCTGTCAACTCAGCCGCAAATAATTTTAAAGCTAAAAAACCTAGACAAACATCGAAAAAGTCAAGACGAAAAATTCTCGTTTCTGACTTAATGAAAATAAAAAACTGTGTATTCCCAGAACCAACTAACACATCAATCACTACTATCTACGAAAATTGCCCGGCCAACGGGACTTCCGTCATTAATTTGTGTTCAAAATAAATCGTGGCGTCATTTTTGACCGGCCAGTATCGCGGCCCGTATATTAATAACCGGTATTTTGTGTAACCGGTCATGCAATCGGAAACTATCTGTCAGCTGGTTATCCGGTTTGGGCGGCTGCTGTCGAATGCGAAGCGATATTGTACTTAAGCCGGTAAAAATATGGTCATTGTTAGGTTTTTAATTTTTTAAATTTACTTGTTATGAATAAATTAATGTTTCGAAAATGATTAAACATTTCAAGAAATAATTTTACGAAAAACATCTGTGTTATAAATCGAAAACATCCTCTAATATGATCTGACTGAGAGTTCAATAAAATAGTCCCCAAAAGGCTGGCAACGTCACCACGCTGGACGCAGTTAGGCTAATCCGTTGGCCTAGGTATAAGCTAGCCTTTGAATCGTGAGATGTCTCAACTAAACGCTATGACAACTCGCGATACAAAAACGGACTATAGTAACGCTAATTGCGATAAAAAAACTCAAACCGGTGACTGTTACATCAGGGCGGTAACCACGAACTCTTAAAACAATCTAAAATTTTGAAGATAAATAACACTTGAAAAAGGTTTGACAGCGAGAAAAAACACTTGAGGAATTTCATCTTGTCACGTGACGTCCTCGGTAGCTTAGTTGGTAAAGCACTCGCCCGGCATGCGATGGGACGTGGGTTCGAGTCCCACCTGAGGTCGATGATTTTTTTTCAAGTGTTATTTATCTTCAATAAAACCTTGCATGGAATTGCTAAAAACAAAAATTTACAATCTAAAATCTGTCAAATATTATCATTTCTGTCAAATTTTGTATGAAATGACGTACCAAAATTGACAGATTTGACAACTTTGAGATTGTTTTAAGAGTTCATGGTTATGGCCCTGGTCAAATCATTTATTTGCATTACATGTGTGGTTAACGGGTTGTAAATATTTGTTTAGTGGTACATCACATGCATCTTGCAAGGGTATAGCAAGATACATAATTCTAAAAATAAGCATTAAACAAGAAATTAACATTCAATTTTGGCATATAAAAATATTTACATGAACCTTATTTAAAGATTTATATTCATTGCACCTTAGTGTTATTCATTAAGATTATAAAAACACTTAAGTATTACATAAAAAAAACTATTAAGAGACGCCACAATTATCATATTCTTTTATTTCTCGTATGTGTTTGGGTAGAGAGTGAGGTCAAAACATTCCATTCATGAAATAATGTTGTTATGGTTTTCAAAGACTTGATTTTCGAAGCAGCCAAAACAAACTTAAAGCAGTACTAGTCTTTAGAGCTAGAATAGTAAATCTCAAATATAAACGCGAGTAAAGCCATACGAAACGCAAGAACACAACGCTATTACTCGGTGTTTGCTGGCTCTAAGTAAGTTTGCCTTGTTTATGTGCAGCACAATATTGTTTATGTAAAATGCAGGTGCATTGTTAAACGGGATGTCGTTTTGACTAACGGCTTACGCAAACGAGCGTGTTATCATCCACAACTTGACTTGAAACGATAGTTACTTTTTCGACAGACGTACGCTCAGGGACTTCGCTGCGTAAAGCGAACGTCCGCGCCGGATAGCCCAGGTACGGGACGTTTTGGGGGGCTGGAAACAACGACGGCCACCACAACACTAACAACCCGAACTAATATAGAAAAGTTCGTTTTCTACATTTACCTGACCGGGGATCGAACCAGGAACCTCAGAGATGGCGGCGCCATTTAAAGTACGGCGTGCTCGCCTCTCGGCTACCGAGGTCGTCATCTATAACTTAAAAGACAGCTCAAAACGCCAGGGCTAAAGTTAACTAACAAAATATCGGCAGCGCAGTTTTGCGTACTTACGTGACTGAAGAAAAGGGTTAAGTCTTTGAGCTCAATCTGGTTAGAAGGCGTCAATATGAATACTCCAAAAAAACTCGGACCTGGGACTCAGTTTCAGAAAATACCAAAAAAGCCCCCTGTAAAATATTCTTCAAGAAACTTATCCGCGCTCATTTTCGTCAATTGTAATCATCAACTTGAATTCCTTACTCTCCGTTCGTCGTCATATTTAATTTATGTATCTTGCCTATATCATCTATGTATGATGATTATGTATCTAATGTGTGTACCTAGTACATACCTTTAAAAAAAATTCTTACAAAAGCCTTTTTTATATTGTGTCTCTTTTATCACACCGCCCACAAAACATTCTGTATAATGCATATGGTTAAATTGAAAAAAGACAACTCGTCCATGTCGGGATTTGAACCCTAATCTCCTGTTTAGCGCGCAGGCGCTTTACCAATTAAGCTACAGGGACATATCTCGACCGGACGAAATTTGCCTTCTCAATTTATTTGTGACATCAACGCCATCTAGCAAATGCTGCATGCATTATTCCTTTTTGTTTTTTCGAGTCGATGCTTGCCGCACTATGACTCTAAATTAGGCATTCTGTTTAGCCGAATGGTCGGTAGAGAATGCCTTATGGCATTAGGTCCACCTATTGTATGTTTTTTTTAAATCTGTGAAATAAAGATTTAATTATTTAATCAAAAAATCTTAAAATGTCATTTTGCAGCAATATTAATGATCAAAATTGCTAGATAGTTTTCAAAATCGACCCTTTCACAATTTACAGCAACTAAGACGTCTCAAACGCGGCGTTTCACCCGCCAGTCTATATCACGAATAGAGTTTCTAGTTGTATATTTTTAATCACGTTCCGTACATTGTCTTGCTAGTTAGTCGTTTCATTTAGACCGACCGCGCCGGCTTCCCATGTAATTGAAATTGGATATTTAATGTGCGGTTACAGAATTAATTAGTCCACTAATTGCTAACGTTGTAATTTTACAACGCTTTGGGTAGATTTTGGGGGATTACATCGTTGCGTTACATGGTTCTACAGGTAAAAGGGACGAAAATTAATGCTACCTTCCTTGTAATAATTTTATCATTATCAGAGCATCTTAATATTGGACGATATTCCACACATTATTTTGATACTTAGGTAAAAGCTGAAGCACTCACACATTATTCTGATCAGGTAAGAGCACTTGTGTTATAGAAATAAAAAACAACGACCGTACTAAAATACCCAGACCCGATAAAAACAAATATATTTATGTTTTTATTATGTAAAGAAGATGGCCCATTTGAACTATTTATAGCATTTTAAACGACGAAAAAGTACAAAAGAAATATTGAGGTTACTAGACTAGAAATGTTAATACTATTATATAATTTGTTTTTTTGAGGTCTGTCTTATTTTGTTGTCCACTATATTTATTTATTTTATTTATTTATTTGAAATTGAAAATATTTCTGTTGGATTTAATGTTAAAAAGGTAATTCTGTGAAATTTACCGTACAAAAAGAGTGTAGTTAATTGGGCACAACCAATTCAGTGTAGAAGTTAAAAGCTCGCGTCGACAAATTGAGGGCAAAAGATACACTATTTCACGAATCCTTTTCGTAGCACGCCTGCTACATCGTAGCTAGAACTACGTCGTAGCAAGAGTTATTTCGTAGCGTCGTTATAAAGTGTCTGTCGATAAGTAAATAATTGCTATGTTAATTTTAAATGTAGGTGTAAATTTGGAGACAGTCTTTTGTAGTGTGTTACTAACATTAATTTATTTTTAACTAAGCTCATTGACATACACTTAATAAGTTTTATCTTCAAATAGGTAAAACTTGTAAAAAAAAGTTTCAGTGTTGAAATGTTGATATTTTTAAGTCTGTTGTCTTTCTCTGGGTGAAATGGTTAAATTTCATGCACATTCTATTCATTAATTTAATTTAGTTTAACCATTGATTAAAAGAAATATTTTTTTTAATTATGTTGTTTGCCACATCAAAAAAAACTTATTTTTGACAAGATTTGACTCAGTTAAGTCTTGTCTGCCCCCTAACCATGAGCTCTTAAAACAATCTCAAAGTTGTCAAATCTGTCAATTTTGGTACGTCATTTCATACAAAATTTGACAGAAATGATAATGTTTGACAGATTTGTGATTGCTTTAACAGTTCATGGTCAGGGCCCTGGTATTGTGTAAACAAAAAAACACATTTTATAAGACTAAAAAAAATTAAAAGTCCTTTTGACAGCGGGAACGTCAACTGTGACTGAGATATTCTTGATTACGCTTAGTCATCATCATCACATCAGCCACAAGACCTCCACTGCTGAACATAGGCCTCCCCAGTGACTTCCAAATCGGCCGGTTGCGCACGACCTGCATCGGCTTCCTGCAACCTTTACCAAGTCTTTTGTCATCACGCTTAGCATTTCCAGACTAATCTCGCCTTAAAAATAATTATCTCGCATTAACACCGTCAGCGATACGCATAACTACCGCAGCCGAAACGGAGGCGTAATGTAGTGTCCCGTTAAGAGTGCAGCGTGTAAAGTATGCGAGCTAAATGCGCGCTATAAATCCAGCCCGCTGCAGCGAGGCCGCATTGGCAACGGTTTATGTTGAGACACACGGTCTGGGGGAATGACGAGCAGAATTGCGAGCTAAATGCCGAACTTTCAATTGACTCCTAAACGTTAATTTTGGGAAAACTATGCAACCAACGATGTTATTATTGACAAATAAACTTTAATGGAATATCGTTCTTAATAAAGCCCACGGCTTTTTAAATAGGTGAAAATAAACTATAGACCGAGCTGTTTAAGAAGCAGGAAAAAATTACAAATGAATGTGCTCTACTTTTTAAAAACAAAAAAAATGTTTTAATCATATAAAACATGCTATGGTATGTTAAATCATACGCCACTTATAAGTATAATGTTTTAACGATAATCACATTTGGCATTAGAGTCCTGGCCTCGTGTAAAGTACAAATGTTTTTGGGTTGTACAGACTTGCTGATTAATTGCTTTAAGTTGCTGAGAGTTACTCAACAAAAATTATACAGCATTATACAACTTTTCTGTGTATAACAATTGTAGTAGCTCATCATAATTCAAATTCAAATTCAAATTCAAATTCAAATATTTTATTTCAGGCAAGGCCCATAGATAGTTAGTAACAATTTTCCTTACGAAACTAGTGTTAGTAGGTAATACTTTTATCAATTTATTTTATTTAATCTAATTCAATCAATCCAATTTAATTTAATTTAATTAATTTAATCCAATTCATTTTAATTTAATATAATTTAATTTAATATAATATAATTTAATATAATTTAATATAATTTAATATAATTTAATATAATTTAATATAATTTAATATAATTTAATATAATTTAATATAATTTAATATAATTTAATATGATTTAATATAATTTAATTTAATTTATATCACATGCATGTTACTTTATTTTAAGTGGGTTTTCACCCACCTTTGAAGGATAGGTGAATCCCATCTATCAATAAAAACCCTCAGAATAGTGTTGGTGCTGCCGCGCAAGCGAACCATCGCTGAGGCGCATCGTTTCTAATAATTGTGGCAAAGCCATCGACTCGTGCTTCCGCGAACATGCCTGAAGCACTACATCGCCAGGGCAACCCCAACAATATCCTGAAAGCATTATTGTATTGTACACGCAGATCGCTGTATGCCCGCTGGGAAAAACCAGCCCACAGGCTGCAGGTATAGAGTGATTGGCAGTACGCTTAAAAACAGCGTTATTTTGACTGCTTTTGTGCACCGCGCAAACCTACGAGCCAGCATGTTGCAACGCACAGCCAGCGATCTACGTTCCCTCGCTATGTCTAGGTTGTCCCTTAGGTCCTCAGTGACCCAGTGTCCCAAGTATTTGAAACTCTGAACACGTTTCAGAGTCGTTCCACAAAGAGCTATTTCAGGAACGTGTGAGTAGTTCAGCGAGTTAGATTTAAAAATAAGCCATTCACTTTTTTTTGTGTTATACACAAGTCCATGGCTCTCCGCATATGACTCACAAATAGATAGAAGCCTCCGCAACCCGCTAACAGATGGACTCAAGAGCACCATATCATCAGCATAACTGATATTGTTAACAGATAATCCATCCACGTGACATCCTACATGGGAGTCATAAAAGGCGAGGCGAACTAAGCCCCCCCTGCCTCACCCCGCACCTCAACCCATATACATCAGAGTAAGCTCCCGCCCTATATATATTGGTCTGACCACTATACCAACATTTGAAAATGGACACAATTTCTCTTGGCAATGTAGTATCACAATAGAGTTTATGCCATAGTAGATCGTAATTAACAAGGTCAAATGCCTTAGAGAGGTCAAGAAAGCATGCCAATATTGGTGTTTTTCTGGTTGTATAGTAGTGGACAACCTGCTTGAGGCTCAGGATGGCACTCTCGGTAGATAGCCCCGGCCTAAAACCAAATTGGTTATCATAAAGTTCCGTGTGTTTAGTCAATACTTTATTAAGCAGATTGTCCAACACCTTCGACACAACAGTAGCCAGTGATATAGGCCTATAGTTAGAAATATCTGAGGCGTCTCCCGTTTTGTTTTTAATTACTGGTACAACGATAGTACGGGTAAGTTCCTGTGGTAAATAACTATGGCTAACACACAGGCTGAAAAACATAGCCAGCACTCGTGACAAATGTACACCTGCATATCTAAGATGTTCAACGCTCAAGCCGTCGTGACCGGGGGACTTACCCCTCACCATTTGTCGTATGACATTGTTTACTTCTTTGGCACTGAAACTCGTGACACACGTGGGACTATTATCGGTATCAACTTCTAGTAGTGGTCACTTCTAGTAGTGGCGGCTCAACTTTAAAGTGATTCATAAACACATTTGCTATTTCAACGGGCTCATTTACGCCCGCGACGCTCACCGGAAGGCCCGGTTTATGATTTAACTTATTAGTAGATTTCCAAAAAGAATTAAATTGTTTGTTCGTGTGGTATTGAGCAATTATATCCATTTTTATTTGTTGTTGGTTATTTTGACAGTATCTTAATTTACGTTTAAAGTTATTTCTCGAATCACACATATTTTTATAGATACCAAACCTAGGCTTGCCATATAATAACCAGGCTTGATAATGCAATCGGGCCTCTCGGTGAGCAGCGCTAACATGCTTGTTCCATCCAGGTAGGCATTGTTTATTTTTATGGTGACTATTTTTAACATGACATTTTTCAGCACCCTCCTTGAGAATATCTATTAAATATTGATACATTTTATCTAGCAATCGACAATGTACAGTGTCACTACATAAGCTATTAGCACAACTACAACATTCAGGTGGGAAATCAATCAGCCTAAGCTTAGAATTGCAATAATCATGATATAGTTTTATTTGTTGTTCGCCTCTTTCCCCCCAAACCACACTGCTATCAATTAAGTGATTAGTGCTTAACATCTTAGGTTTAATTAAATTGATGTTACATTCAATAAGCATAGGTATATGATCAGACGAGTAAACACCATATAAAACTGAAATATCAGTGACCAGAGACCTGGCTGCACTGGTCACACAACAGTGATCTAACCATCTAAGGGACCCATTAGCTGTACTTGAGAAAGTGTATGAGTCTGGAGGTAAAAGTTCCCAGTCTACACAGTGCCATGATTGGTCAGAACATACAGTAAACAACTCACTGAAAAACTTTGTTCCAGGATGTGCGTTGTAATCCCCGAGTATAAACACATTTTCCGCTGCACTACTTTCAATTATTGATATCACTTCACATAAACACTCCGAATATTCCACTAAGTTGTCAGCACAATCTGTAGGCATATACACGGAGAATATTAAGAAGGAAATATCCCTTTGCAATATTTTGATACACACGATACGATCACTACGGCATTCTATAACCGAAACCGAAGAGAAAACTGACTTCCGCCACAAAAGTGCAACGCCACCGTAAGGCCTTCCTTTAAGGATCCCAGAAGAGATGTCTACAGCTGATTTCCCGGTGTAGGCATAATCCTTATCAATGCCTTCCAGGTACGGAATATCGTGCGGCAATAGCCAGGTCTCTTGCAATGCTATGACGTCAGCAGCGGCACACAACTTCTGCACGCAACCCGTTGATCGAACGATACTCTTACAGTTAAATGTTAGCATAGTTACATTATTTTTGGTAGTCATTGTGATTTTGATGGTTTTTATCATTCAGGCGAGACACATCTCTGGTTTTTTCCCTCTTGAAAAAGATACATCATCTAAATCGTATACCTTCCGGCCATAACTTGTCATTCAAGAAGATGTGCATTTTATGTTTCGTAACAAACAACTTGAATGCATTGTATGGCTTGTCATTCCTCATGTTAATCTTTTCCAATGTCACAGCCTCCTGAGTCATTTTCTCCACGTATTCACAGATATCCTGTTCAGTGGTTTCTTTATTAACATTGGATATAAAGAGAGGTATTTTTGTTTTAGCTGGCTTAAACCTTCCAGTACAGTTCAAGGACGCGGTACCAGTTTTCCCGTCAAGACGGTTTCTATATTTCCTTCTTTGCACGGTTATCCAGTCATCATCAGGTTTTGGCTTAGTCCATTCGCCGTTATTCAATATTTCCGCCATAGTCAGTTTATTTTTATTCGCCGTATCAACAGGTGCACTCGGTGATAACACAATGCTTTCCAATATTGTCGAGTTAGCGGGAGCGGGCGAAACGTCTTTGGCGCACGCTGCATCGTTTGTGCGGGAGTGAGCGAGAGAACGATAAGTCGGCTCGGTGATATCGGCACTGTGAGGCACCGTGTCGTCCTGCGCCCGCGTCGCAGTCACAGACTCGTCCGTTAACGGTAGTAATCCAAATGGACCGCTATCCGCAGCATACCCTCCTCCTCTAATATTGTTTACATTGGAATGAAACATTGGATTCAATATTGAATTTGATACTTTTTGTATGGAATCATCTAACTGTTTCTTAGTAACAAAGTTTTTTTTTATTTCTGTTAATTCACCACGTAGGAATAGTATATCCTTTAACAATTTGGAGACATCTATGTGGTCAAAGCTCACGGGAGGTAGTTTGTGCAGATAATATGCAACAAAAACTGGCAAATGATCAGGATCTGTAGTCTTAAACACCGATATAATGTCTTCCAAATCTTTTTGCTTCTTTTCTTTGCGTCTAGATATGAGCTTATTTCTCGTTTTAGTAGAACTAAACAGCAGTATCTTTGCTTCATTGATGTCCTCCTCGGAAAAAGCCGACCCGCACAATCTTATCAGGCTTTCGGTGTCCATCACATCATGCCTACTTCGTATGAAGGCAAGAACTTCCGAAATAACGATGTTGCAGCTTGTACATTTGACAGTTTTAATTACTGACATTTTTACACTTAACAGCGACCGCTCGCTATGCGCGCACGCACCGGACTGCTACTGCTAACTAGTCCACTGGTGGACAGGCATCTCCGAATCCTCGGCCTTTTTTTTAATATTCCAACTTGCCAGGCCTTTTATATTTCATCATTCAATTTTTCTAGCAGATAATCCTCGTAAAAATGTGATTTGTTAATTGAAAATGTATACTTTTGCCCGTTATTTTTAGTTGGCAGTATGTTCCAAGAATAATACTACAAAATTTGGATTGCACTGCGGTAATTAATGTTAAACGCCACCGGTTTTTAGGTTTTGTCCGAACACCGATGCTTTGTTTTGGGTATTCCACTGAAGACAGATATTTTAATGGTTATAGTTCCTTAATGAATTAAAAAGTCTTCATTTAATGTGCAAAATATACTTTTCAACAAACTCACCGATAAGTATCAATCTCAAATAACATAAACCTGGAACATGGCTACCATAAGCATTAATTTATTCATCACATACCTAGACATTTGCTAGCCCCTAGAAATGGATTTTGTTGAGCTGATTTCGTTAATGATTTGCTTCTTCTTTTTTAAACAAAGCCAAAACCCGATTGGTGTAGTTTATGTGGTCATTGACCTTAAAAGCAAAGGGTCCGGGCTCGATTTCCAGTTTAAGCCAATTCATTAAATGTCCGTTTCTGAACTTAAATTTTAGTGTACTGGAAGACGCCCCTGGCAAAATACAAAGAATGGTACCTCGTTACATAATGTTAATAAACATGATCAATGACGATTAATGTGTTGTATGGCGCATAATATTTATATTTAAGAACCCAACTTAATCAGTGATGATAAAAAAACAAAATAAAATAGCAAACAGGATTATTGTTTCAATGCAAATTTAAACCAACCGTACCTCTTGAAAAATCATTCACCATGAACTCGAGAGACTCCATCTCCCTCTCAGCCTGCCACAAATTATAAATTAAAATGCACTTAAAACTGTTTGAACTTGACTTATTTATCCATCACCGATTCCGCCATCTAAATAAACCATCTTCGAGACGCTCCCTCCAATTGAAAACAGATTTGCAACCCAAATGAGCATTGCGAAATCCTTGGCGAGATCGGCGCGGCAATCGGTGCAATTTGTTTTATCTCCGGGAAACAAACAAATAAATTCCAATTGAGCGATTAAGGCCCACCTTTCGATCAGGGGATCCAGACAGATCGCGGGATTAGGGGGGTTTCATTTGACCGCGAGTCGAGATCGGCATACGGAGTGAGGGATAAGGGACATGGTGCAAATGTGTAATGATAGAAAACATACCAATAGTCCAACTTTATCTAATGAGTATACGTAAGATATTAAAAGAAAAGAAACATACTTATGATAGATACATAAAAAAAAGCAATTATTTGCAGGCCTTAATTTAATGCCTTAAAACTTTTTAGACAAACAAAAGGTAAATAATGATAACGACGAAATTAAATAGTAACAATGAAAATAATTCAATCACACTTATTATCATAATACTCAAATAAATTACGTCACATCATGGTTTTGCAATTGATTAAACAATAAAGCAATCAGAGTAATATTAACATTATAATAAACACATAAACAATCACAATGGTATCGGTAAACTGCGTAATAAAAACACAAATTCAATTATATTAAACAAATTTAAGTTTGAATCACAGGAGTTCTCGTTACTATTATAATGGCGAAAATTGGATAGATGCATGTTTGTTACACAATTACGCTTAACGTATCTGGATGGAATATGGCACAGAGAAAGATAATTGTCTGGAGTGGCACAAAGATTTCTTTTTATTTGAAAAAAAAATAGATTTGTAATTGTTTTTATAGAGCAAGGGAAGGACATACTTTTTGCACAATGGTAATTTTGTGGTCAGATAACTTATTCCACTTTTTATCCCAGAAATATCCTCGTTTCCTGCGGGATAGCATAAAAATTTGCATCCAAAGAAAAAGGCTAGGCTGCTATTTGTAATAAACCTTCGTACAGAAAAAATATAGGGTGACAAGCAGTATTTACACGCGGGTGAAGCCACAGACAGCAAGTATGTTAAAAATCTATTATTCCAAACCGAAGTAAAATCAGGAATGTTATGTAAATGGAATTAGAAAGTATTCGCTTATGGGCCATTACTGGAATACATTTATACACATTAATAATAATACCGAGTGTGCGTATGTACTCGGTGACTTTAACGCGCATCCTAATGAACAATTTTATATTGAGTTGGGTTGTTTTTGTATAGAATTAGAATGGTTATGTGCTGACGTCCAATTATTAGGTTTAAATTCTGACACATATACATTTATAAGTGAGGCAAACGGTTCGAGACGCTGGCTTGATCATTGTGTAGTCACTAATTTTACTATGGAGACGATTGTAAACACTTATGTTAAGTATGACGCTCTGTGGTCCGACCACTTTCCCCTCGTAATTCAATGTAAGCTTGATAATATTATACCTAAAGTGAGCGTAAGTAAAAAGAACCAGCAATGTAGCAAAATACGTTGGGGGGAAAGAAAACCTAAACAAATTGACATTTTTAATGAATTTTGTAACAATAATTTAAAATTAATTGACTTTCCTATTGAATTAAGTTTATGTAGTGACTATGTTTGTAATAATTTGGACCACAGAAATATTATTGACAAAATGTATGATGACATTATTCATGTACTGTGCCAGGCAGCTTCTGAGAGTTATGATATGAGTATTTTCAGGCGTAAAGAACCGGTTGTAGGTTGGAACAGGTACGTAAGTGATGCTCATAGTGAGGCCCGGAATAAGTTTAAGTTGTGGATGTGGTATGGCAGGCCGCGGCAGGGTCGTGTGTGGAGTGATATGCAGACGAGTCGCAGAGTCTTTAAATCTCGTTTGCGATGGTGTCAAAATAATAGTGACCAAATTAAAATGAATACCCTAGCGTCGCATCACTCCAGGCAGGATTTTCGCAGTTTCTGGAAATCGACAAATAAACTTAGTAGTAAGCCGGGCTTACCTGTGAGTATCAACGGTATTAGTGATCCTACTGGCATAGCCGAGACTTTTAGAGAGCATTTTACTGTAAAGTCGCGTTTGGGATCATCACAGTCTGCGTGCAGTGCTGGTTGTAGTGGCAAGGTCTGTGCCCGATTTACGGCTAAAGAAGTTAGGAATGTCATTAAATCTATGTCGCGCGGTAAGTCTCCGGGCCACGATGACTTGAGCATAGAACACCTTAAATATGCAGGTCCTCACTTGCCGAGGGTTTTGGCGATGTTCTATTCCCTGTGTGTGGGGCACTCGTACTTGCCCGAGCAGATGATGAGGACTGTGGTGGTTCCGATCGTGAAAAGCAAGACAGGTGATATCGGTGACAAGAATAATTATAGGCCTATCTCGCTAGCCACTATTATCGCCAAAGTGCTCGATAGTTTGCTTAACACTCAGCTTGATAAATATTTAGAAATACACGACAACCAGTTCGGTTTTAAGTCAGGTCTCTCTACAGAAACAGCGGTTTTATGTTTAAAGCAAACTGTCAGGTACTACACCGATAGAAAAACACCTGTTTTTGCCTGTTTCCTCGACCTGTCGAAGGCGTTTGACCTGGTCAATTATGACATCCTGTGGCAAAAACTTCACCAGACACAAATGCCAGTTGAATTAATAAACATTTTTAAATTTTGGTACCAGGAGCAGGTCAATGTCGTGCGGTGGGCGGGGTCATATTCAGTTCCATACAGTTTGGAGTGCGGGGTGAGGCAAGGGGGGCTGACCTCGCCTAAGCTGTTCAACCTGTATGTGAATGGGCTGATTGAGAGGCTCAGCAGCACGCATGTCGGCTGCCATATTGGAGGCGTTTGCCTTAATAATATTAGCTATGCTGATGACATGGTGCTGCTGAGCGCCTCAGTTTGCGGCTTATCGAAGCTGCTTGGCATCTGTAAAATGTACGCTGACGATCACGGCTTGTTATACAACGTGAAAAAAAGTGAAGTCATGGTCTTTCAGGCTCGAGGAAGGTGTCTTGAGAAAGTACCAAATATTAAACTTAACGAGTGTCCTCTAAATAGAGTCGACAAGTTTAAATACCTCGGGCATATTGTAACCTCGGACCTGAAAGACGATGCTGATATAGAGAGGGAGCGTAGGGCGTTGTCTGTTCGTGCTAACATGATAGCCCGCAGATTTGCTCGCTGTTCGAGGACCGTCAAAATCACCCTGTTCAGGGCATTTTGTACGTCTTTCTACACGAGTAGTCTGTGGGTGAGTTATACCCAGAGGCAGTACAGCGCATTACGTGTCCAATATAATAATGCGTTCAGGGTGCTGTTGGGGCTGCCCCGCTCCTGTAGCGCATCGGGGATGTTCGCCGAGGCGCGCGTGGACTGCTTCTATGCAACCATGCGCAAGCGGTGCGCATCCCTGGTGCGCAGGGTGAGGGGCAGCCGGAATAGCATTCTGAACGCATTCGCGGAGCGGTTTGACTGTCGGTACCTGTACCACTGCAGTATGGTTCACGTACTGACTTGCGTGAAAATTAAATACTAACATAGTTTTAAGTCTTATTTTGTTACTTACCATTATTGGATCAATGTTGTCTGATGAATAAATGAATTATTATATTATTAATTAACGAAATTGTAAAAAAAAACAAAGGCTTCATACATTTACATCCAGGCAACGCTTTCTGCCAAGGTTCTGTGTTTTATTTTGGTAAAAAATGTTTGCTTACTTGTCATTCTGGCTAAAACATTAGGAAAAAGACATTTATTACTTATGACAAAATAAAATTAGGATCAAAAGTAAACTATAATATGGACGCTTTTGTTAATTAACTCTTAAGCGAGGTGCGCAGTGGGTTTCAAGTAACAGCTTCATCTATATTTGATGTTGTATTTGAATATTTATACAAATCATAAACAAATGTGTGTCCCCTCGACTATGTGAAGGCAGCCTGAGATAGGCGATCTTTTATCGCGCGCTGATGTATGTTTGACCTAATACCGGTGCGTCTGTCCGATCGACATTACTTGTTAGGGTCAAGTTATACCACATGAATAGAAAAAAAAGAATAAGCTTTAAGATACGGTCGGGTTCTACTAGGAGATGCCAACAAAACAAAAACTAGTTAGTGCCTAAGACTTTGACAATGGCGTGTGTTTAGCGCACTTTTTTATCTTAAGTAAACAGTACTAGATAGTCAGCTTTGATTTAATTTCAAATTCTACACAGAAAAAAACAAGGTTAAAATTTGATTGCTTAAAGAGATCATTTCCCACTATATAGAAAATCAGGTAATGATTTTTAGGGTTCCGTACCCAAAGGGAAAAACGGGACCATATTACTGAGGCTCCACTGTCCGTCTGTCTGTCTGTCTGTCTGTCCGTCTGTCACCAGGCTGTATCTCATGAACAGTGTTAGCTAGACAGTTGAAATTTTCACGGATGGTTGATGTATTTATGTTGCCGTTATAACAAAAAATACAAAAAAACAGAAACAAATACATTTTTAAGGCTCCCTTACAACAAACGTGATTTTTTGGTCGCTATTATAGATAATGGTGCGGAACCCTTCGTGCGCGAGTCCGACTCGCACTTGGCCGGTTTTTTTTCTCTTGCTTTTTTATAAGCTCGTGTAACTCCACCCTTACCGGTCTAAAAATTGATTAGTATCGGCAAAAAACATCCCCGCCAGAAATCAGAAAAGGAGCCCGCCAGAAATCGCGTTTTGAATTGTTTATAAGTGCGCCGAATCACATGCGTGATCCTCTTCTGTAATTTAATTGAATCTTAGTTTCGATGAATCTCGTGTATTACTTCTTGACATTATATACTTTTATTTATTTTATTTTGCGAATTTAATGTGACTGTTTTTGTTTTGAATTTTAAATATGACGATTTTATAATTAAATAATAATAATAGTGAATTTGACTTGTAAATATAAACAAGAATGCAATACCCTTGCAGGGTCCATAAGTATGATCTCACACAATGTAACACCTTATGTATACACTTATGACGCAATAAATGAATACGAATAATATGAATATGAATATTATAAAATTTGGCTATAAACGATTTCTTTGATGGCTACAATTGTTTTTATCGTTTCTGAATCGAATGATTGCGTGTTTGTATTCCATTCATTAAAACTACTGTTAGTACTTTGTGGTTATAAAGAGGGGGGGTGAAGTTTCTTCAAAATGTTGTTGCATTTCAATGGCAATAAGCTTTAGTTGTAGGGAGTTTTAAGATGGTGATATTACAAATCATGTTAAGCTTAGCGTTTTCGATGTTTTTGTACGGATGGCTTTTAATATAAAAAAAAAACATTCACTCACAAGCAATGGCGTTCAAGTAAAAAACCGGCCAAGTGCGAGTCAGACTCGCGCACGACGGGTTCCGTACCATTGTGTATAAAAACGGCAAAAAAACATGTTTGTTGTATGGGAGCCCCCTTAAATATTCATTGTATTCTATTTTTCAGTATTTGATGTTATAGCGGCAACAGAAATACATCATCTGTGAAAATTTCAACTCTCTAACTATCACGCTTCATAAGCCTTCAGCCTGGTGATAGACGGACAGACAGACAGACGGACAGCGGAGCCTTAGTAATAGGGTCTTGTTTTACCCTTTGGATACGGAACCAAGTCAGACTGCATGTTATGTTTTCGTATTGTTTGATTGTTATTTAAAACATCATTCACTCATAATGCGCTTAATGAACCGAGGCGTGAATGATGTAAAACGTAAAGCTGTTAGCATCGGCAAAAGAATGATTGGAAAAGAACAGCTACGATCAGGCTTAGTGGCATGCTGCGGAATAGGCCATTTACAACAATGAAATGGGCTATCTATGATGACTGACGGCCTTACTTATAAAAATCGACTAATCAACATCTTAGTTACTGATTAACTATTCACTGCTTAATTTCTTAAGTAGTGCGTAACTAGTTTTCACTCATAATCGCTACTTAGGCGTTAGTTAGTTAATTACCACAATTTTTATTTTAGTCTGCCAACACCGGACTCTAGTCATTATGAAAGACCCAAAATACTGTCATTAAAGCAAAAATTCAAAAAAAGAATGTTTAAAGCAATGTCAATTGACAATCAATCTTGATAACAAAGAGTAGTACTTGTATTTTTCCACGAAGGGTAAGGTGATGGCTAGATCCATACAGCCATTATATAAGAAATCGTTTATGTCATTTAGGAGTGTTTAACACATCACTGTATATTTTTATGTAGGATTTATTTTGACTCCAAATTAGCTTTTATCTTCTTCTTCTTCTTTGCCCTTTCCCACTTTATGTAGGGTCGGCTCTCCTAATTATGCGGCGCCAGGACATTCGGTCCTGGGTTGTCGGATCGGGTAATTGTTCCTACAATATGAGTTTTGTCATGCTGGTCCAGCAAGTAGTAGGGGGGCGCCCTCGGCCTTTCTTCTTCTTTGGTAAGCTCAGTGCTTTCTTGACGACATGATCCTCGTCTCTTCGCATTGCATTCCAAATTACCTTTTATATAAAATAAAAATAGATAGCAAACTTAGCCTTACTGGGTTGGAAGTCCCGCCCATATCACATTGTATTTACCTACATAAATCGTAACAGTTTTTATCAGAGTCTTTTGTGATACAAGTTTCAAAAAGAAACAAGTGACCAAGATCTCACATGAAACTTGGGACAACATATAAAAACCAGCTTGTCCCCTGAAATAAATGCATAATTATCAAATCAAACACTACTACTAACACATTATGTAAAGAGGTACAATTCTACTGTGCCAAATACAAAACAAAATAACAAAAAATGGCGAAATTTCCACTCAGAATCAGTAAGACCCTCGTAAATGATCGTGCGCTCTTTCGAGTTGGCGACTGACGTGAATAACAACTCATGTTGGACACAATAAGGATACAGTATAGTAGGCTTGCTATGCCATTCTACAAGTATAACATCTGGTGAAGAAGCTAGCGCTCCCGGCGAGATTAGTTGCAAACCTCTTTGCAAAGTCTTTCTACTGAAGGTCCTCTTTTTAGGGTTCCGTGCTCAAAGGGTAAAACGGGACCCTATTACTGAGGCTCCGCTGTCCGTCTGTCTGTCTGTCCGTCCATCACCAGGCTGTATCTCATGAACAGTGATAGTTACATAGTTGAAATTTTTAAAAACAAATACTAAAATACAGAATACAATAAATATTTGAGGGGGCTCCGATACAACAAACGTGATTTTCTTCCGTTTTTTTAGTTAACGGTAAGGAACCCTTCGTGCGCGAGTCCGACTCGCACTGGGCCGGTTTTTTATCATACATACATTAAAGTTAATATTAACATTATACCAAAAAAATATGCCATTTGTTACTTAAACAGAAATAAGAAAGAGATAAAAAGACGCCAAAACAAGTCTAGTCCGAGTGGAAAATTTAACTAAACCTCAACCAGGCCTTATTGTTTTTCGCCAGTAGGAATTTATTTCTACAAAACAGTTTCTAAAAGATACATCTTTTTAATCTACAGGATGGGTATTTTTTTTACTTTTATTTGTTTCAAAACTGAGCTTACTATATTTTTTGTATTGCGTATCGAACTTGTAAGAGTGGCAAATAAAACATTTCTCCACCTGCCTTATCTCAATAAAACTTGACGCGTTATCTTGCACCTAGCACGTGCCCGGAGGGTGACCATGGCGACGAACATTAGGAAAGCTTGTAAAGATTATTATTCCTTCAACCAATATAAATAATAATAATTAAAGTAAACTTATAATACAAATGAATAATTGTAGAGGCTTTTTACTGGCCAACTCACTGCATCAGAAACACAACCTTTAAATATAATACATATTGGACAACATCACATACATTGCTCTGATCTGTAAGTAGCTAAAACACTTGTGTTAGAGAAATCAGAAACAACAACGGCACCACATCACTTAAATCTGAGATAATATAAAAAAATCGTTTTCTATATTGACCCGACCGGGAATCGAACCCGGGACCTCAGCGATGGTGACACCAAGTCCGGCATGCTCGCCGCTTGGCTACGGAGGTCGTCAAAGTTGTCATCTTTGAGTCCATTTTTATAAACTATTAGATACAAATTATGATTTAAAAATAAGTATCCAGAAAAATAAAAACTTGTGGTCACCTGAATAATGAAATTAGAGCTGTAAGCCAAGTTTATGCAATTATTTTTCGGTAAAAAATTATAGCATTTTTTTTTTAGAATGCAGGCCGTTTCCAACTATCTAATCTGGAAGTCATTGGGGGAGGCCTATGTTCAGCAGTGGACATCCTAATGCTGAAAAGATGATGATAATATCTCTCCGAATCTTGTTTTCAAATATCCCAGGAAACCCTCACGTCTGGTGACCGTGTTCCTCAGATCACGTGTTTGGCTCGTGACGCCGTGACGTGTAATGCCGTCCAGACGCCGCGTGATCGGACATTGTGCTCGACAGTTTTATTTATGACCCGTCGCCGCGATATGGTCTTTTAGGATCCCTGATATCTGCCGGCATTCGATTTTGGACTGGAAATGCATTTGGGTTTTCCTTTTGCTCGGAAGCGTATGTTTTAATGCCAAGACCAAAACTTGTTTTCTTGGTAAAAAAAAATGTAAGACTAATAATCACACTACTGGACGGAACGTTAAAATAACATGGATTTAAAATCTTCTCAATCAAATGGGAATCAACCCATCTTCTATAAATTTTCAGAAATTTGAAATATTGGTTTTACACTTATTTTTACTTAAGTATTTGTCATTACTGTACAATGCTATACAAATGTTTTCCCTTTTTTATTGCACCCTATTTGTAGGCCAGGCATCACTTCTAAATCTTGTCTTATCAATCGGTAAATAATTCATAATTCATAAATTCTTTATTGTGAAACACAGGTAGGTGCAAAGAGGTCTTACAGGTTTTTTTTAGGTCAGCTGTTGTCAAAAACAAATTAAAACAATCTTAATATTAATAAAAAAGTACAATTACAGTCACTCATGGTAACTTATAACATTAATCAATAAAATAATAAGTCCAATAGTTTACACATTATCTGTCAGTAATTCATTCAACGAGTAATAACATTTTTTTTTAAACTTTATTGCACAAACTTACAATAAGTGTACAAATGGTGGACTTAATGCTAAAAGCATTCTCTGCCAGTCAACCATTGGGTCATGCAGAAAGCTTGCAAAGGGTGCGGTAAGATTTAATTATAGAGAAAAAAAAAGTTAATTAAGGCAACAATAATTCCACAAACTTATTCTAGCTAAATACCTATACATAATATGTTATATATATACTTTAATAAATAATATAGAGCAAGATTGGGGTCAAGAGTAAACTCATCTCTAAAAAAAAAAAAAAATATAGATACACAACAAAATATTAATAAATACATACTTATATATACATTCATATTCATATTCATTTAATCACTTCATTTGCCTACTAATTGCGGCTAAAAGTAACACAGCCATCATTTTCTAGTTTTATCAACTTCTTTTTATAATGACAACTACTTCTGCCGACGTTTCAGAACCATTTTCTTTCGAATAATTAATTAATTATGCTGAAACCAGAAACCGAACGACAATATGGCACAAACCATACCACCACCAGCGCAAACGTATTACCGATCGCGACAGTTTAATAAAGTGCGTTAATTTAATAAAATATGATATATGACGTTTATCTGCAATGCAGATGATGTTGCCCTTTTAATGCGTATCGTACGGGTGCAGATATGGTTGATAGTGTATAGCGATATTGTCATTCATCTGAACCTTTACTAGAATTTTGAATATATTGTTTTAAACTTTCATGGTCACTAACATTAGAACTTACCCGCAAGATCTTCAGTGACTCCGTGATCATGGCGCTTGCAACAGTGCCGAAATATCGGGAACTCAAAAATAAGGTACATGGTAACAATCTCGTAAAAACTATTCTAATAGAATTTTGAAGTTTGTGATATTTTTTTACTGCGCATTTTCACTCTCTTATTCCTATGCGGTTTTTTCAACGCTTTTCTTTATCGTAGACGTTCATCGACGTCTTCCTATGCACATGAATAAATCCTGCGCTAGTGTGAAAAGATAAGTCGCGCCAAACTTCTTCTAATTACTTTTAATTGGTTTTTAGTAGGCCAACAAACAGTAGTAAAAACTTCAATATCCACTTAATACAAAGAGATTATTTTTATTTGTAATCGCTACCGCACGCACTTTTCTAATTGAAACATTATGAGATTAAAAACGCTTTCCGCTTAATCTTATCAATATGTCCACAGCCACACGTCCACAGTACTTCGTTCCGGCTGAATTACCAACTAACGGGACATTGCTAATTGCTCGCCGTACTTTTAAATATTAACCTCTGCGAAATAATGTTTTAACCGTTATTTTGGTGACTCAATGATCATTTATTATTCCGCCAGTTAAAAAACTTTGTACCTAAGTAAATAATTTTAGGTAGCTGTTTTATTAGAGATTAAGACTTATAAGAGACTCTTTTCTTTTTATGGTTCAGACTGTTTTGATGAAAAGGTCATTTTTGTTAGACTGTCCTTTTTATGTCGTGTTTAAATTATATTAAGCAGAGTCGAAGAACTACAATGAAAATTAGCAAAATAGATCTGATTTTGTTGATTTTTTACCTACCATTAGCACGTTAACTAACATGCTTTAAGCATGTTAATTAGCATGCTTTAGGGTCGATAATGCCCATATTATAAAATGAATTTTACTTTTTAATAAATCGATAGCCGGTCATATAGAAATCAAGCACATTCAAATAATGTAAAACAGTCGAATTTGTCCCAGTTGAAGCATTGATCAGTTGTTATGTCATAATAAGACAAAATTAATGAGTAGGTCTACGTCTTAAGTAGAAGTATGTAGGGACATCTTTATAAATGTTTTAAAATATCTATTTAAATACACTCTTTGCTCAGTTTGGCGCTCGATAATCTGTGTTTGTTGCAAGAATGTATTATTAATTTCATAATAATGACAAACTGCAATAATCATTTTCTCTATTCCCAACCCTATTATTTGTCCCAACAAAATGTCAAAGTGACGAGGATACACAGTTAGCACAGTTGATTGCTTGGGAGCAATCAACTGTGTATCATCCTAACAACATAACTATAACAATATCCAGCAAAAACATAAATCTACAAACTACATTTCCTCTAAACTCCTCAAAAAGCACAGTATTATTTACACACAGTCCTCTACCTGGAATGGCGACACTCAAGCGCAGCACAATGCGAGCGGAGAGGGTGTAATCACCGGGAGCGCTCGAGCGCCCTCCGAGTGCGCAGTTTTGCGAAATGTTAAGATTTTAACCGCTCTTTTTGTTACTAAAATAAACGTAAGAGCGTAAACGTTGGTGCTAACGAGATTTTTTAATTATGATGTTTCATTTGGATTTCTGTTTTCAAGGGATGGCACTTACTTTTTACGGCTTGCAAATAAAAGTTTTTTTTTAATCTTTATATCAAGTGATGACCCCATTAATGTAAAGCAACTTTAAGTGTCCCAAAATTGATTCCCGGTTCAGGTGCAATCAGGATAATATTATCTATTCTAAATAAGTTCGAGTAATAATAGCAATGGCATCGAAACATTGTGCTTCAAAAATAATATTTAAAGCAAAATATCTTTCATGAACCCATTGTCCCCATTGGAGTATCACACAGTCCGTTTCCCGGAACGGCGACACTCAAGCGCGGCACAATGCGAGCGGAGAGGGTGTAATCACCGGGAGCGCTCGAGCGCCCTCCGAGTGCGCAGTTTTGCGAAATGTTAAGATTTTAACCGCTCTTTTTGTTACTAAAATAAACGTAAGAGCGTAAACGTTGGTGCTAACGAGATTTTTTAATTATGATGTTTCATTTGGATTTCTGTTTTCAAGGGATGGCACTTACTTTTTACGGCTTGCAAATAAAAGTTTTTTTTAATCTTTATATCAAGTGATGACCCGATTGATGTAAAGCAACTTTAAGTGTCCCAAAATTGATTCCCGGTTCAGGTGCAATCAGGATAATATTATCTATTCTAAATAAGTTCGAGTAATAATAGCAATGGCATCGAAACATTGTGCTTCAAAAATAATATTTGAAGCAAAATATCTTTCATGAACCCATTGTCCCCATTGGAGTATCACACAGTCCGTTTCCCGGAACGGCGACACTCAAGCGCGGCACAATGCGAGCGGAGAGGGTGTAATCACCGGGAGCGCTCGAGCGCCCTCCGAGTGCGCATTTTTGCGAAACGTTAAGATTTTAACCGCTTTTTGTTACTAAAATAAACGTAAGAGCGTAAACGTTGGTGCTAACGAGATTTTTTAATTATGATGTTTTATTTGGATTTCTGTTTTCAAGGGATGGCACTTACTTTTTACGGCTTGCAAATAAAAGTTTTTTTTAATCTTTATATCAAGTGATGACCCGATTGATGTAAAGCAACTTTAAGTGTCCCAAAATTGATTCCCGGTTCAGGTGAAATCAGGATAATATTATCTATTCTAAATAAGTTCGAGTAATAATAGCAATGGCATCGAAACATTGTGCTTCAAAAATAATATTTAAAGCAAAATATCTTTCATGAACCCATTGTCCCCATTGGAGTATCACACAGTCCGTTTCCCGGAACGGCGACACTCAAGCGCGGCACAATGCGAGCGGAGAGGGTGTAATAACCGGGAGCGCTCGAGCGCCCTCCGAGTGCGCAGTTTTGCGAAATGTTAAGATTTTAACCGCTTTTTGTTACTAAAATAAACGTAAGAGCGTAAACAATGGTGCTAACGAGATTTTTTAATTGTGATGTTTCATTTGGATTTCTGTTTTCAAGGGATGGCACTTACTTTTTACGGCTCGCAATTAAAAGTTTTTTTTATCTTTATATCAATTGATAACCCGATTTATGTAAAGCAACTATAAGTGTACCAAAATTGATCCCCGGTTCATGTGCAATCAGGATAATAGTATCTTTTCTAAATAAAATCGAGTCATAATGGCAATGGCATCGAAACATTGTGCTTCAAAAATAATATTTAAAGCAAAATATATTTCATGAATCCATTATCCCCATTGGAGTATCACACCGTCCGTTTCCTGGAACGGTGACACTCAAGCGCAGCACGATGCGAGCGGAGAGGGTGTAATCACCGGGAGCGCTTGAGCGCCCTCTGAGTGCGCAGTTTGGCGAAATGTTAAGATTTTAACCGCTTTTTGTTACTCAAATAAACGTAAGAGCGTAAACGTTGGTGCTAACGAGATTTTTAAATTGTGTTGTTATTTTTTAGATTCCTTTTTTTAAGGGCATTTGCTGCTGCGCGTGGAGGTACTAGGCACCTCCACATTTTTTTGGTACACGTTAATATTATTTTTATAAATTTAAAAACAGAAATTAAAAATTAAATATGTACATTTCAGCATATTGCTGCTTGTCCATCTCTTCAAATATATTTTCTCATCTTTATGCACGTATCAATATAGACCTACCTAATTATTATTAAATCTGAGTCCCCTTAATCCTGTAATAAATTAGGCACGATTAGTCACCACTACTTTCAACACGGGCCAAATGGCAAGCGTAAGATTTAACTAATGTACATAATTTAATTTTAAATATAAGCCATTAAATTTAAAAAAACACTCTAAAGTAATGACAAGCTGGATTGCGTAGCGAATAAATTACTTTGGAGTTTAAATTACGGTGGTCTTTACATAATAACAATGTTTAAATACATAATTGACTAAAATCAAAAATAAAACTACTATAAATTGAATTAAAAATATCTATCGTGCTAACCATATAAGCCTAAAAATATAAAACAATGAAAATCATCATCATCATCATTTTAGCCACAGGACGTCCACTGCTGAACATAGGCCTCCCACAGTGACTTGAATACCAATTAGTTTTTGAAAAACTATTTTTTTTATATATTTTACATGTATGTATAGTAAATAAAATCAAATAAAAACATTATCATCGATCTAAAGCAATTTTATATTGTTTTAAACTTTCATGGTCACTAACATTAGAATAGTTTGTACGGGCTTGCTACCATGTACCTTATTTTTGAGTTCCCGATATTTCGGCACTGTTGCAAGCGCCATGATCACGGAGTAACTGAACAATAAGGTCCATGGTAGCAATCCCGTAACAAACTATTCTAATAGAGCAATTTTGTTTGGAGAATCAGTATGTTTTTACGATTATGATGTTGTTTTAATAGGTAAAGTTGAACTAATGAAAACATTTGCCACCTTTAAAACGGCTAATGACCGAAACAGCAACCTGTGTAGTTATTTTTAACACATCGTTGTCCACAGGTTAAGTAAGACGCACAAAAAACCTGCACACTATTAAATTGGTTGTTGATTATAAAATCATCAATCAATGTTTTGTGTTTCATTCCAATTAATAATTTAGTTTAAGAATTTGTATTCTTAATAAAAGATTTGTCCCTAACATTGGAACTTAAAACAGTTATTTAATAGTTACTAGGTGACAATATTTAAGTCGTCAGAATCAGGGCAACTTGGCTTGCCAAGATTTGATTAATGGTGCAGTAAATGATTATAGATTATATGTCTTCGATTCTATTCTATTTCTACTTACATCATTATTTCTACTCATATGATTCCAATCATAAGAGTCCGCAATAACTAGAGCTCGACCTACAGACACGCAGTTCAAGACTAAGAGGACATCCTCTAACTGTCTTATTCAAAGTGCATTAGCTATTCCGAGACTAAGGTTAAACCACTGTACTAACGTACAAAAATCAGCGGTTTAACCTTAGTCTTGATTCGGACTAGTAAATGCACTCTGAATAAGACAGCAAGCTTCTAAGTGTATCTATATAAGTTCCACTGCAGGACACAGACCTTGCCTGAACTATGAGGTAGTTTAGGCTATTACTCAAGCTTTCATAACAATATTAGCAGGGGGACCAACCTTTAACGTACCGTCCGAAGCACGGTGATTTTCGTGATATCTGTCCCTTAATTTAGTTTGCATGGTCACTCATTCACTCACAGACACGGCCTGGGTTGTTTTACTTTAGTTATCAATACCAAGGCTAAGCTACAAGTTATGATCTAATTGAGGACAAAAAGTGGGCAGTGGGCTGGCCACATCTGTCGCAGAACCGATAATGACAGAGGTAGAATAAACGGGTTCTCGAGTGAAGACCACGCCTAGGCAAACGTAGTGTAGGACGCCCCCCAGCTCGATGGACCGACGACCTTAGAAAGATGGCTGGTAGTGGCTGAATGAAAAAAGCGGGAGATCGTGCTCTTTGGCGCTCTTTGGGGAAGGCCTACGTCTAGCAGTGGACTGCAATAGGCTGAGCAGATGATGATGATGATGATGATGATGATGATGAGAACAAAAAGACACTTCCCTCTTACACGAATAATAACTTGTGAGAAGTCTACATGTCAACTCCATTTACATCTTCACTCAAATCGACTTACAGAAACATTCGAATTTCTTCGGCTTGCCAACTTATCGCTTCAAATGGAATGAGCAGATAGTGTGTTCAGGAACCGATATCGATAAATTGTGTGTCTGATGTTTACTTATCGTCAGGATGTACGCATACTTCTGTACTTCGCGTTATTTTGTACAACATTATTTCCGAAGCATTCAGAAAATAATTCAAAATACACTTCGGTACGGTTATACCTTTTAATGAAACTTCAAAAAATATATTGTTTTAAACTTTCATGGTCACTAACAATAGAATAGTTTGTTGCGGGATTCTACTACTTCAAAAAATATTTAATTACCTATTTATTTTCTTATATTGCTTGCTTAAAATAATTAGAGGCAGGTCTGGTTATTACATTTTATTTAATCCATTGCCATATAACCTCTGTAATGTTTTTTTGTTTTTTTTATTGCCTAGTTCTACATACTAGGATTCAACCTTCAACCTGTAGAATTTTTTCTTTATGAAAAGTTTTTACAATCTTGTGCAGGTCAGAGGTTTATCGTGATATAAATTTCGAATCGAAGGAGACGTTTTTGCGCAACACAATTTTTATTATTAAGAAAACCCGATATTGCAGGTAGCCCCACTTAATTATCAGATTGCTCGATACCCTCCCATCACTACACGAAGCGCATAGGACACGTAAATAGCAACTTTACGCCGCTCCGAGCATTTGCACTGTACACTACATTGCACTACAATAAACAACATTTTAGTGGGAATAAGGAAATTTTATTTGTCGCCCGCCGGCTCAAGTACAATCTTATTTACAGCGGGCTTGAATCGGTGTGCTGAAGGGTGTTTCTGAAAGGGAAAGAGTATTAATAGTTAGCGACACCATTTTTCATCCAGTCACTGCCAGCTATCTTCCTAAGGTCGTCGGTCCATCGGGCTGGGAGGCGTCTTACACTACGTTTGCCAAGGCGTGGTCTCCACTCGAGAACCCGTTTACTCCACCTTTCATCGATTCTGCGACAGATGTGGTCAACCCTCTGCCAATTAAGCTTGCTACATTCTTGGACTATGTCCGTCACTTCGACCTTTTGCCTGATGATTTCGTTTCAGATTTTATCCCATAACGCAATCCCAAGCATCGACATGTCCATAGCTCGCTGAGTGACGTAAAGTCAGTGGGCCAGCTTTACTGTCATATCCCACGTTTCGGCTCCGTAGGTCATCACCAGTAGGACGCACTGATCGAATACCTTGCTCTTCAGGCATTGTGGCAGTAGTGACGAGAAGATATCGCAACGCACTTTTGGTAACTACCACATAAAACATTGCTTTTTTGATGCAAATTAAACCCCAAAACTGACGAAACTCAAAATTCCGAGGCGAGACTGCAATCTCTGACCTACCACAACTAATGATCATAAACAGGATTAAGAGCAATTTGTAATATTAATTTAGTTGACAGGGCGAGGTTTTATTTCTATTTGTATTTCTTTCTAAATGGCTACCTCAAAGTTAATTAATTGGTTCATTTTTTCAGCTTGAAGTCGAAATAGATCCTTCCTTCAGTGGCGGGCATTAGTTTTATTTTGAGGTAGGCTGTAGATACCTACTTATGTGTTTTATTGACGAAAATCAGTGTTTTTCATCAATGACACACATTTGTAAGTAGGTACTGCCTACTTCATTTCATTTACCAGGTAGGCACTGCCTAATTGCCTATATGCACCGCACAGCCCTGCCTTCCTTAGTCTGCTTATATAGACTTTTTCGTTAAATTCATAAGTCATTCGTCTCCCTAAGATGCCTACGAATTATTAAGTTAAACATTGTATAGTAGAAATCTTATTTACAACGAATACATTGAGATATATATTATATCTCACACTCGTCCCAACGGATCCAGAGAGAGCTCAAACAATCTAAATTCGAGCGACTCACCTCCGCGTTTGCTTTACCAGTTACAGTTATTGTTCTCGACTGTTGACCTGTGAACTTGTGGTGAAGGAATACAAACTAAAGAATTCAACTAAAAGGAAAAAAAACCGGCCAAGTGCGAGTCGGACTCGCGCACAAAGGGTTCCGTACCATTATCTAAGTATTTAAGAAACATGTAAAACTGAATTTTTGAGAGCTGTGGATTTTGTTGTAGTAATAAGATAAAAAAATAAAAATCAGTTTGTTGTATGGCTGCCCCCTTAAATACCTATTGTATTCTGTTTTTTAGTATTTGTTTTTATAGCGGCAACAGAAATACATCATCTGTGACAATTTCAACTCTCTAACTAGCACGGTTCATGAGATACAGCCTGGTGACAGACGGACAGACAGACAGACAGACTGAAAGACAGACAGATAGACGGACAGCGGAGCCTTAGTAATAGGGTCCCGTCTTACCCTTTTGGTACGGAACCCTAAAATCTAAAAAGTAGACGATGAAGAATAATTTAGATTTTTAAGTTTGTTAAGAATAGGTCTATATCTAGTTAGCTTTTTAAAAATCTCCTGACACAATGTCCTTGTAAAAAAAACTTGCTATAGTGTGATAGCAAGCTATCTGAATAATTGCCCCTGCACCGCACATTTTGATAATAGAAGCTATTCTAGCGATTAGTTCGTTGGTTCAGTAAACTATATGATTATCAATTATGTGTTTAGAACCTAGTTTAAAACTTAAAGTATACAGTTATTAAGTATATTTTTACATGCTTTTACTGTCAAATATACTTTTGAAAAAAAAAACTTAGACAAAACCGGCCATAAGTTACGAATTTAGAATAAAAATTCAATTTTCAAAATGATGTTACCATAGCATTTAATGCAGATGTTAGGGCGTTCGTTTTTGGGTTAATAGGACTTAGTGGGGTACATTTTAAAACCCAATTTAGTAGACTCACGTAAGATGATTATGATGATAGAATTATAACCTAACACCTGATTTAATAACACACATTCAAAATGAAATGAAATGAAAATTAAGTTTATTGCTTCTAGTGGAGTTAAAGTTAGTTTCTTTTGTTGCTCCCTGTACTATTTTAACGTTTATAAGCGAACGAGTTTAACTCCCAGCGCGCTATACGAGTAGCAGCGCCTCTCGTGCATTTAGTGCGGGTCAACAGTTTGAAACAATATCGCGTCTGTGGCAGCGCGACGGGTAAACACTTCAGGATCGGTGAATGCACTGGATCTAATTGTGTTCTATAATGAACAAAAAAGTATTAAAGCTATTCATACTTGAATCTAGTACTCTATTTAAATTTAGTAGCACAGCTAGATTTAACCTGCTAGGATAATGCCTAAGCCCAATTGAAGGCTAAGTACTACCATAGTGAAAATAAATACTACGTATAACAACTAAATAAGGTTGGGTCGCGCATATAAAATTGTATAATTAAAATACTTTTTTATAAATATTGGACAACATCACATTCATTGCTCTGATCCTAAGGTAAGTAGTTAAATCCCTTCTGTTATAGCAATCAGAAACAACGACGGTACCACAGCACCCAGACCCGAGACAATACAGAAAAGTTTGTTTTCTACATTGACCCGACCGGGGATCGAACCCGGAACCTCAAAGATGGCGACGCCATATAGTCCGGCGTGCTCGCCTCTCGGCTACGGAGGTCGTCAATGATGATACAGATATATTATAACACTATTGTGTAAACTTTTGTTGCTCCCTGTACTATTTTAACGTTTATAAGCGAACGAGTTTAACTCCCAGCGCGCTATACGAGTAGCAGCGCCTCTTGTGCATTTAGTGTGGGTCAACAGTTTGAAACAATATCGCATCGCGGCAGCGCGACGGGTAAACACTTCAGGATCGGTGAATGTACTGGATCTAATTGTGTTCTATAATGAACAAAAAAGTATAAAATTGTTTATATTTGAATCTAGTACTCTATTTAAATTTAGTAGCACAGCTAGATTTAGACTGCTAGGATAATGCTTGAGCCCAATTGAAGTCTAAGTACCTACTACCATAGAGAAAATAAATACTACGTATAACTACACAATTTTATACGCGCGACCCAACCTTATTGGTGTAAAATTGTGTAATTAAAATACTTTTTTATAAATATTGGACAACATCACATACATTGCCCTGATCCTAAGGTAAGAAGCTAAAGCACTTATGTTATAGAAACCAGAAACTACGACGGTACCACAGTACCTAGACCCAAAACAATATTATACAAAAGTTCGTTTTCTACACTGACCGGAACCTCAAAGATGGCGACGCGATATAGTCCGGCGTGCTCGCCTCTTACACCGGGTTCCTATATTGTACTATTCGTAAGTGTACATCAGCAACTGATCGTATTGGTTTCAAAAGTAACGAGCCGTTAAAGTCGTTGCTATAAAATTTGACGAAGCGTCATTTATAAGAACGCTTTTAAGTATGTCAAGTTGACTATTCCTACCATCCGTTAGCAAAACCAACCGTTTCTCGGATATAGGAACTGGGCTTAAGGCTACGGAGGTCGTCGATGATCATAGAGATATATTATAACACATGTGTAAACTTTTGTTGTTCCTATTTTTTGTACTATTTTAACGTAAAATAAGCGAACGAGTTTAACTCCCAGCGCTATAGCAGCGCCTCTTTGCATTTAGTGCGGGTCAACAGTTTGAAACAATATCGCGTCTGTGGCAGCGGCGGGTAAACACTTCAGGATCGGTGAATGCACTGGATTTAATTGTGTTCTTTTTCGAACAAAAATGCAGAAGAAGCTTTTACTATCCGAATCTAGTGGCTTATTTTAAATAAGAACATGTGATACCACATCTAGATTTATTCGCAGCCTGTTAACATAATTTGACGATCATCTGCGGCCTTACTACGTGTTGAACACCTGTTTATAGATAAGTCAACCATTTTGAAATGTTTGTTAGTAATGTGTCGCAATGTCTCAGATGTGTCAACATTTCAAATTGGCTGATTAATTTTAGACAAGTGTTCAACGCTTGTCTATCTTTTTTTTAATGGTTCGCGCTCCGGACTACAATGCCTGGCGCTTGCGGATTTGAATCCTGCCCCCTAACCATGAACTCTAAAAACAATCTCAAAGATGTCAAATTTGTCAATTTTGGTACGTCATTTCATACAAAATTTGACAGAAATGATAATGTTTGACAGATTTGTGATTGTTTTAACAGTTCATGGTTAGGGCCCTGCAAGAGGAAAATGTTTTTAAGTAAATATGTTCATTTGTTATTCTTGTCGCCACAATACAAGCTTTCCTTAGTTTGTGGTAGTGTAGCTAGCTAATTGGCGTGTTTGTGGAAAAGATTTTTTTAAATATTTAAGCCCAAAATGCTTTATATTTGTGTAATTTTAAAAAATAAAAGTCTGACATAATTAGTCACGTTTATTTTTTTTTGCGTCCTGTTGGTGGTGGATATCCTGTTCTAAGTCCGGAAAAGGCTGTCCAACCGTACATTAACTAATGATAAAGCCATGATCCCGGATTTACATCTAGATGTAGTGATGGCTGTCATACCTCCGTAACTCAGACAGGAAAACTAGATCGTTTTAGACCATGAATTGTGTTTTCTGCATAAGCAAGTTTCTTGCCTATATTTTTACTAATGAAAGCAAGTGGTAGGTATAATACCGAACATAGATTTTACAAAATCCAAAGGTACGTTCTGTGATGCGAACTCATGACTTATAGAGATGTGGCGGGGCTCTGACCATCAAACTCGTGACCCATAGATATAAGGCAAGGCAAAGCTCCGACCATTGAGATACCGCTTGACTTGTATATAAAATGAAATATAATAAACCATACAAAGAAAAAGGTCTACAAAATACCAGCCATAAACATCTAATGCCACACTGCATTCCCCGACTATTTCAGAGATAAAACCCGTCCTGACCGTTTCTCTCCGCGGAAACACCGCGGCTGACCGCTCGCACTGCTATTATGTTCAACCTTTAAAATATCTCAGCCTTTGTGCGAGTTTAAAGCTACATTTCCTGTTGAGATTTGTTTCTTGAAAGATTTTATGCGATTATATTAGGGCATTTTCCAGAATTGCGTATAAAACTGACGACCTCCGTAGCCGAGAGGCGAGCACACCGGACTATATGGCGTCGCCATCTCCGAGGTTCCGGGTTAGAACCTGGTCGGGTCAATGTAGAAAAATAACCATAGGATCAGAGCAATGTATGCGATGTTGTCCAATGTTTAGTTAAAAAAAAAAGGGTTCAATTCGTCTGTCTGTCTGTATTTTTGTTTAGAGCCTTTTTACGAGGAATGTGTGAAGGTATTAAATATATTCTGGAATGCAACCGCTTGAAGCTGGGATAAATAAAATTTCTAAGTCCACGTTATTAACCGATAAGATAAGATAAATCTTTATTTGCATAAAACATGGTAGTATAGATAAAGTTCATACATATTATAATTGAGCATTCATGTTTAAACGAGCTATCGATAAGCAAATATTTTGTCGTCGTCATGCAAATAAATATCGTAATGAAAATCAACTAAATAAAATTGAATGAATATTAAATTAATTCATTAAGTATTACAATTAAATACGGCTGATTGTTTATGCCGCATTATACCTATATAATGATGATACGATGATATGATACCTATTGACAAGGGAATCAAACCCTAAATCAGTTCAAACTTCCCATCGCAACGTTAATTTGTAAATAAATAATGAATTATAATCATATTTTGACAAACTTAGGTAAAGCGGACCAATACATACTTAAAAGACTGTTCTTAACCCTTCGCGAACCAGTTCAATTGAACTAGTCTAAGTAGTTTAAGAAACAACACAAATCATTTTTCTACTTGTTAATATTATAAATAATAGAGAGAGAGAGAGCGAGAGAGAACGAGAGGGAGCGAGATAGAAAGAGAGAGAGAGATAAATAATAAAGTAAAAAAGGAAAGCGTACAAAACATAAAAATGGAAAAGCAAAACAAAAAAAATACAACAGCAATATACAAGAAGAAAAAACATTACAGAACTAATATTAGCGCGTCGATGTGGTGTCTATTGGGCACCATCTAGCTTAACATGTGCTGGAAAAAAATTAATAGTTAAATACTATACCTTAAAATATCTAGCGTAAATACTATGACATCCAATTCTAACGCCTGACGCTCCGCATGTGTATCACGCACGATCGTGACGGGCTATAGTAATACATCACGTTAAAATGCCTAAAATAACATGTTAAAAAACAAGCGGTTTGCATTTTGAGTCGAAATTGGTACTTTTACATGACCACAGCTCCGTAGCCGAGAGGCGACCATACCAGACTAGGCTTTGGGTAAAGGTAAAAAATATTTTTTTCTATATTGTCTTGGGTCTGGGTATTGGGTATTTTGATATAGGATGATCGCATACATTGCTCTGATCCTAAAGTAAGTAGCTAAAGCACTTGTGTTTTTTTGAAATCAAAAATGTTGCCAATAGGTATAGAAAAGAAAAATAACTTTTCTTTAATAGCAACAACGACGCGACGGACGGATTTGACCAGACCGGGTACTATGGTACCGGATTTGGTTCTCATTTCTAAGTGATTGAGCTTACCTTAAGATCAGAGCATTTTATGCCATAAGTTGAATATTTATTTACTATTTTCAAAACAAACATTTAAACTAAGTATTATCAGTCTACTGTTTTAAACTTTCACGGTCACTAACATTAGAATAGTTTGTTACGAGATTGCTACCATGTACCTTATTTTTTGAGTAAAAAAATTTCAATCGCGAGGATGGGTTTAAATTGTTAAGTGTCTGGAATCCAGTGATTCGTATGTGCAAAAACCGGACAAACAACAAACTGCTGTTTCGCGGTCAGATACTGTTAGTGTTGTGTGTCGAGAACAAATGCGAGAAAATAGTGAGTTTGTAGACAATGGTACCGGCGCGCGCAATAAAAGACAGCGAAAGAGGGTAGACCGATATGTTTGCCCTTAACAACTTACCCGCAAGATCTTCAGTTACTCCGTGATCATGGCGCTAGCAACAGTGCCTAAAATATCGGCAACTCAAAAATAGGTACATGGTAGCAATCTCGTATACTTGGCGTCACGTAAAAAGAGCGGTGGACAAAATAGGAACTAAAATTTTCAGTACTGCTATAAGTGTTCGGTGGAGACAAGTAGCGCCACCTTCCAGCGTTATTTTTATTTAACGAAAACTATAACAAACTATTCTAAAATTAGTGTACTGTCAGTTGTGTTAAGCCCTAGTGCGGCGTTTAGTGCGCCCCAGTGCGTTACCGGCGCCCGGTTGTCGGAAGCTGCACTATAATTATAACGCCTTTCACTACGTGCAGTTTGTTTTAGCTGTGAATATAGTTTCAAATAATACAAACACGAGAAGTGCCAAAGAAGATTGCTTTCAATGAAAACGAAGGGTTCCGTACCATTTAAAAACGGCAAAAAATCACGTTTGATGTATGGGAGCCCCTTAAATAATTATTGTATTCTGTCATTTAGTATTTGTTATTATAATGGCATCAGAAATACATTATCTGTGAAAATGTCTACTCTCTAACTATTACGGTTCATGAGATACAGCCTGGTGACAGACGGACAGCGGAGCCTTAGTAATAGGGTCCCGTTTTACCCTTTGGGTACGGAACCCTAAAAAGAACGCATGATAATGTTTATGTGTCGATTCATGAACATAATCTTTATTATTACGCAACAAAGCGACACTTAAAAGTCCTAGCTCTACATATTGTGAAATTTTCTATTACGAAATATCTATTACGGTTTAACGTACCTACTTTTTACTTCAGTAATAGGTTCCAACTGTGTATCATCATCTTTCAGCCACAGGACATCTACCAGGTCGTCTGTCCACCTTGTGGGTGGACGTCCCACGCTGCGCCTGCCGGTATGTGGCCTCCGTTTCAAAACCTTTCTGCCCCATCGGCCGTCAGTTCTACGTGGTATTGTGCCCCACCCACTACCACTTTAGGTTGGTAATCCGTCGGGCTATGACAGCGACTTTTGATCGTTCACAGATCTCATTTATGATTTGATCTCACAAATAAACATCAAGTATATCTCTTTCCATAGCGCGCTGTGCAACTTTGAGCAAAACTGCCTATCTATAACTGTAAAGGATGGCTAATAATTATGTTTGTTTAGTGCATCGCACATTATTTATTGGACTAGAGTACAAGTAACATTGTCGAATTATTAACAGTAAATTTTTTATTTTAGAGATAATCTAAAACATATAATTTTGCCTTTATTCCCATTGTAATATTAAATCTTCATTTATAAAATTGTATTCCAAATGTAGTGTGTATTCTCATGAGAGTAAGTAAATTGAAAAAACAATACAACATTTAAATAATTACTATACTTCAAAACAAAACTTTCAGTGCGTTTGTGAGAAACCCTAGTGCGGTGTTTAGTGCGCGCCAGTGCGTTTGCGTCCAGCGCTCGTTTGACACATGGTGCGCGGTAATTATCACTCCTACTACTTCAGTAATAGCTTCGCATGTCTATTGGGATGGCTTATAATTATGTTAGTTTTAGAATAGTTTGTTACGGGATTGCTACCATGTACCTTAATTTTGAGTTCCCGATATTTCAGCACTTTTGCAAGCGCCATGATCACGGAGTAACTGAAGATCTTGCGGGTAAGTTGATAAGGGCAAACATTTCGGTCTACCCTCTTTCGCTGTCTTTTATTGCACGCGTCGGTACCATTGTCTACAAAGTCACTATTTCCTCGCAACTGTTCTTGACACACAACACTAACAGTATCTGACCGCGAAACAGCAGTTTGTTGTTTTTTCCGGTTTTTGCACATACGAATCACTGGATTCCAGACACTTGACAATTTAAACCCATCCTCGGGATTGTTTTTTTTTTTTTTTTTTTTTTTTCAAAAATTAGGTACATGGTAGCAATCCCGTAACAAACTATTCTAATGTTAGTGACCATGAAAGTTTAAAACAATGTATTATGTTAGTTGTTTTGATGAATTTGATTACTGTAAGAAACGTAAGGCGATGGATATACCTACTTAGGATTACTAAAAACGTTTCTTAAGAAACTAATTAATTATACGTATTAAATTTTGTTAATGAGCGTTTGTCTGTCTCCGACAGAATCCGGTTAAATTAAGAAAATAAAAGTATCATTATTTATTGCGATTAAGTTTACATTACAATTGTCAAAATATTAAGGTTTTGATACTTAGGAATTAATTTTTGATTAATTTTATTTTAGTGATAATCTAAAAGACACGATTTTTGTTTTTCCCTAGCGTTATATTGTTTCTTATGATATTGAACAAACCGATTTTGTAATAAAATTGATAGAATCAGGCGTTACTTTGCGGAAATCCATAACTAAATAATTATGAAAATGATTTTGCAATCTCAAAGCATTTCTTACCTTGTTGTTTTTACACCTTTGGTTATTGTTTCATTGTGTTGCATAGTTGTGCGTTTTTGGTGTGCTTTTTGCTATCATATTGGAAAACTCGGCTAAAATAGTGTACATTTTTAAGTGACAATCAACTTGAAAATGTATACTATTTTAGTGTCAGTGATGTATATTTGTAATTTACGTTTACAAATAAAATATAAGTTTATTTAATTTGCAATAACATAATCACTGAAGCAACTAATTTTGATAAGGGCAATACATTTTTCTTACAGAAGAACTTAATATTGTATTGGGCCTTGAAAATAAGCCATTTACAAGGACTTATTTAGAATTCACGGCGGACCCTGAAACGTATTCTAAATTAGAACTTTCCCAAATACTTTTTATTGCAAAATTCGGACCTTTATTTCTTGAGAATAAAATTTACGTACATGAAAAGTATAACGTAGGCATTTGCGGACAAAATATTTGAACATAATCTAGCTAGACCAAAAAATAAAATCTATTTCTAACAAGCTTTTATTATTAGGCTCACTTAGTTGACTAACTATGGTATCAAATATTGGAAGTCGTTTTGACGTTACTTCTACATTAAATGACATATCGATTTGAATTGTATCTTGGAAGATGTGTGTTTGAGCCGTGTGGACTCTTGGGTTAAAGTTGCGATAAATATTTAGTTAGAGAGTTTATTATGTACAATTACAATGTTATTATTATAGTTTTATAAGATTCAATATTCTTCGTGTCTTGGAGTGCGTTGACAGAATCCTTCTTGACGCGAGTGAAAAAACAAAAGAAGAGAAATGACAAGTGAAATAAAAATAAATAGGTTAGCTTTCTAAAGGAGGTCGAACATGTGTCATTCAGAAAACAATACAATAATTTATTACCATCGATTTGATCTGGTTATGGAGCAAGAATAATGATAGAGAAACTTCAATAGCTAGCAAAACTCTCCAATTCATGCCAATTTATCAGTCTTGAAAAAATCATAATATAATAATAACATTTCAAAAAATAAAATATTTACGACCGCGAAACTCTCCATTATTAAAGTGGTAGTTTAACTGTTTCAGTAATATTTTCAGATAAAAATATTAGGAAATTCTGTCTTGAAAATGTTATCACAAGTCATAGTGTAGGGAAATAAAAGATGCTCAAGTGTGTTTCTTGACTCAGAACTCGGTTTGAAATTAGAATTTAATTTCAATAATTTACTTAATTATAGTTTGGTATTTATTATCGCTAAGCGTCTTACCTAGGTGTCAGGCACTAAGCAAGGCATTATCAGTGCAGCCTCAGGTTTTAAATGTAAGCCCAAAGTGGCTATAAACTGTCCCAATATTTTGCTCTTACGTGTACTCCAGCCCAAATCGTTCACCCGACTAAACTTTAGTTATACCTTACAAAAGAGGGTTCCTTTGGGACGAATAACTAAGAACATCGTCTTGTTAACCCCACGGGCCTAGATCAGGGATTACTTTTCGAATAATCGTAAATTTCAAAGATAAAATTGGCTTGAATAATATTGGAGTTCTGTTGGGTGAAAGGATTTTTTTCTCGTTACCATCCGATGCTGAATCCCTGATGAGATCGCGATTGTGCGTGAGATTGGGGATGATGCGGTTAAATTATGATTCGATGGCGGGTAAGTAACTGGGAGTTTTTATTTTTTTGACAAGAATTGTATCCAGAATAAAACATTGACAGCCTGAGGTAGGAATCAAGCCTGTGATTTTTTGCAATTCGTGCGTCTTGGATGAGCCCAACTGACCTACAAAACTACAGTCCTGCCGAAATGTGTTTCTCTGTGTCAAAGCCAGCGTTTTGTCTGGCAAGTATTGTGGTTATATTTACCTATAGGTAGTATACAGTAAACTGTAAACATCGTCATTTTTGAAGTTTTAACCAGGTAATGACCAACATTAAGTTTAGATATCTTTTTAACTTAATACATTTATATAAGAAATATACATTAATATTTAATTAACATTAATATTTCAAGAAAATTAATAAATACAATATTTTTTTCGTTAACGCAAGTCTGTGAGTCTTTTCAGGCAGTCCTAATACAGACCTTTTTATCTACCTTCTTCGACAGGGTCAATTTAGTACCAGTCAAAAATCTCCAAGGAAAAAATACTTTGTATAATTGTATTGATTCTGATATTAACCGAACATAAATATTTAATGTAATTTACTAACACCCCGATTTTGAATTGTTAAGGCTGGGTTGCTCCATCTTACTTTTAACTTTATCGAACGTCAAAAGTCTGTTTGAGTTTGACAGACTTATGACGTTTGTTAAAGTTAAAGTAGGGTAGTAACTGATTTAAAAACTTTCCTGAAACAAAGAAGGTAAGTAACAATTATTTCCTATTTTCCATCAAAAAAATCGTAAACCCCAAGCCGGCTTTAAAACAATGTTCTACTTTAAAACACTCTCAAATCTAATCTCACTTAGCCGTCAAAAATGTCAGCTCTTAAAACCGTAGTGACATAACTAGATAAATCTAGCTGGTAACCTAGTAAACCCGCGTCTGAACCTCGCTTATACCACAACATAGGAGAGTCCAGAATACTCGCTCGTTTAGATTGACCTTAAATAGTGTTCTGTCCGTGAAAGGTAACAAGTCACAACTGTCTGTAACATGTCATAAAACTTCATGATTTAAGTTTACTAACCTTTTGTTACGGGACGTTACGTAATATTCACTGCGAACATATAACAATACGTCGTGTTCTGTTGATCCGTGTTACTATGGCTACTTGTGTACTTTTTATACGGACTGACAATATATGGTCGCTTGTAAAAACGACACGCTATTGGTATCAGACGGCGATTTTGTTTGGCATGAGCGTTTCCCAGTAAAAACAGACATACGTTAATTACACATAGGTACTTACTTTTAATAAATTGACGTGACTGGGATTTGGTACCAACATTGCAATTATGGCTGGCAGTGAATGGGTACAAAAGCGGGAGATCGTGTTCTTTGGCGCTCTTTAAGGAGCTTACGTCCAGCAGTGGACTGCAATGGGCTGAGATGATGATGATGATGATTGCAATTTAAATGAACCACTTTACAACTCTTATTGGATCGTCAATGTCAACAAATGTAAGAGTGTAACCCGATTGAGTAATTTCTGGCCTTAAAATTTCAATTTCATGCAAATGCAATAATAATTGCTAATAATCTTCGGACTCACGGATTTATGTGTTCCGAGACCGACAAGTTGACAACTGATACTGAATTTTGCTAGAAATCCCAGCATACTGGCCAAGAGCTTTACTACAAATGTTAAAAAGTAATCCGCCCACAAAACAAATCTGTTTAGCCTAATGGTCGACTGGTAGAGAATGCTTCATGGCATTAAGTCCACCTATTGTTTTTTTTATCTGTGCAATAAATTTCAATAACGTTTTATGCCAAACTCTATACAGAAAAAAGGCATATGGGTGCTAGCTTTGCGAACTGGTCTTGCCTAGCCTTAAAGGAATGGGTCTTCTGTTACTGCTTACACTGTACATAAGCGGCGCTCTTGTAATATATTCGCGCGGAGAACCGGGTCGCCGAAATTACTTTGTAAACAAGTTTATCTTGATTTATGAAAGAAGTTCGAAATAAATAATTTTTAGGGGCAAAAGTTAGTCATCCGCAGGTGTCCTTTTTACATTTTTTTTCATGAAACATCGCCGGTGTAATGCAATTATGTAAATTAGGGGAGTTTCGGGTGATGGGCACACCGATAGCAGTATCTGTTTGTTCCTGAAAATGATGTCACGAACTTTGGGTGTAAATTTTGCCTGCGCCTACCCCGGCGTTCGCGGGAGCTCGGGTTTTAAATTGCCATTGAATTACTTTATTATTTATTGTAGTGTTATGTATATATAAAACCAATGACGTAGATATGCCAAGAAAGATATAAGTCGATATCCTTAAACAAAGTAAAAAGCTTTCAAATGTTTTTTTTCGCCAGTGATTTATACGTTTTGACGCGTGTATATTTTAGTAATATAAAAATCATAAAAAGATTTTACGCCAACAAAATTTAAATTCAAATTCAAATTCAAAAGATTTATTTCAGACAAAGTCCATACTACAAACAATAAAGTTGAGTCAGTAACACCAGAACACTACACAAATATAAAAATTACAAAAAGATAAAAATAAATAGGTAACATTTGAGGCATTTAAGGGTATCTTGTGTGCAGTCGAACCCAATGCTGCATAAACGGGCAGTCCACTCGCCCTGCTACAACACGCAGGATACTGCTGGAGCTCCCGCTCCTTAAAGTAACATCAATCTCAAGCTGATTTAAATAACAATTTTCAGTTGGTTCAGAATAAAATCTAGTGCTACAAAAACGTTTTAAAACCCCAAAACGTTTTAGTTTAAAACTTAGTTAAAAAAAAACATATAAATTAGAGTCTTCTAAAAGGAATTTTCTGTTTTCAAAAATATCGGGAGCCGAGTAAGTATTTTCCGTTTCCAATTCAACGCGCTATTCACGCGTTTAAAATGTTTTGTTGCGAAGTTTCCATTTTCACAGTAATCTTTTAAGGGGAAGAAAAAATTCGGCACTAAAGTTCGTTAATAAAAAAATATTTTTACTTTCTAGTCTTTTTATTTGACACAATTCTTTTTTTTTTGTTTTGTTTTCGATTTAATCTGTTTTCCTTCTTTTGAATTATAATTGTTTGTTCCTATTTCATTGTTCAGCAGGAGACGTTCTATGGCTGAAATGATGATGATGATTTCGAATTAAAAATACAAAAGTACTTGATTATTTTTTGGTACCTTTTAATACATTAACTTGTTTTAACCAATGCACTGCTTATAGTCTGTCTCAATCTTTTTTGCAAGCATATTGCAGAAAATGACAGTTTAGTTGTACCATAAAGCATTAAAAAAACTGTTATGACATAATTATACCTGAGGGTAGCTACACATATTCGGTCCGGCATTGTCAGTTCGGCAGTAAAATATGTTGAACAACAAAGTCAACCCGAAAACATCTACTACATTTTATCTATCTAGGTACACATATTCGGTTTGCCAGCCCGACCGAATACGTGTATTAGCAAGCAACCTTAATCAACAAGAAGATTTGTTTAAATTAAAATGCTTTAATTACTTTTTCTTTTCCGATTTACTTATCAAGAACATTCTCGAACTTGTTTTGCATAGCAACTGCTCTAAGAGTAACAATGCCGAAGTTCAAGTTTCCATCTAAAGAGTATGCAAATATATTTAAGAGCGCACATGTGCCGGGACATCGCGATAAAAGGCTTGGGGGAGGTCGGGGCGTATCTTACTAGTTCACACACAATTCCGTATTAGTTTACTTCCTTTGCGGGGAAATTTCTGTTTGCATAATTTTATCAATTGTGTCAGGACGAACTTAATAAAGTTTAATACGAAATTTCATTAAGTAGGCCCACGATAATTACTGTTGTGGAAATATTTATTGATTTATTATTTACATTTTTTGTGAAGTTTGCAACTTGGCAACTGAAGCTTATGAGAGAGGCTCACGTGCAGCAGTGCTGAAAATTGGCTACCTATCATCAAAAGTAAACGTCAGAGAAATCGTAAAAACTAAGGCTGGATCATCCGAAAGTATGTGCTAAACACTGTTCGTGACGAATGTTCTAAATGTATCCAAATATGAAACCAACGAAATTTATTTAACACTCGTCGTTGAAGGAATCCATAAAAAAAATATTTATTTCCAAAAAACACCGGTATTAGCAAAAATATTTCCTTGATGTCAAGTGGGGAAAATATCGATAAAAATAAAAATATTAAATTGAAAGTATTCAATTTTTATTTTTTATCTGTAACCTTTTTCTCTTCTTTCAACTTCACAACATTTATTGTAGCTGAGTCGGATTATTTTTTTGTATTGTACTGTAAAGTAAATAATACGCTGCACTAGGTTTAGCTAAAATCCACACATACGATTCAGTACAAACAGACCCGTCTATTCCCGAATTGGACAACAACAGTAAACAAACAAGAAATGAGCATTGCATTTCTCCGTATCAAAGTCACGCTATCTGAAGTCACAGAGCGCCGCCATTTTGCTCGGATCAAGCCGGTTCCAGGCGGTTTCGTCCAGTTCTAACTGGTCCGTGCTATTCAGGGCTATCTCTGAATACTGACGTCTTGGCTTAGGTCAATTGTAATACAATATCAGAATATAAACACGTTTGCTTTAAAGATATTGTAGATTTTGTGTTCAAATTCAGTTGGAAAAACATACTTGCTGAATTCAAATTACGTTTTTATACACAACACAAGTTTAGATTCATGTTTTAGATAAAAATCCGGTCACAAGTGACCGGATTATATTTTAACGGATTAAACAAATGGCGCTGACTCCAGATGGTCTAGGAACAGAGCAGGAAAATCATGATTATTTTTTTTTATAAAAAAAAAAAAATGACCAATATTTCAATGTAATTAAATAAAGTCTTGTTTTAAACTTTCATGGTCACTAACATTAGAATAGTTTGTTACGGGATTGCTACCATGTACCTTATTTTTGAGTTCACTGTTGTTGTACAGTGCCGAAATATCGGGAACTCAAAAATAAGGTACATGGTAGCAATCCCGTAACAAACTATTCTAAATAAAGTCTTATACGCAACATGTATTTTTTTCCATTTGTAAAGAGCTTAGGTTATTTTTCTTTTTTGTGAAATGTAAATTCAATCGATAATTTTTAGAAAGATAGAGACTTTATCAAACAAAGAAGTTGAAGTTAATATTTACAGAAAGATGTACAATTAACGCGGTCTTATCTCTAAAATCGATCTCTTTCAGACAACCTTTAAGCAGAGGAAAACTTTAAAGAAAGGGAAAAGATTTATGATTTAAAATAAGAAAAATTATCCTATCTGGTTACAAACAAACATAATTTAATGCAGTCGAATCTTAAATAACAAAGCGGCCATTTTATCCGTCTGATCCGGTCTGAACCGGTTCTAGCCGGTCCAAGGCGGCTGTCTCGACACCCCGCCAAATTAAACTGTCGGGATGCGATCCTAATCTTGCTTCGCCTCTTGTTTGCATCTGTGACAAATGCTCTTTCATATTGCACCATTTTGCATATTAAGCTGCAACAGACAATACATCAATTGTTACAGTCTGTGATGTATAAAATTAACATCTTTGTGTACAAAACAATAAACTATTTATTTGCCAGATAAATATAAGTAAATCCACTCAAAAACACATTAACTAGCCCTTAAATAAGTAAAGCTTGTACTTTATAAATAAATAAATAAATATTGGACAACATCACATACATTGCTCTGATCTTAAGGTAAGTAGCTAAAGCACTTGTGTTATAGCAACCAGAAACAACGACGGTACCACAACACCCATACCCAAACCAACATAGAAAAGTTCGTTTTCTACATTGACCCGACCGGGAATCGAACCCGGAACCTCAGAGATAGCGGCGCCATTTAAAGTCCGGCGTGCTCGCCTCTCGGCTACGGAGGAGGCTAAGGAGGTACTTTGGTGACTAATAATGTATTCAATACTTGAATATAATAAAGATCCTTGAATAAGGAAATGCTTGCTTATCACGAAACAATTGTTTATCACCTATTAGTTACAAAATCCGCAAGAGGCTTTATACCCAATGAAATGATAGACAAAAATATTGAGGTGTACACAAGAACCAAAGCTAATTTATAGAACTAAGTTATAGACGTCGTCCGTAGCTGAGAGGCGTGCACGCCGGACTTGGCGTCGCCATCTCTTAAGGTCCCGGGTTCGGTTCCCGGTTGGATCAGTTTAGAAAAACAACTTTTCTATTATTGTCTCTGTGTTTAGGTGCTGTGGTGTGTTGTTAATTTTGATTTCTATGACACACATGCTTTAGCTACTTGCCTTAGAACCAGAACAATATTGTAATGTGTCTAATTTAGAAAAGTTTGTTTTCTGAATGTATCCTCACAGGGAAACAAACCTAGGACCCTTTGCGTTTAAATTATCGCGCCACTACGCCAATATAAAGATCTTGAAAAGTCTACATTATTTTAAATCAGCGAAATTACGCTGGACTTAATCCTTTCGCTAATCAATCTTAGCTCGTCTAATTAGGCGCAAAGTCGGGAAGTTTAGCGTAAAAATGCCCGTGAAACTGTGAAGTTAGTTAAAAAGGTATCTTTTATATGGATTTGCGTCGACTCCAAGTCTTGAAGTTTGCCTATTAACGTCCAACCGGAGAGAAATTGTTGAAAGCGTTTTAATGTTTGTCTTACTGAAGATTTAGTGTTACATTGCCTTTGTTTTACTTAAATACTAGCGCCCTAGACTAACTTTGTACGAATAAATAAATTAATAGAACATAGGCGTACCAAGCTAAGCGCCATTGCACAATATTTTGAAGTAAGTTGGAGCCAGCATTCCGGAATGCGTTTATTGCGTTGCGTTACGTTTAAATAATCATTTTTATCCCAAATTAAGTTCTAAATATCTAAAACCATCAAGCCTTTTGTTTCTATTGCCAGAATTTATCCAATCTAGCTCAAGATAGCTAATACTCTCAACTTATTTGTTACCAAAGTGTTGGAAATTTGGATCCGAACGCGTCTTGAATAGACGTCCGAAGACTAGGGACATGACCAAGTTGAGCTATCACTTAATTAAGTATCGACAGAGGTACCTCCCTCGTTACAAGTCTGTTGTGAAACTAGTTTACCAATAACGATTATGAAGCTATGAGATACCTTCAGTAGGCAAATGTTTGTTTTGATAATGTTCAAATATAGAATATAAGCAATTTCTTAATGAGTGGTGGATAATGTGATGAAGGTTGCGTGAGGCAACTAAACTTAAACCTCTTTGAATATTGTACGTCCTCTTTTTTAAATATTTAAGAAAAAAAATTTTTTTTAGAAATACCTCTTCACCTCTCATTGTTGTTTGGGAATATCGCATAAACGCTTTAAACGCAGAATCACGGGTTCAAAACCCGGTTTGCGTCAGTTAAGAAGGAATTTTCTAAATTGGTTTGAATTTTATAGCTATTAGCAAATTTTCTTGCCTAGAAACTAAATAAGGATAAAATCCTTAATTCGGGACCATGAAATTTGTTCTCCTGTCTTGCAAATACTTATTTATATTTATACGAGTAATACGATATTTAAATTATCATGTTTATCCATCATTTAAATATAATTAATTATTAAAGTAAGTTTTTTTTTAAACAAATTATTTACACGGTTTCATGCGACCGCTCACAAGCCAATAAGTCTAACATTGCCAAACATCAACTAAAACAGTAAATCCATCGAACATCAACTGAAAATGTCTGCATTCGCATTGAAGTCCCATCAACTAGCTGGAGGTCATCAGCGAGTGCACCTGTCACGATGCACGCTCGGAATTAGTTATACACTGCTCGCTTATTGCACGAGCGATAGCGGATTACCTAAAACGGTTACAACTAGCGGCGCGGCAGCTGAGCGCTGGGGAAAGATGTGTAGCAGACCATTACGATTACGCGATTGGCTTGTCGCGCGCAGCGCCTGCACCGCCGATCGTGATTGGTTGTAAGCTCCGCGCACACGCGTCTCTGATACGATGATGGTCTCGTAAGATGAGCAAAGCGATCCCCACTCTTTGCCCCAGCGCTTAACATCGATGCCGCGTACTGTACAGCCGTTACGATAAGTATGTGAAAGTGTTTTTTTTTTATTATCTTTTAATTGTGACTACCATATTATATCTTTTATTTATTTCCAAGACCCGTACAATAAGTTGCTTTATTTTTAAAAAGCCAATGAAAATTCGCCGTGTAATAACCATAAAATAAAATAAAATAAAATAAAATAAAATAATTTCTTTATAAAACACATCATGTACATGTAGGTGGTTTACATTCGAGGTTACCCAGTAAGAATACATATATACTTGTGGCAGGCAACCCCGCTCCTTTTTAACACTTACATTCTAAATAGGTACTTAAGATTAGTAAATGTAAATGTAATGTAAATGTGTAACACTAATAACAAAAGTGGCTGATATAATTATCATTATGACAATGAATTAAATTGTGGTAATTTAAAGAGAGTATGTAGGTAATGCTATTTACAAATAGTAATAAGAACTTTAAGTAAGTGTCTTATTTACTCACCCAAAACCATTTCAGTGTTATGTTTATCGAAACGTGTAAGGGTTTGGGGAGTTTGTGATAAAAAATATTATTTAATAGACGAGTAGTTTATCACAAAAAACATATTTCACTCGATAAGGCTCTCAGGAAAACCTTTCTAAAATATTCTACTCACCGTAGATAATAATTCGGCAGAAATATACCTAAGACTTTTGAACGAAGCAGAAATGGGTCCAATTTATCTATGAAATTCTACTGTTAATGGAGCTATAAATAATGCATGTTTTGCAATTTGTTTTTGTGCAGTCCACCAATGCTCCGGAAACTTGAAAGAAGACAAAAATCTATCTGACCTGTGCCATAGCCGACCGAGTAAATAAGTGTGAAAATATAAATTGATTCACATAGATGATCTAGCTTCTACTAGAGCTTTTATTTCATTGACTAGTTATAAACATCATACGATATCCATTACTCATACATGATCGTATCATTTGCGGGGTTCGTGAATGCACACAATTCGCTAGGTTTATTGTCATTGTAAGAGCCAAACACTAAAGCAAAAATATCATAAATTATCTTGTTGTATTTACGGCGGCGTAATACTCGTATTTCGTATTTAGTTTTGTAACTCAATCGTTCTCCTATACATAGCGTCACTGGCCGATTTTAAGATCGATATTAACTTAAAATATAAAAATATTTATATAATATTCATGGCACGTACATGACCATGTCATTTGCGGGGTTTGAGCTTGCACTCACTGCGCTAGTTTTGTCCGAATTTAGGATCCGAGTTTACTTGAAACATTCATGTATACATATAAGATGAAATCCTGCTGCTGCTACTTTTGTCATTGAGAGAGCGAGACAGACTTTTTATGTAAGCCAAAAACTTACTCTTTAAGAACTTCTTTTTAGGAACCCGCAACCGCTACGCTAGTTTTGTCATCCAGAGTACTATGATACCAATGATCGTAATTTTTTGCGTGTTCACGGGAAATTATATTATTATTAAATAGGTCCAAACTGTTTCTTAATTTTGATTTCAGTTTTGTAACTCAATCGTTCTCCTATCCACAGCGCCACGCCCGAACAGCAGTCCGCTGCAATGCCGCGCGTGTATTTGTGCTAATGATCAATTGTGCTGCGAGCGGCGCCCCATAATGGGCTCGAGCTTCGTCGTATTGTGTCAAAATGCTGCGATCACTGCTGAATTTAGGATCCGAGTTTCAAGAACGGCATGTTTTGTCATCGTTACTATGATTATAGGTGAAATATAGTGAAGTGGTGTTTTGAATTCTTTAAATTCACGATTGTAAACTCCTAGTTCAATCTACAAAAACTTTTTTTTTGTAGAAACAATTTGTTTATTTAGGTGTTTGTGTTACTAACATTTTTGCTATTAAGCACGAATTAAGCACTCTTACACGTATTTTTTTGTACTCTGCCATTAGTTTGGAATAGTATTAGAGACTTAAGACGTTAACTGTTTCCTACATCCTACATAAACAGCTCATTTTGCCATTGGTAAAATGAGGTGTTTATTTTCGGTCAAACTTAATTTCTTATTTTCGGTCACAAAAGAGTATTCTTAAATTATCACAAACTAACGAAGATAAACAACATAAACAATATTCATCTCAAACACTGCAGTATCATCTACAGAAATTCGACTGCACAAGACGACAGACCCCTCTAAAAACGTTCGAATGTTTGTACAAACAAACGGGAGCATCCGAAACCAAGTCTGCCTCAAAGAGGCCTATCTAGCAATTTGCAACGAAAACACTCTAGCCTGCGAGTGCAGAGACTTATTTGGCACTCCTGTGCGTTCCATTCAAACTGGGAGTAAGGGAAAAATCGGGCCTCCTTCCTTTTTCTTTCGAGCGCTTTTCAAGCGCTTGAAAGGGGTTGTCAATATTTTGAGCGCTATGAATAGGCTCATAGACGTCAATGAAGACTTAAGTGTACGGGCGCTTCTCCATTTGGTAGTAATCGGAGTGCGTTTCAGTTTGATGAGATGAGTGCGTTTTTTTTTTGGTTCTTCTGAATGTTTTATGTAATGAGGTTTAAAAAACTTTAGTGCTAGCAAACAACCTATCAATACCTCGCAGTGTCCATAGTTCACACGCACACAGCAACACATGTTTGGGTGGACCCTAACCGCAGCTACCACAGCATTCGGTTTTTCTCCGTTGTAACATCAGTGTGATACTTGCTTTTTTCATTAGGTTTTTTACTTCAAACATTAACTATTGATTACTTATCTTCTTCCCCGAGGATAGTCCGTAATCTTTCGAATCATTATTTTACACATAGTCGTGTTATAGAGTATACGTTTACATCTTGCTTAATTCATTTTAATTATTTGCATTGAATACAAAAGTATTTAAAAAATATAAAGTAAAGCTAGTATCGATTATTAAAGTACAATATTTAAAATAAAGTACGTACAATAAATTTTTTAATAAGCCTTATTTGCATAAAGGATTTTATGCAAGATTTCCATTTTATAAAATCCAATTCAAAACACATTTTTGCAAGAACCTTTTCAAGCACATTTTATAGCAAAATGTTGCAACCGCTTTGAAACTCGTTAATAACCACGTGTACATTATTCTAGTAACATTATTATCGAGGGTAAAAATTTAAATTTCTTTAAAGTTTTCGCTACTTACTGCTCATTTAACACAATGTTTCGTGCATTACTTTTAAAAAATTTACACGCTATTTTAGTAGTAGTAATTAGTAGTTATTTCTTCTTATCTTGGCTTTATTGTATACCTATTTTCTACTGTAATACTATCTTAGTACTTTTCAGGGTTTCGTTGAGACAGATGAATGTTTATTATTAGATAGATAATAATTTATTTAAAAGTGATGTATGATGAACTAAAATGAATTAACAGCTGATCGTCTAGATTACCTGTGCCAAGTATAAATAAATAAATATTGGACAACATCACATACATTGCCCTGATCCTAAGGTAAGTAGCTAAAGCACTTGTGTTATAGAAATCAGAATCAACGACGGTACCACAACACCCAGACCCGAGACAATATAGAAAAGTTCGTTTTCTACGTAGACCCGACCGGGGATCGAACCCGGAACCTCAGAGATGGCGACGCTATATAAAGTCCAGCGTGCTCGCCTCTCGGCTATCATATGGAGGTCGTCAAGTATGTTTGTGTTTTATGTAAAACGCCGAGAGCATTCATTTTGGGAAGAAAAGTAAGCGAGCATTTGGTGTGCGAACGTTCAGCGAGCAAGCAATTCATTCGTGAATATTAATTCGTGCTTTTTGCCGCAACAGAGAACTTTTATTCGAATGCAAAATGCATGAAGCATGAGAAAGCATCGCTCCAGAAGGCCTAGTACGATTTTTTTTCGTACGTTCGGATGTGTAATCCTAATAAATAAAAATGAGCATTTACTTGTGTACCTTTCACAATTAATGAACATTTGAAAATACGGTCGTGATTTTTAGATAGTCTCAGTTAATAATATTTTGTCGGCGGATTGAAACGAGTGAATTCCTATTTTAATTTATTAGGTTTTTACGTTCCGACTAACAAAATATTTTCGTGGTAGTTCTATAGAAAACAACAATAAAATTCCAAACCGAACGTGATGCGACGAATGTTCTCACCTATCTCTAATCGAACATGGTTAAGACTATTTTATTCTAATATTCAAAGCTACATATTCGATGTAACAAAAATAAATGCTTGTATTAAGTATTCTATAAATTCTATAAAAAGTAGTCGACACAATTGGAAAACTACACGTATCGCACCAACTCCCTTTTGAGATAGCTCAAAGCCAATTAGATGCGGCGACAACGCGAGTGGCAGGATAGTGCCTTCAACGAGGTCTTTTTACGGAGAACCTCTGTAGCGCAGACTTTGTTAGGGTCTTGGTTATTTAAGTTGCGAACTGCGGGTCTAAAACGGCCGCATTGGATGTTTCATATTCCGTTCATAATATGTTTCATTTAGCAAATCTTAAAATGAAATGTTATTTGATGAATCATAAAATGAGCCTCGAACATTTCATATTTGCAGTTCATCCAATTTGACAGTTTTGTATGGAAATTCGTAATATGGTCCACTTATTATGAAAAGAGTAACTCATATTAAATGTCAAATTGGTGAACCACCATTTTAATGTTATTTTTATTATTATTTTGAATTGATATTTGTAGAACACAACAAACTTGAGTATTTTGAAACATTTTATTCCTTTGTATTGTTAAAAACATTCATTTTCACAAAAACCGTAAAGTAAGATTAGACGCGTCACTATATTTTTTTAACGTCATCAAATATGATCCATTTGATGAAATGAATTGCATATGATTCATTTATTAATGTGGCCGTTTTAGGGTTTGCAAATCATTTCCGCTACATTTCACTAAATGAATCAGATTAAAAATGAAACATTCAATGCGGCCGTTTTAGACCCGCTGATCTTACGACGGCGAAACCGCGAACTTGCATCTCAATGGCGGTACTATTCAACTAGTTCAAAGAAGGTTTGTCAATGCTTTTATGCTGTAGTAATAAGATTCAATGACATTTATTTATTGCCAGATCTAGATTTTGTCCTTTTTATTTCTTTTGATTAAATTTTAACCAAATAGGGATGAAGCTTTTGTATCAGATAGAAACATGTAACTGTATAAAAAATAACAACATATTAGGTGATTCCGTTGAGCCGTACATAAAAGCGTAAATAAGTTAAAAACTTTAATACTTTTACATGACATATTATTAGGGTATAAAATAAGATTCTTTTTTGTTAAGTTGGATAGTAATATTGCATTTGTAGCAATATTTTGTATACTAACAATTATAATTAAGCCACTGCTTTTATGCTGCTGCTGCAGTGATAAAATTCAATGACATTTATTTATTGCTATATCTAGATTTTTTCTTTTAATTCATTTGATTAAATTTTAACCAAATAGGGATGAAGCATTTTTATCAAATATAAACACTCAACTGTATAAAAAGTAACAATATTTCAGGTGATTCCGTTGAGCCGTACCTAAAAACTAAATTAAGTTACAAACTTTCACATGACAAATTATTAAGGTATAAGAAAAGAAACTTTTTTGTTAGGTTGGATAGTAATAATGCATTTGTAGCAGTATTTTGTATACTAACAATTTTAGCTAAGCCACTGCCCACGGTTTGCCCCATTCTGAATGCATAGGTAGCACTGATGCGCTGCACTGCACACCATTCTTGGAAACCGAGTCGCTGTGTCCGGTAGCGGCTATCGGACACTCTGGGGGCCTAGCGCGAAAGTGTATCTTTCGTTCGGTCGTATTAACCTAACAAATTAAAATGGCCAGTCTCATGTGTCAATCCTTCGATAAAATATGACCAACTTAATCTAGCCGTGTAGAAAACCCGACTGTTTCAATTGTTCATAAATTGTCAAACCTTTGATACAGGGGAATGGATGTTTTAATTTGATCGGTTAATACGACCGACCGAACGATACACTTTCGCGCTAGGCCCCCTGTTACCGACACGATACACCATCACTGGTAAGTAACCGAGTTGCTGTGTCGGTAGCATAGCGGCTCAGCTCAGTACAATTGTAATGTTGCTTGTGTCTTCAACTGACGACTTTTAGTTTCCAGTTACCAAAACCCAACACTTTTTGATAGTCATGAGTATGTGTTAAGTACAAGCAACTGGACACAAAAACTGTTTACATATACGCAGGGAGTGGGTGATTTCATACTGGTTTTATATAGAAATCAAATATTCATCAGTAGCTTGTATCTGACACAAGACACAAAAGTGTCCACGTTTGCGCCCTGTCTAACCCCGCTTCTAGGCAATTCTTACTCAAAATGAGAGAGTTTATTTTGCGTAAGCGGCCTACACTGCTCTTTTAGTCTGGGCATCTACGGAAGACCTGCGTTATCTGTAATAATACAGGGTATGTGCAATTTTGAATAAATTATATATTCCGTCCTTAAAGTGTGTTTAATCTATTGCCACTTCGGTTTACTTATCTTTGAGCTATATCGATTACTTAAAGTTGAAATTCTGAGCATAACTCTACATAGTTTGCTGAGTAACTTTAAATTGATGTAGTTTCGTTAATAAAGTAAATGTGAGAATCCACGTCTTGGCTAAACTACTCAAGCCATGAGTCTAATTACTGACACCAAAAAAAAAGTTCTGGTTTAAGTAGGTATATTATGGATATTTATTATTAGGAATGCATTTGAACTGAGCCAAAATAAGTTTAAGCGTTGTAAATTTTTGTTTTTAGCAATTCCATGCAAGGTTTAATTGAAGATAAATAACACTTGAAAAAAAATCATCGACCTCAGGTGGGACTCGAACCCACGTCCTAAGTCAAGATTTTTCAAGTGTTATTTATCTTCAATCAAACCTTGCATGGAATTGCTAAAAACAAAAATTTACAATGTTTAAGCATTTCTGATCTTAACCAATAGTCAAATATTTGTAAAAATATTTCTATAGGGTGTTGACGGTAGTATACTACTCAGCTATACATATAGCTACAACACTGATCAGAATACGCTGGCTTTGACAGCGAGAAAAAACACTTGAGGAATTTCATCTTGTCACGTGACGTCCTCGGTAGCTTAGTGGTCAAAGCACTCGCCCGGTATGCGATGGGACGTGGGTTCGAGTCCCACCTGAAGTCGATGTTTTTTTTTTCAAGTGTTATTTATCTTCAAGTTTAAGCGTGTTCAAATTTGTTTTAAATTGATATTTACCTAGTTACTTCAAGTGGTCGCACAAGACCACGAAATAATTTTTTTAGCCTCCTTGTTGGGTTTACGGGTTACATCGATTTTGGCTCAATCCAGAACAAGGGGTACATACAGGCTGATAATTATGACAGCAGTTCCTAATATCTGTGGTTTTCCAGTAAGCTCATTTCCATACTGTAAAGTATCAAACTAAATGGAAATAGAAGAGTGATAGCGTACGATAATCAATAAACGGTCGGCTCGGAAGGCGGTTCGTTATTCAACGCTACACGAGAGATAGTATCGCGGTGTGAATTCACGCCTCCCCTAGTTAGGGTTGTTACACACAGACAGTGGCGGGCATTGGTTATATTTCGAGGTAGGCAGCAGGAACTTACAAATGTGTATTAATATCGAAAGTCTGTGGTTTGCATCATTATTACACATTTGTAAGTACCTTCTGCCTACCTCATTTCATTTATCAGGTAGGCACTGCCTGATTGCCTATATGCACCGCACGCCCCTGCCACAGAACAAAAGCATAGCGGTATAAAAATATTTTACGCAAAAATGTTGTGTTAGGTACGTTGAAATATGCATAAAATTGAAAACACCCGACAAACAGATGACGTAGCTAAGATTGTGGAAAGTTAGATGCAAATCGGAGCCGCTCTCTGTGACATTCTATAGGGGAGGCCTAAGTCTAATTATGAGTAGGTAATTCATTTGATACTTCAAGCCGTGCTTGTGAAAAATGACACTAACATAAAGATAACAAACAACAAAGTCTTTGCATTCTGCATTTGTAAGAGGTTTGAATAACATAAATATTTAATATTTAGATGTATTTAAAAAATATTCCAATATTTCTAATGTGAACGAATCCAATGAGGCCAAACTCAAGAGGTTTTGTAGTAAACATTGAGAAATTGATTTTTTTAAATTACATTGTCGTATAAATTTCATAAAGACTTAAAGTTTTGAGTTAGTTAAAATCGACATCCAAAGTGTTAGGCTATTAAAAATTGAAAAAAAAGGACTTCAAAAAGATAGAACAGATATAGAAACGCATTTACTATGAGCCAAGCCTTATTCAACTCGCTGTTTTGAGCAAACACAGAACGTTTGGAAGAATTACAATTACGTAGATAAAGTACTTGAATTATTGCTCAGTTCAAAACGAACATGTAGTGAAGAACGTGTGATACTATACAGGGTGTACAAAAGAATGGGACACTCCTTAAAACCACATGATCAGCTGGTCATATACAACAACTTTTGCCATAAGAGCAACATCGATATCGTGATTTTATTTTCAGATGCTCCATACATTATCATCCAGGTATGCGAATAAGTTTGTATGGAGAAGCTGAAAAAAAATTTGCGATTTCGATGTTGCTCCCATAGTAAAAGTTGATGTATATGATCAGCTGATCACGTGGTTTTAAGGAGTGTCCCATTCTCTTGTACACCCTGTATAAAATGAAAAGAAGAAACATAGTTAGAACATGGATGTCAACTAACCTACTAAGTAAGTTTATGCAAAGAAAAAATATTATAAAATTCTAATAATATAAATGCGAAAGTTTGTAAGTATGGATTGGTATTTGTTACTCATTCACGCAAAAACTACTAAACGGATTTGAATGAAATTTTGCATACATATAGAATATGATCTGGATTAACATATAGGATACTTTTTATCTCCGATAAATGATCCTGTGAGATACATTGAATAAACTAAAGATCACGCGAGCGAAGTCGGGGCAACAGCTAGTAAATAATAAATAAATAATGAATAACATCACTGCATTGCTCTGATCATAAGGTAAGTAGCTGAAGCACTTGTGTTATAGAAATAGAAACAATGATGGTACCACAACACCTAGACCGGAGCCAATATAGAAAAGTTTGTTTTCTATATTACCCGACCGGGAATCGAACCAGGACTTCAGAGATGGCGACGCCAAGTCCGGCGTCCTCGCCTCTCGGCTACGGAGGTCGTCACAAAATACGGTTTTAAATGTATGAAACTCGTAAAAATAAATCAAATAGGAGTAAATCTAAACTCGAATATTTAACAGTGCCTACAGTCATTGAAGCGTTCCATTACCCACCTACTGCCTCCATTATCGTATTAGCTCAATGGTATCGAATTATTGTATTGTAATCCGGATGTCATACTTACAATGTTATAAAACGACAATTGTAAGTACTTTAAAATCTAGTCAGAGGTGTTAAAATGCTTAAATAAATTTTACTTTAAACTTACATACGAATATCATTTTTTATCAATTTGAATAAAAGAGAATATAAAAGAGAAGAAGAAGAAGAACAACCGTATTTTTTGATAGCGTTGCCTTTGAAGTTTAATTTCCTTGGCAGACAGACTGTCAACGAAGCGATCATACAAGGGGTTAATTTTTACCTTTTAAAGTACAGAGCCCTAAAAATAGTTTATTACTTGGTATGCAAGCAAAAGAAACAAAAAACACACTGGTTATTTAAAAAAAAACTTTTGTTTACCAACGCTCGTGTATTTACTTCGTTCAGACGAGGATGTTTTCTCTACGACTTCTAATTATAACATTTTCTCGATAAACACTCGTAGGAAAGTTTTTGATGCAGCTTCATCCGTCCATTCACGGGAACAAACAAACTGTGCTAATAACCCGACTGTAAACGAACAACCTTTAGCTATCTTCAGCGAGTCGTTTAACTTTGTGAGAATAAATTTCAAATTATTTGGAGTTCATTGATGCAAATAAATATTGGCTTTGAAGTCAATTTCAGGCCATTTGACAGTGCGCTGCGTATTTTTTTAATTGAATAAAAGGCAAATAAGAATCGAACTCGAAATAGCAATATAGAATTTAGAAAGGGTTCATTACTTCGTATAGGTTTATAATTAAAGAACTTTACTTTTGAAGAAAGGTGGGGTGCGATTAGTCCGCCCAGTCTTTTATGCAAATTTTCAAGCGCAAAATCTTCATGATGGATAAAACAATTTTAATAAAAAATAATTCTATACTTTAGGTACTAAAGTTATTGAAGATAAATAACACTTGAAAAAAATCATCGACCTCAGGTGGGACTCGAACCCACGTCCCATCGCATACCGGGCGAGTGCTTTGACCACTAAGCTACCGAGGACGTCACGTGACAAGATGAAATTCTTCAAGTGTTTTTTCTCGCTGTCAAAGTCACGTGACGTCCTCGGTAGCTTAGTGGTCAAAGCACTCGCCCGGTATGCGATGGGACGTGGGTTCGAGTCCCACCTGAGGTCGATGATTTATTTCAAGTGTTATTTATCTTCAATTAAACCTTGCATGGAATTGCTAAAAACAAATATTTACAATACTAAAGTTATATTATATATGACTATAAGTCCAATTTTGTAATATCTCGTTTTTAATGTTCACATAAAAATTGAACAAAATAAAATACCTACATAAGGTGGTTTTGATTTTTATTTATTTTATTTCAAAGCAGTCATCACGACGTGTTTTCATGAAATATACTACAGGTGGGCAACCCTGTATAAACGAACAACTGTTTGATCCATAAGTTGGTACGTTCCGTTGCAGCACACAAATCAGCGTCGTGATAAGTCCCTGGCTGTCACAAAAAATGCTGAGCTGAGCTTTTTGACACTGCTCTATAATATAATAATAATAATATTGGACAACATCACATACATTGCTCTGATCCTAAGCACTAGCTAAAGCACTTGTGTTATAGAAATCAGAAACAACGACGGTACCACAACACCCAGACCCGAGACAATATAGAAAAGTTCGTTTTCCACATGGACCCGACCGGGGATCGAACCCGGAACCTCAGAGATGGCGACGCCATATAGTCCGGCGTGCTCGCCTCTCGGCTACGGAGGTCGTCGTATTGTATTATTTATTTTCTAGTTGTATATCTTTTATATATTGTGTCAAATAAACCTTTTACGAACCTTGTGCCGTGTGGGGACGGCCGTAAAGAATACACTTCCCCATCGCTAACAGGAGGCGTGTCGTAAGAGGCGACTTAATCCTGTAGCACGAGACGGGGAGCAGCGTCTGCGTGCGAAATAATAAAAAACTGCGCTCGCCAACCCGCCTGCCAAGCGTGGCGAGTATGGCAACAACCCCTCGATGACAGAAGTCACTGGCCTATGTTCAGCAGTGGACGTCCTGTGGCTGAAACGATGAATGAATGATGTTGAAACCTTTTTCTATTATATTCTATTCTAAATTAAAGCAGCAAATTCTAAAAAGCATCAAGATGCCAATTTCGTTTAATGGGACAGTAAGAGACCGTTTACTCCCGAAGCTTAATAAGGGTAGTTTAACTGCGTTTTTATGGCGATTCGTTAAACATTTATTGAAGAAAGACCTTCAACAAACATTACTTGGTGATTAGCTTCTTGAAAAGTCCATTTGAATTTACATTAAATTTCAGTTATCAAGTCTACTCAATAATTAGCAACTATTTAGTATCTACAATCAAAATAAATTAATATTGGAGAACATCACATACATTGACACTCTGATCCTAAGGTAAGTAGCTAAAGCAATTGTGTTATAGAAACCAGAAACAACGACGGTACCACAACACCCAGACCCGAGTCAATATAGAAAAGTTCGTTTTCTACATTGACCCGACCGGGGATCGAACCCGGAACCTCAGAGATGGCGGCGCCATTTAAAGTCCGGCGTGCTCTGCTCACCTCTCGGCTACAGAGGTTGTCATGATGATGGCATAGTTTAATAATACTATCCATCATCCAGGGGCGTGCGGTGCATATATGCAATTAGGCAGTGCCTACCTGATGAATAAAATGAGTTGGGCAATAGTACTTACAAATGTGTGTTATTGATGAAAACCGCTGATTTTTAGAAATTAAACTTATTAGTAAGCTACTACCCAATGTGTATGTAACTTACAAATGTGTGTTATTGATGAAAATTACTGATTTTCATCAATAAAACACATTAGTAAGTACCTACTGCCTACCTCGAAATAAAACCAATGCCCGCCACTGCCATCATCAGATCAGCACGATGATGTCATATTATTGTAATATCAACCAAATTTAAGATACTTCCGAAACATCGGTTAAAAGTAAGTTAGAAAGTACTTACTTTACATACATAGAGGTGCTCGTAGCTCAGTGGCGGCAGCGCTTTAGTATTGATTACTAAAGTTAAGCAACCAACGCCGCGGTCGTGAGTGGATGGGTGACCATTCCGACCATATTTAGTGACATGTATCACGAGCATCTCCGTGCTTCGGAAGGCACGTTAAAAGTTGGTTCCGGCCAATATCGCTTAATATTGGTCATGAAGCCTAGTCAGAGGCCTTAAGGCGGCTTGATAACATCTGACAGCAAGGTTTAGTCACTGGCCTTACAACACCCCTCCACCAATTCGCACCGGGCCCGCGTGGTGGAGTATGGCCCAAACCACCTCATAGTTGAGGTGAGGCCTGTGCCCTGCAGTGGGACGTATATAGGTATATGTATACTTTACTTTTTACTTTACAAAGTCAGCTCCAAGTGAAAATGATGAAAGGGTGTTAAAAATAACAAAAATACAGAATGTATTTTTACCAGATGCGGCTCCCAGCGCATCCAGACTTGAGCTTCTCCCAAAAAGATCGGTTCCTGAATTGAATCAAACCGGGATGCGAACCCGGGTCCCTGGGCGTTCAAGGCAAATTATTGCGCTACTACTCCTACCAACAAACCACGGCATGATATGATATAGCGAGTTATCGCCACCCAACTGTCAAAATATGAACTTTTATCGAAGCAAAAGCTTTTAAAGATGATGGCTATGAATATCAATTTAACAGTTGGTTGTCAATAAATCATAATATCGTGTTTTGTTGCACATGCTAATGGTCGTCAGTTGTGAGGATTAGTGGAACTTATAAAAAAACCGGCCAAGTGCGAGTCGGAAAAAATCACGTTTGTTGTATGGGAGCCCCCTTAAATATTTATTTCATTCTGTTTTTTAGTATTTGTTGTTATAGCGGCAACAGATTTCTGTTAATTTACATCATCCGTGTATGCCGATGTATTTACATCATCTTTGAAAATTAAAACTATCTAACTATCACGGTTCATGAGATATAGCCTGGTGATAGACAGACAAACAGACAGACAGACGGACAGCGGAGCCTTAGTAATAGGGTCCCGTTTTACCCTTTGGGTACGGAACCCTAAAACGGCATTAATCCTACTTTTAATTGGTTTCAAAAATATGTTGTTCTTTTCATTTGCAGCAACAGTCAGCCCGTAAGCGTAGATGCAGTGCATTAACACAGCCACACAAATCATTGTTTAATGTATTGTTACATCGCATGTTGGTGGTGCGGCCCAGCTTGATTTGTGCCCCTATTTGTCGCCCCGCCAAACCACGCCTTTCGCATTGCCTGTACTAACAGACAGGACTGAACAGCCAGCTTTCAGTCAACATGCGGTCTTCAAAACATTGTTTGGAGAAACAAATCAGCTTGGGCCAAATGGAGGGCAGACGTGTTAGGGGTAGGGCACCCACGAGGTGGTCGGACGCGGTGAGAAAGACGGTAAGCGGAAAAATTGTATTTTTATGAAATTCGCAACAAAAAGGCGAAACACTCCGATCTAGTTTAAATGTTTTCGAAATGGTGGAACCCTCAATAATACTAGTTTAAGAAACAAGTTGTATTAGCGCGTACCATAATAATGATTTCTATTAAAATACCTATTAAAAATTCGTAATTTGGCTATCACTAAATTTAGGTAGGGACTTGGGCTCAGATTAATAAAGAATTAATGTTAACACAGCCACTGTATCTCTTTCAATAATTTAATATTTAAACAGAATCCTGCCATCAAAATGAATGTTTCGCAAAACGATACTTTCGCAATAGGGAATGAAAAGATGAATATTTTTTTAATGTCATGCCAGGAGCTCAAGGATTTATTCATAAAAAGGGATGGTTAGAATTAGTTTTAAATTGTATATTGTTTTAAACTTTTATGGTCACTAACATTAGAATCGTTTGTCATGATCACGTAAGTAAGAGTAACTCCGTGATCATGGCGCTTGCAACAGTGCCGAAATATCGAGAACTCAAAAAATCAGGTACATGGTAGCAATCTCGTAACAAACTATTCTAGTTTTAAATTGGGCTAGATTTAAAAGATTTTTGTTATATCTGGCTTAATATAAAAAACAAATTTTTTTTTTCAACATACTGTTTTATTTTTGCTAGTCTATATCATTACTGTGTTATTAAGTGTAACAATTAATTTTATTTGACATAAATTTTGGTGTCACCAACTTTGTTTGATTGTTTAAAAGCAACCCGAGGCAAACGTGGATTGTGTTAATTGATATAAGATACTAATAATGTTATTAATATACCTACTTACCTTACGAGAGTAAATTACCTAAAATTCAGTTCAATAAAGTTTTATAATTACATCGTTGATAAGGTATCTAGTCCTTCTAGAGTAAAAAAAAACCGGCCAAGTGCGACTCGGACTCGAGCACGAAGGGTTCTGTACTATTATCTATGAAAACGAGCAAAAAATCATGTTTGTCGTATGGATGAGAGCCCCCATATATTATTTATTTTATTCTGGTTTTTAGTATTTGTTGTTATAGCGGCAGCAGAAATAGATCATCTGTTAAAATTTCAACTGTCTAACTATCACGGTTTATGATATACAGCCTGGTGATAGACGGACAGACAGACGGACAGCGGAGTCTTAGTAATAGGGTCCCGTTTTACCCTTTGGGTACGGAACCCTAAAAACTAGCTTAGTTCAATTCGAACTCAAGAAATTACCAATCGTGGTTAAATTTCTTTATACCAGCATAATAAGAAATTTAGATTTCGACAAAATTTTATAATTTGTTAATTTGCTTTGACTTGCGTTTAAACCTTTGTGTGGTTTTCAAATTAGACGTATGTGTGCATTTTCGTAGCAAGTGTAGTGTACGTATATGAAATTGCGAGATAATGTGAAATTTTTTTTTTTTTTTTTTTTTTTTTTTGTCCAATATTTTATTCATAAATATCAATTTATATATACAATTTATTTTTATATTTATTTATTTATTTTATTTTTTATTTATTTTTAAATTGATACCTGTCTACCCGAGCTTTATAATAGTAATTTTTTGAGGTACAAAACTTAAAAAAAAAACAGCTTTAACTTTTGGTCTTAGTCTTAGGATTCATTTTAAAACATGATCTTTTCTTTGAACCGTTCAATTATTCAAGCTCAGTCTCAAATTCTAAAGGAGTCAGTTTTAGTCAGGTCTGCCCCTCGCTTAGTTTAACCCACTTTCGAACACAGCTAACTGGTACAACATAAGAAGGTAGAGAAGATACATTATTTGCAATCAGTCTTTTATTGCTTAGTTTTGAAGTTTGACCATAATTCCAGGGCAGGCAGGAATGACTTATTATCGTCTTTTAGAAAGTCTATTTATCATTTATTGAATACTATTAAAGCTCATATAAAAACTGATACTATTTAAGAAGCCAGCAATGCCAAAAATGCAGCCGAAGGTAAGTATTCGTTTGTTTTTTGTGCGAAATTAAATTATTTCTATTCTTTTTAAAAGTTTTGGTAAAGAAATCTTATGACAAATACGTCTCATTTTTAGGGTTCCGTACCCGAAGGGTAAAATGGGACACTTTTACTAAGACTCCGCTGTCTGTCTGTCCGTCTGTTACCAGGCTGTATCTCCTGAACCGTGATAGCTAGACAGCTGAAACCGTGATAGCTAGACAGTGTATTTCTGTTGCCGCTATAACAACAAATACTAAAAACCAGAATAAAATAAATATTTAAGTGGGCTCCTATACAACAAACGTGTTTTTTTGCCGTTTTTATAGATAATGGTACGGAACCCCTCGAACGCGAGTCCGAATCGCACTTGGTCGGTTTTTAAATTAATAAGCGTCTACAATGCATTGGACTTTGCTTAATACAATTTAATACGTTATTCTGCACGGACAGGGAATACTGTCTCTTATTGCAGTATACAACTACTCAGTCGGTTAATTCAATAACTAACTGTTCAAGTGAGTGCGTGTTTTCTAACAAAATGGATCCGTTTCACGAAGTGAGAAGTAATAAATAGTACGTGATATTTGAAGTCAAGGAATTTGGGACATGCTTTCAATATGTATATTTTCAACCCAGGTCTATAGAATTAATTAGTAGTTATTTATCTACTAGATAACGATTTAATGTAATATGGTCTACAATATAGAAATTAGTCATTTCAAGCTATAACTAGTTTCTTAAAAAAATTGCTAGTGAGCTACGGTCTTGTACTGAGGTTTTTATTTAATGTTACTGTTTTATTTTTTTGATTTCCTGAACCACAGGTAAACCAACTTCTCCAATACATGTTCTGTCTTTCTTCTTTCTAATTGACAAATAAGTCAATGGTATTTTTTGCATCATCATCATTGGTGTCAGGATCAGCATCATTCCTAACCTATATTCAATGGCTTGGATATTCCTCTTCTCTTTCATCATCATCATCTCAGCCTATTGCAGTCCACTGCTGGACGTAGGCCTCCCCCAAAGAGCGCCAAAGAGCACGATCTCCCGCTTTTTTCATCCATCCACTGCCAGCCATCTTCCTAAGGTCATCGGTCCATCGAGCTGGGGGTCGTCCTACACTACGTTTGCCTAGGCGTGGTCTCCATTCGAGAACCCGTTTACTCCACCTTTCATCGGTTCTGCGACAGATGTGGCCAGCCCACTGCCACTTAAGCTTGCTACATTTTTGGACTATGTCCGTTGCTTTAGTCCTCTGCCTGATCTCTCTTCTCTTTAACTATTTTAAAAACCTTCACGTTTATCTTTCGTTCCAAAATTATTTAAGAACACCTTATTCACTTTGCTCACGAAATAACCGTCGCTCCCAACAGTTCATAATTAACACCCAACATTTAAATGCTATTTCCCCAAAATCTTAATTTCGGTTACCAACAATTACCCAATTAGTCGTTTTCAGTAGATTCGAGAAATTCTTACTATTAACAACAGCTACGGAAAGCGTGAACAGAACTGTGACGTTCATTTTAATATTTCAAGAAACTAAAGCCTTCGAGTCTGGACTGTTTCATTTAAAATTTGTCCCGAAGGGTAATTGTTCAGTCGCATAATTGCTAGGAAGCTACCATCTGCCAGTATTTGCTGGGAGTAATTCATAGATAAATAGGAATTGTAGGCGCCGAGCACCGCGGTTACAAACAAGATGTTATTAAGCTATTTTGAAGTTTAAATATAACTACAGTGATATGGTAATTGCATATAATTAAATTGCATATACTTTGTTACCACCATGTTTACTTTGTTTTTGGTTAAAACTATTACTAAAAAACTAAACTTGCACTCGATTAACCCATTCAGTTGTTTCTTTTATTTTTATATAATTTCTGATGTCGTATCTACTTGCAAACATTGAGGTATAATGTACTAGCGTACTAGAGAACACATCTCGAACTAAATGTTTTAGCCAAGCATTGTAGTATTGAGCAATCAAGAAGCAGTTTTGACAACTTCAATTATTGACACTGACTGAAGCTTTGTAGTCCACTGGACTACAATGTTTGGCTGAAACATTTAGTTCGAGATGTGTTCTCTAGTACGCTCGTACATTATACCTCAATGCTTGCAAAGTCTTATTAAGTAGTTATGTATAAATAAATCATCATCTTAATCATTGCTGGAAATTAGCCACTGTGTCAAATTCTCGGCAGCTGTTCTTTTCCATCAAATTCAAAGTAATCAGTATAGAGGCGTACGTTTTGTACGTCCCAAGAATATTGCTTAACTAATACTAGCTACCACAGCTTCGGGACTATATCGGCTGGTAATGAGAAGAAACTACCCTGTTATAATACTCGAAGGCGATAAGAATAAATAAATAAATTAATTAAATAAATTGTTTCCACAATCACACCAATTAGCTAGCCCCAAACTAAGCATAGCTTGTACTATGGCGACTAGATAACGGATAAACATACTAAAATACATTTATAAACGTCCATGATTTAGGTACAAATGCTCGTGCTCATCACACAAACATTTGTTGAATGTAAGCGTTCAATAGCGACTTCTATAAGATTAAGTTGTCTGTTCCCTAACTTGATTCATCCCGTCTCAAGGCGCGAAACTCGAATGGAAATAATTTCTCTGCTACAGCTATGAAATTAAATTTTTAACCTGATGTTGAGTTTGTGAATTAAATTTGTATAATTTACCCCTGTTTGTGATGCAGTCGGTTACGAAAATATTTTCTTTAAAAGGGATTAAGATTAGGTTCATAAAATATCCTTCATGTTTTATCTATAGTCTTATTTCTAATATAAGGCATCTCCTATTATGGAGTTGACTTAAGGCCTTAACACCACCCAAGTGCGTAAAATCACGAATATGAAAATCAAAATGTCAGAATACCTGTTAATTTAATCAAAAAATTTAAAATACGATATGCTAGAAGAGGTATTAATAAACATCTTGAATTGAAAAATTTTGATTTTCCGTTAAGTCCCATGGATTAAAACATGCACAAAAAAGCGTCTATTTTTTCATAAATTGGAAATGTTCTTTTAAATGGCACAAGCTATTTCATTACTGTTTACACACAAAACAAGTATTTGGAAATATACATGTTTTGAATTGAGAGTTTTCTTTGAAAATTCTCGTTAAAGGCATAAATTTCATAAAAAATATAATTTTTCGATTATTAGAGGTCATCCGTACGCGCGAAATTGTATAGGCGCGACGCGTCAAGGTCATTCAAGCGTGTTAAGGCCTTAAGGGACTTGATATCTCCAAGAAACCAGGGTGAGCGAACTGGGCTCTGTAAGTCGAAAATGTTTTGCATTATAACGACCTCCGCAGCCGAGAGGCGAGTACGTCGGACTATTAAGGCGTCGCCATCTTCGAGGTTCCGGGTTCGATCCCCGGTCGGGTCAATGTAGGAAACGAACTTTTCTATATTGTCTCGGATCTGGGTTTTGTGATACCGTCGTTGTTTCTGATTTCTATAACGCGAGTGCTTTAGCTACTTATATTAGTATCAGAGCAATGTATGTCATGTTGTCCAATATTTATTTATTTATAATATGGAACAAAGTACAGTACACGGCATCAATGTTAAGCGCTGGGTCAAAGAGATAGGGATCGCTTTGCGCATCTTACGAGACGATCAGAGACGCGTGTGCGCGGAGCTAACAACCAATCACGGCCGGTGGTGCAGGCTCGGCGTGCGACTGGCCAATCAAGTAATCGTAATGGTCTTCTGCGCAACTTTCGCCAAGCGCTCAACTTTTTATTACAAGAGCCCGAGGCAGATTCATAGGGCGCCATACATTTCGTCTTACGGGCATCGGACGAGTGCCATTGCCGCTTGTTTTAACGTCCCTAAGAAAAGAGACACCTTGCGCAATAATTACGCGCTTTGAAGCTGTATAAAAATATTGGACAACATCACATACATTGCTCTGATCCTATGGTAAGTAGCTAAAGCACTTGTGTTTTAGAAATCAGAAACAACGACGGTACCACAACACCCAGACCCGAGACAATATAGAAAAGTTCCTTTCTACATTGACCCGACCGGGGATCGAACCCGGAACCTCAGAGATGGCGGCGCCATATTATAGTAGCCATATTATAGGCGCTATATAGCCTCTCGGCTACGGAGGTCGTCAAAGCAAACATTATCGCTGGAAAATAACAACAGGGGGCCTAGCGCGAAAGTGTATCGTTCGATCTGTCGTATTAACCGATCTAATTAAAACATCCATTCCCCCGAATCAAAGGTTTGAGAAGTATGAACAATTGAAAACATTCGGGTATTTTACACGGCTAGATTGAGTCGGTCATATTTTATCAAACGATTGACACATGAGACTGGCCATTTTAATTTGTTAGGTTTATACGACCAAACGAAAGATGCACTTTCGCGCTAGGCCCCCTGAAAGTTGGGACCTCCGTTAGGTATAGGTGTAATACCATGTTACAATAAGCAACTGCATAAGTAGACTTGATGTGTCTACTTTCGAAACGCACGTCTGACAGGAGCATCAGAAATACGCAAGTCACATACTAAAATAAAAAACCGGCCAAGTGCGAGTCGGACTCGCGCACGAAAGGTTTCGTACCATTATCTATAAAAACGGCAAAAAAATCACGTTCGTTTGTTGTCTGTCCCGTTTTACCCTTTGGGTACGGAACCCTAAAAATCATGTTTGTTGTATGAAAGCCCCATAAATATTTATTATATTCTGTTATTTTAGTATTTAATTTTGTTGTTATAGCGGCAACAGAAATACACCATCTGTGAAAATTTCAACTCTAACTATCACGGTTCATGAGATATAGCCTGGTGACAGACTGACAGCGGAGCTTTAGTAATAGGGTCCCGTTTTACCCTTTGGGTACGGAACCCTAAAAATGTTTTCCCTTGCCTAACCCGTTGTGAAAACAAAACGCGTGTTTTATCTCCGACTCACACGCTGAGTGCGGATGATTAACGCGCGACTCATTACGCGCGGCGGGTTGAGTGGGTCATGAGCAGACGAGTGGCGCTGAGTGTCACACTAGTCTGTGGATAACAAGCTGGCGAGTGGCGACAGACATATGCCGAAATAAGCTGATAAGTTTAAAAGTAGAAATATACTAATGAGCACAACAGTGGCATATCTCAGTCAGTGGCACATAATCGTAGGTACCAAATGGACTAGCCCAATCAAACATTTAATATTGAATATACTTACTGAATATCCTACACGCAATTTCATTGTAAATCCTATGTCAATCCTGTAAACGGTTAATAATTGATCAGTAAAAAATATTATTCAAGGTTTAAGAAAGAAGAATTTACTAAGTTTAGAATGGGTACTACGTACCGGAAAGCGCAGCGTAGCACGTTTACCCACAAAATGCAGAGGAGACCTGGCAAAGTTTGCAGAAGCCACCTCTCCTACTGACTAATCTGACAGCCACTGGGGCAGGCCTATCTTCAGCAGTGGACGTCTTATGGCTGAAATGATGATGACGAGACTACTAATTTTACTATCCATCCATCCATCCATCAGCCGAAAGACGTCCACTGCTGGACATAGGCCTCCCCCGAGGATTTCCACGAAGATCGGTCCTGTGCCATCCGCATCCAGCGGCTTCCCGCGACCTTCACCAGATCATTATCATTTTACTATGGTAGCAACATATAATATAATTGGAGAAAGGAAATTAAAAGTTCCAGTGTTCCATTATCATAGAAGTGGCACGTAAGTTTGAATCGAGGATATTTGACTATGATTTTGTTTTATTAAATAAACGTGTAAAAAACTTACAAAACAACACTATGAAACAAAAAGAAAGTCACAAATAATAAAAATTCCCTTGCTTATCACTGATTACGAACGCGCCGCTCCATCTAGCGGCGAACGCGTTAACCTCGGTAAAGAACGCCTAAACAAGGTTACAAGAAACGTGCGACCCACAAATCAGATAGATGGTTCTAATGTAAAGATGATTTAACACTTAATGCCATGTATCCGTCAATTTTATAAGGGTTCAATTGGCGAATCGAGAATTTTAAAATATCATTTTATTTTAATAATTTCCAGGAATATGTCCAAAAACGTTGTATATGTTTTTAAAACCATCAAGATCTAGTTTCAATTGGCGAATCGAGAGTTTAAAATATCCTTTTATTTTGATTACTTCCAGGAATAAGTCCAAAAATGTTGTATAAGTTTTTTAACCGAACATCTAACCTATTATGAAAGCATAAATTCAAAGACAACAGAACTACAGTTTTAAAAATATTGAAACATGATTAAAAAATCAAATTTTAGCAGAACAAAAGAAGTTGTACGATTTGCAAGCCTGGCTACTGATATTTCAATAGTAAATTGACTTGAGCTATCAATGTTAACTTGAAAATGACAAAAGGTTAATCCAACATCGATGTCTTCCAACACTTCTCATCCCTATCTTGAACAGTTTTAATTAATGTGTACACATTTGAACTTGCAAGTTTTCACACGGTGTGACTTTGCTCTGGGGTACGTCGAGATTACACGTTCCCTTTGTTCGGAAATAATTGTGAAAGCTGGTCTTTTATTAAGTAAAACGCGGACGAAATTAATTTGAACAAGAATGGACTTCACTGGAGCACTACGTACGTTCTCGTACATTGTGGATAGGTGCATAGGTACTGTAATTGTTTAAGGGAATTATTCTCTTCACAGATTGTTTGTTACAAAGCGGGAGTACAATTTCACCAGGATAAAGATGTATTTTAAATCTAATCTGTTTACAGTTTTTTCTATTAAAACATCAATTTCCTATTTCAAATGAAGACAACCCCATAAAACTTAAACGCACCATATCAAAATAGTTCTATTGTCCCAAAAACGTTATATCCTACCGAGCAGTAACCAGTCCGGTGCGGTTATATCCAGTTCGCGGTGGAACGAACCGGCGTGAACTGGTCCGGGCAAAGATTACAGGGCGGTAGTTGCGGAAGCTTATTAAACATCTACAAGCTAAAATGTAAATTAGTGCTCAAATTGCGCTCTGATGCCGGAACTAACGTTGCCGATCCACTTTGAGAGCTGTATTAGTTAGTTGGCGCATGTGAGAAACATCGGAATAGTCTCAATTTTGGAACTTCTTGACTTGTGTAATTGTCTGCATGCATACCTATTTCCGAGCGGCGCGTATGCAGTTCCGAGTTTAAAGTTTATATAGGAGGAAGAGGAATACAGGGAATTAAGCCATTACAGGAATCTTTAAACATATTGTCATTTCCGTTGGCACTTTTGTAAGACATAAATATGAGTGATATATGCATATACTAGCATAAGGTATGTTTATAAGAGAAATGTACTGCTGAGTGCCAGAAGTTTTAGTCGACGTTGATTTAATCATTTGTGGTAGTAGAAATTGCTTGTAAAATCATAAGAAATGTGAATTATTTGTTAAAAATACGAATATACATTTTATTAGGAACACCTTTTGCAATCTGCTATCTTAAATTTGGTACATCAGAGAGCTGTCTTAAACTTATTGGATGCAAAGCGAACGCATGTGACCGCGTAACAATAACATGTCTATTGTGTCTCTTTTTTCTAGGCCCAGGAGGTAAGACCTCTACAAATACCAACATTCCGCCTATAGTACGGTTAATTAAAACTTCATCATAATAATCAGTCAACTCAGTTTGATTCCCAATAGGGATGACGACTGGGTAAAGAAAATTAAATTCTATTAGTCTTTCAGTTAGATTATCGAAAAATAATGGATTTATTCTCTCTTATGTCAATCAACCAAAAAATTTAAAAATGAAGCGCGTCAAAGTTCGGGAGAGAGGGCTTGTGACGTCACTTCTACGTAAAATTTTACCTAGGCGTGACGTCATGCGACATTTCAAATCAATTATTATTTCTGTAATATTTTGATTAAGTAAAAAAAAAAATACATGTCCAATACTTTTTGATAATCTAGCTGATTGACGAAGAAAATAAAGTTAGTCGTCATCCCTATTCACGCCACTGAGCCCAACTATTATTTTCCATCTAATGCCGCTCTACGTACTATTGCGGTCTCCGTCGCCTTACCGCTTTGTAGAAATATTCCTGTGAAAGCGCATCGCGCCGAACACGCCCCAACCCGCCCTGATTGATTATGCATTTTACTACGTTTTACTACAACCAATTAGATACATAGAAGCTTACTTGCTTGTGGCTAAACACCTATTGTCTTGATTGAACCCGAAACATAAATGAACGTAGGGCGTGGCTTGAAGTGAGTGGCAATGAGGTGCTTGCAAACGATTTTAGCTTTAAGACTGGTCAGGCGTCGGAGACTGCGATAGTACGAGTACGTATCGTCGCTACACCTTGTCAGAAGACACAGCGTAAGCTTGTCACGGTGTTTTGGGCATTTTAACTTCGCTGAACTTAAAATGTCAATAGGTGATCATCTTGCAACCTAACCTCGAGTTGGTTACCTCATGCACTGTCCTTTTAGAGTGTGAAAGGCCAAAGTTCCAAGCAAACGATGCCCAACGAGATTGTCTCCGGGCCATTACGGTCACGCGACGCGGTCCAAACTCGTAACTGCGTTACAGAGTCGCGGTAAGCAGCGTGTAAGCGCCATCGAGATGTTCTAGCTTATAGACAACATAACGCTATAGATGGAATAAGCGTATTATTCTATGCGAATATGGATATGGCTGTGAGTTAGTTTGAGAAATGAACTATAAGCTTTCGCGTTTTTCTCCACACATTAAAAACTCGTTATTATAAAATGTACAACGGTTTAATTGGTAGAGGTGTAAAATGGAAATGCCGAAGACATGCGATGCAAACCGCTGTTTAACATTTAAAATTTTTAGAAAGACTGTCATATTATCATATTTGCTTCTCTAAGTCCTCATTCACCGTACCCCAATTGTAATGGTCTCAAAGTACAGAATTGACATACCTTCCTTAATAAATTTTATCAGGCCAAAAGCCAAAGAAATATATTTTTAACTTAAAGCTTGGGTCAAAAATTTGCGTTCAGTGCGAATCACTTTATATACATTTAAAAGCTTAGCTTCGGCCAGTCATTGAACAACGCACAACCGAAACGGCTGCATTTATAAAACTTTAGGTTAAAGTAATGGATTTTTTTGAATAATTTGACGTTTTACTAAAGGCACTATAAAATAAAGATCTGCCTTGTGCGGTATCTATACCAGTAATTGTCTGTGCCCAGTGCGACCCCAGTTAATTCGATTCCGCGACGCGTCGGTTTGCGAGTTTGGCGAAAAATGAGTTACGTGTCCGGTTAGGGCTTGCGATACTAGGTTAGGAAAGTGACAAATTGGATGTAATATCATAAACGCTTTGACCCACATGTATCACTTGGCCAAAGCAATCAACAAACTTGTATTACTGTATCATTCGTTAAAGCTTCGTATCCACTTTATTGTAAACGTGTCATAATGTAGACAGTTCTGTAGCTTTTAAATCACAAGCATAGCATGTCATTTTTAGTTGAAGTGTACCTTTGAAATCTTTACGTTATTTTATCATTCATTTGTTATTTTAAATAGCTCAAAACATTGCGACACGTGGCGACGTGAGTGTCGGGAACATTCAAAATCTGTGTCATGTCATCTACTTCGATGATTAGACAAAAAAACATCTGATGTGTTTGAACGATATCTGTATCGTTTTAGGGTGGCGTATCATGTTCCTGCTTGTCTTTAGCTATACGAATACAGTGATCAGATCGATCAAATGATAAACATAAAGGTATATTCCATATAACATAATAATAAATCCTATGACCTTTGGTTGCTTAAGGTGTTTTGTAATAAACATCATAAGGGTTAATCCCATATGATGTTTAATGTTCCAGTTACATTTATTAACTGAAACTAAATGATTTAAGGATTTAAGCATTTCATTTGATTGAGGATTTGTCAATATACTTCCCTTAAAAAAATAAAAAACACGGTTTTTTGTGATTTTGTCTCGATTTCGTAAAATTTTTAACGTTTTTTTTAGGTTGGTAAATGGGTTTTCTTTTCAAGTTCATACCGTAAACATATTATTCCATTGTCATGTGTCAATTATTATCACAAAATTCAATACCTACTTATATCAATATTTTTTGACAAACAAATTGATAATGAAAACTTTTAATTGGTTTTCAAAATCAAACCTATTTGTAGCCGATTATTGCAGATATTCTCACTTCTGCAAGCCCTACTGGCTGACCCTTGAGCATAGAACTTGTGGAAGCGATGAAGTTTTAGTTGACGGCGAAGTGTTGAGGGAGTTTTTAACGGCCCGATTCTGTATCACGAGTTTTGGAACACCGTTCGGCACATATTATACTGGAATTACTGGATATTATATTTACGTAAAGCAGAAAAAACATTTCGTAGATTGGATCATTTAAATTGCTATTTCTAGGGTCCCTCGCGTTAATGAAGATTCATTTTTAGCAGTTTAACGATTGATCACCTTTCGAAGAGAACAGCCAGCCACGATAAAGAGAGAGGCCGGTTCCTTTTCGTTATAATACAAATAAGTGAAACCTTTTTTATAAACACAAAGATTTTACAAAACAAAACGTTGATAATGAGAGGTAATTATGACCCCTTCTTATAATCTGCTCCACGATCATAGACTAGAGAGAAAGCACTTTCTACAAGACTATCTCTCCTTTTCCGCCATAAACAATGTCAAACAAGCATCGATTGGATTGATAGATGGCACCTTACGACATGATGATCATATCATTTATTCCAAGAACAAGGACTTCATGTCCCGAGTTTTAACTTATCTCCATATTATTAATTTTAATGTATTTGTGAAATTGTAACTTAATTAAATTGGCACTACCTACCCTGCACTCTTCTAATTAACAACAACATTTTTGGCATAGCCCAGACTATCCCTGACTGGCTGGCTCTAACTGATTGATTATACCTAGGTACTTTCAATATGAGTACCATAACACGGGCATATTTCAGATAATACACAGTCATCTAGCACATTTCGCGATTGTGGCATTCATTCGTCAGTCCCGCGAACGATCAATCTTCCTGTACAATGACACCTCGTTATGCTTATAACCCTACAATTTCTGTCGAATTCTTTAGTGTTGTTCATGGAGTCGACTATCGATAAAAATCTGTCAATATACAATTATAAATATTATGAATACGATTTGAAACTCTCAATAGGAAATAATCTAAGTGGCTGATTGTGGTGCTTAACTACATCAACTTTTTTAGAGTAGAGGCTAATACCGGAATAAGAAAATATACATACAAATGATATAATGTCACCAAGAGTTAGGGTCATGTTTTAATTGTTTTTTTATTTGTAGTTACATTTTTTTTGAAATTTTAGTTTTATTTGAATCTCAATCAATTATTATTTACTGCTAGGATTTCGGTGATAACATTTCGATAGGCTCTTATCATCATCATTCATCATCATTTGCCTGGCCTGTTTTCAGGTTATCTGGGGTCGGCGCAGTATGTTTTCATCTTCCATCGATACGGTCACTCGTCATCAAGTCATTCACTCCCTTCTCAGTCATACCGGCCCCCACACAATCCATCCATGAATCCATCTCTTCTTAGTTCGTCCTGTTCCCCTCCATCCATCAATACTCATACCCATCACTCTCCTCGTTACGTGCTCCTCTTGCCTTCTCATCACATGTTCGTACCAAGACAAACGGTTTACCCTTTATCTTTTTTGTTATAGGTGCCACTTTCAAGCTTCTAATATATTCATTCATTCCTTATCTTGTCCACGTCACCCCACACATAACACATCGATAGGCTCTTATAATCTGCGAAAATCTATACGTAGTAGGAAACACAGCAGTCTCTTGTTGCTTTTATGTCGATTGATAATTTAGTCTCGTATTCTTAGTGAACAGTACCTACCTATCAATCTTGAGTGTCCATTGTTTTAAAAATCAATATTACATTTTAACCTTATTATATTTTCACTAGAGTGATAATATTTTTGAGGTTAAAGACACAGTACATCGTAATGTTCTAAGTTATGTCGATACATTGACAACACTATGCCCATGTATTAAAGCTTGAAATTGAACAAATTATTCATCAGCCGCAAATTTTGCGTGATTTTGAACTTCCAATATCCATTACGAGTATTGGTTCAATAAAGTTGCTGAATTAGCAAATGTCATTGTTCTCGGATTTGTGATTTAGAATTAACCACGTTTAATTGTACTTACATTAAAAAATGCTTTGTCATAAAATGTAAATCCATAATTAAGTAAGTACTTACTTTAAAATAAATGAATGCTAGTACACGTACGTAGATGTTTCGCAACTAGCATCCTCTTCTAGCTTTAAGGTCACAATATACAAAAAAACTCAATTAACGCACATCACATAACATTGTTGATCGCATACAAAACGATATTGCATTAAATTTGAACACCAGAATTTAACCCTTAATAGGATGCGAATTAATTAGGTTATACCTTGCATAATTCATGCTAAATTACAACTGAGCTTGCGTTATCAACTTTGAAGTATGTTTGGATACCGACTCTTACTAAGTATAATTTATTTACCAAAAAAAATACATAAATTGCTAACAAGATTAGCGTTTTACAAAATTTTATAAAGCATTACATATACCTATCGTTGTTAGTATAATTAATTGATAATATTTTTATTGGACAACATCACATACATTGCTCTGATCCTAAGGTAAGTTGCTAAAGCACTTGTGTTATAGAAATCAGAAACAACGACGGTACTACAACACCCAGACCCGAGCCAAAATAGAGAAGTTCGTTTTCTACATTGACCCGACCGGGGATCGAACCCGGAACCTTTTGAAGTCATGAATATTAGATTTACCTACTAACATTCGGGGTAAACTCATAAGTCATCAAATTACCCTTCCAATTGCCCTCAATCTACTCCCAAGATGCGTTTCGATTCAGTACAAAACACCCAACAAACAATCTGCCCCAGGATCCCAAAATTAGTTTGTTAGCTGTCAAATAACATAACTACGGTATCCGATAAACTGCTGTGGATGAAATTTCAACGGTGCATTCTGAATCGAAGGTCGGATAGCTAACTTGTCGCTAAGTTAATTAAGGAGCAAGTTTGGGGCTAAGTTTCTAGACAGGAACAAAGAGAACAGATCTAGACTGAATGTAACTGAACGTGAGATCCTTTGGGAATATGAATCTGTGTATCGTTTTCTGTTTATAATAATGTATGTAGCATTCTAAGTTACTAACTGCCACTTAGGCTTAACTAGCCGAATAAAACGAGACACAATAGAAATTTAAGTGTTACGCGGTCTTATTTAATTGCTCAGGGCTTAACGAGTAAATATAATTAAGATACCTATAATATTTTAAACTGTAACTTTTCACTAGTTTTATATTTAAAAAAATGCGCCATGCCACACCACTTCGTAATTTTGAAACGCATGAAAAAAGCATTGCACAAAAACTTATTTTTATTTGAATTGCTGGATTTATTTTAGTGTTTAAAGAAACATCTTTAAGTGTAAATTAATACATAAGTAATTAATTTGTTTTATACATTCAATTCAGTGAAAATGAAAATCTTTATTATATAACAAAGTTTGGTTACAAGAAATAGTGGTTGACCACCTTCTTTTCAATTCAATAAAACAATAGGTTCTTTTATTTTAAGATGCAATGCATTGTTCCAAATATAAAGCGAAACAAAATCAAAGTTAAATCCGATATATTTAAAACAAACAATCCACAAACAACTAACGCATTACAAATCGTCAGATACTCGAATTCTGTAGTATACTTGAGAAACCCACGCAGACATGTCTAAAGCAAATCGAAAAACTTTAAATGGGTCCAATTTCTAGACCCGCCCACCCAGGGGACGTGGGGCAATTAAAAGAATTACCCCACGAAGATTCAGTCCAGCGGCTATTATTGAAAACACACGGGAAGGCAATACAGGCGTGACTGCTACTAAGAATGCTGGAAACATATAAAAACCTGCTTTTAAAAACTGTAAATTCGTTTTTTTTTAATATAAAAATTTCAAAGATTTGTTTTTTATTTCACTCGTCTAAATCGTATTATTTAATCCGTTTTTCAAGAACAATAATGACGTTACAGTTACAGTTCCAAAAGGAATGCAACGAAGGAAGGAAGGAAAGTCCACATTTCATCTGTTAGTCTTTCTGCAAATGCAAATGATTCTTTTTGTACCTTTCGCTAAAAACCTAGGGATAGGGACTGATTCGCAATACCAAGATTTACAAAACATATTTTTACAACGAATATCAATGTGCATAAATGTAATGATAAATATACTTAAGCAACCCACGTCTGCGGTTGCAATTAGACGATTAGATACGTCGAATACGTACCATACTTAAGCCTCAGCGTTTTTACCCCAAGTTTCATCCCGTATTTTTCACACCAGTTTTCTTTCAGTTGCTTCGTCTTCGTGAGTTGAACATCGTTACACCAGGAATTAAGCCTTAATGGGCTAGCTGAAACACCTACAATTGCAAATAGAAAAACAAATTCATCTTTTGTAGGCGGCTGAGCCTTTATTTATTTAAGGCTTAAATTTTCACATAATTAGTTAAAAACTTTCGTCTCTGAAAGATCTGTAGTAGTAGTAGATTACGCTTTTTTATTCGCCTCTTAGCATTTTTAGGCGTCGTGGCTATTTATTAAAAAAAACCGGCCAAGTGCAAGTCAGACTCGCGCACGAAGGGTTCCGCACGATTATCTATAAAAATGAGCAAATAAATCACGTTTGTTGTATGGAAGCCCCCTTAAATATTTATTTTATTCTGGTTTTTAGTACATCATCTGTAAAAATTTCAAATGTCTTACTATCACGGTTCATGAGATACAGTCTGGTGACAGCCATACAGACAGACGGACAGCGGAGTCTTAGTAATAGGGTCCCTTTTTACCCTTTGGGTACGGAACCCTAAAAATGTGATCAATAGCCTTATTAACGTCCAGCAGTTATAAAACTTCCATTGAGGATCAATAAATAAATCACTTAATTACACCAATTAAAGCAGACAGACAGAAATGGCGATTAGATAATAGGAAAACATATCCAATAACTTAAAAACAAAATGTTTGTACTTCATCAAACACATCCTTTCGCAAAGCGATACCGTCAACGCTATTAATGATATCGATAGTTTAGCGTCTAACGAGTTTTAATACGCTTGATAATTAATATTATTTACAATGTCAAAAAATTGATAATGGAGCTTTCTATGGATTGAGATCAGAGAGCTCGACATCGCTCATACCACGAGTACGACATCATGTTACATAGGTTCATATTGTACTTATAAATATTAGAAGAAACATTTTCTTCTTTTTCAATTTCTGTATCATACGCACGAGTCATTCGAAAATTGAAAATGAAGATTAAAAAATCACAATCGAATATTGCCTGCCAGTATTTATTTTGACTGAACGCGCACCGTTTAGTACCGGCCAATTTAGAAGTCATTGGGAGAGAAGGCCTATGATTAGTATTGTACGTCTTGCAAGCATGCCATAAACACGTTTGTTTGAACCGAAAGTAGTCTGTAAACACTGTTAAATTTTATTTTCTGTATTAGCTTACGAATACAATAATATATTGGAATAAACTTTCTCAATTTATGTGTTTATTTGATTATTGGTATTTTTATTACGCTACTTTTTACCTCAGAATATTTTTGAGGTTGTAATTTATTGTTTTTTTTTACTCAATGCAAAAGTGAAACGACGGCACGTGCTTACAATAACAAAAAAAAAAACTGTAAATGAAACCATCAGTATTCAGTTTTGAGAGATACTTCGAAACTGGTGTTGATACGATTTTTATTTGAAAGTTGCCAGTTAACGTGGGAATAAGTTTTTAAATCGCTGGCTCGTAGTCCATGATTGCAACGAAGCGGGGAATCCCAGGAGTCTCCGAGCGGATTTGTGTCCATATGGGAAATCCTAGAAGGCTGTGCGGCGATATCTGAATTGGACGCGTCGAATGGCTAAAATATTCAATAACGTGTTATATTTTATCTTATTCATCGTTTAATAATTTTATACGTAAATGTTTCATCAAATTTTCAAAAAATATGATTGACCTACTTAAATTTTATAAATGAATAATGATTTAATATTAATTGCCATATAATAAAGTACGGACAACAGCTCGTCGACCTACCACAAAATGTCAAATTTTCTCATTTGAAAATGATCTCTATATGTCAGGCTTAAAGTTGAAAATCTATTGAAGAATTTTTGACTTTTGGGGTAGGTCGACGTGCTGTTGACTGTACACTGAAGAACATATTTTCTTATTAAGTATCTATCTGTGTTATTTATTCAGTTAAGGACAGTGACATACTTCATGACATGACTCCTAAATTACTTTTAAACTAACTTTTTTTTAAATGGCTCCTAAAGCTTTAATTTATAAAAAAAATCTAATTAAATAACAATTACCTACCATGTTATTGTCATTTAAAAATTGGCCTTTGTCAGAGATTACTTCAAAGGTATACTTATGAACAAAAGTACACATTATTTGACAAAAAGTTAAAACAATATTTAATTAAAAATTGCTTCTATAGCCTAGATAAATATTTAAAAAACTCACACTAAATAATACTGCCGTCAGCAAATATAAGTATTTTCTTCTATAAAAAGTTATTACAAAACTATTATTAACAGATATATTAATTTATGGCGTACTGAGACTGTATGTTGGCTTAATAAACGAAATGTAATAAATATATATATAATAATAATTTAGGTACTTATTTCTTAATTTTTAAAATAATAAAATTGTAGCCCTCTTACCTTTTTTTTGTAACACCTGTAAATAAGGTTACTAAGTTTAAGCACAATTGTACCTAATTTAAGAGCTGTACACACTTGGTATGCAATAAATACTTGAATACTTGAATATACATTTTCCTATATAATTTATATTTATCTTGCCTGCCTGTCTATTTATTTGGTTTATTTTGATTCAATTCGATTTTAAGGCTACTAATATTAGCAGATAGCTGATGTTATAAGGAGGACCTTATACTACTTTTCTTTTAGAAAATAAACAATTTTGAAAAAAAAAAAAACTTATCTATGAAATTATATCGCAATTGGCGGGCAAAAGCCAGTTCTCAAATTTACCAGCGACGATATCGCCCATGTTTTATTTTACTATCAAATACCAGCCATAAAATCAGGAATTGCACCCAAAGATTCTCAACGTGAATTCCTTTTCTTGGAAATCATAAAACTCTTCAGAAGTCTATTTCAACGGAACCCCGGTACGACTCCTTAAGCTAAGAGCTCTCACGAAACACTATTTACCTGCAGACTTTTGCTGGCTGATTTTAGAAATCCGTAGTTAATGGGTCTTTAGTTATAAGAGGAAATTTCAGCTGAGGGCTCAAGGAAAAATTTTGCATTATCGGCAATGTTTCTTCAGCACCTTTGCGAATGTAAAATTTGTCCTGTAATTTTTAGACAGACAGACAGACAGACAGACAGACAGACAGACAGACAGACAGACAGACAGACAGACAGACAGACAGACAGACAGACAGACAGACAGACAGACAGACAGACAGACAGACAGACAGACAGACAGACAGACAGACAGACAGACAGACAGACAGACAGACAGACAGACAGACAGACAGACAGACAGACAGACAGACAGACAGACAGACAGACAGACAGACAGACAGACAGACAGACAGACAGACAGACAGACAGACAGACAGACAGACAGACAGACAGACAGACAGACAGACAGACAGACAGACAGACAGACAGACAGACAGACAGACAGACAGACAGACAGACAGACAGACAGACAGACAGACAGACAGACAGACAGACAGACAGACAGACAGACAGACAGACAGACAGACAGACAGACAGACAGACAGACAGACAGACAGACAGACAGACAGACAGACAGACAGACAGACAGACAGACAGACAGACAGACAGACAGACAGACAGACAGACAGACAGACAGACAGACAGACAGACAGACAGACAGACAGACAGACAGACAGACAGACAGACAGACAGACAGACAGACAGACAGACAGACAGACAGACAGACAGACAGACAGACAGACAGACAGACAGACAGACAGACAGACAGACAGACAGACAGACAGACAGACAGACAGACAGACAGACAGACAGACAGACAGACAGACAGACAGACAGACAGACAGACAGACAGACAGACAGACAGACAGACAGACAGACAGACAGACAGACAGACAGACAGACAGACAGACAGACAGACAGACAGACAGACAGACAGACAGACAGACAGACAGACAGACAGACAGACAGACAGACAGACAGACAGACAGACAGACAGACAGACAGACAGACAGACAGACAGACAGACAGACAGACAGACAGACAGACAGACAGACAGACAGACAGACAGACAGACAGACAGACAGACAGACAGACAGACAGACAGACAGACAGACAGACAGACAGACAGACAGACAGACAGACAGACAGACAGACAGACAGACAGACAGACAGACAGACAGACAGACAGACAGACAGACAGACAGACAGACAGACAGACAGACAGACAGACAGACAGACAGACAGACAGACAGACAGACAGACAGACAGACAGACAGACAGACAGACAGACAGACAGACAGACAGACAGACAGACAGACAGACAGACAGACAGACAGACAGACAGACAGACAGACAGACAGACAGACAGACAGACAGACAGACAGACAGACAGACAGACAGACAGACAGACAGACAGACAGACAGACAGACAGACAGACAGACAGACAGACAGACAGACAGACAGACAGACAGACAGACAGACAGACAGACAGACAGACAGACAGACAGACAGACAGACAGACAGACAGACAGACAGACAGACAGACAGACAGACAGACAGACAGACAGACAGACAGACAGACAGACAGACAGACAGACAGACAGACAGACAGACAGACAGACAGACAGACAGACAGACAGACAGACAGACAGACAGACAGACAGACAGACAGACAGACAGACAGACAGACAGACAGACAGACAGACAGACAGACAGACAGACAGACAGACAGACAGACAGACAGACAGACAGACAGACAGACAGACAGACAGACAGACAGACAGACAGACAGACAGACAGACAGACAGACAGACAGACAGACAGACAGACAGACAGACAGACAGACAGACAGACAGACAGACAGACAGACAGACAGACAGACAGACAGACAGACAGACAGACAGACAGACAGACAGACAGACAGACAGACAGACAGACAGACAGACAGACAGACAGACAGACAGACAGACAGACAGACAGACAGACAGACAGACAGACAGACAGACAGACAGACAGACAGACAGACAGACAGACAGACAGACAGACAGACAGACAGACAGACAGACAGACAGACAGACAGACAGACAGACAGACAGACAGACAGACAGACAGACAGACAGACAGACAGACAGACAGACAGACAGACAGACAGACAGACAGACAGACAGACAGACAGACAGACAGACAGACAGACAGACAGACAGACAGACAGACAGACAGACAGACAGACAGACAGACAGACAGACAGACAGACAGACAGACAGACAGACAGACAGACAGACAGACAGACAGACAGACAGACAGACAGACAGACAGACAGACAGACAGACAGACAGACAGACAGACAGACAGACAGACAGACAGACAGACAGACAGACAGACAGACAGACAGACAGACAGACAGACAGACAGACAGACAGACAGACAGACAGACAGACAGACAGACAGACAGACAGACAGACAGACAGACAGACAGACAGACAGACAGACAGACAGACAGACAGACAGACAGACAGACAGACAGACAGACAGACAGACAGACAGACAGACAGACAGACAGACAGACAGACAGACAGACAGACAGACAGACAGACAGACAGACAGACAGACAGACAGACAGACAGACAGACAGACAGACAGACAGACAGACAGACAGACAGACAGACAGACAGACAGACAGACAGACAGACAGACAGACAGACAGACAGACAGACAGACAGACAGACAGACAGACAGACAGACAGACAGACAGACAGACAGACAGACAGACAGACAGACAGACAGACAGACAGACAGACAGACAGACAGACAGACAGACAGACAGACAGACAGACAGACAGACAGACAGACAGACAGACAGACAGACAGACAGACAGACAGACAGACAGACAGACAGACAGACAGACAGACAGACAGACAGACAGACAGACAGACAGACAGACAGACAGACAGACAGACAGACAGACAGACAGACAGACAGACAGACAGACAGACAGACAGACAGACAGACAGACAGACAGACAGACAGACAGACAGACAGACAGACAGACAGACAGACAGACAGACAGACAGACAGACAGACAGACAGACAGACAGACAGACAGACAGACAGACAGACAGACAGACAGACAGACAGACAGACAGACAGACAGACAGACAGACAGACAGACAGACAGACAGACAGACAGACAGACAGACAGACAGACAGACAGACAGACAGACAGACAGACAGACAGACAGACAGACAGACAGACAGACAGACAGACAGACAGACAGACAGACAGACAGACAGACAGACAGACAGACAGACAGACAGACAGACAGACAGACAGACAGACAGACAGACAGACAGACAGACAGACAGACAGACAGACAGACAGACAGACAGACAGACAGACAGACAGACAGACAGACAGACAGACAGACAGACAGACAGACAGACAGACAGACAGACAGACAGACAGACAGACAGACAGACAGACAGACAGACAGACAGACAGACAGACAGACAGACAGACAGACAGACAGACAGACAGACAGACAGACAGACAGACAGACAGACAGACAGACAGACAGACAGACAGACAGACAGACAGACAGACAGACAGACAGACAGACAGACAGACAGACAGACAGACAGACAGACAGACAGACAGACAGACAGACAGACAGACAGACAGACAGACAGACAGACAGACAGACAGACAGACAGACAGACAGACAGACAGACAGACAGACAGACAGACAGACAGACAGACAGACAGACAGACAGACAGACAGACAGACAGACAGACAGACAGACAGACAGACAGACAGACAGACAGACAGACAGACAGACAGACAGACAGACAGACAGACAGACAGACAGACAGACAGACAGACAGACAGACAGACAGACAGACAGACAGACAGACAGACAGACAGACAGACAGACAGACAGACAGACAGACAGACAGACAGACAGACAGACAGACAGACAGACAGACAGACAGACAGACAGACAGACAGACAGACAGACAGACAGACAGACAGACAGACAGACAGACAGACAGACAGACAGACAGACAGACAGACAGACAGACAGACAGACAGACAGACAGACAGACAGACAGACAGACAGACAGACAGACAGACAGACAGACAGACAGACAGACAGACAGACAGACAGACAGACAGACAGACAGACAGACAGACAGACAGACAGACAGACAGACAGACAGACAGACAGACAGACAGACAGACAGACAGACAGACAGACAGACAGACAGACAGACAGACAGACAGACAGACAGACAGACAGACAGACAGACAGACAGACAGACAGACAGACAGACAGACAGACAGACAGACAGACAGACAGACAGACAGACAGACAGACAGACAGACAGACAGACAGACAGACAGACAGACAGACAGACAGACAGACAGACAGACAGACAGACAGACAGACAGACAGACAGACAGACAGACAGACAGACAGACAGACAGACAGACAGACAGACAGACAGACAGACAGACAGACAGACAGACAGACAGACAGACAGACAGACAGACAGACAGACAGACAGACAGACAGACAGCGGAACCTTAGTAATAGGGTCCCGTTTTACTAGAGGGCCACGCGGGTCAATGAATATGGGATTTGGTTTGATAGCACTGCCCAGCGGCCTGTAAGAACGAAACGAAAACCATCGTAAAACGCGGTCATCACTGACTGACGCGGCCCGAACAGAAAGTTTAAATGTCAATCATCACTGACTGATGCGGCCTGAATGAGACAATGCTATTTTTTTCTTGGCATAGAACGTGTTAAAAGGTTTAAAAATAAAAATTTTGATCTTCGTCAGATAGTTTTACAGTTATTTCAGCACCAGAATCAACGCTTTAGGAATATTACGTAGGTACATAAAATTGGTCATGATTATTAATTATGGATCCAAATTCTACGCGTGTCCGCAGTTTTTATCCCAACCAGGCGTTAGATACGACAGTCGAAAACCGTATTTCCATGCAAATGAACTCCGAGCTCGTTACGTTAGCTCTCAACATGGTCACAGATCAAATGGAAAAGACAGACCAAGCACAATTACGCCCACGACATTTTAAATCCTGGGATTAGTGGGGGATTTGTTTCATGTCAAAAGCTCGCTACGACAGGTTATTCCGGCGTAGCTATGCTAGCTTCTTAACCTTATACTTGTGTCAATTTTTGCAAAGCCATTCACATTTTAAAATGACTAAGACCGCTTTATCCATAGAGTCAACAATCATTTTTATGCATTCTCCGTTTCATTGTGGTAGAGATTTTTGAAGATTTTAGTTCGCGCTTTGGAATTCAAAAACAAGCCATCGCAGTTTCGAATCTTGTAAGAGACAATTGTTCACATTATTGTGGCATTAATAGTATTTAACGTATATCCATTATTTAATTGGCACAAAATACGCTCTGCTTACTTAGGGGCTACCTATTATAGGAGTAATTGTTAGAAGAATGTATTAATTTATTATTATTTTTGTAATAAACACAATTAGCTGTACTCTACCTGAAAAAATATACTATAGATCATAATCCATTTGATATATTTTTTTAAAGAGATTAAACATTAAAAATCTCATCTGCAAAATTCAAATAAAATGGCTGTTTTCCTTTGATTTGTGGTCACTCTCAGCACAATGTTATTAAATTCACATTTTGCGGATCGGCCGGATTAGTCCACACTAATTCGGCTGTACTGGTTACACTGCTGTAATAGTCGATCGGATTACCTATTGCTATCGCTTTGAGCTCTTTATGTCCCAAATTGAAGATGATTTGAGCGTTTTGACTAACTTAGAGTTCTGAACAGTATGAACGATTTACCGATGATCGACATAATTATAGTTACATATGGTAAAATATTTATTAGTTATCTTAATATGTGGCTGATTTTGTTGTGCTTAAAATACTTTTTACTAGCATTTTTTAAAATTTAATTCTATTCCTTTGCATAGAATCATTAATTTAAAATGTTATAGATTTAATTATACATGATTATAATCACTACAAGATATTAGATTATCCCTGAAACTCTGATCAGTGCCTAACTTAGTAGAGCGCTCGTAACAATGTCAGGATGTGTTACCAAAATTTTTTTTACGTTTTGGGTTATACAGAAACAAGTTATTAGTTACATGCGAAACTCGTTTCACGATTTAGTTATTAAACCACACAAAACGACCATTATCACATTGTCACGGGGTACATAAAAATCTAATTCAAACGGTCAGAGAGGTCAGTTATTACTTCAAAATGGCGGGTCTGCGCATTATGGGGCTATAATATCTTTTAAAGAGCTGGCAATTATTATGTGTTCGCCCCTGTCTTTGGAAGGGTTGATGATTGTAAAAAGTTAATAAATTATCGTATATTTTAAGTGACAGACGATGGGTTAAGAGAATAATTTATTTAATGCATACTAAGTATGTATGTGTGAGTTTGTATTTTGCCTTTGTTAAGTATTATTATTTACTTATTTACTTTTACTTATTTAAAATTAATAAGTAGTTCTTAACGACTACAGACAGAGTGCCAGCTGGGCTACAAGTTTTACAATACGGACAAGTTATAAATAGGTTCTGTATATACTGTTTGTTACTTATTTGTAGGATAAAAAATATGTTTACGTTTCACGACGGTCAAATAGCGCTATGGTCAAATGGCACACTAAGTTCAAGAACTTTTATCGTCTACATAATGTATATAAAAAAAAGTTTCCACTATCACACCAATTATCTAGCCCCAAACTAAGCAAAGCTTGTATTATGGCGACTAGGATAACGGATAAACATACTTAATAAATACGTTTATAAACCATCCACGACTTATGTACAAATGCTCGTGTTCATCACACTAACATTTGTCCCTCGCGGGATTCGAATCCCGCAACCTCCAGGCATTGTAGTCCGGAGCGCGGACCACTACACCAGACGGTTCGTCATAATATGTTACCTAACTATTTAGCATTTTATCCGTACATTTTGAAAACAAAAAAATTGCAATTTGGCACACATTAATCAAGCTTAACACATAGGATAATTTTACCCGACTGCCAAACGAGGGTTATATTTTTCGAGCGTATGTATGTATGTTAGTATGTCTATTTCTTTGGCACGCTCTACAGCCTAAACCGTTTAACGGATAATTAAGCATAATATATCAATAGGTTCGTCTCAATTGCGAGAGTGACAAGGGGTATGTTATTTCCCGAAATTCCCTCGGGAACAGAACTTACGCGAGAAAAACGGATCTGCAACACTGATAAACCGATTTTGAAACTTTCTTTTATTAACTATGGGTCACATATTTTCAGTGCTAATAGTATTCAATACTTTTTTTTCCACAATTCCTACGGGAACAGGCAAAAAAATACACTGAAAAATAGGAAGGAAAAACCGTATAATGGATTTCAACATATGAAATGTCATTAGATTCGTCTCATTTGTGGGAGTGACATAGGCTATGTTATTACCCGGAATTCCTATTGGTACATGAATTAAACAGGAAAAACCGATTTCAGACACTACTTACTCGTTATAAACTTTTTTTTTCAATGAAGAGTTACAAATAAGGCTTTATAGTTCATTGAAAAGTAATAGTAGAACACTAAAAACTAAAAAGTCAAAAATAAAATTAATTAATTTAAAAAATCAAAAATCCCGACTGCGTAAAAAGTAAAGTATTTAAATCCGTGTAGAAAAAGTTGTATTAAGTAACATAGATTTGATGCCTCAGACTGCAAATTGATTCTTTAAATCTTGTTCACATCTTCTAACTTCACTTTTAAAAAGTCAGGATTTTTGATTTTTTAAATTTATTAATTTTATTGTGCCATTTTTTGGATTTTCAAGGAATAAGGTATTATTTATTCCTCTAAAAAAGGTTTAATACTAAAGCTCACGCTAACGAGGTCGCGGTTAAAAGCGAGTTTCTGCGTTAATAACGACACGAACAGTAAATGACTCTTTTTGCGTCGAAGTCTTCATTTATACGTATTTTTGCGTTATTAAATCATCCTAACCGGGTTATAATAGCTATCTTAGTTGTAATTAAACACAGTATTCATTGGTATTAATACGAATAGTGCGAAGACTGCATACTTCTCACTGTATAATGTAATAAAGAGACCGCAAGATGCTCGTATGATACATGGCTGAATTTGTCACCGCAGCACTGGCGGGAATTGTACCGTAATTTATGTACCTCGATATAAATTCTAAGGGTGTTCATGGAATGCTAGACGAGGGTGCTATGTGGGTATGGAATTATTATGGAAGTTTTTTATTAATAAGTTTATGGCTCGACATTATACCCAGATGTCAAACTTTATAATAAATAGGTTTATTAGTTGGACAAAAATACGTACAACGATAAATTGAATTGAATTTGTCAGTGTGTAGTGGCTTGAGCTCCGCACTCTAAAAAGCCAGAAGGTTGCGGATTCGAATCCCAAAAGGGTGTGATAAGAACTAGCATTATGACTGTTTATAAATATATTTAAGTAAGTTTATCTGTCATCTAGTCACTATAATACAAGCTTTGCTTAGTTTAAGAATAGCATCCACATTTTTTTATCCGCAAATATCATATTTGCGGATAAAAAAATGTCGACGATTAGTAACAATAGCATTGTCATTATTACGTTTTGAACAGTTGGGTAGAGACGTTGGAGCGGGAAATCGCTAGAATGCAGCTTGGCTGGGCTGTATTTGGGAAGCTGCGTCACATCTTCTCGTCGCCACTGCCACAATGCCTGAAAAGCAAGGTATTCGATCAGTGCGTCCTACCGGTAATGATCTACGGAGCCGAAACGAGGAATATGACAGTAAAGCTACTGTGAAGGGCCCATTGTTTAGCTTGTGTCACTGTAACCTGTTGTAATATTGTTCACTATACTTGATGATTGTATGGACTATATACGTCCTAAGATTGATACTAAATTCAACTATCATAAGGCTGACTACGAAAAAATTATGGACAGGCTTAACTCCTGTAACTGGCCTGATGAACTTTCTTGTTGTATGAATGTTGATGAAATGGCAGCAAAGTTTTATAAGATCTTGAACGATGTCATTGAGGAGTATGTACCCAAAAAAAGACCACTTAAATCTGGTTATCCTTGCTGGTTCAGTGCATCTCTCATAAAACTCTTATCCGAAAAAAACAGAGCACGCAAAAGGTATATTAAATTCAGAAACCCACGCGATGATTTCGAATTCCAACTGCTTCGTGAGCGATGCCGGAGGTTGCATGACACTTGCCTTCGAAACTACAAACATGCTATAGAGTCACATATAACCTATAATCCCAAAGCCTTTTGGAGCTATATAAGAAATAAAAGAGGTGGACATTCAACCATTCCTGCAAAAATGCGGTTAAACGGCATAATAGCAGAAACCGGTGCTGATGTGACCAATCTATTTGCTCTCCACTTTCAATCTGTTTATTCAAGGCCTTTGCATACCAGCGACACACCTGTTGTAGCCCATCAAAATCCTTTTAATAACGACCACATCGCTACATTAAATATTACTGAGGGGGAGGTGCTCAAAAAAATAAAAAACTTAGATACTTCCAAAGGATCTGGTCCGGATTCTTTACCACCGCTATTCGTCAAACTTTGTGACTCTGCGCTGGCTTTGCCACTCACAATCATCTGCAACTATTCCCTTCGGATGGGCGTCTTTCCTGAGACGTGGAAACGAGCGCGTGTTGTCCCAGTTTTTAAAAAAGGTCAGCAAGATGACGTGAGAAACTATCGACCCATTTCTATACTTTCATGTTTTCCCAAGATATTTGAGTCGATTTTGTGTCCAATTATCTCGGCCTTCCTTGACAATGTTCTCTCGGATCATCAGCACGGTTTCAGGGCAGGCCGTTCTACGGTGACAAATCTCATACCGTTCATATCCGATCTGTCTGGGGAGGTGGACAGGGGTTTCCAGGTTGACACGGTTTACACCGATTTTAGCAGTGCTTTCGACAAGGTCGATCACTGCATGTTGTTAGCAAAACTGGGTAGACTTGGTGTGGGGGGGCCTATGTTGAGATGGTTTGAGTCATATCTGAGACATAGACGGCAGAATGTCGTGGTTAGCGGCTATGAATCAGACACCTATTTTTACGAATCTGGTGTTCCTCAGGGGTCACATCTTGGCCCGATCCTTTTCCTAATCTTTATAAATGACATCACAGTCCAGATCAAAAATTGCAAAATGTCCTTATTCGCCGATGATCTGAAGGTCTATAAAACAATTAAGTCTCTTACTGATGCGACCCTTCTGCAAGAGGATCTGGATAGCTTAAAAAACTGGTGTGACGCCAACAACATGGTCCTCAATCCTAGCAAATGTTTTCATATCAAGTACTCACGAAAAAGAAAGACGGTTGATACAACATACAGGATAGATGGCGTGATTCTTGACGAAGTTAGGGAAATTCGGGATCTGGGCATCATCATTGACAGTCAGCTAAGATTTACCTCACAAGTGGATAAGGCAGTAACTAAGGCAGCTCGAATGCTTGGATTTCTTAAACGAAATAGTAAGGGATTCAGGCAGCATACTAAAATCATCCTCTACAATGCTCTGGTGCGTAGCAACCTTGAGTATGCCTCTTCTTCCTGGAATCCATACTACGCTATACACTCCCAAAGAGTGGAAAGTATCCAGCGAGCGTTTACAAGACATCTTGCTTTCTGTTCCAGTGCCTTCTCTCATAGAGCTCCGTATACGCAACGTCTCAATAAGTTCAAAATGATTTCTTTACGCAACCGAAGGTTTCTGTTAAGCATGAGCTTCTTGCACGCGCTTCTGAGTGGACGGGTGAAATGTAGCGGTATCCTTGAGCGTGTTTTTCTTTCCATACCATACAGATACCCTAGAAAGAGGATGACTAAAATCTTTAAAACACCAGCAACGAGAACCAACCTTGGTCGACAATCCCCACTGAACAGAATTATCAACGACTACAATGCGCTTCAGGGCTGGATTCAGGATCTGGACATTTTTAATGACAGTCATGCCAAATTTAAGAAAAAAATTGTAGCGTATCTGTGTTCTGTGAACACAGAGTAAAGTTGAGACTGAATTCAACAAAATTTATTTATTAGGTGCTCAAAAAAAAAAAAAGTCCTAGGTTAGTAGTTTCTTTTGTGAATGTTGTGCTCACCTGTAAGTGACATATATATCAGAAATGTCTATCTAAGACTTGTTTATAGGTACTAGTAGTGTTAGTAATGTATATGTTGTTGGTGTGCCTTATCAAATAAAAAAAAAAAAAAAAAAGCTGGCCCACCGACTTCACGTCACTCAGCGAGCCATGGAAAGGTCGATGCTTGGGATTTCGTTAAAAGATAAAATCCGAATGGAAATCATCAGGCAAAAGACCAAAGTAACTGTCATAGTCCAAACATGTAGCAAGCTTAAGTGGTAGTGGCTGGCCACATCTATCGCAGAACCGACGAAAGGTGGAGTAAACGGGTTCTCGATTGGAGACCACGCCTTGGCATACGTAGCGTAGGACGCCCCCCAGACCGATGGACCGACGACCTTAGGAAGATGGCTGGCAGTGACTGGATGATAAAAGCGGGAGATCGTGCACTCTGGCGTTCTTTGGGGGAGGCTTACGTCCAGCAGTGGACTGCAATAGGCTGAATAGATAGATAGATAGATGACGATTTCAATTTACAATGAAAATTAGCTAGTGCTAGTTTCATACAATCGTATTTACTGCGCTTGTTTGATAGATATTTGAGGTTCAAATTCCATAGCCGAATGGATCTAAACCAAATAACGGCAGAAGCCAATAACCGCATAATGTTAGGCTCTGTCAACATCGACAGCCACAAAGTCACATGAAATACGCAACGGCTAATCAACGTTTATCGGCTTTAATTGCGCGTTTACGAAGTAAGTTACATTTCGAATGTTTCGCGGCTCTATTAATACCTTTGTTTTGTTCTCGATTGGTTTAAAAACTGGCCAAGTACGAGTCGGACTCGCGCACGAAGGGTTCCGTACCATTATCTATAAAAACGGCAAATAAAAAACACGAGAGCCCCCTTAAATATTTATTGTGTTCAGATTTTTTGTATTTGTTGTTATAGCGGCAACAGAATTACATCATCTGTGAAAATTACAACTCTCTAACTATCACTGTTCTTGAGATAGGTACTACCTGGTGACAGACGGACAGACAGACAGAGAGACAGACGGACAACGGAGCCTCAGTAATAGGGTCCCGTTTTACCCTTTGGTTAAAAACGTATTTTAATTGTAGGTTCGAACCGTGTACGAACAGTATGAAAGTACACGATCTTATCTGTCTTTGAGCTAAAAAAAAAAAAGGATGCTACAGATTTCAACGGAACCACTTCAACCATTTTATCCGATGTTTCATTGCTTATGTTCATGTTAACTATATTATTATTAAAAATAAAGTGTACTATTAATCTCATTGTACTGGTAACTTAACCTACTGGTGTGTCATTAAAGATCACTAACACTTGAAAAAATCATCGACCTCAGGTAGCTTAGTTGGTAAAAGCACTCGCCCGGCATGCGATGGGACGTGGGTTCGAGTCCCACCTGAGGTCGATGATTTTTTCAAGTGTTATTTATCTTTAATAAAACCTTGCATGGAATTGCTAAAAACAAAAATTTACAATGTTTAAGCATTTCTGATCTTAACCAATAGTCAAATATTGTAAAAATATTTCTATCGGGTGTTGACGGGTAGTATACTACTCAGCTATACATATAGCTACAACATTGATCAGAGATACGCTGGCTTCGACAGCGAGAAGAAACACTTGAAAAATTTCATCGTGTCACGTGACGTCCTCGGTAGCTTAGTTGGTAAAAGCACTTGCTCGGCATGCGGTGGGACGTGGGTTCGAGTCCCACCTGGGGTCGATGATTTTTTCAAGTGTTATTTATCTTTAATAAAACCTTGCATGGAATTGCTAAAAACAAAAATTTACTACTGGTGTTTCATTTGGATTTTGCTTTTAATGAGATATAATCATTTAAGTTAGCCCTTGCTCTAATAAGTATTGTCCTGAATTAGTAGTGGTGCAAAAATAACAATTGGGACGTGTTAAAGCTCCTTTATTCTGGCCTATTCTAGAATATTATAGATAAATTGACTTAAATTCATTGAGCGTGTGATCGGACGCAAATTTTGGATAACTACTTTTTCTATTATCATGTATTTGCTTATTTACCTTCTAATTATTCCGTAATTGGACACAAACGTCAATCGATACGTAATTTATAAACAGTTTTACTACGTTTATTACATATCGAGTACAAATAGTACCGTTTATTTACGCACCAAGCACTTTAAAGCACACCGCGCGGTAATAGCGCGCAAACACCGCGATACTTGTTCATTAAAATCGGAGCACGAACACAGAATAATGGTTTCACTGAGCTCATGCGCTAAATATTATATAAACACTGTTAAACGGTTCAATTTAATAAAGATTGGTGTTTTTATTTAAACCATGGACGATGAATGTTAGGTAGGTCTTCGGTACTTGAGTGTCAAAGTTTCAAAAGAAAAAATCAATTTTCGATTGCCCTTTAAGAAAACGGGTGTCCCAAAAAGTTTGCGCGGTGTTAGGTACTGTGACGGGGTTAGCTCAGTGGTGAAAATAACTAATACGAATTTTTCAACTTCTCAGTTAAGTATATTCCTTGAAAACTAATTCTAATACAATACACTTTATCTTCTTATTCTGTCTTGAATATTTTTATATTAATATCTTCTATTTCTTGATAAAAGTTACTTTATTTCTAGACTTTGTTTTACGAAAGACTGATAGACGAATTTATTGTTTTTTCTCCGCGTCACTCTAAAATATTCAAAAGCAGCTTTCATAACTCGAACATACCTTGGTAGACGTAGAGGTTTTGCTCATTATGTAATAAACCTCTACAGTACCTAACGATTTAACACCCATTTATGTATATTTTTTAGCTTTATTTATTTGGACAACCAACAAGATCATACACCACTTACAACATGGGTGATACGAGAAATGGTGCTGCCTTAATTAAAATTGGATAAATAATGAATGAATTCACAGATGTTAATCCAATTTTGTCCTGGATGTCCACTTTATTATACAAACTTATAAAAGTGGAGGAGCATATAAATAGCTCCACCATGGAAGAATTCATGGCAATATTGACTTCCAACTAAACTAATTAATTAGTGTAGTGACACTGCACCAACCTGTGGATCAGTACAGGGGGTCGCCTTCGGCAGGTCCTCGTGCCTATTATTGCACGATCAACCAGTTGGGAAGTCAATCTTGGAATTCTTTGAGGAACACGTGGTTTTATATTAAAGCACGAGAAAAAAATAAAAGATTAATTTGCGGCACATTGTTGCGCGGAAGACATGAGAGCACAGATTAGTCAGAGCACAGATTAGTCAGAGTAGTCAGAGTATGCATCAATGAGGATTTAAATACTACCATGAGAGAATGTATTTTATTTCTTTCCTTTTTTAATTTATGGTTTGGTGGCCAGGAATACAAGAAGTTTTTATTTGATCGCTCGCCAACAAGTATAGCGAGAGTCATATTGCAACTAAATAATCAATGCGGCTTAATTTGGAGGTCAATAGTAAACTAAGAAATGAAATAGGAATAGGCGCAACCAAAAAGTGTACAGGTGTAAGTGGACTTAATAAAAGAAATTAGGGCAATAACAATATAAATAATAGGCCAGCTAAAAGCCGTATTTCAATGTCCTATACATACTCCGGTAGCAGAAAATAAGTCCAGTCGCCGACAACACGTCCTCTGATGATTTTGGACCGTCGTAAAGCACACGCGGTTTGCCGTCGACTCAGCGACCGATTTTATGGCATTACATACTACGATGTGATTTTTTAATACTTTTAGTTAAAAACAGGAATTATTATTTGTGACCTCTGAAAGTCGTTGTAAATTTTTGTTTTTAGCAAATCCATGCAAGGTTTAATTGAAGATAAATAACACTTGAAAAAATTCATCGACCTCAGGTGGGGCTCGAACCCACGTCCCATCGCAAGCCGGGCGAGTGCTTTACCAACTAAGCTACCGAGGGGTTAGTGTAGTTTCGTCATGGTGTTGTTTTGTCATGAAAAAAAAATGGTGTAGTTTGGTCATTATTCTATTAAATTTTAATAGCCTGGTGTAGTTTCGTCATGAAATCAAAGTACAGTCAGCATCGCAGTTTAAACAAAAAGAAAGTGTATTTTTTCTCTTTAGTCTATTGAATATTCTAAGCTGAAAATAAAATACTGCAACTAATATAGACTCGCGGCTTATTACTTTTTGGTGTTGTTTTAATATGTGTAAAGTATTAATGGGGAGAGTTTGTTGCCGGTATCGTCGTGCTTGGTAGTTCTACAATCCGCGGGTTTATAGTCTTTTTATAAATTTAATATATTTAATATCGATAATTAATTAAACTAACATAAATAATATTCAACATACAGTAGAATTCATATATTACGACCTTAATTTACAGTTTTCATACGCCTATAGCGATATCGAATTAATCGCCGAGTTCGGGTGTAGCGACTGTTTTTAACCAGTGATTTGTCACAAATTCCTAGAAATCCCACGACGACGGTAATATTTTACCCTTCTTATCTTTAGTTTGCATCCGCACAGATGGTTAGCAATTGTGGTGACCTTTTGTTTTCAAAAATAAACCTGTCGTCTTTACAGGTAACATTTATTATTAGTAAAAGAGCAAAAAAACAACTGATAAGGGCTGGTTTTATATATGGTTTTCATGTGAGGAATAAAACTGGAGATGTGTTAATCGATCTGAATGTAGTGCTTTGATTACGATTCTAGAAAATGAAGACATAGTTCGCATTTTACACGAAAGCCCTCACAGATGCACACGAAACGTATGTAAAACCGAAGTTTTAAAGATGAAACAGGAATGCAAAGAGCAAGCAGCTAAATCATGCACGCCTATGCCTCAAGTTTTTGAGAACAGATTTAAAAGAGCTAAAGATGCTGGCTATGACTTATTAAATATTGTACCCAAATTCAATAATTATACCGCACGTTATACACTGCCAGAAATCGTACATTGAACGTTCCGAAGACTTATTTTTCTAAAAGAGAAGATATTGTTATACTAGAAAAATATTGCAAATGTTTCTTGCTGTTTGACGATACCAGCGAACCAGATATAATGTGGATGATGGTTGGCTCAGTATCATGGAGGAGGCGCCATCAAATAAAGCAGTACCTGCTTTTAATGATTACTTTGTGACGCAGTGGCTGGAAGAAATGATTTAAGAGACATTTGGAATTGTTACGATTTCCGCCACAGAACAATTAATAGCGCCGAAGCATGGCACAAACGCTTAAATGTCGAATGCCGAAAACTAAACCAGATTTGCTGCAATTTTTACAAGTTATTAAAATTGAATCCGAATATTTTAATTTACGGATACGAAAGCTTAATTATGGTTTACAAACCACAATGCGAAAACGGCGGTCAATAGCGTTTGACAAAGAATTAAATAACATTTTGACTAATTACGATAAATTTAGCATTAAAGAATTAATTAAAAAAAATCTCTTTTTTGTCACATACACATACAATATGTGATAATATGTTTTTTTTTAAATCACGTAATCAGTACTATTTTATTTTTATCTGTGATTTTTCAAATATTTTTAGAGTATTAATATTCCTATCTTTACAAAATGATTGTAACTTAGCAGTTTTTTTTAAATATTGGTTATATAATTACTATATTGTTTCGAGTTAGGTATGGCCTTGTGATCTTTAATAAATGTTGTTTGTTAATCATTTTGGATATGTTTTAAAGTAGTCGAGGATTAATTTTGTAATAATTATTATTCTAGTCTGTGATTTATTTAATTATTTAAGGAAGGCTTTGCTTTATTTACATGTATAAAAAGTGTGATATTCAACGTAAATTATTCTGTTGTTAACTTTAAGACTGTATAAAGAATCCTTGTAAAATGTTGAAATTATATTATATTTATATGAATTTCATCTTGTAGTTTAATTTTAACAGTAACTTATGTTGTGAACTGTACTCTATTTCAAGAGCCGATGCACTAATGACGAAACTACACCAATTTTTAAATATTTAAATTGCCAATGACCAAACTACACTCAATGTATGGAAGTTAAAAATCATGACGAAACTACACTATGACGAAACAACACCAACCCCTACCGAGGACGTCACGTGACAAGATGAAATTCCTCAAGTGTTTTTTCTCGCTGTCAAAGCCAGCGTATTCTTATCAATGTTGTAGCTATATGTATAGCTGAGTAGTATACTACCGTCAACACCCTATAGAAATATTTTTACAAATATTTGACTATTGGTTAAGATCAGAAATGCTTAAACATTGTAAATTTTTGTTTTTAGCAATTCCATGCAAGGTTTAATTGAAGATAAATATATTAATAATTCATCGACCTCAGGTGGGACTCGAACCCACGTCCCATCGCAAGCCGGGCGAGTGCTTTACCAACTAAGCTACCGAGGACGTCACGTGACAAGCACTCGCCCGGCTTGCGATGGGACGTGGGTTCGAGTCCCACCTGAGGTCGATGAATTTTTTCAAGTGTTATTTATCTTCAATTAAACCTCTGAAAGTCCTTAAGATCAAACGGAATTGTCTCTGACAACAAAAAGACACACAAGCACACAAAACACAGAAAAAGACGATAACGATTTTAAGTTTTATTTAAAAAAACGAGCGTCAGTAGCACTTAGAGTAAAAAAAGTGCATTATTTATTATATTAAAAAATATAATAGGCACTAATCTCTTCATAAAAAAACTTTTGTTTTAGGGTTACATTAAAACATGATAATCGAAACCTGCGCTATAAAGATGTATTTATGCGCCAACTTAAGGCTTGCGATATTTCACAGAGTCACTGGGAGGAGCTGGCTGGCAGAAATGAGACCGGAATGGCGCACTACAGTCAAAAAAGGTGTAGCTTCTTTTGAAGAAGCTCGGCTGAATCACATGGACCTTCAGCGCCATATACTCAACTCAACCTAAGCCTACGTATACACTGAATGAACTTGGACAGCTTCACTGCGCTCAATGCAAACGAACCTTCCGTTCCAAATTCGGTTTTGCAAGCCATCAGCGAGCCCATAATAGAAAACTAAACCTATCTTAAATCACAACATACGATTGCAAGGGTCGCCGTCGTCGGATACGACGAGGAGAACTATATAATGTATAAAATACGACAAATCTTAGCATATAAAGTCGATCCTCACTCGGCAAAGATTTACAGCTACTCCACAGCTAACTATATTCTTTTATTGGCGTTAAACCGAGCAAAAGTGACAGATAAACCGTCATCATGAAGATGCGTCTGATGATATAGTGTTATCCTTCAGATATTCATTCTAATCTAGATCTTTTACGATGCGCCGTAAAGATTGAACAGTAAAGTGTTTGATGGAATATTGAACCAAGATGGTGCTAGGTTGCTCAAGGTTGGATTACGATGAAGTTGCATTTCGACGACCTCCGTAGTCGAGAGGCGCCGGACTGTATAGTGTCGCTGTTTCTGAGATTCCGGGTTCAATCCCCGGTCGGGTCAATGCAGAAAACGAACTTTTTTACACTGTCTCAGGTCTAGGTGTTGTGGTACCGACGTTGTTTCTGATTTCTATAACACAAGTGCTTTAGCATCTTACCTTAGGTTCAGAGTAAAAAAAATATATTATTGTGTACTGTTACCCATACCCATAGGTGTTGTGAAAGTAATATAGACATAAGTCAATCGTCTTAATTAAGTGGGTTATGTTGAAAACTACATTAAAATGTCATGAAGACTGATATCAAAAATTTAAAACATCTGCCCCTTTAGCATATGAGCCACAAAACACGATATGATAATATGATATGATTTAGCGATTTCACGCATATTTTTTGTCAAAATATGAACTTTTATCGAAAAATCGACCATGACCGTGATGTCGCCGGCACGGACATGCTCACTGTTTCGATAAAAGTTCAAGATGGTCGCTAAATTACCATATTTTAAAATATAGGTGTTGATAAATAGCTATATCGTATCATATCATATCGTGTTTTGTTGCTCATGCTAGAGGGGTTGGATGTACTGAAAGAACCCCGGAAAAAAGTGCTATCGTTACCTCGTAACACTCGAATAACTTTTTTATTTGAGAACATGAAAGTTAGTTAATGATAGCTAGAACACCAATTTTATTGTAATTAGGCTAACCATCCGTCCGGATTAGTTCGAACACGTCCGGATTTTTAGACCTTGTCCGGATTTTTTTGGAACATCTGTTTGCTACGCTGTAACTAAGTGGGTAGTTTTTCCATTTCATGACGAAAAAGTTCAGACTATTATTGGAATATCAGGTTTGTATCAAGGTATTTTCAAATTCCTAAATGGTAACCCCAAGTAATGGTCTTAAGGTAAGGAATTAACCTTACTGCTTGTATTATCAACGAGGTAACTAGTACTCATTTTTTCTGTAGGGTCGGGTAATTAAACTTATAAATTATATCAAACAGATCGTCCGTCATACCAAATTTTTTAAATGTAATAATTGACGTAACATGTAGTCCAATTAAACTTTTCTTAATATTGCTATATTGGTTTTCATCATCATCATCATCATATCAGCCTGTTGCAGTCCACTGCTGGACATAGGCCTCCCCCAAGGAGCGCCACAGTTCACGATCTGCCGGCTAGATGGACCGATGACCTGAAGAAGGCAGCTGGCGGCGACTGGATATTGGTTTTACTGTTCAAATACTACATGAAGTATTTAAAAAGTAAAATAAACCCAAAAAACGTTTTATATTATTTTATCACGTTTACTACTAAGGTAGAGTTTGTAAACCGACTATGTCTGGTATTCGGCTCAGATTTAGCGGTGACTATTGAGTATTTGAACGATGCGTCCCAAGTTTACGACTATAAATACTTCACCTATGTGCGACATGCTAAACATTTGACTACGGTTTTTGCCGTCCTATAAAGTCAAGTCAAATATACAGGTAATTCGCAACGAATACCGCTGTAAGTGTAACGCAAAACCTCTTAGATTTCATTCTAAAGCTTTGATTGTAACAGATAGAGTGTGGTGCTGCAATTGTCACCAAAAGAACGGGCCAGATTTGAATGAGTAACAACTATGGTTACTATGGTAACAATTATGGGTTGCTATGGTAATAAGCGCGCCACTTTTATATAAATTTAATATATAATCAGTGGCGTTATCTTTGAATAAGTGATGAGCAGAAAATTGAGAACCTATGGTCTAAAAGAATTTTGATCTCTTACAAATATTCGAAATCTTGTGACATTCATTATCATCATTTCAGCCAAAGGAAGTCTACTCCTGATGATGCCTCACTGCCTCCCGCAGTGACCGCCAGATTGGCCGGTTGAAAGCGGCCCGCATCCAGCGGCTTCCTGCAACCTTTAGGCAGTTTTCACATGACACCGCGGCGGCAGCGGCACCGTCGTCGTCGCGGCGCCGCTGCATTATTAACTCTAGGATTCCCGGTGGCGGTGCCGCTGCCGCTGCGGTGTCATGTGAAAACTGCCTTACCAGGTCGTGTCCACCTTGTAGGTGGACGTCCCATGCTGCGCTTGCCGGTACGTGGCCTTTCTCCTTTCTTCTTTTCTTGTGACATTCCTTACAAAATTCTGAAAAACAAACCATTTGGTACATCGAAAACAAACGAAAAAGTTCCATTAATTTTCATCATTTAATTAAAATACTCGCTCGACAAATAAACCATAATTAAAGTGATTCCATCAAAAAGGTATTTCGATTCAAAAGCGGCCATTAACAATATTAATTGGTGTTCAATACTTTATTTGTGCCAATAACGCGATGTTAATCGAGTCGCGTAATGTGTTTTGCAATGTTCATCTTATTCCGAGTGACTTGTTACTGCAAACTGTCAGTACGGAGTTGGGGTGGGGCGCCAGTGATGGCGTGCTAATGTTATAAATGTTTCTGGGAGGGTAATATTGAAATGTTCCGTAAAACAAATATTATTCGCGTCTGGATGTGTTGGTGCCCTTGTTGTTTCTGATTTCTATAACAATGTATGTAATGTTTCTCGCCCGGTATGCAATATTCGTGGGCTCGGGACCCACCGATTCGGGCGGTCGATTTTTCAAGTATTTTAAAATCTGTTGTCTGATATTTATTTATTTATTATTATATTAATGCAGGCTATTTCTATAGGCCTATATACCAACGTCTTAAAAAAAAACAATAAGAATAGACTTTTTGCATTAACAATTAAAGTTATATTAATGTCAACTCGAGTCTTTTTGATATCCAGGCTACTGCTTTTCATTGAGATACATAGACATTATCCTTTTTTCGTTATAATATTCATGCCTTTATAGTTCAAAACGTGGCAAGCTGACTGTGACGTAAATACTCGATGTAACTGATTACTTGCGGGCTGCTACGGCTATTAATTTAATACATAAAATTGGACAATATCACATACCTTACTCAGATCATATGGTAAGTAGCTAGCTCTTGTGTTATAAAAATGACGTTTGTTACAGAAACAACGGCGGTACCACAATACCCAGGCCTAAGACAATAAAGAACCTCAGGACAGGACCTCAAAGATGGCAACGCCAAGTCCAGCGTAGTCGCCTCTTCGCTAAGGAGATCGTTAATTGCCTTTATTATTGAAGATGTCTGTGCTAACAATATAACCAGCGTGCTGCGTGTAGAAAGAGAGTTGTAGTCTTAAGATAATTATACAGAGATAAAACATTACCGATTTCGTACGATGAATCTTATTCAGGTGCCTGGACTTACATGTGTTTAAAAAAACTTAGTTAGAATAATTTAGACTATTTTTTTCGATAAGGGAAAATGAAAAAAAAAACTCGCTGCTACTGAGGACACACCCCAAGGAAATGGAGTCACGCGTCACGCCCACAGGGAGCGCGTAAATGGACGTGACGCTTGTATCGAGGTAATTTGAGGCCGATATTACGGTGTGGGCCTACGTTTTTGTCATTAAACACGGAATTGTATGGGGTTTCAGCAAAAAAAAAAACATTTTGCTAGAATACCTTTTTAGGATTCCGTACCCAACGGGACCCTATTACAAAAGCTCCGCTGTCCGTCCGTCTGTCTGTCCGTCTGTCACCAGGCTGTATCTCACGAACCGTGATAGCTTGAGAAATTTTCACAGATGATGTATTTCTGTTGCCGCTATAACAACAAATACTAAAAAATTGAATACAATTAATATTTAAGGAGGCTCCCATACAACAGACGTGTTTTTTTGCCGTTTTTATAGAAAATGGTACGGAACACTTCGTGCGCGAGTCCGACACGCACTTGGCCGTTTTTTTTTTGTTACCCTAAATAGCGCTATCAATACGATTCAATGTCTACAAGGTTAATTAGTAAAGTAGTGCCATATTTTTAGAAGCTACAGAATCGGTAACTTAATTGATTTAATAATAAAATAATTAAAACGTTGAAAAAAAGTCTTAAATTCATAAATGGGCGAAAAGCTTTATATTACAATAAAATGTTAATTTCAGTTGAATTACTTCAGCGCATTCATATTGTTTTGATTTAAAATTCAGCCAGTCTGATTACCGGTATTTAACCGGCTCAAACCGGTTTCCACCGCTTTTTCACAGTACATATGGATAAAGTAAGTTCACTTCCTATCCGCCAAAGTAAAGGCACGCATTTAAAATATTATTTTGGTAGTGCATACGCTGTTTTTTCAGGAATTTAAGTTTCCCTAATTTAATTTTAATTACAGATGTAATTTTCTAAACAAAAAAATTTTTTCTCAACTTTGTTGGTTGTTTCTTGCACGCACAATGTTTTACAATATTATCGCCACCCCCTGAACTCATTTTCACTTATCATGAAATGGGATTACAGACAAACACTAGCTCAGTCGCAGATAAAAACACAGACACTAAAGGTGGCCGCGCACATCAACTCTGCAGTGACTGCAAGCATCGTCATTACCTATGCGGCTCTCGATGCACACATTACGCGCGGTTAGGTGCGCGAAGTTCCATACGATTTCAAAGAAAAAATTCTTAAATTCAAAGACTGCGGTGTTGATAGATGGACGACCACCTCGTAACCACCGTTTAACGTAACGTAAGTATACACAATAAATAGTAATTATACTGAATTCTGTGTCAATTATGGCTTGATGTTGGAACAGTACGGTCAGCAAGCGCATTAAATCCGAAATTACAGTCGCGGAGCATGGTTTCAGCAGTTTAATAAACATTCATATTTTTTATGTGCCCCGCCTTAATTTTGTGACGGTGCGTAAATAGAACTCGTTTTCTGTGTGATTTATGAAATTGATCGGGGAAACGGTTCGGCAATAAAAAACAACCGGATTTGGCAGTTATTTTTTTAGAATTGCAACGAATGTAATATTTGGTTGTTTAGAGATAAAATAATGTCAGTTTTTGTGATGACTGTTGGTACTTTTTGCACGTGACCTAAACTTTGACACTTTTCTAGTTTTTGTCTATTTGTTTGTCAGAGGTAAATAATTTTTAAAGAAGTGGATGACGAATGACGATGACTGATGATGATAGCGGATGGTACTTTGACTTAAAGATGGTACTTTTATACCACACCGCCATTCAATGTTTCTGCCTCGCCCAATGGTTGACTGGTAGAGAACGCCTTAGGGCATTAAGTCCGCCAATTGTGAATTTATTTAATTCAATAAAGAATAAAATAAATAAATAAAGTTAATCAACTTTACAAGGCACAATTTATATTTAAATGGATATATATATTTTAACCCAAGAAGCTAGCAAAATCGAGCAAGAGCTAATTATAATTAATCTGCTGTATAGTGTCCAAAAAGAGTACTAAAACTACATCATTTAAAAATGAACGGATTACATAATATAAGGGTAAATCATAGTACAGTCTACCTACCTAAAAATACTATTTCCCTCAACCGAATTACAACTGTAAGTACTATTAATAAAGTTCAAAATTCGACGAGGAGTGGTAGGTTGACTGTACCTTTGCATATAGCCATTGACGGGATCGCATTTTCGTCTTCATCGAGTTTCGGCAAAAATAAATTTGAATAATGGCCAGTAAGGATTTAGTGAAAAAAAAAAGAATTTCAAATTAAACCCTGGCATGACATGCGGGAATAGGGATAAATACGAGTACATACATACCGGCTTACGGTCATAATGAACAGCAATTGATGGGCAATAGGAAATTCAACATCACAACATCAAGAGTGTAGTGCTGAAGGACATGAGGGAGCGCCAGGTCTCCGAAGACGATATACCACGTGGGATAGATAGGGTAAGAGAGAGAGAGAGAGAGAGAGAGAGAGAGAAAGAGAGAGAGAGAAAATTCAACATTAAATATTAAGGTGACATATTCCTTGTTAATAAAAAAGCCTGCAGAGGACACTTTTTGCCCAATTCTTTTCAAATTATTTAAAGATTGCTACGTTTATTAATGATCATATAAGAAAAATACTGGTTGTAACAAAAATGGCAAGTACTATGATGGTGCTGCAAAGGCTGATTCACTTCTGGAACTCTGTAACACAGGGTATCCAAGTACAGGTTCAGCTCCCTGATTTTGGCTACATGCAATACTTTAATACATGCTAAGGTATACTACCTATGTATTAAATAATAATAATAATGAATAAATAAATTAATCATTGATTGATTGTATTATTTAGTTAAAAAGCAGCAAAAATCCGGCAATAAGCTAGGTATTTTTATTTTGAAGTGCCGTGTGGGGACGGCCGTAAAGAATACACTTCCCCACCGCCAACAGGAGGCGTGACGTAAGAGGCAACTAAATCCTGTAGCACGAGCTGCACGAGACGGGGAGCAGCGTCTACGTGCAAAATAAAATAAAAAACTGCGCTCGCCAACCCGCCTGCCAAGCGTGGCGAGTATGGCATAAACCCCCCGATGACAGAAGTCACTAGGGGAGGCCTATGTTCAGCAGGGGACGCCCTGTGGCTGAAATGATGAATGATGATTAAGTTCGTTCAATCGACCGAGTGGGATTCATTTTATTTAAATTTAGTTTAGAATTACAATATTTATTTTTTTAAATAAGATAGAAACATGCGTACTTGTTTTTAGTATAAGATCCAAAATTACCCAAAAACAATTATTCCACCCAACTTAATCAAAGATCGCATAGAACGGGCCGAACATCCTACATCCGCCCTGTTCTTTGATTTCCAATTCGGTCTGACTTTATACGATCGGTCCTAAGCAAGCAATCTTTATTTTGTTGATTGTGTGTTTGTTTACAGCTGCCTATTCTAAAGATAAAAGGGATACAAAATTGTTGACGAGATACATAATATCAGGGCATTTGGGTAAATAATCGTACAAATGGATTGTAGAATCACCAATTATCAACCGTAGTCAGCCTATTTCAGTCCACTTCTGGGCGCAAGAATAAGAGCGCCAAAGAACACGATCTCCTGCTTTTTACCCGATTACGGCGAAGCTAAAAGAACAGAAAAGAAAGAGGGAACTTGATATGCTATTGACTGTACCGATATCCAGTGCATTGGTCTTCAGCTTTGTCCACAGATCCAATAGTAGAAACCAAGACATTTAGTTAACTACAGTTAAACAATAGCTAAGTTTATTTTCAGGAAAAAACACTTGCTCAACATTTCACTTTACACTTACTTGGAAATCCATCAACAGAAGTTCCAAAATCCAGCACCTTAACAACATCGCTCTCCGTCTTAATTATCGGATTAATAAACAGTTCCCTTTCGAAGTAAACAAGTTTTAAAGCGTTGTAACGGCATAGCACTGTAGAAAAGCTAACTCACTTTGTCCAAAACTGCGAGGCCGAGTTGCCCAAATCGATATAAAATTTTAAAGTTAGGTAAATAAGATACGCCTAACTAAAAAATAAGTGAGAGTGGGTTTTAGCGTCCAAGATCGTCCGATGCAAGTTATGGAGTTTTTTTTGTTGCTTAATTTGAGTCAATTCCAATCAAAATAATAAAAATACCTTAGTTCTTCGAAGTGACATTTGTGTTATCAATGACGAATACCATTTTCTATTTAATTAAAAGCAAAAAAAACTCGGCATTCCTAATCCATCAATCGTTAGAAAATTGAACAGACTGCTTTATTTGAGCTGCTTTGTTGAGAATAAAATTGTTTTATTATAATGGAACGTAATGGAGTCTTACGAACGGTTTATGACAACTGCAACAGCCGTTATGCCATACCGAAGTAATGAAGGGGAAATAATTACAGGCATAAAACAGTGTTTTAACATGGATTTTATTTTAAAATAAAAACAGCACTAGTAATGCATTGCTATTCTATGCTTTATGCAAAGCATCTAAATTAAAGGCAAATGAAAAGTAAATATAACAAAGCAAAATTTTAGTATATAGGCCTGTTTCACTATGTACAGATTAGTTCTGCATGAGTTCTTAATAAGATATATTTTATTTATCCGAAGGATAAACACGATTTTACGATTTTTTAAATAGTAGTAAACGTTTTGCTTAGTTTCGGGATAGTTCGTATAATGTTAAAATGATTGATACAATTTATCTTTATAAGAGAAACCATCGAAGCATTTGTTCTGATCTTCTACAAATTTTTACGTGATGTATTCTTCTTAACGTTAAAAGCTGTGGGAATACCTAAATTAGAACAAAATAGTCAAGCTCATAAAGCCCTTATTTTAAAATAGGAATTAAGTCCCCAGTTTTAAATCACGAGTTCGGTTAAAACGAAAAAAATCGCCGATCCAAAAAACGTGTTTATTTCAACGTTTTTTATGTTAATTATATTTGGATGGGTACATTTTTCTCTGTTTTCACGGGGCTACATTTTCCCGTTACATTTGAATTTCAAATTAAGTACAAATCCCTTCGCACAGTTATTCAAATTTATATTCGGTTTGGGGGCAATGACGTAGAAATATGAGTGCGATCTTTCATTTTGCTATGTCAATTTACTTTGAACACGTTTGTTCGACGTTTTAGTTCATTAACGTTTCTTTTTATAGTGCGATGTGACAATTTGTATAACCTGCGAAGTGCAAGTAATGCACAAAAATATTTAAAAGATGCTTGCTAACCTTGAACAAAGAATTAATGTTCACTTAATATTTTTTATGCAAAATATAGTATTTAAAATACATTTATTTTAAGTGTTAAATTGTTTGTATTCTGTATAGGTACCATTGCGTTTCATTAATGTCTAACAAATAACCCTAGGTATTTTTTTTTTAACAATATCCAAATAAAAAGTATATTACAAAATTAGCTGTTTCAGTACAGTTGGTATAAAAAGGATTTAATTAACTTCTGCTAACACTTGCCAATTGTTGAAAAAGACAGCTAAATAAATTAATTTTATTTACAATATTTTGTCTTACACTCGTTCGTCTTAGAAATTCATCATAACATTTCGTACACGATTTACTACGTAGTAAATTTTCTGATTCATTTCTTTAGACCAATGTTCGTATTTAATCCTGCAATTGCCTTGTCACAGTCAGGGCAACATTTCATAAAATTAACTTCTCTTTTACATTCTCAAATAAAATAGGTTAAAAAAACTGTATCCTTTAAATAAACCTTCATCTGTAATTAATTAACTAATAACCACTATTGCAATGACAATAAATGCAGCATGATTTATTTAAATTATATTTAAAATAATGAAATCCCAGCAAAATAATAAGTTTCATCTACGTCAATTTTCTTCCAAAAGAGCAATATAATACCCCCGTATCTTTATTTATGCAACATTTAATTTTCATCTGCTGAACATGCGGTGTGGAAAAACTGTAATTTGATGCCGCCATCGAGACAAACTAAGAATATTTTGCAAAACATTGCAATGTTTCGCGCTGAACTTAGTTATAGTCAGGCCGAGATGTCTTGGAAGTTGAGTTTTTTTTTGTACAACCAACCTACGTCATCATCCTTCCACATTAATATAAAATTTAAAAAAATATTGTGAATTTTGTGTGTCGAACTTTGCGTTTGGTCAACCGAGGGAATTTATCAAATATTAAAAAAAAAACTATGAAAATAATGTTTGACTTATTTTTGTGTGAGATAATTATCCAGATCTCATTAAGATATTTTATTTAATTTCTTAATTATGATTAGATGTTAGGATCAAAGTGCTATTAATAATTGTATGCTTTATTTATTTAATAAAATAGAAAATTCTTATTAAAGTGCTATGAAATCCCTAAAATATAGAAGGTCGGACAGTTGGACAGCAAAGTCATAATAAAACGTTGCGTTGTTACTCGCAAGTCGCACGCAACACGGCCTCTCGTCATGCCCCTCTAGCATGTAGAACAAAACACGATATGATACGATATGATATAGCGATTTATCGCATATTTTTTGTCAAAATCTGAACTTTTATCAAAAAAGCGAGCATAACCGTGACGTCGCCGGCATGGACATCCTTACTGTTTCAATAAAAGTTCAAGATGGCGGCTATGTTATCATATTTTTTAAGTAAATAGGCGATAAATCGCTATATCATATCGTATCATATCATGTTTTGTTGATCGTGCTAGAGGGGCAGGTCTTGCTGAAGATCAGCGTTTGTCTATAGCAGAAAAGATAATATGATGATGAGTAGAATCTTTTTGACACATCATGATGTAAGTATTACATATTTTTTATTAAATAGTTTATAAGCTCATTGTAAGTGAACTATGTTCTTTTATGAGTCAATAAATTCTTTCTAAACCAAGTATGTGTATTGTACCTAGGTAATTTGTGTAAATTGAATATTTTCTTATTCATCCTTATTCTCAATAGAGTTTCCGTTTGTTTCCAAATCATTCAAAAAACTGTAAGCAACATTAATTGCAAAAAATAACAACACTAAAATGGTTTAATAATTCACTTCATTTTTAAATTTTAAGGCAAATTATTATTTTAAAGATTTCAACAATCTAGTGTCACGATTTCCCGGCCCAACTACAACTGTATCGCAGATGGCACATCGTAGGGTAGTGACGCGCCATAAACCCGCTAAATCGCTTGTCGACAGCCATTTGCGTAAACACGACTGCGCGGGCGCCGGTAACTATCGATAAAGACCAACACTGGAAGTTATTGGATGGGAATTTCTCTGTTTGTTTTCATGTGAGAAAACATTTATTTTAGTAGCAAATAGAAAACTTGGTAGTACCAACAATATAAGGTAGCGTGTTGGCTCAGTTGAATTGAGATATATTTAGCTGTATTAAAACTGTTCTTAATTCTTAACAATGGATTGCGCAATTTAAAAACATTTAAAAATAACTTGATTCTTAACTATCTCACAAAGTTAAGGACCAAAAGATTAACAACTACGAAACTGTGTCACTATCTACAAAAATAAAAAACTATCAAGCGTTAATACTAATTGGCTTGTAAATGCATTCCCTGTCGCGCACACATTTTACGTATACGAGCATTGACTTATATATTACTTCGTAAGGACACGGCGGAGCACACGTCTGGGTGTTGGACCTAAAGAGACCCGAAAATGACCCGACCGAGGCCGATGTGACGTAGTCAGTGGTCGGCGGTCATCGGAATCAGACATTTGTATGAAAAAATAAAAATGCCTAGATGTTCACTGAAAGGTTGCTTAAATTACGACAGAAATGTCATTAAAACAAATTCTAATATTACTTCTCACCAATGGCTTATTGGTGAGAAGTAATATTAGAATTTGTTTTAATGACATTTCTGCATATTTGATAAACACTAAACTTATTCACATTACTTTAACAATTTTCTAACTTTTTTGTTAATTTTACGAAGCAACGCCATATTTACCGTGCAAAACTGATACAACTTTTTAGCGGCGTGCATTAGTTGTATGGTTATAGTATAGCCATAATAGTGCTCACAGTGCACTAAGTGCAGTCCAGTACATGCGATGTAATATAAATATTTTATTTTATGATGATTTATTGAATACTTATTTTAAGTTTACGTGATAAAGCACTATGAGTCAAAAATTGAATACATGTCAAAAATAACAAAAGGCAAAAGTAAAAAAAAATGTTTTATACGAAGGACAGTGAAATGTAATAAATTAAAAATATAAATTATCTGATATAGTTTTTTTTTTGAAAAGTTTTAAGGTATGATTCCGTATATAAAAATAAATTGTATCCGCAAACACCCAATTATCTAGCCCCAAACTAAGCAAATCTTGTGCTATTGCGACTAGATACAGATAATAAACATACTTAAATACATTTATAGGTAAACTACTTAAATACATTTATAAACATCCGTGACTTAGGTGCAAATGCTCGTGCTCATCACACTAACATTTGCCCCTCGCGGGATTCGAACCCGCAACCGAGAAGGCATTGTAGTCCGGAGCGCGAAGTACTACACCAGACGGTTGTCGATGTAATCTCATATAAACTCATAGAGAAAATATGGGGACCACCACTACCGCGTGCTGCTGAATTCGAAATCATTCCTTTTGTTTTATTTCGAGAGATAGAGAGAGAAAATGTTTTTTTTTATAGTTTCAATTATATGTTTAGTCATCATTACAACTTATTAGGAAAGTATAGTTGCGCGCACTGCACAAGTTTTGCATGAGTTGCGCTAAAGAGACGCACCAATCGGTTGCAGTAACGGATCGCGTGCCGCGCGCGTGTAGCTCGCGCGCGACCTGCGCATTCGTGGCGCGTTCGCCAGATCTGGACCTATCCTTACAGAGTCAGTAAGTTTATTTATGCCTTAAAGCAGGTTAGATCTGTAACAAAAACTGCGATTGCTACCTATCATGCATTGTAGGTTCTAAATTACGCTACAGTTTACTGATGTGGGGCAATAGCACTAATATAAATAGAGCTTTTACTGCCCAAAAAAGATGCATAAGAGCAATATGCGGTGTCCCTCCACGAACATAATGTCGTCCTCTATTTGCACAGTTGCAATTACTAACATTGACGACCCTGGTATATATTTGAAACAAGTGTATTTGTAATGCAAATTATGCATATTTTTAATAGGGCATTTAACATTTATCCACAGAACACAAGAAATCAAAATATCCTGGTACTACTAAAAACTCCAATAACAATGCAGTATAAAAAAAGCTGCATGACAATGAGTATAAAAAAATCTTCAATAATATACCCACTAATGAATTCAAAACATTGAATAATAATCAATTTAAAACAAAACTGAATAAGTGGCTAATCTCACACACCATAAAGGAGAAAATTTCAACATAATTATAATATGACTGACATCTATGTACCTAATTTAATTTAATGCAATTTTAAACTCAATTTTATATTTAATTTTAGTTCAATTTTATATTTGATTTGCATGCCTCGTGTTGGCTAAACATACTTGCTACGTTCATTTTAAAACATCTATGATTACCGTATTTAAGTAAATAAAGATTATTTTATTTTACTTTTATTTTAAATTCAATAAAAACTTTTTTCTTAGTTCCTCTTTCGTTAAAAGCCGCTCTTACAAGGTTACATCGCGACGCCGCTATGGGTAATTTTGTGGTTACTCTATGCTATTTGACAGTTGACATCAAAGTTTAACAGATGGGGTTAGTGAGTCATGTATGGAGGAAATGCAAGGCGATATTTTGTTCTGTCAGCCGTATCTTTACTTTTTACATCAATGTATACGAGAATAATTACATCATCTGCTATTTTAACTTATGAATTTCTTTTTTCCAATTTAGGTGTTGGCTCTTGTAGTAAAACTTGATTGGAATTCTACAAAAAAGATAGACTAGGTTTAAACACTGTCTAAAGATTAGTCCACCAATTGAGAATGTTTGTTAATAATATTATGTCTTGAATGTCTGATGTGCCAACATTTCAAATTGGTTGGCTATTCTTTAGACATGGTTTAAACCTAGTTTATCTTTTTTGTAGTAAGATCAGGTATGTTTAGGCTGTAGAATCACTCCTTTTAGTGAAGCTAATTAATACTTAAGACTTTATGTACTATGTTTTGTAAAATTAAAGATTATTTTTTCTATTTTTCTAAGCTATCTCGTCTACAACTGAACTACACATTCAAGTTGAACATCAAAGTTCAGTCACATTACAAGTTTTATCTCTCGAGTTTGCCTCGCCAGTACATAATATAATGCTGTGTCCAACGTCCGATACAGCAGATGGCGGGAATCGACACTTGCCAACTTTGTTTTGAATGGTTAAAGTTGAGTGTCAAAATAAAAGAAGATCGCAGTTGGGCGCATATTGAAACAGTACAGAGTACAGACTGTCTAGAATTTTACCGTAAGGCTGAACATCCACTAAAACTGTGCGAGGAAAATGTATGTTGCAAATTATGTGTAGCGAGGATGTGAAACAGTGTGACCCTTTTCACCAGAGCTGTGGGAGGAATGTGTTAATGGGTACCAATGAGCGGTGCGAGGATAAGTAGCAGACTCTTTTCAAACACCATCTATTGACTTACTAGTAGGCGCATATATTCAAATCCTCGCACACATTCCTAGCAACACATTTCTCGTAACACAATTCGCATATTCGCTTGTTTTGTATGAATAAAAATCTCGCTCTGCTAAGCATGGGCTTACTGGGATGGTTATGGAACCACCAGAGCTACGCAGAGCTAAGCTAGCTAAATGAAGTGATTCTATTGGTGCTTACAAAACAAATAATTCCTTTTCTCATTTTAGTATTTTTTTTTTAAATACTTAACATAAGACGTATTTATTGTCATGGAATTCCATTGTGTTACGATTTACCAGATAACCAGACATTAATATTACCTGGGGCTTCCCCCAGCATACTCCAACTGGAGTTAAATATCGTTTTTTAAATCGACCGCGAATAATTGAACCTGAGACCTATGCATTCAAAGCAAATCACTACTAGCTACTGCCAATCGTGTCACCAGTATTATTATACTACTACTGAGACTAGAATTTATTCATAAAATAAAATAACCTGTCCCACAAAACTTCCGTATACTTACGTCTTTTATACATTAAAAGTGTCGTAACGTATTTTATTTCTAGCATTTCCAACATGGCAGTGCCGGAGCGATATCGCGAGAAATATTACACCTTATTCGTTTCGCTTTAATTAAACTTTCGATAGCTCCGCGTCCGAATGGTTACGGATAAGTAAGTAACCGTTAGAGGAAATATTTATAAGTGGGAATAGAAACATGTAATCATTTTAAAGTAGTTTTGGGGAAAGTGAAAATGTTCATCATGAATAATTTCACCCATAGGACGTCTACTAATGAACATGCTTCTTCCAATAATTTCCTCCAATGAAGCAGCCTGCATCCAGCGGCTTCCTGCAACTTTTACCAGGTTCCTTGTCCACCGTTTGTATGGACTCCGTTCTTGAATCGCTTTGTCCTATCGGCAGTCAGTTCTACGTGCTGTATGCCTCATCTGTGTTATGTCAGTAACTTTTGTTCCTTTACGGACCTCTTCAATTCTGATTCGATCACGCAAAGGTTTCGAACATATTCCCACAGCACGATATGCAACCATGGGGTCCATAGTAGAAGGCCACATAGAAGATTTATAGGGCATCACTTGTAATACACACTGGTTGTAGGTTTTCGTCATTAGGTACTGGAATGAGGTATTTTAAATAAGAAGGCATTGTGTAGTATACCGAAAGCTGCCAGCCGAGTTATATTCGATGATTAAAAATGGACCTGCCCAGCTGGATCATTTGCCCTAGGTAGGCCGTGTGGTGCTGGCACGTTAAAAGAATTACACCACCCCTTCTCTTCCTAAGGGTGTCGTAAGAGGCGACTACAGGAAAACCGCCACAAGAAGACGGGCAGCAGCGTCTCCTCACCACCATTGGCCACACTGCGATCGCCAACCCGCCTGCCAAGCGTGGCGATTATGGCAAAATCCTCCTTTTGGAGAGGCCTGTGTCCAGCAGTGGACTGATATAGGCTGGTGATGATGATGATGATGAGGCTATTGTAAACAATTACGAGGATAGTGCTCCCCCCTGATTCTGGGTAGGGCTCGATATGACCTTCGTTTTAACCATGTGGGATAAATGTTGGGAAACTCGACTAGGACTTTCGAGCATTGTGTTGCGGTCTCCGTGAAATTCAACCTTCACCACAGTATCGAAAATGAAGTCGAATCGTTTAAATTACAGGGCCTAAGAATAATTTGGCTTCAGATGATACTATTAATTGTTTTTTTCTTTTTCAGACATAGATAATAGATAAAAAACAGACAACACCTATTGTGAAAGTCGCGAAGTAAGGAATTCTTGTTCTATGATTATGTATCTTAATAGCATGCTCAGACGCGACCCAATTTATAAAAGATCTTATTCATAACTAACCCAAATCAATAAATGCGTTTTACGATGATAAATAATTTGGCATTCTATTGACATTAAATTTTTTAATAATTTATTTGTAGCTAATTGTTTGCTGCCAGCAGCCTACCACAAGGCGTCCGAGCTGAAAGCAGTCAGCGTGGAAATTGGAGCAGCTTTCAATAACTGAACTGATCAATTACAGCTCTCAAATATTGGACACGGCCAGTAAAATAGATATAACGTTAACAATCTGCGAGATATGGAACACAAAAAAATGTTTTCTCATGTCAGAACGAAACAATTGAATCGTATCGATTGCTCTTTTTAACTTGCTGGGAGTATTGGCATTGATAACGTAATAACATTTTCTCAACCGTCCACTATTTTACACAGTATTCTCTTTCTGTAGAGTAAGCAATGTAAGCATGCACGCATCGATGAATTTAGTGTCATGTTAGTACCGTAGACAAAACGATAGTTTGTCGTCTAGACTCGATAAAATGTAATGACAACTTTTTATCGTGACGCTGGCAAAGAATGTAAAATATGAATACTTTTATTAGCACCTGTCAGGCCAAAGTCAAGAGACACAATAAAAAAAATATTGTTACGCAGCCATCGGTGGGTAATTGAAGCTTGATAGGTTAATAAATAATAGATGAGATGTTACTAACTGATTAATTTGACCATTGTCAAATTAGTTTCGGCAAGACCAACGTTTTGTCTACATCTTAGGGCTCATGCAGCGTGCTGGCGATGTCGCCGAATCGATTGATCGTGTATAACTAAACGGCTTAGTGCAGCTTGCCCTCGGCTGAAGTGGTCTTCAGCAGCGGGCAAGCTGCACTAAGCTAGCACACCCACCCGCAAGGTGGACAGATGACCTGGTAAAGGTTGCAGGAAGCCGCTGGATGCAGGCTGCTTCTAACCGGCCAATGTGGAAGTCACTTAGGGAGAACTATGATCAGCAATGGACGTCCTTGTAACTGACATGATAATGATGTTGATGAATTAAAATCATCTTCAGCTTGATATTCAACATACATACATATACATCTGTAATCACATACATATTTAAAAACGTCCAAGTGCGACTCGGACTCGCGCACGAAGGGTCCGCACCATTATCTATATAAACGAGCAAAAAAAAACACGTTTGTCGTATGGGAGCCCAATTAAATATTTATTTTATTCTGATTTTTAGTATTTGTTGTTATAGCGACAACAGAAATACATTATTTGTGAAAATTTTAACTGTCTAGCTACCACGGTTCATGAGATACAGCCTGGTGTCAGACAGACAGACAGCGGAGCCTCAGTAATTGGGTCCCGTTTTACCCTTTGGGTACGGAACCCTAAAAATGAATCTGAACAGTAACAGTGTTATTCCCTCAAACCACCTAAAATAGTATACAAAAACACATAGAGCGGACACCGTTTTATGCTCTAAAAACGGTGTTCGCCCTGAATTCTTTTTAAAACATGAAACCGATATTCGATCGCAAAAAAAAGCAACAAACTCCCACTGTGTATTATTTTAAAAGGGGTCCCTTGTACCCCCGGGAACAATTTGCATCAGGCCCCAGCGTTTAACCCTTTCTCGTCGGGGTTTACATTGAAATTATTTTTTCTACCAGGTTGTTTGCACACCTCTTTACTAAAGACGTTAATGGCCTCTCGGGGTTAAAAGAAAAAGCTGGAACAATCAGCGTTGGGTTCAGGTGTGCAGGAGAAATTAATAAAAGTTGGGAGGGATAGACTTTCTTCATACAGTAAAGTGTAAGATTACTGAATTGAATACCTACATCAAAAAGATGATGTCGCACTTTAAAAACATTACGTACCAGGCATTCAGGCAAAAATTCTCTTTGCATTCCAAAAATAGCCCCGTTTAATTTTGATGATATTTTTTTAGAAGATTTCTAAGTTATTTTTAAACCTCATCTGTCTTATTCAGAGTTCATGCTATTCCGGGACTAAGGTTAAACCACTGGTTTAACGTACAAAAATCAGTGGTTTATTTTTAGTCTGGACTAGTAAATGCAATCTGAATAAGATAGCATCAGTTCACTGATACTTTAGCTCTCAGAATGAAACCATTTTGATTGATAATAACTTATTGGCTTTTTTTATAAGACCGAATTACAATAAAATGTATAATGTTTTGTTTTGCACCAGCTGTTAAATAGTGTTACTACTTACGTAACTACTTATAAAAAAGTCTGGCATCTACACGACTTTTCTGCAGGGCTAGCACGCGCAACACGATAAAATTTTGTCGTGGCAATTTATCGACTTTTGACGTTCGACGAACAAAGAAAAAACCAAAATAGCATGCAATGCCGTGTTATAACGTAAAAATAAGTAGCTACGAAGAACGGGAGAGCCTAAAAATATTAATAAAAAGGATTCGACACGTCTGTAATTAGGGAAAACGACAAATATCGTCGAAGACAAAATTCGACGACGATAAAATAACCGATGCGCGCATGCTAGCCCTGCTGACCATATTTAATGACATTCATCACAATGCCTTTGCTTAGATAGAATGGCACATGGCGCAAAACATAGTTTAATGCTATGATGATTAGGAAACGTATAAAAAGTACTTTTTTATCACTTTCGAAATCAGAGACCTATTTATTTAGGTAATTACTTTAATAGGTAGGTAGACCTATAATATTAGCAGAATGTACCTTTCTAAAATACTTATCACGTAATGCTTTAATTGGATGACCTAAATTTTATATATTTGAGACATACAATAGAATAGAAAATTATTTATTTGACACAAGACACAACACAGAATGAAAAAGAAAAAATAACACAACAAGAATAGAAAATTTGTCAAAAAGACCCCTGCTCAGTATTTAATTTTGTCATATGAATCAGAAATTACGTATATTCAATTTTTTTCAAATTCAAATTCATTTATTGCTTAAATAGTGGTACATCAAGATGACACAGATAATTAGTTCGCACAATTCACCATAAAATGGCATGCAATATTTGGTACAATGGTAAAGACACATAAAAGATTAAATTAAATTATATGAAATAAAATAAATTCATTCAATTTTTCAAATATCAATCAATAGTCATGTCAGTTACAATTTAAATAATAGTTATTTTTTCTTAAAATTAAATAAAGTCACTGCAAATATCAAAATATAAATAATGTTTATAATTACTTATTACATTCATTACTACAAACAATATCTAAACTTTACTAAAAACAGTACTCATGTGGGCTCAAACTTTTACGACCGGAATTTAAAAGATTGAAAATATTCATTTAAAGAATAGAAACTATTTTGTACTAACCATATTTTTAGATTTTACTTAAATAATTTTAGCGTCAATGATTTAAGATTTTTATCTAACCTGTTAAATTTTTTTATGGCCATACAATATGTATTTTTACTGTATAGAGCTGTACTTTTAACAGGGAAATTTAGTCAATATAGTCTAGCTTTTGAACAAATGTATATTATAGCGGCGCGATATTTTTTATATTTTGTGTATTTATTTAGTATTAGCTAAATAAATATAAAGGGAGAAGGAGAGGGAAAATACATGAAGGGTAAAATCAAAACGCCTGCTTATGAAAGCAGTTACAATTCACAAGTCAGATAGACTTAATTTAATAGATTTTTTTGGGACCACCCACAATTCCCAAGACCGCAAACTTCAGCGCTAGTTTCCAAAAACACACGTTCCGAAACAATTAAATTGCGCAGCCAATTGACATGGGCTGCGAAAAAGGCAAAAAAGACGAAGACAGAAGGTACACTCGCCGACGTAATCCTGTTTGTTCTTCGACGGGGACGTGAGAGCCTCGCGGCGTTTCAATGTCGTCAAAGAGTGGATATTGTCTATTGTAGAGAATATTAAGTAAAGCTAGTTTTATACCTATGCGCATTATTATGGTTGTGTTTTTATTAGGTCTAACCTATATTTAAAAAAAAACCTGACATAATAATTCGTACGTGGACTTTTTAAAATATTTGTATCTTTTTATTACACCTCCATAGTTTTTAGTAAAAAAAATTAATATCATTGTTTAAAACATTTAAATGGATTAGACTCGTCAAAGCGAATCTAAAACGCCTAAACAAGAAGATTTAGCGAGTAGTAGTTGAAGAGTTTCACTATTTACATTCTGGCTTCATCTTTATATCAGCACGCTTGTTTCAAATTATTGTATTTTATTCGAATGTCAAAATACTTACACAGTTTTAAATCAAAACTTCAGTTACGTTGGTTAAAAACTACTTTCAGGATTTGTTTAAATATATACTCGTAGTAAATTACAAGCGGAGTGTGTTAACATATTCTTTAAAATATTGTCACCATAATGTTCTTCGGGAGCTCTTACACCGCAGAACTGCACCGAACGTAACTCTTCTAGCACATTAATCTTTGGCGAGTCTCCAGTCCGTTTTCATTTGGTATTCAGGCCCATTACTCTAATCCGTCGGCGGTCGCGGTCGCAATAAGCATCACAATCGTGCTTTGTCTTTTGTCGTGACGAACAGGTTGGTTTCACTCGCTTACAGCGCTTTAGCAGTTAGTGCAGCTTTTTTACAGCTTCTGTAAGATCACTCTCGACACGTAAAAAACTAGACTTTTGAACTAAGTTGAGTTTTATAAAGCTTTTAACTGCGACCTTGCGCTACGATAGATGGCGCTTTTTGCAGCGTTAGACACACATTCGATGGACCAAAGGTTCGTAACTGGTATATCTAATTCCTTATTATGCATAATGTTACATTAAGGCAGAATAAGGCTTAGGGATGATTTATATTAGACTAGGCCGTGTCCGGGCCGGGGCGGGGCCGGAGCGGAGCCCGTCTAACGAGCGTCATCCGGCCCAGGAGGCCTAGCACGAAAATGTATCTTTCGTTCGGACGTATAAACATAACAAATTAAAATAACCAGTCTCATGGGTCAATCCTTTCATAAAATATGACCAACTCTATCTAGCCGTGTAAAAAAACCCAACCGTTTTCAATTGTTCATAAATTATCAAACCTTTGATACAAGTGAATGGATATTTTAATTTGATCGGATAATACGACCGAACGAACGATACACTTTCGTATTGGGTCTCCAGGACTGGACACGGATCATGCACGGTGTAATATAAACTGTTTCATACAAAATGGATGTAACGTTTCAAATCCGTGCCCCGTCCGGGCCCCGGCCTCGACCCGGTCCGTACACGGCCCGGTCTAATATAAATCATCCCCTAAGCTATAGGCACGGATCAATAATAGACCCTGTCGGACATTTTTAAAAAATAAAAGCGTATTTAAACCTGATTTTACATGCAAACCATTTACGCTGGTTCGTGAGTATTGTGCGAAAGGCTATGTCATTTTTGGCGTGATAAAAAGGGTGAATTTCTTCAACAATAGGTAAATATAAGCTAATTTTAGCTAATCTTTTGCACTAAAGACAAAAAATCGGTTGGTCAGGTAATGTGTCTAAGAAAAAACGCAGCACAAGTCAGCACTACCTCGAATTATCCTTAAAATAGCCCGGTCATAGTTAAAAATAGTCCACACTTTTGTGTGTTTGTAAAAGAACAAAACAAAATCAAAGCAGACAAAGAACCTTTGTAGACTTAGTTATAGAATGGGCATACTACAAAAATATACTATAGGGCATACTAACACCTACTATTTTGAACGCACTACTGTTATTTTTACTTCATACTCGTAGATAAAAATGAAATTTTCTCTAAAATTAATGGTTTTTTTTTCAATTTTATGGATACAAATGCGATATCGCTTTTTGTGAGAAACTACACCTGCACAAATATTGTAAGGGTTGGAGCAACCTTGATTTAGAATCAATTTAAAGTTGAAAAAAATTCGGTTCAGAAGTTTACCTAGGCACTACGGTGAAACATACAAAAATACATACATACATAGAATGCCAAAATCATAACTCTTCCTTTTGGTTCGCAGTAGTCGGGTAAAAATAGTGTTTAGGATTAACAAACATGTTGATTTTAAAGTAAAATAGTAATTCATATTATTATATGCGTTGTAGGTAATTTTTTGGTACCTATATTGATCGACAATTGCAGTTATGTGATCTTTGAAAATAAATTTCGAAAGATTTAAAAAGTTTTTGTAAGTAAGTACATTATACGAGCTACTTACATTTTTTTGCTAACAATGTAATTCAATTTACCTCACTTTCATTTTAAAAACATAGGTATACATTTACTTTGCTGCAGGGTATAGTGTTAGATATATAGTACAATAAAGTACCACAAACTCTTGTTGACTTACCTGTTTATGAGATCAAAAACCACATTAAAAAAATCCTTATGGAAAAAGGATACTACAAAGTTGAAGATTACTTGAACGACAAGAGTGCATGGACTTAATAGCCTGCCTAGCTCGCACTTACACTATCTTGTAATTGTATTTCCTGTAATTAAATCAGGCTGACAAAGGTGACTGAGTTTCTTGCGCCGTTTCCTCCCATCACTAGCCGATATGTTGTCCCGAAGCGGTGGTAGGGCTAAGTTATATGTTGGGACATGTATAAGTGCCCGGAAGAGGGCCTATATACAGAATAAAGAATTTCATTTCATTTCATAAAAATCAAATCATAGGCGGCGTTTTACACTGTCTGATGCTTAGTCTAATTTTAATTCCCTACTTTAAAACAATCACCATTGCTGTAGTGTATAGGCCACGTATTTAACTTATTTTTATAATCACCACGATCATTTTAAGTTAAATATAGTCTTGCATCTTAAAACAATGGCAAATGAGACGGCCCTCAACAGAACTAGGGTCATCAACACTCGTAGAACTGTCTCAAAAGGTTCTTACGAAAGGAGCTGTTACGTGGCGTCGGCAAACACTAGGAGGGCCGCGAGCGAGCCCAAGATGGCACAAAGGGTGATACTTACACCGTCATTTGATTTTAAAACTAGAAATACTTAAAACTCAATGAAACGGGAATTAACGCGATCATAATTTAGGTACAAAATGTTACCTCTTTTGCCTGACGTTTCGATCGGGTTACACCGACCGTGGTCACAGGCTGACTGGAACAGCGATGTCTTCACTCCGTATGAGAGGCAGATTCTTCATCTAACCTCATAATATTATTTTCACGCCAAGTACCGTCACACACTACACTCACTGTGTCCCTATTCTGCACCCTAACCGCCGCGTCCGTATTCAGGTGAGAACTCGATCGCGAAACAAAACGAGATTGTTTATTTTTAATCACTGGATTCCATGTCGCGGATAATTTGAAACCGTCTTCCCGATTGAAATTTTTATACTTTTTGATTTCAATAGCTTCACGCACAACTCTTGAATAAAAGTGGCGATCCGTGGAAAGAACTTGCGTTTGATGAAATTCAATCCAGTGATTAGTGACCGATTCAAGAAGGTGTTCGGCAATCGCTGATTTTGCAGTTTGGCGGTTTTTCACAGCAGCTATATGCTCTTGAAGCCTTTCAGCGATGGTTCGTTTCGTTTGTAAAAAGTAATTACTAGAAATACTGCTATATCTGTCGCAGATCCGTTGAATAATTGGAGTAAACGGGTTTCCGAGTGGAAACTACGTCTGGCTAACTTAGGCCGTTTTCTGATTTATCGGCGCAGCAGCGGCGCGACATCAGCATGTTCGGTATACGCGGTACAGAAAGCTTACCGAGCGCCTATATTTGGAGTGTTCCCGATTGGCTCGGTATTCGCAGACTCCCTACTTTCTGTACCGCGTATACCGAGCATGCTGATGTCGCGCCGCTGCTGCGCCGACAAATCAGAAAACGGCATTAGTGTAGGGCATGCCTTAGTTTAATACACAGACGATCTTATGTAAATGGCCGGCTATGGCTGTTTTAAAAAAGCGGGAAATCGTCTCTTCAACGCTTTGAATCGCTGACATCCAGCAGTGAACTGCAATACGATTATAATGATGGACTTTAATATAGAAAACTTACATCCTTGCACTGCTTTAGTAAGCTATGATGATTTACATTGTTGTATGCTTCATCACACAATAAAGTTAATTCCCTACTTTGAGACCAGGGCCATAACCATGAACACTTAAAACAATCTCAAAGTTGTCAAATCTGTCAATTTTGGTACGTAATTTCATACAGAATTTGACAGAAATGATAATGTTTGACAGATTTGTGATTGTTTTAACAGTTCATGGTTAGGGCCCAGGGCCATAACCATGAACTCTTAAAACAATCTCAAAGTTGTCAAATCTGTCAATTTCGGTACGTAATTTCATACAGAATTTGACAGAAATGATAATGTTTGACAGATTTGTGATTGTTTTAATAATTCATGGTTAGGGTCCTGGGGGGTCAACATGAACACATAAAACAATCTAAAATCTGTCAAATCTGTTAAATTACGTACGTAATGGCGTACGAAATTGACAGATTTGAGATTGTTTTAAGAGTTCATGGTTACCCCGCAGGACAATTCGCTCACAAAATTAGTGACACGTTGCTCAACGTTCAAACAACTCGAATATAAACTAGGTATCGAATTCTTATAGTTATGTAACCTTACGGTGTGACAGTCAGCTTCTATTAAAATCACGGCTTCCCGTGTTTTATTCTTCACGCGAATATTTTTTTTAAGGCTTAAGCTGTTACAGAGGTAATTGAATAAGCTTTAAGCAAAATCGGGGCGAGTTGATCCAAATGGTTATTAATACGTAAAACAGTGCAGTAATTTCTGTTCGTAAAAATACCCAAGTTTTTGTTTTGTAATATAAAGTAATTGTGACAGTTAGCTGAAAATGATTTTGTTCTTTTCGGTATGAAAATACGACATAGCAAATTGTTATAGCAGGGTCGTTCTTTAAGACACGTTTTTTAAGCGGCATCACCTAAAAACAATGGAAATCGAAAAGCCAGCTAGCCACTTTTTTTTTCGGGTATACTTCCACTCCTCTCTTAACTGGGTTATTGATTATTATTCAATTATCTTTATATTTAATATCATTAAAAAAATAAGACACTCCGATTCTTTGATTTTCGTGGAGTGTCCCAAACCCCGATCTGGTCACTTAGTAAATTATATATTTTAAACTAAACGGTACATGCTTACCAAAAAAAATATACTAAGTCATAAGAAGTTGACAATTCTATGAAAAATGAGATCGTAGTTCTAAAAGAAATACATTATCTAAAAAAAATTAAAATGTGACTGTCCCGGGGTAGTTACTGATTTGCGTGGATCATTATAAATTCACTTGCAAAACCCTAATTTCGCGACCTGATGTTGCGTCATCCTAATTCACGTTAAAACTAGTCGCGCTCCGACGGCCGGGTAGAGTACCAGTGTGACGACGCGTCGAGTGTCCGAAAAATTAAGGTAAGAACCTCGTTGCATGGGTATGGTTTCTCAAAAATTTGATTTGTGTGGTACAATTTTCTCCGGTGTCTGTAAATTTATTTATTGAATAAAATTTTGTAGCGATCAAATAATAGGTTTCGTAACCTATATTCATAATACAGTTTATTTGCTTAAAAGGTTTATGTATATTTTTAGGATAAAGGATTTATTTTGATTTTCGTGGTCGTGATTTGCGTGGTTTACGTGGCAGTTATAATAAAAATAGTGTCAGATAAGCTACCTATATTAATAAATAATAAAATTGTCATCATATCATCATCATATCAGCCTGTTGCAGTCCACTGCTGGACATAGGCCTCCCCCAAGGAGCGCTACAGCGCTCGATCTCCCGCCCTTTGCATCCAGTCGCTGCCAGCTGCCTTCTTCAGGTCATCGGTCCATCTAGCCGGGTGGCGTCCTACACTACGTTTGCCTAAGCGTGGTTACCATTCGAGAACCTTCCGGATCTTATCCCTTAATGAGATCCCCAACATAGACCTTTCCATAGCACGCTGAGTGACGTGTAGTCGGTGGGCCAAATTGACTGTCATGTTCCACGTTTCGGCTCCGTAGGTTAAAACTGGTAGGACGCATTGGTTAAACACCCGGCTTTTCAGGCACTGCGGCAGTGTCGACGTGAAGATGTGACGCAATTTCCCAAATGCTGCCCAGCCAAGCTGCACTCTTCTGGCGATTTCCCGCTCAAAGTTGTCTCTACCGAATCTGTAGTACTTGTCCAAGGTAGACGTACTCTTGGACAACCTCGAGCGTAGTGCCCTTGACGGAAATTGGGTCCGGGATGACATGTTCGTTGAACATTAACTTTGTCTTGTCCAAATTCATCCCAAGCCCCACACGTCTCGAGGCAGCATTAAGACTGTGCAGCATTTTTTGCAAATCCTGCAGCGATTCTGCCATAATAACTATGTCATCGGCAAAGCGAAGATGCGTAAGATATTCGCCATTTACATTGATGCCCAGTCCGTTTCAATTCAGCGTCTTGAACACATCCTCCAGTGCGTTGGTGAACAGTTTCAGAGATATAACATCTCCCTGTCTAACACCTCGGAGCAGCTGGATGGGTTTTGTTCGGTGGTTTTGTACTTGGACGGACATTGATGCCATACTGTACAGGCTTCGTAGCACCTTCACGTACCACCAATCGACTTGGCATCGCTGCAAGGATTCCAGAATAGCCCAGGTTTCGACCGAGTCGAAGGCTTTCTCATAGTCCACAAAGGCCAGGCACAGGGGCTGGTTATACTCTTCGGACTTCTATATGACCTGCCGCACCGTATGAATGTGGTCTATGGTACTGTAACCTTTGCGAAACCCAGCCTGTTCCGGTGGCTAGAAAGCGTCAAATCTTGCGGAAAGACGGTTTGTGATGACCCTCGAGAACAGCTTGTAAACGTGACTCAGGAGCGTGATTGGTCTATAGTTTTTCAGGAGACTTGTCTCCTTTCTTGAAAAACAATGCAACCACGCCCCCACTCCACGCTTCCGGAGTTGCCCCATTGGCTATGACGGAGTTGAAGAGCCTCTTAAGTTCGCCAAGCACAGGTTGGCCTGCAGCTTTTAAGAGCTCAGATGTGATTCCGTATTCGCCGGGAGCCTTGCCATTACTAAGCTGTCCGAGGGCCGCCTCAATCTTATCCTCCTCCACATCTGGGAGATCAAAAATGCCTAAAACATGAGAGGAAAAATTAGAAAGAAAGAAGGATAACTTCTTTCTTTCTAAGAAAGAAGAAGAAGAGAGAGGCTTAAAAATAATGAAGAGTTCAAGGTAAAAAACCGGGCGAGATATTATAAAAGGAAAGCCGAAGGAAAAATACTTAGTATTCATTACTTAAACCGCCGCGAACAAAAAGCTAGATGACATAGAAGTTCCAGGCCTGGCGAAAGACTACGAAGAACTGATGACTACAAAAACTACTAGAGCTGTGATCTCTTGTCTTAACGACGAAAACTCAAGTGTAATTATATAGGTTTGTCATTCATGTATTATTTATTTAAAGACATGTTTAAATAAATAATGCTCGATTGATTCTAATATAATTTTAAATAAAAGCTTAAAAAACAATTTCTGTATTAGTTACTTACCTATTCTTTCAACTGATAACATAATAACTTATTTTATATATAAAATAACATTTAATAACTTATCTAAGAAATTTAAATAAATAAAAAATCATTTTCGTGGAGTGTTTTGTGATTTACGTGGCCTCCAATTTTTTGACCTCGATTATCTCTGTAAGTATATCGCTCTATTATGTGCCTTTTCCATAAAAAACATTACTTTTACGTATATTTTAAGATACAGAGGTCGATTTATAAAATATATTAAATTTGAAAATTGCCACGCAAATCACCAAATAATGCCTTGCTCGAAGAAGCACCCAGCAAGAGTATTTTCTTGTTAACTATTTATTGAATGATTTGACTATGTCAATAAAATCTACAGAAAGAAAATACAAGCATAAACAGGGTTATTAAAAAAATTATGAGAAGTAGGGTTTTGATTCTGGTGCTTATTTGGATACACAAATTTAATGAAACACTTAATATGTACTGGTTCCGGTCTATTGAAAAAAAATGTCTTTGTGATTTCACTGGTGATTAAGAACGTGAAATTGAATTCCAGAATTAGCTGCAAATATTTTTTTTTAACAAGAATATAAAATATTTTTTAATGAAATACTTTCGAAATAGGTAAAACTGAGGAATACATGTTGCTAAAATAACGTACAATTTTAATAGAAAGTTCCGCAAAGAAGATTACCTACACGCTCAGACAATAAGAAGATAGAAAAATACTATCGGAAAAATAAATTAAGTCTCTCTACGATGAACGAGGTCTGAGTAAACTCATTCCGATCTTTGATAAGTTGATCTGAAACATGTAGGTAGTGTTATTCTTCTTCACTCTCGTGCAAAACGTAAATATATAAAATTGATTTTTTGGGGCAAATTTATAATAATGATTGGATATTAAAGTAATCTTTCGAATAAATAAAATACATATTTTGAATTTTTATGTGCTTAAATTCTCGACGTCTGTTGCAAATGTTGAAAAACGAAAAAAAAAAGTTATTTGATACTGGACGCTCATGCAAACCACAGGCCACAAAATAAAAGAAACGGTTAAGATATAAAAAAAAATCAATCGAAAACGTTCAACGAGCGCGCTGATAAAAAAAATATTTAGTAAATAACCATTATTTCCAGCCAGTACGACTATAACCCTTGAAAAAACAAAAGATGACATACATAACGATATTATTATTCATTATAAAATAAAAAAAAGATTGATAGAACATTGTGGTGGACTTACCGCATCTGCCGCAGAATGTTGACTTACCTGAAAATAAAGATAATATTGGTTTCAGAAACATATTTGTTTATTGTTGTAGAAATACACTCTGAGGCACAATTAACCGCCCACCCAAAAAAATAACATATACGCTCATACATTTCGTACTTCACCAATTTGTCTCAAACTTAAGAAATACGTAATCAAATTTTATGGGATTTTGGCCATTCGATAGCCAAGAAGTCAGGTATTTTGACAGTATTTAATTAATTTCTCCAATACGATAGCTTTACCCCAGGCAATCATTTGAAATATTGTAACACAATTTGCAGCAGTTTTAGTATGAAAACGGGGTACCAACATTGTGTTACAATATTAACTATGAACGATTGTAAAAACCGGAAATTTAGTTTTTACCTAAAACTTATTGAATGTTATATTAAAGTATACAGGCCAAACATCTAGCTTGATTGTCAATATAGTTTTGTGATTTATGCAGGATTACATTTTTAACAATAAAGTTGGGCCTCATAAAACTTTAAAAAAAAAATCCATCCCAAAAACGGATGTTGCTTTTACCAACGTTGACAAACGCCGGCTCGCAACCTCCGGACATCGCCCTTATTTTTTACATATAAAATACATGGGCCCGGAAGCCATTGGACACTTTCCATCTAGACTAATATTGCCAACATAAATCGCTGGCCAGTATGTTGAGTAGGTATTTACGGTGACGATACGTGGACGATGCGTCCGGAAAGTATCCGGTTATTTTCTTTTGAGGAATTGCCTATTAAAATAAAACTATTAAATATTTGTAAAATTTCCTTAGATTCCCTTGTATGTAACTAAATGAAAATAAAAATAAAAGTTTAAAAAAACAAAGAATCGACTTCAAAAATAAACCAAAATAAAAAAAGCGAAAAATGGAGAGTTAAGATTTATTCATTAATCACACCGACTCCAAAAATAACTGATGTTGTATGTTTTAGTTTAGAAAATATGTATTTTTCGCTTTTTTTATTTTAGTTTATTTTTGAAGTTACTCTTTGTTTTTTAAACCTTTTTTTTTATTTCATCATTTTTACTAGTGTTAGGACTTTAACAATACTTTATCGTCCAGAAGTGTCGTAACCATGGGATAAGGTCTTGCGTTCAATGCCTAAGTCAATTTAAAGAACGAACAAATATTTTTTTCTCGTTTCTGGGTGTAATGGTTTACGCCCCTAGTAAATAAAATTACTGTCTATTACCTCGTCAGCGCCACGTCTGCCCAATACACTACGAACTAAGTTCTGTCGATAAATCGCAGTATTATCTATTGACTCCTAGCCGTTAAAGAGTTCTGTCGCCTCCATCATCAGCTTAGCAGTATGATATACTTCTCTGAAAACCGCATCGAAATCGGTTGAGACAAACGCGAGAAAATCGCGGACAAACATACATACAAACATACGGGTCAAACTGAGAACCTCCTTTTTTGAAGTCGGTTAAAAACGAGTGAATTGTGTATAGTGCTCCATTACAATAAAGTTAAATAAACAATAACCCAACTACGTAAACAAGTTTAAAAAGTACGACTAATTTTAAAGATATATTTTGAATTAAACAGTATGATATATAATATTTACTTATTTGTAAGGTGCTCGCTAAGACCAAACACGTAATGATTAAATGTTAAAAAATATAAGGTTAAAATCTAAAGTTTAAATTCCATCATATAAAATTTTGATAAAATTATACAAATAATTACAAATATATTAACACCCCATTCATTACAATCGGTTCAGTAGTTAAGGTGTTACGGTCTATCATACATACGTAGTTAATTAAACTGCCAAAATCATTACCACTCCTTTTGCCTTGGCCGTAGTCGGGTAAAAAATAAACAGCATGCTATATGAGGTTCTTATAAAAATCTTGAAAGCATCTTTAAACCTACTTTTACCATAGATATAGAGTAGCGAATGCTAAGTCTATGACTTTTACAGACGAATCAGTTTAAAAGTTGATATATTATGACATTTGGATGCTTTGTTACCAATCTTAATGATCTGATGATGGAGCCAGGAGGTGGATGGTGATACTTTTCAATGGCCAATTAAAAAAAGTTAGTTTTATAGTTTATAAATCGGCCATCTCACAAAAAATTGTGATCACAGCTATCATCCGTTGATAGCAATACAAGTACTACAGAAGTAAACGAGATGGCGCTATTTGGGACAGTCAGCATGAGAGCGAACCTTTAATTAAATCTTTGGTTTTGGACATTAGTACGTTCTACCTCAATGGTTTTGGACCGTGTCATAAGTGCATAAGGCAAATTATGGTGTGACATTTTTAGGGTTTCGTACCCAAAGGGTAAAACAGGACTCTATTACTAAGGCTCCGCTGTCCGTCTTTCACCAGGCTGTATCTCATGAACCGTAATAGCAAGAGACTTTAACTTTTCACAGATGATTTATTTCTGTTGCCGCTATATCAACTAATACTAAAAAACAGGATACAATAAATATTTAAGATGGATCCCATACAACAAACGTCATTTTATTACCGTTTTTATAGAAAATGGTACGGAACCCTTCGTGTGCGAGTCCGACTCGCACTTGGCCGGTTTTTGTCAATGACCGTGAAAGGGTTTTAAAGTTGGCCTCATTTGACAGATCTACCTTGAATGCAATTCAAAGCGTTTTTAGAAATTAATTTTGAGCACGGAACCCTAAAACGGTAAAGGTCGGATACTTTCCAGATGATTCTATTTTCGTTATTTTTATTCGAACAAGTATCACACTGTGACGAGGTGGGCATACATCACGCGTCCGACCAATTTCTTGACCGACAAATTTATAACGGTCCCAACGGCTGATTTATTTGAAAGACACCATCCCATGGCGGCCTAAGTGAATGCAAGTGACGTATCTATCACTCATGGGGCTTTTAGGGTGAAATGTTTTGTTGGGTCCAGTTAGGTCCAAGAAGCTTGCTTGGTTGGGTCACTACTTAACCAGACATAATCGTGAAGGTTATAACTCACATTTAAAAACCGAAAACATATAAAAACGTCATGAGTGTTACATTTTGCTGATGCGATTTTGTTTTTTCTTGACTTACATACCCACAGAATTCATACCGAGAGATGTTTTATTATTATACAAGTAAATCGATTGATTTAAATGTATGTACATTATCTTGGTGCACACTTTTAATTTTGAATTATGAAGAATAAGAAACTAGAACGTAATGGGACTATGTTAATTTTTAGATATTGTCAAAGACAATAGCACAAATATAAGTACTTTTGAAAAAAATGATAAAATAACTGTTTTATTATAGCTTAGCTATGTCTAAAATGTTAGGGTCAGTTATAATACTAAGATTTACAATATCTAGAATCATCGTCCAGAGTATTTTGACTAGAGACTATTTTATTGAGAAAACCTGTCCATGTGTAAATCGAACCCACGTCTCTGCGGAATCCTGGCACTGCTCGTCCAACTGGCTATCGAGAATATTAGCATTAGACGAGTTTCACCTTACTTGACTGACGAATATTTTTATCTCATCACTCTTTTAACACTTTAATGGATAGACCACTCCTGTCGACGTTTTACCAATAAAAATGACTATATTTAGTCCAGGCTGTTGTGACGCAGAAAGCGTTAAGACTTTTTATATTTTTCAAGTGTTATACCTCAGTTATGAACTCAATTTTCATAACATTGCCAATTCAATTAAAAAATGGAGCAAAAGTGCAGTTATAGGTATTACAAATAAATCTAAAACCAAGATTTACCCAGAATTAAAACCAAACATAACCCTTCCAGTACCTCACATCAGTCACTTGTCGATACACGATCAAGATGGCCGCGCAAACAAATCGCCGCCCGCCCAAACAAATGTATGGGACAAAAATTTCACTTAAGAAACAATCGAACTAGGGTCTGATAAACTCGGATACGTGAGCAGGGTATTACTGTTTATTTTGGGAGATAAGAAATTCTTGGAACACTTATACCTAGGGTTGCCTGAGACTTCTTATCACATACTTACAGAATTTCTCGAACGTGCTTATTTTGCGACTTGATACGGTGCAAATACTAACGATTTTAAATTTGCTTGTGACAATTTATAGTCCAAGTTTTTGCCTACATTTTGTTTGCATTTTAATTTTAAGTGTGTTACTCTTATCCGACCTTTCTAATCGGATAAGTTTATGAAATAAATAAAATCTGGAGTGAACATAGTTTTTTTATCAATATTGTCGTAGTATTATTTATTTCAATCATTTGATGATACTGATAGCGCTGTCAAGTGCGCTATTGTTCTTGGTTCGATTTCTGGTCGAGTTATTTTAGCAAACAATGATATGTAGCTTGCATCAGAGTGTCATGGGAACGGACGACCCTAAACTTTTTATGCATTGTTGGCAGTTAAACCATGGTAGTAAATATTTGGCGTACGTATTGCTACTAAAAAAAACAATTGCACCCTATCAGCAAATAAAACTAGTTGGACCTAAGTCCAATTAGGAATTAATATCGAGTATCGACAAATAATACATTCCAAAATCAGAACAGAATTGCTTCAAAAATACCAAAATATCTCTGGGGTCTTGTATTATAAGCAAAAATATTTTTAAAACACTACATTTACATAATTTAATAACCGAGTTGGCAATAACTCGCGTTGTAATATATGACCAGCGAACAAAGTTTATCTTGCGTGCGTGTGGCGCAAACATTTCTCGCGATATTACTTGTGATATTATTTCGTTGAAGTTACATAAATTTACATAATATGTTTAACCTAGTCTACATGACAATACAATAATAATTCCTTCCATTTTCCCAGTTAGCCATTCTACTAACACTCAAAACAGTAGGCGAGTATCTTTTGTGTCTATATTCTGCAATATTCTCGAACTAACAAGGGTGGTTTTTGGATGTACCTGTATAGTGCAAACAGAAATAATAATAATATATTTTTTATAAATTTGGACAACATCACATACATTGCTCTGATCCTAAGGTAAGTACCTAAAGTACAATTGTTATAGAAACCAAAAACAATGACGGTACCACAACTCCCAGACCCGAGCCAATATAGAAAAGTTCGTTTTCTACATTGACCCGACCGGGGATCGAACCCGAAAACTCAGAGATGACGGCGCCATTTAAAGTCCGGCGTGCTCGCCTCTCGGCAACGGAGGTCGTCAGTAATCAGCAGTCGGTGTCACATTATATTCATCAATATCATCATCAGGGTAAAGGTTCTGGAATGGGGGTCATGTACCGGCAAGCGCAGCGTGGGACGTCCACCCACAAGGTGGACAGACGACTTGGTAAAAGTTGCAGGAAGCCGCTGGACGCAGGCCGCTTCAAACCGGCCAATCTGTCAGTCACTTGGGGAGGCCTATGTGTAGCAGTGGACGTCCTGTGGCTGAAAATTTAATGATGATAATGATGATCACCTACAGCCACTAGAAGTCCACTGCTGGACGTAGGACTATATAAGGCCAACACAACTATAACACAAGTGCTTTAGCTACTTACCTTAGGATCAGAGCAATGTATGTGACGTTGTCCAATATTTAAAAAAAAAGGCTGCAATGAAAAGCTCTGGACGGCTTGAATCAGCGGCTCTCCTCAACCTCCACTGGGGCTGGCCCACGTAGTATCTTCCAGTTCATTCTTCACTCGAGAACATTTTTTCCCAAATGTTTGTCAGTTTTGCGAGCGATGTGGCCTGCCTATTGCCACTTCAGCTTTACAATTCAAAGAGATGTGTTGGCAACTTGTCTTTTTACATTATTATAATATACGATTTGAGGATATCTATTTTTTTTTCGTAAAGAAACCCGAAGCAAAGCTCTTTCTACACGCTTGGTGACTTTGAGCTTGTTTAGATGCATAGAGTCAACATGCACTGCTCAAAAAAAATCAAATCGATCAGAGTAATGTTGTCTAACTGCTCTTTACTTTTGGTATTTTGTACGCCTTCCAAAGTTCCGTATTTTTAATAATTATTGAAAAAAAGTCTCGAATGGAGACCACGCTTAGGCAAACGTAGTGTAGGACGCCCCCCGGCTAGATGGACCGATGACCTAAAGAAGGCAGCCGGCAGCGACTGGATGCAAAGGGCGGGAGATCGTGCTCTGTGGCGCTCCTTGGGGGAGGCCTATGTCCAGCAGTGGACTGCAACAGGCTGATATGATGATGATGATGATTGAAAAAAAAACTTTCTTTCTCAACAATCATACCAACTATTATTTAGCCCAAAACTATGCAAAGCTTGTATTATGGTGAGGAAAACTGAAAAAAAAAGTAAAGCATTCATGATATACGTGTAGAATTCAGCAAACTTATACTACCTCTATTCTGGCAGAATTAAATCCCGGAAATAATCAGCTTAAGTGGTCTAGAGTGTTAACGACAAAATCAGACATTAATATCAATAGTTGCTGCAATGTAGGCAATAAAATTGCGTTGAAATTTATTTTTTCCAGAGATAATTAGTAAGCATTTATGAAAGCTACTCAGTCGTGTTTTATCTTACTCCAACCATATTAAATAAGGGGGATAAATATGGATTTTAAAAACAAACCCCGCTTAATCCACACACTCGTGCCATCCCCCACAGCTCCGCTCCCGAGTTCCATCGATATTTGCATACAAATTGCCCCTACACCCACTTCACTAGACTCTTGAGCGTCTCGCGTTTATAAATTGTCGATATGCATGCTAACATCACTATTAATTTGCTACTGCTTTGCATCCTGACACCATAGCTGGATTTTTATTTTGAACGTTAAAAGTTATGAGGTATGATAACATTGTTTTACTGCCATTAGTTTGGAAATAAAAATCTTTAAAATGACATTATTTATTTAAGATAGGAAAATGTTTTAAGTAGTATTTAGTTCAACTTATAATCATGTTGAGCTGATGATGAAGTCAACGGATGGACAGTGGAACTTTCAATGGCTACTTGTAAAACCTTTGAGTTTGTGCTCATTTTAATCGTTTTGACGAGTGCCCGAGTATGCATATAAATGTGTTTGTTAAAATAGATTTTTACTGTAATTTTATAAATTACATTTTTGATTACTCAGTAAGTTTTCTACATTTTATCTCCTACTTCTACAGTTCTACACCCTTTGAAGTGTGTTTTTATTTTTCTAAGGAAAATTCCTGACTGAAGAAAACTTTATTCAATTAAATGTTATGTTCGAAATCGGTTTATTTTAAAGATAAAACATAACACGAAAAAAACAGTCGAATTAAGAAACTTATCCATTTTTGTAGTCAGTTGAAAATGACAATACAATCGAAGTGGGTTGGTGGCTCAGTTCTCAGCTATTTCATAATAATCAATGTTAATAAAACAAGAGACGCAGACGATTTCCAATAACTCTGGCACTCATAAAAGAGAATGAATTTCCACTTTGAAAGGGTTTCGTCTTCGTAGTATTTGGGATTATGTCTCACTTGGATGCCATTGTGACGTCGACTGAACGCCGTGGCCTTCTAGTGAAGCTATCATAAAACTTAAAAATAATTATGTTGTTTGAGGTTCACGTTATGTCTTATAGCGACTGTTTTTGAGAGAACGCAGTAAATGTATTTTGCATAGCAAGCGCAACACCACGCGAAATTTTTTGCTTAAACACTATGTTCATAAACACAATATAATAATACCGATATTTGTATTACAATTTGTAACAAGAATTAAAGTAATTCACTTAAACACTTGTGCTATAGAAATTAAAAACAACGAAGGTGCCACAACGCCCAGACTAGAGACAGTAAAGTAAAGATCGTTTTTCTCATTGGGAATCGAACCCGGAACCGCGAAGATGGCGACGGCAAGTCCGTAATGCTCGCATCTTGGCTAAGGACGTCGTCATAATAATATTATCACCGCTGTACTGGTTGCAAAGACACCACGGACGTCTAGTGAGACACGGCCTTTAATCCGGCAAAGTATGGTAGTTCATCGCTAACTTGGTCAACTCTAACTTAGACACCGGCCGCCAAAGGCACTGCTTGAGGCGCCATCTAGCAAATTACTTTCGAACTTTTACTAGTGCAAGTCAAATTAGCTTTTTCATTAGTTTCTTAGGAGGATCCTATTGTGCCCTTGTGACACTTCTTTAGGCTTAAAATGTGATTATTATTTCGAATCACCATCATCCATATGATAGAATCACTGCTGAAAAAGAACCTCTCCATTATTTAAAAATTTCTAAATTTCTTATCTAAAAGATGGTTTTGTTCTACTTGATAATTTAGCATGATAGCATAGTGGTAGCGTAGTCATTTCTTACATTCGCGTGTCCCGAGTTCGCATCCCCAAGAACCTTTGGATATTTTGGAATATATGTATGGATTTTTAAAACTTATTCGGCGGAGTGGTAAAACACCGTGAGGAAACGGGCACATTCAGGTAGTACTGGATGTTAGCCGTGATCCAATCTTTAAAACGATTGCCTTATAACCGGACTTCATACATCAAAATCGGTTAAGGCTTTCAGGATTTATAGTAATAAGAAACTCGCACACGTAGGTAACTACATAAGGAAATAGTCGAGTAAAAATGGACTATTATCCAATCGAGAATCGAACCCGGAACCTCACGAGATGGCGGCGACGCGCGCCTAGTCCGATTCTCGCCTCTCGGCTACGGAAGTCGTCAAAGCGTACCCCAACTTAGAAAGGGACGAGCAGCAAGAAGTAACATTATAACTAAAATAATTGCAAATAAAAACATTAAGGACCACTTGTACAAGGATTCCTTAAATACCGGGGTAACCATGAACTCTTAAAACAATCTCAAATCTGTCAAATCTGTCAATTTCGTAACAGACAGACGACAGAGGGTACCTATTACCTTAACATGAACTCTTACTTTTTACCCGACTGCCAAACGAGGGTTATGTTTTTCGAGCGTATGTATGTAAGTATGTCCATTTCTTTGACACGCCCTACAGCCTAAACCGTTTAACGGACATTAAAGTATAATATATCAATAGATTCGTCTCAATTGTGAGAGTGACAAGGGGTTCGTTATTTCCCGAAATTCCAGCGGGAACAGAACTTACGCGAGAAAAACGGACCTGAAATACTGATAAACCGATTTTGAAACTTTCTTTTATTAACAATGGGTCACATATTTTCAGTGCTAATAGTATTCAATATTTTATTTTCCAAAATTCCAACGGGACCAGACAAAAAAATACACCGAAAAAATAGAAAGTAAAAACCGTTTAATGGATTTCAACATATGATATGTCATTAGATTCGTCTCAGTTGTGGGAGTGACATAGGCTATGTTATTCCCGGAATTCCTATTGGTACATGAATTAAACGGGAAAAACCGATTTCAGATACTACTTACTCGAGATAAAACTTTTTTTTTTCAATGAAGAGCTACAAATAAGGGTTTATTAAAAAGTACTAGTAGAACACTACTGACTAAAAAGTCACAAATAAAATTAATAATTAAAAAAATCAAAAAACCAGACTGCGTAAAAAGTAAACTTAAAAAATGAAAACAACATTTAAAGAATCAATTCGCAGTCGGTGGCATCAAATTGACTTGGTATGCACTGCGTTAGTACCTAATTTAGTAATTTAAATCCCTGTAGAAAAAGTCGAATCAAGTACCTAACATAGATTTGATGCCTCAGACTGCAAATTGATTCTTTAAATCTTGATTTCATCTTTTAAGTTAACTTTTCACGCAGTCGGGTTTTTTGATTTTTTAAAATTATTTACTTAAACTCTACGTCAGTACGAAATTTGACAGATTTAAGATTGTTTGAAGAGTTCATGGTTACCCCCCTCTGTCCTGTCATTGTCAGTAATTTGACAGTGACAGAAGCAGAATGATATTTTAAATACGTTTACGGGTAATTGCATTTAAGGAATCATTGTGCAAATGGACCTTAATGACCTTACTACAAAAATATAGACTAGTGTTAACACTTGTCTAAAAATTAGTCAACCAAATTGAAATGTTTGTTAATCAATATGTCTAGAATGTCTGATGTGTCAACATTTCAATTTGGTTGACTAATTTTAGACAAGTGTTTAATTTATCTTTTTTGTAGTAAGGTCATAATGTTTATTCTTGACAGTGTCTAAATTCGAAAAATCAATTTCATTCTACTCGTAGGTACTATACAAACAAAACGTTTACTAATGTGAACTTGCTTGCCCGTATAACTTATCTGTATTCCAAAATTACCTCTTCCCAAGTTCTCGAGTAGTTTCCAAGGGCCATTTTCCCGCGCTTCGGGAAATTATTTCAAGCATCCAGGTAATAGTTGTTTAAGTATAGCAAACTTTGCTGATTGTAGATCGATGGGGTAACTGATCGGCGTATTGGGACTATGTGTCCTTTAGGTAATGTCTTAAGCAGGGTACTCACCTAGCCGTGTAGCATGTAGCATATCTGATACTGTATCTCGGCGGGTCACTGCGAGCTTAATGCGCTCTACGCGCCCCAGCAGCGCACAGCAGGGTCGTGCCTACGTACTCACTTGATACAGTATCAGATACGTTACATGCTACATGGCTAGGTGAGCACCCTGCTTTAAAGGTAATCTTTTAGTTAAGAAAGTTAGTAGCATGCATGTTTTGATGTAAATTATCGTGTAGAATGTTATAGTATAATATACCTTTAATGCTTATAACCGAGTTAAATTACAAATCGATTACATATCGCAAGTAAAGTTAAAATAAGTGTAATGTCCTTCGAGAATACAACAACTGAATTGGAACTGAAACAAAAGAAATCATGTCCAATAACTTTACCATTTAGTTCTAGACGACATTTTCCTCTTTCAAAATCAATCAACCAAATTAACCCATTCCCGAAACAAATGTGCGGCGAAAGTTGATCGTTAATAAGAATCCCGCCAGAAGTGATCGCGTTAGGTAAAGTGTACGGCGCGATACGCGGGAATATGACGTCATCGCAAGTGCTCACTCGAGCGGTGGCCGCGCGATAACAGGGTGGGACACACAGCTTGCCCAACTAGGAAACCGAACATTTTTAATTTTATTAGCAGGAAAATGCTAAGTTTTGAAAGTGTTAAGTAATGTTGTAAATTAATTTGAACTAGGTTAGCAAACAACATTGTTTGCTTCCTAGCAGTACCTTCCTTACCTACCTTCCTAGCTACCTAACGTAAAAAGACAGAAGTATAGTGTAAAAAGCGTTAAATAGTCTAGTTGCTGTAGAAAACGAACTTTTCTTCATATTTTTGGGTGTGGGTGTTGTGGTACTGTAATTATTTCTGATTTCTACAACACAACTGCTGAAGTTACTTACTTTAGATCAGAGAAATGTACCTATTTTGATGTTTTCCAATATTTATTAGTCAATATCTTTCGCATCAGGGAAGTAATATAAACCTTCGAAAGAATACAAATATTAGCAAAAAAGTTGCCTAGTCAAATAATAGCAATGAGGCACATTAAAATTGGGACACCAGGGTACGAGAACGGTAAGGATTTTTTAAATATGGAAGCAAGTTTTTATTGTTATTTCATTAATATTTAATGTAATATCCATTTACTTATTGCTACACATGCGTAGATGTACCTATATTGTTTTACGAGTTAAATATAAAATTAAGATAACATGAACCCAAAAAAACAGTGCAATAAATTACTGGCCATCCCCAAACGCCGTGTGTCCCAATACAAACAGATGATGCCTCCGGGATAACTCCATGTGTTTAAGTAAACGTCGTTTGTCTACGATGAGGGCGCCTATTCTGGGGCCCGAAGCTCACACTATGCCGAACATCGAACATAGTTCTACTGAGCAAACAACATTGTTCTCAGCTGCAATTATGTGGAAATGCGACAAGACTCGGTAACAATGAGAAACGACAACTCATGCGACGCAATACAAAGTATCGAATGCTCACGGACAGTTTTCATGCAATAATTGCATTGACTTCGAATGCTAGCGAAATTGCTCCTGGTTACTTTGTTTGCTTGGTTGTTTAGTGGTTGTGTGTCGGTTTTCAGCAATCGGTATGTAAAGAAAATTTTTTTCTTAATATTACCTATGCTAATTACAACAAAATTTGGAGATTTTACGCTTATAATCTGTATTTTGCTTTTTACATCACTTTATATCACAAGATGACGTTTATTTTTGCAAAAATACAAAAAAATATGCCATTCATACGACCTCTATCACGGAGAAGCATACATCTGACGTCACAGAGTTTGCGTGTGTTGTGTGTCCCTTATCTGTGCCTGAAAAAAGTCACAGATTTGAATGACAGCTAATGTCAAATGTGAACGTGTGAGTAAAGATACGTTTTACAGGCACACAAAGTACGTCATCAAGTCAAAACAATCAAAACCTTAAAAAAATACATAATTGTTTTATTTATAAAAAAAAAACCTATAAAATCACTTTACATACCGAATTGCTTGAAGACTATGCTGAAGGTAGTAGAAATTGCTCTCGGTTGCTTTACAAACATAGCTTATAATTGCTAACGAGTCGATTATGTTGTTTCATATCGATCCGTATTGTGAGTATGTTGCTAAATTATCGGCATTATACTCGATTGCTTTCTGTAGCCATGACGTCATAATCGATATCGTCTTGTCTTTGTTAACGCTGTAGAGCTGTTTGATAATAGAAATTGGCAGGACGGCAAATTCACGCAAATGTTTTTCGCTATAGCTTCGTTCGTTGTTTGACGACGTCCCTAGCCGAGAGGCGAGCATGCCGGACTGTATGTATATCTCTGAGGTTCCGAGTTCGATCCCCGGTCGGGAAAGTGTAGAAAACGAACTTTTCTATATTGTCTCGGGTCTGGGTGTTGTGGTACCGTCGTTGTTTCTGATTTCTATAACACAAGTGCTTTAGCTACTTACCTGAGGATCAGGGCAATGTATGTGATGTTTTCCAACATTTATTTATTTATTATTATGATGTTGTTTACTTTAATGACATGTGTTCAAAATATCGAAGGTACTATGTAATCAAAAACGTAGTTGCAGATAATTAAAACAAGAACCGTCGATATAAAAATTGCTAGAACACTATATTTTCACTTCACCGCATTAAATACCACTGTTTCCTTACAAAGGAGAACGGCGAAATGAAATTTATTTTATTTTTTTATACCAGAGCCACAGCGTAGATAGGCGCAGCTATTCTGTTCGAGGTTATGTTTTATTTTAGTAACCAAGGTTTATCATGAATACTAATGAGTATGAAAATAGCAGTGGTACTTATCTCAGTAGTCGTCATGTCATCTATACTCATATTATAAAGCGGAAAGATTTGTACCTATTTTTGTATGTTTGTAATGAATAGGCTCAAAAAGTACTGGGCCGATTTAAAAAATTCTTTCACCAATAGAATGCTACATTCTTCCAATTTGACATAGGCTATATTTCATTTTGAAAAAAAAATAGGGATCCTTGGTTAAATTTGAACAATGTAACCGAAGGTGTAGAAAAATGAGTATTAAAATGTCTTTCGTCGAATGCGCTGCCGAAACTATTAGCGATAATTGTCTACCCCGTGCGAAGCCGGGACGGGCTGCTAGTTAGTTATAATCCTGTACCTCAAAAGTTTTCAAAATCTACCTAATAGTATTTCTTAGCTGTTAGAAAACAGCGTGACGGAACTGCACGCCTAGGCAGCACTAAAAAGACATGGTTAAAAATAGCCTGGTTTCCCTTTCTAAGGACTCTATTACTTCCTGATGATAATCGCTTCAAATAAATTACCTAATCATCATTATCATCATTTTAGCCACAGGAATACCATTGCTAAACATAGACCTTACCCAGTGACTTCCAGATTGGCCGGTTGGAAGCGACCTGCATCCAGCGGCTTCCTGCAACCTTTACCAGGTCGTCTGTCCATCATGTGGGTGGATGTTCAACGCTGCGCTTAAACTACTTAAACTTAAATTAACTAGTATGTCGCATTAAAGTTATGGTTTAGTGTACCCAAAGGATGCAAAAAGAAAAAGTGTTTAGGAGCAAGAGATGTAAAAAAAAATGATTTACCTGGTCCAACTGAATACACCTATACTATGACGTATCGAAGCCGGTTGGGAAATTGGAAATGTTTTCTTAAACATTCTACTTGTAAACCTCTTTGTGAAGATACGGGGATGGCGTTTCAATAATTGGAACTATACATTTCGAACGTCGGTTTCAGATGATAAGGTACGAATATAACGGTTTATTCGATATTAATGTCTTGAATGTTTAAACAGTTGTGATAGCAATGTGACTCGTGTTTGTATAAGTCATAATTGATGACGACCGTCTGGTTCACAGTCGGTACCCTAATTCCCTAAAAATTTGCGATCAGCAATAATCGCGCAGTCATCGCCCGATTGATGGTTAGTGTCAAAACTATGGGCAGCACTGACAGTAGATTGATTTGTTTTTGTTTTTTTGTTGTCAATTTGCGATTTTAAAGCCAGAATTGGACAATTTTCGCTATCGCATTGCTTTTTCAAGACACGGAATTAGAGTACCGGACTACAATGCCGAGCGGTTGTGGGTTCAAATCCCGCAAGAGTAAGGTAATGTAAAGTCGAGAAAAATTAGGTTGTACCCTTGCGCTTTGCTTAGCTCATCTTGAAGGGGGCACTTTGGGGGCGGAGGCCAGCACTGCCCCCAGATAATTAGGAATTCATAGCAAAAGATTAAAAACAGAGGTAAGAAAAAAATACGAAAATAAAACAGGTATAACATTTGAATTTTAATCAACCTTAACATTTTCTAATTATTTCCACTTTACTACAGCTTTTGGCAGCTCAAAATAATTTCTTCAACGTAAATATAATGTTCGCCGTCCACTATAAAGCATTTTCCTTAGCGAAGACGGAAAATGGGGTTTTTAATACGTCCATGTGGAAGGATACGGTAGTTCTTGCCAATATTTGAGCTTTATTTAGTTTCCTTGGTAATAATACGACGGAGAAATTTGCCGTTTATTTTCTTGTGAAGTATTTTAAGTATAGTTTTATATTAGTAGTGCCCAGTTTTATTGTTTCTGTACAATAAACAACAGATCTATCCAAATATTTCTAAAACGATTTCATGATAGTTCTTGCTAACTATATATCTATGTCTATCTAAAATATGTATAACTAAACTATAAGTAAATAAGCTACCTAAAAATGACATAAACCTCTTGGCCAACTTAAATTACTTACGTCTGATAATATATCTATTCTATCGGGTGTAAAAAAAGGCTTAACGAAGCCGAATACCACATATTCTACGTATTATTACGATCATTTTTTTCTTTAACACTATACCTGGGAAATGACGGGTTACCGAGTTATTGACAGTCAAAGTTACAATTTTTTATCAAATAGTTTTAAAAAATTGACTTCTGTTTGATAATACTAAACTTTTTTTACAAATAAACATGATAAAAATGTTCAGTACTTCTTTCATAAAAGGCCTTTAAAGGGTACAGCCGGCAATTAGAAATAAGTTATTTTTTTGATACCCAAAAATAAAAGTTATTTCCCAGCAAATATTATTTTTGCATTCTACTTGGTTTTATGTATAGAATTCGTGGTTTAAGGCTTCGTTAAGCCTTTTTTTACACCCTGTATACTTAAATATAGCTATAGCCGTCGACATTGTTCTCGTGATCTTTAAATACATTTTACTATTTTGTCGTATCAAATTTTCTTCATAACTTCATGGGTTTTTATTTTTTTTGATAACCCTAATTCATTTTCTTAAATAAAATAAGCTTTATTACTGCTTTTAACTTAAGTTATCTGCCAGCAGAAAGCACGTCAAAACTAAAAACAGATAGACAGACTTTTTTTAAATTTATTATGCAGGGTTACTCCCGTAGCCGTGTAGCCTGTAACGTATCTGATACTGTATCAAGCGAGTACGTAGGCACGAGCCTGCTGCGAGCCACTGCAGCTAGTACGTGGAGCGCATTAAGCTCGCAGTGACCCGCGAGATAAAGTATCAGATACGTTACATGCGACAAGGCTAACTGAGTACCCTGCTTTTCAAATGTATGCAAAACGACACACAGCTTGTCCAGACGACACAGATATTTAACACCTAGCGTTATGATATGAATGTATAATAATAATAATGAACTTAGAAACGAGAGAGTTATATCAGTACCTACACTCGGACTTGGCTAACTTAGAAAAATATAACTAAATTGACCCAAATAAAAATCGAATCACCGCGGAAAAAGCGGATCACCGCAACACTCAAGGTGCAAACATTTCAAACACGTTAAGGGTAAGATACTTCTCTTTCTTTTATTGTCTCTGCAAATAAAAGTAGCTAGTAGGTACCATTTCTCGAAACTTTTTATTGTGTATTGCGAGGAGGAATAAGGCTGTACGTTATTTGAATCGTAACAAAAACATAAATGTGAAACGATAGCTAAGTTCAATATAATGATATAGCTAGCTGTGCCCGCAACTTTGTTTGCGTGAACTACAGGTTGTTTGGTAAATCACATATATCCCACAGGAACATTGAACTGGGATAAAAAAGTATCCTATATGTTAATCCAGATCGATAGTATTTTTTCAGCTTCCCCATACAAACTTACTCGCATACCTTGATAATAATGTATGGAGCATCTGAAAATAAAATCACGATTTCGATGTTGCTCCTATAGGCAAAGTTGTTAAATATGACCTGCTGATCACGTGGTTTTAAGGAGTGTCCCATTCTTTTATACACCCTGTATATGTGTGCAATATATCATGTAAATCCGTTCAGCCGTTTACGCGTGATTGAGTCACAAAGATCTAAACATCCAAACATCCTCACAAACTTTCGTATTTATAATATTAGTGGGATACTAGACCATCTCATAGTTGAGATGAGACCTGTGTGCTGCAGTGGGATGTATATAGGCTTAGTAATATATTAAGTGCTTGACGACCGTCTGGTGTAGTGGTTCGCGCTCCGGACTACAATGCCTGGCGGTTGCGGGTTCGAATGTTAGAGTGATGAGCACGAGCATTTGCAACTAAGTCATGGATGTTTATAAACGTATTTAAGTATGTTTATCCGTTATCTAGTCGCCATAGCACAAGCTTTGCTTAGTTTGGGGCTAGACAATTGGTGTAATTGTGAAACACTTTATTATTATTATTAGTGCTTAAATACATAGTTTCATGGAATTATCTTCGAAAATGACTAACTTCCATACAAACTATCATCCTTTATTTCAACCCCTTGAAGCCTTCTTTTCGCCATAAAAGGTAGCTTTTGTCCCTTCTTAAGCTCTATTCTATCTCTGTACCAATTTTCATAATAATCGGTTCAGTAGTTTCAGCGTGAAAGCGTAACAGACAGAGTTACTTTCGCATTTATAATATTAGTAAGGAATTAGGATAAATTATGCCTTGGTTGTTCACTTTAACGGCAAAAGAAGTGAGATCTAAATCGGGGCCAAGTTCAAAGTCCTAAAATTTATTTATAACAACATAAAATACTCTTTTTTATTTATTTTTTAACTCTTCACCGCCTTCCCCTCTCAACTTTTAAACTGTCCTCTACCTGAAGGTTGTCTGAAAGAGATCACTTCTAGCGATAAGACCGCCTAAATTGTACCATTCTAAATGTATTTTCTTTTTTTTTGTACTGTTTGTTTTGTGTGGTGTGCAATAAAGAGTATCTATCTATCTATCTACTTTGTAATAAATTTCAAATATAATTTCTTTTTATAACTTAAGATAATAAATAATATTTAAGCTTAATTTCTCTAGAATACTTAGTATATACCAAAATTACATTTTTATTTGTGTCACACAGTAGCATAAAATTACCAAAAATTACATTAAAAAAAATATGTCATACACATGTGCAGCTACGTCAAATCAATAAAATTCAGCAAAAAGCATTGTCAAAAAATCACAAACAAACAATTAAGGTCCACCCTGCAGCCTAGTCGATCCAAAGGTCCCCATTATGCTGGCTGCATTGCCGCGTTGAATGGCAATAGAGACCTGCTGGACCAACCAGGAACCAGAGCGGGGATCATTTCCCTTCTCTAAAATTTTAAGCTTAAAGTCCGACTTGTTTATACACAAACATAACATTGTTTAATTGACATAAAAGGCCTATTTTTAAGCCTGTCCCACTTTCTATCATTTCGAGCGATTGATCTGTTGGTCGTTAGTCGCATTGTCGCTCGCATTGTGCTGGTCGCCTCATTAAACGCGGACTTATATCATTAACAGCCGGACTCCGCTAACGAAGCGCGTATGAATAAATCCGAGACCTTTCACTGCTTTTTGAGGCCCACTTTGAAAAGACTGGCAGCTGCCTATTAATGACGTTTGAATTGCCGCTGGGAAAAAAAGGTTTTCGAGTGGCAACCTCGAAATGAAAGATGTAGCGTGGGCTAGCTTTTGATCAGATGTACTAATGACCTAGTCAAATAGCCCAGTCGCTGTGTTTATGTCCAGCTGTGACCTTCTAGCTGCCTTCTAGCTTAGACGACCTCCGTAGCCGAGAGGCTAGCACGCCGGACTATACAAGGCGCCGCCATCTCTGAGGTTCCAGGTTCGATCCCCGGTCGGGTCAATGTAGAAAACGAACTTTTCTATATTGTCGCGGGTCTGGGTGTTCTGGTACTGTCGTTGATTTTGATATAAAACAAGTGCTTTAGCTACTTACCTTAAGATCAGAGCAATGTATGTGATGTTGTCCAATATTTATTTATAATTTATTTAATTATTTATTCTAGAGCTGGTTGATAGTGGTTTGAATTTCAAATTCAAATAATTTATTTCGAGAACCAGGTTCCATGGTGTTAGTAGAACATAACTTTTACTATGGGTTAGTATGGCGAAAAATGAACAATAAGCAAAAAAAAAAATTTTGCGTGTAGCTTTAGCCAGTGTCACAGCAGAGGGGTGTGAACCGGTCTTTAAACACATTCAGGAGACCGTTAGTGCTGGTTCGGAGTTTAGTGAGAATAATAGCGGACTTTTAGGCCTCCAAAATTGAGGTGAGACTGAAAAATCATGATCAGTTCGGTAGTTAATGCTGACCAGTATCTAGGTTACCACGAAGACCAGCATAAAAACTTGATTTTGATTGGGTACCAGACATTTAATCTAGCCAGGCGTCTGCCATCACACCCAGACCAGGGCCCTAACCATGAACTGTTAAAACAATCACAAATCTGTCAAACATTATCATTTCTGTCAAATTTTGTATGAAATGACGTACCAAAATTGACAGATTTAACAACTTTGAGATTGTTTTAAGAGTTCATGGTTATGGCCCAGGGGTGTTATAATAATTATGAACCATACCTATAATCCTTTAAATGTATAATAGTGTATGATAAGATCATACCATAATCTCATTGTATGTGTGTTAGCGCCTAGCTAAAACCTTAAACAAGCACGCGAATAAAACCTCTGCAAAACGAATTTAAATTTAGAACGTTTTAAAAAATATATTATTATTGTATGCTCTTTAATATGCAAATAAAAAACAATACAAAAATATACGACTGAAAAGCGAAAGTATTTTGAATTTAATTATAAATACGAATTAATAAACGAATAAAATACACGAAAAGCAATACCGGAATTATTATACGCAATTCTGAACACTGTAGGTATGTACCTACCTTTCAGATGGGTAAATACTCTAATGTTACTTATAGTGCAAAAAATAAATGTTTAAAATTGTATGACTCACCTTTGATTCAGCTACCGCTTTCTTAGCTACCAACTGAAAAAACAAATAATTCTGTTATGTTATTGAGTTTCTTCCATGAATAATCATCACGCTTCATCTCAACTAAATTGTCATAAAATCTTTTATCAAAGTTCACAACTGCCTTAGGGCCTTTGACCCCAACTATAATTACAGAAAAAATTCAACCCTTCCAATTCCGCTTTAATTACCAGCAAAGGGCTACATTTTTAACCCTCGCAATTCCGAGCGTGGCTCAATCCGGACAAATTTGCATACTGAGCGTGGAATGGACAGAAATGGCTCAAAACGGGGCAGTAATCGTCGTCCAATGGCTGGGGACGGTTAAAAGCAGCCGAAAAATGGGGACATTCCTGTATCTCAGTGATAGTGGGGTTTGGTTGGTGTGAAATAAAATCTCAGAGAGCTTGATAAGAGCGGGTGACTTAATAAAGCTATGAAGTTATTACCCTTTTTTACTTGTAATAATACGTAAACATGTGATTTAACTGTAGATCAAGGAAGACCTGTCTTACTGTTGTACCAATTAAACCATGGAACCTTTTACAGAACCACTTTAATCTATGAGTGTTGGAGGTTTAAGTTTTTTTTAAGGTTCCGTAGCCAAAGGGTAAAACGGGACCCTATTACTAAGGCTCCGCTGTCTGTCTGTCTGTCTGTACGTCTGTCACCAGCGGGTCTAAAACGGCCGCATTGGATGTTTCATTTTTAATCTGATTCATTTAGTGAAATGTAGCGGAAATGATTTGCAAACCCTAAAACGGCCACATTAATAAATGAATCATATGCAATTCACTTCATCAAATGGATCATATTTGATGACGTTACAAAAATATAGTGACGCGTCCAATCTTACTTTACGGTTTTTGTAAAAATGAATGTTTTTAACAACACAAAGGAACAAAATGTTTCAAAATACTCAAGTTTTGTGTGTTCTACAAATATCAATATAAAATAATAATAAAATTATCAATAAAATAGTGGTTCACCAATTTGACATTTATTATGAATTACTCTTTTCATAATAAGTAGACCATATTACGAATTTTCATACAAAACTGTCAAATTAGATGAACTGCAAATATGAAATGTTAGAGGCTCATTTTATGATTCATGAAATAACATTTCATTTTAAGATTTGCTAAATGAAACATATTATGAACGGAATATGAAACATCCAATGCGGCCGTTTTAGACCCGCAGGCTGTATCTCATGAAACGTGATAGTTAGAGAGTTGAAATTTTCACCGATGATGTATTTCTGTTGCCGCTATAACAACAAATACTAAAAAACAGAATACAATAAATATTTAAGGGGGTCCCATACAGCAAACGTGATTTTACTGCTGTTGTTATAGATAATGGTACGGAACCCTTCGTGCGCGAGTCCGACTCGCACTTGGTCGGTTTTTTAGGGACATGTGTCAATTTAGTATCAAAATATACTAGAGTAGTAGAGTAAGCACTAACCTACTCTTTCGAGTATTCATAGCTAACTAAGATACAAGCAAAATTTGTTGCTTAGTTTATGTACTACATTTTAAATTTTAGATTAAACAAAATTATTTAAGTTTACATCTAATAATGCTAAGTTTTTATACATAATACATTTTTATCTTATCTTATCTTACACCTACTGCGATTTATGTCACGTTGTTTGAATCACTTCTCCAAACCTATAGGTTAGTTTCCCATTACATTAGCATGAAATTTTGTAAGAAATAAGGTCTTAGCACAAATTGTGGGAAAAGTGTTAATTGATGATTTGCAAATACAAATACTTACTTATAAAACTTTATTAACATTTTTTTATTATTTTATTGATACATCTCTAATATGATTATGGCATTAAGCAGTGGCTGTTAAAAAAATTGGACGTGTATTAGTACTTCCTATTAAATTTTATCAAATAATTGCGACTATCATTATTTATTTTACAGTACTAACAACAAATTTAAAATCAGACTTGCGTGTCATAGACACACAGACAAATATTCAAACTTATTACACTCCACACTTGTGTCGCATGTTAAAATACGTTACTACAGAACACTCGCTGCGCTATTCCGATTCGCACTTGACCTTTAAACACGTCATATCCTTTAAAGCACTGATGTAATGTGTGTGACTCGGATATAAGTCAATTTGCCCGCAGCGGCCCACGTGCTAACTGCGGATATTAACCTTTTTCTCGTCACCCCATGATCCTTTTAGCAAACTAGTTACATAAGTATATATGGTTATACTCTTTAAAAACATAACCCTCGTTTGGCAGTCGGGTAAAAAGGTTAAAGTACAAGTGACAGTAAATAGTTAGCTCAAAATAAATGACTGCACACGAGTCATGATGATACATCATTAGCTACGAAAAAAAAACAAAGTATTCATTCAATCTTCAGTACATGCAAATAAGTATGTAAGTTAGTATTAAGTGAGCAAATAAGCTACGTGTATAACAAGCCTATGATATATTTCTAAGTTATATTACTAAGTTTGTTCGTTTAGTTATTTGAAAAAATCTCAACGATATAATTTAAAGAAGTCTGTTGACACTATAGACTTAGAATTTGGTACTAAATCTATGGTTTACAGTTATAACATACAAAAAGTTTACAAAATGTTGCATTCAATTCAATTTAATTACTAATCATCATCATTTCAGCCACAGGACGTCCACTGCTGAACATAGGCCTTCCCCAGTGACTTCCAGATCGGCCGCTTGGAAGCGGCCTGCATGCAATGGCTTCCTGCACCTTTTACCAGATCGTCTGCCACCTTGTGGGTGGACGTCCCACGCTGCGCTTGCCGGTACGTGGCCTCCATTCCAGAACCTTTCTGCCCTAACGGTCTTCAGTTCTACGTGCTATGTGCTATTTAATTACTAAGACATTAAATTTTATTTATATACCTTAGTATATAAATAAAATTTAATGTCTGCCTTAGCAGACTTTCTTAGAAATCAGACAGTATTAGCAACAAACCAGTCGTCGAAAGCTTTAAAATTACAAAAATCCTCAAATATGCAATTGTTTAATCAGAGCTATTATATATTATGAGCAAGAACAAATAACTTTAGGCAAAGGTTAAAATAATCCAAAAAAGTTATTTCCCCAATTTCTCCGGCCATTAATATCAACAGCACTCCATCCATCAAACTGGAGCAGAAAAAAAGTGAAGTCTTCATAAAATTTTCCTTCCTATCATCTTCTGAAGTTCATGCCGTATGATTATAATAGATACAACCATTTTATTAGACCTCTTGCTCCTTTACTACTCCCCTTTTAGGTGATAAAGTTGGTATAATAGAGAGAGGGGAAGGGTAGGCCACGGTTAAATGGACGCGTGGTCATCCTTTGGGAAATATTGTATGCATACCTCCGCAACGGACCCATGGTCTTGTATTAACTTTCGTGATATATATCTCAGTAGAGATAGGTTTTTATCCTTGTGTTTAAATAATAACATAGAAATTTAATTTGAAGTTAAAAGTGTGTTAAATACAAAACTAATTTATCTAACTAGCTAAGCCAGTTTCACAACTTTAAAAAGGTTGTTGTATCCTTTTCATAACAATGTGCCAATCTTTTCATTCGTAAAATATTGATATATGTACAAAAGGTGGCACAGGACCTGTGCGAAGGCCTATAAATAATAATTTTTAAACACATGAACAGGGCGGAAACCACGAACTCTTAAAACAATCTCAAATCTGTCAAACATTATCAAATCTGTCAAATTTTGTATGTAATGACGTACCAAAATTGACAGATTTGACAGCTTTGAGATTGTTTTAAGAGTTCATGGTTACCCCGCAGGTAATTCTACGAGATTCAGCGGTACTCTATTAAAAATGGAATACATTTACAAATCAGTATAATACATTTTCACAAGATTGAACTTACAAATTTGGTGTACTAAGAAGAATTTATTTTATTTATTGTGCATTAAAATTAAGAAAATCAGTTTGAAAGCGAAAAAAAAAGTAAATAATAGACTCCAAGATATAAGTTGGCTATGTTTAGCTATATGGGTATTCCTTTGAACAGATTACTTGACGTGGATTAGCATAAAGACGTAGACTTTTACAAAATAAATATTTTAATAGAATATTAGTGTCAGGGTTGATTTTACGATTTTGAAATCACTAAGTATCTAACTATCGCCTTTCCAAACTTTCACCAATTATAAAAATATAATTACACTATCCCTAAAGCAAAGCTCGTCTCATTTTCAAGAACAATTTCGTATTTTCAAATCTACATATCTCCATTAAAAACGAACTACGAAATAACCTCAAAACAGAAACGTGGCAATAAATAGCAAAACAAACATTACCGCGCTGTCGCGCAACAAAATGTCGCCGACAACTCGCGACATCAAACACTCGTTGAACATAGCGGCCGAACAAAACTGTGGAATAGTGCTGTATACTTAATATATCGATATTATTATAATAATACACTTCTATAAACTTTCAGCATGGACCACGTAGAACTGACGGTCGATGGGGCAGAAAGGTTCTAGAATGATGGCCACTGGCAGGCGTAGTGTAGGACGCTTAGCCACATTGCTACATACAGAGGATGTAAGAGAATTAATACCCATCCTCATTTTGGGGATCGAATGAAACAACTTTTTGTATACAACCAACAATGTAATCTCTAAAAAATCTTTACTCCACGCTCCATAATGTTCAATCAGTTGTTTCGATTTTGGGATTTCAATTTTGGTCCCATACAAAAAATTTGACGTTATTTTCGCCTGATAATTGAAGGCTAACAGACTTTTGAAACATCGATAATACATCGATAAGAACTGCTACGACGCAAGAAACAACGCAAAACATTACATTCAATGCTAGAACTAAGTTTAGAGCTGAGTTATTACGTGTTATCCAATTGTAAACGAGTTAATAATGAGAAAAACGGTTTTAAAGATTTCAAATTGTAGTATAAACAACGAGCTATACAAATTTCATTTTAATCTGTATTTTAATTTTATTTTTTTAAATTAGTTCAATTTTCTTGATAAATAGAATTTTAAAAATTTGATTCATTGGCTATAAAAAATATCTAGGAAGTATATGCAATATGCATCTATGATCGGCAATTTCGTAATTTTTTTTTGGGTTCTTTACTTTATTTTGCATAAACTAAAGACCACTTGAACGAAGCCGCTGGGAACAGTATTTCAATATTTCTTAACAATGTACTCTTTTTTGGTGTCAAACTTTTTACATAATAAATATGCACCGTAAATTATCCCCAAAAATCTGAAAGGAATCTCTTTTTCTATCGATAATACCTTTTTAATATTTAAAAATCCTTCTACCTCAATTTGTTTCTTAAAATATTCAGAACCTTACAGGATGTCCGGGAATTATCGAGACGTATTCTATTTTTACTTCCATTTTTAAATAATTTGCGATTAATAAATAATATCAAAGGAAACCGATAAAAAATATATAACCTATTCTGAAAATTCATTATACATTAAACGTACTTTAATTATCAACATCTATGGCGTAGATACATATAAATAACGTGCTAAACAAACTTTTACACTTTGCGGGATTGGAACCCGCAACCGGCTGGTTTTAGTTCGGAGTGCTAACTACTATTCCACCGTTCCACCACAAGACAAACGTCTTTCTTCCTGTCGTAAAGCCTAATTTCCCTTTTCAACCAACGAAAAAAACAAACGGAGGAGGTTATCAAGTCAAGTATTTTTTTTATATGATCACGCATAACTTTTTACAGAAGAGTTCGATTTTGATAATTCTTTTTTTATTATTATTTATTATTATTATTATGGAGGTCCCATATAAATTTTAAAAAAAAATCCAACCATTGATGGGATGATCGATCCCCTGTTTTCCTACCCTTGTTTACTCACTAATTGTAATGTTTGACAATGCGAAACTTTTTACAGAGTAGTCCGATTTTGATAATTCATTTTTTTTTATTAGATAGGGTATACCTCGAAATTTGTCGCATATAAATTTGAAATAATATAACTTACCCTAAGGGTGGGAAAATAGGGGTGATTTATTGTTCACTCTCAGATTTTAGTGCTGCGGGGTAACCATGAGCTCTTAAAACAATCTCAAAGTTGTCAATTTTGGTACGTCATTCCATACAAAATTTGACAGATTTGATAATGTTTGACAGATTTGAGATTGTTTTAAGAGTTCGTGGTTACCGCCCTGATCTTATATCCACAGAAAATCATTAAATAAACACTTTTTAACAAAAAATCGTTAAAAAGTTTTTATAGTAGGCGAGTTGACACCACAAATCAATTGACATACTTGTTTACGTGCTGTCAAAACGCACCTCTGCCTTATAATTTGTATGGCGATAGCAAGCTATGACGTCATTGATAACCTAACTTTTTGACTTCTTTTTAATTTTGAAGCAACAAAAAAACAGATTCTTGTAATAAATGATAATATCAAGTTATCGGGCCTAAAATTAGGTTTCATAATAAATAATAATGTCTTAGAATTATTTCTGACTAACTGTTGCCCGCGACTTCGCTCGCGTGATCTTTAGTTTATTCGATGTATCTCACAGGATCATGTATCGGAGATAAAAAGTATGTTAATCCAGATTATATTTTATATTTCTGCAAAATTTCATCCATATCCGTTTAATAGTTTTTGCGTGCAATAGTAACAAACACACTTACTTAGTAGGATTTGTGTCCATGTCGTGGCCCGATCTTAGAATTAAACACTTCATGATTTGGCCAACCATTTCATAAAATGATCGTTTTTCATGATGTGGCACAGTATGGCTGGCCACATCATGATGTTGATAGGCCAGATCAATGAATCAGTCAGCGTTTGACGATATGACCGACTACTTCATGAAAAGGCCAAACGTTGGTGGTCATATCTTAAAATAATTATATTATCCACCGGTAGAGGCGCTGATGTCGCTTTGTAATTGTGGTACAACATGGCGGCGGGCCATTATGATTCTGTTCTTGTGAATTGTGAAAGTAAGCAATAAGTGTAAATAGAAGATTAAATTGCAGTGAGTTATCGTTAAGACATCAAGCTAGGTGATTTTTATCATAGTCACTCGAAAAAAGGCGCAACGTCAAATTATTGTGGAGTTCGACACGTAATTTGGAGGTTAGTTAGGTTATTTAAATCTTTTTATTTATTAGTTTCCTTTTAGAATTACACATATTTATAATGTTTTATTTATCTATTGCCCAAAATTAATATTAAAACGAATTCCAGTAACTTGTAAACGTATTTATACCTAATTTAATGATATGGCCAAACGTTGATTGACATATCATCAAACATTGACGTTTAATTGGCCAGTTTTGTTTGGACGTTTTATGAAATATGACCATTTTATGAAATGGCCGGCCACATCATGAACTGTTTAATTTTAAGATCGGGCTACGACATCCACACATTATCCCGATTCCCGGTACGTACATTACATAGGGTTACCTTCTTTATTTTTATTTTTAGATCCTATTCAATGATGGCGCCGAGCGGGTTTCTTGTACTAAACAACTTAAGAATTCCTGCCACGTCCTTCAGAGTGTCTTTTCCAGTTTAGCTTTTATACAGCTGAAGAGTGCAGATTTGCATGACAAAGCTGGCGCGTTTGCGACTTGTTTGCGATTTTAGCTAAGAGGTTATGTACATACATTATATGTACATACGAGTACATTACACACCGTATACATGCTAAACATTTATTCGATCTCATTCTTTTTATTTGTTAAGTTTTATATATACATTTGTTTGTAACAGTAAAACAAGAGCGTTGTATATTAGTAAACAACTAATTGTTAAACTCACTTACTGGCTTTTGCGATACAGGCCGTCGAGCCTAGTTCAGAAAAAATAATAATAATAATAAATATTTATTTATTTCTTCTGTCACATAGATAGAACGATGAAATTATAAACTAAACTATCACAATCAATTTCTATGCGAGAGACTGGCGTAGTGGCTGTAGTAGGAGACCTGTATTACAGATCGCCAGTCTCTCCTCATCCGAACCAAATGGAAATTTAGTTAAGTGTAGAAGTCGCTGTAGGGTTCCCTAATCTAGCTCGAATACCATTTCGCTGATATTCATTTGCATTATTTTAACTAAAGAACAAAAGAATTTGAATTTTACTATTGATTATTTATTTAAAAAATATGATCAAAATCATTTAAGTTTAATATTTGACCATAGCAATTCTTTAGTATTGATCAATTCATCCTTATATCATGTACATTTCTATCATCAACACTTTGTCGAGGAAATAACACATTGACGATACGAGCCGTCGATCTAACGACCCGTCGAGCAAATAAGCCTTCGAACTATTGATCTTTCGATCTTACTACTATTGAACATTCGATGTATAGACATCGAGCAAATGAACATCGGCTAAATGTTATTCGAGCTAGAGTAGGGAACGTCGCGTACTGTACCTCTTGTAAATTATGTATTTTAATAATAAACTTAACTTATTTACTTGCATTGCTTTGTAAATGTAAGGAGTGAGGTGATATGTTGTGCATGGTTTTATAAACTTTGCAGTGTATGCTTCAGGTGTTATAGTGTAATAAGTATACACATGGTACATACAGGTGTTATAGTGTATAAGTATACACGTTGGATGAACCGATTCGTGGAGTGCCAGAGTTTTTCCAGAAACGAAAAGATAATTGGGTTAAACCCCGGCTAAAATCAATTTAGAACGCTCTTGTCTAATGTCTAATTTTTATGTTTACTCTCGAACTCTATTCCTCGAATTTCCAGACACCCTGTTTACACCAAATGTTAATGTCAAATTACTTTTTTAACTTTCTATTCATACTCCTCACGTATATTTCTAAGCATACCCCGTGAAGGCAGTGGCAAAAAAGCTGAATTAGGTTGAAAATTGGTGGGCTTTGAGTGGCGTCCCTTCAGTATGGAAAATTAACACCTTTCAGTGCGAAATTGCGTTATGCTTGGGAGACGCGTTTACGGAAAGATTTAATATTTTTATTATTAGAAAATGAATCAGAATTTTAAGTTTAACAAAAACGTATTCAATTAAATCTAAAATAATTTAAAAAATACTTTGTTATTAAATTTATTTTGCTTTTATTCAATTTAGGAAAACACTTGAGGTTTAAAGTAAAACATTAATCTAATAGCGTTGATGATGCTTTGAGGTTTAAAGAAATTCACAAATCCAGAAAACATAACCATTGCTTTGCTGTTTGGAGTCGGGTAAAAACTAGTGTTAATATAGTTCTTTCTGGATTCAGTTGGTAATAATTTGTCGCCTAGCAAAAACTTTATTTTATATAATTTCTTTTACATAGGTCCTCAAAAACATCATTCCAAAATCATAATGGTATCTCCTTTTCTACCCTGAACCATGTTTTATAAGTTTACTTTATCCGAATCCATCCAGTGTTGTTGAGTGAAACCTATTTTTCGCTAAGTAATTTATATTATTTAAGTTGTACTTTTATTTTAAAGAATTTTAGTTTAAAAACTTGGCTATACGAGTCTTTTTCCGCCTGACAGTTACAATCCAATTATTTTAAGTCAATTAACCTATATAACCTCAAATACCCATTATTGGAATCAAATCAATGGTAAATTACTAGTTAAGTGGTATGATTAAGCACGAACACGATGGCTAGATCTAGTTTAATTATATCAGGATATTCTAAGTGCTATCAGTTCTCTTGTTCGTGGACATTTAAAAGTTAATTTCTTTAGTTATTTGAGCTGGTTCTAGGCGACATAGAAATGATGATAAAATATTAAAATTTAGAAGGTATTGCGTACAAAATCAAAGACGCAGCTGTGGCAGCATTAGCAGACTGAAGACCTGGTTAAGGTGGCAGAAAGCAGCTGGATTCAAAACCTTAAAGCAGCTAACTGCGGGATTCTTGAAAAAAGGCTATTATCCAGCAGCAGACTTTATAAGGCTGAAGATTATTGTGTTTAAAGAACTTATAAAGAGTAGGTACTTCAATTGATTGGTGGCTACGTCATCCTTATTTTCAAACATAAAAGAAAATCATCGCTTTTAATTTTAACTATCCTAAAAGTTCAACATGAAATTGAAGCATGCTCACTCAAAATTAATTTGCGGTTATCCCAAAGGGAAATTAAATTGAACGGTGGTCATTATACAAAGTCATCGCATCGTGGTTAGTTGTTTCAGTATTATTACGAAATAATTCATTTTCTACTTATTTCTTGTAGAGTTATAACGTTTTATGTGTGTAAAGTGGTTGTATAAAATGAAAACTACGTCTTTACTAAGAAATTTCATCATTATTGAACACTTTTTCTTCATCAACCGTTCCTACCTCATCAACGATGTTAGAACCTGGATTTTTTGTAACGTGGTCTTCATGACTATTACGTGTTCTGTCATATGTGCTGTTTTATTTGATATCTTTTACCCTGAAGATAATATACACATCGGTCTCATAGTTGTTCAAATCATGTCAGGGTGTGAGGCATTACATTTGGCTCTCGCGGCAAGATCACGAAAATCATTTTCTATCCTTGATATGGTTGACGAGAAATTTTCAGACTTCAATTTTCGTTCATCTAAATTAAACAAAGAAATCAGTTCGGGAATAGTTTATTTCGTTTTAACAACATTATTAGATTCTCTTGGGTTTTTCATAGTGGATGTCGCACCAAGCTTGAGCTGGTCATTGTTCCTTGGAACAGCAGCTCATGACGCTGAGATAATATTCTATACTTTGATAATAAAGGGGTTCAGTTCAAAACTGTCTATGTTGGATAAGCTAGATCCAGTAATTGGTGCAAAAATATATGCGAAAATCCTTATTGGCAGTACTAATCTTAGTGAAGAATTTTCTTTGAGAGTAAGTATCCGCAGAAAGTTTTAAAAATTTAACAGAGACTTAACCATGAACTTTGTTGTTTATACGTCAAATAATATTTAAAAAAAAATATCAGGCTAAATTATAAGATTCCTTATGGGCTAGCATTTAAAAAAAATATTTTTCGTTTTCAGATTCTTGTAATGGTGTATGCAGTATTTTTTAAAACAATCCTTTATTTAGTTTTGTACGTTCTCTCCAACTACGCAGTGAGTGTTCTACATTTTTCTTAAAAAAAAATGGAAATATTAATAAATTGTACATTTTCTGAGGCGACGTCGTTGAAATTGAAATTCTTTATTCTGTATATAGGCCCTCTTCCGGGCACTTATACCATGTTCTAAAACATACAGTCAACGGCAGGTCAATTTACCCACTAACTTAAAGGTCATTCAACTGATTTTCAACTCTAAGTCCAACACATAGATATCAACTTCCACTAAAATAAAAACTTACGTTTGGTGGTGGGTGGATATTTAGCATTACTAAAGGCCCAAATTTCCAATTCATTTTTTTTTTAATTTTACAAATAATCTTTGAATAATATTAATATATATTTAATATTATTTAAAGAATATTATTTTACGAATTATATTGTTTTTTAAGAAGTATTAACTTTATGAAGAACCACCTCTAAAATGTATTCTGTTCATTCACCAGGCAGTTGAGTTTGGAGCATTTGCACTCTGTAAAAGGCTTGCTTGATTTTTCATGTACTTTTTTATTACTAAACAAAATTTCAGATCACACCACTGGTTATATACCTAGCTTTCCGAGAACTAAAGGCTTTACACTCTTTGTGGAAGCTCTGTTCCGCCGCATCCGAATCGGACAGTGTTTACCAGAGGCTGACATTTCATTTGACTTCCAAACTAGTTTTGGATCCAAAAATTGATAAATGTAAGTATCATGTTTTTATAGTCTTCATCTGTCTATGTATTCAGCCTATTGCATTCCACTGCTGGACGTAAGCCTCCCCCAATGAGAGCCAAAGATCTCCTGTTTTTTTCATTCATCCATTGCCAGCTATCTTTCTTAGGTCTTCGGTCCATCGGTTTGGGGGGCGTCCTACACTACTTTTTTAAGTTTAGCTCAGATTAAAACCGAAAACCTCATCTAAAGGGTCTTTTTTAGCAAAAATACCGCCTAATGTAGTCCGAATGTAATCTGATAGCATAACGGGCGCGGCACTTAAAACGTAAACAGCCTTACTACAAAAAGATAGACTAGGTTCGAACACTTGTCTAATTTAAAGATTGGTTAACCAATTAAAAATGATTGTTAATAATAGTCTTGAATGTCTGATGTGTCAACATTTGAAATTGATTGACTAATTATAAACAAGTTTTTTTGTGATCTGAAATTTTTTCTTGCACTAGTCTATCTTTTTTGAAGTAAGGCCAAAAAGGTCCCGGGGTTGATTCCATGTTTGGATCAATTGACAAAACAAACTTACGTTTTAATTAACGTAATTTCACAAATAAAAATCTTAATGTCATGTAGATTTTTCTGCCAGTCGACCATTAGGCTAGGTTGCGGGTTCGAATCCCGCAAGGGGCAAATGTTACTATACTGATCACGAGCATTTCTATCGAAGTTATGGACGTTTATATATTTTTTAAAGTATGTTTATCCGTTATCTAGTATCCTCGCCATTGTTAGTAATTATTAAAAGTATCGTTGTTAGCTTAGTTCGGAGTTAAACAAATGGTGTGTTTTTAAAAACTATTTATTTATTTTGTCAAACACCATTTTCAAAACAAGACCCTTTAAATTTACGTCATATCTAGCCAAAATATACCTACAAGATGTGCCATTTTTGAAAATGCATAGCTCATCTATTTTTTTTTGTTGTCCTTTCAGGTCCAAAGTCTACCCAACACAACACGGTCTCCCGTTGGCTGTCCCGAATAATCGAAAGCCGTCCCACATATGTTTCTGGGACGATTTTTTCCATCACCATGGCTGTACCACTCTATATAATCGATTTAGGCATCAGCTACATGCTAATTATCGTTCAGGTATGTATATATTTTCAAATTAATTACAATAGTATAAAAGGTAAAATTCAAACATAAGTATTTTAAATGATATTTAGAAAAAGAAAACACTTTTTTCAAAAAAAGTGTTTTTTTTTAGTTCTCAATAACTAAAAACAAAAAAGTAACCTAATAAGAAAACATAAATTCTAAAAGTGTTATTGAAATACGTTTTCAATAAAAAATATTTTCCATGAAAAGTCTTTTAGTAAAATACTGAAACGCGCCATCTACCCAACGCTGTCGGAACTTTCAAACAATCGTAAAAGCCTTTGCTAGCATCGGTAACTGAAAGCGTACTTGCAAAATATGGAGACGTGCTAGAAAAACCCGCAACCTTTTTCATGTTCAATCAAGAATATTTTTTTATGAATAATACCTATTATATTTACTGACGTCGGTGTTATCCCTACAATATTCAAAAAAAATATAAATCTATTATAGAAAGAATTATAAATAGTAAAAAAAATGACCCACTTAACCAATAAAGTTCCTATCGTAAAATTTTATTTTTAACTTGATGGCGTAATTCATAATAAAGTATCGTTTTAATTGTTTATACCGCAATGTATAAGGTCCTATTTCGTTAATGATTCTTTTTTGAGATCAAATAAGACAACTTTTTGTTAAGGCAAACTTTGAAATAAAAACCCTTCTCCTAACTAAGTAGCCGGTTTGATGTTAGGGTAAAAAAAATACTGTTCTTTTAAGACTTCGATGTAAGTTCCATAGTTGTTTTATGTAAGCAGAAGCGTTGAAATAGCTCTAGAAAGCAGTTAAATGATAAAATAAGACCTTAAACTATTATCATTTTGTTAAATTTCAGGCTGTCAATAGTACCTGCAGGCAAAAAAAACTTTTTTATTAAGACATTACTATTGATAACAGTAAAAACAACTAACACCTTTTTTTACAGCAATTTAAATTCATGGTCTTTTTTTCAGATGTACACGGCGTTCTTTTAAAAATACCTGAAGACATATCATTACTTAATATATGTAGATAATATGAGTTTGTTTATTCATTTATGAAATAAAGGTAATCTCTGTTGATATTTGTAACTACCGCGGGTAATGTCTGATACTTTGTTTCCGGATTCAACGGGGCTGCCACATTATCAATTTTGTGTTTAGTTGTAAAGGTTATCACATCTCTCGACCCCTTTAAAGATGACAAACAAAACACGATATGATATAGCGATTTATCGACACCCAACTGTCAAAATCTTGAACTTTTATCGAAACAACGAGCATGTCCGTGCCAGTAACATCACGGTATATCATCATAACTAAACTATGGAATAAACAAAACCATAAGTGTTATCGCTTTTTTAATTCGTATTAATGGAAAAGGACATGTTTTTTTTTTTACTATGGCGTATAGTACTGAAATCAAAACTCTTTAAACTGGACACTGTTAAGTAGAATTAGGAAGAATAAATGATTATGAATGCATTGGTTGCTGATTTAATCATTTAAAGACCCCAGTTTTTTATTTATGAATTAAAAACAAAAAAATATTTTGGCTTCTAAATAGCAACATTATAAAGACCCACGATAATTTTTGTCTGAAAAAAAATGAGGATGATTGTCTGACGTTTCATAAGTGGCAGTATCTGCCATTTTTTTCCTGATTCTTAACAAATAAATTAATGTAATTAAAAATAACGAATGACTAGGCAACATGGCCGTAGACCTTAGACTGTATAAGGTGGGAGAAAAAAGAAATCTGACATTTGTCATTGTCAGACAACAATAGCTTTCGTTCGGAAACGCTTACAACATTATTTAAAAACATTATTTTTCTATTAATTGAATAGAGCTCTTTAAAAATCAAAAGCTATGTAGAATGATAAGTGACAGCCCTAATCAATAACCGCAAAGCAGATTAGCGACACCTGTATGACTTCATTAGTTGCCGACGGACTGGAGGAACATTATCCGCTGTATTTCCTTCTATGTTATACTGTACATACATACATTCATGTGTAAATACTAGAATAGTTTGTAACGGGATTGCTACCATGTACCTTATTTTTGTGTTACAAACTATTCTAATGTTAGTGACCATGAAAGTTTAAAACAATATATATGTGTAAATACTTTTGTCTATCCAGTGCCCAGACCATAGGTCCTTTCTCTGATCTGAGGCCCAGACCAAAACCTCAAATTGTACTGAATAAATTATTTGTAGTATGGGAAATGAAAATTTGACAATATTTGACTGTATGTACTAATCTTTACTTACAACCACTTTTTTTAAAATATTGGACAACATCACATACATTGCTCTGATCCTAAGGTAAGTAGCTAAAGCACTTGTGTTATAGAAATCAGAAACAACGACGGTACCACAACACCCAGACCCGAGACAATATAGAAAAGTTCGTTTTCCACATTGAAACGAGGATCGAACCCGGAACCTCAGAAATGGCGGCGCACTATACAGTCCGGCGTGCTCGCCTCTCGGCTACGGAGGTCGTCTAAAATATCACGAAAAAATATAAGGGAAATCAATTCAGCACCTCACAAGTCTCACAACTGATATTACCTACTTAATTAACAACTAATTCCAATCAGTAAATCAACAACTAATTCCAACAGCTAACCTGAAATCAACGGTTTATGATTGCAATTCGCTACTGATTTGCAGGTCGGAATCAGAACGGAACGAAAATCAGGATGAAACGAAAATACCTTTCGAAATTTCAAACAAGCATGTAGAGTAGAATTTGGTTATCCATAACTGGCTTTAATATTAACGCTTTATTTAAATAGCAGAAACCGGCCAAGTGTGAATCGGATTTTTTGTTAAAGTGGCAACGGAAATACATCACCTGTGAAAATTTCAACTGTCTAACTATTACGGTTCATGAGATACAGCCCGGTGACAGACGGACAGACAGATAGACAGACAGTTGGACAGCGGAGTCTTAGTAATAGGGTCCTGTTTTACCCTTAGGGTACGGAACCCTAAAAAGTGATAGTCCTTTAAGGGTCACTATGAGTATGAGATACACATTTAATCAAATCTGAAAGTGATACAAATCCTGAACTACATCACGGAATGTTATCAAAGACAATACCCAGCAATGAGAGCTACCGTTTTTGTGCTCACCAGTTGGCGCCTCTGTCGAGTGAGGTCCTGAATAATACTCAACAATACTCATTTATTCAGAATAAGGCCCTTTTTCGGGCACTTATACACGTTCCAAAAATATAGCTTCGGACAAAGCAATTATTAAGGAAGCCGGGAGTTTAATGTAATTTCTTACAACCTTTTTAAAACTCTTTTTCGTAACTCCGCTTTCAAAGCACTGGCATTCATTGACCCGTAACTCATATTTTCTATACTAAATCTCAGGTATCGCAAAATATTCACAATAGTTCTAATAAACCCGCGTAAGTAGCCACACATCAGTATGTAACTGACGTTTGATTTGAAGACTTCAGACGACACTAAACCCTCTAGCAGCAAATACACACGAGATCCAATTGTACAGGAACTATGACAGCTAATGACAAATTCATTATTTATAATATTTAAGAAGGAGTATATCTATAGCGTAGCGAATGCTAAGTCTATGAGAAGGAGGGACTATGCTTGTGGAAGACCAGCTGTCATCTGCTTGGCTTAGACTGACAAAATAGTAGGTGAAGAAAAAGTGGTAAAGCCCGTTGTAGTTGCCCTTGCATTTGCATGGGTTGCGGTCAAGGCCGCTGGTCCAAACGTCCAAAAAAACGCCGCCGCCACGGCGCCATGTGTAACCACCCTTACAGTATGGCAAGTACCTACATCAATTCAAAGTAGCCCAGCGAGCTATGGAAAGAGCTATGCTCGGAATTTCTCTGAATAATAAAATCAGAAATGAGGTCATCCGACAGAACACTACATAAAAGTAGTCTATATCTCAGCTCAAAGAGCAAGTATAGATGATGTTTAAATTCCAGGAGGACAAAATTGTGGACGATAGCTAGTACTAGAGAAATAATTAATTTGTGATCATTTTACTCTATTCGCTGCTCGGCAGTTCTTATACAAGGTTGTCAGAACGTTGTTATTGGCTCTTTTTAAGGTTCCAAAAGATAAAACGGTACCCTATTACTAAGGCTCCGCTGCCCGTCTGTCTGGCTGTCTGTCCGTCTGTCACCAGGCTGTATCTCATGAACCGTGATAGAGACAGTTGAAATTTTCACAGATGATGTATTTCTGTTGCCGCTATAACAACGAAAACTAATAAAAACAGAATTAAAGAAATATTTAAATATTTATAAATATATATATATAATTATACAACAGACATGTTTTTTTTTTGCCGTTTTTATAGATAATGGTACGGAATCCTTCGTGCGCGACTCCGACTCGCACTTTGCCAGTTTTTTAACTTATAGTGTAGGTACAAAAAATACTGTTAGGTAAAAAATGGGATAAAGTCGTCTTTTACTCATAAAACTATACTTTGAAACGTAAACAGCCTTTGGATGTCCAGGACCTACGCTGCGCCTTCCAGTTTGTGGTCACCATTTGGGGACATGTCTTCCCCAGCGGTTATCAGTGTTGCGATGGATGAGGCCTGCCGATTGCCACTTTTGCTTTGCAATTGAAAAAGCTATGACGATGGCTTTGATTTTTATACGAATCACCTCGTTTCGGATCCTATATTGCAGACCGAAATTCGAATCAAAGTTTTAGTTAAAGTTTCGGTAACAACAAATTACGATATCTATTAATTTTGCTGTTTGATTAAATTACCCTGTAGTGCCTTTAGGTAGAAAACTTACGAATGTAATTATGTCAGTCATCTGTAATCGTTGTCAAGCAAAGTAGATTGTCTTTTCTGACAATGAACACTTAAGGACTTTAACAGCTGCTAAATTACTAAAAGGCCGTGCCATCTGCTTCTTCCTCAATTATCGACTAAGTGGGTTCACTTCAAATTATCGCATTTCCTTACAGAACTTTCCCTTCAGGTTTTCAGTTTGAATTAGAGAATATCACTCAGGTGATTTTTGGCGATAATGTCACTTCACCGTTCCTGTACCGCCGGGATATCACTAAACCACATGAACTTTATGGGCTAGAGGAGCTTTTTTAAGAATCAGATATTGCAGATGTTCCTTTCATTAGCAAAGTTAGTTTCATATTCACTTGCAAATTTTCCTAATTATGTTAAATCTGCATTACTACCCAGATCTCACAGACGTGCATTACTTAACGTAAGAGGTGACTAATTCCTATAGCACGAGATGGTCAGCAGCATCTGCGTGAGAAATATTCTTTAAAAAACTACGTTTGCCAAGCGTGGCGAGTGTTGGCCATTCTTAGGATGCCTATGTTCAGTATTAAACGTCCTGTGGCTGAAATAATAATGATGTCTTTATTAATTAAATTATTTGGTCTCTACTTAAGAATTACATTTCAAACCAAGCATATTCCAAATCTAGAAATAAAGAAGTATTTCCAGTGAACCTAAACCAAATCATGCAATACCAGATAGCACTGCAAAAGTATGCACCTCGGAATTGCTTCATCACAATATCTATCTATCTATCTCCCAAATCGCCAAAGTCCGACATCAAAGATAGTACAGAATGATTACGAAAGTATTCGTATTTTCGGTCCTACGATTGCACTGAACTTGTATTTACAACCCTAGTCAGCTTTTACTAGCCAGATATTGGTTTTGAAACTCCAACGACTAGACTTGCTCCACTACATGACCTAAAACAGCAAACGCTGGAAATGGCTGCAATTTCCCAGTTTTCTGATTTCATTTATTCAAACAAAGCAAGGGGCCTAGCACGCAAGTGTATTCTTTCGTTCGGTCGTATTAACCTTAGAAACTAAAATGGCCAGTCTCATGTGACAATCCTTTGATAAAATATGACCAACTCAATCTAGTTGTGTAAAAAAACTCGACCGTTTTCAATTGTTCATAAATTGGCAACCTTTGATGGAATTTGGGGAATGGATGTTTTAATTTGATCGGATAATACGACCGACCGAACGATGCGCTTTCGTATTAGGCCTTCAGCGTTTTAAATATAAATAAATATTAGACAACATCACATACATTCCTCTGATCCTAAGGTAAGTAGCTAAAGCACTTGTGTTATATAAATCAGAAACAACGACGGTATCACAACACCCAGACCCGAGCCAATATAGAAAAGTTCGTTTTCTACATTGACCCGACCGGGGATCGAACCCGGAACCTCAGAGATGGCGGCGCCATTTACAGTCCGGCGTGCTCGCCTCTCGGCTACGGAGGTCGTCAAAAAGGTTTTAATGCTGTATTAACAATTATACTCAGGAACAGGAAACAATTGTAGGCGTAACAATTCCTAGCCTTTTCATTGTGTTTTGTTTGAAAGCAAACCTCCACTCGGAGCATGATCTCCCGCTTTTCATCCAGCCACTTGACTGGCAGCCATCTTCCTAAGGTCATCTACCTATCCGGCTGAGGGGCGTTCTAACGTTTGCCAAAGCGTGGTCAGAACCCATTTACACCTTTCATCGGTTCTGCGACAGATGTGGCCAGTCCATTGCCAATTAACTACTACGAGTATTCTATCGTGGTATTCAGTTACAAAGATAAATAGTTATTAGTGAATACAAAATCAGTCAAGTGCGAGTTAGACTCAGACACTGAAGACGTACCTGTCATTTATATTATTCTGCTATTTTGGAAGACGAATTCAACAAATTAAAGATCATAAAAATCACATATATTACAACTAACCTTTTTTTTACTTTGTTTTACATAACATATTATTAGTATTATTAATTTTCTAATAAGTAGTCTCGGAGCTTCACTCCCTACATCCAAAAAAATCCTTTTTATATTTGTAACGATGAAGGCCTTAACACCACCTAAGTGCCTAAAATCTCGAATATGATAATCAAATTGTCAGATTACCTGTTAATTTAATCTAAAAATTTAAAATACGATATGCTAGAAGAGGATTTAATTAACATCTTGAATTGAATAATTTTGATTTTCCCTTAAGTTAAGTCCCTTGAATTAAAACATGCACAAAAAAGTGTCTATTTTTCACAAATTGCAAATTTTCTCTTAAACGGCACAAGCTATTTCATTACTGTGTTCACACAAAACAAGTATTGGAAATATACATGTTTTGAATTGAGAGTTTTATTTGAAAATTATTGTTAAAGGCATTAATTTTATAAAAAAACATGTTTTTCCGATTTTTAGAGGTCATTCGCACGCGCGAAATTGTATGGGCGTGACGCGTCAAGGTCATTCAAGCGTGTTAAGGCCTTAAAGTTTCCAGGCAGTTTTAAAGATATTAGGAGTACCTATTATTCTTGACGAAAAACTCGCGTAGGTTGACATTCCATAGGCTGAACATCGTATTAACGCCATGTGATGAACTTATAAATATCGTGGCAAAAAATATTCGTGTCAAAAAGCTTAATATGTCCGCACACAAGCGTGCGAAACCGGCCAACGACTTATTTTGACTAAGGTGTAGAGTTTGTGAAGTTAGGCCTTCTAGAGTTAGGGCGAGTAGAGTTTGAAGTTTGGCTCTACACGAGATCAGCGGGGTAACCATTAACTCTAAAAACAATCACAAAGTTGTCAAATTTGTCAATTTTGGTACGTCATTTCATACAAAATTTGACAGAAATGATAATGTTTGACAGATTTGAGATTGTTTTAAGGGTTCGTGGTTACCGCCCTGGGCCATAACCATGAACTCTTAAAACAATCTCTAAGTTGTCAAATCTGTCAATTTTGGTACGTCATTTCATACAAAATTTGACAGAAATGATAATGTTTGACAGATTTGAGATTGTTTTAAGAGTGTTGCCGCCCAGATAACTCAGTCATATGGTCTAGTCTTGGCAACATTTTACATGAAAATGTTTTTGGTGGGATGTAATTTTAAGAGTTGTGATTGGAAAGCCAGGACGTTTCGAGACATTAAGTTATTACGTCCAAAAAATAATCGCAGACTAAAGATGCGCACGTTCTGTGTGATGGATGAAGGGACTTGTTATGAAAACATGATACCCTAAAATGACCTAAAGATAACTTTTTTTTAATTCTTAATAGAACCAAATGTTTCGGGTTCGATTTCCTTTCAAGACAATGTCGGGTTAGGTTATTGTTGTACTTACCTTAGGATCGGAATCCATGTAATACTGTCCAATATTTGGTTATTTATCCTTTCGCTCAATTGGCGCTTGGATCAAAACATTCTTTGGTAACTAAAACTGGTAAAAAATTGAAGGGCCAAAAAGCAAACAAATAGTTACCTACATGTTATTTTTGACTTTTAAAATGTGTTTTTTTTTTAGGTTTTTTTTATAATATTTTATTTTTTCCGAGCATACGGGTTAATTAGGTGTTTAACCTTTAGTTGCCGACCCTAATTTTTAGTACCTGATTGCCGAGGTTAGGTTATGGTGACTCCGTATTTGAAGTGACGTTTTTAGGCAAGCGCATTCATAGAGCCAAAAAGCTCGAGAATCACCCCCGCTATGCGCCTGTTTGTTTAATCCAAACTTCCAGGTACACCCTGTTTTGTAAGGTGGTAAAACTTTCTCGCGTTTGCAACGGGATCAAATGTGATACATCGCTTCAAAGGCACTGAAAAAAATCCTACCATGTAAAAGTACCCAAACATATTTGACGACCTCCGTAGCCGAGAGGCAAGCACGCCGGACTTTAAATGGCGCCGCCATCTCCGAGGTTCCGGGTTCGATTCCCGGTCGGGTCAATGTAGAAAACGAACTTCTCTATATTGGCTCGGGTCTGGGTGTAGTGGTACCGTCGTTGTTTCTGATTTCTTTAACACAAGTGCTTTAGCTACTTACCTTAGGATCAGAGCAATGTATGTGATGTTGTCTAATATTTATTATTATTTATTTATTTATATTTATCATCACTAACAGCCTTTAAAAGTCTTCTACGCCTACCCTATAGACTAAAAATGCTAATAGAAGGTCACATCGTAATTCTAAGCTGTCAAAATTGATTTTAATAATAGCTTCCTTGCCTTCTCATTGTTTTCAAGTTATTTTTCAATGTTTGTTATACCGAATATTTTTTGTATACTTATATACCTAGTTAGTCTTAATTGAAGTTGTTTAGCTTTGTCTCCGCTCTTAAAGCTTCTTACTCATTTAATGTTAGTACCTAAAAATATTTGTCTTTCAATAAGTCTTTGATATTGTGGAACAAAAGCATTTGTTAATGATGTCACAATTTTAATCGGTTTACGTGTACTTACTAGCTAATAGTCGTATTACAGTGCTTTAAAATAATAATGGAATGGTTTCTTTATAAAGTCCTATCTTTTACTTTGAGGCCAATTTGTGACTATGGCCTGTAAACATCAAGAGTAATAACTCATAGACTGAGGACGACAGGCATTAGCTAAACGAATTGATAAACACATACATTGCTCTTATTCTAAGGCAAGTATCTAAAGCACTTGTGTTATAGATATCAAAAACAACGATTATACCACAACCCAGACCCGTCACAATATGGAAAAGTTCGTTTTCCTTTCCGTCATTAACCCGGGACCTAAGAGATGGTGACGCCAAGTCCGGAGTGTTCAGCCTCTCGGCTACGGAGGTTGTTAAAAAAGCTACAAATGCTTGGTATTAGGACTATATTGGTGAGTATACTATGTATAATAAGTAATGTTAGTAATAGATATAATTTGTTCTCGACGAACTACACTAACAGTGTGTGTAAACCAATAAATTTAGACCAGGCAAGTGTAAATAGTACCTAAGTTTGCGATCGGTGCAGGTGGTAGCAGCTTCAAACGTTATAAAATACTACGAAGGAAGTAGGGTAGGTTAGATTAATGTTTATGCCAATAAAATCTAGCAGCACGTTCAATGAAAAACAAATATGCAATGAAGATGAATCGTAGGCCGCATTCCGAATTGCGCCAAAAGCACTGTCAGGGCGAAACTGACCAAATATAATAGTTACAAAGTCACTAATATTTTATTTTATTTTATTGATACAGATTTACCAGCTACATATCAATAAACAGTAGGTACAGTTAGGAGTAATATGGGTAACACGTGTAAAAGATATGTTTTTAGGTAAATACAGCGTTTTAAACAATTCGACAACTTCAAAAAAAACAAAAAATAAAAGGATATAAAATATTACACAGAATAAGGTTTTTTTACCTACCTACTGCATTCATATGGATTCGTCCTATAGTGCTTAGCGCAATTCGGAACAAGGGGAAAGAGACAATCGCAAAGATAGCTTACATCAATGAAACGAGACAAGTACAAATCGACGATGGATGAGTTTGCTTTAGTAACTTTTAGGATAGACAAAGACGTTTGACGAAAAGTTAGTAACTTTTAAGTTTGCAAAATAATTGATGATACCTACTTTATTATTTTATAAGTCAAAGGCAGAAATTGTTGAAAGGCGTTGGTCTTATCTAGAATAAACCATCTTTCCGCAGCTATACATAATTACAATATTATACATGAAAGAGAGCGTAGCGAATCCTAAGTCTATGCATGAAAGATACGACTTACAATAATTAGATCTCTGCCCCCTAACCATGAACTCTAAAAACAATCTCAAAGTTGTCATATCTGTAAATTTTGGTACGTCATTTCATACAAAATTTGACAGACATGATAATGTTTGACAGATTTGTGATTGTTTTAACAGTTTATGGTTAGGGCCCAGGTATGTCTCTGGTTCTGTGTTAAAAAAAAATAATTCTGGCCTATTTATATACAATCTAAAAAAAACTGTAAAGAACATATTCTTACGCATAACGCATATAAATTTAAACAAGAAACTTACTTACTTCATCCGCCAGCCAATTAACGTGTAGACGAAACAGTAAAGTCACAAGACTTAACAAGTCACTGCAGTTCAAAGTTAATGTATCTTCTTCGTACCCGAAATAAGACCTTTACAGCAAAATGAGTATTTTCAGAAAAGCCTAACTCCTACCTACACTATGTACCTACACTGGTTTTCACTTCATGGAATTATTAAACAAATATTTCAACGGAAAAGCTATTGGATCTAAAGTCTAGACACGTACGAGTACCGTGTTTCAATGACTACCCACAAATTTATCACGCATCGTAGCAGGTAACGAGATACTGCGTTTTTTAATTCAAATAAAATCCCTAACTATTTAGGTATTATAACTTTTTACGATTAATTTGAAAAGTTTTTTATTATTTGAAACACGCTTTAGAATCTACCCACTGAATCTACCATAGACAAGCTAGTGAATCCTAAGTCTATGGAATCTACCGACCGAAATTTGTTCAATCATGTTCTGTCTTAGAGCGATCAGTGTACTGTTGAATTTGTGGACAATTTTTAATGTTTAACCACAGACAAAACATTAAAAAATATTTATGACTCAGGAATCCATTATTATAAATCTTGTTTGTTAATGTTATAAAATTTTCTTGAATGCTCTAAGAAAATTTTATCTCGTATTAGATTTGTTTTTTTTTTAATTTCACACAATCGTTATTTTTTTAAATACAAACTTAAAACTTAATGATCCCCAAATTTGCCAATTTTTTTAAACCTCTAAATATTTAATTGAGCGTGTCTCTACAAAAACTTTTTATGACTGTTTTACCATATAAATGAGATAACTCGGCCCAAAATAAACCTAAACGGTAGCGTCAGTTTCATGGGACATAATGTAATAATTCTCTAACGTAAGAAACTATTTGAGAGAGATAAAAACCAAGTTTACAATAGCATGGTCATTATTATTAGTTCAGTGAATAGGAAGTCCACTGTTGCACATAGGCCTCCCCCAGTGACTTTCAGATTGGCACGGTTGCGCGCGGCCTGCATCCAGCGGCTTCCTGCAACCTTTACCGGGTCGTCTGTCCAGCTTGTGAGTATATTCAGACATCCTGCTCTGCGCTTACCTGGTCTCCATTCCAGAACCTTTCTTCCTCTTCATTCAAGAAGTCAACGTCACCACTGAAAATTTGGAGGAATTATTCGAGCACTCTAGTTAGTGCACTCATCAACCATATCAAAACAGATTTTCAAAAATTCATCGACATCTCACGGATTTTCTTACTGGGAAATTACTTGTGGTTAAAATCCCATACAAATTAAAAGTCAGTGGCTGACGAAAGTTAGGCCCTACTCAGTCTTTCTTTGTGTTATAAAAATGAGGTCTTTTAGGCATCCTTTATTTCCCGTTACCTGACTTTAAAAGTCCTTTTGATGTTTTTTATCTCCAAAATTGCCCCTTTTGCCACTTTTTCTTGGAAATTACACGTCTTTGTGTTTTGATTAAAATATTATTCAAGTTAATTAGTAATGCCACTTTTTGGGATCCTACACGCTTAAGCCAGGGTCCAGACGGGCGTAACGTGTTATGTCATATAGCATATAATGGAACGCGATTTTTTGTCATCCTATCCGATTATCGTCCTAACACAATTTTTTTACATTATTTTCATGAATTTACATCACATGTTACGCCCATTTGGATCCGGGTTTAGAAATGTAATAAAATTTTACTTTTTGTAAGTATGTACTAGGTAGTTTTGAAAGCATTTTTTAAATGTACGCTGCAAACTAAAAAGTCTAGCGGTTGCGGGTTCCAATCCCGCGTATGTTTGGGGCTAGATAATTGGTATGGATGTTTTTTTTTACTGTATTTTAAAGTAAGTAGGTACTTACATAAAGTATTAAAAAGGCACTACATTTTTTTTGTTCTTGATTAACTGTCGATTTTATATCAAAAGTTATTTATATTTATGACAATCATATCAAAATAAAACCTGCAAAACTAGACAAAGGAAAACAAGCAATACCCAAACTGCCCAATACGTCATTATTTGAGTGTCAAAGAGAAAATGAAAAACACACATTTCCACGATTGTTTTATTAAAACATTCACAATCATCGTTACGTTATCACTATAAATAATTTCAGTCGGGTTTCGCCTAAAACAACATCTTATAGAAAAGTTTTAACAACCAACAGGAATTATTTTAACAATTTACTTTTAAATTTCGCGGTGCACTTAGCCTATTTTGCAGCAAATGATTATTTTGATATATTACCTACAGTCGGACCATTTAACTGTCATACATCCCGTAGGCCTAGACAAGGGAAAATTTGACATATTTTTTTAAAATCCCATTTAAATTATAACTTCGTTATCGGTTTTGGTACTTTGGCTATTGCACGGCCTCTGACGTATAACGCAAAAGGGAATAAGTCACGTGACTTTCCTCCCTGCTTTATCTCAAAAAGTATGACAGTTAACTGGTCGGACTATTGTCTTAAAAACATAATATTATATACAGGGTGGCCAGGTTAAAGAATCTGACGTAATTAAGATCATGATAAAGTTGAATTCTGTGTCTTACAACTACTATTACCTACTTAAAATTATTATAAAATCTTTTATTATTATCAATATCGTTAGAATAAAATAAGATTTCTGACTAACCCACAATATTTCATTTTGACTAGTCACCATGTATATAAAATTAGCAACACTATATTCTTATTTACAATAAATTCACTTTTAAACAAATATAATGAATACAATATTTATACACTGTGATGTGACATATTTTGAAATCATTGCTTACTCCCGTTTCAACATAATATAATTACGTTATTAACCTATTTTAACATTAATACCGATTAAAGTATTAGAAAAATATGTTAATGAAAATTCATAGCAAAGTTTGTAATGAATAAAACTAACTTCACAAATAATTTTACTAGTATTTATATAAAAAAAACTGTGGGATTCTTTCTACGTTAAACTTACGTCATTTTTCATTTGGAATGGTCAGATTAAAATAAAAAAAGCAATGTCTACACTTAACCTAGTTAAAATATATTTTTTTATAAAAAGATGCCTAAAAAGTCAGTTGCACTTATTTTTTCTAAGTTTATGCAACTGGCTTATTGACTGGGCGGATTACGGACATTATTTAATAAATACACCATGTAACATTATCATTATATTTAAGCTATACTTACAATTACAATAATTAATTTCTGAAGCTTACAGCTAGGTGCAGCAAATTATAAGATCACTGATTTTAGCAAATATTTTAAACAAACATTCCTAAGCCGTCTCCTAAAACATTAGTAAAATGATATAATTACATTTGAGTTGGTGACATGTGGGAGAGAAGAGGATAGGGCTATAACTTCAATGGCATCGTTTTTCTCACAAAAATATCATTTAAAATATGGTGCTTAAGTTTTGGTAGTCTCAGCCTACTATTGATAACTTACACTGTTACACATTTTTGAGAATCAGTACTTACTTCGGGTTTTGAAAAAAATAATGACTAGGTCTAAACACTGTCTAACCATTAGCGAACCAATTTTAAATGTAAGTAATTATTAGCGAGACATGTCTGATGTGTCAACGTTTTAAATTGGTTGGTTTTTTTTTTAGACACCGTTTAAACCTAGTCTATCTTTTTTGTAATAAGGCTTTGGATTTGGAACATGTAATAAAACTTACTTGAAATTCTATTTTTTTTTTTTTTAAATTGTTTTCACAATCACACCAATTATCTAGCCCCAAACTAAGCAAAGCTTGTGCTATGGCGACTAGATAACGGATAAACATACTTAAATACTTTTATAAACATCCATGACTTAGGTGCAAATGCTCGTGCTCATCACACTAACATTTGCCCCTCGCGGGATTCGAACCCGCAACCGCCAGGCATTGTAGTCCGGAGCGCGAACCACTACACCAGACGGTCGTCTATTAAATGTGTAAATGTATTAATTGTAAATCTACTCGTGTCTCATTCTGGCGCTATTGGTATTACAACTGTAATCATTATTGTTGAATTCAGTTTTATTGCGACACAGCCTGATAAATATTAATAATTATATTTACGTTTTTGTATAACATAAAACTATTGTATTTTTTCAGAGCGCGGAATATTTAATTATAAACTTTTTATATTCAGGTCACAATTCTTTGAAATACTTATTTTGGACGTAACGAAATACTTTGTAGTCCTGCAAATAGAACAGATTGACTTCAGAACTCATAAATAAAAGCGTAAGTAGATACATTAATTACAATTAGCACATTTTTTTTTATTTACAAACATACTTAAAACCACTTTTAATATCAAATAAATTTTTTGGTTGTACCGCAAAATTAAGATTGTTTCTTTTTTTAATTTTATATAGTTGCGTTTGGTTCAATAAAATGGGTTGTTGGATGAATCGCCAGCACATAGGTGCATAAAAAATAGGGTAAAGTTTTGTTAGTGTAAAATACTTAAGTATTTGTAAGTATTCAAGATAGGTAACAATAACAAATAACTTTGGCCAAGAATCCGATGTTTTTTTTTGTTTTCTAGCGTCGTTCATTTTGCGCAGTCCGCTTTCATGATAAATAATTTTCGTACCTAAACACCGTGAATTTTTAATTACCCGAGAAAATTAACTAACATACTCAGATATCAATATACATCGAATTTGGCGAATAAAAAAAAATTTTTTTATGAGAAATTTATTTAAAAGGTCCCTAACATTCCTTAAAAAATATGCACCATAAATATTGGACAACATCACATACATTGCTCTAATCCTAAGGTAAGTAGCTAAAGCACTTGTGTTATAGAAATCAGAAACAATGACGGTACCACAACACCCAGACCCGAGCCAATATAGAAAAGTTCGTTATCCACATTGACCCGACCGGGGATCGAACCCGGGACCTCAGAGATGGCGGCGCCTTAAAGTCCGGCATGCTCGCCTCTCGGCTACGGAGGTCGTCCAAAACCATAAAAGTCCTGCTAATTCAAATATTAATCATTATCATTCCAACATTAACGGAACCAAAATCCACCTAATTTGGTCGCCTAATATTGGCGTACGGAAGGAATAACTATGAATGATTTTTTTTTTCATTCATAGTTATTCCTTCCGTACGCCAACGCCGTACGCCGTTCCGTTTTTTTTATTTGCCAAATTCGATGTATATCGATATCTGAGTATGTTAGTTAATTTTCTCGGGTAATTAAAAATTCACGGTGTATAAGCTAAAGTCAAAATATTTAACTACATAGTTTCTTGAGTAATGTTTAATTTATACAAACCCTTAAGTATTTTACAGTAAATTAAATCCACTCTAAGTATATTAAGTTGTATAAATACCCGAAATTCATATCTCAAAATGATTAATTAATATATTTACTAATATTGAGTTTAGGTACTTAAAATAAGGTTATTGGTATTACTAGCGCGCAGACTAAAAATACTTATCAACAATTAATTAAAACAAATCAGTGAACCGCAAGTACAATTAAATTGCGTTATCATAGGTACCCTAATTTTGTAGGTAGCCATGCTATTCTCTGAGAAAATTCCGCTTCTGCGCTAATTTAAGTGCTATATGCAGAGGTATATAGCATATTACATTAAATACTCTTATCTACGCAAACATTGTCAAATCAAACAAGCTACATTTACTAATAATAATTTGTGGAGTTCTAATCCCTTTAGGAGAGAAATTAGGTAATTTTGTAGAAGAAAATTAAAGTTATCAGGGGTAGAAATGTATTGACGTAAAGGTAAAAAAAAACAAGTAAATAAGCAATAACTATACAAAAGTAAAAAAAAATGCCTACACATAAATTGTGCAGCAGGTGCTTTCATTATGATCATAAACAATTTTGTGATTTTATTAAGGAATACACAGCCGGGCGTACAAGAGAATAGGACACTCCTTGAAACCACGTGATCAGTTGGTCATAATAGGTACAACAACTTTTTCTATGGGAGCAACATCGAAATTGAGATTTTTTTTAGCTGCTTCATGTATGGAGAATCTGAAAAAAAAAACACGATTTCGATGTTGCTCCCATAGAAAAAGTTGTTGTATATGACCAGTTGATCGCATGGTTTTAAGGAGTGTACTATTCTTTTGTACACTCTGTAGGTATTCTTCTTCTTCTTCGTCGTTCCCTCAGTGCTGAGGATCGCGACCATACACGACACGTCTCCAAGCCAGTTTTCAGTTCTATCGACTGCATCATATATGTTTCCTCCGACAGCCCTCTTTATACATATAAATCTCTGTAGGTATATACATAGTTTAAGGCATTAAATGCACTTTTTGCAAAATAAAAACAAATACGGTTACAGAAAAAAAAAAAAACTATTAAAATCTTTGCTCACATTGCTGTTGAATATTTTTGAGACAGCCTGGTATATTCACGAGAGAATAGCACAGCTGTTATATTAGTTATATTATATTACAAATACTTAGCTAATGTAATTTTATATACAACTCTCGCGCACGTTCGCCGCTAGATGGCGCGCAGCGGTGATGTCCGAACTACGTGCGCACACGCCGCGATTCACCACCGATATGCTGGATGATGACTGTGAAAGAGATTTTGGTATGGTGTTGTTTTTTTTTAACTTAATACAGACTAACAACAAAATGGGCTACTTGACTCTTATCAAAAATTAAATAACAAATAATTATTTCAATAAGTGTTAGACCTAAGGAACCTTAATACATCGATTTTAATACACAAAATTAAAGGATGACTGGATAATTTCAAATTTAAAAATAATATATTTAATCTATAATTTGAAAACCCGAAAACGCTATCCGCCATGATCGTGAGAAAAGTGACGTCAGAAATCCAGAAAGCAAAATTACTTTCGCATTATTCTTATGTTTTCTACCCCTTTTTCTTTAAATTGTATCATAAATTCTACACAAAACGTTGCTTGTTACTTGTAACTATAAGGTAATCAAACATTTAAAACGATTAAGTAGACTTAATGTCAGACATAACCTAAATACTAGTATTTAAATTACTGGGATTAAAATGGTTGCCAATTGTATATCTACTTACATCGAAGTGATCTTCGCAAAAATCAACTTATATTTATTATGTTAACTTTGGAATCATCATAAAATTAATTCTGAAACATTATTTTGTAGGTAGGTAATACACGTTTGTTTACAATTGAACTGATGTCAAAGCACAGATAATCTATAGACCAACATGGCCGGCAGCGTTTTGTCTGTTTCTAAAAAATATAATTTTAATATCAAAGTTTCGTAGTTTTCTTAGTCTCAAAAAAATATAAAAATATTGTTTTCGGTCTAATGGAACTGTAATTAACAATTTAAGACCTATTTCAAAAATGACGTGTCAAAAAGCCTATTATAAAATTTCCTAAAAATTCTGATATTCACTTTTAATTGACAACATTTATGTATAAAGGGGTAAAAATCATATTATTTTGCTTTACCTATAAAACAAATATTTCATAGTATAAATAGTTATTGTTTCAGCAACATAGTAGTAACATACTTTAAAATACGATTAAACTTTAGTTACATTACCTGTATGGTCATGTCTTAAGACTGTTAAAATAAAAATTCAGCTCTTTAGCTCAGTTTTCACGATATTTTGAACATGTGTAAAACATTTTAATGGTAAAAAAAGTATTCCAGTTAATTGGCGGTTTTTTGGCGATTTAAAAAAAGATAAATAAATAAATTACTCACAGCGCTAGTAGGAAGCCCAGATGACCTATCACTGTACATCCGACTGGTGTCTGTGTCCGTCCCTGGAGTCGGTAGCTTGCTAAAGTCAATTGACTTTTTGTCTGATAAATAAATATATACATGTAAAACAGTATCAAGCGGAGTCCAGACATAAATCACCCCTATCTCATTGGAATCGAATGTCAGTTGTTTTATTTAGAATACTTTGGGATTCATTTTTTTTTAAATGTTGCAATGGTATTTGATCGGCCCACAAATTGTTTTCTGTCTGTACAGCATATTTTTCTCCTACTTCGGAAAAATAAGTCATTTTTACGTTTCTCTCCAATCAAGTTTTGAAGAAGAAATCTCGAAAACTGCAAAAATGTAGTCCTCTGTTAAGTTATCCTGTATTACATACTTAATGAAAAATGTAATTATTTTATACCATAATGACAGGGTATGATGTCAGGGTCCGTCTCCTCGACCTCCCCTTCCATTTTCAGCTCGTACTGGCTGCAGTAGTCCAGCTTGGGAGATCCGCAGTAGGTGTTCATGTGGTCTTGTTTCGAAAGCGAATCCACGCTCTGCTCTATGTATAGAGCCCTAAAAGGCAAATGAACAATTTTTGTAAGAAGATAATTAAGCCTTGGATGAGAAGAACAGCAATATGATAACAGCCAATTTTAGTTTTGATTTAGTTTGTTTTAGTTGGGTTGGTTTGGGTGTGTTGGGCTTAGTTTGAACGGGTTAGGTTTGGTTTGAGCAGTTTAGATTTGGTTTGAGCCGGTTTCAGTTTGGTTTGGAGGGGTTTAGTTTGGGCTTGGGCAATTTGGTTGGGTGGATCCGGTTTGCTGTAAGCGGGATCGGTTCGTTTAAGGTCCATTTGGTGCGATTTAGTTAGGGTTCGATTGGGTTTCGTTTTGATCGTTCCAAGATCAAGTTGGTTGGGTTCGGTTCTTGTACATTCGGTTTAGTTGACTGGCTTTGAATAACGAAGTATAAGGTTTTTTTATCTAATAAAACGTTTAAAAAATTGGTCATAATAAAGTAAGTGACTTACACAGATGAAGAATGACAACACATAACTTAATGACGGCATGAAAAGTAAAACTCTGTTGATAATCAGCCTGATGATGTCATGTGACAGCAGGGAAAACGAATGGCGATGAACATACCTAACAGTCAATTAAAGAAATATCAGTTAACTCACGCAGAAGGCGGCTGTTTCACTCGGTCCAATCTTCTTGCGCTGTGTCGCCGGTAGAGGGCTGTGATAACGCCACAAACACCGGTGCACAGAAGAGCGATGACTGCCAGTAATGATACTAGCATTGGAGATAGCGGTATTGATGTGCTCACACCTAGAAACAGAGCTCAGTGTGAATTGGTACTTTCAATTGATCCTGTCACTAAAATAAAAGACTTGAGAATAATGCTGGGGCTTCACCTGTGTGGCGCATAAAGTTCAAATAACAGCATTATTAGCGTTTATCTAAACTATTCGATAAATGTGTGGCCATACTTATATGATGTTTGATTCTAGCGTCTAGCGGCTTAGTTAGCGAGTTATCTGTGGTTTTAAAAATAAAAATAAACGCTTCCAAGAACTTGAAACTTATATCATTTGTCCACTCCATCCCAACCCAGTAACTTAATCATTTATTTCAAAAAAAGTTTTTTAATGTTACATTGTTTTATCAAGTTCGTTTACCGAATGACTGTAGTTAGTTAGTTAGTTTAGCTGGGAGAAGTCCGCACTTAGCCTCTTGATTGGGCCCTTGTGCGTGTTGTGTCCTTCCCCTACTCCAACTAGCCCAAATCATCCCAGAAGTTCAGCAGACCTTTCAGGCTCCTGAAGGCTTCCGGGAGTGACCCTGGTGATTAGAGAATCCGTGCCCGTTGTTCTGTCACACTCTCGCACTCCATGAGCACGTGCCGCGGCGTTTCCTCTGCCTCCATGCATCCTCTGCATTTGGGGCTGTCTGTTACTCCTATGTGGAATAGGTGCCTGTTTAGTGAACAATGACCGGTTATAATACCTACAACCTTCCGAAGTTCGTTCCGTTTTAGTCTGATGAGGCTGCGGGCAAGCTTTTTTGATGCTGCCGGAATTGCATCTTTTGTTGCCTGCATCCTACACTGTTCATCCATTCGATATGGTGTGTTTCTGTGGTTTTTTCCCGCAGCCACGTTTTAATTTGGGCTTGAGGTATAGGCAGTAGTGGTTCCGGTCCATGGACTACTACCTTCGATCCTCTTTTGGCTAATTCGTCTGCGGTGTCATTTCGCAGTGAGTTGCTGTGTCCTTTAATCCATTGCAGAACTACTCTGTTCGTGTTTGCAATGGATTGGAGTGCATTGTGACACTCTAGTATGAGTGCGGAGGTTACGACATTGTTTTGTAGGGCTTGGAGTACGGGATGCACTATCCGAGACAATTTTTATACCAAGATCTCGGACGTCTCTGGCTGCAACCGCCTGTGCCACTTTGGTTATACCAATGCATTCTGCCTGGAGGATGGAGTTTAACTTGTCTAGTGTGGTCGATATGTTTATGTTTAAATCATTCGAGAAGACGCCGGCTCCGGTACCATGTGCCGTTTTTGAGCTGTCTGTATATATCCTAACTTCATCGACGCCAGAGTTGTCTTTTGGTTCTTCTGTGAGTTGGATATTGTATCTGCGATCGAAGATGTGTTGACACGGAGTTCTGTCCATGGGCGCCTCGAGGAGTGGTAATTCCTTTAGGACCTCCTGCAGAACTTTTGAGTGTGTTGTTTCTATGTTTTGTTTCCATTGTCCGTTTGCTTTTAGTCTTAAGGCGGCTGACTGTGCTTCCTCCTGTATGATGAGATCTAGCGGTCTCAAGTTTAGGAGGAACTCGAGCGCGGCTGATGGGGTGGTTCTCATGCATCCAGTAGTTGCTACGCTCACTAGTCGCTGTAGACTCTGGAGTTTTGTTTTCACTGTGGTCAGTTGTGTTCTGGGCCACCATACAACTGATCCATAAGTTATAGAAGGTCTGATAACTGATGTGTATAGCCAAAGTGTGATTTTTGGATTTGATGACTGTAGTAGGTGTATTCCCAACAACGCACTAGACGCGCGCTAAATCTCTTTGATGTGTCGAAAGTTACCGCCGTCCGAGCTAACGCCTAACGTCTAATGCCATTAACCACTCACACGATATCGTCTTCATATTGTTCTCGTTAAAATTAAATGTCCATTATGTCTCAGACGGGCTAATAAGCTTTGTAGATCGAAAAAACCGGCAAGTACGAGTCGGACTCGCGCACGAATGGTTCCGTACCATAATCTATAAAAACGACAAAAAATTCGTTTGTTGTATTGGAGCCCCCTTAAATATTTATTGTATTTTGTTTTTTAGTATTTGCTGTTATAGCGGCAACAGAAATACATCATCTGTGAAAATTTCAACTTATACAGTTGACATTACGGTTTATGAGATACAGTCTGGTGACACACGGACAGACGGACAGACGGACAGACTGACAGACGGACAGACGGACAGACGGACAGACGGACAGACGGACAGACGGACAGACGGACAGACGGACAGACGGACAGACGGACAGACGGACAGACGGACAGACGGACAGACGGACAGACGGACAGACGGACAGACGGACAGACGGACAGACGGACAGACGGACAGACGGACAGACGGACACACGGACAGACGGACAGACGGACAGACAGACGAACATCGGAGTCTTAGTAACAGAGTCCCGACAGACAGACGGACAGCAGAGTCTTAGTACCGGGACCCCCGTTTTCCCCTTTGGGTACGTAACCCTAAAAAAGGGCTTAATCTAAGACGACCTTCTCACCAGAATGAAGGCACGGTTACGGAAGGTTAGTAGTTCGCACTCCGGACTACTAAGCCAAGAGGTCGCAGGTTTGAAACGTAGTGAGCACGAGCATTAATACCTAAGTCATGGATGTTTAAACGTATTTAAAGCAAATTAGCGCGCTAAGGTAAGCCACACCAGCGTATTATATCAAATAGCGCACTTATTAATAGCATCAAACGCAGGTGTAGCTCTAGCATAATACCTCTAAACATAGAATTGTGTAGTGTCTGTTTTGTATTTATGGCATCGTCCTGCGGGGAATTTATAATACTTATGTTCTTAATTATTGCTTTAATCTGTCTAGCTCAAAGTATGTTTATCCGTTATCTGGTAGCCATAATAAAAGATTTGCTTAGTTTGGCGCTAAATAATTGGTGTGATTATGAAAAAATTATAAAAATAAAAGACTTTAAGTTACTTATATAGAACTTATGTAAAAAAACTGATTATTAACTTGGCGCCCATCATGGGGCTAACAAATTTAATTACAAGCAATTAGCAAAAACGCTTCCAACCGGCCGATCTGGAAGTCACTGTGGGAGGCCTATGTTTAGCAGTGGATGTCTTGTGCCTGAAATGATCGGCAAGGACTAACCTGGGGCGTCATGCTCCTCTCGTTGGAAGTTGCGCTCAGTATAATGAGAATAGTGGCATAGATATTTTCCACGATTCGTTACCAAAATTCAAACAGAAACTTTCCGATTATTAGTTTTTTTATTGTTTTGTTTTTTAATTAATTTTGTTCTGGATATTTTATTATGTTTAACTATTACTGTGTAGATATTTGTGTTGTTATTAGACTTACTTACCTTTCAACGTTGTGTATGCCTATAATAGGTACATGTATAAGTCAATGTGTGTGTGTGTGTGTGTGTGTGTGTTTGATGCAATTTATTTTATTGTATACATGAACTGTTGGTGTACCCTTTAAAATAAATAAATAAATGATAATGATGATGACTTAGCAAAAAGATGGAGGTACTGTATTGATAAAACAACTTACCAGTATACTTATCCGGTGACCTCAAAGCTACAGTATAAAGAGTGCTGGCTTCTCCTCTTCCCTTTGCATTGACTGCGTATAACACCAGTGCGTAGCTGGCATAGCTGTCCAGATCTGGCACCTCAAATGTAGGCGTCGAGTTTGAGGATACGTTGGCACGGACCTACGGCATGTAACATAAGTAAGAGATTAACCACAGTGACCGAGTTTCTTGTGCTGCCTCCAGCCCACAATATTGTCTCGAAGAAATCACTACACTTCTTTAAAAAAATCCTAAAGTGAAATGTAGTGGGTAATAAAATATAGTGGATGTGAAAGTTGATTTAGGCCTACTAGGGTATTAACAGTTTTTTTTAATTATTTTACTATGATAAGTTTTAAAAAAGTATCTTGTTATGTAGTTCAAAAAATGCATAAAAATATTTAATTAAGTGTATAAAGTTAAGGTAGTATTAGTATAAAGTTAAAAATATCTTTCTATGTATATACCCTCTTTATCAATATAGCTTAAAACCTAAAGACGAGATTTTAAAATTAAAATGTTTTATTGTAAAGATAGACAAACTAATTTGAATTGTAAATTTAAAGTACGCGATTAATCAATACATTAATCAGAAGTTAAACAAAACACTTAACCATTTTGTGAGTCATGAAATTTTTAAATAAATAAGACATTTAATATTCTTTATGGATAATATTGAATGTATTAATTTAAAAAAAATATTAAAACGGCGTTCCAATTCTGACCAACAATATTTCAATGTAATTTAATCTGTCGTATTAACTGAATGTTAATAAAAGAAAAAGGGACATGCAGATAAATAAAATCTAAACTTACAATCATCGCAGGTAGCTCATAGACTTCCATATAAAAGACTTGAGGTAGACCACCATCAAACCCCTCGATGCAATCCACTTGCAGTCCAGCGAAGCTGTGGTTTAACACCGTGCAGTTTTGCAGCGACATCGGATGGCCTGAGCGGAGATTTATTTTTATCGTTTGCCGTAAAACAATACACATAAATAACAGGGTCCCCTTATTGGTAGTGCTTTATTAAAAAAAGATTCAGTAGGCTCTTTGTCCGGGGCATATATGGTACAGTGAACTAATGACAGAATAATGGCTACAAAGAAGCAAATCGTCATGAATAGGTTAAAGTAAAGCATGCCTATAATATACGTCCCACTGCAGGGCACTGGCCTCACCTCAATTATGAGATAGTTTGGGCCATATACCAACAAGCGGGCCAAGTGCGAATTAGTGGAGCTTACCAAAAAAATTAGGAGTCATATTATTTTGGAAGCTTATCTAAAAACCTCATTTGTGTATAAATAAACTCATGATCACAATCAGCCCACATCAATCCATTGCTGGAAGTATTTCTCCACGCCGCCACTTAAACCAGATCCTGGCTATTCTTTTCCATCGTTTGCTAGCAGCTTTGAGTATATCACCACCCCACCATGTTGAAGTATTTTATTCTATAAAATAAAATGCAAATACTGGGCAAGTTTTTGAGTGAAAATAATGTGTTGTTTTTCTTAAAACTTCTTAAAGCAATAGCGATTCTAGAAAGATTGAAACTTAGACATGTGTTTTGTGTTGCCTTATTTAGGTCATTCCTCTGACAGTCGTAAGAGCACAAAGGGCAGGACAATAACCGCAATGGCGTTAGCGAGCGAACACGGGCCCGGTTGCATCGCTAATAAATTTTGTTTCTTCGTGAACCTAATTTTATCTTATGATCAAATCAAATCAAAATCATTTATTTCTTAGAAAGAGGGGCATGATATAGCAAGCGGCTAGATAGTCCTTCCGTAGGGGCGCTGTGAGACGAAATTCAGCCGCGGCCGCTTTTTTTAAGACGTTCTATACAGCGAAACGTAGAAGTACCTTTTTTAAGTTTGGAATTAGGATGTAATTAATGCCTCAACAGCCCGCTGCACGCTTTGCCATTTCAAATTTTCCGCCTAGGAAGAACGGAGGAGTAGTTCAAAAGTAAAGTATGCCTAAAATACGTCCCACTGCAGGACACAGGCCTCACCTCAACTAAGAGGTGGTTAGTTGAGGTTTAAAAAGAACGTAAGAGGAGTTCGAAGTTCGATATTTGAGTAAGTAGTATTAATTAAGCGGGAGACAGACCGTGATGAAAACCTTTGGTACCGTCATAGTAAAAAGTGGGCATACTTTATTAAGTTTTATTGTGAGCACTACCAACCATTTGGCCAATTTATGATAGGTTATATCCTGTGCAAATCGGTCATTGGACAGAAAATCTATTCGAATACAGATTCAAGGCAATTAAAATAAATAAATGCAACGATATTTAATTTAATTTGCTGATTTTAAAACAAGTACTTTAATAGTTCATAAGATACACCTTATGATATGAACTATTAAAATACTTGTTTTAAAATCCGGCAATTAAAATGAAATTAGGTTAGAATTTTGTTAGACATATTTATAAATATAAAGATTAAGATTCTAACATAGACTATCCAACAGCACAGCTTCTTCTTCTTCTTTCAACTTGTTGTTATTAGAATAGTATTTGGTCCTTAAAAGAAAGTTACAATGAACATTGAAACAATCGAATAAACAAGAAAAATGTGAAGCGAACCAATTTTTAAAAAAAATAACCAATAAAGTTTGGAGGATTGCATGATTTACTTGCTTTCCGCCGTATGGGATTCCATGTAAACATTTATTAAACTCATCTGAGTTTAATAAATGTTTACATGGAATCCCGTAAAAGATAAAAGATAATAAAAGATTCTCCGTATTTACTTGTTGACAGCAAATTCAACGAATGTATACAAAATGAATTGTCATGATCACGAAGTGAGAAATCAACATAATTGTAAGTATTACGAATTTACGAGGTATTAGAAGGAATACTACGAAAATATATCGTTCATTCGTATAAACCTAACAAATTGAAATAACCAGACACTTGTATCAATCCTTTGACAAAATATGACCAACTCAAACTAGCCGTGTAAACAACACGAATTCATTTTTGGGGAAATGTATAAAAATCTTCAATAAAGTACCCCAAACTCTTGTTGACTTACCTGTTTATGAGTTCAAAAACCACATTAAAAAAAAACTTATGGAAAAAGGATACTACAAAGTTGAAGATTACTTGAACGACAAGAGTGCATGGACTTAATAGCCTGCCTAGCTCGCACTTACACTATCTTGTAATTGTATTTCCTGTAATAAAATCAGGCTGACAAAGGTGACTGAGTTTCTTGCGCCGTTTCTTCTCATCACCAGCCGATATGTTGTCCCGAAAAGGTGGTAGGGCTAAGTTATATGTTGGGACGTGTATAAGTGCCCGGAAGAGGGCCTATATACAGAATAAAGAATTTCATTTCATTTCATTTCAGAATGTTTACAATTGTTCATAAATTGTCAAAGGTTTGATACCAGTGAATGGTTATTTTAAATTGATAGGTTAATACATCAAACCAAACACTTTTGTCTTGTAGTAGGCCTTCTTACAATGATTTTCTGATAGGGCATTACACCCAGACCCAAGCCAGCATAGAAAATAACGGCCTTACTACAAAATGATAGACTAGGTTTAAACACCGTCTAAAGATTCATCATCATATCAGCCTGTTGCAGTCCACTGCTAGACATAGGCCTCCCCCAAGGAGCGCCACAGCGCACGATCTCCCGCCCTTTGCATCCAGTCGCTGCCGGCTGCCTTCTTCAGGTCATCGGTCCATCTAGCCGGGGGGCGTCCTATACTACGTTTGCCTAATCGTGGTCTCCTTTCGAGAACCTTCCTGCTCCACCTCTCGTCGGTTCTGCGACAGACAGATTCTAAAGATTAGTCAACCAATTTGAAATGTTTGTTAATAATATGCCTCGAATGTCTGTTGGGTCAACACATCAAATTGGTTGAATAAACTTTAGACAGTGTTTAAGCCTAGTCTATCTTTTTTGTAGTAAGGCCATAATTGTTTATTGAACTGGGAATTACTGCGAGGCGCATCAATGAGGGCTGTCGCGTGTGAATTTGCCACTAGATGGCTTAGTGTCGCATGAGGTCTCCGAATGACCCGTCAGTTCGTGGGTGGCTACGTACGAGTTAACATATTGTAAATATTATGCGATGCCTGAGATTTATTATGAAAAATATGAGTCAAAGGTCAAGTGAATGCCAGTTCTTTAAAAGCGGAGCTAAGAAAAAAGGGGTGCAAAAAGGTATTTGGGAATTATGTTAAATTCCAGGCAACGGGGTTCCCATATAATTGCCTTGTTCAAAGCTGTATTTTTTGGACGTGTATGAGTGTTGGAAAGTGGGCATTTGTACTGAATAAATGAGTATTATTGAGTATTATTCCGGACCTCACTCGACAGTGGCGCCAACTGGTGAGCACAAAAACGGTAACCCTCATCAAGTACCTATTCATAATTATCTCAGCCTATTTCAGTCAACTGCTAGACGTAAGCGCCAAAGAGGATGATCTTGCGGCAATTTCATCCAGCCTGTCAGCCATCTTCCTAAGTTCGTCGGCCTTTCGAGCATGGGGGCTTCCTACACTACGTTTTCCGAAACGTGATCTTTACTTGCGAACCCGTTTACTGCACTTTTAATCCGTTCTGCAATAAATGGGGTCCGGCCCACATGTTACTAAGTGTGATTTTTGCATGATGATTGACTGTATCATCATGATATTTATGTTACAGTCCAAACTTAGAACCGGTCAAAACCAATTTTGACTGAAGGAATCAGCCTTTGCTACTATAACTATTCGTTGTAACTAATAGAATAGTAATATTAAGAGTTGTGACCTTTTGTCTTAAGCATGGTACTAGCACTTCGCTCGATACGCGCAGTTTTGTGCGTAAAACTAACAAGTACCAAAAATAAAACTTATCTCTGTATATTTAGTTCGTCAAAAGCAAATTTGACTAGCAATGAGTTGTGACTGTGAAATATCAGAGTTTAAACTAAACAGAACCAGCCAAAGTCATTCCAAAACCAATATTCAGCAATGCTAGCATCATCGCTTGGCGTAGCTGTTAAATCCCATTTGAAACACCCGCGAGGTACATCATTAGTGGTACTAGGTCAATTTCATTAAACCCACAAAGGCACTTTACTATAATAATCACAATAACTATTCCAACGTAATTCTAACAAGCGCATTTCTATGTAAATTGGTTCGGACTGTTTGGATGTTTGGATACACCATAGAAGAGATATGCATAGTAAGCACACTGCTACGGCATCAATCAGCGTCAGTGGTAGCTCTTTGGTTGTTATTACTCATACCGCGGTTACGGATTATTGGGTAGTTAACCATTTCGAAAATAGGATTTTTTTTTTAAATCACCTGCTTACATAAAATTATTTAAATATTGTCTGTTTGTTTGTTTTTATTAAGTAAAGGCGATGAACTTTTAATATTTAAATTGGGTGAATTTTTATATTTGTCCCACCAAAAAGAAGAAAAAAAATCATTCAAATCAGATGTCACAGATAAAAAAATACGTGTCAAACTAAGAATTTTCTCTCTTTTAAAAGTAAAACTGAAAAGGCTTTCTCAACTCTCGGTAACTAAAGAATTAACTTTTGTCTTTACAATTACAAATATATTAGCGAAATAAAAGCAGACCCAAATCAATGAAGAAATGGGTGATCACTCAAGAAATGGGTATCTAGTTATATTGCGTAGAAGTACTAACCTACTAATTATAAGCCTACTGTATCTTGTGTAAATATGTAGCTTGTTTAGCCACGTGTTGGGCGCCAATGTAAGTGCTTAGTTTAATAGCCGAAGGGTTCTGTGCAAACGAATACGGGTTAGCTATTCAAATTAGAATAATGGTTTATGAGAGAAATTGGAAAGTATTCATGATTAATTAAGTTCGATGACAGAACATACAAGTATCATTGAATCTAATGCGTACTACAAAAGTAGATTAGGTACCATTAATTTAATATTATAATTAGGTACTACTAAATCTCATTTATTTAAAATGCAATACTTGGAAAACGTTAAATGTGTCGTGTGGTGCCGGCACGTTAAAAGAATAGCACCACCCCTTCTCTTCCTATGGGTGTCGTAAGAGGCGACTACAGGAGAACCGCCATGAGAAGACGGGAAGCAGCGTCTCCTCTCCACCATTGGCCAAACTGCAATCGCCAACCCGCCTGCTAAGCGTGGCGATTACGGCAAAATCCTTCTTTTGGAGAGGCCTGTGTCCAGCAGTGGACCTATATTATAAGCTGGTAATGATGATGATGACTTAGAAAACGCCAAATGCAATGCTATTGAATAAATATTGATCAATATTTATTCAATAGCATTGAATAAATATTGATCAATATGCGTAGTCCTATACTATATAAAGTTCAGTATCCATGTATCTTAGTTATTTATTGTTGGGCAAAGTTCTATTCTAAAAATTCCATCGATCTCTGTACAGCCTTAAAGTTTCTAGATCCCCTGCAAGGCTGGTCAAATCGTCACATCGCTTTAGTATCTTAAAAACAATGTGACGAAAAACTAACCTAAGTTAAAGTGGGAGTGGGCAAAACATACCTACGTTTGCACAAGGATTTGTATTATTTACGACCGTCCCTACACGGCACAAGCACAAGGTTAGATAGGCGAATTTTCTTCAAATAATATGTTTTGTTTAACCAACCATTCCTTAAAAATATTTTACAATAGTATTCATTTGGAGTGTCCAAAAAAAAGCGATGATTCAATCCATATATATAATTATCACAAAGAGTGATTGATTGTATTTTCAAAACAGATGGGCCATAATCAATCAATTATTAAACTATTGCTACTGGATTTTTCTAATGTATCAATCAATCAAATCAGCCAATCAGCATTTAATGCAGAACATCGGCTTCTTTTAAGCCGCGCCAAATCTCATAGTCATTTGTCATCCAATATAGGTTTTCTATATTATTTCTCTATCATCAGCGTCCATGTAGTCCAATTTGCTCAAGTAGCCTCTACCACGCCATCGTTTCAGCCACAGGACGTCCACTGCTGAACATATACCTCCCCCAGTGACTTCCAGATTGGCCGGTTAGAAGCGGCCTGCATCCAACGGCTTTCTAGCAACCTTTACCAGGTCGGCTGTCCACCATGTGGGTGAATGTAGAAGTCCTCTTTAGCTACCTTTAACTTATCTATTTTGAGTGTTTACTATGTTACTCAAGTATGAGTGACATATTTTTCAAATTTCCTCGCCAATCTGAATCTAGTCTAGTTTTCTTTTCCGCTAGTCTAACAATACTTTGCGAGAAGCTAGGTGACATTGGGGAGATTTGGCAGAGGATTGTAAGAAGTATGGCGGTCAAAAGGTTATCCCCAACATACATTGCTAATTTCAATTTACATCTAGTTATTGTACCAGCGTATTGTATATCTCTGTCCTCTGTCTTACTGATCACTGGCTTAAGAAATGTGAAGTGCTCATAGGGATTGAAAATTGGAAAGTCATTAGTTTGTTCAGTAGAGAGTCAGCTCAACGAGGGGGATCACTAACTCTTATTTAAAACAATATTAAGTCCAAAGAACGCACAGACATCGTGGCACTCTCTATAGAGCAAACTATTGAACTAGCATGTGCTGAGCTAGAGCGGTATATTATTGTTACTGTATATAAACCCCCATCAGCAGATTACCCTCTTTTTGAGTGCATCATGGAACAGGTATTAAATATATTATCAAAATCTAATAAGAAAATAGTTGTATGTGGAGACTTTAACATTGAGTTATTAGAAGTAACTCAAAACTCTGTAAGGTTCTTAAATCTTTTCAAATCCTATAGTTTAATTAACCTTTTTAATGAACCTACTCGAATCACTCCTATAACAGCTACTTGCTTAGATAATATTTTCTGTAATTGTGAAGTTATGCAAAAATCAATTATAAACTGCCTAAGATCAGATCATAGTGGACAAATAGCCACATTTGAGCACCATCATGTTTCACCAACGGTGGATATTATTTGTAGGCCAGTCACTGCCAATCAATTAGATAGATTTAAGAAAAATATTGATTATGGAATAAATATATTACCTTATCCTTATGGAAAAAGGATACTACAAAGTTGTAGATTACTTGAACGACAAGAGTACATGGACTTAATAGCCTGCCTAGCTCACACATACACTATCTTATAATTGTATTTCCTGTAATAAAATCAGGCTGACGAAGGTGACTAAGTTTCTTGTGCCGTTTCTTCTCATCACCAGCCGATATGTTGTCCCGAAGCGGTGGTAGGGCTAAGTTATATGTTGGGACGTGTATAAGTGCCCGGAAGAGGGCCTATATACAGAATAAAAGAATTTCATTTCATTTCATTTCTGACCTTTGTCCTATGTGGAAGGACGACCAAGCTATACACATTACTATTTCCGTTATCGTGTCAGTGGCCTTACTTGACAAACGAGAATTATTACAAGTATGAAATGTAGAAAGTCTTACCAGCAGCGACAAGTTTGTAAACGCAAGGCGATTCTTGTTTTCCCACGGAGTTACTTGCTGCACAGGAGATGGTACCGAAGTTCAGGTCGGATGACGGTGTGTACCGGAGAGTGGACGTGTACCCTGAGGCCGTATAAAACCTGTATAAGAATAAGAAACATATTTATTAAAGATCTAGCGAATAAACAGTTATTGATTGCCAGATAAAACACAAACGGCCTTACTACAAAAATACACGTGTTGAACACCTGTTACAGATAAGTCAACCATTTTGAAATGTTTGTTAGTAATATGTCTCGAATGTCAGATGTGTCAACATTTCAAATTGGTTAATTAATTTTAAACAAGTGTTCAACGCTTGTCTATCTTTTTTGTAGTAAGGCCAAGTTTAAAAGTTAACTTGCTCCTAAATAATGGCTTTGCCTGTTTCTTTTTTTGGTTTTGTGCCACTGTAATAAAGCTATGATATTGTAGTACACAATATGAGATTAAAAATATCAATCTGCAATTATTAATAAGGAAAATCCGAGGAGATATTTGATTAAAAATACCTACGAGACTTTGGCAAGAGCGTCCCTAAATTTCTATTGGACTGAGCTTTTTATTCAACAAAATTGATTTATGATTAGACAATCATAGTTGAGATAAAGCCAATAAGAAATGTTGATGCCTTACTCAAATTTCTTACTTAGCTGGTATCTGTATCTGTTCTCCCGAGCTGTTGAAGGTCCAGCTGAAGCTGGTGGGAGGAGGGCTGGAGTCCACCTCGCAGTGAAGCTGCACCGTCTCTTGTTTCAGGGCCCCGTACACCTCTCCTTCGTTGGACACTTTGCAAAGCGGGGCATCTGGGAGACAAAAGTGACAAGTAATACTTGAAAAAAAATCGCCCGCCTCAGGTGGGACTCGAACCAACGATCATCGCATACTGGACGAATGCTTCGTCAGGTTAGTTAACGTCCTAGATAGCTTAGTTGGAAAAGCACTCGACCGGTATGCGATAGTCGTGGGTTCGAGTCTCATCTAAGGCAGTCGTTTTTTTGAAGTAGTGTTTATCTTGAACCTAGCATGTAATGGCTAATAAACAAAATTTAATAACAAAAGTTATTACTTTTCTTTAGAATAGTTTGTTACGGGATTGCTACCATGTACCTTATTTTTGAGTTCCCGATATTTCGGCACTGTTTCAAGCGCCATGATCACGGAATAACTGAATATCTTGCGGGTAAGTTGTTCAGGGCAAACATATCGGTCTACCCTCTTTCGCTGTCTTTTATTGCACGCGTCGGTACCATTGTCTACAAACTCACTATTTTCTCGCACCTGTTCTCGACACACAACACTAACAGTATCTGACCGCGTAACAGCAGTTTGTTGTTTTTTCCGGTTTTTGCACATACGAATCACTGGATTCCAGACACTTGACAATTTAAACCCATCCTCGCGATTGAAATTTTTGTACTTTGTAATTTCAATCGCTTCCCTGACCATTCTTGGTATGTAGTGGCGTTTTGTCGCAATGAATCAGAATCTGTTTCGCGGTCAGATACTGTTATTGTTGTGTGTCGAGAACAGGTGCGAGAAAATAGTGAGTTTGTAGACAATGGTACCGACGCGTGCAATAAAAGACAGCGAAAAAGGGGTAGACCGATATGTTTGCCCTTAACAACTTACCCGCAAGATCTTCAGTTATTCCGTGATCATAGGGCTTGCAACAGTGCCGAAATATCGGGAACTCAAAAATAAGGTACATGGTAGCAATCCCGTTACAAACTATTCTAATGTTAGTGACCATGAAAGTTTAAAACAATATATTATAACTTTTCTATTTACGACTGAGTTAGAGTTTGATGTTAATATCACCTGAAGGTACAGTAAAGTCAAAGGCTATTCGTGTACTGTCGCCGTCACTTGAGAACAATATGATAATGAACAGGTGTATAGGGCTGACTGTAGTAGAATAGCCGACATCGGAGCACAAAATGTATGGCTTGCTGCTTTAATTATGGCTGAAATGATGATGATAATGATTTGTAGAATACCAGTCAAGTTGGAAAGGAAATTATGAGAATGGACAACCTTGAATATCAGAAGATTTAAAAAAAAACATACAGGTTAACACCAAAAATAGGTTTATGCATTAACTATAAATACTTATTGGACTTAATCGGGGTCTAAACAGTAACTATAAATTACAGTCTAAGTGATAAGCACAGAATAAGGTTTTAAATCAGCCTTTGGTCCAAATTAAGTAATATTGAACGAGCGATGCTATAAAAAAGCGTTTAGTTTCAATATAAGAAGCGTTAATTAAACTGTCGTTGACATAATTTCTTTCAAGAAAGTCGTTCCTTGCCGTTTATCGATAAATTGGTAACGAAAAATAAACTTCGACAACTAATTAAACGAAAGCAAAATAAATAAACTTAGTTCAAAATTAATAATTACTGTTCGATATTAAAATGTACAGGCAACAAAAATAATGAATGTAGAAGGTTCAGTCCTCCGTCACTAAGCGATCATCATTATCATCTCAGCCTATTGCAGTCCACTGCTGGACGTAGGCCTCCCCCAAAGAGCGCCAAAGAGCACGATCTCCCGCTTTTTTCATCGATCTACTGCGAGCCATATTCCTAAGGTCGTCGGTCCATCGAGCTGGGGGGCGTTCTACACTACGTTTGCCTAGGCGTGGTCTCCACTCGAGAAACCGTTTACTCTAATTTTCATTGGTTCTGCGACAGATGCGGCTAAGCGATAAAAGACACGAAAAAATGACAAATAATTTACTATCAAACTGCAATCTTAGTATGGTGTTCCAATGATTTTTGAGTCAAAATTATATTTACAATGTGATATTTTTCGATATTTTGTTCGCTATTTGAACGTGTTTTGTTACATATTATATCTCCTTCTCCTCCTTGACGACCTCCGTAGCCGAGAGGCGAGCACGCTGGACTATATGGCGTCGCCATTTCTGAGGTTCCGGGTTTGATCCCTGGTCGGGTCAATGTAGAAAACGAACTTTTCTATATTGTATCGGGTCTAGGTGTTGTGGTACCATCGTTGTTTCTGATTTCTATAACACAAGTGCTTTAGCTACTTACCATAGGATCAGAGCAATGTATGTGATGTTGTCCAATATTTATTTATTATTATTATTATACCAAGCATTCTATATTCTACGGAAACGAAGTTGCGGGCACAGGTAGTGATCTCATAATTTTAGTATTCTGACAGAGCTTGATAGGGATCATATTTCCTCCGAATACTGGAATTGTAGGGATATTAACCCGAAAAAAAACCAAAGAAATCCTCACAGTCTGCCTCAGAGTACATACTGGGATCATCTTTCGCAAAGCAAATGTCTGTGTGGCCCGTTTAGCGTACCCAATGGATAGCTAGCCTATTGAATCGAGCTCTTTTATGTAAAGACATACGAAAAACTTTCCCAAGGTTCTTGGATACAGAGATTTATTTCTCTTGTGTTTATTACAGACTTTAAAGGTCAAACCACATTATAGCGAGCGGCTACAGAGCGGCGCGGCAAGAACTATCTCGAATTAAAGCTTTAACACTCTTGTGGTATGAGGTACTAGATACTGTTTTTTGTGAGGTGCGTCTCCAAGCACATAATTTTTGTTTTTTTAATAAATAAATTCTAACTTCTTCTAGCTGTATAAAAACCACGCACCGTGCTATTCCGCACCGCTAGTGCAATTCTACCTTTAGCGTTATTTTCTTAGGTCACGTACGTAACGCGCGTAACTAGTTTTTCTCATAATATTGTAGATCTTTTAAGTATAGAAACGATTATGTTAGCAATATCGTTTAGTTTATTTATTGTTGTAGTCAACAAAATTAATAGTTAAAAAAAATAGTTTTCTTTTAAATCTGTTAATTTTATTAATATTTATATTTATTTACTTAAATGAAAGGAACAATGGTGGTGGTACCACAACACCAACATTCGATACAACATAGAACATCATGATGTCATATTTTTGGTTACAGTCTGTCTAGTTCGTTAGGGTACGTCCAGATTTGGCGAATGCGCCACGAATGCGCGGTGCACAAAAATACAATTCTAGCGCGCACTCGCGGGCCAGATTCGCCAGATCTGGATGCATCCTTAAAATTGAATTAATAAGGAGCGACAGGCGTTGGCTAGGACGATAATATTTGCTAGGTATTTAGGTAATATAAAGTAGGAAAGTGCCTAACTTTGACATACACCACCTGCTGCTGACACCTAAAAACCCCGTTTGCGTTTGTCGCCCTAGATGAGAATCATAAACTTAAGCCTTTGACTACCACCATAGAGAAACTAGATACTACCTGCCACAAAACCAGACAGAATAAGAGTATTTTGTCACTGGTCACATAGAGCTCAATGTGTTCGAGCTAGGTATAGGTTTTAACAGAAGTTTTTTTTGATAAGATGAAATTTTGGCTATCCATTATTGCTGAAACAGTTAGGCGTTTTGCAGAAGGCGGGTCTGTCCGCGAAGCAATAAAGACCGCGTCTGCCCGCCGATGACCGCGGCTGCCCTCGCCGCGAACACAAAGCACACCGCCGCGCCGCCAGTGTCCGCCGGGCACCTGCGGCGCGGTCTTTTTGCCCTCCGTGTGCGTTGGTAGTAGGTAAAGGATTCCCTTTGCGCTATCCTTCGCGGTAAAATTGACCGGCCCGGCCCGCCCCTGCCGTCTGCAAAGCGCCTTAAGGGTTTGTGCAACATCTAGAATTCCTTATAGTGCTATAACGCCGTTGTGCCACCACGTAGAACAGTTTTAGGTTCCAACTCTGCAGCACCTAGGATGTATAGAACCCTTAACTCACTTGGCCATCTCGTTGACATTAATTTTGACTCTTATTAGTAGTTAGTTTTACTTCTCCGTTATTTATTTTAGAACTTTATTGCACAACTTACAGATAGTGTACAAGTGGACTTAATGCTAGAAGCATTCTCTGCCAGTCAACCATTGGGTTTATTATAGTTAATATTTACTAAAACCACATGAGTAAAGAAACGGAACAGAGACAAAGCTTCTAAAGAGCTAGCAAAATTTATACCTATTTTGGTAGGGTTGGCACAATTGAATAAATTTAAAATATAAATGTTCTTTTTTTCACATTTTTTATTAAAACCTATTTTAATAAAAAATGTGATGTATTTTTTTTACAAATTACATACTCTAAATATTTTTTTATTACTTTTGGTTTTTAATAATTTGTTGTGTCTTTTAATCGAATGATAAATTCTAAATCTAATATAAAGTTTTTTTAAATAATCCAATGGGAAATAATCACATGGCATATGAAATGTACAATCTTGCAAACGTGCTAATATGTCATTACCAATATTAACAATTTGTACATGATGTTGCGAACAACATGAAGGTTTCATGCTATATATTTTTAATTTACTTATAAAAAACAAAAGACAATATACTTCACTTTTGACAGCTACAGAAGTCGTTTCATTTTATCCATTTTCCAATACATTTATTTAATACAAAATATTAATTGTATGTTGTTTATAACATATAATTTGGTGCCGAAACCTTACATTTATTATTCATACAAGTTTTTCAGTAATTACCACGTAATAAAAACTTATAAAACGAGTCGGCGTCCGCAGTTGCGCGGGACGTTTTTACAGTATGGCTACTGTAGAAACAATTGATGTACCAAAGTTCACAGTTCTACGGGGAAAGTGCAAATCTGTTCTAACAAGATGTTTAACATATTTAAAAAAAACAGGTGACCACAACATTTTTGAACTAAACCACCGAAGAAAGGCGGTCGAAGATGCCTATGAAAGGTTCAATCGGCTTGCAGAGCAGGCTATTAGACAGGGCCAGGAGGTGCCAGATGACGATGCGGAGTTTGAGGAGAAGTATTTTACAGCCCTCTCCCGGATCGACGCTCTTCTGGACCGCGGAAATGCCTCAGCCGTTGGATTTTCGAGTGCGCTCGATACGTCAACGCCGGTGTTCGAGTACGCGAGGTTGCCGCCGATCGAGATACAATGCTTCGATGGGACCAGTGTCGGGGGTTACAAACCATTTATCGAATTATATATGGCGCTAATAGGTAACAATGTTAAATTATCTAATATCCAGAAGCTATTTTATTTAAAGGGCTATTTAAAAGGTGAGGCTCTAGATTTAATTAATAATCTGCCACTTATTAATCAATCGTATGATGATGCCATATCTTTATTAAATAGGAGATATGATACAAAGGGCTTATTGATTAAAGCTCATATATGTAATATATTAGACTTACCCAGCTTAGCGCGAAGTACTGCCCAGCAGTTAAGATCTTTAGTGTCGCAAGTTTCGCAGCAAATAAGCGCTTTAAAAAGTTACGGGCAACCTATTGATAGTTGGGGTTCGATTCTGGTATGTATCATCATGCGGAAGCTTGACACTCTTACTATTAGATTATTTAACTCTGAGCAGGACTTTCGAGAAATGCCGAGTCTGGATAATCTTCTTAGTTTTTTAGAGAAACGGGCTATTTCTCTAGAGGCAAGTTCGGATTCGGATCGCTCATCGAAAGTTTCCAACAATAGTAAGTCTTTTATAGTATCCAATAATAATTCAAAAAATGTTCCAAAAACAAATCCTAATGTCAAGGCGAGCTCAATTCCTTGTTCATTGTGTAAAACGGACTGTCATAAATTATACAAATGTCCTACTTTTTTGTTAATGATTGTAACAAACCGACTTGCTTATGTTAAGGAAAATAATGTATGTCGAATTTGTTTAAATAAGCATGAACAAAAATGTAGATACAATTTCACATGTACATTTTGTAAAGCCAATTCACATAATTCATTATTGCATAAAAATGATACTGATGATTTATCTCAAGGTTTAGAAACTTCGACAGTGCATTCTGCTCATAATAAGGATTCACAAATGTTGTTACCCACTGTTAAGATCGCGATTAACGGGCCAAATAACAAACGTGTGATTGCTAGAGCTTTGTTGGACTCTGGTAGTCAAACTTCATTCTGTACTCAGGCCTTAGTAGACAAGTTGGGTCTTAATACGTACCCTAATGCAAAGAACATTTTTACATTATGTCAAAATTCAAACAAAGTACAAAATGGAGTTGATTTACATTTAGAATCACTGTCAGAAAATTTCAAATTACAAATATCATGTTCTGTTGTAAATCAAATAACTACATTGTTGCCCCAATGTAAAATTAACTTCAATAACTTTATTTTTCCTTCGAATATCAAGTTGGCTGATGACAATTTTAATGTTCCAGGCGAGGTGTCATTGTTGTTAGCTTCAGACATATTTTTCAAAATTCTTAAGGACGGAAAGATTGAAGGAGGCCCAATGGATCCCATTCTGATCAACACCCGGTTTGGCTACATAGTATCAGGATCCTCAGGTGATACCAATCCATTATTTACTAGTAACATGTCTATCGTCTTGCACTCGCAAATGACTCCTGATATGGAAGTGCATAATCTTGTAAAGAGTTTTTGGGAAACAGAACAAGTACCTAAAGTTTATAACGAATCCTTGCAAGAGCACGAGTACAGCGAGGAGCAGTTTGTCAAATCGGTAAAATTATTAGATAATCGTTTTGAAGTCGATTTGCCGGTCAAGGTAGATCTGAATACAATTAATTCAGCGGACTCTTTTTCTCTCGCGTTACAGAGATTTTATAATTTAGAGAAGCGATTCAAAAGAGATCCGGAATATTATTCACTCTATGTTGATTTTATTAATGATTATCTCGAGTTAGGTCACGGGAAATTAATAGACGTTTCACAATGCAATCCAGACGTATTTCCCAAATATTTCTTGCCACATCACGCAGTTATACGCCCGGACAGGAAAACAAATAAGCTCAGTGTAGTTTTTGATGGTTTGATCAATGACATTTTATGCAACGGCGACGTAGTTCAAAAACAATTATTTCAGATTCTTTGTTAATTCAGAACATACGATATTATTTTAATGTGTGATATACGTCGTATGTATCGCCAGATTACAATATCTCCAAAACATAGAGTTTTACAAAATATTTTATGGCGGGAGAACCCCAATTAAGATTTGAAATGCATTCAGCTTCAAACAATTACATACCGCTTAACTAGCTCTGCGTTTTTAGCCACACGCTGTCTCATTGAGCTTGCACTGGCTGCAGCAGCTTTACAAAATAATACATACATCGATGACGTGATCGTTGGAGCCGCCAGTAGCCAGGAAGTTGCACTGCTGAAGCAAGAACTTATCGATTTATTGCGTTTAGGTGGTTTTGAGCTTCACAAATGGTGCTCCAATGATTTAGATGTACTTTCTGACATTCCGCAAGAAAAACTTTGTTATGATTCAGTACAATTTGATCATCGTGATTCATTTATTATAAAAACTCTTGGGGTCAGTTACGAAGTGCAGACGGACCAATTTAAATTTGCTGAGCCTAAGAAGCAACACTTTGACTCACCCACAAAGAGAAATGTGCTAAGTTATATTAGCAAGTTTTTTGATCCATTGGGACTCATCAATCCTATAATCGTCAAGGCCAAATTGTTATTACAAAAAATATGGCTTAGTCAGTTAGACTGGGATACGCCACTCACAGACGATTTAAATATACTATGGCTAGCTTTCTATAATGAAATGCAATCTATGCAACCTATTCATGTACAACGTAATATGCAAATGTCTAATGCCGATTCAGTTCAGCTAATAGGTTTTTGTGATGCATCTACACATGCTTATGGCTGTTGTATTTATTTAAAGGTCATCAAAGATGGTGAATGTCACGTGAATTTACTATGTGCAAAATCGCGTTTAGCTCCCATAGATGGCAAAATGACTATTCCTAAGCTTGAATTAAATGCAGCAGTATTGCTATCTAAACTGGCACGCACCATCCAAGATCTTTTACCTCAATTTTCTGAATGTTTTTTATTCACTGACTCTAAAATTGTGTTGGGGTGGTTGGATTCACTTCCTGTCAAGCTTCCAGCGTACATGGGCAATAGGATAATTGAAATAAAAGAATGTGATGGTAACTGGCTTCATACACCAGGAACATTAAATCCTGCCGATATCTTATCGCGTGGAGCTGATCCAGATCAATTACGTTCAAATAAATTATGGTGGCACGGTCCCGATTTTTTGACAGGAAGCGACTACCACATGTACATGTCTAGTATTGAATTACCTTGTTTTAAAGTCTTAGACGATACAAGTTTGAATTATCAAACAACTGAGAAAAATCTATTACCAATGTTAGACAAGATTTCAAGTTTTGGAAAAATGATTCGTGTTATGATGTATGTTAACAGATTTATCTCTAAATGTAAAAAAGTTTTTAACACGTCCATGTCATTTTTTGAAGAATACAAAAATGCTAAATTTTCGATCATAAGGCTTATTCAAAATCATTATTTTAGTGATGAAATCAGTTGTTTGCGTGACAATCGGCCCATTAAGTCCAATTTGCAGGCTTTACATCCATTTCTGGACTCTAATAAGATGTTAAGGGTTGGTGGTCGTCTTGAACAAGCACAACAACTGAATTTTAATAAAAAGTTTCCTTTGATATTGCCTAAGAAATGCCATGTTACAACATTAATAATCCAAAATGAACATATTTCTTTATTACATGCAGGGTTAAAGATTACTTATAGCAGTCTAATTCAAAATTATTGGATTGTTAATGCTGTAAGAGAAATAAAAAAGTTATACACAAATGTTTAAAATGTTTTAGACTAAAATGTCAAGGTGCACAACAACTCATGGGGTCTCTACCACGCGACCGCATAACTCCAGCAAGGGTTTTTTCCAAGGTAGGAGTTGACTATTTTGGTCCTGTTAATGTGAAGCAATCATCCTTGCGACGTTCTGTCATTTCCAAGGGGTATGTCGCTGTTTTCATTTGTTTTGTGACTAAAGCTGTACATTTAGAGGCAGTATCGGACTTAACAACAGAATGTTTCTTGGCCGCTTTCAAAAGATTCATTTCTCGCCGTGGAATGCCGACAGATGTCTACTGCGATAATATGAGTACTTTTAAGTGTGCTAACACTCAGCTTATACAATTATACAAAAACGAACGTCACGTTGATATTATAACCGACTTCGGTGCTCAAAAGGGCATTCAATTCCATTTCATTCCTAGTTACGTCCTAATTTTGGGGGACTGTGGGAATCTGCTGTAAAATCGGCAAAACATCACTTCAAAAGAATAGTGGGTGTAAGCTCTCTCACTTATGAGCAATTAAATACATTGATAGTAGAGATAGAGGGTGTTCTCAACTCTAGACCCTTAACTCAAATGTCGCAGGATCTCTCTGATTTTTCTTTCTTAACGCCTGGTCACTTTTTGATCGGTTGTCCAATCACTTCAGTGCCTGAGCCTGATGTTACTTCTGTTCCTTATAATAGGTTGAGCTTCTGGCGTCGGTGTATGCAAATGAGACAACACTTCTGGCACGTTTGGAGTAAAGATTACATATCCATGCTTAATTCTAGAACCAAATGGTTAAAGGTTCTACCCAATCTAAAGGAAGGCATGTTAGTTCTTGTTAAAACCGATGGTCACCCTCCCTTGCAATGGCCAATGGGTCGGATTGAAAAAATCTTTGCTGGGCCGGACGGCATGATAAGGGTAGTTCAAGTTAGAACTAATTAGGGTTCATACAGACGTGCACTTTCCACAATTATCGTCTTACCTATTGATTAAGTTTTATTATTATCATTTAATGTAAATATTTTAAGTTTCATTTTTGTAATGTTATGCGCATCTTGCGCGCCCGCACTATGTTGCGAACAACATGAAGGTTTCATGGTATATATTTTTAATTTACTTATAAAAAACAAAAGACAATATACTTCACTTTTGACAGCTACAGAAGTCGTTTCATTTTATCCATTTTCCAATACATTTATTTAATACAAAATATTAATTGTATGTTGTTTATAACACATGAAGATCAAAATATTCGCAAAATTTTTGCTCAAGCAATTCAACAAATGCAATAAAATTGTCAGGAGGTATTATCACACACAGTACAATGTACAACCATATTTACAACACTTTTTAAATACTAAAACAAAAATATTACTACGTATTATGTGAGAAACTCGATAACAAAACAAAACACGCACGAAATTCGAGCGTCGTGTCACGCCTGCAAGCCCTGAGATTGACCACTGGCTGATCTAGTTTGAAGCGGTTTCGGCTCATACGTGACAAGCGGCCAGTGGTCACGCACACACACGCGTTGCACTTGTAGTGATGTACCTATCACAGCGCATTCGTATGTAGCTTTGTCTCTGTTCCGTTTCTTTACTCATGTGCTAAAACCCTATTTGAAAGTGGATCTAGCCTGGTAACTATAACATAAAGCATTAGAAATTGTAATATTCCAACTAATTGCTTGTATCAACGTGAACAGTTGTTGGTTAGTCTAATTATCGAAGAAAAAATACGTTTGTCAAATAAAACAGCTTCCCATTAGGAATAATTTCAAAGTAAATAATAATTCCCGTTCTTTATTATACTTAAGTGGGCGATCAAAGGGACATAAGTAAGTTTAACTAGAGTTCTTTTAAAAGCATAATGATCGCACATATCAACTTCTTTCGATGCTCCTTAAAAGTTCTTACGCGTTTCTGATTCCGTATCTTTAATTCCTGCCCAACTTAACAAACGCTGCTCATCTTAATATATAAAACAAAGTCATGTCCGTCCAACACTTATAACTCGAGAGTGGCTGGACCGATTTTCATGGTTTATAATTTGTCGGATTTGTCTCCGCCCAGAATAGCAGAATAATAATAAAAACATTGGGAAAGCGAACGAAAAAAAATACTGTTAGGCGGTACGAAGTTCGCCGGGACAACTAGTATAAAATATTTACCAACATTTGCGTAAGATGTAGTAGAAACACTGCGTGCAGTTAAAATTATAAGAATTATACACTATAATTATTTTAAATTTGGAAAATTCTCTGACTTACTTATTTTTTAATGGAAGGTGGCTTGCAGTGGCTGGATGAATAAAGCTCTTTATTTCTCTTACGCGTGATTTCTTTAGAGATCGTGCTCTGTGGTGGTCTTTAAGTGGACGGCAATAGGCTTACATGATGATGATGTTGCTTATGACAGTACAATTACCTTTTATGATTTTGAAATTAAGTTGTTTATCAACAACTCGATTGGTGAAATGTTGCAGTTATGTGCACTCAGCGCAAGGGTCTAAGATACGTTCATTTTCAATTCTGAACAAAGTTTGCAAAAGCAGTAACTCAAGATGAAATATAAAAAACAAAACACTCACATCGTATCTGAAGAGACACGGGATTGCTGGTAGCGCTGCCCTCGCTGTTGGAAGCGAGACAGCTGTAGTCGCCTGCAGCTGTCCTGCTCACCACCTGCAAGACGAGGCTCTGGTCGCTGAGGATGATGCCTGCGCTTGCGTTGTGGTGGATCTCTTTGGTCTGTGAAACAAACATGAACAGGTACATTCTCAACTACTTACTGAAAATCCGAACTGATCCCATTATAAAATTTTGCATTTCACTGTGTCTTTGGGTCGAGCTGTGCTCGTTCTTAATCTTTCTAATACTATACCTGAACACGCAAAGATCTTTGCAAAGTCACCGATAGTGCTTTAACGGTGGCTAAGTTTTGGTCTACACATATATGAAAGCCTGAGTCGACAGGCAAAGAAGAAGAAGAATACCTATAATTTATAAAACTACTAAACATGCTTTTATTTATAAAAAAACTCGTTAAAACAAAACAGAAGGGCTCGCTTTACTAGTAGCAATTAAATATTTTAGTATCCACTTCTTGACTTGAATATCAGTTCAGTTAGGTACATTAGTCTAAATTAAAAACTAAAATTCACTAAAAACGACTTTCTGTGATCAACCTTTAGGTTATGGAAGTTGCATGACCTTGACTTGATAAGGCAGCACCACATAAAGTGCTGAATTAATAATGAAGAAGACGAATTGTAAAACCAAACTCACCCCTTTATACCACGTTAGCCGGTGGCTCTTCGGGTTGGCTTTGACGCTGCACTCAAAGTACACATCGTCCCCTTCCTTGATGAACTTCGGGTTGAGACTCGTCCCCAATTTCAGGGAAATGATGGGGACATCTGCGGAGAGAGCTGTCTGTGAACTTTGGACTCCCTAGATATTTAACGAAATTGAAATGGTGGGACACGCCCTACTCGAACAAAAATTAGCACTTAAAAGTTTATTATTTCGCAAACGGATCCAAAAATCGAAAAATAGTCGTAGCCACCCCAAAATTATTTTAAAGGACCTTTTAAACGGTACCCCACCCGAAGGGGTAGACGATGAAAGAAAAATTAATCCCCACGATACATATATGTGAGCTACCCTAAAAAAGAATATTTTTCAAAATTTTATTCTACCACTTTGTCGGCGTGGTTGATATGCATACCCCCACGTTATTACAGGCCTCTAGTGTTAACAGTCTCCAAGCAAAACCTCGGACGGACAGACAGACAGACAGACAGACGGACATGACGAAACTAAAGGTTCCTTGTGAGGACTACGGTTGATGTGCTGTACGAAAAAATATACATAATATGTATGGATTGTATCTTAATATATTATAATGTGTACTTCTTCTTACCACTAGTGTATCTAGATATAAGTGATTAAAATAAACTAAAGAGCGAACCAATGTCTAGAATCTGAACCGTTGTAGTATATCTTTGCCCAAGTTTACCGGCATCGTAACTTAATAACCATTTTCATGGTTATGTACTACTTAACTGAGTCACCGTCCACCTCCGATATAATTATCACTCACCAACTAGGTGTTCGTAGCTCAGTGGCGGCAGCGCTTTGGTATCGATTACTAAGTTAAGCAATCAACGCCGTGGTTGGGTGACCATTCCGACCTATTTAGTAACATTTACCACGAGTCTCCGTGCTTCCGAAGGCACGTTAAAAGTTGGTCCCGGCTGATATCGCATGATATTGGTAGCTTGATTACATCTGACAGTAAGACTTAGTCACTGGCCTTATGGCGTATGGCCCAAAACATCTCATAGTTGACGTGAGGCCTGTGCCCTGCAGTGGAACGTATACAGGGTTACATTGCAAAGGGGTGCCAAATTTTCAGGGACCACTCAGAATCAGTAACTAAATCGATCTACGATATAAACGATCTAAAAAACAAACTTTATTTTTATTTTTTATTACTATCCGTTGTTCAAAGATGGTACGCGTGGATAATCTTGTCTCATTCATAAATAATACGCACGCACTATCTCTGTGCATCCTAGAAATGCAAAGTTCAATGCAATAATAGTCACAATGGCGCGCGAAAACAAGCTTAAACCGTTTTGATGTAAGGTACATTTCTAACAGGACGCTCCTTCTGTTAGAAATGTACCTTACATACCAGAGGTTCAAATTGACAACAATTACCATAAGGAGTGCACCTATAGACCTTATTTTAAAAATTTGGCACCCCTTTGCAATGTAACCCTGTATAGGCATACTTTATTTTTAATTTACCAACATGTGACGTTTAAGTCAAATGCTAACTTTAGTCGCAAATAAAATCAGATATTCTTGTGTTTTTGTGCTTTAATATATACCAAAAATTTTTAAAAGGAATCATTTTCGTCTTTATTTTCTGCCTGATTTAAACCGAATACCTACCCTTCATAATGTTATGCATAATTACAAAATGTTGTATAACCCACTTTTGCGACTAATTGTCCAATTGATATTCTGCCGACCTTTCTAAAAACTTCAACTATTTTGCGGTGATTCAATTTCTTGTGCTCAAACAACTAATTTGGAAGTCCAAGAAAACTTATTCTATACATAATTTCATAATCACATTGAAATCCACCGGCCTCTAGCCTTATTGGAATTTTTCAAATTGTAATTGTCTGAAGCTTGTTTCCTAGAAACTGTTTGTGAATTCAAATCAAGAGCAAAGTCAAAGTGTCTGGGATTTTTTTAAGAAAAATCTCAAGATGCCCTTAGGTTACCTTATTATAACTAACTCTTAACCTTTAAGTACTGTTCTTACACTTGATTTGAGTTGTATTTTTCAGCCACTTATTGAATTAGCTTTATTTAACAACGCAACAACTTTTATAAAATATTACATATTCATTCGTGAATTTAAATTCGGGATTTGTTAATCGTTTACCCATTTGAAAATGTAACTATTTCCAAATATTCATTTCATTGCCTTTTACAAAACTATTGGATTTGCTGATTCACTGGAGCGGAAAACCAATATCCAAAAAGGTCTCGCTCGTAGCTCAGGCCATAACATATTAACTGATGCAAAAGGGTGTGAGCACCTAGATCTTACCAAGAAAATACAAGTTGTAGATTTCAATTTGAGCTGTACTTACAGAGAATTTTTTTTTTTTTTTTATTATTAAAATTTTCTTAAATTTTTAATTATTAAACTTCAAGAATAACACGGACGGCAGATAAACGTTATCAATGCCAGCTAGCTTCCCGCGATATTGCGCGTGGTTTCTACTCGTGCAGTGCAAACATATCGCAGTATTTTACGCCAGTAAGTTGTAAGTGGTCATACGTATTTTTAGTAAATACTGCTCAGATTGAAATCTACACCCTGTATATTATTATTACGATCCTTACACAGCTACATAATAGCGACTTGGAGTACCTAATTCTTGCTATAATAGGTGAAAGCGCTGTAACACTGTGCTACTTGGCCAAGCGGCTAAGTTCTGATACTTATCTTATGATGACTTAATCATGTGACAGTTTCGTATGAATTGATTGTCCTCGTACTTTAGGCTCACCCCACACTAGCGTCTTTAACAGTACCCAATCAGCGTTAGGTAACATGTTGCTGAGAAAGCGTTGCGTCAACAATGATTGGACGCTGCCACGACGCTCGAAAGACGCTAGTGTGGGGGTTAATTTAACTCTTGTCCCACATATCATAAGAATAGACAAGACAAAGACATTCGCAGAGACTATACTCAATAAAATCCCTGGTACAGTCAATGGTTTATTACAACATTTTCATATTTAAGTCAAACTAGTAGAGTTACTATCAATTTAACTTTTTCTTCGTGAGATGTAGCTACTCACACTTTTCTGCATGTCACGGTCAAATTTCTTCAACCGATTTTCTACCTAAAACCGAACAATTAGGACTCAATATTGATTGAGCTGAATTATTTATATTTTGAACTCACAGTGCACGTTTAGCTGCCACCTATCCTCTATAACCGAGTCCGCTACCCTGGGGTTCTCTGCGCGGCAGACCAGGAACCGGTCGTGGTCCTCAGCCATTGGCACCAGGCTTAGTATGCTGATGGTGGCGTTGTTCTCCGGAAACTGTTGAAGAAATATTTTTGACTTAGAATTATTTAATACCAAATATGATTTTAACATAATTAGCTTATGGAAAACCACTGCTGGACATATACATCCTATATAATCCATTTAAGTGTTATTCCTTGAAATCAAAATTAAATTCTTATTTTGTGATTTGTTGCTTTTATAGTTAAAGTCCAGCCCGATGGACCGACGACCTTAGGAAGATGTCTGGCAGTGGCTGGATGAAACTAATGGAAGATCGTGCTCTTTGGCGCTTTTTTGGGAAGGCTTATGTCCATAGCAGTGGACTGCAATAGACTGAATAGATAGATAGATAGTTGAAGTTGTTCTTTAACACAAACGATTTGTGTAGGCTGTACACGAGTTCTTAATCACCTTGTTAAGGCTGTAAAGGATTATTTTTTATTCAATTGTGGCTAGTCCAAACAGCTCCTAATAAAGATTGAAATACGATGTTTGGAAACAGATGAATTCGACGAGAGAATATTAAAAGAAGTTTGCTGCAAAATAATTAGGTGAAATAAATTTCGTAAATAGTGGTGTATATTGAAAAAAAAATGATTGTGTAAATGCAAAAGTCGACGCTTTACAAAACTGAAGATAGATTAATCCATTTGGCCAAGGACGATATTGTTATCTTTGATTGCCTTAAGTTTACTGAACCAATTCGTTTAATGTAACTTATTAAAACTTTTTGTTTCGTCATTCTTTAATTTGTATTATTATCTATTTTCAAGGATAGAAGTTTATAATAATGTATCTATCAAGAAACCTCCTATATTCTGAATACGTCTTCCCAACCACTTTTTCTTGTCATATCTTTTTTTCTGTTTTCGCATGGATTATTCCCATTTTATTTTAGTACGTGAATATTTGATGAGAGCTCACAAAGTTGGGCAAAGTGGCTAATATAGTGTGGATTTGGTTTGGTAGCTTATTATCACAGTACAGAGAGAGCCAGTAGATAGCTTAAAGGTATTTAAATAATACATGACTAGCTATAGCTAATCGTTTAAACAAATCCAACGACATAACCATATCTTCCGTCACCATAGTTCAGTAACAAGAGCAGTTTTCAAATAGCTAGAGCACGTGTAGACAATTTTCACTTAAAGCAGTTGAAAAATGTTTTCAATTAATATGTTATCTTCCACCTGTAGGTCTACTAGTCGTTAACAAATTGATAAAAGAGCGTCCGAAAAGTTGGGGGAAGAGAAAGGAGCTCAGTATTTACGAAGTGCTGGAAAACGATGCCGTAGGGTGGAATGAGATTCGCCGACTGCTTTTAATTAAAACTAGCTGACCCGGCAAACTTTGTACCGCCTAACAGTAATTTTTTTGTCAGCTTTTCCAATCTATTATTATTTATTCTACTATTCGGAGCAGAGACAAATCCAACAAATTATAAAACATGAAAATCGGTCCAGCCGTTCTCGAGTTATAAGTGTTGTAACAAACCCGACTTTATTTTATATATTAATATTAAGATAATATTATGCTAGGTGGTGAACTTTATCTGGTCTCTGCACCTCCTACCTTTTTACAGCTTAAATAGAACACATCAGCCACAGAGAAGGAAGAGTTTTGATGTTGCGAAGCATCGTTTTTCTTTCTACCATGACCAAGCACAGCCGTAGTTGTGTCACAGAGTCCGTAAGGTTAACTTCAAGGAAACAAAATGGATGGATCTTTTGGTAAAGGTAGTAGTAGGGTGACATATGTCATTCGGAGCGAGTTCCGACTTGGGCGAAACCGTTCTAATAATTTATTATTGTGGCTCAAAGAAATAGTGATGCTTCTTTTGTCTGGCAGAAGTGAGGCTTTGTGTATGTCATCTTGTATTAATGTCTTTTTCTGTCTGTTAGTATTTTGTCTAATGTTATTGTTTGTCATGCTCTTATTTTTCTTCTCTTTTCTTCTTCTCTCTGGTGCCGTGCTTCGTAACTCTCTGGCTCGGTCTAGGCTCTGCCGGAATCCGTAAGCATCCGCAAGAGTCCGTTCAAAATCAATCTTTTTGCTTAGCGATGGATTGATTCCGCGCTAACCAAGTCGGGTTTCCGGTCGGGTATGGTCCGAGCCTACCGTCAGGGTCCCTGCTGAAAACCAGCGTCGTGATACGTCCCTGACTGTCACGACAAATGCTGAGCCTTTTTGACACATACTGCTTTTTATTATGCTGTAAATGTTTTTCTTTTCCTTTTGTATTCTGTGTGTGTCAAATAAATCTTTTTCTATTCTATTCTATTCTATTCTAAAATGGTCCCACTGAATTTCTCTTATCTTGTTATTTACCTTACCATGATTTTTGGTATAGCATTTGCGGGAAGTTTGTTTGGGAATAGGTTTCAATAATACGGTATTCGGTAGGGCGTTGACTGGATCCTGAACAAATAATATAGTATTTGGAAAGAAAAACGTATCAGAAATATTGGCTAAGGATATATTGGTTTTCCCTATAAAGATTCTTAGATCTTGTTTTTAACAAAGAAATACATGGGAAGTTATGTAACATACATCAATAAAATTGAATAAGTCAATCAATCGTCATGATCTTTTTCAGGAATTATTAAATAATTGTGTGTCCTTATTAAATAAAATAAAATAAATTAAAGAATTAACAAACTTGTGTCTCTGGTATTATTATTTGTCAACATAATTATAAATATACGATTCTACTATTATATAAACATTTTCGGGCTTCCATCATAGCAGTTTAGTAAATACAGGGTTTGACCAATGTTTTATATATTTATTTATTTAAATCATACATACAGCTACCATTGAAGGCAAAACCCAATTCGATATTTGCAGCTTCACAAATATTTACATTAAAATAAAACAAAAAATCTTTCCTACAAAATATACTATAGATACAACATGACTAGTTAATGTTAGTTTTTTAGAGTAAAAAAGTAAAAATAATCATAAGAAATTAGTCATTAAACTTTGCAATTAAATTACCAAATTATAAAGTTCAGACAGTCGGTTTAGTTCTTGCAGTAAAAAAGAAAAATACGATAGATTAAAAAAAACTTCTCACAAACTTAGACATATCAATAGTTCTTTACATAATTTGTATTTACTGGTAGCAAATGACATTTTTTATCAAGTCCCGAAGTCAAACCTAATATTTTTTGTGTAAATACTGGTTAAATTTTTCACAGACCAGTTCGGGCTACAATAAGGACTTAGTAAATCTTAGGCACCAGAGTTTTTCGGATTTTCTGTAATTCGAGTTTTCACAGTAACATAGGTATTTATGAATTATCACAAAAAATATGTTGGTGATCCAAGTGAAAAAATCTTTTCATATTCAATCTCGGCGTTCGTATTAAACCTGAGATTACGAACCTAATATTTCTGTTACCCAATCTCGTTCGCAGCACCGACCATCCGTCTCTTAGATTGTGGCAATAAAATTATCATTTTTCAGAGATTCACTCCAGTAGGCGGTTTTTAAGCACAGCTTTAACGTCGGATTACTTATTGCTGAAAAATAAGCTGATGTTTTTGGTATATTTATGTTTTAAGGGTTGTACTGGAATTTATTTTTGTTTAGGTATGATAGACTGGTAATAATTAAGATTATTTGATATAAATATGCGCGAGAAGACACGTTAACTTGGCGAAGTAAGAAATTCACAATCTTGTGTTAGGAGAACCAAATAGTGAATTTTGCTAGGGCATCTCTTAATTTAATACATTCAAGCTCGACTTAGACCGGATTTGACCAAGCTGGAGTAAGTCGTTACTCGGGGGTAAACCACTACTTAATCTAGAAATAAGCTGTTTCCATTTTACCATATCGAAGAACAAGGTAATGAACGAGTATATTTTTATACGGATAATGTCAAAGGTGTCTCTTTCCAAATTGACACTGGTCGCACAGAAACTGACAAGATGTCAATAATTGGCATGGGCACTCTCTAATCCTACAAAATTGAATTGTTGGGGGCATTTCAAGACAACCTAGAAGAAAATGTATTCATTAATTTTGGTAGGTTTATACATTCGTTCATCATTTACACACAAAATAGAAAAAAATACAGAAGGTCCACTCCCGCCGTTCTCGAAAACAACTGCCCAAATTGGGCTGACTGCCTAGGGTTGCTATTCTGATTTTTGAAATAAATAAGTGTGACTTATTACACCGATACAACGATTAGTTTATTCATTCTTCTTATCATACGTCCAGGCCTAAATGGGAAGACAGAGCAATAATTACTCTCCCCAACTTGGCTTCTTCAATTACTGTCATTGTCAACAGCGGCGGCAGCTGCTTATATATTATTGCTATATAATATAATTATACGTACTACCTTCATTACTTAGGTACTGTTATGACATATACTGACATTTCTAGGAGGCGTATTTATTCTTGCAACGACAATGTAAAAAAAATCAATGAATAATTAAACATGTTTATAATCTCATACATTTTTCGCATTACAATGATCAATGATCAGTAAACTGTCGTGAGTGACAGTCCGCTGTAGTACTGCCCCGGATCGTCCGAGATTGCATATAAACGCAATTGTCAATTTGTGCGTAACAATTTTGACGCTTAGTTCCGAGTGGCCTATCTGTCTAGCGCGCCGCCGCTATACGTAATTTGTGATTTACACTTAAACCATAGAACAACAATATTAAGAGCAGTGTGTGCCTTAAGTAAGTTGGGAAATTGCAAACGAAACTAGTTTAGATATTTAATAGCTTAACTGGGTGAAATATGTTTTGGTCGAATCTAGCCTTAATTACAATGGCTCGTTTTTTGAATTGACCCAAAACCGAAAGTAATCTAAGATCCTTTCCGGTAAATCGGGTCGTCAACGTAGTTCCCCGTTAAATCAAACTTGTCATAATTTATGCTCGAGGTAAGAACTCAACGATTAACTCATAAAAACGTAGATTTTAATTAATTATAATGCTTCACGTAAATTTTTACATAATATGGCGTTACGTTTCAGCTCCGTAGGTCATCACCGGTAGGACGCACTGATCGAATACCTTGCTCTTCAGGCATTGTGGCAGTGGCGACGAGAAGATATGACGCAGCTTCCCAAACGCTGCCCAGCCAAGCTGCATCCTCCTAGCGATTTCCCGCTCGAAGTTGTCTCTACCCAACTGCATCACTTGCCCGAGGTAGACATACTCATTGACAACCTCGAGCGCCACGCTTTCGACGGAGACGACGACCCCCAGCTCGATGGACCGATGACCTTAGGAAGATGGCTGGCAGTGGATGGATGAAAAAAGCGGGAGATCGTGCTCTTTGGCGCTCTTTGGGGGAGGCCTACGTCCAGCAGTGGACTGCAATAGGCTGAGATGATGATGATGATGATGGCGTTACGTTGCGACTTAATTTGATTCTATAAAACCGAAAATGTAATGTGCTAATATAATAAAACTATGGCAAAGCAGAAATTTAATATCACGAGTTTAGTATGGAAATGAAAATTTCCAAAATGATAATGAAACATTTTCAGAAAATGAAGTAAGCTTCACCATTAGCATAAGCATATTTCTCTTTGGGTTTATAATGTAACAAAAAAGTTTATTTTACTTCCCACATAATAAAATATCCTATTACAATTAATAATATTCAGAAATAAACTTTTTTTGTGTTTTACCTGTAATATCAGTTAGTTGCGAACCACGTGGTTATACAAACAGTTCTTTTGATGGAAACCTATTATAAACCTCTGAGTAAAATTAAAAAACCCAGTCATGCGTGTATTTGCGTAAAATGCAACATTCATACGAATTTGTTTGATTGAAAGTAATTGGGACCAGGCACCATAAATATTATGATATAGCATATTTGAACAAAATTCCAGCCACAGAGTGTTGATCACGTAAATGAACGATTAGTGGTCAACTGAATTCCCTGTGGCTTTTAACTGTGTAGCTATATTATGTATGTTATTAACAATAACTTCAATAAATGGTGCAATGTAAACTATAACTAAAGTCCATTAAGCAAGTAATGAAATATTATATTGCATAGGACCACAGTCGAGGTAGAGAAAGAAGGCTTCTTTATCTTACTTGTGTTTGACTGAGATCCTTTTATACTATTAACTGTCGCATTTATTCGTTTATTTTTCATGTCGATATTAGTAATGTTTATATTGTTTCGAGTTATTGAATTACTACTAGTTTCCCTTTCTCCTTGTCTTTCTGTTTTAATTGTTCTTTAAAGGTTGACTGGAATAAGATATACCTAACAATTAAATAACAATAGTTTCGAATAACCAATAAGTTGTTAGCACACATAAGATTTTTTTTATTATTACATACTTAAAATGCATCATCGAGTGACGCTCACACCTTAAACCTTTTGGTGATTTAGGTAAAATATGCATATTTATGCTTAGCAAGTCTATTAATCATTATCATCATTTTAGCCACAGGATGTACACTGCTCAAGACAAGCCTCGCCCTGTGACTTGCAGATCTGCCGGTTGGAAGCGACCATCATCCAGCGGCTTCCTGCAACCTTTACCGGGTCGTCTGTCCAAGGTGGAAGTCCCTCCCTGCGCTTGCCAGTACGTGGCCTCCATTCCAGAACCCTTCTGCCTTTTGATGACCACTCTAAATTATTTCTGTGAATAAGAGCAAGTCATTTGATTCCGCAATGCTACGCGATGCTTACTTAAATACATTACAGCTACATTACTAGCTAGGCGATTTCAAGAATCCCCGTTCTTGCTACCAGTTTCAACAAGCAAACAGGCCTCTGCAAATTTATAAGAATCTACGATACGCGATGTCCAATTGTCCATACGCGAGTGTCGAGAACCAAACCTACTGAGTTCTACTTTATTAATCTGAAACTCACATTTAGCAGAATGGCAGATCTGCTGTATGCAAACGAGATGGCAAATTGAAAATTTGTCCGTAGTGCAACCAAATTGAGTCCAGCATATAGCAAGCTTTTAAAATATTATGTCACTAAAATGTGTACAGTGAAAATTAAAATGAAGTTAGTTCTGGTATGTTTTGTGCAGTTCCGTGAGTATAAATGTATTTTAAGCTTATGAAGTAAAATTAAGGAGGTAACCAGTCTGATGCGGACAGCAACAGTACCTACATGGAGAAGGGCCGGAATAAATACTTTAAAACAGAATACAGAATCCATCCATCCATCAGCTGAAAGACGTCCACTGCTGGACATAGGCCTCCCCCAAGGATTTCCACAAAGATCGGTCCTGTGCCACCCGCATCCAGCTTCTTCCCGCGACCTTCACCAGATGGTCGGTCTACCTTGGGGGCCTACCAACACAACGCCTTCCGGCCCATGGCCGCCATTCAAGGACCTTCCTGCCCCAACGGCCATCAGTCCTGCGAGCAATGTGCCCCGCCCACTGCCACTTAAGGTTTACGATTCTGAGAGCTTCGTCAGTGGCTTTGGTTCGCCTCTGGATCGTCTCATTTCTGATTGGATCGCGAATTGACTGACCTTGAGCTTTCTTATGAGGCCCGTCGTTAGCGGCCACGTCTCAGATCCGTATGTCATCACTGGCAACACACATTGATTCCATACCTTAGGCTTGAGGCATTGCGGTAGTGTTTGTAAGGAGGAGGAGCAGAATACAGAATAAATAATTCCAAATAAAATTACAGAATATTTTATTTCATAAATGCTAAACAGAACGAAGGTTGTGTATTTTTACGCCACGCTCTATAAAAATAGGACTGCTGTAAGAGATCGAAACAATGGCTGATGCGACATAAGTGATCGTGATCAATATGGGAAAAGACAGTTATGTTTCTAATACTTTGTAGGAGGTTCAATTTTTTTTTTTTATAAAAGTTGCACAGAAATTTAAAAAATCTAGGATAACCAGATACCTAAGACTAAGACCTAAGATTTAAGACCACGAGAACGATGCATCAGTTAGTACAATTTAAAACTGCTAAAACACCGTTATTTACCTAGGCTGCCTTGGGCTCAGACTGGTTTTTGAGACTAGTTGTAAGGTCTTATCAGAATGGGACCACTATATTTACTCCCATTAGTCTCATAATTTTATTTATTTAAACTTTATTGCACAGACAAAAAACATGTGGTACAAATGGTGGACTTAATGCCAAAAGCATTCTCTACCAGTCAACCATAGGGCCAGACAGAGAAGGTATGGGCGGTGCAACAAAATAAGCTTGTATACAAAATCAAACTTAACTAGATTAATACATTACATACTATATAAATAGATAAATAACAATACGGTACATACATACATATAATATACTTACACATATACACGCATATAAATGACATAATCCGCAATCCAGGGCCATTTTCTGTATTATTACAGGATCAATGGGTCGCCACATAAGAAATTATTTTTTTTGTTTTGTACGCAATCCTATGTAATCGCTGGTCCAATCGGGATCGGGCCTTTGTAAGCCTTCGGTCTATTATTATAGCATTGACCTTTGGTTTAGGCTGTAGTAATTACTGGATAAACTGGAACGCCAAATATTATTTCGATTTTCAGGGTATATTCAATAAAGAAACCAAATCCCTTCACACGATTATCTACGCCATTATAGTGTGGAATAAAAGGTAAAATTGTGTGTTTGCGATAGATTTAAAAATATTATGGCACTTGTTTATCTTCAATCTCTCAAAATGGGCAAAAGATATAATGAATTGGAACAATATTAGAATGTATTTCTTAAAATCTCATGCGGCCAAAGACCAAAACGGTGGTCGGAATTACTAGCAAAGAACCTGAAATGCAATTTAACAGAAGAGCGCGATGCAGTAAAGCGACAGACAGCTCATCATCGAGGCGACTATACTACGTGTTAATGAAATAACGCAAAACCTCTCAGGTGGTAGCTCAGCCCATGAAACTGAACAACTTTTGTTCTACAGCATGCACGAAACCCCAAAAAATATATTTGAATTTTCATACAAACTGATCAGCTGACCGAGCCAATTTGTATGTAAATCCTAATTTTATTTTTGAAATTTTGGGTTCAATTTCATGGGCTAAGCTACCACCTAACTAAGAGGTTTTGCGTTATTTTATTAACACGTTGTTTAAACAGGATCAAGATCATTAACCTCCGAGTCACCAGCCGAAATGTAGTTCCGAATTGGTGGTAGGGAAAAAAAATGGGACGTGTAAAATTGCTTTTAATGGCCAATTTGCAATATTTTTTCAAATTATAAAATATTGCACTTTTTATTACAGGCGACTTTTAATAGCTTTTTATGAATACTTTAAAAGGCATTCAATTCCTACTCAACTAAATAAAGATTTGCAGAAATAAAATAACTTTGCCATGGAAAAAGATACATCTGAAGACATGACTGTGGTAGAACTAATATGCTTGAATGAGCAACATCAAACGAAACTCGGTTTCTATTGTAAACCCGAGCTAGTGCATTCAGTTACCCCAAACGTTGACGAGTGTAATTAGCTAAAACCCGGAATCAGAAGGTCTATTACAAATATGTTTGATTCATTCGGATGTATAAACCTATCATTAATTATTAAAATAATTATTATATTATGCTTGTGTCAAACCTCTGACAAAATATGAACTACACAAACTACCCGTGTTAAACACACGTCTGGTTTTAATTGTTCATAAATTGTCAAATCTTGAACCAATTACCCTTTAATTTAAAATTATCAGGTACTTATACGTTCGGACCATAGACTTAGGATTCGCTACGCCGCGCGCTGGTTCGGACGAACGAATCATTTTTGTGGTAGGCCCATCGACGCTATGAAAGAACGACACGACGCAGTCGGTCGCACTCGCATCACACAAACTCGCTTCAGTGGGGGTTTGTTTATGAATAGTATTATGAGTTTTGCAGTAACTCCATAGAATCTCCATATAGTTTCTAGAATATTAGGTACAGAAATTTAATTTGCTTAAATGCAATATATGTTGACACTCGACAAACAAAATGAATCATATTAGACAATGGTCTAATATGTTGGTCGATAATTGTTTCAACCTAATGAGGTTGAAACAATTAGGATTTTAAAGATCTGATGATAATTTAATCAGCTCGTTGGTATCAAATAGTATTACACATATGGACCTACCTACTTAAGTTTAAAATCAAATTCCAAGATTTGGCTAATCGTTATAAGTAAACTACGTAGTTAAGGGTGTGTTAAAATATTATCTTTCTTTTACTCCAACCGACTGTTTCTCACATTTCCAATAGGTTTATATTCAACCAAATAATAATATTTCGAAGTTTATCGCGATTATTAAGCGGTACGTAAACTGTTCAGCAATGCCACAAGGACCGCTTTTTCTTTTGTCTTTACTATTCAGTTGGTTTTCTTTGTCATTACACGACTATCTTTCGTAAGTTATCTGAAAAATGATGTATAATTTCAGTAATCATCTGAATTTCCAATCTTAATTCACATTCAGAATTTAAAATCATGCCTATGTCAATGGCAGTTTAGACAACGATAATTAAGAAATTTAACTATAAGAAAACTGTCAGCATGTCAACCATACTCGTCGTATAAATTAAATGTTATCTAGGTATTGAAAAATCCGCCACAAGTCTTAAATTAAATGATATAAAAATAAGTTCAATTACTTAATTACAGTTCGGCGTTTACTGTCAGTTTACAAGTTAAAAGATTATAAATTAATTCTCTTGGAGAAAAACAGAGATCATAAATCTCCCCGAACCAAGCATTCCAGGTAAGGCCTGAGGCCATTATTAATGACATTTCAATTCCAAAGTCAATCGGCGTAAATTGTCTTCACAGTTCACACACGACTGGCCTAATTGGAGCCTTGATGGCTAATTTAATTGATTTAGAAGCTCTTACCGCAGTTTAAATATCTTACACATAATTGGGTTCAATAAACATGAATTTAAGATAATGGTATACAATGTGGTATCTCTGCCGTTATTAGCTGGATCAAATTAAATGGGTTTGTAAACTATAAGTTAGTCGGTAAGTAAGGCGATTTGCAATGAAACGACCGTTTGGCTCTCAAGCTCTTTTATTACTGTTTATTTAGTTGTTCACTCCGCATCGGAAGTGATCGGTTACATACACACTAGTTGGTTATTCGGTTCGATACATACATACTAGTAGTAAGACCAATTCATATTTTATTGACACCTTATATTCTAACTTCACTGCGACTATGCCGTGAAATCTTGGAAGCAGTTTTAACCTACTTAATTGGCGTACCGTTTTAAAAAATATGTGACATTCGAATGACATATTACCTACAATAATTAGACATAACCTGATAAAGAATGAGATGAATGGTGTAAATTCCATAACGTACTAATAAAACCTTATTATATAAAGGCTTATTTAATTCATTTTGACTGTAAACGTGCCTTTAAAATGCTTTCTAAAAGCACAAAGCAGCTCGTAATACTACTTGTCGAAATGGTCACCCATCCAGTGACAACCACTGCGTGGGTTGCTTAACTTCGGGTATCACCGGTTTTTTTTAAATAAACACAGTACAACATTTTAAACTAAAATTTTAAAATAAACGATGCACATCCATCTAAAGTAATCTAAACTAATGTGACGGCATCAAAACAAATTGACAGATTAAACACCTGTATAACAAGCGTGATTGAGCGGCTGTCAAACAAACAGATATGCTTGCTTAATCAATTTATGAAAACAAAGCGTTGCCGGATTTTATTCATATGAATAAATAAACAATATTTGGTCAGTAACAACTGTAACTTCTGTATGTGATGTGCAATTAAGAGTACCTATGTAACTATCTATTTTGTTTAATAACTCTTATGAGTGGTATTTTTGTACCTTTTTTTCTAATCAGAGGTGCAGCGTTTGTTTCATTTGACATGTAACAGCATAATCTGTAGATCTGTTTATGAATGCAAAATTGTGTTGAAAATTATATCAAGGCTTTTTAAAAGTTAAGTTGCGTTTGTGAATAGGACTGTAATGTTTATGAAGGTCTTTTGAATTGCCTAATTCAGGTGATCCCGAGGGATTTGTATTTGCTTTAGACGTCACGCATGACCTCTGTCGCAAACAGGAACATTGTTTGTTCGAAATGAATCCAAGTTGCGGTGTTGTGACTGAATGTTTGTGAGTTTGTGTAGCATATCTGAAATATCTGGCTTTTGACTTGTTCTTTTCTAAGGCTGAGTAGGAAAACTATTTGAAACCTTGATTTTTCGTAAGCTTGATTTTATGTGTGTGGTGGTACTAATTAAGCCTTAAAAAAAACCTGTGTTCTTGGGCTCGTTTGATTCGTATTGACTGTAAACGTACCTTTGAAATGATTTCCGAAGGCACAAAGCAGCTTGATAACAAGCACGAGCAGTATCTATTAAGATACGATTGGTCGCAATGGTCACCCATCCAGTGTCAACAACTGCGTGGGTTGCTTAACTTTGGGAATCACAAGTATTTTTTTTATATAAATAGGTTACAACATGTTTTGAATTATATAAATCACTTGTGGAGGCCTATTTTTAGCAGTTTAGACATCACGCATGACCTCTGTCGCATCAGGAACCTTGCTTATTCGAAATAAATCCAAGTTGCGGTGTACGAGCTGACACCGTACATTTGTATATATATGCATGTGTGTGTACGGCCCAATTAACGCAATTTGTTTATGTAGCATTTTACACAATTCACTCATATTTTAAAAGCAATAAATCAGTGTCTTACAAACATTCATACGGGTCGGTTTTATTTAGCACTCCTCGGAGTAACCTATCCCTAGCATAGCGTAGCAAGCATCAGTAAATGTTAGGAGTCCCTTATTCACCTTAGGAACCCCTACATTTTTTTTTGGTCCTTCGAGCAAACCGGTTGCGGGACCCATCGGTGATCAAGTGCGCGGTGATCAAGCAGAACGTCGCGTGTGATCGTTTATGCCTTTGTGGTAAAACTCGTAACTTAAAACTAGCAACTATATTCAGATTAGCACTTCGTGAGTGAAGTTTCCGAGTGAATTCTCTTCATCACTTTCTTGGGCCTGTATACGGCTCGAGATAGTCAGCATCATCAGCACTAGTCACTTGGCGGGCGTCAGGTGACGCAGTACCATCAAGTAAGATTGTTCCTTTATCACTTCTGTCCAGTTTTCTACATTTATAATGGAGGCTCTCATCGTTCGCCAACAGGAAATTGTAGAAAAATTAAAGCAGATCCAAACTAACTTTAGAAAGGATCCAGCATCTAGAAAAACATCTGAATATATTCATACACGTCTTGAAGCAATTGATAATATTTGGGGAGAGTTTGATCAAAATAATTCAGTATTACAGACCACCGAAGATAAATCACAGCAATATTTTACCGAAAATATTTATCAGCAAGCATTAGACTTTTATCAAGCATTGCGTGACGCGATCTCTTCTCACGGGAAGGAAGAGAAAGCAACACAACTTGACGGAAAAATTGTTGAGTTATTAAGTCAGCAAAGAACAAATTTTCGAGCACTAAATAGGCTTATTCAGAGCATAAATACCAACGAAATTAGCTAGAAATGGGAAATAGAGGATGAATTACGCAACTTACAAATGCGGTGGAATATTATAGATAGCATGCATTTACAAATCGATAATATACTTCAAGGAAGTGATATGTTTTACGAAAGGGAATTAAGTTCGCATAAATCATCTTTTAAGCGCATAAAAAAGATCCTTAATCAGAAATTGTATTCATCTGCTCACGTTCACCAAGCTACTCCAATGTTAGATATACCTGTCTTTACGGGCAAATACACTCAATGGCCCACCTTCTATGACCTATTTTTGGAAACCATACATCATAGCAACATTTTATCTAAGACCCAAAAAATGCAGCACCTTAAGGGTAAGGTCAGGGGGGAGGCCGAGAGGCTCATACAGCATCTCACTATATCTGCAGATTATTATGATACAGCATGGGAAATTTTAATTCATCGGTATAACAACCCGCAGTTATTATTCACCAAACAAATTGAAACATTTCTTAATCAGCCCAATATCAACAAGCAAACATCTTTCGAATTAAAACGATTATACGACACGAGCACTGAATGTATCCACGCTATTCATAACTTGGGAGTAGATACGAGCACCTGGGATCCACTATTAGTTCATCTGTTGGCCAAAAAGTTGGACATGGATACCTACAGCGATTATAAGGAGGCGCGTAAATCTCCTAGAGATTTACCGTCGTTAAACGAATTTATGGAGTTTTTAGAAACAAAATTTATTGCCCTTGAACCAATACATAAGAGGGATAAGGAATATACACCTTCCAAAAAAAGTCCACCTTCTCAGAATTATACAAAATCATCATTTAACAAGCAAGGTCAAGGAAAGCCTTTTTCTAAGTTTTATAAAGCAGCATCGACCTATACTTTAAAATGTATATTATGTTCATACGATCACGAATTGTATCGATGCCACAAATTCGTCAGCATGTCGCCGGAAATGAAATTAAAGACGGTTGCGAAACATAAGGTTTGCCAGAATTGCCTATACAAGCATGCCGGTAAATGCCATTCCGAAAAACGGTGTAAGGAATGTAATGACGAACATAATACCTTATTACACGATGCATTTGCGCAATCCACACACACGACTACAAAATTGACGAACAGGAATTCAACACCTAGCTCGTCGGCAAAAAATACTGACAAACAGCATAGCGTTAACCACGTGGCTTCCGACGATGAGGAAGTTTTGTTAACCACTTTAGCATTGAGGGTAAAGGCTGCCAACGGTACCTATATCACCCTTAGAGCATTGCTAGATCAGCACATTCAGCAAGCAGTCATGGCCACATTTACAGCATATTGATTTAGCAGATCCTGATTATAATATATCTAAACCGATAGACATACTTTTAGACGCAAGCATTTATTCAGATATTATAATGAGTGGCTTAATTAAGGGCCCTATCCAGGCGCCTATAGCACAGAAAACCAAACTAGGCTGGATTCTCTCTGGCAATGTTAAAACTTTTAATTGTCATGTAGTGATCAATGACTTACAAGAAATAGCAAAATACTGGCAGTTAGAAGATATAAATGAAAACACTAGCACTTTGACTAGAGAGGAACAGTACTGTGAGGACTTTTATCAGGCTACTACGACTCGCTTAGACAGCGGTAGATATGTAGTAGCACTCCCTATGAAGCAAGGGTTTGAGCAAAGCTTAGGTTTATCGAAGCCGAAAGCTATAGCACAATTCAAGCAGTTGGAGCATAAAATGTCTAAAAATAGCGCTTTTTCTGACAGTTATAAGCAATTCATTCACGAATATCAGCAATTAGACCACATGCGTGAAGCTAGTAGTGTAGACCACCTACATGCTTTTTACCACATCACGGTGTGCTTAAGTTAGATTCTAGCACTACGAAGTTACGCGTAGTATTTAACGGCTCATCTAAGACCTCCTCAGGGCAAAGTTTGAACGACTTGATGGAATGTGGTCCCAACCTGCAAGTTGATCTACAAGATCTCATCTTAAGATGGAGACTGCACAGATACGTCATCACTGCGGATATCGAGAAGATGTTTCGGCAGATACTTGTCAGGGAATTAGATCAACCGTTACAATCCATCATTTGGCGTGACTCACCATTTGAACCGTTTCGTGAATATCATCTAACAACAGTAACGTATGGGACGAAGGCAGCCCCATTTTTAGCAATCAGAACGTTACGACAAATCGCTAAGGATGATGCTTCGAAGTATCCTTTAGCTGCAGCAGCACTGGAAAACTCATTTTTCACTGATGACCTATTGAGTGGACATCAAAGCATTGAACAGACCAAAGAATTACAAATTCAATTAATTACTATGTTACAAGGAGCTGGGATGAATTTGAGAAAGTGGTCAGCCAACACCAAGGAATTGGTCTCTAATCTATCATCCAATCAAGTTAATACTCCGTTTGTTTGTTTCAGAGTCCCGTAAGACCCTCGGGCTAAGATGGCATCCATCAACAGACAACTTTTCATTCCAAAACACAGTTGAGCAAAAGAAAACTAATCACACAAAAAGACAATTATTATCAAATATTTCTAAAATATTCGATCCACTAGGTTGGCTTTCTCCTCTTACAATTAAAGCAAAATTATTTTTTCAAAAGGCATGGACGTCTGGTATGGCGTGGGATGATAAGTTATCACAACAATTACAAGAGGAATGGCTTCAACTGCGGAACGACCTTAAAAACATTAATCAGTTTTCTATTCCTCGTTATTTTGGTAACACACAAATAGCATTTAAAATACACGGTTTTTGCGATGCATCGGAGAAGGCATACGCGTGTTCTATTTACATTGTTTCAAACGATAATAAGGGAGAGTGCACATCCACGTTAGTGATTGCAAAAACAAGATTAGCTCCATTGAACAAAAAGGTGTCTCTGCCAAGACTTGAATTGTGCGGCGCACAGCTTTTATCACAACTCATGAATAAAGTTGTTCAATCACTACCTACACAGCATATATCAATTCACGCATGGACTGACTCCATGGTGGCCTTAGGTTGGATTCATGGAGATGTCACCCGCTGGAAGCAATTCGTAGCAAATAGAGTCAATCAAATTAAGGAGGTAATTCCAAGTTCGCAATGGAATTACGTACGATCAGAAGAGAACCCAGCAGACTCTGCAACCAGAGGATCAACAGTTAAAGCCCTATTAGGGCATTCACTGTAGGGCTTTAATAGCGATTAGAGGTTTTTTTGCTTAATTCTTAAACCATATTAAGGGATATTTATCCCACCCTATGACCAGCGCTACTAAATAGTACCTATTTAGGATATTACAAATGAGGTGTTCACGCTGGATAAAAGAAGTAAAATAGTTGGTGGCAGGGTCCAAAATGGCTTCTTACATTTGATCCTAAAAATGTAAGTAACAAAAAATATCAAAGTCCGAACATAGAGGCCAAGCAAGCGTGTGTAAACACTGCTTTATGTCACGAAAAGCAATCGACATTATTACTAGAATTATTGCAAAATAATAATTCAGTCACTCGAGTAGTGAGGACAATAGCATGGGTGTCGCGTTTCGTCGCGCGACTACGTCACAAGACGTCAGAGCATGGTCAGCTTTTATCGCCAGCAGAAATTAAAAATGCCTACAACAGTGTTATCAAGTACGCTCAAGCTCAAGATTTTGAAGACTATCTAACGCGTTTAAAAAGCAAAAGTCATTTACGACCCAGTAGCAGACTAGCTAATTTGTGTCCGTATATCGATGACGACGGAATAATGAGAGTCGGTGGTCAGCTAAATAATTCACATTTAAGCAGCTCCGCTAAACACCCAATAATATTATCAAACCATAGCCGACTAACGGACCTTATAATCAGTCAAGGACACATCACCACTCTTCATGGTGGTCCAAGACTAACACTTTCTTACATTAGAGAGAAGTACTGGATTCTTAGTGGCATGAATACAGTCAAAAAACAAATAAGAATGTGTGTCAAATGCAGACGCTATAGCACCGAGAAGAGAGAACAAATCATGGCAGACCTTCCGTGTCCTCGGGTGACTCCATCACGTCCATTTACACATACTGGCGTTGATTTTACAGGTCATGTAGACCTGAAGGCTAGCAAGGGTAGAGGAGTGAGGTGTCATAAGGGATATATAGCAATTTTTGTTTGTTTAGCCACCAAGGCAGTACACCTCGAACTGGTCTCTGACCTGAGCACTCCAGCCTTCTTAGCAGCATTTCGTCGCTTCTGTGCACGTCGTGGTACTCCTGCTCACATGTACAGCGACAACGGTACTAATTTTGTTGGTGCCAATCGATTACTGAAAAAGGAATATAAGGAGATAATATCAAACATCAATCATCAGTTCTTCAACAACATAGCAGAATGGGATATAAAATGGTCATTCAACTCACCAGCTTGGCCGACCGCAGGAGGTATCTGGGAATCGGCTGTCAAGAGCTTCAAACATCACCTGAAACGGACTCTTGGCGAGCAACGGCTCACGTACGAGGAGTTTACTACATTGATTCAACAAATAGAAGCCTGTCTCAATTCTAGGCCACTATTCCCTCTGACCGAAAACCCTGAAGACGATTACCTGACTCCGGGTCATTTTCTTGTCAGTGGACCGTTATTATCTCGACCACAGGGTGATGACAGTATGAACCTTCCCAGTAGATGGCAACTTATACAAGCATGTTAAAGCATTTTTGGAAAAGATGGTCGACAGATTATCTACAGCAGCTGCAAGCACGTTCAAAATGGCGAACTCCAAGCAAGAACATCGATATCAATGACATCGTTTTAATCAAGGACGACAATTTACCTCCAGGTAAATGGATCATGGGTCGGGTCCATGAAGTACATCCTGGAAAAGATGGTTACGTTCGAGTGGTTTCCGTCAAAACACAAAATAACGCAATCAAAAGGCCGGTTACCAAATTAGTCTTATTACCTGTTCACGAAATATCTTCAGAACAGAATCAGCATTCTTCACAGCAAAATCAGCACAATTCTAATCAAGATCAGCCTAAAAGGTGCCAAAAGAAAAGTATCAAGAGTTTCCTAATGACAACCTTATTGTGTTTTACAATGTTGTTTTCGCCGACTGTACAACAAGTTCAACAACCTTATAATGTTACACAGATCACAGCAAATAAGGGCTTGTACTTCGACAAAATATCAAACCTGCAGTACATAAGAGACGAGTGGAAGCTTGTTGTCTATTATAATTTATCAGCTTACTATCAAGGATTATCAGACATAGAGTCCTACGTAAATCATCTTCAAAAATCATGTACAGGACTATCCAAGCAATATCAGACGCTTACTCTTCAATTGGAGCATGAGTTAAGTGAAATTCAGCACTACAACAAGTTACTACAAAATCAGTATCAAAATAGACAGAAACGTGGCTTGGTGAATGGAATTGGTTACATTGCCAACTCATTATTTGGAGTATTAGATGAGAGATTCGCTGAGCAGTACGCAAAGGATATAGAGCTAATCGTCCACAATGAAAAACACCTGCAAAAATTAATAAGAAATCAAACTACTGTACTTGAAGCTGAGTATAACATCATACAACGAAATGAAAAGATCATGAACACACAGTTTAAATTCGTCAAAGAACATCTGCGCAACTTATCAGACGAAATCAATCACGTTCGCTTCGTAGTTCAGAATGATATCTACGTGACGTCATCAGCCTTAGTAGCTCACATAATTATTTCTAATCTAAGACGCATGCAAGAAACACTAATAAATACTATCACTGATATAAGACATGGGCGCGTTGACACTCACCTATTGTCACCTGAGCAATTACAATATCAAATACTTACTATATCTAGTCAACTACAGGGTGATCTTACAATGCCCGTAGAACAGACTAGCTTTGCCGACATTTATAAAATGTTAAAGGTGTCATCAAGATTATTTAGCAGCTATTTGATCATAGAAATAAAGATTCCTCTCGTAAGCAAAGAAGTTTATGAACTCGACCGGGTCATAAGTATTCCTCAAAACCGAAATCAGCAGACATACTACATCATTCCTAGTCATCCGTACATAGCTTTTAATCTCAGAAAAGATACAGCTATGTTCTTATCAGAAGTTGATCTACATTTATGTTTTCACGGCACAGGAGACAGAATACTATGCTCTCTAGATACGCCTATTTACGACATGAAAACAAAACAATCAATTTGTCAATTAAATATAAGCAATGCTTACACAAAAACAACATCCTGTAAATACGAACAAGCAAGTTGCACGAACAGGTGGATCAAGTTGCATGCACGGAACGACTGGCTCTTCTCGTGTTGCCAAGAATGCAGCGTCCGCATTTTCTGCACATCGGGTATATCAATGTCATCGTTATCAGGCAACGGCCTTGTTACCCTAGAGCATGGTTGTGTTCTCAAGGACAATGACCTGTCAATTTATACGCACAATAATTACGTGAACCACATGGCGGTCCAAAATAAGATCAAAGTCCCAAAATTATCTATCCTAAACAACATCATCAACACCACTATAACTGACGATTCGATGTTAACAGAAAATCATACATACATGTGGAAGCAGCTAAAAGATCAAATTGAGGACCTGAAAGGACAATCTTACCCTGACCTCAGCATTCATGATGTCCATCACTACACGACAACATATGTAATCATAGCAGTACTTGTATTGGCAGCAAGCACACTTACATACCTGAAGATCAGGAGAAGTCGGCTGGCGCGGGCTCCCGCAGCCGCGCCGCTCCCGCTTCCTCGCAGCGCAGGGGAAAGTGTCGGCGACTTAGTGAGTGTTACATCAGTGCCTAATGAGTTTAACTTACTGCGTAAATCAGTAAGCTGTGTTAGTGTTGATCAAGGGACATCCCCTATGACGCCTATCGCGTCTCGGTCAGTGTCGATTCATGTCCCAAGTGTAGAGTCACGCGAGTGAGCTTAAATAATGGACAAGACATTTTACGCAATTTAGCATTAGTATAAATAAATATTGTCAATCACCTTGTACCATGTAAAATAAATTTATATCATTTAGCATAGCAATCAATAATCTTATATTCAATTTTATACATCATCTCATTTAATCTTTTCTTAGAGGGCCAAGATGTACGAGCTGACACCGTACATTTGTATATATATGCATGTGTGTGTACGGCCCAATTAACGCAATTTGTTTATGTAGCATTTTACACAATTCACTCATATTTTAAAAGCAATAAATCAGTGTCTTACAAACATTCATACGGGTCGGTTTTATTTAGCACTCCTCGGAGTAACCTATCCCTAGCATAGCGTAGCAAGCATCAGTAAATGTTAGGAGTCCCTTATTCACCTTAGGAACCCCTACATGCGGTGTTGTGACTCTATGTTTGTGAGTTTGATTAGCATATCTGAAATATCTGCCTTTTGACTTGTTCTTTCCTAAGGCCGAGTAGAAAAACTCTTTGAAATCATGATTTTAAGCTTGATTTTAAATGTATATAAGATCGAGGCAAATTAGTAATTTAGCTTTTATATTTTTCACGGTCGGCCTAGGCGTTCGGCTTGTGACGCATCTCTCTCTTCCACTCCATCGGCCGATGCGTCCGAGTAGCATCAATGTTTTTCTTATGACGGTATCACATAAGATTATGTCACATTTTATACACATTGTAACAAAAACCATGTTTATTTTTACCTTAAACCGTGATTCGACATCGAGCGTTCGCATAGTTATTTTAACGATACAATTAAATCGATCATGTCATGTGGCATGATCTCCACTGATGCGTTAACAGTAGCAAATAGGTATCACTCATTATTAAACATGCGGAAGGGAACTAACAGACATACACTTCGACATTACTAAATATTTAATATCACGCACGTTAGAATTAGACGATCGTCTGGCTTAGTGGTTTCCCTAGCTGAATAGGTATGTTGACAAATGATTAAAACTGTTTTCACTTTATAGGTAGACACATAACTATCCCAAAGTAATATTTTAAATATTTATTTGTTAAAATTAAATAAAAAATAAAGTAAAATTAGTTTAGTGTTTAAATTGCGCGCCTAAACACCCCAAGTTGTCACGTGATCTTGATGACGACACGATGTGATAAATAAACAAACTGCTGTCAAACTGTTTTTGTTCATAGCCAGGCTTCATAACTTGTCTGTGCTTCTCACCGTGACGTAACCTGACGTAAGGCACTGTTTAGCGTTTGCAGTCACGTGATACTGGGCATTATTTTAAATATTTTGATTATTTTAAATTAATTTATTACGCATATCTATACTTAAAAATATGATATATTCTATGGTATGGTATATTCCATATTTTATATTCGCAAATCATGTAACATCTCTATTGGTCTAAATCTTTGAATCAAATATGTCGACCTCCGTAGTCGAGAGGCGAACGCACCGCCATCTCTGAGGTTCCGGGTTCGATTCCCGATCGGGTCAATGTAGAAAACGAACTTTTCTATGTTATCTCGGGTCTGAGTGTTATGGTACCGTCATTGTATCTGATGTCTATAACACATGTGCTTTAGCTACTTACCTTAGGATCAGAGCAATGGATGTGATGTTTTAATATTTATTTAAATGAAAGCAAATATATAAAAAAACACACTATGACCTCTACTCTTACTACTATCACCATTCCAACATTCGTCAAATATGCAAAATAAAAAAATGTCTCGAAATGACAAACTACAATTTGTTACGCGTCACAAAAGTGGTGACGTAAACTAATTAATTCCGTAGATGATGCGTATATTTTTCAGACACATAAAGACATGAATGACGTCGAACAAAGCGTCCATTGTATTGCTATAACGAGCTGTCTTGGCGTCATAAAACCTTGGTGAAATATCGTTGGACAAGATTAATACACAGAACTGTAGGATCCGTGTCGCGTCTTGTTATTCATAATAAAATAACTACTCAGTTATTTTTCTTGACTGGCGGAATAATTAAAAACACTATACTTTTATCGTAACTTACCTACTGACTTCACAATCTGGGGAGTAAGGCCGTTTTCTGATTTGTCGGCGCAGCAGCGGCGCGGCATCAGCATGCTCGGTATACGCGGTACAGAAAGCTTACCGAGCGCCTATATTTCAATGGAGCGTTCCTGATAGGCTCGGTATGCGCGGGAGCGGCGCGGCACAGATTCCATACTTTCTGTACCGCGTAAACCGAGCATGCTGATGTCGCGCCGCTACTGTGCCGACAAATCAGAAAACGGCCTAAAAGTCATGCATCCTAAAACGCCAAAATTTATAGACTTTACACAGCTTGGAAATCAAATATTTTAAATTATAATACAGATAACAATAAAAAACTGCTTTTAATTAGCTACTCGGGCGGGTAATTAACTTGTCAATTTTTTTCCAGAGATTCGCTATCAAAGCTCTCATTAATATTTCGATTATACATACTGTCGACATCCGGAAAAATTCAAGCGTAATATTATCAAAGATATTACTATCATATTGCAAAAGCAACAGTATAGAATTATCCTATTCCTGTTTTTGTACTTAAGGCTTTTATTTAATTCTTAATTGAAGCCAACTACGAACAAAAGCATACTGACAGTCATGACATGGCGAAACTGTTATCTAAGAAGACGAATTCGTCACTTCCCCTTTTTATATCATAAATAATATTTAATTCAATTGATAAAAGATTTTTAAATTTACATTTACGTAAGAATTACACGTTGTATGGAAGTATAACTACTAAAAGTTCTTTTCAATCTCTTATACCATCATGACCTTACCCTTGTTCTTTTGTTTATTCGGGGCAATTCTAATTTATTCGGACCACATATTATTGTGAAACCTAACGCGGCTTTGAGTATTAAATAGCAGCTGTACAGAACTTGTCCAACAAACAAGTTGTTGGGCAGTTTGGAACTTGTTAACAATGGTGTTTTATTTAGATGATTTTTGATCTTAAAAGGAATTGATAATAGAATCCTAGAAATGTCATCTTTGATACATTTCTCTACTTCGCCGTCAGCGACCTAGAAACCAATGTACAATGGACCATAATAATTCATACACAGTTGATACTCTAGACCGAAGACAAATACTGAAAACCATGATAGACTATGTAGAATTACTAAGAAAAAGAAATTAAATTTAAAAGAAGTATAAGCGTGCGGGTAAAAGAACATATAGCCGACATCAAACATAGACGGAATACTAAGTCTGCAGTGTGTGTCTGTGTGTGTGAACATGCCTTAGATACACCCAACCATTTCATACGATTTGACCAGCCTAAAGTCCTTGCAAGAGAACGACGATTTGTTCCTCGCATGTTACGGGAGGCAATTGAAATTAGAAGACACCCGAATTTCAACAGAGAAGATGGTTGGAAAATACCACCAGCATGGGAAGACCTCTCGATACAGTTAGCTCTTTTTGCGTAGATAGGAACACAAATTAATATTAACTGAGTGACGGTAGTTTATATTTTTTCAAAATATTGTAAAGACGAATAACACCTTAGTCTACCTGTGACCACGAACGCTGTAAAGTGTTCGAAACGTCAGGTTAAATAAAATTTTAATAAATCGCGAAATAATCCGTAAAAGTAGTTTCATTTAAAAAATGAATTAGGGGAGAGTCGGATATATCGTACCACTTTTTACTTTAACTTAAATATTTCGACTATGACAAGACTTAGAATAATTAATGGATATGCAAAATAAAGTTTTATATTTTACCTTGCTAAGCCCGAGAAATCAGTTCTATATTTTTACTCTAACATCCTTAAATGTGATTTTTTATAAAGGACTGCCATCAGTACGATTTAGCCGACTAGTCGTTTTAATCGTACCACCAAGTTTTTAAATCGTACCATAGGTGTTTAAGTCGTACCACTGAATTAAACACAGGAAATTTTTTAACTAAATTATTTATTTTTAACTCTAAGGTAATAAAGAAATATTATAAATACCTCTTATGTGATAAAGGAACAATGTTATCAACACATCTATAAGCTTTCTAATAAGAATAACATGATTGTACTATAATATTGAGATCAATCAACACAACTATAATAGTAATGAGAAAAAATACAGTATAAACTATATTAATAAAGAAACGTGAAAATATAAAAGTTTTGTTAACAATGTTATTTGCAATATAATGATTGTGCATAGTTCTTATTGGAAACAATCATCACAAATGTCTGGATTCGAAGTACACGTCTCATGTAGCCACCGGTGACAGCGAATGCATTGAATCCAATCAACGTTTGGACCCTTTTTATCATAGTAATAACGATTGCACTTTCCACATATATTTTCGAGATCATCATCGCTGTCATCATCGTCATCTAATTCCACAACAATTGTCTCATCTGAAACATCGCTACTAGTAATGGAAGAGGATCGTTTCCTCTTAAAACTTTTGCATTTGCCCTTGGATATAGCTGTTTTCTTTTCTTTTTTCACTGTTTGGTGTTTCTTTGGTTTACAAACTTTTTCTTTCTTTACTTTAACTTTTTTCTGCTTCATCTTCTCTTCTAGTTGATTTTTATATGGGCTTGATGTAATTTCAATAGCTTTTTGTATAGTGTTCTTCTTTTTTGATGTATTTTTTGGCAGTGGTGATAAAACTTTTATTGTTTTTTTAATATCAACAGGCGTAGTTTTCAGTTGAATATATTGTTTTTTCGACGTCGATGGTTGTGTATATATTTCAGCAAGAGAAGAAATCAAATGCTCCTTTTCTTTATTGTAATTTTCTTTATCGTCCTTTTCTTTATTGTAATTTTCTTTGCCGTCCTTTTCTTTATTGTAGTTTTCTTTGTCGTCCTTTTCTTTATTGTAATTTTCTTTTTCTTCCTTTTCTTTATTGTAGTTTTCTTTGTCGTCCTTTTCTTCTACCTTTTCTTTTTTCTTTAGGTCGTCTTTTTCTTCTGATTCTGTAAAATATTGTATCAGTGATACGCTTTCGTTGCTTGAATTCATTGTTTCAGCGGTTAGCAAATTGTCAGCGGCCTCAAACATATGCTCCGGAAAAATATGTCTGTTTATGGGCCAAATTCCACTAGCTCTGAATCCATTCACAATATTGCCAATCACAGCTGCTCTTTCGTAGGCTTCTCCAAATAATTGAGCAACTTGGTATTGTGTTACTTGTCGCCCAGCATTGGTTCTCAACCATTTTTCTGTGCTTTGGATATAATAAGTGCTCAGTGGTTTGAAAAACGAAACGTCAAGAGGCTGAATTCGATTTGTCGTATGACCTGGTAGTTGTAACAGTATTATTCCATTATCTTTTGCTAAACACAAAGCTTCCAAATTTTTTGAGTGTGTTGTATGTCCATCCATAAGCAGCAGAACTTTCTTTTTAAGTGTGGGCTTCACTATTTTAATAAAGTGCTTTAACCATTCAACGAAGAGCGCAGAGTTAATGTAACCGCTTTCAGAAACAGTAACAACACTGCCTAAAGGAGCACCATTTGCAAGCTCCGGGTTTTGTCTCATCCTCTTAAATATCAGCATTGGAGGGATAAATTGGCCAGATACACTAGCGCAGCATACGGCAGTGGTGTTGACACCTCGTTCTCCACTAGTAGCGGCGCCAATTTGCTTCTTTCCCTTTAATCCTACAATTTTTTGAGCTTTCTTTTGGACGGTTGAAAATCCACTTTCGTCTACATTGAAGATATTGGTAGGTTCTATACCATTTGTATCTACAATCTTCTCTAACAAATCAAAAAAGTGATACACATTTTCTCTATTGAATCCTTTAATTCTATTCATAGATGTGTTTTCAGGTTGTCGAACACTTAGCTGTGGGTGCCTTTTCAAAAATTTGTAGAACCATGCTTTGCCAGCCATGCGTTTTTCTTTATTAAAATTATTCTGTATGTTATGGATTTCAGCAATTTCAAATGCAAGACGTCGAATATCGTTTATTGTTAGACCAAACATGTGTGTTTCGAGATGAAGAATATGCTCAGCTAACTCATTTTCTGTTTCGACATCGAAGATAACCGGTCTCCCTTTTTGAATTTTTGTATCAACAGCAATCTTATTTTTCTTTTTTATATGCCGTAGAATTGTAGGTTTTGGAATACAATAAGTCTTTGAAATTTTATTCAAACTTAATTCTTTGTTCTCGTAAGCCAGAATAGCTCTTTCTAGGTCCTCCTTGTTCCAATTATAATATTTAATTTTAGCTTTTGGGTCCGTCATCTATAACAATATAAAATACAGTCTGTAAAATATAAGTACTTTTAGACGAGTCGGCTAAATCGTACCAGTACAATTTACCCAACTGCGAGTGGTACAATTTAGCAAACTAGGCCATTTTCAAAAAAAAGTAACAGTCCGGCATAACCTCAAAACTTAGACAGGCAACAAAAACCACCAATAATCTACTATAAAGTTGTAATAAATTAATGAAAACTGTGTATCTCTATCTTACCATGTTAACGAGTCATATCCTTACGAATTAACGACAAAATTTGCAATAACTTCCAAAAAAAAATGTTTTTTTCACTCACGCGCACAGTTGTCAAGTCACATCAATTACAAATGGCGGGTGGCGGGGGGTTGCGCAGGGCCACGATTTAGTGTTGTTAGTGTAGAAAAAAATACCCATTGAGAGGGAAATTTAGAAGTGGTACGATTAAAATGGCAGTACGATATAACGAACTCTCCCCTACTTATGAATCACCGCAGTTGGTTCTCATTTCCTTCCGCTGCAGCCAAGACTACCGTTACCGATACTATGATTTGTCTGACAGTGAGGCAATGATGCCTAACTACCTACCGTCCTAATGCTGCTACCATGGGCGACCCGAGTTCTTGATTTTGAGCTTGATTGAAAGAGCCAGTCAATTCTTAAGTCACGTGTAGTGATTAAAAATATACAATCTCATTTTGTTTCGCGATCGAGTGGTCACCTGGATACAGAGGCGGTTAGTTTGCAGATAGAGTGTGTGTAGAGTGCAAAGGTACTTGGCGTGAAAATAAAATTATGAGGGTGGTCAAAGAATTTTCCTCTGATATGGAGTGAAGACATTGCTGTACAGTCAGCCTGTGACCACGGTCGGCCGTCGGTGTAGCCCAGTCGTAACGTCAGGCAAAAAAGGTTACATTAATGTACCTAAATTATGATTATGCAACGCGAAAGTTTAAAAGTAATTAACCACCTCCGTAGCACGCATCTCTGAGGTTCTGGGATCGATCCCCGGTAGAGTCAATGAAGAAAACGCACTTTTTTACATTGTCTCGGGTCTGGGTATTGTGGTGCCGTCATTGTTTCTGATTTTCACAACACAAGTGCTCTCGCTACTTACTTTAGAATCAAAGCAAAGTATGTGATGTTGTCCAATATAAAAATAAGGCACCATTATCAATAAAAACGAGCAAAAAAACTCACGTTTGTTGTATGGGAGCCCCCTTAAATGTAAATTTTATTCTGGTTTTTTGCATTTTTTGTTATAGCGGCAACAGACATCATCTGTGAAAATTTAAACTGTCTAGCTACCGCGGTTCATGGGGACAGACGGACAGACGGAAAGACGGAAAGACGGAAAGACGGACAGACGGACAGACGGAAAGACGGACAGACGGACAGACGGACAGACAGACAGACGGACAGACGGACAGACAGACAGACGGACAGATGGACAGACAGACGGAGACAGCCTCAGAAATAGGGTCCCGTTTTACCCTTTGGGTACGGTACCCTAAAAATGCTACCCTGGACGACCCACAAGTTCTTGATTTATTAAAACCACAGAGCCAGGCCAAGCCTAAGTCACTTAACTCATGAAATGGGTTATTTATCAATCTACTCACATTCTTAGCACTCTTCTTCAGCTGCCTGTTCCCCTTCCACCAGGTGACGACAGCATCAGGCCTGGACCCTGTGCTCTTGCATTCCACCTCGTACCTCCTGTCTGCTGACACCTGCGCACTCTTGTTGAGGATCTGCACGGTCAGTGGCCTTACTGCAACAGGATTTGGTTAGTGGCAATGCGCAGTTATTTCGATCTGATCTTGAGGTCCAGCTTTTAGCACTGGGATTCTACAACATGATGTAATGAACGCTACATAGTACATTCCCTTGTCGATAGCTCGGTCGATAAACCGACTGGTAACGAAGAACAAAAGTTACGAGTCGATAGCTCTTTCGTCATACGGTATATGGGGTTTTCTTACATGCGTCAATGAAATGCATCGGGCGATGAAAAGCTTGCGAGGTTAGGCTAGAATTAGGTCCTTAATATATAGCTTTAGACCTGAGGTCAAGGTTTTAGGTTTACTGCAGGCATTAATTAATTTTGGATCAAAAATATCTTCCAGCATCAATTTTCATTAGTACCTAGTACTTACAATTTATATCAAGTATGAGCAGCTTAGTTTCTGGTGGTGCTAAATTGGTGTTAGACGCTTGACACACAAGTCTTGCGTTAAGGTGTTGTCTCCCAACGCTGGGAAACGTTAGCGCATTTATAGTGGCGCCATCTGCTCTGTATGTGAACGAGTCATCGATTACGGTATTCTCCAGATACCAGGTCAGACGAGGTGCAGGATCACCTAGAAAAAATAAATGATTTAGTTTTCTATCTTGATGATGAGCGAAAATAATAGAATGGACTCGATCAGAATAGTAACGTAATAAATGGCGCTCTAAGAAGGAGGTTTCTTATTTTCAGTGCCATATTAGCTGAAATGGTGATACTGACGAGAATTATGACGATAAAAACCATTCCTAAAACAAGAGTTATCTTCTTGCTCTGGCAATGTGACATTATTATTCCAAAAAATATTGAAAAGAACAGAGACTTGGCCATCACATTGATAACATATTTTCAAGAAATGAAACTACTCGTATTTGGAATGTTAACTGCTTGAATGAATTTGCTGTGTGAAGCGAATCCTAAATTGGCAGCCCTGCCCTTAAGCCCGAGACTCTTAAAAGATGAACTGATGACAGATGGAAACAAGATAGCGTAAATTAAATGCATGTGGTAGAAGATAGAGAGGAAATATAAATCTGGACACCACTCAGGACTGATGGCATCATCATCATCATCAGCCTTTGAAAGTTTACTGTTTAACTGCCTCGCATAAAGCCGTTTTCGCTAACTTTTAGTTTGTTAGTCCAGTCAGAGTGGGATCCTTGCCCATACTGCATCTTCCAGTTTGTAGTAGCTACTCGAGAGCCTTTTATCAATAACGGTTGAAACCTCTGTAAGCAATATGATATTATATTCAATACTGCACTTTTCACATAAAATTTGCAATTGAAAAAGCAGCAGCTATAAACCGAATGTGTCATATGTTTTGTAGCTGTAGACCGTCTGGTGGTAATGGTTTCGCACTCCGGACTACAATGCCTGGCGGTTGCGGGTTCGTATCCCAAAAGGGGCAATTGTTAGTGTGATGAACATGAGCATTTGTACCTAAGTCATGGATGTTTATAAACATATTTAAGTATATGATTACAGCTGAAACTTACCCCCATAAACTTCGCAGATGAGCTCTAAGGTGTCTCCCTCGTTGTAGGGTTCCAGCAGACGCGTCTGGTCTCTGGTTTTGGCGTCCATTATCACCGGTCTATTAGGTGGAGCTGTTGAATAAAATATAACATTAAAACTGTTATCAATGTCCTTCTATGAGTAGTCTTCATAGACGATATTACAAGCTTTGATTAGTTTGGGCCTAGATAATGAATGTTTTGTGCAAAGTTAGTTTTTTTATTTTTTTTATTTTGATTATGGGCTTAGGTTTACTTTGGGCAAAGACACATTTAGTATAATTATAATCAAGTGGACTTTACAGGGGAAAGTTTACTTTTTATTACCTTTTATATTTCAATATTGAGGTGTTTTCACCTTTATTATTTCTTTGTACAATTAAATGTTTTCTTACTCTTATTTTTAAAATATCCTACTAACTTAAATTAGCTACCTTTTAGAGAAAACTATTAACTTTGTACTAGGCTCTACAAGCAACGTCAGGTGCAGCCAGCTCTTCAGTAAGTGGAAAATAAGATTGGTTTGAGCTAAGCCATAAAGGAGAGGCGAGATAAGTGAGCGGTGTCACATCATAGAGGTATACGTACAGTCAACAGCACATCAAGTCACCCCAAATTGACAAATTTCCCCAATGAATAATAAAGTCTATTGCTTGATAATTAAGTTTTGCTTCTTCTTTTTTTTAATGGCCAATTATCTTGGTGATCTTGGTTCACACCGCTTTATTCCGTCAATGTCACGTAGATGAGTGTACACAGTTTTTTTTTTAATTTAGATTAGAGTTAGTTAGTACTTAATCCAAGCAAATCATTTGAAGACATTTAACAGCTATGGATACCATGACGTAATTTTAAGACTATGATAATTTTCGGCAATGACCCAAAATCAGCTTTATGCTATAGCTATTACTTAAAATGTTAATTATATGTGTAAAATTGCCTTTAATAGCCAATTTGCAGAAAGAAATGATTTTGATTTTTGGAATTAAGGGTCCTAAAAAAATCTTACAAAAACAACTGATATTAAAAACAAATAATTGAAAAAATCTTAGCTGGGCTATACTATGAATAAGATCCACGACATGACAACTCTCATCACAAAGAAAAAAGGTGTTTACACTATTAAAAATGGATAATGTTTTTCTAGAGTCTACTAACTGACATTTAAATAATGATTTAACAAAGGATGCTTATATTAAGCCTCGAAATCTTGTAACAATCCCACGTCAACTTAACAAAATGTTCATGCCTGCTCGTCCAAATAATAAATCAATTTAGAAATTCAAACAGCAACGCTTTCCTTGCTGTCTTAATGTAATTGTTAAGGCAAATACGTAACATAATACTGTAATTTTATACGTAAAATAATTAATTCCGTCGAAGCGAAATGGGGGAGATGTAAGACGAAATCGGTTGTCATTAAATTAGCGACCCTTTGTATTCCTTTTATTATTTTTGTAAAGTACAGTTATTGTTAATAAATTTTCTTCCTTCTTAACACGTTTAAACAGGGTGTTTTAGGTGGTATACCAAGCTGAAACTAGCCTGTGTTAGCATATGCATATACATAATAATTATGGTGATGTCGGAAAGTTGTATGATAATTTTTGAAAAAAAAACTTTTGTCTAATATTTTTTGTACAAAATTAATAAAAAAATTGACATCAAATTTCTGAGTTCACCATAGTACCTAAAATACTTCCCTATGCTTAAAATAATAATAGTACGAATAATATAAAAATAGTAGAAAAACATTTCTATAGAACTATACAGATAACCAAATTTTTATTAACTGATTTTAATCAGTTTAAAAGTTGAAAGAAGTCTTTTCAACAGCTGATTTCAAAATAGGAGCAAATTCTCAATTCGACTGAATGTTTATTTTAAAATATTTTTGTGTTTGCAGTCGAAGGACATTTATGACCATTCCCCCTCTAAACTCCCTACTGCAAACACAGAATATACATGGTGTACAAGAGAATGGGACACTCCTTAAAACCAAGTGATCAGTTGATCATATACATACAACAACTTTTACTATGGGAGCAACATCGAAATCAATAACAAAAAAAATTCGCTTCTCCATACAAACTTACTCGCATACCTCGATAAATAACGTATGGAGCATCTGAAAATAAAATCACGATATCGATGTTGCCCCCATAGGAAAGTTGTATATGACCAGCTGATCACGTGTTTTTAAGGAGTGTCCCATTCTTTTGTACATCCTGTAGAATAATAAAACACATGTTTACAAACGTATACATCGTTGCTCACCTGTGCTTGCTGCTTAGTTTACTATTGACACACGACTAGACAACTAAGTAGGCTGAGTGGCACGCACCAGAACTAAGTGCCAAGTTGGTACGTGCTGGGATTCCGCTTTATTACAAAGAGAAGCTGGCTCATAGAATTAGTAAGAATTGTTGTTGTTTATTGTTTGGACGTCGGGATGGATACAAATTGAAGTAAATGTGTTTTTGTGTTTTTTTGTTTTATGAAGCTTTTCAGAATAACAAGCTGCTTGCGACTGTCGTCGAATGTCACTTTGATACACTTTTATTACTGTAGTGTAGTAGGAACGCGGTGATTTGCTTTAAGCGCAAAAGGTCCCGGGTTCTATTTCCATCGGGTCAATGTAGGAAACGGTTTTTTCCTTATTGGTTCTTCATGCTTGAGTTATTTAGTTAGTTCTGATAAATGGTTTATAGTTTTTTAGGGTTCCGTAGGGAGGATAGGATCAAAACCAAAACATATACATTTTTGTCAATATGGCAGAACTCTATAAAACTTAATAAATGGTAAGAACATGTATTTGTATTTTTAAAAAAAATGCCATATTAATATGGAGATAAATCGGCAATTAAAACATTTTTTTGCTATTTGATTGCTCGCGCTGTTGTTGCAAAATTATTTTGGATAAGTGCTGTTTTGTGAAGATAAATCAGGATATGTGTTGTTTTTTACCTGCTGTATGGGAAAACGAGTGAACACTGAACACACCCACAAACAGAACAGCAGAAAAAAAATTGGTAACAATGACAGACTGCACTGATCAAATAATACTACGTAGAACAGACTGTGGCAAGTAACGTTAAATGTCAAATAATGTTGCCAGTTTACACGGCAAGATGCTAAGGCAAAGAGTTTTATGAGAGCGGGATTATACAAAAAAGTACGGGATATATGTGGTATTGAATGTGCATACATTACAGCATTGTAAAATACATAGGAGATGTGCGGTTTTAAATCAATTTAAAAATAAACAGAATTAAACCCGGATATGATGAGGTTCTGAACGAATTTTTTTTTAAACATAATTTTATTTAGAAAGTGGTGCTGTTTTGAACTTAACTGATCTTACTGGGTAGTTTTACTGGGTAGCTCCCATACATGTAACGTGGGTACGTTTTTTTTAATCGTCTACCCCATTGTATTGGTTACCGTTGAATAGGTCCTTTTAAATGACTTAGGAGTTGCTAAAACTATTTTTCGAATCTTAATAGACAGATTTTCTCATAAGAAAGAAAAGAGCAATGCGTTTGTGCTAAAACTTACATTTTATTACGTGTTGACTTATAACAAAGAGAAATTAACAAAATGATATTTTGTATCAGTTGGAATATCATTTTTTTAAATCCTCAACGGTACAGCTGTCGCGAACTAGTTCATTCAATATTTAAGGTCGAGAAAGAATCTGTTGATTTGGGTTAGTTTACTTTGAAAACTTCTTCATACTATTTCTGGTTCGGGTATATATATATATAGTTATACTCTATACTCTGTCATGCGAACTTAATAAAAAGGATATTTACAAAAAGTTCGGCTGTAATTATGTGAAGTTTGAATATTATACTGTGAAAGATTTTTTTTACTACTTCACATACATCGCTCTGATCTTATCTTACCTTACTAACCTTAGTAAGTAGCTAAAGCACTTGTGTTATAGAAATCAGAAACGACGACGCGACGGTACTACAACACCCAGACCCGAGACAATATAGAAAAGTTTGTTATTTTATTACGCTCTAATGGTTAGAAGAGAGCTACTCAGAGTAGCGTTGGTGGAGAAGGCCTTGGTACAGCAGAGGACTTTTAAAAACTAATTATAATGATCAAAATTGGTTTTATTTTAGTTTGTTTTAGATCTTGTATAAGATTTCTTAGGCGAACCAAAGTCACCGACGTAGCTCTCAGAATCGCAAACCTTAAGTGGCAGTGGGCGGGCACATTGCTCGCAGGACTGATGGCCGTTGTGGCAGGAAGGATCTTGAATGGCGGCCGCGGGCCGGAAGGCGTAGTGTTGGTAGGCCCCCCACGAGGTGGACCGACGATCTGGTGAAGGTCGCGGGAAGCCGCTGGATGCGGGTGGCACAGGACCGATCTTTGTGGAAATCCTTGGGGGAGGCCTATGTCCAGCAGTATACGTCTTTCGGCTGATGGATAGGTGGATTGATAAGATCTCTTATTCAAAATATACAAAAACCGTATGTATCTTTAAAATTCTATGTCACAAAGGTTAGCTAGTATGGCGTTTCTTGTGTAAACATTCCGAGCACTCTGTTCCGTAATTAAGTTTGTTGTCCAAAGATTTTGTCTGCCAACATTAGCTATGAATATACGGTGTTATTATAATAGAGGTTGATACAGTGAGCTTAGTCCGCACAAAGTGTGACATGTGACGTATACATTTTAATTTGATTAATTTTGGCAAAAAGACAATGGCCCAAGCCAAAGTCCAAATCAAAATAGGGAGGGTGCCTATGTAGACTTGGATTTGGACTTTTGAGGAAACTGGGCCATCTCATATTTCCTAGAAGCTCTAATTTGCAGAACAGTTGCTTATAACATGATCCAGATTAACATCACACCCAGACCATGATGACCACCAAACCATTTTGCGTAGTAGATCACAATTTTTTTGTGCGCATACTACCCGATTGGCATGGAGTCGTAGTATGGTGGCTTTGTTTGTTGTTATCTTGTATAATATAAATTAAGATTAAGAGGAGATTAAGAGGAGAATCGGTATGGCAAAAGATGTAATGTCCCGTCTAAACAAAATCTGGAAGAAAAGAGCAATTGGTATCAAAACCAAGGTCAGACTGATACGAGCCTTGGTATTCCCTATCTTTCTGTATGGAGTAGAAACGTGGACAATCCTAGCCCGAGAAAGGCAAAGGATTGATGCATTCGAGATGTGGTGCTGGAGACGAATGCTGAGAATACCTTGGACTGCAAAACGCACCAATGCATCGATTCTAACCCAGTTCCAAATAAAAACTCGCTTGTCCACCTTGTGCCGACAACGTATTCTCTCATACTTTGGCCACACCATGCGCAGAGGCGACAAAAATCTTGAAAAATTGATCATGGTTGGGAACACTGAAGGCAAAAGATCGCGCGGCCGTTCGCCAACAAGATGGGCCGATCAAATAAAAGACTCGTCATCTGGATTTTACTCGGTTGTAAGAGACGCGCTGAACAGAAACCGGTGGAGGCAGATCATCCGCTCCAGATGCAACCCTAATGCTGACCACGATCCTCAGACATGAGGGACCGACCCGAGAGAGAGAGATCTTGTATAATAAAGGAATTTATTTGGAAACCGTGGCAGTCCAAACATTGTAGTCTACGTACACTCAACAGCAGGTCAACCTACCCGAAAAGTTAAGGGTCATATACCTGATTTTCATCTTTAAGTCTGAAAAATAGAGATCATTATTAATTAAGAAAATTTGACGTTTTGTGGCAGGTTGGCGAGCTACTCTCTGTATTTGTATATAGACAACGTTCATACCCGAGAGGCGAGTACGCCGGACTTGGTGTCGCGCTCTCTTTAAAAAAATATATTGACCGAGACAAGGCAAAACAGTAGTGATGTCATAGTATATTCATATCTCACCAGCGCAGCTAGTGGGTGTGATAGTAAGTTAGACTCCAAGGTCCCGGCTTCGATTATCGGCTGGGTCAATGTTGTAGTGTGTGACGCACCTCACCCTATTACGTAGCATAAGGCATAGTATATAAGATAGATGTAAGGCTTAATTGAAGACATTATTATAACATCGGTCGACCTAATTACATCTTTTATTGTGCTCCTGGTCCCAACATTGCAATTTAGTATGTCTGTCGTTGTTTCTTCTACCATTAACAAGTACATCAGCTTATTATCTAAGGATAAGATCAATGTATATGGTGTTGTCTAGTACTTTAGGTTCAATCCCCGATTGGGTCAAGAAAACGAACTTTTTTATATTGTCTCGGGTCTGGGTGTTATGTTACCGTAGTTGTTTCTGATTTCTATAACACAAGTGCTTTAGCTACTTACCTTAGGATCAGAGTAATGTATGTGATGTTTTCCAATATTTATTTATATTATTTATGTTTCTCCTTTTGTATGGGGAAGAGAGAGCCTACTTGTACAAGTGAACATTGTGTAACACATGTTGTTAGTGGTACCATTAATTACCGTGCTCATTGTCTTACCGCATGACGTGAAGGCGTTAACCTGTCACGTTTAAGGGGTATTTTCCCAAAACATAATTACAATTTAAGGTGAATCTCGGAACGTTTGTAATCACAGGAGAATAGGAAACCGTATTTAGATGAAAACGTAAATAAATTATTGTTGATAAATATCGCGAGGAATTAATAATGGTAATAATTTTATTATAATCTATTAAATGAGATGAAACAACGGATAAATGAATAGCAATAATAAAAGTATGTATAAAATAATACTGACTTAGAGTTACTTGTACAGTTGAAAGTGGTAGTAGCCTAGTGAGTTCTGACTTCTAATAAAATTCCAGCACAAATTAAATACGTTCTCTGAAACGTCGGCAACGTTTTGTTATAGAAACATTCTTTTTGTAAAAAATTATATCCATGGGTATAGCTTCCCATGGATATTAATTTTTCGCCTTCGTCAAGTAAGTAGGTAAGGAAGTAGTGTTTGACGGTACATGGCGTAAAAATTATATTATGAGGGTAGGTTAAAAATCTGCCTCTCTGTTTCTGTGTTACCCGGTCGAAACGTCAGGTAAATAAAAGGTAACATTTATATTTAAATTATTATGATCGCGTTAATTCCCGTTTCAGTGAGTTTTAATTATGCAACGCGAAAGTTTAAAAGTTGATAAATATTATTTGTTATAAAATTAATTAGTATTAGACATTAATACTAATTACAATATATTTTGGACCTTTACCGCACCGATTACTTGCTTTCTGGTCTGCATGACACAGATAATTCTTTTTGCATTGTTAAGCCTACCTGCCCCTCTAGCATGAGCAACAAAACACGATATGGTATGATATGATATAGCGATTTATCGCATATTTTTTGTCAAAATATGAACTTTCATTGAAAAATCGAGCATGACCATGTTGTTGCCGGCATGGACATACTCATTGTTTCGATAAAAGTTCAAGATGGCGGCTAAGTTATCATATTTTGAATGTTTTGTGTCGATAAATCGCTATATCGTATCATATCATAATATCGTGTTTTGTTGCTCGTGCTAGAGCGGCTGTGACACTTAAAATATCGTGCAATAAAATATTAAATTCAATAGTAATGCAATGTTCTTCAAGGTATTTGGCAAGTTGTGGTCCTTTAGCGAAAAAACAAAAGATGAAAAATTTACGACGTCATTTATTTCGCGGATTAAACGTGAACTTCAAAAAGTTTTTACGGCAACGCGATAAAAACTGAGGCATCTATTAGAACATTTGCGGAGGGCCAGAAACATTCTTGGTTTTTTTTTTGCTAATCAACCCAAAATTGCCATCACAAGATTCGCAAATTCAGGATTCCGGCGTCATAAAAGAAAGTTGGCAAATAACTTTATTATCTCCGAAGTTCGCGAATAAAGGTCGCCGCACCGTAAATAATGAAATAAGAGGCTTCAAATTCTGCAAAACCGTGATTTAGTAATAGACACCGGAGCGAGCATTAATGAGTCCCAAATAATAACGTTAAATGGTTATTTAATTACTGTTTTTACAACCGTTAATAAGTAAAAAGAGCCTTTTATTTTTCACTGTCCATTTCGAGAGCGAGAAAATTGTAGATTACTTTTGATAATTGAGATTGAGTGTGATTAAGGTTAAAGTAGAACATTGAATGCAATAAATACGAAATGTGCTGTATAAGGCATGTTTTTTTACGAGAAGCTGTCGTTTAATCGTTTTTTCAGTAAGTAGGTAAGTACTTATATTTCAGGCAATTTCTATTGTACTTTTTTATGAATAAATAATTATACCTATTAGAGAGGTAGTTATAGTATGTTATAAACCAAAAATGTAAAACTTTTATTTCTTTTTTAGGTATATTGAATAACAATTATAGCTTTTGCCTGCAACTTGGAGTACTGCTGCCACCTTTGGGACGGCTCGGCGAAATACCAACTTGCTGCACTTGACTCGGTGGAACGCAGAGCCAAGAGAATAATAGGCGATAATAAACTGATGGCGTCCAAGCTGCACAGCCTGGCTCACCGCCGCAAGGTTGCTTGCCTATCGGTCTTCTATAGATTGAATTTCGGAGAGTGTGCTCATGAGCTGCATAAGCTCATACCACCGTCGACCTTTCTTCCATCGGACATCCAGACGCACGGCCGGCTACCATCCGTTCTTAGTTGATATACCCATAACCCGCACTAAGCGCTTCTCATCATCTTTTATAATGCGCACAGCTAAAGAGTGGAATTCCCTGCCTGCGTCTGTATTTCCGAGTGCATATAACCTGACTCTCTTTAAGTCCAGAGTGAATAGGCATCTTCTGGGCAAAATCACTCCATCGTGGATCCCATCTATGCTCTAGAGCAAGATTGGGGTCAAGAGCAAGCCCATCTCAAAAAAAAAAACTTCGTCTGCGTAGACTTTAGAATAAGAGAACTAGATAATTATCTATTTTAATTATTATTTCTAATCATTTTACTGGAAAACAAAAACAGGATACCCATTTTCATTTAAGTTAGATACTATACAGGGTGACTGGTATTCTGTCCATTAAAGTAAACAACTTTTACTATTTGGCCTTTGTTCGATGGGATCATGGGACATAAGCCCCTAAAAGAGGAGAAAAATAGAAACCGAGTCCGAAATGGCATTGAAATGAAATGAAATGAAATTCTTTATTCTGTATATAGGCCCTCTTCCGGGCACTTATACACGTCCCAACATATAACTTAGCCCTACCACCGCTTCGGGACAACATATCGGCTGGTGATGAGAAGAAACGGCGCAAGAAACTCAGTCACCTTTGTCAGCCTGATTTTATTACAGGAAATACAATTACAAGATAGTGTAAGTGCGAGCTAGGCAGGCTATTAAGTCCATGCACTCTTGTCGTTCAAGTAATCTTCAACTTTGTAGTATCCTTTTTCCATAAGAATTTTTTTAATGTGGTTTTTGAACTCATAAACAGGTAAGTCAACAAGAGTTTGTGGTACTTTATTGAAGATTTTTATACATTTCCCCAAAAATGAATTACCCACTTTCTTTAATCTGAAGCTCGGAACGGCAAGTTTATGTTTATTTCTAGTATTATAATGATGTGAATCACATTTAAGGCTAAACGAACTTAGGTTTTTTCTAACATACATAATATTGTCAAAAATGTATTGTGACGCTACTGTTAATATTTTAATATCTTTAAAGACCTCCCTCAGAGAGTCGCGAGGCCCAAGACAGTATATTGCACGTACAGCTCTTTTTTGCAACACAAAGATTGACTCAATATCAGCAGCTGAGCCCCATAGCAATAGACCATACGACAACAAGCTATGAAAATAACTAAAGTATACTAGTCTTGCCGTTTCGACATCAGTTATAAGCCTTATTTTCCTCACAGCATAAGCCGCCGAACTGAGCCTTCCTGACAAGGCAATTATATGGGGACCCCATTGCAGTCGGGAGTCTATTGTAATTCCCAAAAAGGTTGTTGCATCGACTGCATCTATATGATCGTCTGACATATTAATATGCGTACTGACCTGCCTCACATTGGGCATAGTAAATTTGATAAGCTTGGTTTTTTTTGCATTAAGTAACAGATTGTTAGCAGTAAACCATCGTACTACTTGAGAGAGAGCATCATTCACATCGTCAAAGGCAGCTTTACCTCTGTCAATTTTAAAAATCAATGATGTATCATCTGCAAACAATACTATCTCACAAAGGTCTTTAGTAAAGTAAGGAAGGTCATTTATATATATCAGGAATAATAAAGGTCCCAATATAGAGCCCTGGGGCACACCCATGCATAATGGGGCCCCGGAAGAGTCAGTTCCATTGACATTAACTGTTTGCGTTCTATCCGTGAGGTTTATTACGAAACTTTATTACTGTTGCTCCATATTGTATGAATCATCGAGGTAAATAAATATTATTTAAGGAGAACTGAACTTTTTTGTTCCTATTTCGATATTGGGTCCATAACAAAAGTTGATTAGTTGGTTAACCAGCTAAAGCGATTCCTTCATCTGACCAATCACCCTATATTTATGTGTGCCAAATTTCAGAAAATTCTGTTAAAGTGAAACATCCAAACATTTATATTTCATATATTAGGCTAAGACTGCAATTTTTTTCTTACAAAACAAAGCGAACCTGCCTCCAAATTGTTGATAAAAGAATCTTATGTCCATTATAAATCATACCTTTCATAGACCCTCCGCTGACAAATGATAGTGATAATACCCTAGTGATAACAGGTAAGAAATCATCCGTCCCTTTCTAAGTAATAGGGGATGATAAGGAGACAGATGTACTTGTGCTGAAAAGATGACCCTTTTAGCTACCTTTATCCTAGACGTAGATGAAGTTCGGTGAACGAACTATACAATGTTAATTTAAAGTACCTACTGCTGATTTCAGCAAAATAGAATAGAATAGAAAAAGATTTATTTGACACACAGAATACAAAAGGAAAAAAAAAACATTTACAAGATAATAAAAAGCAGTATGTGTCAAAAAGGACCCCGCTCAGCATTTGTCGTGACAGTCAGGGACGTATCACGACGCTGGTTTTCAGCAGGGACCCTGACGGTAGGCTCGGACCATACCCGACCGGAAACCCGACTTGGTTAGCGCGGAATCAATCCAAAATCAATTTCCTTTGTCTAAAAAACCCTATGCTATTTTTAATCTAGGTACTTTATTTATTTTTTATTCAAAACCCACACGGCTCTTAAAGTACCTACATTATGATACAAGTGTGCTAAGTTGGTCATTACACATTACACACGAGGCATTATTGTAAGCTCGAGCCGCAGCTGCGCAGGCGAGCGCGGTTAGGAAACAGAGTGTGCAATGAACAATGCACACGAGTTGCAAAAGTTAAAAAAAAAAAAACTAAAAATACCTTCTCCGAATATGACTTGGCGTTTTTGTTTCGTGCCGCCTGGTATTTTTCTCTGGCGGCAACAGCTATCACTCGCGTTTCGTGCCTCGATAAGTATTTCCAGCGGGGTTGAATTAATATTTTGCTCGTCTTTACTATTTGAAGTAGACATTTTTGATTGTAATTAACCACATACAGCAACAAATTTACTAAATATTTACGGAAAATGGCGCCAACAGCACATTCGGTGCGCGCGCAGGTTCAATAAAAGCACAGGAAAAACCGGCTGTTCAGCCGGAGCAGCAGTAATATAAAAACTAAAATAAACTATAAATTAATGTTTTTAAATAAGATAGTATAAATGAAATGTTTATTTGTCATCTTAACCCTAAAATAATTTAATATTCGTAAAAATAATCAATGTTCTTAGACATCAACTTTTAATTTATGAAACTAAAGAACGGTTTAATAAGAGTCAATTTACAAGCAACTGCGTTGAAAAAGGATTTTACAGAAAAAATGTAAAGAAACTTAATAATTTAAAAAAACCGGCCAAGTGCGAGTCAGGCTCGCGCACAAAGGGTGCCGTACCATTTTCTATAAAAACGGCAAAAAAAAACACATTTGTTGTAATAGGAGCCCCCCTAAATATTTTTTGTATTCTGTTTTTTAGTATTTGTTGTTATAGCGGCAACAGAAATACATCATCTGTGAAAATTTCAACTCTCTAGCTATCACGGTTCATGAGATACAGCCTGGTGACAGACGGACAGACAGACAGACGGACAGCGTAGCCTTAGTAATAGGGTCCCGTTTTACCCTTTGGGTACGGAATCCTAAAAAAAGAGAATATTTGCACGTGGGTGATGTCTGGGTCTGCATAAATAGGTATGTATGAGTATAAACCCTAGCTAGTCAGTTTTCTAGGACAACTCGAGAAGGCGGTGGAGTGTGTATATTTGTTAAGGACAGTACTGAATTCATTGAAATCAAAGACATCAAGACTTTTTCGGTGGAATATATCATTGAAATGTGTGGTATAGAGATACCTAGCTTAAATGTAATCTTAATAATTTTATATTGGCCAGATCGAAAAAGAGAAGCACCTACAGTTAATACACAACTAGAAAAAATGTTGAAACTATTAACCACAAAATATTTAAAGAAAAACATAATAATAGGGGGTGATTTAAATGTGGATTTTCTTGTTAATACAACACAAACAAAAAATATGGTCAATCTATTTAAAAGTTATAATTTTCACCAAAATATAAAGAAGCCTACTAGAATCACAGCCACAAGTTCCACATGCTTAGACATAATTTTTACAAATTTTGATACAACCTATGTAGACATGGAGGTCAAGGAGCATGGGCTCTCAGACCATAGAGGTATAACGGTTTCAGTTAGTAAAGCTGGATTCCATGTAAACACTAGGCAAAATCACTTTGTATTTAAAAGAAGGTTCAATACACGCAACAAAAAAATATTTAAAGAGAAACTGCAAAATATTAATTGGACAAATCTAATCACATCAAGTCAAAATGTAAATGAGAATTATAAAACATTTCATGATAAATTGACAAACCTACTTGATTCATGCATCCCAATAAAAAAGGTAATAGTTAAAAATAAAATAAAACCCTGGCTAACTAAGGGAATTAAAGTTGCCTGTAGAAATAAACGTCTACTTAAATTTTTTAAATCACAAATAAATAGTAATGTATTAAATGAATACTATAGGAAATACGTAAAATTATTAAAAAGTTCAGTATATTTATCCAAAAAACTTCATTATATAAAGAAAATAAATACATCAAAAAACATTACTAAGGCAATGTGGCAAATTATTAAAGAGCGCACTAATAAAATTCATAAAAATATTCATAAAGATATACATTTAAAAATTAACAGTGAAATCTTAAAAGATCCCTATCTAGTATCAAACACCTTAAATAAATACTTTATTTCAGTAGGATCATCAGGTAACGATAAGGATTCAGAACCCAGAGGGCGTCCAGTTACTGTACCTATAGAAAACACAATGTACCTCAACCCAGTCAGTGCCGTTGAAGTTGACAAAATAATAAAATCATTAAAAAATAAATCCAGTTATGGTGATGATGAATTCCCGCCTACATTGGTTAAGCACTGTAGGGAAGAGCTGGTCGCACCTTTAACTTATCTATTAAACCAGTCTTTTGATGAGGCAACCTTCCCTGACTTATTAAAGACGACCAAAATCAAACCCATACCTAAAAAACTAAATGCTAACGAACCCCATCATTTTAGGCCAATATCCCTTTTATCCACCTTTTCTAAAATATTTGAAACCGCTATGGCAGTCCGCTTAAATTCCTTTTGTGAAAAATACAGTATATTAAACGAAAGCCAATATGGCTTTCAGAAACAAAAATCAACAATTACAGCAGTGTATAAATATATAAACGAGGTTCTTAATATAATAAATACCAAGCAATATGCTATCGGCTTAATGTTAGATATGAGTAAGGCATACGATCGAGTCTCTCACAAAATTTTGCTTAAAAAACTGTACGGAATAGGTATACGTGGAGTAGCGCATCGATGGTTTGAATCGTACCTAAAAAATCGGAGGCAATTCGTTAACATTGAACATTACGATTATATGAATAACACTTTAAATTATATAAAATCTAATAAACTAGATGTAAGATGCTCCATTCCTCAAGGAAGTATATTAGGATGTGTGCTCTTCTTAATTTATATAAATGACATAACTGAATGCATAAATAAAAAATGCATCTTATATGCTGATGACATTTCAGTCGTATTCCCTTGCACAGACAGCCATGACTTACAACAACAGCTCCATAACACCCTAGAAAAAATACTAGAATGGTTGCAAGACCACAATTTAGAAATTAATATATCTAAAACAAAATTAATGCAATTTAAACCTAGACAAAAACATCCACTAAACATTCACTTTTCATTTAATAATAACATAATAGAATTTGTAACTTCAGGCACACTGTTAGGAATAGAAATCGATTCAAATGTTAACTGGAAACCACACATTGAAAAAATTGCCGCTAAACTTTCTAAATTTTCCTATGCTTTATACGAATTAAAAAAATGTACCAACATAAAAACAGCAACTACCGCCTATTATGCTTATGCTAATGCTTGGCTGAACTACGGAATCATTCTCTGGGGTAATAGTACCGATGCAAACCAACTGTTTATTCTCCAAAAAAAATGTGTTCGTATTTTGGTAAATATTACAGACACCGAAAGTTGCAGACCTCATTTTAAAAAGCTTAGAAAACTGACACTAACATCATTATATATACTCGAAATATGCAAGTTTGTCTGGAAAAACAAAAATATGTATGCACAAGCCAAGGATTTCCACTTAAAACAACGTAACTTAAGATATGGAAGTAGGCTGGCTCAACCCTTCACCAAGTTACACATAGTTAGCTCAGGAACTTACCACATGTCTATAAAAATTTACAATAGAATACCACATGCAATCCAGAACGTATCAAAAGAACCAGAATTTAATAAAACATTAAAACATTATTTATTAGAAAAATGCTTCTATTCTCTTAAAGAATTTTTCGGCAATTAAGTAACTAAGCCCAATATGATATTTATTGTTAATCCAAACGGTTATTTTTCATTACTCTAACTTGGCCTATTTAACTTTATATATATATATTTAGATTAAGTAATTTCTAGTTTTAAGCTAATAATAATATTGTTGCTATGCCCTTACAGGGCCATGTTATGGGATTTTATTATTTTAACAGCTACCAATGTACCAACATGATGCAATAAATGATTATGACTATGACTATAAATGGAGTAAATATATGTGTGTGTATGCGTGTGTGGGTGGTGGTTGTACGCTTGACCAATACCATGATGTAGCAAGTCTAGGTCCATCTAATAGTTATAGAAAGTTTAGTCTATATTGGCATTCGAAATAAACATTTAGACAGGTGACCAGTCTATTAAGGATCATGACTGTAGAAAACGTAATATGGATTGCGAGAGATTGCTTGAATGGTCTAATCTCAGCAAGGATTATTCTACTCGAAAGGAGTCTCCTGTGTGAGCCAGATTTTAGCATTACGATCAATTTAATATTATAACCTAGTTGAATTGCATGATAATTATTGGTCTATGTTAAATAGTTTCTTCTGGAAAACTGATTCGTAAAGGTAAAGTATAAAAAAATATTAAGCTACAAATGCTTGGATTTTTAGGGTTCCGTGCCCAAAGGGTAAAAGGGACCCTATTACTAAGTTTCCGCTATCCGTCCGTCTGTCTGCCTGTCTGTCTGTCCGTCTGTCACCAGCTGTATCTCATGAACCGTAATAGTTAGAGAGTTGAAATTTTCCCAGATGATGTATTTCTGCTGCCGCTATAAAAACAAATACAAAAAAAACACAATACAATAAATATTTAAAGGGCTCCCATACAACAAACGTGTTTTTATTGCCGTTTTTATGGATAATGGTACGGAAACCTTCGTGCGCGAGTCCAACTCGTACTTGGCCGGTTTTTTATTTATACTAAAGTGTTTATGATTTAGGGACGAAAAAATCATGTTTGTTTTTGTTTGAAATTCCTCATCTTAATTATCTTACAACACCATAGAACACCACCACCACAACTCTGCGAGTGACAAGGCCTCTATCAAATTGCTATTTTCGCTTTGCAATTCGAAGTTCTTTGTCGGTGATTTCACGATTCTTCCCATTTGTTAGTACGTTTTCCTTTACCTCTTTCTTGGATTGCATGATATTGCTCAACCAACAAACGGCTGCAATAAAAGACTGATAACACCTGACGAATCATCCGCCTAAACTAATGGGCCTAGATAAGACAGGTTTGGCCACCGACTAATGTCGGCCTATAAGAGGCCTACATTTCCACTGCCAGTAAATGAAGGGTCATTATGATGAAAAATAACCTGATGAAGGCTTTATACTTTATATGTGTATGTGTTTTGTTTGTGTCTTTTAGTTATTCGGTGGAAGTAATTGTTGTACATGACAAAAAATTACTAGTTGGACAATCCATAAAAATTTTGGAAGCTTAATTTTGTCCAAACACAGACCTGACCTCCGTGGGGTGTAAGGGGACACTCAACGACTTTTATCCCAGATGTCAACCTCACCTGCACAGGCAGGGTGTGCACCCTGCTGACATACGGACGAGGCTCTGACGACCGAACCGATAGCGGTATAACTATCTACATTCCAGGTCAAATACCTTTGGCCGATGACTGGCAGCAGCGTTATGGATACGAGACCTGGCACTGCGCTTACCAGCCCGCTTGCCCAGCGTGGTGAGTTTTGCCTCGTGCTCGCAGTGCTGTTACTAAAGTAATGCTGTAATGCAAGCAATGCAACCTTTCTTACAAATGTAATCTGCTGTCTGGGCTTAGAGACTGTATCAAGTGATAAAAGCCGGGACCGAGTTATGTTTCTTCCACCACAAACTCACTGAAAGGGCAATCGTCACTATGAACTAAAATTGCCTGATCTTTACCATGGCCATGATTTCAGAATCAGATGCGGCACCAAGATTAGCTTTGATCGGGAGCGATTGTCACCCCTGCGCGGTATACAATATCAAGCTGGTGTCACGCCGCTCGCAGTTGTGCAATGTGGTGTTCTCCAATATAATTAATTGTTCTGAAAATCATATAAAATATCTAATTCCACAACTTAACTTATTTTCCGTCATCATTAACGTGTCAAAACTATTTTAGGATAGTTAAATACAAAGTCGTTAACAGATCTTCAGTAGATCGCGACAAAAAGTTTTGCGTCACACATATACATATCCGAAACTAAACTATGTTTGTTTTATGGCACGTTTTTACGACTAGTAAGTACGAGACACGCGCAGTTTAGGAGCACGTTAAGTTATTTTGTATTTTGATTAGTTGCTTTAAGAAGGTGATATACAAATCAAGTGAATATACTGTATTTTAAACAAGTGCTACATCATCCTAGAGTTGTATCAACTGTACTGTATGTAAGATTTTTAATACTTGAAAAAAAAATCGTCCGCCTCAGGTGGGATCCGAACCCACGTCCATCGCATACCGGGCGAGTGCTTTGACCACTAAGCTAGCGAGACGTTAGTCAACTCGACGAAATCTTTCAAGTGGTTCTCGCTGTCAAAGCCAGCGTATTTTCTAATCAATGTTGCGGTATATACTACTACCGTCAACACCCGATAGAAATATTTTTACAAATATTTAACTATTGGTAAAGATCAGAAAAGCTTAAACAATTAAAATTTTTATATTTAGCAATTACCATGCTAGGTTTATCTCAGATTTTTAATACTTGAAAAAAAAAATCGTCCGCCTCAGGTGGGTTTTTTTTATACTACTAAAAACAAAAATGTACTGTATGCAACTGTATCAACATCAGTTGCTGACCCGATGCTTGCAAAACCTTTCCGGGCAGAAATTGCTGAATCAGAGATCTAGCTGTGCTTTTAGCATAAGGAGACCCAGGGCTAAACACACGTACCTATACTTATAGTGTGCTTAGGTATACTTTGATGACTCTAATAGCTTAGTATCGCCTTACAGGCAAATTGCCGAAAAGGAAAATCTAAATTGACTAAAGTTAGGTGTGCTTGCAGGCACCCCTGGAAAAATAATTTTCTTGTATTGGCTGGCAGTGCATGGATGAAAAATCGGGAGATCGTGCTCTTTGGCGCTCTTTGGGGGAGGCCTACTTCCAGCAGTGGACTGCAATAGGCTGAGATGATGATGATGATGAGATGATTGACTTAAATAGATAGAAACTCTATAATGCACACCAAACAAAGAAGTTACGGTTGATGTTTACTTAAAGATGTAATTGTTTTTTATTAATTCATTCCACAATCAGATTAATTATCTTAGCTCCAAACTAAGCAAAGCTTGTATTATGGCGACTAGAATAACGGATAAACATACTTAAATAAGTCTACAAACATCCATGACTTAGGTACAAATGGTCGTGTTCATCACAGAAATATTGGCCACTTGCGGGATTAAAACCCACAACCGCCAGGCATTGTAGTCCGGAGCGCGAACCACTACCCACTACACCAGACGGTCGTCAATTTAGGTATTGCTAAGAGATCTCTTCCAGATAACCTTCAGGAGACGTATTTTTGAAGTAATCGAATTTGAATTCGCACACGAATTCACAAGAATCGCATACAAACTCCTAGGAAACTGTATACCATTCTTAGAATTTCGTATGCGAATTGGAATTCGAACGCTTCAAAAATTCGCCCCCAGGTAGAGGACAAAGAGGATAAAGAAAGGGGAAAGTGAAATGCAAGATGTGAAGATAACTTCAAGTCTACCTTTTGTATGGTTCTTTTTAATATGTGAACCAAAGCTTAAATGAATAAATAATACCTAATTTCTTACTAGGACACAATGGCAATTGAAAAGTTTTCTGGCCTTAAAAATAATACTACTACAGAAATAATATTTATAAGACTATATAATATCTTTAGACTATTATCTATGGAACAGGTGCCAAATCCTTTAGTGCCTTAGATTCAGATTACTCTTGCCAAACCATTAAGTAACGCTTTTGTCTTTTGCACTTTCAAAAACACCCATTCAATGTTTACAATACAACGCTAGAAACTCGAAGATGTTTCAAATAATGTCTTAGAAATTTAAACAATTGGTCGCTTCCAATCGCAATAGAAACTGAAGACCTTTCATTCCCCAAACACTTGAAAATAAAGGCTATCAAATTTTAATTAAAGATTTAGCAAGAACAGAGGTAGATGACCTTCGTTTATGAAATACTCCGAGGTAACCCGATCCCCTTACAATCCTTCACGCCTCAATAATCTAAACGCCATCTTCATTATATTTACTGAATTCGAATTCGCAAAACAAAGGCGGTTTTAATATCGCACATCAAAGGATTTCAGTCTCGAAGACGCTTTGCCCTGAAAAAAGTCTAGAAAATCACTCGTTGTTGAATTCTTTTGTAGGCAATTAAGATCCGCCAGTACTTGAAAAGCAGTTTTTACTATGAATTTATTATTATTATTATGAATATTTTAAATCGTTTTTTTTTAAATTTGTCTTGAACTTTCCGAGTATGAGGAAAACTAGCGTAGGTACGGCGATAAAAGTAAATTTTATTATCACGGAAACTTATTTTATTGTCACAATAATTATGTATACAGTAAATGTTTTTAATTTTGACTGTATCTTGAGATTTCTGAGTTCTTTTCGGGTCTCGCAGCACACCAAAATCTGAGCCGATTCAGCAATTGACATCCTCAGGCATATTATTACTAAATCAACGACCAGTGTGACATGTTTTCGAGAAGTGTCTTTTTTAACGCGACGAAAAAACGGAGGAGGTTCTCAAGTCGACAAGAATATTTGTTTTTAAAAAAACTACAAAAGGACTTCAAAAGTAAACTAATAAAGATAAATAATATGCGCAACACATTGAGAGTTAAAATGTGTTCATTCGCATCGACTCCACAAAGAACTGATTAGGAATGGTATGTCCTATCGTAGCTTTCATCATCAGGTGAGATGATGATCACCAGACCCAAAAATCTGCATTGAGTCAGAAAATATATGCAAAACATTATCTGTGCCTGTATGTGCCATCATCAGAATCTTACTTGGTGAAAAAGGGACCACCTCGGGAGGTATACTCTCGAGGTGTTCCCATTTTCACCAAAAAAAGAAATTTTGAAATCGGTCTATAATTGACGGCGTAATCGCGTAACAAACATGCAAAAAAAACATTGTCGAATTGAGAACCTCCTCTTTTTTTCGAAGTCGGTTCATAATTAGTATCTGTGTTCTCGTCTTATACCTAAAATGTTTACTGTTCCCAACTGGGTCAATCATTCATAATTAGCTATAAGGCAGTCTTTGTATTTCTTGTATCATTAGGGTGTGCAAATGAAGAAATGATTACTAATTACATCTCTTTCTTCCTCATTTATAGCCGTTCTTACTGAGCTACGTTCGGGGTGACAGCCCGTTACGAAAAGGAAATTGTGCCCATCCTGAGGACTATTACCCCAAGTTTACTGAATCTGAACCCCTCATTCGAGCTAAGCACAAACTGGCCATAAATTAAAAATGAGAGAATAAAAGAAATCCGCGCCGAAAAAGAAACGTAATATTTTTTTTATTATTCGTATCGCGATTGGCGCCGGAGGAAACTAATTTCGGAAGAATATTATTGAAAACGCCGTAATGGTGTTACGGAATTCTTTGATCGAGCCATTTTAATGAAACAAACGTTAAAGTGTATTCGGCATTCGTAAAAAGCTGTGTCACTGTTTTTTGTTGGGATCAGGAAATTGGTCTTTAGACTAATAGACTAAAATGAAGTATTCATTTTTCATTCATTCAAGTCGTATCAAAATATTGAAAAATTGAGAAGTTCCATAATTATTGACATAGCATGCAATTAATAATTGAATTGAATTGACATATAAGATTTTACACGTAAGTAAGTTGTTATTAGTTGTTACTAAGGCTCCGCTGTCCGTCTGTCTGTCTGTCTGTCTGTCCGTCTGTCACCAGGCTGTATCTCATAAACCGTGACAGTTAGAGTTGAAATTTTCACAGATTATGTATTTTTGTTGCCGCTATAACAACAAATACTAAAAAACAGAAAACAATAAATATTTAAGGGGGCTTCCATACAACAAATATGTTTTATTTGCTGTTTTTATGTTTTTTTGGTACGGAACCCTTCATGTGCGAGTCCGACTCGCACTAGGCCGGTTTTTTATATGGTCATGATTCTTAAGCTACTACTCATCACCCTTTTCGTTTACTGAATATTTACTTTTACCAAGCAGAAAAAAACGTACCTTATGTATTTCTCAGGTTTTATCCTTAACCTGACCACAAAATTGTAAAAAAAGATTTTTCGAATATCCATTCTATTAATTCAAAATAATTTTACTGATTGACAATTCTTTTGTCCTCAAATTTAGGCAGGTCCAAACATTTTTTACGAACAAAATAAAATGTCAGCTTGTTTGTATCTTTTACAAACAAAAAAAATTGTTAGCTTGTTTGTATCGTTAGCACTAAGTTACAAAACAGATAGCATCAATTTGCACCCTAAATATTCTAGGCTTGCAACATTAATTTCCAGTCCAACATTTCTGTTTTGACACGAAATTACGACCGGCTCGACTCATTGTGCCCCGATAAGGCGACGATGACTTTCGAAATGGCTAAACACTTATTACTGAAAGCATTCAAGGCTTTAGCAATTCTTTTTGTAGATAAGACAAAGTGGAAACGTGGTTGAGATGGTAATTAATCAATTAGTGTCGTAGTAAAATTAAAATACAGGTCGCAATCATTTTGTACTTATAAAAAACTATTGCGGTCTCTACAAAACTCGAATGTGACAATCGACATGTGCCTATTTTATTATTTATTTTTTAGGGTTCAGATAGACGGACAGATAGACAGACCGACAGCGGAGTCTTCGTAATAGGGCCCCGTTTCACCCTTTGGGTACGGAACCCTAAAAAAGTAGCAAAATTATATTTTTTTATAATCATTTACAACGCAGTCCCAAAATATGCTTTGAATTTCAGTAGATTCGGTACACAGCTTAAACCTATCGAGGTCTTATATAATCTTCCAAAGCAATTTCTTAGTTTCTTAAAGCCTATTCAATTTGAATATTAGATTATTCAATCTGATCTGGTACAATAAAGAATTTGAGGACAATGTCGAACATCAAAGGTTTAGAAAATATTCATTCAAGTTTTTTTTTGATAAACAGTTATATTGGCTCAGGTTTATTTGTCGTCTAGCGTTTTCCTGCGAGTATGTTTGCGTAGTTTTTAAATTTAAGTCAAAGCTGTCAGTAGGGTTCACTTGTGAATTGATAGCAATTCTAATTCAATTGGTTTTGGTTGAGTTCGGTTTGTTTAAACTCCGTTGGTTTTGGTTAGGTTCGATTCAGTTTGAACTCCGTTGGTTTTAGCTGGGTTTAATGGTGTTCAGTTCGATTTGTTTAAACTCGGTTGGTTTTGGTTGGGTTCGGTTGGGTTTAGTTTAGTTTGTTTGAACTCGTTTGGTTTTGGTTAAGTTTGGTTGGATTTGATTGGGTACATTTTGGTTTGTTCAAATTTGGTTAGGTTTGTTGAGGTTAGTTGATTAAAATGTAATGTATTTGTGACTTTTAAAATAGCAAGAGTAGAACAGCTTTTAATTTTTTATGAAATGTTATAATATAAAAACATTGAATCATGCTTTCATATCAATAAAAATATTAAACTAAGGCTAAAGATTATTCCATACCACAACCGTTATCAAGATGTGTAAAGACACCATAATATTATAAATGAGTGCATTTTGCTGTAAAGATATGACGGTAAAAAAGTTTTATAAATTTGTTATTTGACGACCTCCGTAGCCAAGAGGTGAGCACGCCGACTTTAAATGGCGCCGCCATCTCTGAGGTTCCGGGTTCGATCCCCGGTCGAGTCATTGTAGAAAACGAACTTTTCTATATTGGATCGTGTCTGGGTGTTATGCTTTCTATAACACAAGTGCTTTAGCTACTTACCTTAGGATCAGATCAATGTATGATGTTGTCAAATATTTTATTATTTAAATGGACAATGCTTGAATCAGCACAGTTTAAACCAACATTACAGACTACTGCACATCCATTCCTTCGAATGGGAAAGCACAAAACCATTAAAACGCACAATAACCTGTGAGTGGAGCCTCGGTCTGTGTCACGTATCGGGACAAATCATTTCGAGCAGAAAGTCCTATTTGTATTTCCAATCCACTACGTCACGGTACTATCTGTGCCACCAGCGGGCTTAACGCCAAATATCTCATACACACTCACACACTTACATGCAATGAAACTGTAGAATCCCGTTACAATTCTAATTCATGACATATCCCTTTGAAATCCATTAGACGGATTTTCTGATAGGGCTTTTAGTAATCAAGTCAAACAAGATATTCGGGAAGTTTAGGTTTAGGTAGAGCGTATTTTATTTATATTTGTATTAGAAAAATAATTAAAATTCTTATCGAATCAGTTGATTAAAAACCGGACAAGTGCGAATCGGACTCCAGGTCTAGGTCGTGTCCAAAATAAGGTATGCAAACAGTTTGAAGTGTAGGTAATAATCGCATTAGTCGATGGCAGTGATAGTGACAGACCTTTGTAATTGGTCGACTTATTCTGTTAGATGTTTCTGAAAGGAAATTGAGTCTAGAAAAATTTTAACGCTTTTTCAGAGTGTGTTTTTTCTCCCTCACTTGGCTAAAAGAAATTAATTTTAACCGAATTTTATGATTCTAGGTCATCGGGAAATACGTACCCTAAGGTTTTGATTCGCATAACACTATCAATAATGTTGTATAAACAGCCTTTTGATTGCTTTGGCTTACGAGTTTTATTTTTTCACAACTCAAAGAGATTGAAGATGTGATTATTTTTTTATATAAATTTCATATTGTAACCTTTACGCGTTCCGGATGGTAGGGTATCGGCAGATAGACAGAAGGACACACAAACAGACGGACAAAAAAACAATCTTATGAGGGTTTCTCTTTTCCTTTGTGAACCCGATTAAAGAAACCACAATTCGGTGTGTAAAGAAAAATATAACCTATGCTAATTCCAAAACAATTTCGAGATATTACGCTTATAAACTTTATTTTGGTATTTACATCACTTAAAATTACAAGATGATGTTTATTTTTACCAAAAATACAATTTTGAAGTGAAACTTCTTTATCGGCGTTGGAAACAAAATTACCGTCACATTTTTCGGTTACGCGTCACATTTTTCCGTTACGCGCCATCTTTTTCTTGCCCCTACCACGGTTGGTTCAGACGAAGAGTACTAAAGTGATCAACAAAATCAAAGGTTTTATTAAGGCCATAAAGAAGTTTCACTTCTTACGTGTGTACACTAGTACACGCACACATTTTTTGAAGTGAATCTTCTTTATCGGCGTTGGAAAAAAATTTACCGTCACATTTTTCGGTTACGCGTCACATTTTTCCGTTACGCGCCATCTTTTTTTTTGCTATTCATACGACCTTTAATCACGGAGAAGCTACATCATACGTCACAGAGTTTGAGCGTGTGTGTGTGTGTCCCGTGTCTGTGCATAAAAAATTACGCAGATTTGAATGACAGCAAACGTCAAAAGAATGTGTGAGTTAAGATGCTTTCACTGATCATGTATTCCCTTTGTACATGCTTACAAACTACGTCATCAGATAAAAAAATTCAAATAATTCAAAATAACTATTGCTTTATTTTTGAAGTGAAACTTCTTTATCGGCGTTGGAAAAAAATTTACCGTCACATTTTTCGGTTACGCGTCACATTTTTCCGTTACGCGCCATCTTTTTCTTTTGTTGTTTCACTTCTTACGTGTGTACACTAGTACACGCACACATTTTTTTTTATTAAAATAATTTTCTCATTAACATTAACTCAATTGGTTCATACTTTCAACATACACAATATACACTGATGTCACCCATCGCATAAACAACGGGTGTATGAAACGGAGAGAACTATCCGGCGTGCTATGCGACAGCCGAATGCCCGTACGCATAAAGGGACGAGTATATAGAGCAGCCGTCCGACCAGCCATGACATACGGATCCGAATGCTGGCCACTCAAAAAGCAGCACGAAAATCAATTACACTGCGCAGAGATGAAGATGCTCAGGTGGGCAGGTGGTGTAACTAGGCTGGATCATGTCAGAAACACACACATAAGAGGCACCTTCAAAGTGAGACCTATCCCAGATAAACTACAGGAGAGCCGTCTGCGGTCATCCGATCACATGACCAGAAAAGTACTAGATATCGAAAGTAAACCCCGAGGACGAGGAAGACCCCGAATCACATGGATGTCCATAGTAAATAAGAACCTCAAGTAGGCCCAAGTGAGCAAAGAGATGACCCAGGACAGAGCAACCTGGAGACGCATGATACGGAGGGCCAACCCCAAATAAAATGGGAAAGGGCCAGGCAAAGAAAGAAGAATTGGTTTATACTTTCATGAAAAAAAACCCTTAAAATCACTTTACATACCGAACTGTGTGTATATTTTCCCAGCCTGTGTAACATTTACCCCATTCAAAAACCAACGTTTCATGTTCGAAGTGTGTCTGTAGAGCCAGTAATGATCCTTCGTGATTACGCGTCCAATAACACGGGATTGTGGCCGTTTAGTTCCACTTTGAAATCTGATGAGAGGTAGAATAGAATTTGATGCCATGGATACGAGGCTACCAACAAATACATAAAATTTAAACAGATTTGTAAAAGCGGGTATGGATTTAATAGGGTCCAAAACTATTTAATCCCTTTTGGTGTAGAAGATACTTAAATTACATCCGAGTTATTGATTTAACCGTTACGGTGGAAATATCATTAATATAGAAGTTGGACAATTTTTTTTTTTATTATTTATTGTTAAGGACATTGTCTAGCTCGATACCTTGACATGATTTGCTAGGATCCTGCAAATTTACTTTTTGGGCTCTGTGCTGTGAATTATCCAGTCGAAAATCTGATATTCCGTTGACACTGCGTACGGCAAATTTGTTTTGTACGTTTATGTGGGATTTTTATTGCCTATATTATTTATAAAAAAGTAATAGCCAAATTTAAGGGGGCGGTTCAGCAGAGTCGTCTACAAATCAATAGCAAAAAAAGTATTTTTGGTTATTCAGAAACGACAACCTTGTGTCGTGCACACGCTGTATCGAGCGTTGAAGAATGTAAAAGGGTTCCTTTTTTATTCTGCTTATGGATAAAATGATACCAATGGTTGAAAAATAGATCCGATTGTAAAGAACTGCTCACACTAATATTTGCTTACACTTTTGTAACACCGATCGATAGAGATGCGTTCTACTCACTTATAACAGTAAAGTTGAGCCTCGAGTTCCTCGTCGGCGAGTTCTTGAAGTCCACCCGACATCGGTAGACGCCAGCATCGCCAGGGCCCACGCTGTCGAGGAACAGCACAGCAGGGCTGGCAGCTGCCCTGAAGTAGGCGCGGGTTCCGAACACGGATGGCGACGACCACAGCTTGGGCTGGCTGGCGAGACGGCCGCGGACGTCATAGCTGAAAAAAAAGGTTTGTTTGAAAAAAGAATGAGTGATGTTGCCCTAGTTTTTTCCATCAGTCTCGTCTAACCCCTAACCCCCCCCCCCCCTAAACCCCTAACTTAGATAAATATTAATCCCTTTTTCCCTTGGTCATTTTTTTTATTGTTATGGGATTACGCGTGAACGGCTAGACCAATTTCGCTAATTCTTTTTTTTAATGTAATTGTTGTCCGGAGAAGATTTTTATGGAAAAAAAAGTTGCGCAGAAAAAAAAATCTGAACACCACGGGAACGAAGTCACGAGCAATAGCTAGTCCATAATAAATTATTATGATAATATAAAAAGCACAGCAAAGAACGTCCACCCACAAGGTAGATAGAAGACCCGGTAACGGTTTCAGGAAGCCGTTGGATGTAGGCCGCTTCCAACAAAGAATCCCCTTTTGAAGAGTCCAAATACTCATAATTAAATTGTTCCTCGTGCGATTTAAAAGCCGTTATGACAGTACTTTTAGAATAACTTTAGAACAAATTTCTTAAAAAAAATCAACACTACCGACTTATAGAGCAGAAATCAAAATAGTATCTATCAACACGAAAACTGCCCGTAGCGGAATTACAACTTCACCTCGTAATCGGGCCCGATAGCAGGTTGTTAAAACGTCCATCACTTTGATAGTGAGTGATGTAAGTTCGGCAGGCTAACCTAAGGGTAAATGAAAACCTCGATTTTAGTGAACACTGTATACACTAAACTTTTTACTAGAACTTTTGTTTAAGAGATAATAAATTAAGAAAAGTTCGATCCTCGGTCTGTTCAATGTAGAAAACGAACTTTTCTATATTGTCTCGGGTCTGGGTGTTGTGGTTCTGTCGTTGTTTTAGATTTCTATAACACAAGTGCTTTAGCTACTTACCTTGGGATCAGAGCAATATATGTGATGTTGTCCAATATTTATTTATTTAAAAGTGTTCAGAGCAAAGAATTATTTTTAAAATGTTGCACCATTTGGCCAAATAAGACACATAATTGTTTAAAATTGTATTTGAATGTATAAAATGCATGAATTTTTTCCGAGGAAAATCCCATTTCAATATTAATTAAACTCAAATTAAAGTTAAGGTATAATGTTAAGTCTTATTTATATTGGGATAGGTTCCTAGATCCAGAAAGTCTTATAGTAATTACATTCGGAGCAATTGCCACAGACCTCTGTCACCAGGGCAACCGAAACCATAGACAAGCTTTGCTTTTTATCGACAGAATGAATAGAATGAGCTTTTGATAAGTTCTTGTAACCTTGGCTACCAAGCGTATATTGCTAACGTTGTATCTTTTGCGTATGTAGAAAGAGAATTTTTGCGAAGCGTTTGCCACTTGTCTAGACCTGCAGACCATTTCAGATCTTAGACCATGTCTACAATACACTGTCCTGAATGTCTATAAGATATTTTTACTCACTGCCTGTACCGTAACCGTATTATGTATGTACTTAAACAGAGTTCTATTCCATGCACCTCCGTGGCATCCATTATAGCAGAATTTAGTTAGTAATAGTTTTAATTAAGCGTTCAGCTGGCGATAGTTTTAATTAATTGTTGTGTTAGCAGCTGGGTTAGTTAATTATTTTCTTCTTTACTGTAAAAGGAATAGGTAACTGCAATACAGAGGGTAGTTAGCCAGTTAAAATTAATTTGTTATTTCTGTATAAGGATTTAAAGCCATAATAAGTTTTGCAGTATTTCCCTCGGTACATAAATATAATTTGAGTAAATACAATTCTTGTATACTCAAGTGATACAGGATAAGTTTAAAAGAGGAATTCACTTGGACAGTATTTTCTGTTTCATAAAATAGGTAATCAGCTTTTACTACGGGCCAACGTTGCGAACCAAAAAAATAAAACTGATGCCTCATACATTATTGGCAAGGTCAATTGACTATCATGCTTGTTTTTTTTCGAACATTTTTACCTATTACTATAGTTAAATTTGTTTATGTTTAAATCCCATGATACAGTAATACCGTATTGAAACAATGGTAAATTATAATATTATTTTAAACTTTCGAATCATAAATCTGTCAGATACGTTTGAATCTATGAATTCAAAATTGCACACGGAACAGTATCGAAATTTATTGCTATGTTTCCTTCTCGCTGAAAGACTTCACTCATAACACAATGTAAAACAAAACTTTATATTGTCTTCCTTTGAAAGATTTTCAACTTAATGTTAAACGAAAAGCGTTTGAATCAAGATATAAATTTTGAGGTTTTGTGGTAGGTTATTGGACCTATATAGATAGAGTCCTGATTCCCAAAATTGAAAGGTAATTTAAATCCAGTTTTCATCCGGTAACATTACCATAGAAAACATATTTCATATCTAAATTATAAATAATTAATAGATCTACATACTTTATACCTGCCTGGTTCTTACTTTTGCCTTGCTTCCTGACTTTAGTGAATTATTTCAATTATTGTATTTGCCTTTATTTGCGTATTTCCTACGATACTACATACTAACATTTTACCTAACTCCCTATTCTCTTATACTGTTTCCTGTATTAATTATGCTGACATAAACTTAATTATTTAGCATCGAGTTAAACCTCCGTGGTTTTTAGATGTTAATTAAACCTATTTGTATATGGTATTGTTTGATCTGATAAATAAATTTAAAAAAAATATATATATAATATGAAATGAAATACGATTCATTTGCGTAGAAACATGGTACAGCTAAGGTAACAATAATAATTATAATGCCAACACGTTTCGTCTGGGATAGACATGCAAATTTTTAAAATGAATTAAATCTAAAACCTAACCTTACCTATGACGTTTTGTTTTTATTATCTTAATGTTACTGGGACTGGATCGAAACTGATTAATTTGCGGGATTGTAAGAGTCACGGTCCTACGGATAGGAGACACGCTTGCCTTCAAAATTTAGTACCTACCATATCACTGAAATTGCAACAACTTCTAAAGTATAGAATATATTTTTTGTAATAAAAAGCTTTAGATAGAGAATTTTTAACATACATACAGTTTAAAAAAAGTAGTTGAATTTGTCTAAAACACCAGTTTATAGCAATTTTAAAAACAATTACCCCCATAATACGGGAGAAATTTCTATCTTATAGGTATATTACCAATTTTTGAAGGTTTAATGGACGTCGAAATAGGGATGACGACTAACTTTTTTTCTTTGTCTATCAGGTTAATTATCAAAAGGTATTGGACACGCATTTTTATTTTTTACTTAATCAGAATATCACACAGATAGTCATTTGAAAAGTCGCATTACGTCACGCCTTGGGACACTTTTTACTTAGAAGTAATGTCACAAGACCCCCCTTCCGAACTTCTACGCGCTTTCTTTGTAATTTTTGGTTGATTGACAAAAGAAAATTAAAGTTATTTTTTTTAAATAAAGTAATTGACGGACTAAATAGAATTTCATATTATTTATCCCTAGTCTCTAGTCTTCATCCCGCTTGCCGGAACCGGCAAGAAACAACCATCATCAACAACATAAGGAGATAGTTATTGGCTTACGTTACCTGTAAAGCGGCTCCCCATCAGCCTCCTTGAACCACAGCACCATGGAGACATGGTCCCCGGCTGCCAGAGGCTGGATGTCGCAGGGCAGCGCAGCCTTCTTGCCAAGGACCCCCTGCACGTGGGCTGTGGGAACTGAAACAAAAAAATAACCCTTAAATAGAAATACATCAAATAAACTATTCTGAATGAGGTTCCGGGTTCGATCTCGGTCGGGTCAAAGTAGAAAACTTTTCTATATTGTTTCGTGTCTGGGTGTTGTGTTACCGTCGTTGTTTCTGATTTCTATGACACAAGTGCTTTAGCTACTTAATAGGATAAGATCAGAGCAATATTATGTGAAGTTGTCCAATATTAGAAAAAAATAACAAGGGTTCGTGACACGGTGTTTTGCCTTAAACGCAAAAGTTCCCAGGTTCGATTGCCGGTGCCAGAAAAAGAACTTTTATAAAGTAATTCTAGGGGTGGCTTTGGCAAAATTTGCTATCAGTTATTTCGTAACTGACAAAGAGACCATGGCGATTAGCTTAAGTAACAATTGGTAATAAATGTACCAGATTTGCTCTAGATTTACTCAGAAAAATATAGAATAAAAATAACTGCTGGTTAAGTAGTCATGTTTGTCGTGATTCGGTATATTTTAATCAAATGTTGGCAACACTAACTGGTCGACCGGGAAAAAGACATGACGTAATTGAGTTGTGGTGGGGAAACACCGCAGTAGTATCGGTAGAGATCGCTACTCGGGCAGTTGCTCGTGAGCATTTGAAGTAGGCAGTTGCTAAGCAGTTACTATGTCAGTCGAAGTAATCATTAATGTAGGGACATAATTTCTAATTTAGGAGGTGGAGAGTTTGTAATAAGTTAATATGGCAAGTCATGTTAAATAAATCCAAGTAAGATATTCGGCAGTAGTATCATTTACCACATGTTGCTCTACTTGATCGCTAGCCGGTAGTCTTAAATAGTCATGCGAACTATTTCATTTACTATTTATAATCGTATGTACCACGTTTCAAGTAAATAAATGGATTTTGATTTGATTTTTTATTTTGGAACTCAAGTTCTAGTTAGAAAAAACAAAGTTACTTCTAATCTTAGAAAAAATCACAATTCTCAATGACTGGGCTTTTGACCGAGTATGGCAGCTTGTTTCAAAACAAACTACCATTATATAAACCAACGAATGAAAGTGGGACGGAGCAATTGCTAATATTATTTATTTATGTTTGTAAACTTCGTAAGTCAATACGGCTTAGCCTATTTTTCATGGACGTCATACGCGTCGGTTTTTTAGCTTTTAATAAAGTATGAAGCACTAAGCTCCGTTTCGTTTCGAAAGTATTCCTTTGATATCCAACACTAACACATTTTTCACCGTTTTTACAGAGGTCTATAGCGTTCACCAGTCTGGTTTCTAGTAATATTTTTAGGGTCCCATACCTCAAATGGTTAAAATGAACCCTTAAAGGATCACTTCGTTATCCCTTTGTCTGTCTGCCAAGACCTTTTTTACCAGGAGTTCAATTTGAAATTAATATCAAAATGTCTGCAATCCTTTGAAACTGAAAAATTACACTTTTAAGTAATACAAATAACAGTTAGGCTGTTTATGCCGCATTTTTGATACTCATAAGGAAATGAAAATTATTTCCCGCTAATCAAGAATCATGAAATTTGGCAAAAAGCTGTTTACAAATACAGCTACCTATCACAAGTAAAGGAAAAAGTCCGAAAACCGTAGCAGTCACGGACGACCTTAACATTTGTTGAAGTTGTGAAAAGTCGACGTGGGCGGTCCTTATTAGGCTTAAGGGTGCAGCATTAAAAAACGAAATATAGTTTTGGAATTTATTAAAAGTTATTAACAGATCGAATATGTAACTTGATGTACCTTATCTAAGTAGGAGGTTATGCGCTGCACCCTGTATGACGACCGTACAGAACGCGAGCCCGAAACGCGACTGACTCGTAAAGTGCAGTGTGCAATGCATAACCCCTACAGTATACCCCCTCTTTTTGACCCCTCTTATACCACAGTATTAAAAAAACGCTTAAGTATAAACTATTGTGTTTATACGGAACCCTCGGTGCGAGAGCCCGACTCACACTTAGCTGGTTTATTTAGTTACCTTGACACAATTTAGGCTTATGAAAGAGTTTATGTTCTCAAACATATTTTTATGAATACACCAGGCATTAGATATCATCCTAAATCTGGATAAAAATGTGATATTAAATAACAAAAGTTACATAGTACACAGTCGGTTATATGTTAGGTATTTTATTAGTTCATCATATCAGCCTGTTGCAGTCCACTGCTGGAGGCCTCCCACAAGGAGCGCCTTTGCATCCAGTCGCTGCCAGCTGCCTTCTTCAGGTAATCGGTTCATCTAGCCGGGGGCGTCCTACACTACGTTTGCCTAAGCGTGTTCTCCATTCGAGAACCTTCCTGCACCACCTTTCGCCGGTTCTGCGACAGACATGGCCAGCCCACTGCCACTTCAGCTTGCTACATTTTTGGACAATATCAATCACCTTAGTCTTATGTCGTATGACCTCGTTCCGGATCTTATCCTTTAATTAGATTCCCAACATAGACCTTTCCATAGCACGCTGAGTGACGTGTAGTCGGTGGGCCAAATTGACTGTCATGTTCCACGTTTCGGCTCCGTAGGTTAAAACTGGTAGGACGCATTGGTTAAACACCCGGCTTTTCAGGCACTGCGGCAGTTTTATTAGTTACAAAGTATATATTTAGTTTAAACATCAACATCAAAATGGCAAAAAAGCAAACTCATTTTTGTTGTAGATTTCGATTTTGTACCCTCAGTATAATTGTTGTAAGGTGGGGGCTGTTGAATAACTTCAAAGTACTCATTGCTAGTTACTGGGGGTTTAAACTGACCTGTTTTATGCCATCACAAAATCAAGGTAATAAAAAACAATATGTGAATCGAAGGATTGCGACAGGATGTGCTAATCTCAGTCTGTAGGCATTAGGTTTTAATTTAGCGATAGTATAGGTTTTTAATATTATAGGCGTAATTAACATGTAGGCGGCTATTCGAGAGTCCTTCTTAATTTGAAGAGTAGGTATGTATATTTTATCAGTCCCCACACATAAGTTAAAATTAACGTTTGGAACAGCTGAAACTATGAATTTACTAATCAATAGAAATGCTACATGTGACTGAGTTTCTTGCACCGCTTTTTCAAATTAACAGCTAAAATTAAACAGCTTTACTATCCATTATTTAGTTCGCAGTGTTAATTCTAGTCAAATTTTGGTCAGTTGAGAGCTGAACTAACTAAAACTTAGTTAACGAATTAAACAGAGTGGGGATGTTTTTTTTTATTTGAGATGGGCTTGCTCTTAACCCCAATCTTGCTCTAGAGCATAGATGGGATCTACGATCTGATGTAAAATACAAACTATCTACATCGCCTCTGGATTCAATATAGAGCGTAATAATAATATTATTTTGTTTAGGTTTCTTCTGTATTGTCTAATGATAACCCAATTTGACGTTTATTGATTTCGATTCTATTCAAATTGATCACCGTAACAGCATTACCAGCTAATATTTAATTCACTGCTGCTGTGATAGGCTGCTAGGGATTAGACAATTCGTCTGCAACGGTTCGGCACTAGATATAGAGCGTGACAAATAGTTGCAATGCGAAGCGACAGTTAACTGATTAGCACCCATTGAAATGTAATTCTGCAATACCAAGCATTTTAAAGCTTATAAATCTACCAACCAATATACTTGTTTTTATGTAAATCAGTGCCAGTACATCTTCAGGTATTTCTAAATCAAAGCTTATCCTTAATGCCAAAAAATCTGGCCAAATCTAGCCCCATTATGGCTGAACTAATTATTACTTAGTTCACGTATGCAACGATCTTTTATATAGTTAGAGAAAACTGGCAACAATGTCTCTGCACTCGATATATACCAAGATATTGCGTGCTCATTGCCGGGGTGATAATATTTGTTTAGATACTGCTCATAATTGGGTCTGTAACAACTGAACTAGCTATTACTTAGTTCACCGCTGTAAACGCTGTGCTAGGCTGCTAGGGATTAGAAAAATCGTCTGCAACGCTTCGGCACTAGATATAGAGCGTGACAAATAGTTCCCGCTGCAGGGCGCAGCGGGGCGACAGTTAACTGATTAGCGCCCACTGCGGAACCTTATTAATATCTAATTCTATAATACCAAGCGTTTTTATGCCTTTAAATTTTCCATCAAATAGGTATACGGTTTTAATGTAAATCACTGCCTGTAAAAACGTGTTTTAGGCCAAAAATAATTGTTATGCAGATCTTCAGGTATTTCTAAATCATGACGCTTAAGCTTGATGCCAAAAATTTTGGTCAAATTTAGCTCTATTAACTAATTATTACTTAGTTCACGAATGTAACACTCTTCGATAGGGTTGGGACATACTATCTTAAACGCCCCTGCACTTAATAAATGCCAAGGTGATAATATTTTTAGATACTGTTCAAATTTAGGTCTGTAACACCTGAACCAGCTATTTGGTAAACACTGGGCTGTAAACACTGTGCTAGGCTGCTAGGGATAAGACAAATCGTCTACAATGGTTCGGCACTAGATATAGAGCGTGACAAATAGTTCCCGCTGCAGGGCGCAGCGGGGCGACAGTTAACTGATTAGCGCCCATTGCGGGATCTGATTGAAATGTAATACTGGAATACCAAGCGTACACAAACTGGTTTTACTTTATCATCTTGTAAAAGGATCCTTTAAAAATAGTGCTAGTAAAAAGTGTCATAAAACAAATGAATTATTATGATGATGATAACCCATACGCAAAAAAAACTCTAGTCAAACTTAGGTTTGTTACAGCTGAACTAACTATCGATTAGTTAACGAATGTAACGCTATGTGATTTGGTTCATATTTAAGCAACGCTTCCGTACTATAAATAGAACGTAATAATATATTCCTATGTTTGGGTTTTTTCTTAAATGTGAATATGACCCCGTTTAGGCTCTTGACTTTATTAGGTACCCATTTCTGATTAAATTTAGGTCCGTAACAGCTGAACCAGCTATTACTTAGTTTGAAATGAAATGAAATGAAATGAAATGAAATGAAATGAAATTCTTTATTCTGTATATAGGCCCTCTTCCGGGCACTTATACACGTCCCAACATATAACTTAGCCCTACCACCGCTTCGGGACAACATATCGGCTGGTGATGAGAAGAAACGGCGCAAGAAACTCAGTCACCTTTGTCAGCCTGATTTTATTACAGGAAATACAATTACAAGATAGTGTAAGTGCGAGCTAGGCAGGCTATTAAGTCCATGCACTCTTGTCGTTCAAGTAATCTTCAACTTTGTAGTATCCTTTTTCCATAAGAATTTTTTTAATGTGGTTTTTGAACTCATAAACAGGTAAGTCAACAAGAGTTTGTGGTACTTTATTGAAGATTTTTATACATTTCCCCAAAAATGAATTACCCACTTTCTTTAATCTGAAGCTCGGAACGGCAAGTTTATGTTTATTTCTAGTATTATAATGATGTGAATCACATTTAAGGCTAAACGAACTTAGGTTTTTTCTAACATACATAATATTGTCAAAAATGTATTGTGACGCTACTGTTAATATTTTAATATCTTTAAAGACCTCCCTCAGAGAGTCGCGAGGCCCAAGACAGTATATTGCACGTACAGCTCTTTTTTGCAACACAAAGATTGACTCAATATCAGCAGCTGAGCCCCATAGCAATAGACCATACGACAACAAGCTATGAAAATAACTAAAGTATACTAGTCTTGCCGTTTCGACATCAGTTATAAGCCTTATTTTCCTCACAGCATAAGCCGCCGAACTGAGCCTTCCTGACAAGGCAATTATATGGGGACCCCATTGCAGTCGGGAGTCTATTGTAATTCCCAAAAAGGTTGTTGCATCGACTGCATCTATATGATCGTCTGACATATTAATATGCGTACTGACCTGCCTCACATTGGGCATAGTAAATTTGATAAGCTTGGTTTTTTTTGCATTAAGTAACAGATTGTTAGCAGTAAACCATCGTACTACTTGAGAGAGAGCATCATTCACATCGTCAAAGGCAGCTTTACCTCTGTCAATTTTAAAAATCAATGATGTATCATCTGCAAACAATACTATCTCACAAAGGTCTTTAGTAAAGTAAGGAAGGTCATTTATATATATCAGGAATAATAAAGGTCCCAATATAGAGCCCTGGGGCACACCCATGCATAATGGGGCCCCGGAAGAGTCAGTTCCAAACCAACCAGTTTACCACCGTTGTAATCACTGTGCTAGGCTAGGGATAGACAAATCGTCTGCAATAGGTACTAGATATAGAAAGTGACAAATATCGCTGCGGGGCACTACCGAGGCGGCAAACGGATTAATGCCCATTTTGTGAGACCGATCGGAATTTTGCATTTTAATTTCGAGCCTATTTCTAAATGTAGCTTATCATTTGCGATTGAAATGGCTTCAGTTGCTTGATTACATTAAGTTTATTCTTGTACTTGTGGATCAAAAAACAATTAACATATTGTTTTATCATGACCTTGCATTAGTATATACTCGTAATTTATTCGATTGTCAATTAAACCGTCGTCATCTATATGCGTTGTTATAGATGACGACGGTTTTAATTAAACTGGAAACGTTTATTAGTAGTTATTAAAATATTTACCTACTTTGAACCTTCTTATTGCAGCAATACATAAAAAAAATACAACTTTTTGAAACGTTTGAGCTAATTTAATAGATTTTTAAGACGAATTGAATTTGAAACGTGGATAAGAAGTAAGTAGTAATGTATTTCATGTACCTTATTTGCTTTGTCCGGTATGCAACAAAGAATATCTATCAATTAATAATCCCATTTAAGTTTCAACTTAGCAACAGAGTTTGTTTCTCAACGCTAACGTCTAATAAGTTACTCCTCAATTCCTCATCCTCATCAAACTCCAAACTAATATTTCAGACAGCGCCTACGCCATGTCTTATCAGTTATCACAAACACAAACAAGGAGCGTGAACTCGACAAAACAAACACGGCAAATCTCCACTTAGTAATTATCCTTCGTTTGTTCCCAAGCAATTTGATATTCGAATGAGCACGGTTCACTAGCCACGCGAGTTTCAAACGGTCCAGCGAGTTTAAAACGGTTCAGAAATTTGAGGAAATTGAGATGTTTGGCTGGGTGTCAGTCTGAATGTAATTTAAGTTCACTTGTAACCCAGATGAGGTTATTTAAAATAACCTTAGTTGTGTATATGTTATGAATTAATTGTATGTATTGACTTATTTATACAATGACTTAATTTTAAAGATCTCTTGTTAATTTATTATTAGTGTGAAGCTGACATAACTTAATAATTTCGAAATCTGGGCCATAACCATGAACTCTTAAAACAATCTCAAAGTTGTCAAATCTGTCAATTTTGGTACGTCATTTCATACAAAATTTGACAGAAATGATAGTTTGACAGATTTGAGATTGTTTTAAGAGTTCGTGGTTACCGCCTTTTTGATAGTTGGTCACATTCTAAATAATGTTATTTGCATGCTATATAAAATATAGCAATGCGCACCTACTAAATTGTTCCACCTATGAATACCATGTTTTGAGGGAAATAAAGATTTTATTATTATTATCTTCACAGGCCTAAAACCTCTCGCCACTTGGGCGGTAATGACCGGCAGATTATTATTATTATTAATCATTTACTGTTAACTAAGCACGTGAAGGTCTGTATTGGATGTGATCCAAATTGCCGGTCCTAAATGCAGATGAGCTGGGTGACTTAGCAAGAAGAAAAGAAAACCGATGGGCCAAAGCAATAACAGAGTGGTGGCCAAGAAAGGAAAGAATGACATTAAATAAACGGTCAATCCGACGACATTGTGTGAGCTGAAGGCCAACTGGGAATTATTGAGATAGAAACGTGAGACTCGCAATGCAGAGGTGTAATTAATTCCTTAGTCGAGACCTTAACGTAGCAATGGCTGGTTGAAAAAAAAAGGAGCGTGATTTTTGGCACTAAACTGCGATTGGCTGAGATGATGATGATGACTAGATCATAACTGATAAACTAAGTTGTTTTGTCTTGCATCTTAAAAAATCACGGTGCATTTCTATGGATTTTTCGGGATGTATTTAAGGTTCAATTACGATCTTGTTCGAAAGTTTTCGAAAACTGATCATGAGGATCTGGTTCCCTTATTTTCATTAGTTTCATGGCAATAGCAAAAAATTAATGGCAAGTTTTGGAGCGCAATGAACTAGATTTACCGCAAGTTCAAGTCATCATAACTTTTAAACTTTCGCGATGCATAGTTAAAAGTCACTGAAACGAGAATCAACGCGATCATGATAATAATTTAGGTGCAAATGTAACCTTTTATTTGCTTTATATCGACATCGCTGTTCCAGTCTATGGCCACTCGATGTAACTCGAAACGTCAGTCAAATAAAAGGTTACATAATATGTACCTAAATTAGAATAGTTTGTTACGGGATTGCTACCATGTACCTTATTTTTGAGTTCACTCCATTAAGAAAAGTAACACAATGTCTACGATCTCCAAAAGACAGTTTCCCAATGGAGAAACCGGGTGTCTATAAGATTGACTGCAGCTGTGGCAGTTCATATATCGGCCAAACAAAACGTACCATAGCGTGCCGAATGAAGGAACACATAAAAGCGGTCAAAAACAACGACAAACAGAAATCGGCAATCGCGGAACATTTGTTGGAATCAGGTCTAAATCACTGGATTGAGTTTCACAACCCTCAGATCATTGCGACAGAACGCCACTACATACCAAGAATGGTCAGGGAAGCGATTGAAATTACAAAGTACAAAAATTTCAATCGCGAGGATGGGTTTAAATTGTCAAGTGTCTGGAATCCAGTGATTCGTATGTGCAAAAACCGGAAAAAACAACAAACTGCTGTTTCGCGGTCAGATACTGTTAGTGTTGTGTGTCGAGAACAGGTGCGAGAAAATAGTGAGTTTGTAGACAATGGTACCGACGCGTGCAATAAAAGACAGCGAAAGAGGGTAGACCGATATGTTTGCCCTTAACAATTTACCCGCAAGATCTTCAGTTACTCCGTGATCATGGCGCTTGCAACAGTGCCGAAATATCGGAAACTCAAAAATAAGGTACATGGTAGCAATCCCGTAACAAACTATTCTAATGTTAGTGACCATGAAAGTTTAAAACAATATAATGTACCTAAATTATTAGTTGTTATATTGGGCAACATCACATACATTGCTCTGATCCTATGGTAAGTAGCTAAAGCACTTTTTGTTATAGAAATAAGAAACAACGACGGTGCCATAACACCCAGACCCGAGACGATATAGAAAAGTTCGTTTTCTACATTGACCCGACCGGCGATCGAACCCGGAACCTCAGAGATAGCGACACCATAGTGTCTTGCATGCTCGCCTCTCGGCTACGGAGGTCGTCGTTTTTCTTCACAGTGAGTTTTAAAATCATCAATATCCAAGCGTAGGTACTGTAGAGGTTTATAACCAAATGAGAAAAACCTCTACGTCTACCAAGGTATGTTCGAATTATGAAAGCTGCTTTTAAATATTTTTGAGTGACGCGGAGAGAAACAATGATTTCGAATATGAACTGAATCATCGAAAAGAAGTAATTGAAATAAATTAATTTTATTAATAAACAGAAGATAATAATAATCAAGGAAATATTGAAAGCGAACGAGACAAAGCGCTAGGTGATATTATTTGAGTACCAAAACACAAGTTTCTAGTACCTATCAAGTAATTTGATAGTCAATACCAACCGAATCCAATCGATCTCGATATGAGAGAGACACCGTGTGACGACATGGTTGAGTAGTTACTGGTTGGATACCCGACGGAATTTGAGATGTGGGAATTGATTGAGAAATGTTTTATTGAGTTTATTATGTATTGTAGCAACAAAATAATATATATTTCGATGATAAAGGGTTAAGCCGAAAATAATATTTTACTTCTAAGCTTACATCTATTTTTACAGTGGGCATAAAACAATAGAACAGCAACACATGAAGATATAAATTACAACACAATTCACATTTAAAACACAAAATATACTATGATTACCCTGTATATGTGCCAACAAATGCTTAAAGATACTATGGTTAAGTCAGAAAGTCTAAATTATCATTTAGTTATTTAATGCCATACAAAATTATTTTTAGAAACCCTTAGTTTAAATGATTACGATACAAAATTATTCTTAGAAATCCTTAGTTTAAATGATGTTGTAACCTGTGATACTTATCTTAATGTAAAGCTTTGATAACGGAGTTCATTTTAAGTTAAATTACTCGTGTTAGACCGAGCATCAATAGAAAATTTAAAAGTATTCTGTTTAACGAGAAGTTGTTCTCTCTTAATCTAATTTTATAAGAGAAATGTGAAGATTAAATGACACTTGCTTGAATCTTTTAGGTATACTTTGCTCAAAAATATAAATAAAATATATGGTGCCGTGTGGTGCCAGCACTTTAAAAGAATTGCACCACCCCTTCTCTTCCTATGGGTGTCGTAAGAGGCGACTACAGGAGAACCGCCATAAAAAGACGGGCAGCAGCGTCTCCTCCCCAAAAATATATAATAATAACAACATCACATACATTGCTCTGATGCTAAGGTAAGTAGCTAAAGCACTTGTGTTATAGAAATCAGAAACAACGACAGTAACACAACACCCAGACCCGAGCCAATATAGAAAAGTTCGTTTTCTACATTGACCCGACCGGGGATCGAACCCGAAACCTCAGAGATGGCGGTGCCATTTAAAGTCCGGCATGCTCGCCTCTCGGTCACGGAGGTCGTCGAAATATCATATCATTAAATACAACCTACATTACAGTGGCATGACTTTAATGTGACAGTATTCTATTTGATTACTTTTATTAAATTTCATTTATTATAAACATTACCAATTTTAGTTCGGCAGTTGGGTAGAAAACGTTTCTAAAATCACGCGACAAGAGCCGGCACCCAATTTTCTCGCTGGTTTGTGTCAATTCTGATAATTTTGTGCGTTTATTCGACCACTACAAAGTTAGGGGTCCGCAGATTTAATAATTTCCGGTCCGATCGATTTGGAACGTTTTATTTTTATTTTTACTATTGGGTCGGCTATAACCTGCTTCTATAACGGTTCATTCACAGATATTTGGGCTAGCAGTCTTCCCGTATTTGAAATCATTTGACTCATAGACTTTTATTTCTTTAACATCTAAGATAAACAGTCGAGAGACACTTTCGCAAAGGCAAAAAAAGGGGAATTAGTGATAAATAAGTCCTGTTAATAAATAAATAAATAAATATTGGACAACATCACATACATTGCTCTGATCCTAAGGTAAGTAGCTAAAGCACTTGTGTTATAGATATCAGAAACAACGACGGTACCACAACACCCAGACCCGAGCCAATATAGAAAAGTTCGTTTTCTACATTGACCCGACCGGGGATCGAACCCGGATTCTCAGAGATGGCAACGCCATTTAAAGTCCGGCGTGCTCGCCTCTCGGCTATGGAGGTCGTCAAACTCAAATGTTAATTCTTAAATGCACCTAATAAGCTGCTGATATAACAATATTGTTAAACTGCAGAGGTTTTTAAGTGTTTTTTTGCAATCGATTAACCGAGTCAGTCGTTTACAGCTGAAACCTCTGTACCAGAAAAGAAACCTGCTGTCTTTTGAGGATCTACATTACAGTTATCAATGAACTACCCCAGTAAAATTATCATCATCATTATTTCGGCCACATGACGTCCACTGCTGAACATAGGCCTCCCCTTAGTGACTTTCAGATTGGCCGGTTGGAAGCGACCTGCATCCAGCTGCTTCCTGCAACCTTTACCAGGTCGTCTGTCTACCTTGTGGGTAGACGTCCCACGCTGCGCTTGCCGGTACGTGGCCTCCATTCCAGAACATTTCTGCCTCATCGGCTTAGCAAGCTGAAGTGGTAGTGGGTGAGGCACATAGGTAGCACGTAGAACTGACGGCCGATGGGGCATAAAGTAAAATTATCAGTAAACAAAAACGCGCCCAAAACAGTCCACCAATTACGAAATACGATACTAAGACAGGCAGACACACAGCTGTAGGGATAGGCGGCGGGGTCTGCGGTTGGACCCTGCGTAGTTGGGACCGTAGTAGCGGTTTCTTGGGTTTTTCCTGGTTTCCCTTCCAAAAACTAGGCCGCATGTTCTTGCCGTGTGCGGGGACCCGTAATCCCGGGAGAAGGGGATCCTGGGCGTTGAGCCTGTGGCAGACCACCCAGGCAACACACTCCTTTGGCCCCTAAATCCGGTAACACGGGCGGTCCTGGTGTAGCTGCATCAGGATCAATCGGCTGCGGGCGAACGGCTTCACCTTCGCCCTAGGTTAGAGGGGGGTTCGGGGGACAGGGCCAGCGGCGGGCTCGGTGAAGCGCTAGTTTTGGTCGACTGGTGCTAACCTTGCCCTAACCGTCTGCGCCAAAGATCCCGTTCGGCGGTTCCACTCTGAAATTATGGGTGGAATCCCCTCTGTCTGTCTGTCTGGCGGGCAACTCTGGGCTACGGCTCCCCGTATGAGGGCTCCAAGGAGGGTGGAGACCCCGCCGGATGAAGACGCATAGTGGGCAAAAATAAAAATGGAAGTACTCTCCCTTAAATATTCGACCAAACCCCGAGCGCGAGGCTCTCAAACAACAACAGCTGAACCTGCAGTGCAGATGAATTCGGCGGAGAGAAGGAGGACGCGGGCCGGAACGAGCCTTTCGCCGTTGAATCCGGTCGACGGAGCTGATGGTGCGGGTAGCTCCCGCCGATCGACGATTGCCGCGTCGGACAGCGAGCGCAACCGTGGCCGCTCGCGAAGTCGAAAACGACGTACCACGCAATCGAATGATCGTTCCCAACCCAACGAGGGGATCTTTAAGCGGGGCGGGTTTTCCGACTCGGAGAGCGAAAGCTGTCCGTCTCGGAAAATCAGTTCTTCCACAAGAGGAAGGACCAGAGGTGACAGCAGAGGGAATACACCCTCTTGTTCCACTGTTGCCCGTAAGCATCTCTTGGCTGCGGAGGAGGAGGCGCGCGAGGCGGAATTCAACCGCTTCCTCGAGCGGAGGACGAAGTCCCCCACTGTCCTCGTTGCGCCCCCGCCCCCCGACGCCCTGACATGCCCTGATTTGCCTGACGATCTGTCAGCTCTTGACATGGCAGATATGCAGAAGATGGCCCACCACTGCATCGGCGCCGTCTCCACAGTAAAGGCCAAATCGAGCAACCTTCAGGGCCGCATGGTAAAGGCCCTCAAGGATGCGACTCGCAACCTAACAATCCTGGTCAATGAGATAAGTTCCCGTACTCTTGACCAGGAAAGTCGTAACATAGCCCGAGCGAACAAAACTCTCCGGGAAGAAATAGACCACCTCAAAGAGGAGGTCAAAACCTTCCGGAGAGAGTTCTCGGCCAGGACTACTGCCAACGCAGCAGCCCCTGCCCCAGCTCCGGCTACAACCCAGATGGACGAGGCGATCTTGCAGTCTATCGCGGCGCTCATCGACTCTCGTCTTGAGAGTCGATTTGCATGCCTCGAGGGACGGCTGGATCGCCTCAACCCCCTGCCTGCGCCAAGACCTCCCCTGGCACACGACAAACCGGTCCTCGTGCCGAGCTCCTCCGGCTCCGCCGGTCCGTCGTCGACTAAAAAAACCAAAGCGCCCAAAGCGCTAAGTCAGGCCCCTTCTTTGCCAGCAGCCCAACCCAGAGGCCTCAAAACCTTCGCCGCCGCCGCGGCTTCGCAGAAGCCTGCAAAGCCGCAGTCCAAGACCCCGGCGGGTATGGTTCCTCAGGAACAGACTGCCGCAATTGCCGGCCCCTCTCGGCGTAGCCCGAGGATAAACCAGACGGCAAGCCAGCCAGCGATGGCCCCGGCAACCCAACCTGACGCAAACGAGTGGGTCCAAGTCACCCGTAAGAAGTCGAGGAAAAAGAAGGCAAAAAAACCTTCCCCTCCTTCTACTGCGGTCACTAGGACAACACCTCCACAAGGCCCAAGAGAAAAGCCCAAAGGCGCCTCGCTTACTCCTCCCCGCACGTCTGCGGTTATAGTCTCCCTCCAGCCGGAGGCTGCAGAAAGAGGAGTAACTTACAACGAGGCCCTCTCCAAGGCGCGCGAAGTCCTTTCCCTACCAAGCCTGGGCCTGGAGGGACTTCGCTGCAGTAAAACCGCCACAGGGGCCAGAATGCTCGAAATTTCTGGCCAAAATAACGGAGACAAAGCCGACCAACTCGCAGACAAGCTCCGAGAGGTCCTCGACGGAGTGGCTACTGTGGCCCGCCCTGTAAAGAAGGTGGACATCCGAGTCACGGAGCTGGACGACTCGGTGTCCAAGGACGATATTATCGCAGCAATTTCTGCGAAAGGCAGCTGCAAGCCTGAGCACGTGAGAGTCAGGGAAATCAGGCCAGGACCACGGGGCGTAGGAGCCGCCATCGTCTCTTGTCCAGTGGCCACGGCAAAACTTTTGCTGACCGGCCGCCTACTGATCGGCTGGTCCTCTGCAAAAGTTACACTGCTGGAGGCGCGCCCCCTGCGGTGCTATAAATGCATGGGCCTCGGGCACACTAAACAGCTGTGCCCCTCCTCGAAGACCCGTAGTGACCTGTGCTTCAGGTGCGGACAACCCAACCACAGATCATCGGACTGTTCGGCTAAAAAGCCTAAATGCGTAGTGTGTGCAGATGCCGGCAAGGTGTCTGACCACATTATGGGTGGGAGGGCTTGCCGTCCCCCCACTGCACGAGGCAAAACAGTTCCGGTGGCTGCACAGATCCCAGCCGCCACGCCCATGGAGTCGGAGGTCCAACCGCAGGTTGGGACGGAGGAGGTGGAGAGAGAGAGCAGGCAACTCAATGCCGCTTAGGTCCCCTTTCTCCCTCCTCCAGGCGAACTTGAACCACGCCGCCAGATCCCAGGACTTGTTCATGGCAAATCTGGTGGCGTGGAACATCGACCTAGCGGTTGCAGCAGAGCCCTATTTCGTCCCGGATGGTTCATCCAACTGGGCAGGCTCTGCCAACCAGGACGTGGCGATTGTCACTCGCACAGGCCCTTATACATACCCGCTTCGGACCCTGGAACGGGGGCCCGGATATGTTGCGGCGGTGTGGAGGGAGATTGCTGTTGTGGGGACCTACTTCTCCCCCAACAGACCCCTTCACCAGTTCGAAACATATCTGGACGCCCTCAGTCCAGTGGTCAGAAGGCTGGCTCCCCGGCAGATACTACTGCTCGGCGATCTGAACGCCAAATCCCGAAGTTGGGGGAGTCCCGCTCCTAACCCCCAGGGTGGCGTTCTGGAGGAGTGGATCGCCGAGCACGGCCTGGTGCTGCTCAACGTGGGCAGTACCCCAACTTGCGTGCGAGCGCGGGGGGGATCTGTGGTGGACGTCACGTTCGCCACCCCCGCCCTAGCACAAAGAATAGGCCAATGGCGAGTCCTTGCGGCGGAGGAAACTCTATCGGACCATACGTACATCCGTTTCGAGTCCTCCGCCCCCCTTACCCAACGAAACCCGCCGCCGTCTCATAGCCGTCTCCCACGCTGGGCACTCACGCGCCTAGACCATGAGATGGCGAAAGACGCGGCCCTCATACAGGACCTGGCTTACGGCCCAGAAACGGCAAGCGTTGACGAGGCTGCGGTCCGCTTCCGTACGGCCCTTACACAGGTGTGTGATGCCTCAATGCCGAGAGCACGGCCCCAGCCCTCTCGCAAGCAGGTGTACTGGTGGAGTGGGGAGATTTCCGCTCTCCGCTCCACCTGTAATGCCTCGCGAAGGGCTCTTCTCCGCTGTCGTAGGCGGCATCACACACCAGACGAGGAATCCCTGCTCTGGGCTGCTCACAAAGTGGCCAAAAAGGCCCTCCAGCGGGCAATCAGTATTGCCAAAGAGCAGGCCCAAGCAGAGGCTCTTGAAGACCTTAACAGGGACCCATGGGGGCGTCCGTACCGCACAGTGCGGAACAAGTTCCGCGCAATGACCGCCCCCATTACTGAAATGCTCGACCCACCCCTCCGCGAGCAGGTCCTTCAGAAGCTGTTCCCAAACCGAGGGCCCCACACGCCCCCGACAACGAGACCTCCCCGGCCACCCGCGGCATCGTCCATCCTCCCCGTCTCGGACGGGGAAATGGAAAGGGCTACGGGAAGGCTCAGAGGGAGAAACACGGCACCTGGTCCCGACGGCGTTCCTGGCCGTATCCTAAGGTTAGCCCTCGAACATCTAGAGGGCCGGCTTCGGGATGTTTTTAACTTGTCCCTCAGGACCGGTAAATTCCCGAAGCCGTGGAAGGAAGGCAAGCTCTGCCTCATCCCAAAAGAGGGCAAGCCACCTAACTCTCCCTCGGCCTACAGGCCCATCGTTCTGCTCGATGAGGCCGGTAAGATGCTGGAAAAGATAGTGGCGTCCCGGCTCATCGAGCATCTGGAGGACACCGGTCCAGACTTATCACCCGCTCAGTTCGGTTTTCGAACTGGGCGGTCTACCAATGACGCCATACTGGCTCTGAAGGAGTTTGCCCAGGAGGCAACGAATAAAGGCGATCGAGTGTTGGCGGTATCAATCGACATCGCCAACGCCTTCAACAGCCTCCTTTTTTCCACCATCATAGAGGCGCTCCGGTTCCATGGAGTGCCTCTCTACTTGATGAGGCTGTTGGAGGATTACCTCCAGGACAGAGTAATCATATACACGGTTGAGGGGGGGATGCTGGAGCGGAGGGAGATGCGATGCGGTGTCCCACAGGGATCGGTCCTAGGTCCGACCCTGTGGAACATCGGTTTCGACTTCGTCCTCCAGAACCGGCCTCTGCCCCGCACCCGTGTACTATGCTACGCGGACGATACCCTCGTCGTGGCTCAAGGGGGGAGCCTCGGGGAGCTGTATCGTCGCGGAGAGGCGGCTGCATCAGCCGTGGTGGACGCTGCCCGACGCCTTGGCCTTACAGTCGCCCTGGAAAAGACTGAGGCCATGATTTTCCATGGTCCTCGCCAGGGCCCACCGCCGGGTGCCCACATAATTGTGGAGGGAGTCGCCGTCGGGATTGGGACCCAGATGAAATATCTGGGTATCACTCTCGACGGCAGATGGAAGTTCGAGGCGCACTTCGCGCTGATGAAGCCGCGTCTCGTTGATACGGCAGCGGCCCTGGGCAGACTGCTGCCTAACGTCGGGGGCCCCAGTGTCAGCTGTCGCAAGCTGTACGCTGGGGTGCTTAAGAGCATGGCCCTTTATGGGGCCCCAGTTTGCTACCCACTGAATGGGGAGGCGAGGACTCTACTTCAAAGGCCACAACGCATCATCGCGCTGCGGGCCATCAGAGCGTACCGCACCGTGGCGCATGACGTGGCCTTAGTCCTCGCGGGACTCCCCCCTTGGGACCTAGAAGCTGGCATCCTAGCCGCCGTATACTCCTGGCGGCAGGAGCGCAGATCGGAGGGCGAAAACCCGATGATGGAGGAGACGGCCCGCATCAGATCCCGCGCTCACGAGCACCTGATGCAGGCTTGGTCTCGTAGGCTGGAATCCAGTCATTACGGGGGCCCGGCGAATCGCACTATAAGTGCATTTCGCCCGGTCCTCGATGACTGGATTGCAAGGAAGCACGGCTCCCTTACCTTCCATATGGTACAGATCCTGACCGGGCACGGTCCCTTTGGTTGGTATTTGCATCATATAGCGGGTAGGGAGCGCACCCCCGAGTGCCACGAGTGCGGTGCTGCGGAGGATACAGCTGATCACACCCTCCGGGAGTGCTCAGCATGGGTCCAGCAGCGCCGCACTTTGACCTCGGTGGTGGGAGGGGACCTCTCGCTCCCCAGCATAGTGAGAGCTATGCTGGGCAGCGGTGAGGCTTGGGGGGCAGTGGCTTCCTTTTGCGACGATGTCATGTCGCAGAAGGAGGCCGCGGAGCGGGTCAGGGAGGAAAATCCTCTTGCTGACCCAATCCGTCGTCGAAGAAGGGGGAGAAGGAGACGGCGTTACGCCGCACTCAACTTCCCCCTTCTAGCGGACTAGTGAGCGAGGGGCGGGGGCCCTTAGCTCACATTGCACAGTCTGCCAGTCTGGGGTGATCCCGTGTGTACAGGATCACCCATTCCCTGTGCCTGAGGCCCGGCATAGCATGCCGTACGTTTGTGACGCATGGACGAAACCAGAACACGGGTGCCCATGTGTCACTAGCATACGTTGCGTGGTACACCGCAGGTTTTTTAGTTGGGTGATACCTCGTCATGGAACAGTCGCTACAAGCCATTGTTAGATGACGAGGGAGTCCCACATAACCTGCCGCTGCCCCCGCGGCGGTAGGTATGCGAAATGCATTTTTCCTGCGCACCAAAAAAAAAAAAAAAAGGCAGACACACAGCTAAGGCTTTAAATTGATATCGATATAATTCTGTTTCTACACCCTCTTAATTAAAGTATTGCTTTGTTCCGTGTAATCTTATCTTTCGTACAATCTTATTAACATAATGTAAATTATATTTCTCAGTTAGTCAATTTGTTTTATAAGGAATTAACAATAAAGTTCTTTAACCTTGAATTGCTAACGTCGCTTTTGTATCAGGCTTGCAAAATGGTAAAATTTGTCCCAAAATATTTGCCGAAGGTACCCCAAAAAATGTGTGTATTTGTCGCCACGTCTGTCCATCCGACTGTCAGCACCACGCGTCTTAATCCGCAATGGTCACTGGACACAAAAATGTGGAAATGCCTAACAGACTTTGGCTCGAATCACAGCGGTCACGCTACAATAGGCAGGCTTGTACAGTGTACAAAAAGTCAAATAATAACAAAATTTTTACGCTGAAATATGCGAACTTAGCGAGCTATATGGATAGAACTATGCTCGGGATGTCTTTCAGGGCTAAAATCATAAATTTGGTTTTGTGATAATTTTATATCAAATTTTTTCGTTTAATTTTTTTCTTAAATAAGTAAGTTTATCATGTATTAAGCCAAAAAACTACAAACAATATATTTTCATTAAATTCCTAAACTAAAATGAGGAGTCGCTCAAGTGCGTCACGGTGAATCTACACCGCAGTTTCTTTTTGTTAAGTAGCATTTGGCAACATGGAATCATTCTATAACATTGATAAACTTTTTATAGACTATCTTTCTTGATGTTGCCAAGACGCACTTGGAAACGTTGGGAAACAAAATAGGTAACTAAGGTGTGGATGCATACCGTCAAATAAATATAAATATTAGACAAGGTCACATACATTGCTCTGATCCTAAGGTTAGAATCAGAAACTACGACGGTATCACAACATCCCGAGCCGAAACAAATCAACATCCCGAGCCGAGACAAAAAAGAAAAGTTATTTAAATCCATAGGTACAAAACACACAAGGGTACTGACCGTCGCGTCGCGACGTTACAGAGCGAGCATTCATGCACGCATTCACTACACGAGGCGACTAGCGGGCAACGAGCCGGATAGGCACACATTTTGACACATGACGTAACAAAACACGCTCGCTGTGAAAGCAGGGGCAAGTCACCTAGCCATGTAGCATTAACGTATCTGATACGTATCTCGGCGGGTCACTGCGAGCTTAAGGCTCTTCACGTCCACGGCTCTAGGCTCGTGCCTACGTACTAACTTGATACAGTATCAGATACGTTACAGGCTACACGCTGAGTACCCTGCTGTCCCCGTAACCGATCAGTAACCACCATGAAATAAATCATCGTTGCAAACCAATAATGAGATAAATTGACACGGATTTTGAGACGTAAAAAAAACATCGCTGCAAATGTTTAATTAGTCCCAGTCACTTGTCAGTAAGTAACATGAAGAATGATATTTAGGCTTGATTAAATGATTACGAAAATTACTTTATATTTTACAAGATCTTTATCTGACTTTGAATATACTATCTGTGGTTCAAGGAACTTTAAAGGTATGAGTATATATACGTCCTACTGCAGGGCACAGGCCTCACCTCAACTATTAGGTGGGCTTGGCCCATACTCACCCACGTGGACCCAGTGCGGATTGTTGGAGGGGTGTTGTAAGGCCAGTGACAATCCTTACCGTCAGATGACATGTAATCAAGCTGCCTTACGATTACGACCTATCCGATATGATCCGGTACCAACTTTTAACGTGCCTTCCGAAGCACGGAGATGGTCGTGATATATTTCACTAAATATGGTTGGAATGGTTTACCATCCACTCACAACCGCGGCGTTGGTTGCTTAACTTTAGTAATCGATTCCAAAGCGCTGCCACTGAGCTACGAGCACTTCATGGAACTTTATAAATGCATAAAACATGATAGTATAGACAAGTATTATGCCTAGATATAAATCTGAGAACTCTGCACTACCTTCTCCATACTCTATGGTTGCCCCTACCGAAAGGTTGAAAGATATTTCAAAAAGACCGACTAAATTGTTTATATTTCTGCAAAAATCACGTATAATTTTACTTTGTTTGGTAAACCATGCAATAAATACCTACCTATAATTATATACAAATATGTATGTTTTAGTGGCTTAGAAGAAAATAGGGTGAAACGTCGCACCGAAAGAGTTCTCAGAATAAATAAAGGAATAAATATTACTTTATTCTTACAGGCAATTTAATGAGACATTTTCGGTGCGAGCGAGAGATTTTCTAAGAACCCAATTATTTATTTCACTTTCAATTTCAATTTTTTATTTTGCTTTTTTGTTCCGCGATAAACTGATTTGAATGCGAAATAAGATTTATTAAAAAAAAACATTTGGGGCAAGATGTAAACAAACGGAATATTATATGCGCGATAGACTCTTGTACGTCCTTTGACACACCATCCCAAAACATTACTGTTTAATCTAATAGTCAACTGGTAGAGAATGCCACATAGTATCTAATCCACCTTTTTTAGGAATTTAGAGTGTGTGAAATAAGAGTTAAATAGGTTAATAAATTATTAAACTGCGTCAAAAGTGTGTGCCGTGTGGGGACGGCCGTAAAGAATACACTTCCCCACCGCCAACAGGAGGCATGTCGTAAAAGGCGACTAAATCCTGTAGCACTAGACGGGGAGCAGCGTCTGCGTGCGAAATAATAAAAAAACTGCGCTCGCCAACCCGCCTGCCAAGCGTGGCGAGTATGGCAAAAACCCCCCGATGACAGAAGTTACTGGGGGAGGCCTATATTCAGCAGTGGACGTCCTGTAACTGAAACGACGAACGACGTCAAAAGAACCTTTTTGATAACTTCTATCTAAAAAACGACTTCCTGTTTCAGTGTGCTTACTTCACCGCGGAAAACGTTGTTTTAATATTCATTATAAAATTCTACTGGTTTGATAAAGCAATTAATTTTTCAAATTTTGCGTACGTGCACGGTTAAAAGATCCCAAGTCGCTGTATACGAAGTAAATGTTGTTACTCAAAATATGGCGATTACAGTACGTGGCATCGATGTTCAGCGCTGGGCAAAAAGTGGGCGCTTTGCGCATCTTACGAGACGATCATCGTATTAGAGACGAGTGTGCGCGGAGCTAACAACCAATCACCGCCGGCGGTGCAGGCACGCCGCGCGTCGCGCGGTTAGCCAATCACGTAATCGTAAGGGTACGTCCAGATTTGGCGAATGCTCAGCTCGCGAACGAACAACACGCGCGCAATTGGTCTGGTTAAAACTGCTTATAATGTAGTAATATACTATAAAAATTAAGCACCTCACTAAATAGCTTAATCGAGGTGATAAATGTTTGCTAAAAAGGTCTTTGTAAAGAGTCTTTGTTAGTCATATTTTGTATGAATTATGATATATTTGCACTGTTAACTCGTAAACAAGTTTTTTTATTACACAAACAGTATATTTGTACAAACTTTTCTTAAGCGCTCTTTAGGTTTTGTACTTCTTATGCAGGTAACATCTGACCAACAACTTGCCTGGACAACTTGCCAAAAAATATTTTTAACATGCAAAACTATATTTTAGCAAGTTAATAATATATCTATAAATTATTATTTTTTTTAAATACACCCATTAACTGTTTGTTTTTAATAAGTGTCATCCATTTCATAATTTGTACTTCAACATAAATAAATAAATTAATTCTGTTTATTTTCAAGCAGAATGTTACATGTTTCGCTTTTATATGAAGCGTCGAGGAACAACATGAGTCCCCGTGATATGAATTATTGATGATACAGTTGAATCCCAATGTGAGTTAACTAAAGAACTTTTTTTTTAACTCTGATCCTAAGGTAAGCATGTAAAACATTTGTGGTATAGAAATCAGAAACAACGAAAGTACTACAACACCCAGACCTGAGACAATCGAAAAGTTCGTTTCCTACATTGACCCGACCGGGGATCGAACCCGGAACCTCAGAGATGGCGACGCCATTATAGTCCGGCATGCTCGCCTCTCAGCTACGGAGGCTCATCAAAACTGATGATGATTCAGATACATCTCTGAAGCTGTATTTTTACTATGTTAGCTGTCACAGCACTAAAGTTTACTATCTCTTCTACAAAGCCAGTGAGCGCAAGTTGTTAACACTTGTAGTATTGAAATCAGTAACAACGACAGTACCACAGCACCCAGACCTGAGACAATATAGAAAAATTCGTTTTCTACATTGACCCGGCCGGGGATCGAACCCGGGATCGAACCGGGGATCGAATCAGAGATGGCGACTTCATTATAGTCCGGCATGCTCGCCTCTCGGCTACGGAGGTCGTCAAAACTGATGGTGATTCAGATACATCTCTGGAGCTGTATTTTTACTATGGTAGCTGTCACAGCACTAAAGTTTACTAGCTCTTCTACAAAGCCAGTGAGCGCAAGTTGTTCAAGATTGTGATGAGCATTCGTAATGCAGTACTTTATTATTCTAGACTCGGGAAATAGATTAACGAATACTCAACTTAGGCACAAACTTTTTTACTTAATTTAGCTGTTGCTTGCGACTTCGATCGCGTGATAAATTCAAATTTAGAAACCTTCATTGGCTAGCCTGAAATAACTCATCTAAGCAGGGGCGTGCGGTGCATATAGGCAAGTAGGCAGTGCCTACCTGATAAATAAAATGAGGTAGGCAGTAGGTACTTATAAATGTGTTTTATTGATGAAAACCACAGATTTTCATCAATAAAACAACCTTGAAAACCTTGATAGGTAGTTGGACAGTTGAAATGTGTTTTATTGATGAAAACCACAGATTTTCATCAATAAAACACATTAGTAAGTATCTACTGCCTACCTCGAAATAAAACCAATGCCCGCCACTGCATCTAAGTTTCATTTCAGTTGAATAAATGGTCTTAGAAACACACACGGGAACAATAAGTTAAATAAAGTACCTATTATGATTGTACAAAACACTTACTGCCCCACCCAGTGACGTCAAATAACAATAAAATCTTGATTACCATTTTTGTTTATTCAATAATGGTCTTTTTTTGACGACCTCCGTAGCCAAATGCGAGCACGCCGGATTATATTATGGCGTCGCCATTTCTGAGGTTCCGGGATCGATCCCAAGTTGGGCCAATGTAGAAAACATACTTTTCTATGAAATGAAATGAAATGAAATTCTTTATTCTGTATCCCTCTTCCGGGCACTTATACACGGGACATATATATTGTCTCGGGTCTCGGTGTTGTGGTACCGTCCGTTGTTTCTGATTTCTATAACACAAGTGCTTAAGCTACTTACCTTATGATCAGAGCAATATAAATGTGACATTGTCCAATACTTATATTTATTTTTATTGATTTAAGAATTACAGGTTTTCTAAGTAACTATTTAAGTTAAGTGGACTTCTCTGAGTGCTGTTTGTAATTGTATTTTTAATCTGAGTCATTATAATCGCCTTTAGCTTTAAAGAGTCCACTGCTGGAAGTGGTTTCCCACATAGGACGCCACAGCATGCGGTTCTACCTGCAGGAAGCCTCCTGCAACCTTCTAGTTCGTCAGTCCACCGATTGGGAAGCCTTTATATATACTACGTCGTACATAATTCGTTTTCGCCACTCGAGACTCTCGAGAGCCTTTCTGACCAAAAGATTTTCATCCTCATTGTCACTTTTATCATTTTATGGTTCCGTACCCAAAGGGTAAAACGGTATCCTATTACTAAGACTCCGCTGTCCGTCTGTCACCAGGCTATATCTCATAAACCTTGATAGGTAGTTGGACAGTTGAAATTTTCACAGATGATGTATTACTGTTTCCGCTATAACAACAAACTAAAAAACTGAATAAAATTAATATTTATGGGGGCTCCCATACAACAAACATGTTTTTTGCCGTTTTATAGATAATGGTACGGAACCCTTTGTGCGCCCGATTCGAACTCGGTTTTTTACATTTATTCTGAGTGAACTAAGGTTAAGCCAAGATTCGTATGTTTTCCGTGCAATGTTTATATGAGTAAAACATATTGGGGCCAAAATCACATCCCGCTCGCGCTCACATCAAAGGAGCGCAAGATAACTTTCGTCGCGAACTAATGGAGCGGTTACGCCATCTTGTCTTATTCCCACATGGAGGCGTGCAAATACAATATATTTGTCAAGGCAAACGCCGAAATAGGGGTAATGTTAAACATAACCACAAAATGTCCGGTTTTCTGGCTTTGTAGGCCTCCAGATGGATTAGTAAAGACCGCTTGTTATATAGTAGTAGCATAGTTCTTTATAACATGTTTTTTTTAGTTTTATTATCGTCCCAGCCTTAAGACATAAATGGGCTCTCATACGTATATGAGGTATTCTTATGAGGAGCACAATAAGACACAGGCGAACACTTAGACCATTTATTCCGGACTGTCGGCGCCGGTTCAACCTACCCTGCATATACAATTATTGAGATACCTACACTACATCCCTCCACCACTAATTATAAACACAATCGTACCCTTAACCTAACTTAACTAAATCTATACAACAATGCAACAGTTGATGATCTTACATAGACTTAGGTACACAAAATACATTTGACAAATCATGGCTTAATCTTTATAATTAACTTTCTTATCAAGCCTACATCTCCTGACGGGACGTGACTGGACCGGTATAGGGGCGGGTGGTGGAGTTACGAATTCATCATCATTTACGCCGGCGGTCGGCTCAACAGCAGTTGGCGAAGATGGAGCACTACTCCGCGGCGGCGTCACCGGCACCTCCAGCCGCCCAGACTGAGCCTCTGGTGTTGCCATGATAGGAATATTTATCTCCGTCGATGGAACAGAACCTGTAGGGACCACAAGCGAACTCCTCGTCCTACGTTTGAGTTGATCGACGTGCCTATGCACTTGCTTACCACTCCCGTCCTGAATCTCAAAATCGCTGGGGCCTGCCGATTTAACAATCGTACCGGGTAGCCATTTTTCTCCCTTTAAAAATTGACGATACCAAACCGTATCCCCCACCTCCATACTCCTTTTCGTCCCCCCCGCGTTCTCGACCTGTCGCATTTGCGCTTGATGCACCCTGTCTTCACTGTTCGGTTTTAATGCATCTAATCTAGTTCGTAACCGTCTCCCCATTAGCAAAACTGATGGACTAGCTCCCGTAGTACAGTGTTCCGTACTCCTATAGTATAGTAGGAACGTATTTAATGCCTTTTCTACGTTTTCACTTTCTAGATTAGCCTTATTAATGACCCTTTTTAGAGTTTTAACGGCATTTTCCGCCGCGCCGTTCGAGGAAGGATGGTATGGGGCAGTAAATACATGCTGAATGCCGTCATACTGAATAAATTGCGCAAATTCGCTACTGGTAAACGGAGGCCCATTATCAGTGACAATTTGTCTAGGAATTCCAAACCTGCTCCATAGTTCCCTCAGCCTACCGATCGTATGAGGTGCTGCCGTGCTAGGCACCTGAAAAACCTCTATCCATTTTGACGTCGCATCGACTACTACTAGGTACGTCTTCCCGGCTATAGGTCCCATGAAGTCCAGATGCAGCCTGGACCACGGACGGGCCATCCAGGGCCAGGGGCGCGGCGGGGCGCGTGGCGGCGCGTCGGCCTGCGCCGCGCATACGCCGCACGCGCGGCACTCGCGCTCCACCGCCTCGTCGATACCGGCCCACCACACATAACTACGCGCCAAAGCCTTAGATTTAACGATTCCCATGTGCGGTTCGTGTATGACTTTCAGCACCCGTGTGCGACATTCTTCGGGAACTACGACCCTATGGCCCCACATCACACAACCGAGCTCTTCGTACAACTCCGATTTCCTGTTGAAATATGGTTGTAAACTAACAATCTCACATTTTTCCGGCCATCCCTCCCTTATATAGTATAGTACTCTACACAAAATCGGATCCTTTTCTGTTTGTCTCTTAATTTCATTGTATTCTAATAATAACCCGTCTTGTGCAAAGTGTAGGTACGTCTGCTCAGGGATCGATTCCTCATTACTACTCTGTATGCTATTGTATTCTGGCAGACGCGATAAGCCGTCTGCGCAGTTATCGTTCGTTCGAATATATTCTATTTCGTAATTGTAATCGGATAATATAACTGCCCAGCGTTGCATTCTACTCGCGGTCATCGTAGGTATTCCTTGTTGGGGACCTAGAATAGACACTAAAGGCTTGTGATCCGTTCGTAGTATAAACTTTCGCCCATAAATGTATTGATGGAATTTACGCATACAAAATATAATAGCTAACGCTTCGCGGTGAATCTGAGAGTAATTCTTTTCTGCGGTGGTGAGCGAGCGCGAGGCGTAGGCTACGGGCCGCTCGCCCTCCGGCCCCGGCTGGGCCAGCACTCCCCCCACCCCCCGCGCGCTCGCGTCACAAGTGACAACTAGTTTTTTACTCGGATCATAATGCGTTAATACATCGGTCCCCATTAAGACCCGTTTGATTTCCGTGAATGTACGTTCGCATTGTTTATCCCAGTTCCATTCCACTCCTTTACGTAGCAAGTTGTTAAGAGGTACTAATAACGAGCTAAAATTTTTAATAAACTTTGAAAAAAAATTCACCATTCCTATAAAGGATCGTAACTCGCTAACGTTTGTTGGTGTTTGGATTTTACTGATAGCCTTAATTTTTGATTGATCCGCTTTAACCCCGTCCTTAGACACTACATACCCTAAGTACTTAACTTCATCAACCAAAAATACGCATTTCTGTTTTTTTAGTTTTAATCCATTTTTAGACAATTGTTGAAAAACTAACTCGAGAGCTTGCAAATGTTCTTCCTTTGTTTTACCTCCAATTATGACGTCATCGAGGAACACCTGCACGTTTGGAATATTGCATAGTAAGTTGGTCATTATGCGTTGAAATATACCTACGCTTGAGGATAAACCGTAAACTAATCTATTGTACTGGAACAGACCCCTGTGAGTGTTTATAACCGTATACATTTTTGAATTGTCTAGCTCGATCTGATTATACGCTTGCGACAGGTCGATTTTACTGAAGAATTGGGCCCCATTTAGACCCACAAGTACGTCCTCAATTCTAGGCAGTGGGTACCGATCGATCAGTAAGACTGGATTTAGAGTAGCCTTGTAGTCCGCACAGATTCGTAACGTACCGTCAGCTTTAGTTACCGGCACCAGCGGCGAGGCCCAGTCCGAGCAGTCGACGGGCTCGATGACGCCGTCGCGCAGCATCGCGTCCAGCTCCTGGTCGATGCGCTCGCGCAGTGCGTACGGCACCGGCCGCGCGCGGTGGAACACGGCTGCCGCCCCCTCCCGCACCCGCAAGGTCGCTTTCCCGCCCGTATACCGACCCAGTCCGCCGCTGAATAACTCCTTATACCTGTCCAGCATTTTATGAATCTCATTATTTGCATACAAACAATTAATGCTAGCGGTTTTATTATTACATATAAATTTAGGTATATCTATTTGTAATTCTGCTAACCATTGCCTGCCTATTAGTGATGTGGTACCATTTTTTATGACAAACAATTCTAATTGTTTTTGTTGATCTTGGTATCGCACATGTGGCCGAATAATACCTAACGGTTTAATTCTAGTACCGTCATAGAATTTTAAGACAGTGTCGTCCCTCTCAATACATAAATGTGAGAAAAAATTATTGTAGGTTTTGTAATTAATACAGGAAATCGCTGTTCCCGTGTCTACTTCCATATTTAACAGCTTATTGTCTATACTAATAGGGAGACTTACTGCCTTATAGTGGTTAAGTCCTATGAGGTTTAACTTCTCTTCGATGTCTTCATCACCCTCCTCGCTTGATCCGCGACCGGTGTCCCCGAAGTACATCCCCTGTCTGTGCCCTCCGCGATGGGTTGGCCCTCCTCGTGCCTGTCGCCCATAGTTGTCCGGGCAAACGCGACGAAGGTGGCCCGTACGCTGGCACCTACTGCAAGTGAACTCTCGATACCGGCAGTTCACATAACTGTGGTTGTTAGCTCCACACGCTGTACAGCCCTGTATCGTCGGTGTAGTGCGCGGCGGGTTAACCGCTCCCGAGCCTCGCCCGCCTCGCCCGCGGCCGCGCGGCTGTGAGCAACCGCCGCTACCGCGCGGGCTCCCGTCTTGCCCTAGTACATGTAATGCACTACTGTTTCCTCCGTCCATTGGACTACTCGTAGTTGTCTCCACCACAGCCGCGTCTCTCTCCGCTGCCTCCAATGAGCTAGCTAATTTGACCGCATGATGAAAAGTCACCGAGTCGTCTTCAGCAAATAATCGCTGCCTGATGACGTCACTCTTAAGTCCACATATAAATTGGTCGCGTAGATTTTCATTTAAATTTGATCCAAATTTACAATTTCGCGCTAACCTCTTCAACTCCGCGACATACGTAGATACGTCCTCTCCTGCTCCTTGCCTTTTTTGTCTAAATCTGTACCTTTCCGCTAACGAAGATGGCGTAGGTTGTAGATGTTGACGCATTAGACTATCTGCTTCTCCGAAGGTTAAGTCAGATGGTTTCTTTGGGCTGGCTAGATTGACGAGTAACTCGTAGGCCTCGTCCCCCATCGTAGCTATTAGCGTAGGTAATTTTAATTCGTCCGTTACTTTATTCACTTTAAAGTACATGTCCATCCTGTCCACGTAGGAAGACCACTGACCCGACTTCACATCAAACTCACTCAACCGGCCGATTGACATTTTAATATTATTTGTTCGCACGCGTAATACTATTATTTATTAGCCTCGCGCCACTGAGGTATTCTTATGAGGAGCACAATAAGACACAGGCGAACACTTAGACCATTTATTCCGGACTGTCGGCGCCGGTTCAACCTACCCTGCATATACAATTATTGAGATACCTACACTACAGTATACACGGTGTTACTTTGCATCCTTGCCATATTCACAGAGATAAAAGTAGGGAACAATACATATTGTTTAGATAAACTAGAGACTCCCATAAATAAAGCACACTAAGTTTTTAGTATATTTGGTTTTGCAGTACACATAGGCATAAACCGATTTTGTCTCTAACGGTACGCGATCACTAATCAAGTAATACTACAAAGTCTTTTCTGCCGATGAATAAGAACAGTGATGTGCATGCGTTTTGAAAATTAGTGTTGTGTTTAATAGATTGTCGATAAAATAAAATACTCAAGATTAAAAAAAAATAGAATAAGGTCTTTCTTTTTTTACTGATTTGTTATCATTGTCAGTGATATAGTTACCTCTGTAAATATGGCAAGGATGCAAAGTAACACCGTGTATATTGTTTCCTTTTTTTAGGGTCCCGTGCCAAAAGGATAAAACGGAACTCTATTACTAAGGCTCCGCTGTCCGTCTGTCTGTCTGTCTGTCTGTCTGTCCGTCTGTCATCAGGCTTATATTTTAAGTAGTTAATGAAATAAACGATATTTATTTATTTATTATTATTATCAGGCTTTATCTCATGAACCGTGATAGTAAGAGAGTTGACATTTTTACAGATGATGTATTTCTGTTATAACAACAAATACGAAAAAACAGAATGCAATAAATATTTAAGGGGGCTTCCATACAACAAACGTGTTTTTTTGCCGTTTTTATAGAAAATGGTACGGAACCCTTGGTGCGCGAGTCCAAGTCACACTTGGCCGGTTTTTTTGTTTGAATGTGTTTATATCTAGGCAGATATACAAATTACTTAATCTCAGAATCGCCAGCAGCATAATATCCTCACATTTTCCCAAACTGATTGAGCGGAATATACAGGAAATCGCAAAAATCATATAATATATTTTGTATCGTTAGTCAATTATTTTTTTTATCGAATATAATGGCCCTACTACAAAAAGATAGACTAGTTTTAAAAACTTGTCTAAAGATAAGCTAACTAATTTGCAATGTTTGTTAGTAATATGACTCGAATGTCTGATGTGTCAACATTTCATGACGGACATAGACAGTGGAGCCTTAGTAATAGGGTCGTTTTACCCTTTTGGGTACGGAACCCTAAAAATGTAGAATTTTGACGCTATCACTCATTTATAAGAAAAATAACCACCCTTTGTCTTTGCATACCTCTTTGTCTTTAAGGGTTCAAATAAAATCCAACACTATCCGATACTATTTGCCACAAGTACTGATTCAGATTCAAAGCCTTATTCCGAAACGCTGCGAAGATTTACGGCGCCATCCCGTGAACGCAGAAGACGTACGGCGCAATCTCCGATAAACTGTTAATTAATAAGAATATATTTACACAGTCTTCCACCATTGTTCCTTATTTGCTGGAGGGTAATATACATAATACATACTACATATAATACATACCTAATATTCTGAGCAAATGAGGACATTAATAAAAATGTACCTTGCTAAGTTATTGGCTGAAAAATCCTTATTTTTATTTTTGTTTTTAAAAGTGGGAACTTTTCATGGTCTTTTTTTAATCGTTTTGTTCCAATCATAGACTATGAAAACTTGACCATGATGTATGATGCCGCAAATCATTTCACCTTTATAACCCTTAGGTGCTCGGCTTAGTGGCGGCAGCACTTTGGTATCGATTTATCAAAGGTAAGCTACTAACGCCACGGTTGTGATTGGATGGGAGACCATTCCGACCATATTTAGTGACGTTTATCACGAGCATCTCCGTGCTTCGGAAGGAACGTTAAAGTTGGTTCCGGGCTTCCGGCTGATATCGCTTGGTCACCTGGTCGTGAAACCTAGTCAGAGGCCTTAAGGCGGCTTGATTACATCTGACAGTAAGGTTAAGTCACTGGCCTTGCAACACCCCTCCACCAATCCGCACTGGGCGTGCGTGGTGAAGTATGGGTCAAACCACCTGTGGCGATTTCCTTACTATAATGTCCTTACAATTACAGTAAATAATATGAATCCATATATTGTCCGGTTACTTTTACAATTTGTAATGAAGTTTTCCCCTTCATTAATGAAAGTTAACGGGAATTATTAGGTGAAAAGGACAAATGAAACTAGATGTATCAATGAAGACATGGAGAACTCACTAAAGCAGATTGTCAGGATAGAGCGACGAAAAGATAAGACTGTCTTTATTGTGTTTTTTTAGGGATCCGTACCCAAATGGTAAAACGGGACCCTATTACCATAGAGAAAGAATAATACTACGTAAAACTATTACTAAGGCTCCGCTGTCCGTCTGTCTGTCTGTCTGTTTGTCGCTGTTGCTGCTATAACAACAAATACCGAAACAGAATGCAATAAATGCAAGCTGATTCTCACCTATCCCAATTTTTAGAGATGACAAGTTCTAGAGTTCAAATTCCAAACCCGGTAGGAGTAAAGTTACTTTGAGCCTTCGGCTAGTTGTTGACAAACTGGTAAAACCTCTTGGAAATATATTGTGGGCGAATTTCCGATACCGATTTTGGAATTCCAGATATCAAATTGTTTCCTTATTTTATGTTGAGACTCCATATTTGCTAAGATTTCTCGAGTTGCATTTTGATCCAATGATCATACTGATTCCAAACTAGTGATTGTCTTTATGCTAAAAAAATTTTTTTGCGTAATTCCAATCAAATCCTGGCCTGTTTCAATCATTATTGCGGAGATTTTGAATGGCATCTTCATTTTATAAAACTAGCTAAATGTGAGTTCAACACGAATACTAATGGATCCCTTAATCATCTGAGATGTGTTCTATCGTGTAAGCAAGCTCCATAAAACTAAGACTTTTTGATTATTGATTGGTACCAAGTACAAAATATATTTATTCTACAATCTCGATCCTACCTAGAACCTTTTGAATTTGATAGAATAGGTATTTTAATGTTACATGTACGATGATGGTAATGTGATTATAATCTCAGCGGGGTAACCATGAACTCTAAAAACAATCTCAAAGTTGTTAAATCTGTCAATTTTGGTACGTCATTTCATACAAAATATGAGAGAAATGATAATATTTGACAGATTTGAGATTGTTTTAAGGGTTCGTGGTTACCGCCCAGACTTCGACATTGGTTACTGAGTAAGTTGGCTGTTGGTAAGTAACTAATAAAGATAATAAATCTATGTTAAAAGATTCGTAGAATTTTAATAGAGTAAAACGAAAAGATTCTGTAGCGTTTGCCGACATCGTTGACTTTTATTAAACCTTTTATCTTTTAAAAGCCCTTACCTACTGATTTCGTTGGTAACAAACATCAAAATACGGGAAAGTGCCGGCATTTTCGCTTCAACGCAACAATTCCAGCGAATCCTAAACGTTAACTGAAGTTGACTTGTTGGGAATGACATCTCGACGACTCTGCGTGGATTTAACTTGCTCATTTAGATAAAAGAGAATTGTAATTCCGGGTTTTGTTTAGTGTCTTTGCCTTTTCTTTTAAAATTGGTGATTAAATGTAATAATTATGTTTAGAAAGGTATTTATGTGTAAGATCGAAACTTTATGTAGAAGTGACTACAGGAGAACCGCCATAAGAAGACGGGCAGCAGCGTCTCCTCTCCACCATTGTCCAAACTGCGATCGCCAACCCGCCTGCCAAGCGTGGCGATTATTTATTTTTATTTATTTATTGAATAAAACAAACGGTCATACAATTTCAGTATCCTTATAAAATTATCATTATCAGACCTATAGTTTTCTTTATTTTTACAAGTATAACTTTATTAAAAGAGCCTTGTTTACACTTATTGATATACAATTTGAGCATACATATTTAAAGTTAAAGTAGGTTAAAGTAGGAAATTAACAAGAAATAACATAAATAATTCATTGGTTTGAATACACATTGGCTAGGACCAAATAAAAATGATGATGTGGACACTTATTGACAATAAGTTCCTTAATAATGCAGTAGACTGAAAGCTTTTTTAATGGAGCCTATTGTGCAACAGAATATATCTTTATCGGACAACTTATCGCTATTGTTGTAAATTTTGCAAGCACGCTTTACAAACATGTTCTGACCGTAAGATGTTTTACATTTGGGTATGAAAAACAAATCTTTCTTACGTCATCGACGCTCCTGTCCACGGGGCACTCTGAGATCTGATTATGGCAAAATCCTCCTTTCGGAGAGGCCTGTGACCAGCAGTGGACTGATATAGGCTGGTAGTGGTGATGATAGAAACTTTCCTTTTGGCTATCATTAAGATCTACAGGGTTATTTATTAATATACGTCAGTATGGTAGAGTCTAAGGCTTGGACTATACCCAGCCGGAAAACCGGTCCGGGTAAGTACGGTTTAAATCCATCGCTTAAGCAATAAGGTCGTCGTGAAAGAATTCTAGCGGATTCTAACAAATTCCGGCTGGTTAAAATCCAAGCGTTGGTTGAATGCTCTAAGGCTCAAGTGGCGGGTGACGTAATCCGACGCGCTAGTGACCGTTAGGTAATTTCGCGCTCTTTTTGCGACCTTGACCGCCTTATTATCTAAACATAATTTTGGCGTTTTCTAATACCCGAACTGTGAAAGGAATCCTGGACCCATTGCAAACTGTCCAGGGTTTTTTTCGCTTTAAAACAATTTTTTTTTCAATAAAATAAAAGAAATTATAAATATTGGACAACATCACATACATTGCTCTGATCCTAAGATAAGAAGCTAAAGCACTTGTGTTATAGACATCAGAAACAACGACGGTAACACAAAACCCAGACCCGAGCCAATATACAAAAGATCGTTTTCTACATTGACCCGACCGAGGATCGAACCTGGGACCTCTGAGATGGCAGCGCCATTTACAGTCCGGCGTGCTCGCCTCTCGGCTACGGAGGTCGTCGTGTTCAAAAATGTGTTCAAATAGAATTGAGAACAATGTGAGAACAATCAAGAACCGCAAATTGCTAAAATGATTTGTTACAGATAACTATTGTTTCAGTACTCTCATCTCCAAGTAAATAACTTATTCGAAAATTTCGACATTGCCTAATCAAGTATATTCTATCTCCAGAAAAAAATATATACCTACTCACTGAAAACGTTATGGAAAAATACAGTTAATTAAGCCCTACCCAGTCTAGCATAGCAACCCTTATTAAAATGACAAAGAAACTAAATTGTCTTTCTCGACCAGCCCCTTAGGACCGCCCATTGACCCTTAAACCCGTCTGTTTTCTCTTAAAATAGTAGAATCGAATAAAAGTAACGCTTGACGGCTTTATTCAAAGATTGAGGGAGATGGTATTTAAAAGGTAAGTCTACACTATAGGGTATGCGAGGATAGTTTGGTCGACAAAAATGAAGTTGATAGTTGACTAAGATTTTATAAACGAACCCTTCCGATAGAGTGATGTGCTGTAAACAATACAGAAGTACTTAGTGTTGTTTTTTATTTTTTCTGTAATAGCAGAAACAAAACAAGATATAGCAATAAATACCTACTGTTATAGGAACACGGAAAAGCCCCAAAAAACAGTATCAAATGACTTTTGCACTACCAAATTAGCGTATTACATACTTATTACTATGTATTACTTTACCCTTTCTTAACTATTATATTTATAGTTGTCCTCTGTCTGAAGATTGTCTGGAAGAGATCGTTCTTAGGGAATAAGACCGCCTGAATTGTACATATTTCTGTAAATATCAACTGTAACTTCTTTGTTTAGTGTGCAATAAATAGTGTATATCTACCTATCTATTTACTTACTACGGGATTATTATTGCATTCTGTCACTGTCAACGTCACACAACATTATCACCGGCCTATAACAGTCCACTGCTGGACACAGGCCTCTCCAAAAGGAGGATTTTGCCATAATCGCCACGCTTGGCAGGCGGGTTGGCGATCGCAGTTTAGCCAATGGTGGAAGGGAGACGCTGCTGCCCGTCTTCTTGTGGCGGTTCTCCTGTAGTCGCCTCTTATGACACCCATAGGAAGAGAAGGGGTGGTGCAATTCTTTTAAAGTGCCGGCACCACACGACACGTCATACAAACTGACAGCTAAATAATGATTTTATAACAGTACTTATTAATAGTTAAATTTGCTAATCCCTAGACAAGGCGGGCTTGCGCGTCTAACTGCTGCACTCAGAAACATAATATTAACTTAAAGTTGAATGTAACTGAAAGTAAATGGCTACTTTTAAAAATTCTGTACTAAATTCGATGCGAATAAAGACCATTTTTACCCGACTGCCAAACGAGGGTTATGTTTTTCCAGCATATGTATGTATGTTGCCTCAGACTACAAATTGATTCTTTAAATCTTGTTTTCATCTTTTAAGTTCCATTTTTACGCAGTCGGGGTTTTTGATTTTTTAAATTTATTTATTTTAATTATGAACAAAAACGTTAATAACACTAATTTTATTTATCAAATTTATTTATTGCTTATATTTTAACTGCTTCGCTCGCTCAGCTCACTGTCTCTGCCCTAAGGATAATGGGGGAAAAAACTATTTGTAGCACTTCTGCTTACGACGGCTGCGTTCCGTCAATGACGCGGGCAAATACGACCAACTGCGGTTTTAAGAAACCCACGGGGAATTGTTTACACAAATGCTTGCAGGGTGCGGTCTTGGATGTGGGATGAAGCGTGCAGGATCGGCGTTCCGTACAGAGAAAAAAATTAAATTAAAAAAACAAAAGGCCCAAACGAATTATAAAATAACCCTCGTTTGACAGTCGGGTAATAAAACTAAACCATTGTGCTAATAGAAAGGTAAATAAAAAAATATTAAGTTTTTTTATTTTATTTTAGTACTGGGCAAAGACTAAGTAAGCAAAATAAATAATTGAATACTCGATGTATTCAAGTATTTATTTTGCTTACTTAGACTTACACTAAATTCCTGCAAACTTTTCCACTGATCCCTATCGAGTGACATTAAACCTTAAGTCTAGTATAATGGACCTTTAAGTCTGAAATATCTATTACTTTTACCTGAATATAAGATTTGACCAATCTCGTTTTCCAATTTGGACCGCAAACCAAAAAATAATAAATAACAGAAAAGAAAAAGTTATCTTGAATCCAAAAACAAATTTTCAAAATGGACCACAGTCAAACAACAGCCGACTGGTCACTTCCACACGCCCCCGCTACCGCTTATGCCCAAATCCGTATATCAAAGCGTTGTTTACCCGCGACCCCCGGCCGGCCGCGGGAATACATTACCGGACTTGTGAACGGACAATTTCAGTGTTGATATTGACATTAAAGTAATTATGTTTACGTCTGCAAAGACAAAATGGTTTCTTTTTATCTTAGATATAGTTAAGAGTTAACAGTAACTACATTTTGGATTTATTAACGAAGGTTTTACTCGTATAGTTGCATGTTGTGTTGTGATAGGGAATCATTGTTTTTGATATTTTATGTACCCTAATAATCACAGGTTAATATATTTTTTTAATTACAATTTTATAATCGCTGTAATAATTTATTGAAAATAGCTGGTGAGTTAAATTCACATGACCCTAGTATGAAAGTTGGTAGCAATGGAACTCATAAATTAGCAAAAAAAGATCAAATCAATCAAATTATAAGACATTTCTTTGCTGTTTCTTATTAAAAGCTGAAACTCATTTTCGTTATTCTTACTCTTCTGTCTTAACTTACTGTTCTGTCTTAACTATGGTTCATATTAAAAACATGCACCGCACTGCGCTCAGACATAAACGAAAGTAGTATGAGACTGTTTTACTAATTTGGGATTTGTTTTCAAAGGGGTTGCTCGGGATTTTGAGGGATTGTGAAATATCATACCGTTGACAGGCAGATGTCATTTATTAATGACGAGCTGACGCGGAGGTGTCGCTTTTGTTTTGTTAATAAATGAAATGAGAGTATACAAAGGCTGATACAGATTGAAAAAACAAGCATATACTGAGGACCACAGAACTAAAAAACGTAACAAAAACCGGCCAAGTGCGAGTCAGACTCGCGCACGAAGGGTTCCGCACCATTATCTAGAAAAACGAACAAAAAAATCACGTTCGTTGTAAGGGAGCCCCCTTAAATATTTTTTTTCTGATTTTTAGTATTTGTTGTTATAGCCGCAACAGAAATACATCATCTGTGAAAATGTCAACTGTCTAACTATCACGGTTCATGAGATACAGCCTGATGACAGACGGACAGACGGACAGACGGACAGACAGACAGACAGACAGACAGACAGACAGACAGACAGACAGACAGACGGACAGCGGAGTCTTAGTAATAGGATCCCGTTTTACCCTTTGGGTACGGAACCCTTTTTTTAACCTATATCATTCCACTGCTGGGCAAAGGTCTCCCCCAAACTCCCCCACCTATCTCTATTCATGGCCAACGACTCCAAATCCTTAGCAAAACTAACCAAATCGTTACAACACCGTTTTCTGGGTCTTGGAAAGGAGCGTGTTGGGTATTAAAAGGATGGATAAGGTCCGTAATACCACAATACGCTCCAAAACTGGTATAGCGGATGTAGGCAAGAAAACGGAACCCTAAAAATAAAAATTTCTGAAATTCTCTGTGCATAAGGCAAGTGGCTGTGTGATAAGCACGAGAAATTTGTACCTACGTAACTAAAGGGAGGTCGAGATTTCCGGAATTTCATCGAACTAAAGTTCGTTAACCGTGTCAGTAATGTCCACCACATGAATACCATCCACTCCACACAATTCGAACTCTGTTAGAGCTGAGAAAGAATGTCATTATGGAATATTACAAATGTAGATCCTTTGTCATCGGTTTTAATTTATGCTTCTGGGGAAATAGTTGTAAGTAATAAAATACATTACACGTTCTACGTTTTGAGTATGTTCATCCGTTATTAAATCTAGTTATCATAAACATACTTCCTATGCCATCATTAAGCAGACTTCAGAGCTACTTTAAGGACAGAAAAGTGATTTAATTTTCGAGAAAGGAAATTCTAATCATCTTTTAACAGCAAATTTCGTTTAAAATGAGTGCTATTTAAAAACGCGTTTTACAAAATTTAATGGTAAACACCTATTTTTAATAAGCACCATTCGCCATGCAGAATGCTTTCACCATCACTAACAGCCGAAGTCAGTCTTCAGCAGGACATTGACCTCTCCCAATGTAAGTACTCCAAATTACCATAACCTATGCTATTCTTTTTTATTTGCCGCCTCCAATTTTGCGTAAGATTTTCACCTTATCGAAGGGCAATGCGTTTGCCAAGCGAACTCAACTCGAAAAGGGCAAGAGCTCGCTCGTTCAAAAATTACGTTTAGTTCCTTCCAGCAACTTATTCCGACAGCCGCAAAGAAAGTTTCAACGTTTTGAAGTGAGCCTAATCCCAGATTAGTCTCGGGTATTCTCGGGAAGTATGTGGTGTTTGTTCTGTTCATGTCTTTGTGTTCGGAAGTTCTCGGTCGTTGGGACCTGATGTTTGAGTTGTTAGGTTACAAGTAGTTCGGGATTAGTAGGGTTTACAGTTCATTAGAGCTTTGAACTATACTGACTTTTTTAAGAGAGATCGTTCAAGGCAGCCCGCGAAATTGAATATTTCTTACGTTTCTTACGAATAGATACTTTGATTAATATTGTATACCGATCGAAATTTGATTCGTGGTTGTAGTAATGGAATTTTTATTGTAATTATAATCATTTGTACAGTCAATTTATCTCATTGAATAGGATTTAGTCAAAAATATCATGTGATTCCAATCATATTTAATTTTAAGACCACCAGTGAGCGAAATTGATAATTATGGTGATTGTGACAAGTCCTTTTCATTGGGCCATCAGCGACAGGTCCGTGCGAAAAAAAAGTACTTTTAAGTAAATACACACAGATAAACAGAGTTCTTTTTTTAAGTTAGAAATTTGGATTTTGCGTATTGCTTTAAACGATATTTTTGTAAAGAAAAGAGAAAAAATATCTCACTATTACCTCAGTACCTCCAATAATATACATTATACGAGTAATAATTATATATTTCACGCGGAGTATTGTCCACACAGATTACTGTTTAGTCGCAATGAGAAGAAAAATAAGTATGATTGTTCTTTTGTTTTATAAAGACTGTTGATGGCATCCAAGGGTCGTCTGGGAGACCAATACTATTTGCTATTACATTGTCTACCGACCAATCACATATTAGAACCGAATTGTACTGTAGGAACACACTTCAGAAACAAAACTAGGTGACCGAGTTCCTGGATCCAATGGAACTACATCTATTGTGTTAGCGCCGGTGCTATACGTAATTTGTGCTTGTATTATGTAGCAGACGACTTTAATTATTGGATAGTTTTCGGCATCCTATTGAACATACAGGTAAGACGGAAGATCCACTATTTGAATTTTTTATGAATTATTTGCAGTGTGGGACGTCCACCCACAAGGTGAACAGACGACCGATCTGGAAATCACTGGGGGAGGCTTATATTCAGCAGTGGACGTCCTGTGGCTGAAATGATGATGATTATAAATTAAGACTGTCATCTGCTGCACGGCCGATGTTCAGCAGTGAAAGTCTTAAGGTTGAAATGACTTCCAGATTGGTCGGTTGGAAGCAGCCTGCATCCAGCGGTTTCCTGCAACTTTTACCAGGACGTCTTTCCACTTTGTGAATGGGACGTCCTACGTTGCGCCATCAGGAATTAAAAAAGTTAAAAAATCTGATGGATATTTTGGCTTTTATGCATTTAATGAGATTGCTTCACCATAAGTAGCTTCTTCTTTTTCCTCCTCTGTCCCTTACTGATGAGGATCGCGGCCACATACAGTGTTCCTCCACAGACGAATAATTACCTTATGAGGTATTAAATCATTAAGACAGGCTATTGCAGTCTCCTTCTGGATATGTACTTCCTTACCGAGGTCATCAGTCCATCGAGCTGGGTGACGTCCTATACAACGTTTATGTCCAAGGCGTGGTCTCATCTTTTATCGGATTTTTGGATTATGTCCGTTACTTTGGTTTTCTGCCTGATGACCTCGTTTCGGATTTTATCCAATAACGAAATTCCAACCATATCGCGCTTTCCATAGCTCGCTGAGTGACGTGAAGTTGGTGGGCTAGCTTTGCTGTCATGTTTCACGTTTCGGCTCCGTAGGTCATCACAGGTAATGTCAGGTGATTATATTAAATAAAATATATACAATAGACAATACGCTAATGAGATGATGTCGAAGAAGGAAATTGTCATCCTTATGTAAAACGAAGTACCAGACAGTATTTCTTTCGTCTCTCAGCACTCCCAGTTCCGAGCCAATTTAGAAAAGTTCGCTTTATAATTGATATCGGGAAACAAATTTGGGACCGTTCAAGGCGATGCCGCGTGCTACTCTACCAATCGTGTCTTTACCATGTCTTTAAACGACATATTTGACACAATTTTTACTCGTCCAGTCTGAACTAAGCTTAAGTGCGCATTGACTAATTTAGCTTCCCTATTCCACTCCTATTTACTGATTGGACTATTCAGTCAAGCATTTACTAGTACTAGTAGTATTACTTGTGTATAAATTACTCAGAATTGGCTTAGACTGTAGACCGAACGGTACCTATGTATGTTACACAAGCCTTTGAAAGCTGTTGAGATGGTCAGAGATTACTATGGAGAATATGCTCTTGCTAGTACACAGGCATCACTATTTACTACCGCCCATATTGAGGGTTCCGCACTTCAAAAGGTAAAAAGGAACCCTTGTAGTCTCACACCATTGTCCTTTTGCCTGTCTATCTGTTTGTAAAGACCCTTTTCATGGGATCGCGTGGAGGTAATGACTTGAAATTAATCATCATAATAATAATAATTATGGCATCGGGAAGTGACGACCCCATCGCCCACTGGTTAAGCAACTAAGTGACAGATAGTTGCTTAACCAGCGCAGTCAGTCTGTACCCTAGCGACTGGTGCTAGAGCCGGTGCCAGTCGCATTACCCAGGGAAATGGGTCAAGACGGCTCCCTCGGAGGGAATGAGCGAGACTCCGATGGTATCTCGCTCACTATGATGATGGCAGAAAATAGAGAGCGCATAGGGCCGCTGCCTGGGGGTGATCACCGGGGCGCGTCTGGAGCTGGCGCTGGACGTGGCAGCATGCGGGCCGCCAGCACTTCCCGACTGGGCCGACCACCTGCCCAGTCACCACCATCATCGCCTTCAGTGCGCTTGGCACCAGCAGGGGCTTCCCAGCCCCAGCAATTGGTGCCCGCCACTGGAGGTACAAGGCGCATGAGGTGGAATACAGCAATGAATGCGAACCTCATGCGCGCTTACTACGGAGCGACAGAGGGAGAAACCGGCAGGACAGGGTATCGAGCACGGATGCATCGCACATTTATGCAGCTGGAGCCAAATTTGTCAGTCGCCGAACAAAACCTGTCGGATAGAGCTCGGTGGATATTGCGGTCTAACATCTTTAGCACCACTGAGCTCGAACAATTGCGAAGCGAGGCTGTTTCCTGCGCGCCACCCGCACCCACTGAGCAGACTGCCACTCCAGAGCCTTCTGGCGGCGAGAATATGGTAGTCGAAGACGAGCCGGTGGTAGCTGGTGGCGCGTCGGATATAGTCGCCCAGGATTAAGAGCAAATGAGGGGGATGTTAGAGGAGGCGATTTTGGAGTACAGTAATACTCCCCTGGAAGAGAGACCAAGGCTTCCGAGGCTACCACTCAGTGTTCGGATCCGGGATGTCGTTGAGGCCGTAAACCAGATGCTGCCCCAGCATTTGGAGAGCAGCTCTGGCCTGGCTGATACCAGTACGATTCTCTTCAGTGCAGCAATAACGGTGTGCCGATTCACAGGCATCCGAGTTGCACCAAGTCCAAGTGCTGCACGTACTACTCGCAGGAGTAATACTGTGCCAGCCTGGAAGAGGAGAATCGAACAACGTATCGAGCAAACCAGAGTCCTCATCGGCAAACTGACGTGCTTCCGCTCGGGCAATACCAGGCCAAGGATTGTGCGCTTTGTCAGGAGGGAGTTTTCTGGGTTAACAATTAATTTGGCTAACCCAGAGTTTGCTCGGAAACTGACGGAGCGCATCGACGAGCTGAAGCAGAAGATCGCTGCGTGGGCGAAGCGTATCAGAAGGTACTCAGAAAGGGTTGAGAGATACGAGCAGAATCGCCTTTTCGGGAGTGACCAGAGAAAGTTCTACAAACGCTTTGAGAGCTCTGAACCTCGCAACACTGGTGCAAGACCGAACAAGGCCGAAGTTGTTAGCTTTTGGCGTGGCCTTTGGTCAACACCAGTGGAGCACAGCGAAGGACCCTGGATTGGCGCGATAGAGGAGGCGTGTGCATCAGTTCCTCCGATGAACCCTGTCTTCATCACTGATGAGGACGTAGCCACTGCAGTACGTCGAGCCCCGAACTGGAAAAGTCCGGGACTGGATGGCCTGCAGAGTTACTGGCTAAAAGGATTCTCGGTATGCCATGCTACCTTGGCCCGCCAATTTCAAGAGGCGCTAGAGACAGAAGCTCTCCCGAACTTTCTCACTACTGGGGTCACTCACCTAGCTCCTAAAACACAAAACACCGCGGACCCGAGTAAATACCGCCCGATAACGTGTCTGCCTACCATCTATAAGACACTAACATCCGTTCTAAGCGCCAAAATTCGTGATCATATAGACGCGAATCGTCTTATGTCTGACGCTCAGAACGGATGTCGGGCTGGTAGTCGCGGTTCAAAGGAGCTTCTCCTCATAGATGCTGTCGCTGGCCAACTCGTCAAACGCAATCGCCGGAACTTCTCTGCTGCCTGGATTGACTACAAAAAAGCATTTGACTCAGTCCCCCATACATGGCTAAAGAGGGTCCTCGAACTGTATAAAATTGATTATACGGTTCGACACTTCCTCGAGAAATGTATGGAGCAATGGAGTACAATGCTTAGTCTCCAGGGCGAGAGAATGGCGGATGCTGAAGACCGAATAAGCATTAGGAGGGGTATATACCAGGGCGATTGTCTGAGTCCACTTTGGTTCTGCCTTGCCCTGAACCCTCTAAGCAGATTGCTGGAGAATTCGGGGACGGGATTTCAGTTTCGGAGAGGGAGAGATCGGGTGTCGCACCTTTTTTACATGGATGACCTGAAGCTGTTAGCCCCAACAGCTCCGAAGCTGAGGGAGCTACTAAACATTGTTGTTGATTTTTGTGGCTCCATCAGAATGGAGTTCGGGGTTGATAAGTGTGCGGTTATCCATGTGACGAGGGGAAAGATTACTCGGTCGCAGGAGGTTAACCTTGGTGTCGTCCAACTGCAAACACTTTCCGAAACTGATACGTACCGGTATCTGGGTATGTCACAGAGTATAGGTTTGAGGGAATCGGACGTAAAACAGTCTGTTGGTGAAGCCTTCTTCGACCGCCTTACAAAGGTGCTTAATAGTTCTTTGTCGGGGGTCAACAAGGTCAAAGCCTATAACGGATGGGTTATGCCTATTCTCTTATACACCTTTGGCATTCTCAGATGGACTCAGACCGAACTAAACGCTCTGGATCGGAAAGTCCGCACCACTATGACACTACATAGAATGCATCACCCCAGATCGTCGGTCATGAGGCTGTATATCCCGAGGAAATGTGGTGGTCGAGGCCTGTTAAGTGCTAAAACCATGCACGACCGCGAGGTATCTAGCCTCAGAGCGTATTTCCTAGCAAAGACCGACACAACGATGCATTGTGATGTCATAGAATGTGATAAAGGACTCACCCCTCTTGATCTGGCCAACGAGTCATGGCAGCCGCCGGCGATACTAAGTGTCTCTGATCGCGAGACCGTATGGAAAGGGAAAGAGCTGCACGGACGGTTTTTCAAGGCTTTACACGAGCCCCACGTGGACCGAAAAGCTTCCGTGCATTGGCTGCGCTTTGGAGACCTCTTTGGCGAAACCGAGGGGTTTGCTTGTGCGATACAAGACCAGGTTATCAGGACGAACAATTACCGAAAGTACATCATAAAGGATGGCACAGTGGACATTTGTCGGGCCTGTCGCCATCCTGGAGAATCACTCCGTCATGTGGTTTCGGGTTGTTCGGCTCTTGCTAACACTGAGTATCTGCACAGGCATAACCAAGCAGCCAAAATTCTCCACCAAGAGCTCGCCCTGAAGTACGGTCTCGTGAGCCAGAGACTACCCTATTATAAGTACTCGCCGGAGCCAGTACTCGAAAGTGACAGTATCCGGCTCTACTGGGACCGGCCCATCATCACTGACAGGACTATTCTTGCCAATAAGCCTGATATAGTGCTGATGGACCGGGCGCAATCGAAGGTGTTTTTAGTGGACGTCACTATCCCTCATGACGAGAACCTTGTGAAGGCCGAGACCGAAAAGCAACGCAAGTACTTGGACCTAGTACACGAGGTTACCGAAATGTGGGAAGTGGCGTCCACTGAAATCATACCAATTGTTATATCAGCAAACGGGTTAATCCCAGCCACATTAGGTTCACACCTGAAAAGGCTGGGATTCATCGGCGGCTCGCTTCCAGCAAAGATGCAGAAAGCGGTGGTGCTTGATACCGCACGCATCGTCCGCCGATTTCTCTCTCTTTTGCCCTGAACCCGGCCAAATGTGCATCTGCCATCATTACCGCCCAAGAGGCGAGAGGTTTTCGGCCTATGGAGAAATAATAATAATAATAAATATTGGACAACATCACATACATTGCTCTAATCCTAAGGTAAGTAGCTTAAGCACTTGTGTTATAGAAATCAGAAACAACGACGGTACCACAACACCCAGACCCGAGCCAATATAGAAAAGTTCGTTTTCTACATTGACCCGACCGGGGATCGAACCCGGAACCTCAGAGATGGCGGCGCCATTTAAAGTCCGGCTTGCTCGCCTCTCGGCTACGGAGGTCGTCATCATCATCATCATTTTAACTACAGGACGTCCACTGTGAAAATAGGCCTCCCCCCAGTGACTTCCATATTGGCCGGTACCGGACCGGACCTTTACCAGGTCATCTGTCCACCTTGTGGTTGAAATTAATTCAAAATACACAAATCTGGAATCCTGTGGAGCTTTGGAAAATCTAACTTCTAAAAAAGACTACGCAAGCAAAAGATACGGCTCGTTATGACACATATATATTGACACTCAGTGGACAGACGACCTGGTACAGGTTACAGGAAGCTGTGCAGTAAAGTTTTTATAAAAAAAAAATTAAAAATAAAGGGCAATGTAGTAAAATATGCTAATTACTCTGACGACAACACCACATGACGAGCATTGTCGTTTTGCAGGTTAAAGTCGGAAGTACTAAGCTTACAACCTTACATGTACCTAATTCCTATCTTTAGCTTAATTTGATTTACGACTATCCATGTAACATTTAAATATCGGTGGGAACACGCGTTAATAAATGAATATGTAATTATAATTAGTGATAGGTCAACAAAAATCAATTATGTTTGTAGTCCGTTAGACGTCTATAGGTAACTAATGAATTATTACTACCAGTATTAGGGGTTGTGGGAAACGGCAGCTTCCATTTTGTAATACACTAGGGTTTACTGAAAATGGATTTTTTATCTACCTTTTTTGAAACATGCATTTTTTTTTAAATCGACTATTTGTACTAGTAGGACTACTACCTTTACCAGTCCAGCAGTGGAGTAACGTGGGCTGACTTCAATGTAAAATTTTAATTTTAGACTAAAGTTCAATTAAACTAATTCAGAATGAATATTAAGTTAATCTCCTCTTAATTTAATGCTAACTATATCTGTGATACCCGCAAACTCACGCCCCTATGTACAAAGCATTACTGAAGACAGGAAATTAACAACTATTACCTACTCAGCTATTCAGTTTAATCCTAACAAAGGCACTTAAATTCGTGATTTGTTTTTTGCTTTTGATCAACCTAATTGGGAAAAGGGTTAACCCTTGTGCTACAATACAGACCGAAAAGGCATCAAAGGGGTCATTAATGTCAACAGTGAATTGACAACAAGTACTTGCCCCGGAGTCAAGGACGAATGTTTTGTGTTTTATGGAAGCAATTCTTTTTTGCTTAATTCGGTATGTGTGTGTGTGTGTGTGCGTGTGTGTGTCGTGTCTGTGCATGAAACATGTCACGGATTTGAATGACAGCAAATGTTAAATGTGAATGTGTAAGTGAATATACGTTGTATAGGCTTACAAATTACTTCATCAACTCAACAATTTCATGAAAAGTTATAACGAATTAAATTTAAAAAATAATATATTCAATTTTGTTTCCTTAGTTGGTTTGTTCTTTAATAAAAAAAAAAATAATGATACCCCTAAAATCATTTTACATACTGAATTGACGATCTGGGCCCTAACCATGAACTGTTAAAACAATCACAAATCTGTTAAACATTATCATTTCTGTCAAATTTTGTATGAAATGACGTACCAAAATTGACAGATTTGACAACTTTGTGATTGTTTTAACAGTTCATGGTTAGGGCCCAGGGTTTGAGCTCCGTACTATAAAAGCGATTGCGAGTTCGAATCCTGCGAGTGGCGATTATAAATGAGCACGACAATGAGTAGGTACAGGATGTTTGGAATTTAAGTAATAGTTTTCTAGTCAACATAATAAGCTTTGCTTATATGAATTTCGGAAATAGATAATTAAATTTCATTGTAAAAAAAATATGTTATTAAGCTTTGAACAATTGCGGACTTATTAATCATTTTGTAGGAAACATAATTTTTGTGGCTTCGTTTTCGTGAATAACTCGATAAGATAAAATTTTATTAAAGCGTTATTCTCTTTTGTTATAAATTCATTTAAAATTAAGTTAATTTTTGTGGTTTTCTTATGTCGTTTACAAATTTCGCACTTAAAAATCGGATTTACAAAAATACCACTAGCATTTGAACAATTAACATTTTTGTATTATGATGGCAAGACGACCTCTATAGCCGAGAGGCGAGTACGCCGGTATTCAAATGGCGCCGCCATCTCTGAAGTTCCGGGTTCAATCCTCGATCGGGTCAATGCAGAAAACGAAATTTTCTATATTGGCTCGGGTCTGGGTGTTGTGGTACCGTCGTTGTTTCTGATTTCTATAACACAAGTACTTTAGCAACTTACCTTAGGATCAGAGCAATGTATGTGATGTTGTCCAATAGTTATTATTATTTAATTACCGAACTGGAACTTACTGTACCTAAACCTCAATCACTAATCAATTTAAGACAGTAACGAATTCCAACATCAACGTGAACATTTTATTAAAGCATAAAATCGTAAGTCCGCCAGCACAGAAGTTGTATCTTAGAACTAAAACATTGTTCGACTTTATTTACTGGAATTAGGGTTTATTTTCAGATGGCTGCGATGCTAGCGCCCTCCAAAGATTAAACAATCTAGGGATTCGGTGCAGTCGTTAAATGCAACGATGCGATTAGATGTTCCGTATAAACTGGTTCAAGATTTCGCGGAAAATGGGAAGAAAAGATAGTTTCTGGGAATAATTGCATGAAAGTTACCTTTAACAAAACACAGACATTCGAAAGAGATCGCCTGTTTCATAAACATGCGTCATGAAAAGTACCAGGGCCATAACCATGAACTCTTAAAACAATCTCAAAGTTGTCAAATCTGTCAATTTTTGTTATTTCATACAAAATTTGACAGAAATGATAATGTTGACAGATTTGAGATTGTTTTAAGAGTTCGTGGTTATCGCCCTGGCCATTATACAGAAACGATTTTTAAGAAAAGTAGCTTTGTATTAATACTGAAAGTTTTGCGATTAAAAGTTTTATGGTAGAGACACTCGCTAGTTATTTTTTTTTAAAAAAACCGAATACTAATAGTAGTATTCGGTTCCCTTCCCTATTTGGGACATAGGTCCCAAATAGGGAATTCATTCTATTCTATTACATTCAAAAGTACCCAGAAAGTGTAAATAAAAACCAAGAGTTAGTTTTAAGCATCCATATTTATTTTGTCTCCTTCAAAGTAACTTCTATTGGAGGCAATAGGCCAGCGCTTCAACCAGTCCTCAAAACACCTTTCAGCGCCTTCGTTGTTTTTTTTTCACCGCGTCTATGGTCTCGAAACGCTTTCCGCGAAGCGACAATTTAAGTTTAAGAAAGAGAATATAGTCACATGGTGCCATATCTGGTGCTTGCTGAGCGATGTTCGTTGAATGTTTTGCCAAAAAGCTACGAATAATCACAGCGCTTTATCGTGGTGCAAAATCTTTTGCACCACAAAGAAAACGACGCGACCACAAATGTTGTACACTCGCGAGCAATGAAAAAGTTCCAACCACAAAATGCCGACAAACACCTTAATTAAATATCTCCTATGACATATTTAAAATTTGAACACAATATTTACGTTTTTAGTTGGGAATATTCTGATGCGCTGTTAAATGTACTTCAATATTGCAGACGGCGTTATTAAGCTAGCCTATTCCGTTTAGGAGTAATTTGGTGCTATATATGTCACTGCGACTTTTTCATTGCTCGCGAGTGTATGTTATAAATGTTATTTAGTCGCAAAATACTCGACAGAGGCTAGGTTATTTTTTATAGCCAATCAATGACAGTTGTACCAATCTGATGCAAAAAGATTTTTTTAAATATCTATACCATAGAATTTTTTATTAAGAATTTCCTGGCCTACTTATGGGACAGAATGTAGGTACTATTAAAAATACGATCGTTCCAATTTCAAATTCCTCTACACATTTTTGCCTGGCGTTCTTGAAAGGCTCTAAGTCATTGAACCTTCATATTAGAAGAGTATTGAACCAAAAGGAATGGGTATAACAAGCCATATCCCAACCCTTTCTCGCTGATTTATTTATAAAACTGATCGATACACAACTACACGTGTTAACCCTTATTTGATTAACATAAGCACCTACACGACACTGTTTTATTACATGAATAAAAGATATCGTATGCCCGTCTATTTTGGAAAGAAACGGGGTACTAAAACTTACCGGAGTAGGTACAACTGTTGACAATCTTTGAAATTGTTGGTATATTTTATAATATTGATACTTAAACTTTCGTGGTCAATATTCTTCTATGATTATTGCTTGCAACTGAGGTGAGAAATCGGATAATTAATAAAATAAGTGAATAGTATATTACGTGCTAAAACTTTGTTAAATATTTGTTTTATTGGAAGAAGAAAAGAAATTAACCTCATTCGAAAAACACATTTCATCTCTTCGAGTTAAGCGCGCCAAAGAAACTCGTAAGTAATTAAGAATAACAGAGATGAATTCAAAGCATTTTCCGAGAAAATAAAGCTGTGGCTAACTATAAATAAGGTTAAGTGGACAGTTAACTACTCGTTTTAGTGACAATCGCAAGCTTAAAACAGAACCAACTGTACATAGGAACATTTAATAGAGATAACTAAAAAATCATTTAAATTAATCACATTTTAACGGTTGTATAGAACTAATTGAGACTTGCCAAACATATAGTGTGCAAAAATGGATCTGGACCTATTGACCGTCTTGGTTTTGTAGTAAGAAATATACATTTTTGTTTTATGAAGGTAATTGTAAATTTGAATAGGCATTTTCCATTGCTAAAAACTTCTGATCTCTGACAAATACTGATGGTCTGGGTGTTGTGGTACCGTCGTTGTTTCTGATTTCTATAACACAAGTGATTTGTGCTACTTACCTTAGGATCAGAGCAATGTATGTGATGTTGTCCAATATTTATTTTTTATTTTTATTTTTTTATTATTTAAATAAGATGTTATACAACTAGCAGCACGGAAATTGAGCGCTGGGCGACAGTTGCGCAAAAGACCATTACGATTACGCGATTGGCTAGTCGCGCGCCGCGCCTGCACTGTGACACTGTGATTGGTTGTTAGATCCGCGCACACGCGTCTCTGATACGATGTTCGTCTCGTAAGATCCCCACTCTTTGCCCCAGCACTAAACATCGATGCCATGTTCTGTATCAAAGACACGATTTCTGTTATTTTCATTTGAATGTTGTCAGTCATTATCAATTAGCCCGAACCGGAAATCAAGGTCTTGAAGACCTTGATTTCCGGTTCAAAATTCAAAAAGAAAATTAATTTCTAACTTTTCGGCTTTTAATATAATTTGTATTATAATAAGCAGGTAAACGGCTTCTTTTCCTCTGAAGGCTTATAATTATTTGCCGAAATAACGAGCGTTATAAAATATAAAGAGGTTATTACGTTCATTTACTCTGATATCCTTCTTCGGAATACTAATTATGGGAAGCTTTTGAAATATAATTAACGTAAAAAAGTTATAGCAGTACAGAAATATTAATGAAGAAAAGCAATTTGTTTATTTTTAACCCGTGTACAAGTAGTGGTTCAACGCCTCAGGCACTAATGTAAACTTTGAATCCTTATGGAAATAAAATTTAAACATCAAGAAACTCCCAGGCCGGCCTACTCTAAAACTAATTTGCTATAATAAGTCACAAAATTTCCACATTATTAGGTTTATTTTGGAGTTGGTTTGGATATCTTGTGAACTTAGGAACTTTGGAAAATAACCACGTATAATAATTGTGAGCCTTATAAGGAAGCTCAAGGTTGCACAGCGCGCTATGAAAAAGACTACACTCGGTGTGTCTTTGCAAGATCAAATCAGAAATGAGGAGATCCGTGAAAAAACCAATGTCGCTGACACAGTCCGACGGATAAGCAAGCTAGTGGCAGTGGGCGGGCATCGCTATCTTAAAAACATAGTATCGATGCTATCAAGCTAGGAACGATAGGCACAGTACTCACTGGCGGATTTACAAATCTTTGCCCCCCCCCCCCCCCCCTCCCTACTGACTTAGTACTACTGAGCGTTCCCTGAAATCTGCCGCCCCTAGGCCGCGGCCTATTGACAAATCCAGGACTGACAAACAGCACTACCGAATAAGAGTAATACTAATTAAGTGTATATTTAATATGAGCGAGCAATCATGTCGGCAGTATTCATTTCTGTCTATAGTGTTGTATCGTTATGGTTACCCATATAAAACCAATAAAAACCAATAAAATCAATTTATTTTTGTAAATAGGCTTAAACTAATCTCTTTAGCACGTCCCAATATGTTTTTCCCTACCACTACTTCGGGACAAATTTGGGCTCATGACGAGACTATACTATATACGAACTGTCATAAGTGTAGGTAACAATTTCGTCAACATGAATATCGGTTTGTGGTGTGGCTAAAAAAATAGGGAATTTTCTATCGCAAAATTCCTTGTATAAAAATTAATTTTATAGACCCGATAGTACAAGCTCTCTTGGTTAGGTAAGACTTTTTTTATAATTAATAATGAGTTGGCCGTCTTCGTGTGACTGTGGTCATTGTTCGACCCGCATCCGAAAACGTCAATAGACCCGATCCACTCACCATTTGGCGATGGCGCAATCAGCCCCCTAACCATGAACTCTTAAAACAATCTCAAAGTTGTCAAATCTCTCAATTTTGGTACGTCATTTCATACAAAATTTGACAGAAATGATAATGTTTGACAGATTTGTGATTGTTTTAACAGTTCATGGTTAGGGCCCAAATAGAAATTTTGAAGTAGTTACATGGACAATTTCATTTATTTCATTTCAAACTAATCCCTCTATTTTTTTAATGCGAAAGTTTGTGACGATGTTTGTATGTTTGTGACTCAATCACTCGTAAACGGCTGAACGGATTTGGATGAAATTTTGCACACATATAGAATAAGAGTTGGATTAACATATGGGATAATTTTTATCTCGGTTAAATGCTTCTGTGGGATATATGATCCTGTAGTTCACGCCAACGAAGTTGCGGGCACAGCTAGTACAAGATAAAGAAAGGAACGCGTAAAAAAGGAGGCTGAAAGAAGTTTAGGAGCTGTCTAATGTGGGTGAATTCAGTTCAAAATACTTTTGGGGCTGTAAAGGGCTACCAAAGTTGAGTTCATAAATCCGTGTAACATTCGAAGCTATTACGATCCGACCTATTACAAATTACGATCCCAAAGAGAGGGGAACCAAAGGTACGTACTGTGATCAAACTCCCGATTGCCGGGACCTCCGACTGCCATTATTAATATCAAACTTAATAGTAGATATTTAACAGAAGCAAAGGTCGAAATCTTCTTCAAGAAAACAAGCAAAGTGTGCACACGATGATTTTGTTCCAAGGTCATAATATTAATTGGTCGTGTGTAATGTACTCTGAACTGTCTGAACCAGTGCGATTAAATCTCCAGTTAAGTTTGATATTCGCTTCAGTTCTCATTTCGTATGAGAGCATTTACACGCCGCGATCTTTTGTATCAAAAATCTTGATAAACCGCGTTGCTGCAGGTATGTCCATTGTCATATTGTGAAGCCACATTCATACAATGGATGAAACGATGCTACCCGGTTCAAAGATGTTATCAAAACATGCTCTGATTGGTCGTAAAGGGTGATACAGGGCAGGAAATGAATAGAGAATTATAGAACAGGTACAAAAAAAAACATTTTCGAGACCATTTAAAAGAAAAATGAAATCTCTGCTCGCGAATAAAATGCAATCTAGCTCGCGTCAACATCATAACTCTTAAATAAAATAAGCATATAACCCGAAAGAGAAAATAAAAATGCACCGAATTGCAATGAGCAAAGGTTTTTTTTTTCTGAGTCTCATTTTTATGATTTTGGTAGGTGGTTAGTCATCTGGGAAACGCGCCGCGAATCGCCATATCTGTACGCAACACAACACACACAGCACATAACGCAAACCAATATAAAACAAAGGTACCCACATACCTACATTAATAAAAAAGTCGCCGCTTGTAAAAAGACCTACCTCCTTACTGCCATTTAAAACTATATCGTCGACTTTATTGCGTCTATCCGTTTTATAGCCTAGCTGGAACGTTTGCTGCGTACATATCGAAAATTTCCACGAATAGAATGTGGAATTGAGAATTTACGCACTTTTTAATGGCTTCCAAAAAGTTCTAGACGGCTGAAAGTTTTTTAATAAAGTCTTTTATTAACAAAAGGAAAAATCCTTCTGGGCTAGCATCTTTGTTATTATCCTCGGAAACAAAGACAGGTTAAACTATAAATTGGGCAGGTTGAACTATAAAGTGTGCGGGTCACATAGCGAGCAGAACTCCCGGCAAGTGCAGCGTGGAACGTCCATCCACAAGGTAGGCAGACGACCTGGTAAAGGTTGCAGGAAGCCGCTGGATACAGGCCGCTTCCAAACGGCCATTTTGGAAGTCACTGGCGGAGGCCTGTTTAACAGTGCGTCCGTTAACAGGCGTCCTGCGCCTGATATGATAATGATGTGAATCTTTAAATTGTCATTTTGCTGAGTTTCAGGTATCATTGGTAAAAGGAGGTAAAAATTTTTTGACAAAAAACCTGGGGGGGTTTGTTGTAGGGGTTTAAGTTTTCCCCTCTTAGATCGACATAGATCGCAACATTCTGATAATAGGCCTATTAAAATGAAACAATCATCATCATCATCATCATATCAGCCTGTTGCAGTCCACTGCTGGACATAGGCCTCCCCCAAGGAGCGCCAACGAACGAGAAACGATCTCCCGCCCTTTGCATCCAGTCGCTGCTAGCTGCCTTCTTCAGGTCATCGGTCCATCTAGCCGGGAGGCGTCCTACACTACGTTTGCCTAAGCGTGGTCTCCATTCGAGAACCTTCCTGCTCCACCTCTCGTCGCTTCTGCGACAGTACAAAATGAAACAATACGTTGTACAAATTTATGAGGATAATACTTTCTTTGAGAGTTATAGTCTTCTCTCTTTAAAATACAACCCGAACATTATATAGATAATAAAAACGAACTACATATATCGACAATAACTCTGTGCTATTGATATTTTTTTCTGTATTTGCTAAAGAAAATACAGTGGCTTTTCGCAAACTTAATAACCAATTTTAACAATGCACAAAAGGACTCAGTAGCTGCTAGTGGAAACAAGTTTTGTAGACAACAAAGAGCATAATAACAGCATCAAAGGCCAAAGAAGCAATATAAATAAGTCTATGTAATGTAGTAAATTATGAATTATAAAATTCGTATATTAAAACGTAAATCTAAATTTTTCTTCTGCTATATTCTAAACTACAAAATTCATTTAATTGTTTTTAAGCAATTACCATGCTAGGTTTATCTAAGATTTTTAATACTTAAAAAAAATCGTCTGCCTCAGGTGGGTCCGAACCCACATCCATCGCATCGCATTTTTTTCAAGTATTAAAAATCTTACAAAATCCATGTTAATCTTGACTTTCTCTATCCTTGATTTGTTGTTATTCTGGCCAAATCTATGACGGTTTATTTTCACAAAGTTATATTCAATTATGCGATAAATTATACCCATCGTATGATACTAATAAAAATAGTTTCCAACCTATTGGTTTAATTCTGAAGACAATTTGAAAACTTTGAGAGTAGCACCCCTGCGCTTAAATGCTTCTGAAATGTATCTTACAATGAACTGAAACCGAACACCGTAATTGAAGAGCGTAAGTTTGGGTTTCTCAATCTGTTATTTTGCATTAAATCAAAGGAAAGTAAACTATAGTTGTTGATACTTCGAAGGATACATCATCATCATCATCACCAGGCTATATTAGTCCACTGCTGGCCACAAGCCTCTCCAAAAGGAGGATTTTGCCATAATCGCCACGCTTGGCAGGCGGGTTGGCGATCGCAGTTTGGCCAATGGTGGAGAGGAGACGCTGCTGCCCGTCTTCTTGTGGTGGTTCTCCTGTAGTCGCCTCTTACGACACCCATAGGAAGAGAAGGGGTGGTGCAATTCTTTTAACGTGCCGGCACTACACGGCACGAAGGATACGCTGAAAGATATTCGTTCTTTTAGAACTATTTGTTTGGATATTCTTCTTAAATATCCTTGATTCTAGTTCTTTATGCTATAGTCCATCCAACGTCCAAACTCTGTTGCTCTTCAAACTAGCCTACTACATAATTGTCTCACATGTCCTCTGTGATCTTACCATGAGCTCTTAAAACAGTACTACTTCAACCTTTTTTCCTTTTTCTTTGCTATAAAGTTTGATAAAGCACCACTGAATAAATAGAATTCAGAGTTTATTAGTAAGGCCCATGAAATTCACAATTGTGACACACAACATGTGCACAGATGTTGAGACCGAATTTTTAATTTCGCACAAACATTTTTAATTCACAGACGATTTACCGCTCTGTTGACGGTCCTAAGCCAATTCAATCGAAATCATGGCGACGCAGGAGACGTATTTTTGAATCATGCGAATTCCAATTCGAATATGAAATGGCAAGATTCGCATGCGAGTGACTAACATCGCTATTTTTGAAAATTCATTCTGTGAATTCTGCAACGAGTGGTCCGACCCACTCGTATTTCGATTCTACTAGTAGAAAGTTTAGAAGTATGACTTTGACAAGTAAACATATGGTTCACAGATTAAAAACTTTTTTTTTCGTTCCGTTCTATGCGATTCATTGCCGGTTTTTAAAATCAATAAGTTTTTGCATTCCGGTTTTAAATATCTTCTGCGTGAAACGAAAATAGTTAAAGAATTTTACCATAATAGCAACACAGAATTCGAGTGATTCAAAAATGCATAAAATCGGGAGTGATAGAAATAGAATTCGCACACGAATCGTATTCGTGTTCGAATTCAAGATTCATTTCGAATACTTCAAAAATACGTCTCCAGGTTCGCTGCTCAATTAGGGTGATATACGATATCGAAGAGCTAGCCTAATACATGATTACAAAACAATCTGATTAAAGAAGAATTTAACCCTTATTAGAGCTTTAGTGAATAAAACAGCTGACTTGTAATTTCACTTGATACTATGTTACGTAACATTACATTAAGTTACATTGTGTAACAGTAGTTCAGGTTATAAAACGAAAAGTTTGCTATTTAGTTGAAAGTTTTTTATTCTTGTACAGGTTATTTGATAATGGGTATATCCAGCCGAAACTAACCTTTGTTAACATATAGTGCATATAAATACTATAGTGACCTCAGAAAATTGATATTTTCATATATTTTAAATCCAATTGGTTCCTTTTTTTAATGATTATATCAAAAGTCTGACTTCTGACCGAAACCATCCCATATTACCATATCAACAATTATTATCGTTGATATGGTAATATGGGATGGTTTCGGTTTAATTTATAAAAAATACCAAATTATACAATTTTTCAATCATTATCATTTAATTTTTCGTTACTAATCCTAATTAGTAACGAAAAATTAAATGATAATGATTGAAAATTGGTTCTTATTCAAAGAGGTTTATAAAGTAGGCTTTATAAACCTCTTTAAATAAGAACCAATTTATTGTGTTTGTTTAAATAACACATAGATTTAAACGTCTTATTGATGTTGTTGATCGATTTCTATACAAACGTTGTTAGTTGTTTTGTTGACTTTGGACCATGCCAAAGTTTGGACCAGATTTCAGATGTATTCGCAAATGATACAAACTGTTAGCTCTTAGTTCAGTTGGCAGATTTAAACTTAAACAGTAATTTTACGCACTTTTAAATCAAGAATATTTTATGGCCTTACTTTTGCCAGAGGCGGTGTTTTAAAATTGGCCATGGCAATTTTAATCAGAGCCAAAACTAGTTTTCAAGCATTTTCTAAAACTATAGATTGGATTGAAAATTTTTGTTTTTAGCATATCCATGCAAGGTTATAATTGAAAATAAATAACACTTGAAAAAAACATCGACCTGAGGTGGGACTCGAACCCACGTCCCATCGTATGCTGGGCTAGTGCTTTCAAAGCATTTTCATTTTCAGTTATTTATCTTCAATTAAAGATTGGATGTTTAAACTTTTACTCTGTCACAGTTACTGTACTGTCGGGCACATTTTATTAGTTTATTAAAAAAAGTGAGAAAGTACCTTCAACGTGTACAATAAATAAGTCAAACGTTTAATGAGATGATTCTGGTGTTCATATACAAAAAAAAAACTACGAACCCACAATAACTTCTAAGTCACGTAGGTAATATCATTTTTAGGGTTGTTTTTCACATTCCCTTTTTAAAAAGCTGTGTTTGAACAGTCACGATCACGACCACACCTTGGCAAACGTAGTGTAGGACGCCCACGAGCTCGATGGACCAACATTAGGAAGATGGATGGCTGGCTGAAAAAAACGGGTGATCTTTGGCACTGTTTGGGGAGGCTTCAGCATTGGACTGGACAAAAAGTTGACATGATGATGATGATGATTTGAGTAGCTGAATCATGGTTTTGCGCATTTGGAATTACACGTGGTATATAAATAATAATAAATAGCCCCAATCTAAGCAAAGCTTGTATTATGGCGACTAGAATAACGGATAAACATACTTAAATACGTTTATAAACAGCCACGACTTAGGTACAAATGTCCGTGTTTATCACACTAACATTTGCCCCTTGCGGGATTCGAACCCGCAAACGCCAGGCATTGTAGTCCGGAGCGCGAACTACTACCAGACGGTCGCGATCGTCACAAGCTATATGTTTTTCAATTGAACACTGTCCACGAACAAGCAATCAATTCATCGCGAGTCAAAACATTGAGAGCCACTGCCTCAGCTGAATGGAAGGTAAGTTGGATGCAACACAAACGAAGGACCCTCCCCCAAGTAGGGGTACTTAATGGTGTGAATAGTTACATAACTGAGTCACTTACTGAGTAATTTGCAGACTATTGAGTCGGGTTCGTGCTGAGGAATGCTAACTATGTGGAGGGTCAAGCGAACTGTAGCTAATGGAGGACAGCTTACTCATTCATTATTATAGCCATAGGACGATAACGCACAGCTAAATATTGGCCATCTCAAGTGCCTTCTAGATTGGCCGGTTGGAAACGAGCAGCATCGAGTGGTCTTCTGCAATCTTTACTAGCTAGCCTGTTCATCTTTCCCCAACGTCCTACAGTACGCTTGCGGTATACAGCCTTTTTTTCTAAAACCTATCTGTCCCATGGTCTGTGAGTTTTAAGAGCTATGTACCCAGCCTTCTGACACTAGCTTGCTAATCCGTTGGGCTATGTCAATTCTTGTTTGTTTACGGATCTCTCCATTTCTAATTAGATGTCACAAAGAAACACTGAGCAGCACCTTTACCTTAGCACGCTGGCAAACTTGAATTTTTGTACGACGCCCATCCTAGCCTAACCCATTTTCTTATTGTGTCCTGTCGCAGTTCAGACTGTCAAAGCTAAGGCTTGTCGCAGTTCCGTCTGTTGGCGTATTGTCTGTCGAACTTCAGACACTCTGACGTAGTTGTGGTACGCGAGGCGCGGGTACGAGGTCGCGTCGTTGCTTCTTTCGTATTTGACACAAAATGTATAGAAACGACTCGCGACTGGGTGCAACATAAACAAGCGGAATGGCGCGGGCGAGTCACGGGCGTGGCGAGATCTCGCATTAGTAAGCGTAAAGTATTAGTGACTGTTTTATACTTACGTAAAACTTTATGTATATTTAATTTCAGCTCTATGCAAAAAATCCTTATTTGAAAAAATCAAATCAAAGGAAAGACAGTGAACCATCGGCCTACTCACTCTTAGTTTATTTTAAAGATTTTATTACCTTACAAGTTGATGTTTAAAAGATTTTATAGCGTTTTATCTTATACTCATACATATACATACTTATGTTACAGCACATACGAGTTATAAAGCTTTATGATTAAGAAAAAAGGTTGTAAAAAGTGAAAAGTTCGGCGTTTTATTCTCCAATAGTTATCCGTCGGTATCGATCTTCGCGCCGTAGCTAGTCGCGTCATAAAATATACGATTTTATTATCTGACTGCAAAACTTTAATAATGAATTTTATGCGGAATAATTTTCATAATTGCAATATTGCGCAAACTCCGTCGGTTCCTCTAAATTTATTCCGTAAACGATAAAATAACTTAAAACCGACAAAACTAAGATTGCCTAGCCCTTGTTTTTATTAAGATGTCGGGTACCCACCTGAGTCATATTATTTTTATAAGCATAAGTGTTTTTTAAGATTTCGTACCTACTTCAAAATATAACACTCGTTTTTTAGGGTTCCGTACCCAAAGGGTAAAACGGGATCCTATTACTAAGGCTCCGCTGTCCGTCTGTCACCAGACTGTAACTCATGAAACGTGATAAATAATACATAGACAGTTCAAATTTTCACAAATGATGTATTTTTATTGCCGCTATAACAACAAATACTTAAAATATTTTATGGGGTTCCCACACAACAAACGCATATCTTTAACGTGATTCTTTAGCCGTTTTTTAAATAATGGTACGGAACCCTTCGTGGGCGAGTCCGACTCGCACTTGGCCGGTTTTTTTGACAAATTAATAAACTTTTTACGATCACTTTGTTTCCGTCTGTCTGTCCATCAAGTTCAGCCGATCACGTTGCTGCTTAACTCGTAGAGGTACCTATCAAGTTGAAATTAAAGTCAAATAGCTACTCAGATTTATAATCTCTTAAAGGTGAGATAAAGTAAAACATCAATAGGTAAATGCGGCTGGTTATGACGCATATTTAGATGCAAAGGAAACACAGTCTATAGGGTACTTCTTGGTGATCTAAAATAATAAAATTTGGCAAGAAGCCATGTCTTTTTTTATAGCCCAAATAAAGAAAATATCCTAAAAACCGTAAATTTGTAGTTACATTATAAAACACACAAAGTTTTAAACAAACTCGTAAAAAGCTGTAAACATCTTCGATACTTAATTCCCATTACGGTCGAACTGTTTTACATACGTGCTGATCGCGTGCAGCTCGCGAGCTGCAGCTGCTGGAGACGTATTTTTGAATCATGCGAGTTCCAATTCGAATACGAAATGGATTCACATGCGAATGACTAAAATCCCTATTTTCGAAAATTCATTCCGTGAATTCTGCAACGAGTGAGAGGAGAACAACCCACCCGTATTTCGATTCTACTAGTAGAAAGTTCGGAAGTATGGCATTGACAAGTAAACATAATATGGTTCACAGATTAATAATAACTTATTTTTTCGGTCCGTTCTATGTCATCAATTGCCGGTTTTTAAAATTAATAAGTTTTTGCATTCTGGTTTTTAATATTTTCTGCGTGAAACGAAAAAAGTTACATTAATTTTACTATAATAACAACACATAATTCGAGTGATTCAAAAATGCGGAAAATCCGGAGTTATAGAAATGTGTTCGCACACGAATCGTATTCGCGTTCGAATTCAAGATTCATTTCGAATGCTTCAAAAGTACTTCTCCTGCGCGTTTTCAGCGCATTCGCCAGATCTGACTGAACGGACCCTCGCGATGTTATTTCTTGCCACCTATCAAGTGGTATACCTAAATCTCTATCCATTAATTCCGCATACGTGGGCATCATACTACCAGTTATCAATATCGCGGTTGCCACTCAGTAGCACGTCTCCCCTATAAGCTGGCAATACTAATATATCATTGCTCGCACACACAGCCATCTAAGTGGATTTTCACCTGAAGATAACACGCGTAGTTTACTCCACCGAACAAGTGGCTGAAACGCGGTAAGTGCTCGATAAATCATGCTTCGGTTTATGCAAATTTGCGAGTTCATTACCTCTGGTTATAGGCAGGGTGATATTTTACATAGTAAAGTGATATGTAAATAGTAATTAGTAGGGTCACTGGTGTTGGTGATGTACATTTGACTGAATGCAATTATGACCTACCATTAACTTGCTTAGATGTTCTAATAGAAGATCGATATTAGTTTGAACTATTTTTTTTGAGATCGCATTGACAGTATTTTATAAATCCGAAAAAATTAAGTAATGCCAGATATGACAAGAAAATAACTATAATTTCATTTTATAACATAAATAAAATTTAGACATAATCATAAAAAAATGACAAAACGGTACACTACACTACTTTTATGAAACGATTAATGTCCAAACGGTAATAAGCAGTGGTTCTATTGGTTTTACTGTATCATTGTCTACCGTGGAAAACAACTGACGTATGACTAATTCCTTTTGCTTAAGAGTTGTGGACCCTTTTGACGTTCAAAAGGAAACATGAAGCGCAGTTTAACTTTGTGTAATTCCTTCTCCGTTAGATTTTTCTTTTCAAGTACGATGAACGTTCGTAAACAGACGTTAAGTGGACGTTGATTGAGGCATGATTCACACATAATTTTTCAACATAGGTACATTGCTCTGATCCTAAGGTAAAGCACTTGTGTTATAGAAATCAGAAACAACGACGGTATCACAACACCCAGACCCGAGAAAATAAAGAAAATATCGTTTCCTACATTGACCCGACCTCAGAGATGGCGACGCCAAGTCCGGCGTGCTCGCCTCTCGGCTACGAAGGTCGAATTTTGATGGCTTCAGTAAGTAAACCTTTTACAAGGTGCAATTGGAATAACCAAAACCATTTAGGGGCTTATTCTGGGTGCTGAACTGAAACAACTTTTACTATGAGTCCAGGTTTGAAGTTTTAAGAAAGTTTCTGATGAATCATACTGTCAGCTGTTTTTAGGGTTTTGACCCAAAGGGTAAAAAGGGACCCTAATACTACGGCTCCGCTGTCCGTCTGTGTCTGTCTGTCTGTCCGTCTGTCACCAGGCTGAACCCTGATAGTTAGACATACAACAAACGTGATTTTTTGCTCGTTTTTGCCTGATATTGATAATGGCAACAGGAATTGAATTGAATTATTCACAGAATATTTAGTTATACAATTAATTTAAAAATAAATAGTTACATTAAAATAAAATAAAATATTATTAAGGCTCCCATTTTTTTTTATTTATTTGAGCTGGGCTTACTCTTGACTCCAATCTTGCTCTAGAGCATAGATGGGATCTACGATGGAGCGAGCTTGCCTAGAAGATGCCTATTCACTCTGGACTTAAAGAGAGTCAGGTTATATGCACTCGGAAATACAGACGCAGGCAGGGAATTCCAATCTTTAGCTGTGCGCATTATAAAGGATGATGAGAACCGCTTAGTGCGGATTATGGGTATATCAACTAAGAACGGATGGTAGCCGGCCGTGCGTCTGGATGTCCGATGGAAGAAAGGTGACGGTGGTATGAGCTCATGCAGCTCATGAGCACACTCTCCGAAGTACAATCTATAGAAGAACGATAGGCAAGCAACCTTGCGGCGGTGAGCCAGGCTGTGCAGCTTGGACGACACCAGTTTTTAATCGCCTATTATTCTCTTGGCTCTGCGTCCCACCGAGTCTAGTGCAGCAAGTTGGTATTTCGCCGAGCCGTCCCAAATGTGGCAGCAGTACTCCATGCAAGAACGGACTTGGGCTTTGTAAAGAGTTAAAAGCTGTCCAGGCGTGAAGTACCGCTTGACTTTATTCAGGACGCCCAACTTTCTAGCTGCAATTTGAGCCTTAGACTCGATGGTGGTGCCAAAGTTGAGGTCATACAACAAACGTGATATTTTTTCTGTTTTTATAGATTTTTAAATTAGATATTTTAAATGTTGCTCCCATCGAAAAGTAGTTGTATCCGAGCAGGTACGCCCCTTTTTGAATCAAATAGGTTTTTCCTATTTTGTACAGACCATGCAAGTGTTCCAAACTACTTGACATTTATCATGTTCAAGGTGAAACAAATGTATGTAATGTTCTGCCGTCATACGGAAAAAAGACGTAATGAGTTACACACATATTCGGAATCATCAAAAAAAAAGCGCATGCACAAGTTTTTTCTAATTAGATATTTGTAAACAGAACCCTAAAAACCTTAATCTTAAAAAGGCGCTTCTGTATTGAAGCATAATATTTACTAAGTAAAAAAGCCATTTATAGAATAGAATAGAATAGAAAAAGATTTATTTGACACACAGAATAGAAAAGGAAAAAAAAACATTTACAGGATAATAAAAAGCAATATGTGTCAAAAAGGCCCCCGCTCAGCATTTGTCGTGACAGTCAGGGACGTATCACGACGCTGGTTTTCAGCAGGGACCCTGACGGTAGGCTCGGACCATACCCGACCGGAAACCCGACTTGGTTAGCGCGGAATCAATCCATCGCTAAGAAAAAAGGTTGTTGTTGAACGGACTCTTGCGGATGCTTACGGCTTATGGCGCAAGATAAGTTGAAAAGGCGTATATGTGTACATACGTCTTATTTTTTCTACTTGTACAGACTATGCAAGTGTTCGAAACTACTTGACATTTACCATGTTCAAGGTGAAACAAATGCATGCAACGTGTGGCGTTATGGGAAGACGTTAGTCACGCAACGTAGCGAAACGTTGTGGGCGGCCGGGAATCCATGACCATTCGGAAATGTAATGTAATGTTCAAATTCTAGGTGCACTAGTCCTTGCCCTCGGGTTCTGGAACTGGACATCCATGAGATAATTGGTATAGGGCATCGACTAATAAAAAGGACATGAACAAATTAACAGGGTTTTTAAAAAAATATTTTGAGACTTCGTTTTTTATAATTTATACTATTATAAATGCGAAAGTAGCTCTGTCTGTCTGTTGCGTTTTCATGTCTAAAACGAAGAGCTAATTTTGATGAGTTTGGTGGCATAGAGAAAGACGAACCTTGGAAAAGGAAAAAGGGCTAAAAATTATTTAAAACGATATACATTCTTATGGAATAAAATAAGAAATGACGGATACACGCGAAAGAAGCCACGGTCACAGTTGTTATAAATAACCAAAATAAGAAATCCTGTTTTTTTTTCATTTATCCTACTGTTTGATATGTTGAAAGATAGATAAGTACTCTTTATTGCACACCAAATAAAGAAGTTACAGTTGATGCTTACAGAAAGATGTACAATTTAATTGAAAATTATTAAAAAAATATTTTCAGTTTATAAAATGCAGCGTAGTACAAAGCTCCAAGGAATAACAACAGCTTTTGAAAGCTCTTTGCTTCCTCAGATCCGCTCACATAAAAAAATAAAGATAAAGACGACTGCTCGAATGAGTACTTACTTTGCGCCTCGGACTACTAAACCAAACGGTCGAAGATTCGAATCACGAAAGAGGCAAATGTCTACTAGGCAAATTTATACAGGGTGTACCAAATATTGGACACTATTTGAAACCACATGATCAGCTGCTAATATTACAATAACTTTTCCTATAGGAACATCATTGAAAATCATGTTTTTTAGGGTTCCGTAGTCCTGACAAGGAACCCTTATATGCGACGACCGTCTGGTGTAGTGGTTCGCGCTCCGGACTACAATGCCTGGCGGTTGCGGGTTCGAATCCCACAAGGGGCAAATGTTAGTGTGATGAACACAAGCATTTGTACCTAAGTCATGGATGTTTATAAAGGTATTTAAGTATGTTTATCCGTTATTCTATTTGCCATAATACGAGCTTTGCTTAGTTTGTTTGGGTTTAGATAATTGGTGTGATAGTTTCGTCATGTCCGTCTGTCTGTCTGTCCGTTCGAGGTTTTGCTTGGTGACTGTTGAGCCTAGAGAGTTCCAGTGTTGTGGAGATATTTATATCAATCACGCCGAGAAAACGGTAAAATAAAATTTTGAAAAATATTTTTTTCAGCGTGTCTTGCATACATGGTGGGGATGTTTTTTTTTCATCGGCTATCCCATCATGTGGGGTGTTGTTGAATAGGTCTTTTAAAATGACTTGGGGGTTGCAAAGATTATTTTCCGATTTAGCGATCAGTTTGCGAAATATTAAACTTTAAATGCTAATTTTTGTTTGAGTAGGGCGTCCCCCCTCCCCTCCCCTCTCTGAAAGATAAACTATTGGCTTGTAAAATCTAGAAATATTTATGATAATAGTGCTTCTCATGAACTTTTAAAGAAAATCATAACGGTTAAAATAGGTGAGTTATTTTAAGAGTAATAGTCGTTCTTAGTCGTTCAGAAATTCCTTAGGGGGAAAACCTTAATAAAAGTGACTTAAATGAAGTAATTGCTGAAATATATTGTGGTAACGACGGGCAACTACGGAACCCTACACTGCGCGTGGCACGACACGCACTCGGCCGGTTTTAAAATTGTTGTACGTTTTAACCCCGTGAGCAGACTCTTTTTTGCAATCCACATTTAGTGATTTATACAGGTGAGTAAATGATTGAGCCACCCAAACGTTCAGTCATAATCCGTCATCGGGACATCCATTTACTAGAGCTCTTTTGGGCATAGCATTTCCGAATATGCGATAAAAATCCTGTAACCCTTTTAAGGGTATGATTTGACATTTTATTCCGGCGCTCAGTGCCACCTGAAAATAGAAAAAACTGTCGACGCGTGAGAATTGTCACCTGCAAGAAGGAAACCTGTCAATGCGCTCCTTTAAATATGAGATTTAACTAGCCTTGAAAACTACTACCTCTTTCTTTAAGTAAAAGAAATACAATATTATATTTATAAACAAACAAAGGTAAAGAAACATTGTCGAAGAAACACTTCCTCGTATACTAGTAGCCAACATCATCGTCATCGTTTGAAAGTCTCTGCTTAACCCCCAGGAGGTCGATTCTCTAAAATATCGCAAGTAAACTCGCTTTAAATACCATCTCACAGCTAATACGATACAAACAAATATAGCCTCCATTTCGCTTAATAGTGGGTTCAAATTACTATTGTCAATTACTGACATCAGCGGGTCTAAAACGGCCGCATTGGATGTTTCATTTTTAATCTGATTCATTTAGTGAAATGTAGCGGAAATGATTTGCAAACCCTAAAATGGCCACATTAATAAATGAATCATATGCAATTCATTTCATCAAATGGATCATATTTAATGACGTTAAAAAAATATAGTGAGGCGTCCAATCTTACTTTACGGTTTTTGTGAAAATGAATGTTTTTAACAACACAAAGGAACAAAATGTTTCAAAATACTCAAGTTTTGTGTGTTCTACAAATATCAATACAAAATAATAATAAAAATGACATTATAATTTGACATTTAATATGAATTACTCTTTTCATAATAAGTGGACCATATTACGAAATTCCATACAAAACTGTCAAATTAGATGAACTGCAAATATGGAATGTTCGAGGCTCATTTTATGATTCATCAAATAACATTTCATTTTAAGATTTGCTAAATGAAACATATTATGAACGGAATATGAAACATCTAATGCGGCCGTTTTAGACCCGCAGTTGGAAAAACAGCGCGTATCACCGAATCAGTACAAACAAACATAGACTTCATTTCGTTACAGAGTTGGTTCACAATTTAATCGTCGATGAGTGTAGTTCGAAGTTATCGCGGTTTTGTAAAGAATCGATAGGCTGATCGACGTCCTGCAGTGGACTGCAATAGGCTGAGATGATGATGATGATGATAGGCTGATCAGCTGTTGTCTAGAGAACGTCACAACGAGCGAACTCTGGGATGTTTGCATCTAGCACTTTGTCTTCCAGTGGTATCGAGAACCTTTCTTCGCCAACTGTTACGATTCGAATAGTCGATCAAAATGCCTAGTGAGAGTACCACGAAATAACCAAGTCACTTAAATCGATCGAAAAGTAATACAAATTAACATGGACTTTTCGATATGTGACGCGATCATTTTATGGCATTCGCACTAGGCCCTCAGCTGTTGAGGTCAGTTTGGGATTTTTTTTTTTCATAAAACCTTTTTTTATTGGACTATTCGAAAATGTATTGTGTACTAAAGAAGAATAACCTCCTGAAATATAGGTCCAATATCGCTTTTAAAAGAAACTACTTGTACTTTAGAAGCCAATAAGGTTAGTATAATAAATTGGTTCCTTAGCGAATGAAACGTGAACTCGAAAAAGAAATTGAAAAAATCAGCACGTGACTTCTATAGGGCTAATTTTATTATTCAATTCCTTTCTTCCCATTTCGTTACACAAAGTTATAAAAAGTTTGCTAGTCTTCTGCCTAACTGTAGTGTTGTGTAACACACAAATAAACACAGAATGTTTGTAGCTCGTGTTTATTTATTGGATTTATTTGATATTCATATGTCCGTCTCGAAACTTTTTAACTTGAACTGATATAGAAGCTTGAAATAACACGAAACACTTTAAATTATAATTTGACTGGGACTTCTTAACCGTGCTTAACATTGCATAAGATGTGTTCTAGTCTAATATGAATGGTAAATAATATGGTCGTTTTTATATGTTTTTACATTTTAACAGTGACATCTAAGTTTTTAGTGCCTTATTCTTATATTTACATATCATATCTCGCATCCCGTGCATTGTTTTGGGAGATAGAATTAGGGTTACTACTATCCATCAGAAATAGGTCGTTAAAAAATTGGGTACAGTAATTATTTAGTAGTTTCGGAGATTTCTTCTTACATAAAAGTATAACCATATAAATTGTAGCATTGGAAGATATATTGTTATCAAATATTGAGATTTTTTTGTTACACGAAAACAACTAGAAGTGTAAACAAGCACGGTGCTGAATGAAAACAAATTTGGAAGAAATTATGCATTAATTGGTTTCACTTTCTTCATTTATTTTGTAACTGTTTTTTATTTAGAAAAATATCTTAAAAAGAATGTTCCAAATATCAGCATTAAAAAATACAAGTTATTGTTAATAATACTGACGGCCGATGAGGCATAAAGGTTCTGAAGTGGAGGCTACGTACTAGCAAGCGCAGCGTGGGACGTCCACCCACAAGGTGGACAGACGACCTGGTTAAGGTTGCAGGAAGTCTTTGGGGGAGGCCTATGTTCAGCAGTGGACGTCCTGTGGCTGAAATAATGATGATGATGATGATGTTAATTATAAGCCGACACGAAAGAAGAAGAAGAAGAAGATTATAAACTATATGCTAATAATATCTGTACTGAGTAATTTTCTTCGAGATGAACTTGATGCGAAAAGTAGACTAGTAGATATCATAAACGTATTTAGGTATTCGTGTGGGAATTGCAGTCGATCCAAACGCCAAAAGCTGATGCTAAGATACATGAATAAATTATTAACCGACGATTTGGAATACCACTTGGGGATATTCTTATTAAGAATGTAGAACGAAACGCAGAAACGGTTCAAATAAAAGTATTCCCGACATCGCAATCCAGGGATTTTGATCCAGGAACTTTAAATTGTGACCGGGATATACTTTAAACTTTATTTTAAAGCAGAATTCTATATTTTAAGTACCTGTAAGATACAATTTAAAATGTCATACTTTCCTATTTTCGATCCCGATAATATTTGTAGCAGGATAACAGCTCCGTTTGCCATCTCGTTCTTTAGCTCCTAAAGCTATGTGTAAGCTGAGACAGAAAATCTTGAGCTTATGAGCCGAACCCCAAAATAAAATAAACCAGCAAATCCCTTTGCTGATACCATCAAAATAAATCTCAAAAACATCCGGCAACTTCTTATCTCGATTTCGGGGTTCTACTTGATATATTCGGGGCTAAGTTTCGGGCTGAAACTCGGCCTAAGTGTGATTATACCGCGTATAACAGTTAGAGATAAGCAACGTCTGATTCCACTCAATTTAGCTACGGAACCCCATATCAATTAAGGGTTAGACGGAAGCGGGTTGTCTTAATCGAATCCTTATTAATGAGCGTTGCTACCTCAAATTGGGCATTTAAGTGACAACTTAATGTTGGGGGCAGGTACTCGTTGAGACTAGAAGTTTGTGTAGCTAATTTACATTTGAATAGGACTACTGGCAGTTCTGCTGTAGATTTTATGTCGTTTTGAGGTTAGAAAACTTGTACTTATGCTTTGGATTTCAAATAAAAAGCAATGAATGTCATATTTAAGGGAAAATGCAGTAGTGAATAAAATACAAGGTAGGGTATATCTACATATTAATATATACATAAGTAGGGGTATTTGATAGTTGGGTGTCGACAAATAGCTATATCTTTATCATATCATATCGTTTTTGTTGCTAATGCATCATGCTAGGGGGGGCAGAACGGGAATCGAACCCGGAAACTCAGAGATAGCGACGCCATAGCCTTCCGTAACGTACCTACCTAGTCCTCACTGCCCAACAAGACTTGTTAAAATACGAGTAAAACTGTTCAGAGATTCCGAAAAAGAGTTACCTTGCTGGCGAAACTCTAATTGAATTGAGGTACTCACTCTCTGCACCGTATTCCCAATTCTCATAAAAATAGATAGATACTCTTTATTGCAAACCATATACAATAAAGTCACAGTTGATATTCACAGAAATGCCCACAACTTATAATCAGTAATAAATTAACGGCCTTACTTATAAAAATCGACTAATCAACATCTTAGTAACTTATTAACTATTCACTGCTTAACTTCTTAATTAGTGCTTAACAATTTTTCACTTATATTCGCTATTTAGGCGTTAGTTAGTTAATTAACGGATATTCAATACAATTTTATTTCACTCTGCCAACACCGGACTCTAGTCATTTTAAAAGACCCAAAATACTGTCATTGAAGCAAAATTCAAAAAAAGAATGTTCCAAGCAATGTCACTTGTCAATCAATCTTGAGACCAAAAAACAATACTTGTATTTTTCTGTGAAAAGTGATGGTACAGAATCATACAGCCGTCAGCCATATATAAGGTCCGATTTTATTAGTGTTCATCCTGTTAACCTGTGACTATATAGGTGAAAAGCAATCGTAAAAACCAACTTTCAAATGTCTATCATAAAAACTAAAAAAGTTAAAAATAAATTACAAAATACCAACATCGACTTCATATTGCATAAACTCGTCCTATCTTCAACTCTTTCTCGCTCTGTACAAGGGGAAGGAATAAGACGGATAATCAGATGGTTAAACGTGGCAAAGATAGGACGAGTTTATGCAATATGAAGTCACTGTTGTTGATTTTTAACTTTTTTAGTTTTTATGGTACACATTTGACAATTGGTTTTTACGATTGCTTTTCACCTACATAGGCACAGGTTAACAGGATGAACACTAATAAAATCGGACCTTATATAAGAAATACTTGTCATTATGGAGTGTTTAACACATTTCTGTATGCCCCCCTAGATGACAGCTAGCTAGACAGAAAACAGCTGTTGCTGCGACGCCATTTCGGTAATTAAGACTTTAAACAAGGGTACGACGCTGTTTAACTTGACAGTTAGTTACGAACGCACTACGACGTTGTTTAACTTTAATTATCGTTTATAAGTAAACATATTTTTTAATAAGCTGCTTAGCAATGTCTTAAATTTAATCAACGTTTATAAGTAAGACCGATAGTTTTTAAACGTAAAACTTCTTAGAATTATCAGTATGCGAGAATCACCAAGCCTCGTACTTAAACTCTATTAAATCTTTTAAAGTAAATTCAAGTTCGATATCTGAACTCCCAACAAATATATCATGGAATAGATTTATATCGTTCCACGTCCCTTTAAAGACGAATCTTCACTAAAATACTAGGTCTCCCAGCTCCAAATCACCGATTCTGGAATATACCGTTTTATCCCCAGCCTTTTCGATTCCCGGTGGGTAATCCCTAAAGATTTGGAGCAGTTTCGATGTAATATTCTGATTTTGCTCGGTTAATTTATAAATCTATTCGTCGCAGTAAGAAAGTTAAGCCTGGGGATAAATCACTACGAATTTAGATAGTGTAGCGATTGAAGATAATTTAAAGGTATTTTTTCAAACAGATTTTTTAAATGATAATAATAAAACAGTGAAAATAATTAATAAGGACCACTTCATTAACAAAAAATATGGATGTAGTTAATAAATATGCGTCAAACAGCACACAAAATGTGTTGGTCTCGAAGTAATAAATATATGTATTTCCTTGTGTTAATAATGTTTTTTTACAGGTGACGTCTTTCAGCATTCCTAGACATGTACCAAACTATAAAAGTTTATTTTTCAATATCACCAGAACTGAGTATCGAAACAGAAACAACTTGTGTTCGAGGCGAATCACAGTGCCACTACGCCAAACGGGTCTTGAAATTTGTTATTCAACAACATATCAAAAGCTGAAAGAATTTGGATAAAAAAACTTGATATGGATTTTAATATTTATATTGTTTAGCATAAAAGTTCGTCCATATTTTAGTTTACGGGTTTGGTCATGGAATCAAACATGTTTGCAAAAGAAATATAGGTCGTAATATTAATAAAAATCTTTTGGCCCTCCCATGCAAACTGCCTGTAGCTTAGTCTCGACAGCGCTTTGGTGTTCTGAAAGCAAGTTAAAAGTAAAGTTGGTCGCAGCTTATATCACTTGATACTAGACCTGAAGCCTAGCCAGAGGCCTTAAGGCGGCTTGATTACATTAAACTTTGACAGCAAGGTTATCCTTACAGTATCTTTCCGCCAACCATTAACCAACTTTAACCATCTCACAGTTAGAGGTTAAGCCTGTTTAGTCTTACATAAAAACTGCCTGTTCAAGTTATACATTTATTTAGATAATATGTACATGTTTTTGGCAACGTTGTATTTTTTACAAGTTGAATAAACAACATTTGAAACCAAGAATAATAGAGCACTTATTGTATGCTCAATATTGTCTTTCTGGGAAAAGGCGAATTCTAAGGCCGAGCTTTGTTTTGGCAAGCTTTGCTTGAGTAACAATCAAAACATCAGTTAAATTAACCTAACTTTGGAGAACATTTTGACGTTTCTAATTATACGAGTACATGTTCAATCTTACTCGTATAATTCTTATTGATTTTATGAAATAGTTGTTTTTGGCTTTCTCTGAGACAGTTTTTAGAGTTTTGTACATAACACGAAAATTTAAAGTCTCGCCCTGTCCGTTTGTCCGTCTGTGTGCGGCTTAGCTGATAAGCTATAAGTACAACAAGCAGCACGAATGTTGAGCGCTAGGCGAAAAATGAGCAGAAGACCATTACGATTACGTGATTGGTAAGTCGTGCGCCGCACATGCACCGACGGCTGTGATCGGTTGTTAGCTCCGCGAACAGCGTCTCTGATACCAAGATTGTCTCGTAAGATGCGCAAATCGATCCCCGCTCTTTGCCCTAGCGCATCAACATCAGTGTCGGTTATTGTAGGTACTAAAAAGCCGTAACTGTTCAATGAATTGTTTACGTCAACAATTTTTCTGAAGCATTTTTTTCACGATTTACAGTGGCTTAAATAGTAAAAATTGCTTGTTATATTGTAAAAACTGTGTTTTCATTAATTCCGTATGATCGTCTACACCCTGTATATCCAGAAAATTATAGCCTAACTACAAAAAAAGATAGCCTAAGGGTTAAACCATGTCTAAAGAATAGCCAACCAATTTGAAATGTTGACACATCAAAGATTCGAGACATATTATTAACAAACATTTTTAATTGGTTGACTAATCTTTAGAGAAGTGTTTAAACCGGTCTATCTTTTTGTAGTAAGGCCTTTAATATTCAATTATAAGACGTAACTTAATTTGTTCACTGTCTTGATTTGCTAGATTCGGCTCTAAGCTGTAATTGGTTCCGTATTTTATTAGGTTAATTTCCCATTCCATTATTAACAGCTTTTATTTGACGGAAACTAAAGGCACACTAAGAAGCAAACACTTACAAAGTTTGTATTCGTGTATTGAAACTAATTTTCACTACTTTTATGCTTATATAAGAAACAATTAAAGTTTGTTTGTATGTAGAACTTAGAAGGTAGTATCCGTCTCTGAAGTTTAGGTTAAAAATAATATTTTGACCATATTTATATTCAATCTTCCGAATGAGCATGGGTTATATTACATTTTACTCCAAAAACAATTACATTTTGCTTGAGATTTTAAATAAACTTAAATATTAATGGCACTAGTTCACAAAGCTGTCACTGTTCAGTTGTTGAAATGTAAATGTCAAAAACTTTATTTCAAGTCACACTAATTTATCAAGCTCCAAACATAGCAAAACTTATACATTGAAGAATAGATACCAGTTAAGCTTACTTCAATACATTCATATTTATTGGCAACCTGGGCCCTAACCATGAACTGTTAAAACAATCACAAATCTGTCAAACATTATCATTTCTGTCAAATTTTGTATGAAATGACGTACCAAAATTGACAGATTTGACAACTTTGAGATTGTTTTACGAGTTCATGGTTATGGCCCTGGTCTAGTGGTCGACGCTCCAAAGTACAAAACAATTGGAGGTTTGAATCTCGCAAGAGGCAATTATGCACGAGCATTTTAGGGTTCCGTAGCAAAATGGCAAAAAACGGAACCCTTATGGGTTCTTCATGTCTGTCTGTCCGTCCGTATGGCACAGCCACTTTTTTCCAAAACTATAAGAACTATACTGTTGAAACTTGGTAAGTAGATGTATTCTGTAAACAGCATTAAGATTTTCACACAAAATTTAAAAAAAAAACTCAAAAATCGTTTTTATCAAACCTATTTGTGGGGAAGGTATCTATATGGATAGGTCTTTAAAATTATATTGAAGTTTCTAGTATCATTGTTTTCTAAGCTGAATAGTTTGCGCAAGAGACACTTCCAAAGCGGTAAAATGTGACCCCTCCCCTCTTGTAACTTCTAAGATAAGAGAATGATAAAACTAAAATAAAAATGATGTACATTTACCATGCAAACTTTCACCGAAAAATTGGTTTGAATGAGATCTAGTAAGTAGTTATTTTTAATACGTCATAAATCGTAATCCTCGATTAGATAATGGTACGGAGCCCTTCGTGCGCGAGTCTGACTCGCACTTGGCCAGTTTTTACTTAAGTCATTGAAGATCATAAATGCTTTGCTTATATTACTATTCGTGATGTAGCTGCCATAGTACAAGCTCGATTTGGAGCTAGATAGTGGGTGTGATTATCAAAAGAATTTAACTATTTATTTACATTTACTATGTATGAGTATGAGAGTGGACTCCCTTTTCCGCACTTAGACTCAAAGTCGGTCCTTTGTACGTGGGGGATGTGATGGTTACGGTTGCAACCAGCCTAGCTCCGCCCAGAAGCGCAGAAGTTTCCTGGGTTTTTCACAGGCTTCGCGGAGCGACCGTGGGTTTTCAAGGATTTCATTGCGATGTGATGCTACCGCCTCGCATTCCAGGACTACGTGGGCGGCGGTTTCATCTGTAGTTAGACAAGCCCTGCAGAGAGGGCTGTCTGTGTTGCCTATGGTATAAAGGTGTTTGTTTAGGAGACAGTGACCGGTCACTGTCCCCACGATTATGCGCAAATTTTGTCTTTCGAGGTTGAGTATACGCCGAGTCAATTTGAGTGTGACCCCTGAGATGGTCAGATTCGATTGTCTGCATGCCGTACTCATGGTCCATCGTTCGTTTTGTTGGGATAGTGCCCTGTGTCTAATCCAGGCGCGCAGTTGGGAATATGGTAAGGGAAGGATCGGTTGTGGCCCCTCTATGACCATGTCCGAGCCCCTTCTCGCCAATACATCTACTAATACCGGTGCGACGCAGGCAAAGCCGCAGGCATAGCTAATGATTAAACACATTATTTTACAAAGAACACAGACCTCACTTCTTCCATTTCCTTAAACCCACCTCACGGAAAACTTGCAATGTATTTGCCCACGGAACCATAAACGGGAGGGGGACTATCGTCATCAAGTAACACTCAAATGCACATTGATTAATGTACCATGATAATAGGGTTCTGTTTACACAGGTATATTGTTCAGAAAACTTAGCTAAAACGCTTTGAGTATTTATGAAGACGTTTTGTGGGTTTGGTGGTTAAATAAGACATTTTGAAAACCGGAAGCTCTTTTCTGACGGTTCTGACTATTTATGACGGTTTAAAGACTGACAACAAGACGTGACACAATGAAATTTCTCAAGTGTTCTTTCTCGCTGTCAGAGCCAGCGTATCTCAGGGCCCTAACCACAAACTCTTACTACAATCTCAAGTCTGTCAAAAATTATCATTTCTGTCAAATTTTGTATGAAATGACATACCAAAATTACAATACATACAATACAGGTCCATGGTCCAGGGCCATAACCATGAACTCTTAAAACAATCTCAAAGTTGTCAAATCTGTCAATTTTGGTACGTCATTTCATACAAAATTTGACAGAGATGATAATGTTTGACAGATTTGTGATTGTTTTAACAGTTCATGGTTAGGGCCCTGATCACACGTGTGTCACGTGACGTGCTCGGTAGCTTAGTTGGTAAAGCAATCGCCCGGCATGCGATAGGATGTGGGTTCGAGTCCCACCTGAGGTCGATGACTTTTTTCAAGTGTTATTTATCTTTAATTAAACCTTGCATGGAATTGCTAAAAACAAAAATTTTCAATAAGTCAATTAATTTGAAATGTTGACACATCAGACATTCGAGACATATTATTAAGAAACATTTCAAATTGGTTGACTTATCTACAAGTGTTCAAAACTAATGTCAAGTCTGTAGTATTTATAAATAAATAAAAAATATACTTAATATTACAACGTGATCATGTAAAAAAAAAAACTTGATATATCTTTATTAATAATGCATTAATATCCAATAGCGTTTATGAAAACATTACATAGAATGCATAAAGAACTAGACCTGCATTTTCTCCAACTATGGTATGGATACACAAACCTAGTCTTATTCAAATTTGCAGATTAGCTGGCGTTGTAAATTAGTATAGAATTTTTAGGAATCTAATACATGCTGTGATTAACACTTAAGGACTCGCTAATGGGTCTGTAAGACCCATTCCCTTGTATTTTTTTGAACAACTTAAAAAACACGAAGTTTGTGACGTTGTCGTTTTAAGTACCTTTCGACCACAGTGTGGCGCGGTAGATGGCAGTCTGAGCCGTCAGTAAGCGCGCTGCGTGTGAGTGCTACGGACGTAAAAGGTGCGTATGGGTCCGCTGAACCCGGTAGCGACTAAATACGTAAGTGATTTTTCCCATTTTGTTATTTCTGTTTTTTTTTTTTTTTTTTACTTAAGATGGGCTTACTCTTGACCCCAATCTTGCTCTAGAGCATAGATGGGATCTACGATGGAGCGAGCTTGCCCAGAAGATGCCTATTCACTCTGGACTTAAAGAGAGTCAGGTTATATGCACTCGGAAATACAGACGCAGGCAGGGAATTCCAATCTTTAGCTGTGCGCATTATAAAAGATGATGAGAAGCGCTTAGTGCGGATTATGGGTATATCAACTAAGAACGGATGGTAGCCGGCCGTGCGTCTGGATGTCCGATGGAAGAAAGGTGACGGTGGTATGAGCTCATGCAGCTCATGAGCACACTCTCCGAAGTACAATCTGTAGAAGACCGATAGGCAAGCAACTTTGCGGCGGTAAACCAGGCTGTGCAGCTTGGACGCCACCAGTTTTTTATCGCCTATTATTCTCTTGGCTCTGCGTTCCACCGAGTCTAGTGCAGCAAGTTGGTATTTCGCCGAGCCGTCCCAAAGGTGGCTGCAGTACTCCATGCAAGATCGGACTTGGGCTTTGTAAAGAGTTAAAAGCTGTCCAGGCGTGAAGTACCGCTTGACTTTATTCAGGACGCCCAACTTTCTAGCTGCAATTTGAGCCTTAGACTCGATGGTGGTGCCAAAGTTGAGGTCAGAGGACAACTCCATGCCAAGAAGTTGTAGAGTGTCGGTCACTGGAACAGATGTACCTCGGAAAGTAGGAGAAAGGGTGAAAGGACTCCTTTTTGTAGAGAAAAGACACGCCTGCGTCTTAGAGGCATTGAAGCTGACGAGACTTTACTTTTATATTTTGTCCTTATGTTTAAGGCTCCTTGTCTATCATTCTTAGTATTAGAAATAAAAACGATCGAGAGCGCAAATTAAAATGACTCCAAATAATACTTGCTCTTGAGTTCAAACTCGACTGCAATAGTTTAGCGCACGGAACGGCAACGTCGCGCTTTGCCCACTTCCGAGTCAATTATTTGAATTTTTTGGCGGGAAAACAGGTTTTGGCTTATAATTATGAAACCAAGAGGCCCAGAGATTTGAAATTAAGCATCGTTTGTGCTGCTATTACAACGAATCATTTCCTGTTTAAAATGAAACTCTAACTTATACAGTTACTCTAATTCACTATGTGTAAGCTGGAGACATGGGTCTCCAGCTTACACATACTTATCGGTTCGTAGCTCTTAAACTATTCAAGATTAAGTTTTGATATATTTGGAGTCGAATGCTGCAATTCGACCGCGAATTTTGAGGTATAAATTATAATTGTATCTTGAGTAATTACGAAGATACAGATGTGCAAGCCAGAGACATGGGTCTCCAGCTCGCACATAGTTTTACGATCGTAGTTTCAACAGTATTTCAGTGTGATGGCTAGTTTTTTTGGCTATCATTGCTGTCATTATTAGTTAAATTTCTAACTTTATTCTGAAACCCTAACCTTACTGGTTTGCCTAAACGGCATGTGTCAGCTGGAGACACGTTTCGTCGGCTGACACACAAAAAATACCTCATAGTAACGAAGATCTGATTGCTGCAATTATATGACTGGAACGTTTCGATGGCTCTCATTATGCGTTAAACTATGGCAGGCTTAGAATTCGTTTTAGAGTAATGAGGAAGCTGTAGACATGTTCACTGTATCAGACACAAGCACAAGGACTTGGAGTTGCCATCTCTGAGGTCTCGGGTTCGATTCCCGGTCTTATTGACATAAGCAAACGAAATTTTCTGTTTCCTCTGATCTAGGTGTTGTGGTACTGTCGTTATTTCTAGTTTCAAGTGCGAAAGCACTAGCACTAGTAGTAGTAGTAGTAGTAGTAGTAGTAGTAGTAGTAGTAGTAAAAGCTAAAGCTCTTACTTTAGAATCAGAGCAATGTTTGTGATGTTGTCCAATATTCATTTCGGGTTTTAAGGTGTGACTCCACCCATTGAGTTACGACAGATTTTGACAACGATTACTGAAGAGTTGGTAATATCTTTTGAAGTATTCTGAAGCCTCTTTCACGATATCCCTGGATACTTCGTCTCGAGACTGAGGCTCTATTGTTAAACAACAAGTTCCAAACTTTTGAACTGAATACAAATTGCTTTAGCATAGTAATTGATGTACAATATTCCAAAAGGAATTATGAATTTGGCCTTGAACTTTAAATGTTCTTGCAGAGAGGAATTAAATATTTGTGTAAGAAGAGCCCAGTACACCCAACAGTCGAGCTAAGTTAGCTTTGCGTTCAAGACTAACGTCGTTACTTGATTTTTTCTTTTTGGTAATACTCGTAATACAAATAAACGCAGCAAACCCTTTTGACAAATTTTATAACCTCTTTGTTCATTATTTCACTCAGTTATCTTAGTACGTAATCAATATACAGGGTGTCCAAGAGAAAAGGACTCTCCTTAAAACCACGTGATCAACTGGTCGTATACAACAACTTTTTCTATGGGAGCAACATTGAAATCGAGAATTTTTTTTCAGCTTCTCCATACAAACCTACTCGCATACCTCGATGATAATGTATGGAGCATCTGAAAATAAAATCATGATTTCGATGTTGCTCCCATAGGAAAAATTGTTGCATATGACCAGCTGATCACGTGGTTTTAAGGAGTGTCCCATTCTTTTGTACACCCTGTATAAAAACCTACGGCGCCCCGTTTTCTGATTTTGGTAAGTTATTTTACGTTCCGTACGTAAAGTGTAATGGGTACAGAACTGTTACCTACATCAAGAATCAATAATTGTCAAGATCAAGAAGATTGATGAAGTGTCCTTCTGTCCAGTCAGACCCTATTCTTGAACAAGTTACAGTGGACAAAGCGCGGGGAAAGAACATTATAACAAAAACTGCGATTTCAATAATTTGTGAGTTTTTCAATTGTCTAACTCTACAGTGAAAACGGTAATACATACAAGCGTTAAAGATGTGATTTATTAAGTAAAATACTATAAAAAATATCAATAAAACATCAAACCGGTCAATTACGAGTCACACTCGCTCAAAGAATAAAAAAAATATGCTTATGAACACATTTTAACTCTCAATGGCTGGCACCGACTCCAAAAAGAACTGATTAGATGTTTTAGTCAATATTATTTTTCGCTTTTTATATAAAACTTATTATAAGATATGTAGCTAAAGCACTTGTGTTATAAAAATGAGAATCAACTACGATACCACAACACCCAGACTCAAAACAATATAGAAAAGTTAGTTTTCTACATTGTCCTGACCGGGAATCGAACCCGAGACCTCAGAGATGGCGACTCGCCCCTCGGCAACGTAGGTCGTCAAATATTACATCCATATTTACTAACTTTCGCATTTAAAATATTACTTTTAGGATATGCCCGATGTTTTGGCGTGACGTAAATGTCTTACAATTAAAGTTCATGTGTGTTGCCATGGATACGGTAACAACCGACCTTTACCTTAACATTCAGGGCCAATGTCCTTAAGATAATCCGGGGAGTGACGATCCTTCAAAAGCTATGCTAATTCCATCAAAACAGTCAGCGGGTGTTAAAACGACAAATTAATCGAATCAGGGTTCCGTCGTTTAGCAAAATAGGATGATCGTTCATCTTAGGTACTGATGTAGAATTTTAATTGAATTTAGAAGATTCGGTGACGCTATTAGACGCTAAATTTGCGACAAGTTTAATATACTTAAACTACTTCTTGTTTAAATTGTACCTACGATTTTTTTTCTCTGTACTTTTTTTTTGGTTGGTGTGCAATAAAGATATCTATCTTAGCTTACTAAACCTTTATTTATTCTATATGGGTTTTTTTTTATAAATATTAGAGATATTTTTTATGTTTGTTATGATTTATGACTTAATTACTAATGTATTGTTTTCATATTTTTTCCTATACCTACTTGTAGTATAAGACCGTATTACTTGCTAAATTTCATAGTTCTAGGTCAACGGAAAATACCCTTTAAATTTTGATTACCTTGAGAGTGTCGAAATTATGCGATTTTTGTAGCAAAAAACGGTCGTATTTTTTTCTTACGTTAGCTTACAAGTTTAATTTTTCACAGCTTTAAGAGACCCTAGGTCTAAGTATATCGTTTTAATTCCAACTTGATATATTCCCGAGATAAAGGGTCTTGCTCAACAATCAGACGGACGGAGGGAAAACAAATTGATCCTATATGGGTTCTATTTTTTTCCTTCAAGGTACGGAACCCTGAAAACAGTTTCTTCTTTCTCGATCCCGACTTGATTTGATTCTTTTAGGAATGCAGTTAGACGTTGTCACTTATTATTCCCATTTCTTGGCAATTCTCTCACACGTTTTGAATACCAACTAAAATACTGATTTAGTTATCTTCCGTCGCAGAACAGCGAGGTAATCAGATGGCATATTTCTTATTCATAAAAACGTGTTCAGACAACCGACTCTGCGACGCCATTTTGGCACGGGCATCTTAATTTTAAAATGTATTTTGCAGACAGGCCGTCTTCTTATTTTATTGTACTTGTATTAATGTTGAGTAGGTAGGTTTAGCCTGTTTTGTGATAATAATAATGATTCTTCTTTGTTTTTGATATTTTAAAGTTATTTTTAAATGTAGATCGCAATAGGGAGCAGCAATTACCCTTCCTCCGAAATACCGTAGTTATTTTAAATATATAGATACTGTTTATTGCACACCAAACAAACAAGTTACAGTTTGTCCTAGTTTTGAGGGCGGTTTATTATTTATTCTCTTTTATTTCTTTTTCTATTACGTCTTGCTGATTTATTAATGTAAGCGGAAGAATTTGTGCAGCACATATCCATCTCCTTACCTGTTACCTGTCTTCTTTCTTTTTTTAGCAGGGTACCGTAGGAAGTTAATCAAATGATTGGACACTCATACGAAAAACAGTAAATCTTTTTTGGAAAACTTTTCGTCTTTGATAATGGGTATAAAATTGACATAATAGTCTCTCAGCTTTAAATAGATGAACATGATATCTTCGTAGACGTTTTTTTTTTATTTTCCCTTGCTATTTATCTGTATTAACAATATACTTAAAATAATTTACTGTAAACATTTTGATGGTTGAAATAAATAAATAAATAAAAATAAATAAATATTGGACAACATCACATACATTGCTCTGATCCTAAGGTAAGTAGCTAAAGCACTTGTGTTATAGAAATCAGAAACAACGACGGTACCACAACACCCAGACCCGAGCCAATATAGAAAAGTTCGTTTTCTACATAGACCCGACCGGGGATCGAACCCGGAACCTCAGAGGTAGTAACAAGTAAACATGTTGATGGTTCAAATCTACAACGTAGTGTGGTCATAGTATCGCGTTTTTCGTGCCCGGCGCGCGCCCGAAACGCAGCGCCTTGTGCGCGCGTCTTGTACACGCGCCTCGTGCGCTTGTCATAACTACTTAACTTTATTTCACAGACAAAAAATAAGTGGTAAAATGAAACGCGTGTAAGCTTTTTTACTTCGGCAAGCCATTCGACAGAAATGAGGATTTCTACCTTTTTACAAACAAATGAATGTTGTTAATACTAGAACAGAAGTACGTACTTTATTGGATACAAAAAACCAATACAAATAGGATTGGATTCAAACAATTTTCTCCGATACCCGTTAATGCTCCTTAATATTAACAACAGATATTAAAGAGAATGTACCTAAGAAAATAAGCTTTCTTAACGGCAAAATCCACTCTAATCCCATTCACAAACATAGCATTACCATACACTTTGATGGGAAAATCAAAGGTGTATAAATAAACACCAAAAAAGAATGGGGGAAGAATCCGCCATTTTGTTTTATGATTCTCGAGGAACAAGGAAAACCGCGGAATGATGGGTAGTTTCCGGGTATAAACCATTTGTCTTTGTGGATTTTAGTCCAGTGAGTTTGTGTTTTATTTGCTGTTTGGTGACAGTAAACTAATTAAACTGACGATAAAAAAAACTACGAGAATTTCCTGTGCGGTGATATTGAATAACGTCGACACTGCCGCAGTGCCTGAAAAGCCGGGAGTTTAACCAATGCGTCCTACCAGTTTTAACCTACGGAGCCGAAACGTGGAACATGACAGTCAAGTTGGCCCACCGACTACACGTCACTCAGCGTGCTATGGAAAGGTCAATGTTGGGGATCTTACTAAGGGATAAGATCCGGAACGAGGTCATACGAACTACGGCTAAGGTATGATGACGATATTGTCCAAAAATGTAGCAAGCTGAAGTGGCAGTGGGCTGGCCATGTCTGTCGCAGAACCGACGAGAGGTGGAGCAGGAAGGTTCTCGAATGGAGACCACGCTTAGGCAAACGTAGTGTAGGACGCCCCCCGGCTAGATGGACCGATGACCTGAAAAAGGCAGTTGGCAGCGACTGGATGCAAAGGGCGGGAGATCGTGCGCTGTGGCGCTCCTTGGGGGAGGCCTATGTCCAGCAGTGGACTGCAACAGGCTGATATGATGATGATGATATTGAATAAACCACATAGCGCTAGGCTTAAGAAATTTAATTAATATTCATTTAGTTGCGTTAATAATAGGGAACAATAAACAAAGACGAAATTAATAAAGATATCGAGATCGACCAAATAATTTTGAAAAGACCTTTCAATTTAGTAACTTAAATTATACCTCTTACGAAAATAGGAATATTGTTATATCTACTAAAAATATTTACCTTTGTGAAACGTGCCTATTTATAATATCGATGACTTCTTTGGCGTAGTTGCGCGGTGATTTGCTTTGTCCCAGTTTCAGTTCCCAGTTCGGGTCAAGTTAGTTAATTGACGCTTCTGGCTAAATTATTTGTCTCGTACCTCGTACATAAGGATGTTAGTTAATTCTTTATTTCACCATGAAAATTGGTGTTATATGGCAAATATTTATTAATATTTATAATACTTACGAAAGTGTTTCATTGGTATGAATTTCATAACATTACATGGGTCATCTAAAAGGACCAAGCAACGATTACCGGAGCGGAGGGGTTAAGTATAACTCATCAATTTGAGAAGTACCCTCTTATCTTTATCTGACGTATATCATCAATTTCTGCATTCTTTTGGTCAGATGAGAAATATCGTGGCTTCGTCCATGTGGTACCAGGAAAAAAAGTTCGAAAGAAATGCCATATCACACAAATACATGCCCACATTGCACCCGCGACATATAACAATTAATATAGAATCATTTGCTAATGGAATCTCACGTTTCGCAGACCGTTTTGTTTCGACCAGCAGAGGACTTAAAAAAGCTGACAATGAAATTATAATAAAAATAATTGACACTTGAAAAATCGACCGTCTCAGATGGGACCCGAACCCACGACCGTTGCATACCGGGTGAGCGAGGCCGAGCCAAATATTATACAATGAAAGTAAAGTTTACCTGTTATCCTACCATTTATAAACTCCCTACAAATGAGAATCGCGCAAACTAGATCAACAAACTGGTCTATTCCATCTGTTACTGGTATTAAACTTTACAAATCCAGAGTTTCAGAATAATAAACATTGTAGCTTTAATAGTGTTGAACGATGATCGACAAGTTATTCATCGATAGTTTATTAAATGTAGTCGTCTAAATGTAGTAGAGTCGAGAGCACAAAATGAGTAATATTAATATGCGTAGTACTTATAAGTAGCTTAGGATCATCTTTAGGACAGTGTTTAGTATTAAATCAACACTAAACGTCTCAAATTAAAAAATATGTATCTCTCTCTCTTTCCCACTCTCTTCCATCTCTGTCAAGAACACAGTGACACGTCCTCGCACATTATTTAAATCAATAAATTAGCTAAGCTTGAAAACATTATCTAAAAGTGTATTTGTGTATGTGGAACAATATACGGTGTTTGTGTAGCAATCAGTGTTTTACTTCTATCCATAACAGACAGTTAAGATTCATTCGACCTCTTAAAACTGGCTTGTGTTTTGGTGCTAAATTTATTGAAGGTATTGTATTTATTAGCTCGACCAGCGAGTGGCAAATGAATAAATATGAAAACACGAACCGAGAATAAAATTAAAAGTAGATAAGCAGTGAAAGCACTGTGGTTATAAATTTAAGGCCAATTAATTATCGAGTCAGTTTCGTACACAAACAAGCTCATAACTAATTATGCTAACTAAGCTAACTTAGAATTAGATAATAATGATTATAAGAGACATAAATTCCCAACTCTCAATAGTAACGACGTCAAGCACTAAAATAGTTTCGATAATTTTGTCAATAGGTACTACCGATAGTATTGGCCTAACGAAATTATACAACATACATATTGTGAATAGTTACTTAAGTTACGACGTGAACTAACACAAAAAAATCTCGATATTTTTCTTTAGCGTGCAACACTAAATTACGGTTCAAAGGAACTTTCCCCTTTAAAGAGAACTTTATTGAAAAGGGCTGCTGAAGCACTTAGGTATCCAAACAGATGTTTACACAAGCCTCGAATTATACATACAATTAAGGTGAAGGGTCGTCTAATTTCGTGTACCTTTATATTTTATAAGAGCTTTATTTGTTGAAATGCTTTTATTATAACTCGTGTAACTAGAAAGAGAGGCACAAAACGACTAGCTAGCCCAAATCGTTTTATATTGCGTGCCTATCACATTAATTCCAATCTGTGCTTCAACATAGTCAAATGTATTTCAATCGCACATTCACACCATCCCTCTACACGCACACATTGAAATTAATGCAAGGGTATGAAAGCCGTTGGCGGGATACAGTTTTGGGCTTATCTCCTTCGTATTTTGGTAGCTTAGTGGTCAAAAACTTAACTTACATCTATGACTTATATGATCAAAGGCTTAATCTTCCGTAGAAGAAGAAAGAACATCAGCTATGCTGGATGTGGCATTCAGGAAGCATATTATATACGAGTCTCATCATAGTCAAATCCTCCACATTTTAAGACACTTAATAATGACATGAGATTATTGAGACGATAAATGAATGGAAGCTACCCGTCATGGCTTTTAGAGATCACAGAATATATAATAAAATATGAATTAAATGTTGCCTGTTTAAAGCAACGATAAAATAGATGGAAGAAGAGGCGTGTTTTTTTTTTTAAATTTATTCGGATAGGATGTTACAATTACATTAGCTAAGTAATGAATTAGGGCCAAAATATTTGTCGTAATATTAAATGTAAAGTAAAGTATGCCTATATATTTCCCACTGCAGGGCACAGGCCTCACCTCAACTATGAGGTGGTTTGGGCCATACTCCACCACGCGGGCCCGATGTGTATTGGTGGAATAGTGTTGTAAGGTCAGTGACTAAACCTTACTGTCAGATGTTATCAAGCCGCCTTAAGGCCTGTGACTAGTTCTTCTTCCTTCACGACCAATATCAAGCGATATTGGCCGGGACCAACTTTTAACGTGCCTTCCGAAGCACGGAGATGCTCGTGATAAATGTCTCTAAATATGGTCGGAATGGTCACCCATCCAATCACGACCGCGGCGTTGGTTGCTTAACTTTAGTTATCGATACCAAAACGCTGCCGCCACTGAGTTACAAGCACCTAAGCGCATATTAATACAAAATATTAAATATTCCTACGAAAATTAGCCGAAATTCAGCTAGAATAAAGGATGTCACGCGTCTCCGTTGTGCCGTGAAGACGTTTATCTTGGCAGCGTGAGGTATTTGTATATAAATGTAATAAATTTTGTGAAGCACCACGTAGTAATATCGAATAAGTTATTATTTTTAGAATTCCGTACCTCAATGAAAAAGAACCTTTATAAAATCACCTTGTCCGTTTATCTGTTAAGACCGTTTTTTACCAAGATCGCGTAAAGGTATAACGTTGAAATAAATATAAAAAGACTCAGGTCTTAGCTTCAACTTATTTAATAGGTCAACGAAATCAAAATATATAAGGTATTTTCTTCTGACCTAGACTCGACCGGCCTTATTACAAAAAAGATGGACTAGATTTAAACCATGTCTAAAGATTAGCCAACCAATTTTAAATATTGGTCATAATTACCGAGATATGTCTGATGTGTCAACATTTTAAATTAGTTAGTTATTTTTTAGACACTGTTTAAATATAGTTTATCCTTTTTGTCATAAGGCCAATGAAGCTTGGCAAGAAACAATATATTTTTAAAACTAGTAATGAAAAAGTCTAAAAATTGTTAGTTTCGTTCCATAAAAAATATATTAAATGAAAAAAGCGGTAAATATCCTACCTACAAGTTTGTACGGAACTCTCAGTGCGGTGTCCGCCTCTGACCTGGCTTGTTTTTGCCTTGTAACAGCTTAGACGTCTATTTTCATGAAAGAAAACTCAACAACTTACAACTGGAAGATACCATATGATTTATCTTTCAACGATTTGGGGTACAAATAAATGAAATATATGACACTATTTATCTACTGTTGGAAACAATCAGTTTCCAAAATAGATAAATGGTGCTATAATATTTATCTAGCCTCATTGACAGAACTTGTGTTTTAATGACTAGATAAAAGGTCATCATCAGCCTATTGCAGTCCACTGCTGGAAGTAAGCCTCCCCCAAAGAGCGCCAAAGAGCCCCTCCCGCTTTTTTCATCTAACATCAAAACCGGCCCACCGACTCCATGTCACTTGGCGACCTATAGAATCGTCGACGCTTGGGATTTCGCTAAGAAATAAAATCAGAAACGAGATCATCAGGCAGAGTACTAAAGTAACGGACATAGTCCAAAAATGTAGCAAGCTTAAGTGGCAGTGGGCTGGCCCAAGTGTCACAGAACCGATAAAAGTTGGTGTAAACGAGTTCTAAAGTGCACGTCTTAGCAAAACGTAGTGTAGCCCCAGCTAGTTGGACCGACGAACTTAGATAAAATATACTCATACTCAATTATATTATTCAAGCTTTTGCTCGTGGCCTTGTCTGTATATACTTCAATTATTTTGAAGAGGAATAACAATCAAGAAACAGGAAAATGGGGTTAAGCTAGATTAATATCTATATTTGTGCTACAAATTTAATTTTGCCAATATAGCAAGATTTACAAATATCGAATTTATTATAATTATTAGTAAGATGCCAAAGAAGAGAAGACTGTGCTAGCTAAGACAAAGGAAGAAACATAATATACATTTAATTCTATTAAAATACGTTTAGCTGTTGATGAAAAGAATGTTGATGTAAAAAAATCATGAGGGAGTATTAATTCAATAGGTAATCATGAGTAAAATATTCAATCAAAAATAGGTTGTGAAAACATTATTTAGTAAGCGATAAGTTTCCGAAACTACGACGTTCTCGTACTATCTAAAACTTTTGTACCTAAGCCCCAAAGCAGGGCAGGTAATTAAAAGTTTAATTAAATATAGGCACCTCTACATTTTAAGTACCTATTTGTGTGTTTATAAATTAGGTTTGAGATTTAATTTTCAGGAAATACCTATTCATATTTGTAAAATTTAATCAGCTTTTCTTAAATCTACCACTAATTTATAGACTTTGACAATAACCGTTCAAGTACGAGTCGGATTTACGCACTGTGAGTTCCGTACAAACTTTCATCTGGAAGATTTTTACTACGTTTTTTTGTTTTTTAAAGGTTTATTTTTTATGTAACTACAAATTTGGGATATGTCCTTTACTCATGCTATCAGACATAGTTATTTACGAGGTTTCATGATTTTAGGTCATTGGGATGATTTGATAAACTTGCGAGTATCAAAAATGTGTCAAAAACAGCCGTATCTTTTGGCTATGTTGACTAAGGAGTTTTATTTTTAATAAATGTTTTTTTTGTTTAATTCAAGAGCTGAATATATGAATTTAATTTCAACTTGATACCTGAACTCCTGGTAGAAATGGTCGACAAATGGTCAGACGGCTAATGATGTGATCAGAGTTCCTTGTGGTGTGATAGGATCATCAAACCACAATTGTTTTATGTACTAGTAAGGTATACTTCAAAAAACTAGGTTCAAGTCAATAATTCATATCCTTGTGATCAGTAATGCCTTGTAAGCTAAGGATAAACTTCAGTCGATTCTTGGCTTAGCTTGGGTACCTCAATTTAATACTACGGTCTAATATCCGAATTCGAAGCCATGACATATCATATTTACAATTCTTTAGTTTTCATGATCATCTCAGCGTATTTCAGTCCACTGATATATCACGATCTCCTGCTATTTTCATTTCGAAAAAATCATTTTACAAATTTTGAACTACAAAACGGTCAAATCGAGACACAAGTTTTTCACAAACCACCTATTCCCGGGACTAAAACTATGAAATTTTACCTTACCAAAAAATTTCAAAGTGCTTCAAACTTGTTAAAGTTACGAACAAGTTGCACAGAAGATTTATCCGGATCTGTCCTAGTTCCGGAGGTGTCCGAAGCGAGGTTGGAAGAGGGCCAGCCCGCTAACATTTTAAAAGCTGCAACTTATTGTTATTAATATCCGCCGCGAAGATAAACTTGGTTTGTGTCGTGAGATTATTCAAGTGTTTTCCCTCTGAATTGTTGAGGCTGATCTTGAATTTTAATGCGGGTTTAGTTGTTGTTTGTTTGGGAACATCAGGGGAATATCAGAGCAATTTTTATTTATTTATTTAATCCATCAGAATAACGAACGAGACAAAAATAATTACAAGTAAATTGGTAAGACATGCAGATATTGGATATACTAAGTGCTAGTCTTATTAGAAGGTTTCAACTGCATGTAATTATGGATTACTTACTAAGAACATGAATAATGTTACTGTTAATGCTACTTTGAAAACTAACTAGATTTTTACTGTTTTTAACAACTTGACGACCGTCTGGTGTTGTGGTTCGCGCTCCGGACTACAATGCCTGGCGGTTGAGGGTTGAATCCCGCGAGGGGCAGATGTTAGTGTGATGAGCACGAGCACTTGCACCTAAGTCATGGATGTTTATAAACGTATTTAAGTATATTTATCCGTTATCTAGTCGCCATAGCACAAGCTTTGCTTAGTTTGGGGCTAGATATTTGTGTGATTGTGGAAACAATTTATTTATTTATAACTTTATTCCTTACTATTTAAAAATAAATAAATTACTTAGATAAGTACTAATTATTACTCAAACGAAGTTTAGTAAATTAATTTAATATTTGATTTTGGATACCCATTGAAATATTTTAAATATACTAGTAGTCCTTTAGTATTATTTAAACTTTTTAAATAAGGCTTACTTTACCCTTAACCTTCTTTTGGTGGATAAATTATAACATTTTTTGAAGTTAACCCCGTGTTAACTTTTATGTATTATTTTATTTTACAATATAAAAGACAATTTAGCAGCTGAAACTCTTATGTGCTATTTCTGATGAAAAAATTAGTTACAGAAAGAGATTTCAAACTTAATACAGATTTTAGTGTTCTTTTATAAGTTTTACATAATGTTAGGTTCTATAATCGTTTACGTATTGTTCGATAATTCGACAGCAACAGACACTGGAGTTACTGGAGAAGTCAAGTGAATACCGCTCGCAAACACTTCATTATGACCTATATCTAAAATTAATCATAGCAACCTACTGAATCATTGAATTGAGATGAAATTTATGGACCATTTATTCAGTATAACTTAGCCCTAACACCGCTTCGGGACTACATATCGGCTGGTGGTGGGTGGCTGAGAAGAAACGGCGCAATAAATTCATTATTAGCCACTTCACTTTTAATGCTCAAAATTCCAGTTTGCAAGTTGATTAATCAGACAAGTCAGTATTTAGAAATGTCTAGACAGACCCACACCCTTTCATATAAAATTATTTATTTACTAATTCTACGCCATCCCGCAATACAAGCTCTTTACAAAACGAATGTTTAAGTAACGAATAAATTATCAAACACTTTGCTAATTCAGAGTATGATTTTAATAAAAATCCTAGTATTTTATTTCCTACTCAAACATTTACACCTAGTTCAAAACTTTTTACTAGTTCTCCGAGGATTGCTCATTTAACACACTCGGTAGTAGCTGGCAGCAATTTGCTAGTAAAAAGGGTTCGCTTCTAAAGTCGTTAATGTTTACGTTTTTCAGAAAATACTTATTTATTTAGCACTGCTTAATTGAACGTGACACGTTTAACACCTCGGTACCTTTGGTTAGAATAACAGAGTGGAGACTTTTAGATATTTTAGGGTGCTAAAAAAAAATATTTAATGTTTTAGAGCATAAATTAAATACGCAATTCGTTTTTATGAAAACCGTCACGGTATTCACATATTAGCCCCTAGCAAACCGTAATTCATAACTGGCTTACATTGTTTTAACTAGTGAAAAGGAGATGGGAGAAGGTTTATGCTGCTTTTTTGACACATTGGTAGTCTTACATCATCAAACATTAATATATCATCACTTTTTTTCTTAATGTATGAGGATTAGAAATGGCCACCTCTAGCGTTAGAGTTTTCAAGCCGCCTGTAGAACTCTGGCTTAGCATTACGACTGTAATTAAATGACAACAGCCAGGGTCGAAGGTTTAACGTGCCCTCCGAAGGACAGGAATAATCAGTCGTAATGCCACTCAACCCATCCGACACCTGGCCGGACCAACCGTTGCTTGATCGGATCTGATTGATACGATCGAAAGCTTCAATATCACTTATTATATAATATGATCGTTTGTTACACTTTTAAATAAAATTATTAATTTTTAGTCTGTCAACAGATTTCCAGTGGACTAAATTGTTGTTCCCATAGGCAAAATTTATAATTTAATTTGCGTAAAATTCTGAAACCGAAGTTAAAAATTACAAAATGAATTTCCGATGCGATAAATAACTACATAAACTAGCTATTAGGGTTGTCCTAATAAATCATGGAGGGAGTTCTGGTTAAAATTTTATAGATTTGTTTGAATCTCGTCAACGATCTTGATTTTCAGATTTGTGATTTGCAGTCATAATGTGAAATTATGCTTTATAAGAAAAAAATGAGCCTCCTTCAAATTTCATGAAAATAAACAATCAATTAGAAATAAATAACTACATAAACTAGCTATTAGGGTTGTCCTAATAAATCATGGAGGGAGTTCTGGTTAAAATTTTATAGATTTGTTTGAATCTCGTCAACGATCTTGATTTTCAGATTTGTGATTTGCAGTCATAATGTGAAATTATGCTTTATAAGAAAAAAATGAGCCTCCTTCAAATTTCATGAAAATATATTACAATTAAATACCAATGCATATGCGACAGCCGGCTGCCGCTTGGGGGTTAAAAAGGATTAAAAGATTCACTTCGATGTCCGTTTGTCTGTCAGTCTGTCAAGATCTTTTTCGTCATGCAGGTAGAGGTGCTCGTGAAGTTATCAAGTTATGGAATACTCAGGTGCGGAATTCCCTGATGCTGTAAAAAATAAAACTTTCAAGTCAATGCAATCAAAACATACGGTTCTTGCCGCATTTTAGGTTGGGTAGGAACTTGCTGGCCTCAAATCATGTTTGGCTAGAAGGAGGGTCTTACGGCAAATGAAGGAAACATGAAAACGGTTTAGTCAGCTCATATTTTTTTACTATCTAGGTAAATAAAGTAAGTTGCATCTTTGAGAATCGATTTCCTCTTTGGATGAACTATATCAAGTTATTACGGAATCCTTAGTGTGGGAGCCCGACTCGCCCTTTACCGGGTTTTTCGCTCTGTATTCTACAATTTTGTAGATTACAATATAACGACGTGTGCATTTAAATTGTACTGATTGCTTTGATTTCAATATCAGTACCAGTTTAGAATTGACAACTCTATTTATTTAATCTGCGTTCGGGGGTTGATAAATAACAAATAATTTGCCCCTAGACCAACAAAACACGATATGATATGATATATACCTATAGCTATAGCGATTTATCGACACCTAACTGTCAAAATATGATATACATAGCCGCCATCTTGAATTTTTAACGGAACAACCAGTGAGCATGTTCTTGTCGGTGATGTCACGGTCATGCTCGGTGTTTTGATAAAAGTTCATATTTTTACAGTTGGGTGTCGATAAATCTCTATATCATATCATATTATATTTTGTTTTGTTGGTCATGCTATGCATATGTTGAGCTGAACGATTGGGTAGATATGTACATCGATGCTTGGTTAGCGGTAACCTCGCTATCACGAGCAATTTTGATTAGATATTATTTTTTTGCGGGAAGCCTATATATTTTCAACAGAGGATGTTCTATGACTGAAGAGGTAAAATGATGATATAATAAAATGTAAGTAAGTTTTAAATCAGTTATTTTATGAAAAGAAATAAAATATGAAACTGTTGGCTCCACAAAACAAACAAAAACATATATAAGGTCCGATTTTATTAGTGTACATCCTGTTAACCTGTGACTATATAGGTGAAATGCAATCGTTAAAACCAACTTTCAAATGTCTATCATAAAAACTAAAAAAGTTACAAATAAAAGTACAAAATAAAAACATCGATTTCATATTGCATAAAACTACCTATCTTCAACTCTTTCTTGCTCTGTACAAGGGGAATGAATAAGTCGGTTAATCAGATGGTGAAACGTAGCAAAGATAGGACGAGTTTATGCAATATGAAGTCAATGTTGTTGATTTTTAACTTTTTTAGTTTTTATGGTACACATTTGAAAATTGGTTTTTACGATTGCTTTTCACCTATATAGTCACAGGTTAACAGGGTGAACACTAATAAAATCGGACCTTATATAATAAGCTCAAATTTTTGTCTAAAAAAATCCTGAAAAATACTGACGTGTCAGCAAGGATTTCTGTCTTGAGTTAATAATATTGCCTCTGTTGTTAAACTTTATTGTACATTAAAAATAACTGTACATACAAATGGAGAGCATTAACTACTAATTTTCGCTTTATCTTTAGTAAAACAGTGGCTAAATAGAGAAGTTTCATGTATTAACATAAACATTAACTATCCTTTATCTTTCGTATGTACCTACTCATATCTTGGAAGCATTTACCATCAAATCTAATGACCCGTAAAAGTCAAATTGATATAAAAGTCAAATTGAACGAAAATTATTTTCAGGTAAAAATTTTATTACCCTTTCATTTGAAAGTTTTATTATATTTGTATATATTCAGTTCTCGCAATATTATGCAAGTGGGTCGGGTTTTATTATATTCCACAACCGGGTGTTTATTACATTTACATTCTGCATCCGACCTGGGTCAGTTTGACGGCAGAATTCCTGCTGTAATTGGACAACCCTACTCTCGACGAAAGGTAAATAAAAACTGGTAAGTTGGCCCAGTATGTTATGGGTTAACGCATACTTTACAAGTAGTAAGAGGGTTAAGGAGAGAAAAGAGGATAAAAGGCTCAAATTCTGACGCCTGTTAGAATAGCTACTCGTAATTGTTATACAATTTGGACTATTTTAGTGACGACCCCTGGAGATCTATCAGTTTTTTTTTAAATTGGTATTTGGATAGTTTTGAATTATGTAGAATGTAGATGATATGGTAAGGTAGGTTAGGTTTTTTTTTATAATGTTTCGATTTGTTGAATCCTGATTGCGCTTTCAGATGGAGCACCACTAAAATATGGGGGGCTTGCCGTTATATGATAAAGCAGTATTACTTTAACATTGTTTGTTCTTAGGTTTAAAGCTCAGTTTAATATTGGTCCCTTGTAGAATAACTTGTTTTTCGTCTGTCCGTCTGTTAAGACCATTTTCAGGAACAGGTGGAGGAGTCAAGTTGATATTAATGTCGATCCCTTGCAGCAGTGAAACAATCAAATATCAACAGAACAGTTGTTTATGCCGCATTTTTACGGTTCCGTAGACAAATGGCAAAAAACGGAACCTTTATGGATTAATACTTACAAAGGAATCCAAGTTGATTCCTGGTAAAGACAAATATGTAGTACCTACATACTACGATTTATGCGAGACCGACTTGCATTTGGCAAGTTTTTATCTGTATGACAGTAGAACGAAAATAACACTTCTTACCTACTGTTTACTGTTCATGGTATGATTTGAGAAAAGCATCATTAAGGATATTAAAACGTGGATATCACTTATGTTAGCCTGTTGTTGATGAATTCCTAATCACGGGATTAAAATTTGTCATGACTCACTTTTCCTGTGAGTAGAAGGGTTTAATCATGGTACTTTTAATAAAATCATAGAAAAATAATAATTTAGACAACAAATAATGACAAAAACGGAGTTACCAATGAAGGATTAAGTACCGGCAACATTTTGATGTGTGAGATTGACTAAAATTAGTAATTATTCGCGTTGAATGATCGTTGAATCTTCTAAAACATATTTTTATTAAGAAAGTTATATTAGAAGAACTCTAGTTTGCACCACCAGGGGTCGTAAGCCGCTTGTGTCAATCCCCAAGAAAATTTTATAAGCTAACCTTTACGAGTGAAGTTGGCACTTGAATGTTATTGTGGCAATTTTTGAAAATAAACTTAAAACTGGGAGATAGCTCGAACCTCAGCGAAATGTATTGCCTGACAACATGCCTTAACGCAACGAGATTTGACTGGAAATTGCGTCTAAACTCGTCGAGTTTATTGGACGTGTGCACATTAAAAATGTATACGGAACACGAAGACAAGTTCCGTAGTAACTTCTCGAAACACGAGTTTAGATTTTGTTCCTTCAGTTACTTAGATTTTGAGATTTTAAGTGACTCGCTTGAGGGTCGTTAGATTTTTGTATCGTAAAGTTTAGGGTGAATGTGCTTTCTCATTTATTGATCGGTTTTTATGTGACTTCGAACTATATAATTTTTATTACTGATGTAGGCTAAGGATAAATGTAATCTTCTTGGCTAATAAACATTATAATTACTTAGTTTTGATATTTGTTAATGCAAACTTTGCCTCTCTCATTGAAACTTCGACTTTACCTATATGAGAGGTCCAAATATAGTTTTGGAATTTCAACTAGTTTCATAAAGTTCATTTCCATTTCTCCATTTGCAGTTTATTTAATGAATACAGAGTATCATATTTCAATAGTAACCTGGACGTTGCCGAGACTAAATAAACTTATTAAGAATTTCTCATTACTTATAATGAATCTGAATTCAGTAGCTCACTGAATTCTAAAATCACCCTATCCCGCTCACTCACAGCGCTTTTTAATGACGACGAAAAGAGACCGGATAAAATGAACGGTGCACCAAAGCGGCAAACTCTTTCATTGAATCACGATGAATAGACCGGTCGAAGCGATTTTATTGGCTGTTAATTCCGCTTATTGACTCGTTTAATGAGTTGAATTCATATTTTACAGCACGTAATACTGATTTATTAGTGGGGCAAAAGTGCGTATAATTTCACTTATCCAGTTAATAGCCAGGCACTGATCGGGACGATCATAACTATTTATGCTAATGCAAAATGGCAATTACTTAGTACCTAAATTGATTCTGTTATTTTTTGAAGTCATTTTAACACCCGCTCATCCCAATCAAACTGTCTAGCCACCTAGTCCAAAATTGTCTCAAAGATACATAATAGGTTAAAAAATTGGGCCGTTTCAAATGGAAAAATTACTAGTGCTTACTGTATCTTTTTTGCCAGCACTAGAATGACACTGTATTGGCTGTTAACTATTTCAATGGTACTGGTATGGGTGCAATAGATTAAAAAGTAGAACGTCAGTCCTGTGACTGGGTCTCTCACTGAATCCAATTCTTGTGAATATTTCCATAATTCCCGTTGTAGTTGTAAGTAATGGGTGTATGGATGAGGTCAAGAGACGTATGGCGATCACTATAACTTCGAAGAACAAGCTGAAAAAAGTCTGGAGGAACAGATAGCTCATAAAAGCTACTAAGGTCCGGCTTGTCCGAACACTAGTGTTTCTTGTTTTTGGAAATGTGGTCCTGAAGGAGAATGCTCGCAGTATCTTGGACCGAGTTTCACACAAATATCTCTATTCTCCAAGAACTTGGTATCAAATAGCGTCTGTCTGTTCTGGTCCAAGAACGCATCCTGAAGTACTTTGGACATGTCTCTAGGCGAAACAACGAATCCATTGAGCGTCTTGTCATACAGGGGAGAGTAGAGGGCACTAGACCACGCGGAAGATCAACCATGCGATGGACCGACCAAATCAAATCCGCAGTTAGCGATCCATTGTATGAGTGTTCCAGAAAAACCAAATGTCGCTATGTGGAGAGAAATCGTGAAGCGCATAACATCGGCCTCTAAGCTTGGCACATGATGACCACGACTGCTCTGACAAGAGTGTAACGAAGAAGAAGATTTGTAATCCATTAGATTTAGTCGCTAAATTGGAAATTTGATAAGTGACTAGAAATATTGTGGACAATAACGAAAGGGTTTAACTAGTGTTTCCTCACCAACGTGATCTAACATACAGGCAGCGCCATCTCTTTGTCAGGGAAAGAAATGTTAGTGCTTATAAAGATACAATGATGGGTAAAGTTCCATCTCATGGGAGTAATTGAAGACGATAAAGATGGAGTGCGGAAATTCTAGGATGCTCTCGAATTCGTCGTAAAGGTGGGTTTTACGGCTTTTTTGTTACCGAGAAATATAGCCCAACCTCGGTATGTAAATTCAAAGACGAAACGTTTACAGCATTGCGTCCGTCTGTCCTCTTAGGACACCTGCTTTATGGTATTAGAACTTCCAGTTTAATGCAGTCTCCTTTTATGTATATGGTGATGAAAACTTACGAACTATGTATATGATATGGCAAGTAGAATCAAACGGCCTTACTACAAAAGGATAGACAAGTGTTGAACACCTGTTTACAGATAAGTCACCCAATATGAAATATTTGTTAGTAATATGTCTCGAATGTCAGATGTGTCAACATTTCAAATTGGTTGATTAATTTTAGACAAGTGTTTAACGCTAGTCTATCTTTTTTGTAGTAAGGCCAATATAGTTTACCTCGGCCTTAAAATGTTAAATAGCTAGTCAGCTATTTGAGATATTATGGACTAATTTAGCTATCTCCAGCAGTAGACTTTCAAAGGCTGATGATGATGATAATGATGATCATTTTAATTTTATGTTTATTACGAGTATACTCGGACTTAATAAGAGAGAGAAGTATGAGTTAAGTCAGTATTTATTTTATGTAATAATCAAATTGTCATCTTTTAAATTTTAATAAGAGTATAATTAACATAAGGTTAAAGGTTTAACATTAAGGTTGCAGGAAGCTGGATGCAGGTCGCTTCCAACCGGTCAATCTGGAAGTCACTGGGGGTCTCCCCAGGTCCCCATAGGTCTCTATGTTCAACAGTGGACGTCCTGTGGCTGAAATGATGATGATGATGATAATTAACATTGGTTCATTTGTGATAAAACTATCGACAATGCACACACATGCAATGCAATGCATATCCGCACTACACGCTCGTCGCTCAGTTGAGTGATAGGTCTTCACATATTCCCTAGAAGCTGTCAACTATATAATCTCTTAACACTACCCATTATCCAAGCACTTCAGTTGTAAGCTCTTGCCTTACCACCTGTGCGTCTCAGTAATACAAGTTCCTCTACAAAACCGACGTATTCAGTGTAGACCTAAAACATTGTAACCTGTGACACGTGTCACTTAGGCACGCAATATCTCACTTGTGAAAGAAAGGCAACTGTGAACACTATGTTACATCACAATGAAGGAAGGTACAGTACTCTTACTCCCTCCACTTGTAAGTTGATTTGTTGAAATAACTGTAGCGTCAAAATTTGCATAGCGCGCTATAGAATGAGAAGTTTATTTGAGTCTCATAAAAAAATAAAGTATGAATTTAAACTTGGCACCGCCCTTCTTAACATTTAAAGATGTTTCAATAATCGTGGGCTAGGGCTACAACAGGCTAGTTGGTCACGTGTGGATGGTTTTTCACAAAAAAAAAGTTTATTTTATTTTATTTTTATTTTTTAATAAAAAAAATGACGTCCGGAGCGTCAAATTTCTTCATTATCGTAATCTTTATAAGTAATACTTTCATCCATTGCAGCGGCTAGATATTTTTGAAACGCCTTTTATACAATAACTATTGACGTTTGAAGTGACAAGAAGCAACATAATAGGGCTATGACACAAATTTATCACTTGCTAGTAATGTCAATTTGAAACACCGATGCAGTAACCAAAAACAGTTGCTTTTGCCAAAACTCGCAATTAGGATTGCTAGGTAGGTATATGCAGTTTTTTTTAAATATATGAATATTGAAAAAATGCTAGGGGGCTGCCGATTACCGCAACAGGAAACTAAACGTTGTTCTGTGTACATAGTGCCTTAGAATGCCACAACGCAATATTATTTGTATCGCAATAAGTCGCATCGCATCGCTTCGCAACTTGTAACTATCAACTCCAAGAGCGACGCTTAACCAAAAAAACCCTTCTAATGAACATGTGAACAATTTTAAACACAAATCGATACTTTATTTAATTTGGGTATAACAGGTTCCATACTTCAAATTTGAATGAACCTACTGTGTATAGTCATATTAGTAACACGTCGTTAAAATTGGGTTTCTTGCAAAGGGTCGGGTATGTTAAAAACCTTAGCTGTTACTCTGACAGACGCTCAAAGAAAATCAACCGTTTTTTATTATTCCTGCTTTCTTTCATTCCGTTTCAGTTTTCTTTTACGGTTGTAATCGTATTTTCTTTTTGTTAATAAAATGCTTTTAATAGGGTGCGTATTCTAGTAATATTTATTTGCGATATTGGTTTTGTTCAAGAAAACATTATGGATTAGGTCGGGTTTCTATTGAAGATTTGAAGTGTTATATCCACTTTTTAGGGTTCCGTACCCAAAAGGATAAAACGGCACCCTATTACTAATGCTCCGCTGTCCGTCTGTCTGTATGTCTCTCTGTCTGTCTGTCCGTTTGTCTGTCTGTCACCAGGCTGTATCTCATGAACCGTGATAGACAGTTGAAATTTTCACAGATAATGTACCTATTTCTGTTGCCGCTATAACAACAAATACTAAAAATCTGAATAAATTAAATATTTTAGGGGGCTACTACCAGAAACGTTTTTTTGCCGTTTTATATAGATAATGATACGGAACCCTTCGTGCGCGAGTCCGACTCGTATTTGACCGGTTTTTTGAAAACACTTTTCTTGTGAATTCAAATAACTACTAATATGATCGTTTGTCTTATCTGTAAAGGTACTTACTTTCTGCTAGCGCTTTGTTCTATTCATAGTTCGTTTGGAAATAAATACTGCCCTGCTCGTACAGGTACATTTACCTTTTAATTGTAAACTATATACTATTTAAAAAAGGCTGACAATAGTGACCGAGTTTCTTGCGCTGCTTCTTCTCGGCGCTAGCCCAAACTTGTCCCGAAGCAGTGGTAGGGAAAAAATATTAGTACGTGTAAAATTGCTTAGTTTAAACCTATTTCCAAAAATAAATTGGTTTTATTTATTTTTATTGTTTTTTTTTAATTGCGACGTGTTAAAGAGTTTAGTCTGAGCCTATTTACAGAAATTAATTGATTTTAATGGTTAAACGCGTGACCATTATTTGATGGACATGCGGGAAGTCTAGTTACATTAATATGTCATGCTTAAACTACCCACATGTGACGTTCAAATAAAGTTTCCATTGGTTCTCGTTTTCATGGCCTGATAAGGGCAATTGCTATCCGACTTCCGTTACTCTTGGCAGGGGAAACAGTCTGCCTAATACGAAAATATTTTGTTTGTTCGGATGTATGTAATAAAATGACCATCCTTTTTAGGGTTCCGTAACCAAAGGGTAAAACGTGACCCTATTACTAAGATTCCGCTGTCCGTCTACCTGGCTGTATCTCATGAACCGTGATAGGTAGTTAGAGAGTTAAAATTTTGCATTGTTGAAACCATAAACATTATAAACAGGATGATACATTACTAACTTGAATTATTTGTTATTTTTTACTTAAAATGATATGGTTGAAAATAGAAAAATAATACTTCCTATAGGTTTATTAGGATGGTTACATAACGTGGGCTTCGGCTTAAAGACGGTTAAAAAAACACTGTGTATAGGTGAAAAGCAATCGTAAAAACCAACTTTCGATGTCTATCATAAAAACTAAAATAGTTAGAAATAAATTACCAAATAACAACATCGACTTCATATTGCATAAACTCGTCCTATCTTCAACTCTTTTTCGCTCTGTACAAGGGGAAGGAATAAGACGGACAATCAGATGGTTAAACGTAGCAAAGATAGGACGAGTTTATGCAATATGAAGTCTATGCTGTTGATTTTTAACTTTTTTAGTTTTTATGGTACACATTTGAAAATTGGTTTTTACGATTGCTTTTCATCTATATAGTCACAGGTTAACAGAATGAACACTAATAAAATCGGACCTTATATATTTAAGGAGGCTCCCATACACCAAACGCGATTTCTTGCCGTTATTATAGATTGTGGTACGGAACCCTTCGTGCGCGAGTCCGACTTGCACTTGACTGGTTTTTATTTAGCCTATATACTGTCCTTATACTAAACCAAAACCTTTCCCAAGTTTTTTAAAGGAATATCTGTACATGCAATGTTTTTTTATTGATCTATGTACCTATATTTACATAATAACAAAAACCAGTATGTGAAATAGCAGTTAAAATAAATGGTTGAAGTTGAAGTTGTGATACCCAATATATTTATTCAAGCTGCCACGAACAGGGGGTTAAAAAAGTGACAGATCCTACCTAAGGGGGCAAAAAGCTTCTACATTTGTTTAAACCCGTAATTTATTGTAGATGCCTAAAAAGCTTGAATATTCTACAATGTAAGAGGTTTAGAATATTCCAAACCTCGCTGGTTGGTCGCATTCCTGAAAAAACCTGGTTACGGCTAGAATTTCCGATGGTATCTCGTAGCATTTTGTATTATGTGAGTTAGTTTTTAGCTGACGCCTTTTGTGATTGTCTGTGTTAAATTCTGAGTTTTAAAATAATTATCAAAACAATGTGTTTATTTTATACGTTAAAGACCTCCGTAGCCGAGAGGCGGGCACGCCGGACTTTAAATTGCCCCGCCATCTCTGAGGTTCCGGGTTCGATCCCCGGTCGGGTCAATGTAGAAAACGAACTTTTCTATATTGGCTCGGGTCTGGGGGTTGTGGTACCGTCGTTGTTTCTGATTTCTATAACACCAGTGCTTTAGCTACTTACCTTAGGATCAAGCAATGTATGTGATGTTGTCAAATATTTATTTATTATTATATACAATTTAAAAAGTCAATGTCTCAAAAAGAAGTAAAAAAAAAACAAAAAAAAAGGTAATAAGTTAAAAAAACCTGTCAATTGTACGTGTTAGTCAACAATACCGAAAATAGACAGTTTATTAATAAAAAAATAGTAGGTTTTTTTATACTAAAAGCCTGTTTTACAATGTACGGATAGGTTCCTGCATTGGTTCTGAATAACCTATATTTTACTTATCTGATGGATGATTGTCCAAAAATGTAGCAAGCTGAAGTGGCAGTGGGCTGGCCATGTCTGTCGCAGAACCGACGAGAGGTGGAGCAGGAAGGTTCTCGAATGGAGACCATGCTTAGGCAAACGTAGTGTAGGACGCCCCCCGGCTAGATGGACCGATGACCTGAAGAAGGCAGCTGGCAGCGGCTGGATGCAAAGGGCGGGAGATCGTGCGCTGTGGCGCTCCTTGGGGGAGGCCTATGTCCAGCAGTGGACTGCAACGGGCTGATATGATGATGGATAAACACGATTTTTGACACGATTTTCAAGCACTTTTACTTATCCTCGCGGATGACCTCTAATAATCGGAAAAACATGTTTTTTATGAAATTAATGCCTTTAACGGGAATTTTCAAATAAAACTCTCAATTTAAAACATGTATATTTCCAAAATCTTGTTTTGTGTGAAAACAGTAATGATATAGCTTGTGCCGTTTAAGAGAACATTAATTTGCAATTTATGAAAAAATAGACACTTTTTTGTGCATGTTTTAATCCAAGGAACTTAACGGAAAATCAAAATTATTTAATTCAAGATGTTTATTAAATCCTCTTCTAGCATATCGTATTTTAAATTTTTTGATAAAATTAACAGGCATTATGACAATTTGATTTTCATATTCGAGATTTTACGCACTTGGGTGGTGTTAAGGCCTTAACTGAAGTAATACTCAAAGTCAGTTTCATTATGGTATAAATGTTTGCAGCTAAAAATACCTACACCGAATTATTGAATGTCATTGATTTTCGTAGCAATATTACTAAATTATATTCAATTATTATCTGACGTAGATATTTCATTAATTGAAAGTCAAATTACTGTTTAACCGTTGCCATACAATTCAATAACTATTTTGAGGCAATTTTGAAATATTCGTATTATTTCTATCTGACAATTATGACACAAGTAATAAACAGCAAAATGCGTTCATCGAAAAATTTGATTTGACTCCATATCACAAAAAATTAGATATTAATAGAGTCTTATTAACACTCTTTACTTACCAAGGTATTACACAGTAGAAAATCTTTTGTTTGTCGGTTATCGGTGAAGAAAAACCTATACAATACATAAGGGAAAATAATTAATAATGGAAAACTGAACATGTCCTATTAAGTCTGAATTTTAAAAAATTGTAAGTACTTTATTAATTGCATTAACTTGACACGATATTTATACAAAAAATAAAATGACAACCCTACCTCGATTTAATTTACACCGCTTTTCTAAAAATAACGGAGTTTTAACTACAAACACAGAGTTCGTTTTGTTTTCTCTCAAATCAGATATAATAAATGTAATTATTGATCACATCGATGTCATAAAAATGTAACACTATTTGTGTTTTGCTGCTAAATTTAATAAACCAGTTTGAATAACGTTACATTAGTGTTGTGTCAGTATCAAGTAAGATTTAAAAAATATTTACACTTGAAACGTAAGAGAAATCCAATAGAAAACTGCCCTTTTCGAGTTTTTTAATTACGACGCAACGTTACAGCATTCAACGGACCTGAAATCCCTGAAAGCCGAGTTTCAACAACCTCATTAAAAACTTACCTGGCTTATCAAGATCACTGATGAACTCTTCCGTGTCAACATATCCTGGCACTTCAGCCACTGTGAGGAGCATCATGACAAACGCCAGTCCAGTCCTCATAGGGAACTGCATTGCCAACACCTCCATAGATACCACTTCACTTTACAAACAATTCAAAACTACATAATTATACGTCCAAAAACACTTTACAAGCCCTCAGGCAGTTTCAAAAATATTTTCAGCTTTTATTAAGTCAAAATACAACGTTTACAGTTAACTTGTGAAGCGTAAATTTATTTTAGAGTGAGAACAGAGCACGTGTTCCCGGTAAACAAAGCGCGATTCGAGCGGTGCCCGATACGCCCAATACACGTGCGTACGTCACCGCGCCTCGAGGCTCACTGATCGAAAACCAATAGAGGCGAACAATCGCAAAGCGTGCTCGAGCGTACTCGACGGATTCGAATTTTGAAAATGGAATGTCATCTCGGAGTGCGATTAACACGCTAAGTGGGAGACGAGAGAACTGGGTTCTGTATAAATATTAAATAGATTTTAATGAATCAATTTATTTTCATGAAATACAGGAATATGTGATTCAATATTCAATCATTCAGTTTGGGAAAAATAAATTATAGGTACTTTCACACACGTGGTTCAGAAAATAAACTGTTATATTGCGTAAAGAGGCAGACGACTCGCCGAAACCGCCTCGTAAGGACACCTGCAATAATAAAATATAAATGATGTCGTTGAGGCGTTGCCGGCTCTACAGGATTATTAAGTGCTTTAGCTTGCATTTTTCCCTCGTTTTCTTTTATATTTAAGTTTTCCCGATAAATGTCAGGGTACAGATACCTAACAGCCTGTAACGGTTCAAATCCGCGGATAGGTAGAGTCAATACCATTGGGACAATACCGACTGTTAGGTAATGGACCGAGTCTGCAGACATTAATCAGAGCAGCATCTTCTTTTATAATCATTTTGTTCTATTATGTGGAGTCAAAAAGAATAGATGTGATAGGTGAAGCTAATTGGAGCGTTGAGGGATTGTGATTAACAAAATTTTTGGGTGTGTGTTTAGTCAAGCGAGATACTTTTGACTAAATAGGAATATTATTAAACTAGTTTTTTTTTTAGTTATTTGTTTGTTGTTTTATTTTTTAATTAAACGACCAGATTTTGAGACTAAGCATTGGGCCTTTTTTATGTGTGATGACAGTAACTACAATACTGAAAAGCTTTCAATTTTCAATGCTTGATATATTTTTTAGCCAGGATTCGACCCCCCGAGGCAAAAGCTTGTGCGCTGAGTGCAAATATTATTGTCTAAATCATGAATGTTATTGCAAATTTAAAAATATTTTAATCCGTTATATAAATAAGGTGTTTCAAAAATATCTGATGCCGCTGCAATGGATGAAAATATTACTCATATAGATTACAATATTGAAGAAATTTCATGTCCTGGACGTCATAATTTGTTTATTCAAAAAGAAAAATAAACTAAAGTTAGGCTTTATTTTGTTTAAAATCCACAGCTGTCTAGTACAAGCTTTAAATAGAAAAAAAAAATACTTGTTCCAACTTGGTACATGTTGTATCTATAATCTGCCTTTGAAGTTCCAAGGCAGATTACAGATACAAATGAATGCAAACTTAGCATTTTAAGACAAAATGGTCCATAGCTCAGCGGAGATTTGCCAGTTAAGGGCTAGCCCTTAACTGGCAAATCTTATCATTCTTTTATGAGCTCATCTCTCCGTCAACATACAAATTTGTGCCTGACAGCTGTTGTAGCTTTAAAGTCTCCAAATATTTTTACATGCTTTAATATTTATTTCCTTTTAGTAAACATAATTTAGATTTCCCTAGCTCTGAAAAATAATGATTTAAATCTTTCTATTTTTCACTCGGAACCCGATGTGTTTTCGCTAAGTTTTCCAAAGAGCAAAAGAAGAGTCGTATCAGAGGCGGCTTATTACTTTCCTATCTGATGGCGACTGGTTTCATGGTTGATTGTCACAGAACCTCTTGATTCTAATCTTCATTGCGACCTAACATCTAGCTATATTTTCTTGAATTGATCTATGTTTGAATTCTTAAATACGTTTTTTTTTTAACATTGCTCTTTTTTGTAGTAACAAACTGATTTTAGTAGTAACAATGACCCATCAAGTTATTTGAATATTCATTTTAAAAAAAAATACAATACCTATATCTTTATGTTGTTTACTAGCCTTTCCGAGGCAAAAAACACCTACTCAAATTTAAGAAAAAAAAGTGTTTTTAAGCGCATTTAACCTACTTAATTTATTAACATCGTTTGTAACTTCTTGATAAACAACTTTATCATTAATATAATTTCATGATTAAATATATTGTAATTATGAACAATATAACCACTATGATCGGCACTAAAATGAATATTCCTATTCATATTATTGAAACGCGAACTGGTTGCTACTTAATTCTACTGGATAAAGCCTTAATGCTTAAGTCAAAGGAAATAATTATCTGTAAATAAAGGAGCTTAACTTCGTAAATACACTTTTGTATAAATGTTCCACTTAATTTTACAATTCGCTGAAAATTTGTCCTGTTTATTATTGTTTCTTGAGTTTACCCGTGCGTGTAAGGTTGAAGCAGTAATAGGCGGATTTGATGTAAAAAATAAACAGTGGCACGTGACATTAAAGTATAAATAGGTTTTAATAGCGATTTTAAAGCAATTTGTCGCAATCTCTTTAAGTAATGCATGATACAGCCATGGATTGGCTAAGCCAAAGCAAGGTGGGTCGACGATATACGGCCGACGTCTGGGATAGCGTGGATTACAGTAGATCAGGGACCTCACGGACCAAAATTTTGTCACTGAATAGAAGTTTAGAAATGACGGCAATCGACAGTAAAAAAAACATAATAGATTCAATAACAATAAATAATTTATTAGCCGTAGTTCGCGTACAGTGTAAATGTTAAGATTTCTTATGCATTCCAAGATAACGTTTACCGTAATTTGAAAAATATGTTACTTAACCTTAAAAACCGGCCAAGTGCGAGTTGGACTCGCGCACGAAGGGTTCCGTACCATTCTCTATGAAAATGGCAAAAAACACCTTTGTTGTATGGGAGCCCCCTTAAATATTTATTGTATTCTGTTTTTTAGTACATATATATACATCATCTGTGAAAAAATCAACTATCTAACTATCATGGTTCATGCGATACAGCGTGGTGACAGACGGACGGACAGACAAACGGACAGTGGAGCCTTAGTAATAGGGTCTCATTTTACCCTTTGGGTACGGAACCCTAAAAACAATAAGTTACGGGATTTAAAATTTCGAATGAAACTTATATTATAAAAAAGATGGCACTCATTTGTTTTTAAAATCGTTTCGAAAACATTACCACATTATGTTACGTTTTTAAAATCAGAAGGTTACTTTTTCGGCCAGCACATGCCATTATGGCCGGATTTTAAATATCGGTTCCCTGATGGCATAGGTTCCGGGAAAGAAAAAAGGTGTGTGGCTTTTTGCGCGCCACCCAAGTTTCGCTTTTACGGTATTTTGTTTTTCGGTTATTTTATGAGCGACATTTACATATTTACGGCCTGGCTTTTTATGTTTTTCCAAGGAAGATTACGTGGCCATGTTATCGGATATCGGCGCCAGTTTATAAAGTTTAGATACGCCGATTTCTAGAGATGCATGTTTGGATTTTACGGTTTCTTAAACAAAAGAATTGGGTAAAAATTGTTGTTCTCATTATCATGAGCAATATTTCCTGTAATAAAATCAGGCTGACAAAGGTGACTGTGTTTGTTGCGCCGCTTCTTCTTATCACCAGCCGATATTTAGTCCCGAAGCGCTGGAAAGGAAGAAATATTATTGGGCCATCCCAAAGTGCCTATAATGGCCAATTTGCAGAAATAAATGACTTTGACTTCGAACAACTAAATAAATTACTAATAAAAGATAATTATGGCGCTTGCAACAATGCCGCTTACAAAAAAAGAGACTTTTAATAAAATGTATTGTACAGTCAACAGCACGTCGACCTACCCCAAAAGTCAAAAATTCTCCAATAGATTTGAACTTTAAGCCTGACATATAGAGTTCATTTTCAAATGAGAAAATTTGACATTTTGTGGTAGGTCGACGTGCTGTTGTCCGTACCTAAATTAATTGTTTTACATTATTATTTTAAGAACTGTATCTTATTCATTTTAACTTCATTAAAGTAATCTTATTTAGTCGACGACCTCCGTAGCCGAGAGGAAAGCACGCTGGACTATGAATATGGCGCCGCCATCTCTGAGGTTCCGGGTTCGATTCCCGGTCGGGTAAATGTAGAAAACTCTATAACTATAACACAAGTGCTTTAGCTACTCACCTTAAAATCAGAGCAATGTATATGATGTTTTGCAATATTCATATTCATATTGTAGTATACATTTGTACTTCTACAGTCCTATAATTCATTATTTTTATCAACTACAGCAGTACAAACTCTTAAACAATCATTCCGTTCCATACGTAAGCTAAACACTAAATTTATTTCCAATACCATAAATACTCATTTTATTAACCACTAAACCAAATATAATTTTCTAGCCAAACATGACTGAGTTTTCCCAAGAGCTAGACCGTGGTGTAGTAAAAGTAAATATTGTTCTGGACCCTCATTATTATTAAGCTTATAAACAAATGTCTACAATGTGTAGAATTTACTAGATAAAATCATTGTGGTAGATACGGACCACAATTAAATTTTAACATTTCTTATACACCGTGAATTTTTAATTTCCCGAGAAAATTAACTAACATCCTCAGATATCGATATACATCGAATTTGGCGAATAAAAAAACGGAACGGCGTACGGCGTTGGCGTACGGAAGGAATAACTATGAATGAAAAAAAAATCATTCATAGTTATTCCTTCCGTACGCAAATATTACGCGACCAAATAAGGTGGATTTTGGTTCCGTTAATGTTGGAATGATAATGATTACTATTTGAATTAGCAGGACTTTTATGGTGCATATTTTTTAAGGAATGTTAGGGACATTTAAATAAATTTCTCATAAAAAAAAAATTTTTTATTCGCCAAATTCGATGTATATCGATATCTGAGTATGTTAGTTAATTTTCTCGGGTAATTAAAAATTCACAGTGTATAGATCACTTCTAGAGTCGTCTACGTCGTCGACTTATAGAATAGGTAACAACTTGTTGAAAAAAGTGATAACATAATATATAAGGTCGCTTTTTATAAACTGGTGAAACTTTAACAGAACGTCTAATTATTAATGAGAAACCGGGCCATATCATTTTCGTTCTTAAAAATGGGCTAGTTTTAATTTTTATTTTTCCTAACAAAAAAAAGAAATATATTTTTAAGATCATCCTGTCTGGTCTGAGACATCCCTACGTCCATCGCCTCTGTCTCTCTTATTATAATCGTGCCCCACTTTACCTTCATTTCATTCAGCAAGCAACACAGGGTGTTTTATTTTACGTTGAAATCAAAATAGTTTTTGGCGTTTTTCTCGAAAACTAGCGTATATTTATTTTCCTTTTTTTATGATTGCCCTTTAAATTTCACCAGTTTATAAAAAGCGACCTTGTATAATTCCAGCTTTTTGCCAGATAATTATTGATAAAACTTATTTTTCTTCGTTTTGTTTAAATAAATAAAAACACTATCTTCTATCGAAGTTTGGACAGCATTATGAAAAATTGTAGTACATATTATTTTTATTTATTCTAAATTTGACAACCTAATTTGTGGTGCCGCGGTAATACGGCTTAAGCGCCAAGGGCCCCAGATTTAATTAGCGGGTCGGATCAATATCCGAATTAATTAAGCATACGGTCGAGTCTGGCTCTGCCAGAAGACGCTTTTGCCTTGTCGTGACACAAGAATTTTAATCATGACAATTTTAGTTATTTTGCTCTTTTAAAATTTAATTTGTATTTTAAATAAATATTGGACAAATATATAAATAAATCTATCTATATATTTAATATATAAGAGGCAAAAGTGATTTACTGGTGTATCAACGCACGGGCCAAACTCTTAAGGCTAGAAACTTGAAATTTCGCACATGTATTCCTCATATAACGTAGGCATCCACTAAGGAAGGATCTTTCAAAATTCAACCCCTATGGGAGGGATAAAGTTGTGTATGGAAAGTCCTTCGTTTTCAAAGTAAAAATCACTAAAATAATTATTTAGGCTTATGGTTAGGAACATTATCTATGAAGACGAGCAAAAAAACTCACGTTTGTTGTAGGGGAGTCCCCTTAAATATTTATTTTATCCTGGTTTTTATTTGTTGTTATAACGGCAACAATAATACATTATCTGTAAAAATTCAACTCTAACTATCACTGTTCATGCAATACAGCCTGGTGACTGACGGACAGACAGACAGACAGTCGGACAAAGGAGTCTTAGTGATAGGGTCCCGTTTTATCCTTTGGGTACGGAACCCTAAAAAAGGGAATTAATCTTTATCTTGTTATATTTTTCTATATAAAAGGCAACCGTTACTGACCGATTGATCTATCAACGCAGAGCTGAAATCACTGAAGGGATTGCGCTGAAATTTGGCACACATATAGCAATTATGTATGATGTAGGCGTGCGGTAAGAAATTATATTCCAAAACTCACAATCTAAAGGGGTAAACCGGGGGTTCAAAGTTTGTAGAGGGAAACAAGATTAGTAAAGAGCTATTTTATTCGAGATTTCTCAGGAGCATTCTTAACGATTAATGATTAAAAAGTGTTTTAGGTTTTTTGAGAATTTATACCCTAAAAGGGTGAAACGTGGTGACAAAGCCTAAAAATGAACATGGGTATTGTTTCTATGGTTTCCCGGGTCGCTGATTACGAAAACAACAACGATTTTAAAACTCAACGTGGCGGACGTTAAATACCACCTAGGGGAGGTAAAATAGGGTTGAAAGTTTGTATTGTATAGAAAGTCCGTCAGTTTTAAAGTGAGGATCTCCAAATTTTGTGTTAAGACATTTAAGGATTGGTTCATATAATGAGTTTACCTTTTAACCCCCGATGGGGTGAAAAGGGAGATGAAGTTGTGTATGTACAGTCCTTATTTTTCAAAGTAAATTTATTTAAATTTACGCTAACGGTTAGGGACTCACTTAAAGTATATCGGTGCTGTAGGATTTTGAAGCCATAAGGTGGTAAAAAGCGGTTAAAATTTTGTATTTGAAGTTTATTATTTTCTAAGTATAAAACAATGATTATTAGAAGTATTCTTTGTGATTCATTGGTTTATTTTTAAATCTAGATTAGCGCGGGAGAAGCCTCGGGCAACTGCTAGTAAATAAATAAAATTGAAATTGTCAACATCCTTTATTGCCGTTAGTCTTGGGAACCCTTTACTAATTGTGGAGCATACTCTAACTATCTCTATTATGATTAATACTTCCACTAAATGGATTAGGAACCATAATTTTTCAGGGTTCCGCGCGGAATGGCTTGGAACGCATAAATTCATCGCGTTCAGTACGTTTATCAGTTTTATGGTAACTTGCCAAAAGATAAAACTGAAATTCTCACGAACCACAAAACGGCTGAGACTCTTGAGAGTTAGTGTTGAATTTAAAACGAGATTTAAAGCAGCGAGAGGAAAGCTGGAAATGTCTTACGCCTTTTTTGCCCTCGTAAAGTTTTAATTGAATTTTAAGAACTAACAAAAGTACCAGTGTTAATCATAATTAAACTTTAAGAGCCTGTTTCACAGTGTAAGGATAAGATTATTTCAAGGATAAACACGATTTTTTACACATTTTTGATACGATCTCGATTGCTTGTGCTTAAGCACTTGACATATTTTTATCTTATAAATAACTTATCCGTACAGTGTAAACCAGTCGGATCTCAAAGGGAAAACAATGAAAATCTATTGTTATCTGTTTGCCATCTGTCATAAACAATTAGAAGCATCAAAATCAGTTGCTGGCTGACATTAGGTAGGTTTTATTATCAAAATTCAAAAATTATTTATTCGCAAAAAAAAAAGTTGGTTAACATTGTTTTACAAAAAAACATACATTAAATAATAACCCCCTATGAGAACATACTCGCGAGTAATTCGATCGTAGTTTAGTTAGAAGACTAATCAAATTAGATAACAAATATTTAAAACGAAACTTACGGATATTTCGTGACTTCGCGACGAAAGTTCACACAAAGTTCACTACTCAATATAAACATTTCATTTAAAAACTCAGGGCCATAACCATGAACTCTTAAAACAATCTCAAAGTTGTCAAATCTGTCAATTTTGGCGTACCAAAATTGACAGATTTGACAACTTTGAATGACGTATCGTTTCATACAAAATTTGACAGAAATGATAATGTTTGACAGATTTGTGATTGTTTTAACAGTTCATGGTTAGGGCCCAGAGCAGATTATCGGCTCAACGTATACAGGGTGATAGGTAAATGTTATATAAAGCCAAAACTAGCCTAGCATGTTAACTTATGCATGTAAATACTATGGTAATTTGATATGATCATAGAGCCAAAAAGTTCGGGAATCAACTCTGCTATGCGCCTGTTAGATTTGATATACCATACTTCCAGGGACACCTTGTTTATTACAGCCTATCAATTTCACTACGATTAATCATATTTAATGGCGAGAAAAACTAAATAATTCGGGTCAGTTGCTCACAGGCTCACAGCGTGACGCCACGCGCCATTAAGATCAAGTCGTAGCGCAAATACAACAGCTTACATCATCACCATAATTTCAGCCACAGAACGGCCACTGCTGAACATAGGCCTCCCCCAGTGACTTCCATCATCGGGGGGTTTTTGCCAAACTCGCCACGCTTGGCAGGCGGGTTGACGAGCGCAGTTTTTGCTATTATTTCTCACGCAGACGCTTAAATAAGAACAGATAAATCGTAGACTAAACGCTTTGATAACAAAACTTTTTCCTGCGTCTTACAATAAATATTTTTCAGCATTATTTGCATTTTAATTATGATGCTTTACATTAAAACCGTTCAACTTAAAAATATTTTTTAGGGATCCATAGTCCTGACAAGGAACCCTTATTCGTCATATCCGTGTTTGTCTGTCTGTCTGTCCGAGGTTTAGCTTGGAGACTGTTAGCACTAGAGAGCTGTAATTTTGTGGACGTATGAATATTAATAACGCCGACAAAGTGGTTAATGAAAATTTTGCATGATTCTTCTGTCGATGGGTTGTCGATTCTGCTTGAGCTTTGATTGTGTAGAGCGATGTCGCTGAGTGGATTAATTTCAATAAACCTCGTTAGTGGCCACCCGCTGAAAATATCAGGTGAAACTGAACTAAACTATACTTTAAAAATCGCACTCTCATTTTTAGAGTAATGTTATATTAATATTGTTTTTAAGTTAAACTTTTGAACTAATCATTGAGCACATAATTACCCTTTAGAGAAGAAATGTTATTTAGTTTCATGGACAAACATTAATCTGTACTTAACAGTACTGTTTTAGTCATGAATTAGAATTCGCTATTGGTTTTAGTAAAGCTGGCAGAAAGCGATATCTCATTATATGCGTTTGAAGTACAGACTGTTTTTACTGGTCATTTTCAAAACTTTAAAAACGATTTCTGATCAAACAAATAAAGAAAAATAAATTTCAATTTTCATTTATTTGACATCCATTGGTTCCTTATAAAACAAAATTAAAAAAACTCAATGTCAGAAATGAAAAAAAAATCTTGTCGTTTTAGCAGCAACTATAATATAACATATATCTTCAAACCGTGTTTCGTGATGACAATAGAATTTGCTAAGGTATAGTGATGACCATTGTTAATACCAGTTGACGTGTGGTGCGGTGCGTGTGCGGTTCAGTGATACCGATACCGGGAATAGGAAATCTACTCTTGGTACAAGATAATACGACTGGCGTGTATAGGATTTGCTATTTCAGTGACAAAGGGATGGAAACTAAGGATCTCTGATTGGTTCAAGCTGAAATGGCTGTAGATGTGTCAGATATTGGGCTATCTATCTCAATTGCCATACATTCCTTTGAAAATGAAAATATCAGCCATCGTCAGCTTCACAGTATTAATATTATTATTAATATGAACCTTTTGAAATTTGCATGTACTCTGTCTGAAATAAATTGAATTTTTCATTATTTTTCAAATCGTGACCGAGTTTCTTTCAAAAAACGCCCTACAAATTTATATTCCCTTAAAAGTACCGAAATATACGTTTTTTTCGGCATAAACCGTCTTTTTTTCTACGACCTACTTGAAAGTTTATTTTTTCCCAGCTTCAAGGGTCTCAATATATAGTTTTAATTTCAACTCGATACCTTAACTTGTTGACATAAAGGGCCATGACAGACAGACGGACAAACTGACAGACAGACCGACGGACAACAAAGTGATTCTTTAAGGGTTCCGTTGTTTCCTTTTGAGGTACGAAACCATACAAATTGTGGCCTGTAGAAGTGCTCACTTCAGGCCTATTTTCAGAAATAAATTTGTTTACCTAATTTGTTTTGTGTACCTATACTATGGAAGTTACGCAAATGCTTCTTTACCTAACAAAATGGATTTTAGACAGTCGCGTTTTTGAATGGTTAAAAAACACACAACACAACCACAGTATATATCTATACAGTAAAGAAACTACCTTTATACGGTCAAAATGAAGTACACACATGTGTACGGCTCAACAAGAAATCTCAGTAAAATAAGTGTACTCAGAGTCGCGGATGCCGAATACTGCCGATACGAGACTGCGAGAGATGCTGTCAGTTGTCATTGTCGCTGCAGAACGTAAAAACGTAGGATTTAAATCTTTGGTCAACGCTTTTTTTAAATTTCTATTGTTTTCAGTTCGCGCTATTTTTAATCAACTTTTAAGACAACCCTAACGCTCCATTGACTTATTTGACGTATCTCGATAAACAGGGCCATAACCATGAACTCTTAAAACAATCTCAAAGTTGTCAAATCTGTCAATTTTGGTACGTCATTTCATACAAAATTTGACAAAAATGATAATGTTTGACAGATTTGTGATTGTTTTAACAGTTCATGGTTCAAAGTCAAAGTCAAAGTCATTTATTTTTGCAAATTGGCCATCAACGGCACTTTTACATGTCCCAATTTTTTTTTTCCTTCCACCGCTTCGGGACTACATATCGGCTGGTGGTGAGAAGAAGCGGCGCAACAAACTCAGTCACCTTTGTCAGCCTGATTTTATTACAGGAAAAACAATTACAAGATAGTGTAAGTGCGAGCTAGGCAGGTTATTAAGTCCATGCACTCTTGTCGTTCAAGTAATCTTCAACTTTGTAATATCCTTTTTCCATAAGGATTTTAATGTGGTTTTTGAACTTATAAACAGGCAAGTCAACAAGAGTTTGTGGTACTTTATTAAATATTTTTATACATTTCCCCAAAAAAGAATTACCTACTTTCTTTAATCTGAAGCTCGGAACGGCAAGTTTATTTTTATTTCTAGTATTATAATGATGTGAATCACATTTAAGGCTAAACGAACTAATGTTTTTTCTAACATACATAATATTATCAAAAATGTATTGTATATGACGCTACTGTTAATATTATAATATCTTTAAAGACCTCCCTCAGAGAGTCGCGAGGCCCAAGACAATATATTGCACGTACAGCTCTTTTCTGCAACACGAAGATTGATTCGATGTCAGCAGCCGAGCCCCATAGCAATAGACCATACGACAATAAACTATGAAAATAACTAAAATATACTAGTCTTGCCGTTTCGACATCAGTTAAAAGCCTTATTTTCCTCACAGCATAAGCCGCTGAACTGAGCCTTCCTGACAAGGCAATTATATGGGGACCCCATTGTAGTCGGGAGTCTATAGTAATCCCAAAAAGGTTGTTAAATCGACTGCGTCTATGTGATCGTCTGACATATTAATATGCGTACTGACCTGCCTCACATTGGGCATAGTGAATTTGATGAGCTTGGTTTTTTTTGCATTAAGTAAAAGATTGTTAGCAGTAAACCATCGTAGTACTTGAGAGAGAGCATTATTTACATCGTCAAAGGTTGCTTCATCTCTGTCAGTTTTAAAAATCAATGACGTATCATCTGCAAACAATACTATCTCACACAGATCTTTAGTAAAGTAAGGAAGGTCATTTATATATATCAGGAATAATAAAGGTCCCAATATAGAGCCCATGCGTAATGGAGCCCCGGATGAGTCAGTTCCATTGACATTAACTGTTTGCGTTCTATCTGTGAGGTATGACTCTAACAATTTTCCTGACTCATTTGAGACACTATAATGCCGTAATTTCATTAATAACGTTTTGTGATCTACACAATCGAAAGCCTAAGACAAATCGCAAAAAACCCCTAAAGCATCCTGCTTACTTTCAAATGCATCAAAGATATGCTTAATGAGTGCAACTCCCGCATCAGTTGTGTTTCTCCCCTTTGTGAAACCAAACTGATTCTCATGCAATAGTTTGTTTATTCTGAAGTGTGATAAGAGTTGATTGAAGATTAACTTTTCAAATATTTTACTAAGAGCTGGTAAAATTGATATTGGTCTATAGTTAGAGGGATCACTCTTATCTCCGGATTTAAATAAGGGTATGATTTTGCTGTACTTCATCAAATTCGGAAACGAACCTTCATCAATACACTGATTAAATATACAAGCAAGATGCGTTGCTATACTATCAATTATATGGTTGATTATATTAACTGAAATGCCCCATAAATCTTCTGTTTTTTCATATTTCACTAGGGCCCTGGTCTAGTTTCCATACTGTATAGATATGTGACATAACACAACTAATTTATTGAAGTGCCCACCTACTATAACGGCCCCATCATTTCATATACAATTAGTTGATCAATAGACCGGAATTTGTTAGGAATGTGAATACATTTTCCCATAAACGAATTTCCCACTATAGGCTGTTTGCAATTTGGAACGATATTTTCATCTATAAGTCGGATATTAAAATTGTGAGTCATTTTCCTTGTGGACTATGTAAATACAGGTTTTTGCGTACTTAATAATTTTCATTTAATGTAGTAAACAGCAACTTTCAGCATTACCTATATACATAAATTGCCTTTAGGTTATGAGTCTCGGTCTAAGGTCTTAAGTATTTCATTCATACCTTTTAATTTTGATGCCATTGCATCAAAATAAAAGAAACCGGCCAAGTGCGAGTCGGACTCGCGCATGAAGGGTTCCGTAACATCATTTATAAACTCGGCAAAAAAATCATGTCTTTTGTATGGGAGCCCCCATAAATATTTATTTATTCTGTTTTTTTAGTATTTGTTGTTATAGCGGCAACAGAAATACATCATCTGTGAAAATTTCAACTGTCTAACTATCACGGTTCATGAGATACAGCCTGATGACAGACGGACAGACAGACAGATAGACAGACCGACAGACCGACAGACCGACAGACCGACAGACCGACAGACCGACAGACCGACAGACCGACAGACCGACAGACCGACAGACCGACAGACCGACAGACCGACAGACCGACAGACCGACAGACCGACAGACCGACAGACCGACAGACAGACCGACAGACAGACCGACAGACCGACAGACCGACAGACCGACAGACCGACAGACCGACAGACACACAGACAGACTGACAGCGAAACGTCAGTAATGGGGTCCCGTTTTACCCTTTGGGTACGGAACCCTAAAGAGTGCCTCCTTGTCATAGGAACAGTTGTTCCACACATTATTAAGTTTACATACACAAACTCACTAGTTACATAATGTCACTTTACCTATCACGTATATGGTATGTAATGTAATTTTAACGTCACAAATCATCCGGGTAAGCCCCTACTAAAGCCGCGTCAAATCCTGTCACTTCACAGTTTGACGGGTAGGTATTGAAACTATTCGGTGCCGGAACAAACTTTGGCCATCGGCAAATACTGGAACACGTGGAATTAGTGGTTTATTGATAAATGAATAGATTAATCTGACAAGCAGAATGGGAAGGTAGTACCTGTTGTTTAATGAGTTTAAATTTCTTTTTTTTGTCTTTTTTTGTGTATGCCCCAATATAAGCAAAGTCAATAGCCTTAAGAAAACCAAAATGGTGGTCGTCACAGGACTAATGGCAAAAAAATACATGTAATATACTTTTATTGGCCTTTGTAATTTCATCACTATTATCACGTCAGCCTATTTCAGACCACTGTGGACAAAACCCTTTCCCAAAGAGCACGATTTTCCGCTTTTTCTTTTTCATCTAGCCACTGCCAGCCATCATCATAATTTTGTCTAGGGTGAAATTTGTTCTTTTATAGTAACTAATGAAATATACCTAGACCACTAATAGGTCACGGGAGAATTATTACGTACCTTTGAATAATGACTGTTACCGCAGTTGGGAGTACGACACTATCCGATGAGCAATGGCGGCTGATAGCGGACCGGTCATCCCAAAGGGAATGATCGAGTGTTAATGTGAAAACTTTACAGATAAAGGAATCAATGAAACAAGACAACGGTATACAGAATGTAAAATATCTAAGGGCGTTTCCTTATATGGTCGGTTCACACATATCACTACAGTAACAGTTTCGTCAACATGTTCGCTTAGTTCTGTATCAGTGCTTCAGTGTTGCGTCAGGGATTCAATTCACACATGTCAGTACTCAGTTCAAGGAGCTTCAGTGAGAACGTGACCGTCGTAAGTTTCGTGATTGTTGCTATGGCTCTGTTCAATTCTACGGAGTTAGCAATAAAACGTATTGCTTTAGATGAAGAATAAGAGTAGTATCAAGCAAAAAAGAGAAAATGGGTGCATGAAGCATGGCTATCTAACTATAATTGTGCTCCTATTTTGCAACCAACACAAATTGGTTGTTTTATTTCGAATCCATGTACTTTGCATAGGATAAATCATACAAAACCTTATTTTCACGAACCAATTCTATCAATCGCGTCTTACGTCCGTGATCCGACAAAAATATCGTTGGCAGCGATCCGTTCTATGATTGCCGGCGTCGGCACAGACATAGAGCACTGTGTCGCTCTGACACTGACAAGTGTGGATGCCTTCATAAGGAATGTATGAAAGAATATTTAGGACTATGCCGGTACTGCGCCGGAACTGTGACTTCACTGATATGTGTACCTTTAGTCTGCTTTTAAAATTTAGATTGAAATAAAAATATTAAAATTCCAAAAAATAAATTAAACGCGAACTTCGAAAATTCGAACCAAAATCATATTTCAAAATAGAATCTCTATGCTAGTTTTTTCGCTATGCAAATAAGCAATTTCGCTTTTTAGAGATCGCTTTTAACGCTAAGACCTCCTCAATCTTTCTGTTAAAATCAACTGTTACTTTTTTGTTTGGTGTGCAATATCTATCTATCTTTTTGTCTTACTCTCTTAGATTCGAGTCAGATGTGTAGATAGATAGATACTCTTTATTGCACACTAAACAAATAAGTTACAGTTGATATCTTAAGAAAGATTTAGGAGGTCTTATCGCTAAAAAGCAATCTCTTCCAGACAGTGTATATAGTTTTTATTATATTAAGTTAAAATAAAATCATCTTTATTTAACATATATGTAAGTATTATTTTCAGTAGGTATGCAAAGATATAGTATTACGGGTTGCCGGGAACGGGACGGATACTGTATAATTTAATTTCGTTGAACAGATTTACACTGCCTAATCGTAAAAAAAGGAAAAAAATAAAGCGGCTGAAATATTTACGCAAACATTTTTGCAATTTAAGCATGAAACTGCATAATTAAAAAAAGAGATTTATTAAAATTGTATTGCACAAGGATTTGTGAAAATACTGTAATCCAACTGAAAGATAATGCATGAAGTAAGTAAGTATATAAAAGAAGAAACTTTAATTATTAAGGCTTGTCTAAAACAGTTAGGATCCGCTGACCAATAGTGGCAGGTACCTATCGAGCCTAAAGGGTGAAACAATGGCCGAGCGATAATTTGAAAACTTCAACTAACCCTGTATTGTCTGCCAATTTATACAGATATTATTAGTCCCTCTTCAGAAAGTTATTTGCTATTTTCGATAACAATTTGGTGGTTTGTAAATTGATATATTCTGTCGAAAATAGTGAAGTTCCAAGACTATCAATGTTGTCTTCTCGTTATAAAACTCAAATTCTAAATGATTTATTTAATAACATAGTACTAGTACCTAGTACTACTGTACCCCTGGTATAGCACCACACATACAACAGGGAACAAATTTTACTCCTCGAGTAAAGATGATAAGCTGTAAATATGATAGACTTGTAATTATGTTAGTGTGGTAGTGGTTCGCGCTCCGGACTACAATGCCTGGCGGTTGCGGGTTCGAATCCCGCGAGGGGCAAATTTTAGTGTGACCAACACGAGCATTTGTACCTAGGTCATGGATCTTTATAAACGTATTTAGTAGGTTTAACCGTCATCCTAGTCGCCATAATTTCATTGATAACTTCTAACACAATGCTGTTGGATAAATAAATAAAAATATACAAGACCTGCGGGGTACCGATGAACTCTTAAAACAATCTCATATCTGTCAAACATTATCAAATCTGTCAAATTTTGTATGTAATGACGTACCAAAATTGACAGATTTAACAGCTTTGAGATTGTTTTAAAAGTTCATGGCTACCTCGCTGGGCATTTGCGGTGTCTAGTGCATCTAATATTTTATTAATTTAGTACTCAGGTACTCTATTGTTATTACGTAGTCTGCCATGATAGAAAATGGGTTCTAGGAACTATTTACTTAGAACCCGCTTTATTTTCTTGATCGTTAAGATTTACGTCCTTACAGAAAACGAAGGTGCATTTCCACCGCAAGCATCCACGTAAAATGAACGTTCAACCAACTGTTTTTAAGATAGCGGCTCTTTGGCGTGAAGGCACTGGGTGAGCTCAATGATATTTAAAAGAAAAGCTTTTCGGAGCTACTCGGAGTGCTATAAAATACAAATATTATCCTTTCAGTTTGTCTTTGTCTACTCATCTTTAAATAAAACCAAAAACTAATTCATTCCTGCAAATAGGCTCAAACTAAGCGCTTTTATGTCTTATCTTTGATTTAAAGGTATGCAAGTAAGTATCAAGTTTGGACAGTAATTTTGAACTTGCGAGTTTGCGACTAAATTTTAAGCAAGTTGCACAATACTAAGATAAATTATAATTGTTAGGGTGGTACTTGTGAGTATTGTTAATAATAATTCCAAAAAAACTAACTATTTTAAGAAAAAAAAAACAAAAAGGGTGAACAGTAAGAAAAAAATCATAAAAATATTTCTAGCTCCTAAACTAAGCAAAATTATAGAACATGTATGGGGGTTATTTGGATTCACCTTAATATAAGGCATCCAAATTTTAGCTTTGAACGTCAACTCCCCGACGAGCGGCCACCCTGTATAATTAGTTAAGTTTTATGTAGGTCTGCATCCTGTTTCTTTTACCTTTTCATCATCTTTCGTCGGTTCTGCGACAGACTTGCCCACTGCCACATAAGCTTGCTATATTTTTGAACTATGTTCGTTACTTTGGGCTTTTGCCTGATGATCTCGTTTCGGATTACATCCCTTAACAAAATCCCAATCATCGACCTTTCCATAGCTCGCTGAGTGACGTAAAGCTGTGGGTCACCTTTAGTGTTACGTTTCACGTTTCGAATCCGTATGTCATCGCCGGTAGGGCGCACTGATCGAATACCTTGCTCTTTAGGCATTGTGGCAGCGGCGACGAGAAGATGTGACGTAGCTTCCCAAACGCTGCCCAGCCAAGCTGCACTTTCCTAGCGATTTCCCGCTCGAAGTTGTATGATTGCAAGTGATGCAGTTGGGTAGAGACCTGCATAATTTGCTTGAGGTAGACATACTCCTTGACGAGCACCATGCCACTACATATCGCTAATCGACCTGGCATCACTGTAAGGATTCCAGAACACCCCAGGTCTCGACTGAGTCGAAGGCTATCTCGTAGTTAACAAAGGCTAGGCACAAAGGCTGATCATACTCTTCTAATTTCTGTGTAATCTACCTCAATGTGTAGATATGGTCTCCGGTACTATAGCCTTTAATAAACCCAGCCTTCTCCGGTGTCTGGAGGGCGTCAAATCTTGCGGCTTGACGATTTGTGACGACTCTTGAAAACAGCTTATAGACTTACGACAAAGATCGCTTAAGATCGTGATCACTCTGTAGTTCTTCAGAAGAGTTCTATCTCCTGTTTTGAAAACCAGAGCCCTCGCTGCACACCTTCAGGGTAGTCTCATTGGCTATAACGAAGTTAAATAATCTTCTTAGTTCCCCAAAAAGCCTTAAAAAGTTCTGAAGTGACTCTTTTTTCACCAGACGCCTTTCTATTATGAACTAAAATACATTAATACTACCATAATTACTCAAATAAAAAGTAATGAAATTAAATTGTGTCGTAGGTGAGCTCTAAAATTATATGTAACCAGAATGAAACACTATCTTTATGTTGAGTATTACATGCAATATCTCAAAAGCATGCAACTTATTTAATAAATATGCAAAAAAATATTTAAATTCACTTGTTTTACAAACTTTTTATGCAAAATGTAATAATAAACCGGCAGTTTCATTTATATTTCTGATAAAGGACCGCGTCGTAGCCCATCCACAATCGCACGATGTTTTGCAACTATTTTCTAATGAATAAACAGTTCAACTTCGACTTTGAGTAGTGCTGCATGAATAAAACATCGATGAAAAATCGATAGACCATTATAAGTAATAGATATCGTTAAGAAAATTATTTTGAAAATAAAATTGTAGATAGACTTATAAATAAATACTTTACCTGTCCATCGGAACAACGACAACTTTAGTAATCTTACAATGTTTATAATGATACCACAAATTACGTATAGCGGCGGCGCGCTAGACAGATAGGCCACTCGGAACTAAGCGTCAAAATCGTAACTCACAAATTGACGATTGCGTTTACTAGAAATCTCGGACGATCCGGGGCAGTACTACAGCGGACTGTCACTCACGACAGTTTACTACGCATTGATCATTGTTATTGCGAAAAATGGACATAAGCGTTTTTATTACTGCTGCCGTGTGTTTGGATGTTTGAATACAACACAAAATTGTGATTACACGTTATTCAAATTTCCAAATAATATTAAAAGGTATATTAACAACTAGGTCTAGGTTTTTTCTTGTTAGTAAAGTAAAGGAAGTAAGTACTCAAGGTAAAGATAAGTTTTGATAGCGATCAATCATTCATTCCATTACACATTCAGCAGTAATGAGCTTTTAAATTTTCCTTAAATCGTCACTGGTATAACACCAGTGTTTTAGGTAAGCGTGGAATAAAAGATAATAAACATATTAAATTATTCATTGATTATTTTTACATTGTCGTTGCTAGGATAAACACGTCACCTAGAAATGTCAGTATATGTCATAACAGATAATATAATATAATGTAGTTAGTACGTATATTTCTAACAGCGCGCAGCTGCCGCCGCTGTTAAACGACAGTCATTGAAGAAGCCTACTTGGGGAGAGTAATTTTATTATTGCTCTGTCTTCCCATTTAGGCCTGGGCGTATGTTAAGATGAATGAATAAAGTAATCGTTGTATCAGTGTAATAAAGCTTATTTATTTCAAAAATCAGTTTAGCAACCCTAGGCAGTCAGCCCAATTTATGCAGTTGTTTTCGAGAACGGCGGGAGTGGACCTTCTGTATTTTTCTATTTTGTGATGATACCTTCATAATTATTGATAAAACACTAGCTGTTGCCCGCGACATCGCTCACGTGGTCTTAAGGTTATTCAATATATCACACAGGAACATTAAACGAGGATAAACAGTATTCTATGTGTTAATCTAGATTATATTCTTATCTTATTGTGGGCAAACTTCATCTAAATCCGTTTAGTAGCGTACATAGATAGGCAAACTTTCGCATTTATAATATTAGTAGGATTTGTAATTTGTTGTTAGTGAACTAATTTATTAATTATAAAAGTTTTGGCACATAAAATAATTATATTATGATACTAATGAATATTAATGATGATGTGATCTGACGGAAAATATCTATATTATACAAACCTACCATAGAAACATTCAACTCGTTTGAGACAAATTTATATTAATATCCATTAAAGTGACATTGATTGTATTTCGACATCTTTTCGAATGTCACTAATTATGTACATCGATATCGATATTCGACTTCGACTTCACTGCTTCTAAAGTTAGGCGTAGAAACAGTCTGCAATAGTACGCTATTTACATAATATATTAGCGACAATACAACCGTGATAAACAGATACATTACAGTAAATTTAAATAGTGTACTTTAATACAGTACCTATGTATGAACTGACATAGAAGAAAAGTCCGTTTTAACCATAACAGGTAACTTATACAAAGAGTTGTTTTCTGTTGTGTTCAAGGAAACTGCAACGCTTAAGAGTTTTTTTTTTGAGATGGGCTTGCTCTTGACCCCAATCTTGCTCTAGAGCATAGATGGAATCTCTGATGGAGCGAGTTAAAAAAAGTTATGAAAATCAGATATTCTGTAATACCTACTTAGTTCAGTCAAGAAATGATTCAAAAGAGGGTCATCGGAGGAGGTCCTTCCCAGCCGGAGGGAGGGGGGGATGACAAAGGTGTAAATTCTAGGTTTTTCACCACCATCTCAAAAATGGTGCGTTGTAGCGATTAATGTCCTAGGATGGAATGAAAGCTTATAAAATATTCTATTTAACTTTTATTCTATACACTTTTTTCATATTCCCAATCATTTTTAAACTACACGCTCCAGAAATGTAGAAATATATTATATAAAATTCTAAGCTAATTGTTTCCGCCCCTTTCTCCGGCGCACCTCCTAGACGTCAGGATTTTCTGTACGTTTTCTCCCTAAGCACCCTGAATAAGTTTCTGGAGAAATCACTTAGGTTCGCGGGAACCTAAGCGATTTCTCCTCACGCTGATTCCTCACGCACTCTACAACTACTTTATTGATTGGACTAACTATCCTTACAAGATAGATATATACTCTTTATTGCACACCAAAAAAAGAGGTTACAGTTGACACTTACAGAAAGATGTACAATTGAGGCGGTCTTATCGCTAAGAGCGATCTCGTCCAGACAACTTTCAGGTAGAGGACAAGTATAAAGAAAGGGGAAAGTGGTGCAGAGTGCTTATACAAGGTTGTTATTAAAGATTTAAATGATGTCTGTCTCCAGCCAAACCATAATAATTAAACTAAGTCAAGATACGTATCATTTCTAAACACAATATTGTAGGTATATCCTCTCAAGTACTCGCAACTCGAGGAGGCAACAAAGAGCATCCAATAAATCCTTTATATTATTAAATTACGTCGCATTTCTCGCATCACCGCGCTTCGCGTTACGACAAAACAGTGCGTACATTTGAAATTCAAGTCCCACCGTTAGGGCATATGTTACCAAGACTGTACAAAATTAATGACTGTTAAATATGAGTATAGTAATCAGGTTAATATAAAAAAAAACACTCGTCTATTAACTGGTGGTACCCTTACCATTACATTTAAACACTTATAGCCACAAAATGAAGATATTTCTATATTATATAAAATGTCACCTACCATTGTGCTTTGCTTGTCATTGTGTTGGTTGACCTTATAAAATAAAATAATAAATATTATTACAAAGATAACGAACACAAACATCCAAGACTAGAGTATTAGAGAAAACCATCTGTGTAGAAGTTATCTGCACTGGGATTCAAACCTTGGTGATAAGCTGGTATTTCAACTATTACTTATGTTTAAAGTTCACAATATCTCTTTCTCTATACTAGATTCTGAATCACCCCATAGTTGGATGCTACTTTCATTTTTAAGATGGTGTATATATCAAAGCAAAGGAATAGATATATTATATTGGGTTTGCAAAAAACTTATCTGCAAAACCGCAATAGACAAATAACGCTTACTCGATGAATTTACCCGCTATCAAAGTCATATTCGCTACGGAGGCTCTCCCCCCTGGGAGAGGCAGCGGGGTGTCGCATAGTTGATCCAGTCTGCGATTCTAAACACACCATTTTAATGTTTGTAGTGTTTTGTTTGTTAAACAACGACGGTACCACAACACCCAGACCCGAGCCAATATAGAAATATAGACGCTTTCGTCTTATAAAGGTCACACAGGTCTATTTGTTCTGAAGACCTCCGTAGCCGAGAGGCGAGCACGCCGGACTGTAAATGGTGCCACCATCTCTGAGGTTCCGGGTTCGATCCCCTGTCGGGTCAATGTGGAAAACGAACTTTTCTATATTGTCTCGTGTCTGGGTGTTGTTGTACCGTCTTTGTTTCTGATTTCTATAACACAAGTGCTTTGTCTACTTACCTTAGGATCAGAGCAATGTATGTGATGATGTCCATCCATCATCCATCCATCAGCCGAAAGACGTCCACTGCTGGACATAGGCCTCCTCCAAGGATTTCCACAAAGATCGGTCTTGTGCCACCTGCATCCAGCGGCTTCCCGCGCCCTTACCAGATCGTCGGTCCACCTTGTTGGGGGCCTACCAACACTACGCCTTCCGGCCCGCGGCCGCCATTCAAGGACCTTCCTGCCCCAACGGCTATCAGTCCTGCGAGCAATGTTCCCCGCCCACTGCCACTTAAGGTTTGCGATTCTGAGAGCTACGTCGGTGACTTTGGTTCGCCTCCGGATCGTCTCATTTCTGATTCGATCGCGAAGGAAAACTCCGAGCATAGCTCTCTCCATCGCCCTTTGAGTGACCTTGAGCTTTTTTATGAGGCCCATCGTTAGCGGCCACGTCCTGATCCGTATGTCATCGCTGGCAACACACATGATGATATCTAATATTTATTTATTATTCATTTATTTATAATAATCTCTTTATGTTATTGCTTTTTAGCGTCTTAGCTTATTGGTAAGATTCGTGAAATTGCACCGTGCGGTCGGATATTACAACCTTGGCAGTAGGGTTGCCGATATTTAATAATCAAGGGAAATCTTTTTAAATAGAATTAAAAATAAAATTGATAAGCTTTTTTGATTTGAGTTATAAGAGTCTCGGAAAGTAACGGACATAGTCCAAAAATATAGCAAGCTTAAGTGGCAGTGGGCTGGCCACATCTGTCGCAGAACCGATGAAAGGTGGAGTAAACGGGTTCTCGAGTGGAGACCACGCCTAGGCAAACGTAGTGTAGGACGACCCCCAGCTCGATGGACCGACGACCTTAGAAAGATGGCTGGCAGTGGATGGATGAAAAAAACGGGAGATCGTGCTCTTTGGCGCTCTTTGGGGGAGGCCTACGTCCAGCAGTGGACTGCAATAGGCTGAGATGATGATGATGATGATAAGAGTCTGGTGGTAGGGAGTATAGTGTACAAATGTCGGTCACTATCTTAGGCAACCGTGTCGTTTCAGTTATTTCATCAAGAGGGAAATTTCGCTAACAATGACATCCTGGGGTGCGAAAGTTTCAAAATATCAGTGTGATCTATATGTTCATGTGTCGAGATCGCTTTAGGCGATAGGACAGCCTTTATTGTACATCCTATTATATTAAAATGAATATCGGACAACATCAACGATGTTAGGGTCCTAAAGTAACCATAGCACCTTCTTTCTCTTTCTGATCAAGAATATTTCTAATATCTCTGACACAAAATCAGATATATCGGAAACATCAACGTTACCACACCACCCGTACCTGAAGGAGTATCTATTTGACAGAACCTTAACAATTTAACCTTTAGTAGCAACCTTTGAACCCGAAGCACATGTGTTCGTGTAAAATATTCATAACCACTAAGTGACACCATCAATTACTACGCCACGAGACGCTCGCAGTATGAAAACGTAAAATATGAGTCCAAAACAAGATAGACGATAGCAAGCAGACTGATTTAAAAAGTTTTGGTGATTGAGACGCATTTTTATAAGTCTTTGTAATTGTACCAGATAGATACACTAATCCACTACTTAACTATCTATTTACCCGAAGCGTAGTAGGGCTAAGTTATATGTTAGGACGTGTATAAGTGCCCGAAAGAGGGCCTATATGCAGAATAAAGAATTTCATTTCACTAAGAAAGCTAAGAAAAATCACATATTTCTTTTCCAACTCGGCTAGCGTCTTGGTAGCTTAGTTGGAAAAGCTCTCGCCCGCTATGCAATGTGGGTTCGGATCCCAACTGAGGCGGACGATTGTTTTTTCAAGTATTAAAAATCAGAAATAAACCTAGCATGGTAATTTCTAAAAAACTAAATTTAAACTAAATTTTGTATGGGTTACTGACAATCGCCTGGGTTAATCTCTTTGCTCCTTATTGAATGGAAGGGATCAGACTATAAATTTTAGAGCTGTGAGTGGATTTCAGTTAGTTTTTCCCATCGGTTTTTTTTTCAGTTTAATAAATATTCACTACACTGAATAAGTGAGCTACCCAAAAGAATCAGCCCATTCTTAGTGAAAATCAAAAAAATATAAAATAGTCCTTTTCAGCTGTAACTAATTAAAATAATGAATCTTGCATTTAATGACAAAATGTCCTAACCGTCTTTGTCTTGTCTGCAGTTATCGATTTCCTGTAATCCCAAATTAAGTTAAAAGTATGCTCTAGACAGCTTAAGCAATAGACTGAAATAGGTTAGGAAATCTGCCAAAACTCTTCCCTCCAATTTCGGATGGGCAACCTCTATTAATCCGAGTCCGGGCGCAAACACCGGCCGCGAGATATTCCTCTCACGTCCCTCCCGGTTTCGAATAAACTGATAAAATGCAAAAAAAACCGGAGAAGTGCGAGTCGGACTCGCGCACGAAGGGTTTCTGCACCATGATCTATAAAAACGGCAAAAAAATCACGTTTATTGTATGGGAGCCCCCTTAAATATTTATTTTATTCTGTTTTTAGTATTTGTTGTTATAGCGGCTACAGAAATACATCATCTGTGAAAATTTCAACTAACTATCACGGTTCATGAAACACAGCCTAGTGACAGACAGACAGACAGACAGACGGTCAGCGGAGTCTTAGTAATAGGGTCCCGTTTTACCCTTTGAGTACGGAACCCTAAAAAGACCTCGCTTCGAAGGATAGCCGGGACCCCCAATAAACCTTAGTGGGTTTAGGTTTTGGCAAACAGTAATTATTAATAATTCAACTTTATTCACTATCAATTTATCCACGCTCAGGTTGATTGAATCGATGAAATTCGGTGCTGCGTTTATTATTACCCTTTAATTTGCCTTTATGTTTGACTATAGGTCATTTTTGCGAAAACGGTGTCGAAAGTCATGATTATTTTGTAAAATGAAACACACGCAACGGGCTTAAGTGCAATTTAAAGTACTATTTAATTGTTATTTTTCTAAAAGACTAAGTTCTTTATTTTGTTATTATTCGAAAAAAAACACCAGTTTGTGCTAACTAAGGATCACTTTCGCATTTCAGGATTAAAACTTAATTCCGAACTGTCCACTTATGACGATGACCAAGACAGAATGATGTCTTAATCCTGCCCAAACTAATCCAGCGGGGCGCAAGTTCTATTCAACCGGTTTGTTTGGTCGGTCGGTCGGTTGGTCCGTGGGACGGTCGTTCGGTATGTCGGTCGTTCGTTCCGTCGGTCGTTCGGTCGGTCGATCGTTCGGTCGTTTGGTCGGTCCGTTGGTCCGTCGGTCTGTCGGTCGGCCGGTCGGTGGAATCTGGCTACGATCTGGTTGTGCTGGAAGACACCCCTTACAAAATTCACAGTCTAGTACCTCGATGGGTTGTCTAAGAAATATTTAACTCTTAGGTTTTTTTATGATAGATCTTTATTGCAAACCAGATAAAGAGTTACAGTTTTGGCCCTGGCTTATTGCAGCACGTAAGTACGTGCGTACACAGTGCTTTTATCGCCTATCACCTATTCTACTTAAGTTTGCCTTGAGTATGTTAGTGGAATCATAGTAGGTGGAATCAAAAAGAGTGATTTCGATTTCTTGAACATCAGGGCCGTTTTCACAACCAACTACGGTTTTTAAACGTTATGAATAGAAACAGTTGCTAACAAATCGTTTAGAAAACGACTCAATTAAGCAATGAAATATGAACATCTCGCCATTTCAACCTTATTGTTTTTTTTTTTCATTAAAACCAAACGGAGCTCTTTTGTTAATGAACCGGGAACAATAGACCCTCCAATTAGTCGGCCACTCGCACTGAATAGTAACGGGGGCTATGGTCACAACGACCCATAAGAATTTAAGCGGCAATTATAAAACAGGGGCAGAGAAACACTGTTTATTATTATTTATTATTATTATTTATTTATTGCAAACTTTACAGCATATAAATTTAACTTAAACTACTTAGAATTAAATGCTTACATAGCCAATAACAAAGTTTGTCATATTAAAATTAATATTATAGGACGGTAAGACACGGAAGGGTTATACGGAAAAAATATACCAAAAGTAGAAACTAAAAAAAGAAAAAAGAATAACAAGATATGTCCGGTGAGTGTGTGTGATGTGTATGCGTATATGTGTGTATGAGTGTGAGTTGAGTGTGTGTGTGATGCTCTATTTACTGGGGTGATTCGCAAAATTTTGGCAGTTTCCGTACTACGTGTGAGATGAATCGAGTACGTGTCAAAAAGAAAATATCGACATCGCTAAATCTGTCTTCAAAAGTGTGCACAATTCTGTGCAGGACAGAGTGAGCAGCATAGTTTGCCCTGACCGTCCCGGCGTAGAATGAGCGCATATGCCTACGTCTGGAGCGAATTTTAAAGGCGCACAAACCAATGCGCTCAGTGAGCTTTGGGGCGTCCAGTACCGCGTTCACCACATCGTACAGGAACTTCATGTCTGCGATTGAACGCCGTTCCTCCAGTGAGTGGAGACATAGAGTTCTAAGTCTCTCTTCGTAACATTCTCGTTTTTTGAGGCGACACATTAAACGGCGAGTGAAACAACGCTGCACCCGCTCCAACTGAGCTATGTGCGTTACATAAGATGGTGACCAAACAGCTGAAGCATATTCCATAATGCTCCTGACGTAGGCAAAATAAATAATTCTTAAAGATGTTATTCTTTTAAAGGACCTTGTCGACCTATGAAGAAATCCAAGCATCTTATGAGCCCTCTGACTAATATAATCAAAATGTGTGGTGTATAAGAGTTTACAGTCTAACATGACTCCGAGATCACGAACAATTTCCACTCTTTGAATTGAAATGCCATTGAGCTTGTAGTCGTACGAAATAATTTTATTTTTCCTAGTGAATGTGATGGTCTGACACTTTTTGACATTCAATTCAAGATGATTACGGACAGTATATTCGAAGAGTCTATCAAGGTCAGACTGAAGTCTTTCGCAATCAGTTACACAGTAGATGGGCATGTAGATTTTCGTATCATCAGCGTACATCAAAACATTCGAGTATTTAAAACAAGGTGCAATGTCGTATAAATAAAGATTGAAAAGCAATGGTCCCAAATGAGATCCCTGTGGGACGCCAGATGGGACCGCTTTAAAATTCGATTTAAAAACGCCAATTCGCACTGCCTGTAATCGATTTCTAATATAGGAATTTAACCACCTCAAGAGGTCGCCGTGTATACCAACATTTGGTAATTTAGCTAATAGGATATCGTGATCTAAACGATCAAAGCATTTCGAATAGTCAGTATACACGGCTTCAACTTGGGCGCCTTCGTCCATGTGTCTAGCAACTGAATCAGTAAAAATAGCGAGATTGGTGAGCGTCGACCTTTTACGCATAAAACCGTGCTGAAAACTAGGAATATAGTTAGCGACAACTGGGTACAATTGATCGTGAACGATAGATTCAAGTAGTTTCCCGAACACAGACAGTATTGAAACTGGTCTGTAATTTTCTACTTTCTGTTTTGGACCGCATTTATGAATAGGAGTGATGTATGCTTCCTTCCATTTGTCAGGAAAGACCCCGTCTTTAATTGAACGCTGGAAAATGATAGAAAGAGGGTGAGCTAGCTCCTCTGCGCAGAGTTTAACGAAGATCGGAGGGATACCATCGCTTCCAGGACCCTTATTGCGACTAAGATTTTTTAAATATTTTTCTACCAACTGTTGACTGATATCGACGGAATTTATAGTGTTTATTAAATTTGACTTTTCACTGTTACAATTCAACTGATGGGGGTGGTGAGAAATATTATATACAGAAAAGAAGTAGTCTAAGAAAGCATCACATATTTCGGGCCCACCGCTTACTATACTATCACCGGAAGATATCTGGATTGGTACACCTCGATCCTTACGCAACGAACTCGTATATGACCAAAAATGTTTGGGATTGGATAAAAGTGCATCTTCGCAACCCTCGACAAAGCGCCTCCAGCACTCAATCTGGGCCTTTTTTTGACGTTGTCTAAGCAGGCAAAAAGCATCATAATCCAGATGATTGCCAAAACGCTTCCATAGTCTATGGTATTTGGCTTTTTCATTAATTATATTAATCAAAGGTTTGCTGAACCATATTGGGTAGCCGTTGCCATTACTCAAATAGCTAGGCACTAACTCGTCAATGATGCCCTGCAGTTCTTTTAAAAAGTGCTTAACTATATCATTGACAGAGCCTTCCTTGAGTATGCTGGGCCAGTCGATCGATGATAAACGTGCCTTTATAGCATCATAGTTTGCTTTTTTAAAGTTATAACATTTATTTTTAGGCTGTTTTAGTAGGTGGCATAAAGAAATGTTAGGAATTTCTAGCTCGATTGCTGGATGATGAGGCATGTCCTCGCGAGTGATAGGTAGAGAGCACCTGGCCGAGGTGACCTCCAAGGAGCAAAATATGAGGTCAAGGAATCGATTATTGCCATTACTCACAGTGTTATACTGCTCTAAGCCGAAACTGGAAAGAACTTGTAAAAATTTTTTTTGGTAGTCATTATTTACATTATATGAAAGCAAAGATAGGGGTGCATCTGGGTTAACATTCCATTCAATGTTTGGAAAATTAAAATCACCTAGTATAAGGTAATCAGCTGTCGAGTTCCCATCCATAATAGCGCATAAATAAGATGTTAAGTGGTGAACGGATGAGTCATGCGCGGATCCGCTGCCCGGTAAATAGACACAGATGACGTGCAAGTCGCGCGACGCTCGCAATGATCGCTTATAGGGTATTTTACCCCAGCAAAGAACAACCATAGTTTGCCATGCCTCTTAGATAAATCGGTGTGCCTATTCCGTGTTATACTTGATATCTTTCGATGAAATTGTTACCTTACAATCTGAAAGTCATTGGGGGAGACATTTTAGCAGTGGACGTCTGATGGTTAGAATGATGATGATAGACCGCCACAGCAAGTGGGTTTAAGTCGTTAGACCTTAAATAACCTGTCACAACAAACAGATTCTTTAAACAAAACCGCGATCACTTGGACGTCACATAATGTAAAACAACTCTGTATCAAAATTGAGTCTATGTTTGTTTATACTGCTTAGGTCATAGACTTAGAATTTACTCCGCTTATGTGATACGCGCTGTCACTAACTGGTAAGGTGATATTTAGAGCAAGATTACTTGTGTTTTATTAGAGAATTGACACCTAGCTCGTTAGACTACCGCGTAAAAAAAAGGCCTGCCTAAGCCGTGTTCTGCAGATTGTGGTCGTCACTTGAGAACCTTTCTCCCCCAATGGTTGTCACTATGCCCACTTTGGTACTACCATTTGGACAGATCCGTTATTTAACAATAATCGCAATACACTTCTCGTAGTAAAATTTTGATAAAAAATCGCTATTCTTGTTAATTTTAATAATGCAGTTCGTAAAGCGACTGGAACTGGGACAAACCAACATGAGATTTTCTGTTCTCTATTTCGTCGCATTACAAACTTTTTCACAATGTTACATAGTACTGGGACCGGATTGAAACTGATTTGCGACTACTGATAAAAAATTACGGGAATTGGCACTCAGGCAAGACTTAAGGCAAGCCTTTTGCAAAGAGGCATGAGATAAGTCATATCTGTAAACGAACAATAAATTTATAAATCCAGCTATCAATAAATTTTATATTATCGTTAAAGCCCTCCCGCCACGTTAAAAGAATTCACCACCCCTTCTCTTCCTATGGGTGTCGTAAGAGGCGACTACAGGAGAACCGCCACAAGAAGACGGGCTGCAGCGTCTCCTCTCCACCATTGGCCAAACTGCGACCGCCAACCCGCCTGCCAAGCGTGGCGATTATGGCAAAATCCTCCCTTTAGAGAGGCCTGTGTCCAGCAGTGGACTGATATAGGCTGGTGATGTGATGATGATGTGAAAGCCCTCCACGATGGTAATTGATATTAAACCTTAACACATTTCACCCAACGTAACCGCAAATTTGAATTTCGCAAACACATTACTTATTCATCCAATGTTTCCACTTTTCAGACCGACGTTATTTACGTAGGCATTTAATTTGAACTTCTCGCCCTTGACGGAGGCCTCTTGTCACTCGCAGAACGTCACGGGAGTGGCGGTGACATCGTCCATCATCATTCTTAGGGCCACCGCTTACTGGAACACATCCGAGATTTTTTAATTTGAAGACTTTACGCTTGAAGTTAGAAGTGGAGTTGGCTAAAATCCTGTCGCCCCATTGGCGGTAATTAAGCGTAGTGAATTCTAAGTCCATGACGGTAATGACCTCCAAAGACAGTTGGCTGGGATCAGAGCAAAAGAGAAAGAAATCGGCGGACGATGCATGCGGTATCGAGCACCACCGCCTTCTGCATCTTTGTTGGAAGCGAGCCGCCGCGAATCGCAACCTTTTCAGGTGTAAACCTTAAGCTAAATTACCACAATCATTATTATTTAATTTTATGTTTTATACAATCAATGGAGCAATGTTGCTTGATAAGATTACGCATATTTAGCTACTATTATTGGTTATGGCTGAAATGTAATGAGTGGGTTAATTTAAAAAAACAAGTGCCACACATCATTACACCGGTCTGTACCCTGTTCTCATTGAATAAATTCATTCTATCTTATCCTATTCTGTTCCATTCTATCATTTTATAAAAAAAAGTAAAAAAAACTATGTAGAATGAAAAATAAGTTAATTCGACTAAATCGACAAAAATAGTGACTTAACTAACGCTGCCTATTTCTGAGTATTTGCCTACAATTATTGTCCCGTAAGGTGATTAGGTGTAAAAGTGTATAAAAAATAAAAATACATGAAATAATAATTTTAATATAACGCCATAGACTACACTCAACAAAAAGCAGATCTAAATCATGAATAAATAATCCAATCATCTTAAAAATTGAATTTACGTGCACCGATTTATAAATCTAAGCTCTGAGTGAGCGTTTACCCTGAGGTTCAGCGAGATTATACGGAAATTTGTTCGACCTTTGTTTCAGCGTAAAAGCGGTAGGCAGTAGGCCTTTATTCTGAGTACAACCAAAGCGAGTCAGATGCGTCAAAACATACCTGGGCCCTAACCATGAACTGTTAAAACAATCACAAATCTGTCAAACATTATCATTTCTGTCAAATTTTGTATGAAATTACGTACCAAAATTGACAGATTTGTGATTGTTTTAAGAGTTCATGGTTATGGCCCTGGGCCCTAACCATGAACTGTTAAAACAATCACAAATCTGTCAAACATTATCATTTCTGTCAAATTTTGTATGAAATGACGTACCAAAATTGACAGATTTGACAACTTTGTGATTGTTTTAACAGTTCATGGTTATGGCCCTGGCCTCTTTTTGCAAATTAGTTTTCCCGAAATTTCAACCTTGAATAGGCATGATGATGATAATGATGAAATAGCGTATGGCCTTCCAACGCTCTTAATTCTAGTTCTAGGCCCTCATCAAAACATTTCCCTGTCTAATTTATTGTTAGTTTTTTGTCAATTTATCATTATTTATTAGAAAAATTCAGAAGACACTTTGCTCAGCAGTAGGTACTTTAGCTGAAAATATAGGACTTTAAGGAAATTTTAAACGACTAAGTTGAACGACTATTACTCTTACAATAACTAATCTATCTTGACCGTTATGATTTTCCTCAAAAGTTCGTGAAAAGCACTATTATCATGAATTTTCCAGATTTATCAACCTAATAATTAAGCATTTAGAGGGGGGGAGGCTACTCGAACAAAAATTTGCACTTCATGGTTCAATATTTCGCAAACGGATCCCTAAATCGAAAAATAACATTTTAAAGGACCTATTCAATGATACCCCATACGATAGGGTAGACGATGAAAAAAAAAAAAAATGACAATGTAATTATTTTGCTTACAACTTCGCGCTTAGTTACGCCGGCATAGGAACCCCAATTACACCACCTGTAACCCACAATCTGAGGACAAACACAGGCACATGCAAAGAGCACCGCCCTCCCTCCCTCAAATTGCATGCGAAACAGACGAATGCAAAAGTTAGTACCCAACACCGACATAAAAACCTCGACGCGTGTTTCGCCTTCACGTGGCATCATCAGGAGAGATGTTGTCGCCTCGACTGCGCTTCGACGACTCGAGCATTTCATACACATTACATTTTCATAATTATTTAGTTATGGATTTCCGCAAAGTAACGCCTGATTCTGTCAATTTTGAAAAAAAAACATCCCTACGTTACATTACATATAAGGGTACTACACAAAAAAAAAAATATTCTACCACTTTGTCGGCGTGATTGATATACATACTAATGTATCTCCACAAAATTACAGCTCTCTAGGATTAACAGTCTCCAAGCAAAACCTTGGACGCACAGACAGACAGACTGACATGACGAAACTATTAAGGTTCCTTGTCAGGACTACGGAACCTTAAAAAATGCGAAAAGTGTTGCCCAACATATATCCTTTCCATTCAAATTCATATATAATTTTACATGGCAGGTGACCAAGTAAGTTACTAGGTACTTTATTTAAACAATCGCAAAATTAATTTCATTAACATAAGAACATGCTAGCTGAAGTAACTTTTATAATTAAACAAATTATTAACATAAAACTTTACTGAACACTCATATTAAATACTCGTAAAGAACTTATTAATTAAAACACGTGATGCTATTACGAAACTCTTAACATTTCTCAGAATTCGAACAACTAAAGAAACACATAATATAAGCATTAGACTCGTAAACCGGTTCCAGAGTTCGACAATTTGTATGAAAAACAACAAATTCAATTACTTTTGATTTCATTCTGAAAAACAATGTTCATAACACTTGAGATTTCAGTTTGAAATACGGATTTTTCTGTTGTCGAATTGAGAATGATTTTGTTTCTCTTTGATATTTCAGAGTACAAAATACTTTAAATGTGAGTAAATACAAAGAATGGTATTTTTTGACGTGATAACGTCTATCGATGACCGGCCGCCAAAGATATTGTATTTCTTGTCTTTGCCGGCTGCACGCACGAAAAAGTGTCACATTCCGCGTGTGAGCGAGTTCGCGGAGCAAGCGATAGAGAGGCACGATCCATCTCTCTTCCACTCCATCGGCCGATGCATCCGAGTACCGACTGAACCGACTTTACAGACAACCAATTTTATTTATTTTAAAATGTAAGTTCTTATCTATATTTTACCTACGCACTGTAACCATATTCTGGATTAAGTATTATTTATTTATTTCGGCTCGAACAAGACCGTCCTTTCTCAAAACGTGACATTGAGGCTGAACTTTTTTGCACTAATTCAACATCCTTAGCATAATACCGACTCACACATGACCGGTTTTTTAAATTTGTTGTTTATGTAGGTACAGATTTTGTAAAAACTATTATCAAATCAAGCTAAACCACTTTTACTGGTTAACTCAATGTACCTAAGTAAATGTTCTAATTAAAACTAAACAAATAAAATGACAGTCTATACTTAGAATCAATCTAGACTGAATGGTTGAAGCAAAATACAAATATTAAGTGACAATTTAATCAAGGTAAATTGGAAATAAGCTTATACGAGTACACGTACGAGACACGTACGAGTACGTACGTGTACACGTACGAGTACACGTACGAGTACACAATGTATTATTCAGTATTGATCAAGAGGAATTTAAATTACAATTTCCCAGGAAAAGTCAACCTAAAAATTATATTTGGATCATTTGAAACGTGCCACATCGACGCAATGTAACTTTTTGTACATCTTTTTGACTTTTTGATCAAAGATGTATGTACATATTTATTTATTTTTATTTGCATTCTAAAATGTTGCAATGGTGGTAAGTATAATGTAACATTATATTAGATACAATTTAAATAAATTACCAGTATCTATTGCTGAACTGCCTACGTTAAAATTTAAAGCTCATGTTAAAATGATTCTTATGTATTATACTGTTAATAATTATTTAAATGACAAAAATGTTTGGAATTAAATACTGCCTTGCTCGCACAGGTGCAATTATCTTGTAATTTATTATTTTGTAATGTATATTTAAAACTTTTAAAAAAAGGCTGACAATAGTGACCGAGTTTCTTACGCTGCTTTTTCTCGGCGCTAGACCAAACTTGTCCCGAAGCAATGGTAGAGAAACAAAATATTGGAACGTGTAAAAGTGCTTAGTTTAAGCCTATTTGCAAAATAAATTGGTATTTATTGGTTTTATTTCGGACCCTATTAAGGACAGCAACAATTAGACGAGAGGATGACGCAACTTCTTATATATATTTTTTTATATTTGGTAGTGATTCTTTTGTTTTATCTATAGTTTATAGTTTTTAATAATATAACTAAAATGGACTACTGGTTTTTGTCATTGGCTAAAAGATGTGCGTTTGTTTTACACGTTATCTTTTTCCCACATTGAAAGTTTGGAAAAAACTTCATACCCTTTAAACCGAGTTCCCGTAGCAATTCTTCAGCTATCCCCTAGTTAATTCAGTAAAAAAAAATCTATTTACGTGGCTCTATTTTTATTATTTCCCAAACTCTAATCTCCGGGAAGTAAGTTAATTATAATTACCGTTTTATCTTCGTTACGGCCCTCCAGAGGATGGAAGTGCTCATAAACTCGACAATGAGCGCTGCTAATGATCCCGAATGAAATATTATTACTTTTTTGTATCAGGAAAGTTAAGGGTAATGAATACTTCGACGAATACTTAATATTTCAAAGCAAATTAATTAAGGATGAAACGATACGAGTAAATGCGAGTACTAACTCGATACTTTTCTTTCGATACAAAGTACTTTGTGTATCGATACTTTGAAACTAAGAACCTAGTTAGTATGTGTCGGTCACAAGCTCTCTTATTGGTCAAAGGTACTTGTTTCGGTATAAGTACGTCACAATTTTCAAGATTTGCGTGTCACGATTTTACTTTTTTTTACTGTCGTATCTTTTTGTAATTAAGTAGTCCTAGTTAAGCGCAGTAAGCAGGTTGTTTTATAGGTTTTTAAAGACTTACTTCTATTCACATCATTAAAATAAACAAAATTAATTGCTGTTTTATGTGTCTTAAATTCTATAAAAAATATCTCGATACGAGTATCGATACTGAGTAGGTATCGATAATTTATGACCGATGCCTTATTGAGTAAAAGTATCAATACCTCGATAGATGTTTCATCCATAAAATTAATTATCTCGCAATTTGTCGCACTAAGAAACGGTATCCAAAGGCTTAATCGTACATGCATTGTAATATACGAACTAAACTAAGATATTATGCCTGTGAAAGCAATTTTTAAAATACTGTCTGCTCTGAAATTGCAAACGTGAATTGTTTTAAAAGTCAAAGATTAAGTGACTACGAGTATTTTTCAATTTCAATTCAGTGTTTTCAATATAAGACACGCACTTGCATTTGAATAAAATAATAAGTTCGTATTTTGTGGTTTTTAACATATTCTATTTATTTTTAGTCAAAAATAATAGTAGAGTATGTAGACCGTACCTATGTATAATTGTTTTATATGCCCTTTTTACTTTAAGTCCATGAAATGATAACAATATATTGCCTGGCGGTTGTGGGTTCGAATCCCGCGAGGGGCCAAAAATATTAGTGTGATGAGCACGAGCATTTGCACCTAACTCATGGATGCTTATAAACGTATTTAAGTATGTTTATCCGTTATCTAGCACAGCTTTGCTTAGTTTGGGGCTTGATTATTGGTGTGTATGTGGAAAAAAAATATTTATTTATTATTTTATCCCAATTTTGTGTTCCCGTGGGATGTTTATTCGTTCCTTTTTTTCATAATTTCCAGGTTTAAGCAGACGTAGTCGCGGGCATAAGCTCAATCATAAATAATCAAAGCTTCACCAGCGTAGCCCTTTATACCAAGATGATACTTAACGTATTATCTATTACCCATAATGTTTATTGAGCTAACAAGCCCAATAGATTGTTATTTGCTCAATATATAATTTATCTTTCTGTATAAATCTAATCTGTGTGTCGATACTTTGTATTACTGTAGCAAACTAATCAAACTGCTTTAATTATAATCAAACTTTCGTGCCAAATAATTTTTAGTATTTCATTGAAATAAAGTATGTAGTATTAAGAGTTAGACTTATTTTTGTTAAAATTTAATATTGAGAGACTTCTCACAGTTAAAGACGCTCAAGATCCAAAGAGTTAAGTCAAGATATCATGCATGCTGTGTCATGTGGTGCACCACCCCTTCTCTTCCTATGGGTGTCATAAGAGGCGACTACAGGAGAACCGCCATAAGAAGACGGGCAGCAGCGTCTCCTCTCCATTGGCCAAACTGCGATCGCCAACCCGCCTGCCAAGCGTGGCGATTATGGCAAAATCCTGCTTTTGGAGAGGCCTGTGTCCCAGTGGACTGATATAGGCTGGTGATGATGATCATGCCTGCTGAAGTAATCTAATCATATAACATTTTTTTTACTTTATCCACTGCAGCTGCCTACACAGGGACTACACACTAGGACTGGCCGCGCACTAGGCACCCTGGCTACGGCAGCCAGGCTTCAGGAGCCATCCGATGTATGGTGGCTCCTGGCCGCCTAATGCACGGGCTGCATGGAGTGTTACATATCGGATTGGCTGTCGCAGCCAGGATGCCGCAGCCAGATTGCCTAGTGCGCGGCCAGTCTTAGTGCTAAGTTCTTACCTTTGTATGATTAATATCAGGAAAGATTAAACAATTTAAATTTTGTTTTTTAGCAATCACCATGCCAGGTTTATTTAAGATTTTATAATACTTATAAAAAAAAATCGACCGCCTCAGGTGGGCGATCCCACGACTATTGCATACTTTGTAAGATTCTTAAACCAAGAGGTTTTCCGCTTGCCTCATTTTCGGCGTCCTTAAAAAATTTAATATTCATTTGTACAGACAAAACAGTAGTACCTACTTGATGGTCATCTATTCTACATCATGCTGATAATCTGTAGTGAATTTCAAATTGATTTTGAATGACAGGAGTGTAAAATATGTATCCGGATTATTGATAGCAAACCTGGGATAGACATTTCCGTATTTGCAACTCTGCAAGTTTAGTAAGACGGTTGGGCCATAGTATAATAATGAGTACTGGATGGGCAGAGCACTGACGACCAATCAAATAGGGCAGAACGGTTTATAGGGTTCCGTTCCCGAGGGCAAATAGGGATCTTCCTGTCATTTGGCTGTTTAAACACCTATCCATATTATGTGTGACGTGTGACGACCGCCGGTGTAGTGGCTCGCGATTCGGACTACAATGCCTGGTGGTTGCGGGTTCGAATCTACAAGGGGAAAATGATTGTGTATTTATCCGTTATCTAGTTGCTAAAGTAAAAGCTATGCTTAGTTTAGGGCTAGCTTGTTGGTGAAACAGTGAAAAAAATGACACGGCTTACGCTAAGCTAAGCTTGCTTATAAACCAAATGTGTTACAGATGACGATATCTCTTACACATACGCACAAACACACACACACACACATACCTACACGAGCGTTGGTTTAATAATATTTATTGATATAGGTAATGTATAAGTGTAAATAAATAATTAGAGCGGTTCTTTCTAATACAGGCAATGTTTAAAGGGAAGTTGTGAAAACTAATCTGATATTTGTAATATACTTAGTTACTAAAAGAAAAATATTTGAATTATTGGTCTTGAATCATCAGTCCACCACTTAGCACGATTCTTACTAATTGTTTTCCAAAGACCTGTAAAATGTTAAACCAAAATTGAGTATTAACTAATTTATTACGTGCTATTTGAATCTTGGTTCTTTGAAAATGGCTTAAGCTACTAACAAACTTTTCAAATTTGACATGAATTGAAATTGATAAATACATTGAATTGAAATCCTTTGTTCTTTTATTTTATTTAAACGAGTATAAAGACCCAAATAAAGCAAGAGATACATCCACCCGCAGAAGTGGCTATAATTCTTAACGCCGAGTCGTGAATTATTAACGCGAACGCGTATACGGTGGCCTTAGCAAGGCCTCGCCTTTTGAAAATTGTAGAGTGGCCGCGCTTTTCCCGCGCGAGACACACTGTGCACTCTTCCTGAGTAAAACTTTATTGTGAAATGAATAAAAATGTGCTGCGGGGTAACCATGAACTCTAAAAACAATCTCAAAGTTGTCAAATCTGTCAATTTTGGTAAGTCATTTCATACAAAATTTGACAGAAGTGATAATGTTTGACAGATTTGAGATTGTTTTGAGGGTTCGTGGTTACCGCCCTGAAACTGATTTAAGCGACTTACAGCTAAACATATTTTGTACAGACACGTCAAAGTATCCCAAACTGTTTTTCTTCAATCGATTTTCAACTTTATTTTTAAGATACCTAAAGAGTTTATTATTCATTGGGGAAATTTGAAAGTTTGTGGTGTTGACTGTACAACAACACCAAACTTATGTAATACATCCGACTGGGCGTCGCCATCTCTAAGGTCCCGGGTTCGATTCCCGGTCTAATTGACATATAGGAAACGAATATTTCTGTTTCCTCGGATCTGGGTGTTGTGGCACCGTCGTTGTTTCTAGTTTCTACAACACAAGTGCTTTAACAACTTACCTAAGGCACGCCTACCTTAGGCTTATAAGGCTTATAAGAGCAATATTTAGTTATTTATTTAGTGTTGTGATAATTCGATGTCAGCTCTTCGTCTAACTAAAATATCTTATGTCACAAAACATAATCTCTCAGAGATATTCTGGTAATAGAAGCACCGGTGTATCAACGGATGATATCGATATACCACAATTTGCTGGAATAATTCAGGAATTTCGTGTCAGGTTACTATGGAATATGTTTGTTATTCCGTCCAATATATTACCGGCGTGTCAGATACTGAAATACACCTTTATGTTTGACTGGTTTGTGTAAACGGATGTATACGATGAAAGACGAATTCTTATTCAAATTCATACTATAAATACTCTCACTCTATCTTGTCGGATGTGTATAGTACGGATTGTGGAAGAAAAATACATTATAACGACAAAAAACCGGTCAAGTGCGAGTCGGTCTTGCGCACGGAGTTTTCCGTGCCATTATCTGTAAAAACCAGCCAAGTGCGAGTCGGACTCGCGCACGAAGGGTTTCGTACCATTGTCTATAAAAACCGGCCAAATGCGAGTCGGTCTCGCGCACGAAGGGTTCCATGCCATTATCTGTATAAACGGCAAAAATCACGTTTGTTGTATAAGAGCCCCTTGAATATTTATTTAATTCTGTTTTTTAGTATTTTTTTTTATAATAGCGGCAACAGAAATACATTATCTGTGAAAATTTCAACTGTCTAACTATGACTGTTCATGAGATACAGACGGACAGACAGACAGACAGCGGAGTCTTAGTAATAGGGTCTCGTTTTACCCTTTGGGTACGGAACCCTAAAAACCGGTCAATTGCGATTATATTTGGGTTCAGTAGGAGGCCTATATCGAGCAGAAGACTGACGTGGACTGATTATGTAAAGAAGGTAAAATAAAAGTCCCAGAGCAGGACCACGCAGGACACAGGCCTCACGATTTTGATGATGGCAGAATACATGACGGCACATTGTGCTTAGCAAATTATTACAGAGGTCACTCGACTGACCTCAAGGCCTTATAATTTCGTCCTAATCAGGCATAATTCTACAGCGATCATATTTCGTTGGAATGTCGAATTAATCAATTAGTTGTTTAATTAGTACGGTCGGCTAATTGTGAACTAAATCGAGGTTAATAAGATGGCAAATTTGTCCTTGCGGTGGCTTTAATAATTGTAAATGTAATGACGCATAATGTTAATTGTACAGAAGTTTGGCGGTGTAGAAAACATTATTAATTAAGAGACTTTTTTATTTGGGCGGGTAAAATTACGCATACCTTTTACGTAGACAGTAAGAGGGTTAAATAATACCCGGCGCGATACTAAACTACAATTTAAAACCTAAATTGCTAGCGAGTTTGTTTTGCACCTTAAAATAAAGTAAAGTATATACGTCCCACTGCAGGGCACAGGCCTCACCTCAACTATGAGGTGGTTTGGTCCATACTCCACCACGCGGGCCCAGTGGAGATTGACGGAGGGGTTCGGGATTGTTGTAAGGCAAGTGACTAATCCTTAATATCAGATGTAATCAAGCCGCCATAAGGCCTCTGACTAGGCTTCACGACTAATAACACGCGATATCAGATATCAGGTGGTAACTTACACAAAATTTATAGGCGTAGCACTGGTGCGGCTCAAGTGTGGAGCAGGCGTGAAGCAGGCGAGCCGCGGGCGTGGCGCGGGCGTTTGCCGTTATGCCATTTTTGAACAAATATAGAATGAGTCTAAAGTACTCTAAACCAAGACTAATGTATAAGAAATGCATGATACCTTGATATAATGATCACATACATTCGGTTCTGTAGATACTTAACAAATGCGAACGAATGCGCACGTGCATTCGCTGCGCGCGAGTAGCGATCGATCCACGTTGAACGTGTAAAATTAAACATGCCAAACTAAGCAAAACTTGGGCTATGGTTACAAGATAACGGATAAACATACCTAAATCCACATTCATACTCATCACAAAAACATTTGACCCGCACGGGATTCCAACTCACAACCGTTTTGCTTTTTGGTCCAAAACGCGAAACACTGAGGTTTCTGAGGTCGTCAAAGATCTATCTACGAAGAATTAGGGACACGGAACCTTTTCGGTAAACTGTTTAGCTCTTCCTTTAGCAGATTTTATATTTATATTATGCAGATTTTATTTTTCCTAAGAACACGTTTATTCTTAGAAATATAGAAACCATGTTCCACACGAATGAGAAAGCGTTGTAAACAAAATGTTTCCTTATTAAAATGTGACTAAAACACAAAAGGTTGAAATGATAGCTTACTCTCATAATGAAATAATTATTTGTTAATTAAAAAACAGAACATTCGTATCAATTTAGTTAATGAGAGCCAAAGTATCAGATTTGCTATATAATATTTGCTGCCATTTGCCCAGCCAATGCGAACTGCGAAAGTAATGAGCATAAAATTGATATTTAATTATGTATGTTCTATGATTTCAATATTTAATTTTCGGTGAAATTTACATTGAATAACTATATAGCCACGGCTTTACTTTATACTTTTAAAAAGTAGGTATGTGTGGTATGTTACACAAAATCTCTATCATTTGGTAACTGATTTGAGCTCTAGCTGATTAATTTTTAATAAATAGATTACGTTAAGGATTCCATAAAAAATCACGAAAATATTTTAGGCCTTGTGATGAAAAACCCCTATTTTTGTATAAAACCATGAGATGTTTTTTTTTTTATTCTGAGCTTACGTTAAAGATTCCGTAGAAATTAAACGAAAATATTTTAGGCCTAAGCATGCGAAAAAGGGGGATAACACCATCAGATGTCTTTTGTTTGGACTCAAAAATTTCGTAATGTGGAGTCGAACCACAAGACTCGACAGTTGAATTGAGAACCTCATGGTTTCTGTAGTTGGTTAATCATCATCTCAGAGAACGCCAAAGAGCACGATCTTCCGCTTTTTTCATCTAGCCACTGCGAGCTATCTTCCTAAGGTCGTCGGTCCATCGAGCTGGGGGGCGTCCTACACTACGTTTGCCTAGGCATGGTCACGCCTATGTTGCTTGCTGAGAATCGGGTTCAGTGGCGTGTATATGGAAAGGCCTATGTTCAGCATTGTGGTGACGTTGGATAATTAGGATACCATCATCGTCATCTCGACCTATTGCAGTCCACTGCTGAACGTCAACCTCCTCCAAAAAGCGCCAAAGGCCATGATCTCCCACCTTTTTTCATCCAGCCAATGCCAGCCATCTTCCTAAGGTCGTTGGACTATCGAGCTGGCGGGCGTCTTACAATACGTTTGCCAAGGCATGATCTCTACTCCAGAAACCGTTTACTCCACCTTTCATCGATTCTGCGACACGCCACTGGCGAGCCCACTGCCACTTAAGCTTGCTACATTTTTGGACTATGTCCGATACTTTAGTCCTCTACCTGATGATGTCGTTCCGGATTTTATCCCTTAACGAAATTCCAAGCATCGACCTTTCCATAGCACGCTGAGTGACATGGAGTCGGTGGGCCAGTTTTACTGTTATGTTCCACATTTCGGCTCCGTAGGTCATTACCCGTAGGACGCACTGATCAAATACCTCCAATTTATTATAGCTGGTTATTAGTAGGAAAATATTTTTAAAATGTAACTAGAAATTATATTTTTTGTAAAAAGAAAACTACAAATGTATATTTTAAACGGTACATTAAGCATTTTTAGTTGGTTTAAATTAAGAGTGTCTTCTGGACAATTTTATTCGTCAAACAGTGCAAGAGCACCATTGGGAAGTAGTTATATTTCATTAATCAAACTCAGAGATTCGTGAATAAAAAAGCGACCTCTTTTTCGACTCAGCAGAGTAATGAAACCTCCGCTTAAGGTACGATTCCGACACCGGCGGTTGAGTCACGCAACACAGCTGCATTAACACTCTAGCTGACCACATGGGATAATTAGCCCGTCAAATATTTGCACGATACCTATGCGGGTACGACATACGCTAGGGATTTTCAATGTATTTGGTATTGGTAAGTAGGGAATCATCCCCAATAGCATAATTATGTAGGGGCTACAGATACGTGATGAGTCTCGCACTCAAACTACTCATAAGCTGTGATAGGTTTGATGGTGAGATAATGAAATAAATTAGTACTAATTGAACGTTGAAATGTAGATACTCCCGTTGAAAATTATCTAGCACTAAGATATTGGATAAACTAATTAAATAAATGTATACACACACATCCATGAATATTGGCCGTGCTCGTCACATAAACATTTGCCCAAAACGGAATCTGAATCCACAACCTAGCTTTGTAGTCTTTGCCACGAACAACTAAACCAGACATTCATCAGTCGTTGTTTGAAGCTGTTCTCAAAATCAGACCTTACCTTACGGCTACTTATTTCCGTTACTGCAACCTTATAGTGGCCAGAATCAACAGGGGTGAGCGGAAATCCAACTCTCAATGAGGCTTGTCTCAAGGGACACTCGAGCAACTTGGAACGCGCAGTGAAACTAATCAAAAGTAAATTGGAGGCGTTCGAGGTTGTTTAAACCGACCTAGTAGTGACCTTTCACCTAGTTAGAAGCATAGTACAGATAGGAACCCAGAACTTGCATTTGAAGCGTATTTAAGTGTTATTAATAATGTAGATTACAGAAGATTGGATTTAGCTCAGGTCGTCTAGTCCAACCAACTACATTTGATTAGCAGGGCCAATAAAAGTTATTTTACGAGCAGATTTTCTTTCATTGACAACTTTTATAACAAGACATTATAATACTTATGTAGTAACTTATTAGTAGTAAGATAGAAGTAAAGGAAATCATGAAATATTTCCCTTTCAACAAATTTGACAAGCATGCAAGACTTGGAAGTTTTCTTGTAATCACGTCGACGAGCATTTCAATTGTGCTCCGGAAAGTTTTTACAAAAAGTATAAAATATGAACTCGCGTAATGACAAAAAACCAAAACATTGTTTTTAACAAGATATATGTATCAAGCAAGATGTCACAAAGCTTAAAAAGCATTGAAACGAGATGTCTATGAAGCTCAGAATAAAAAGATCTTACTCTTTGAGGTAGGGCCCACGTCAACCACGACACCAGCTTTTAGTGGGCCTTTCTAAGTAAGATCTACAGACAGCCAGCAAACTCAATCAAATACAAACCCTCAGAAAAATAATAAATTGATTAAAACACAGGAAAAAGCAGTTACTATACAGGTATGTGAGCGGCGGTGCATCGGCTCATCGGAACCTGCCTGGTTTTTTCGACTGACTCCGAGCCGGAGTCGGCCGAAGGAATATGGGGTTCTTTGATGATCCCATGTACCGTTGATACACCCGTCCCGCATCCTGCGGGGTCTCCGCTGAAAACTATCGTCGTTGTGGCTCTGGCTGTAACGACAAATGCTGAGCATTTGACACTCTTTTTATGTTTATATTTGATTCTGTTTGTAATTGTGCTTATGTGACAAATAAATGTTTTCTATTCTATGTTTCTATTCTAATACAGTGGGCAGAACGTCCAACGTCCACGTATTGAGCGAGTGGCGCACCGACTGGCAAAGATAGCCGGTTCGTGAAAAGTAATAAGTACAGTAAGAAGCAGGTCTATACCCAGTGGGTAAATAGATAAATACATTCAATCTTCATAGCTAAATAAACATTTATTACGAACCCTAGGTCTTATTATATCTTTCTTATTATGTTATAATATGTACCTACCTTCTATTATACAATAACATGCGATGTATATTTCTAAACAAATATTTGTACTTATAAGCATATTTTGGCACTGTCCCAACCCAACATTAACTAGTTTTTTTTTTCACACCAATTATCTAGCCCCAAACTAAGCAAAGCTTGTGTTATGGCGACTAGATAACGGATAAACATACTTAAATACGTTTATAAACATCCATGACTTAGGTGCAAATGCTCGTGCTCATCACACTAACATTTGCCCCTCGCGGGATTCGAACCCGCAACCGCAACCGCCATGCATTGTAGTCCGGAGCCCGAACCGCTACACCAGACGGTCGACAAAATTAAGATCCTAATGTGTAACCAAAAGAAAGACAAATAAATATTTTGAGTTTGAGTTATTATATATTAATTTAGGAGTCCTAACTGACTTACTCGCAGTCAGGCAACAGCGTATTAAGTTATATTGCAGTTTGCAGTATGGCTAGTAGATGCATCAATATCGGACATAGGGACTAGAATAGCTATGCAGGTGCCATATTTCACGGGCCAAAGTTGGGCCACGAAACGAGCGAAGCCGGACCAATTGGAGCCGCAATATACGGTCAAGAAAAAAAGGTACAAACGATTTAGAGGGGTCGAGACGATTTAGAATTTTCACTTTTTGTTGTTACTTAGTGGATGGTTGGTAGAGTTTTTCTTGGTCACGTAATTTCAGAGGTCGCTTTGAATAAATTACCTCGAATTTTAAAGTAAATAAATGTTGCAAGTGGAATGTAGAAAAAGCTATAAGCACGTAATAAGTCTTGAGGGAGAGATATGTTACTATATATTTTCCATTATGTGGTTAGAGTAAGATCGATTCCCGGTTCGGTTAATTTCAGAAATGTCTGGGTGTGTTAGGAAACGCCCCTGACAAACGTAGACATTGTCTTGTGTTACCTGACGTACTTATATTTTTGATTTTTGCAATAAATGCCTTCTAAAAGTGTTTAGAAGCATATAGGGTTTAGCTATAGTTTGTAATCAACTTTGAAAAAACTTTATATAGATGCCGCACTCGATAAGTTTGAAATATATTTTCTATAGGCTAAATATTATTGATTACATAATTCGTTGTGTTGTTTTCATTATAACATCACATATCATGTCACCCAAAAAAGGCCTCAATCAAAAAATCGATAAGACTTTTAAGATTTTTGGAGGAATAAAGACACACATACATACCTTAAAAAAATACACGCCTTTTTTGGGCAATTTTGTAGTAATAATTTAAAAAAACCTAAATAATCCACCGCTTGTGTGGCCCCGTCTTGGCAGCGGTCGTGCGTTTTGTGTCGCACGGGCGGTGTTTAATTTCAACTATTTCCTTCTCGTTATGAATTTTCAGGGATCCTGTGCAATATTTTTACTCCATTTTTCTGATAAGTCGCCTTGTTCCATTTGCTTTGCCCGAATAGTGGTAAAGGTTGACTCGCGTCTGACAAAATAATAAATGTAACATGTAATGCCATGCCAAAGTAATGCCAAATAAAATCATAAATTATTAGAATCGTCCGAAAAAGAATGTCTCATATGGCATTAAGTCAGTCCTTTTTACGATTCCCATCTGTGCAATTATGTTTAAAGAAAGCAATAATTATTTAGAGAAAAAAAAACATTTTTTTTTCAACTGCCGCTTAAAATTATTTTCAGCTGCCACAACAACGACCTTTTACTATTCGGACTACTCTTCCAACTGAGCTACGGAGAACAAAGTTATAGCTAAGTGAGCCAGTGTCATGCTATCAGTGTCTTGGATTTTATACCCACAAAGAAACGCCAGTAAGAAATATTTAACCTTGATATTATAAACTAGCATTACTATGAATGACGAGGACTGATGACGACGTCGACGCGAGGATCAGGAAATCAAAAGGCGGATTTGCCCAGCTGAAACCGGTCTGGGACGCAAACATGCTCACCCGGCGGATCAAGATTTCCCTCTTCGATTCCATAGTGAAGCCTGTTTTGCTCTTCGGCTGCGAGACCTGAAAGGAGACAAAGGATCTGACGAGCAAGCTGCAAGTGTTCATCAACAAATGCCTAAGATCAATCCTGCGCAGATTCTGGCCAAACACTATCAGCAATGAGGATATATGGACTCGATGTCACCAAATCCCGATCAAGCAAGAAATTGCACAGCGGAACTGGAAGTGGATTGGGCACACCCTCCGAAGGCCAGAGGACAACATTGCCAGGGCCGCGTTCACATGGAGGCCTCGCGGGAGCAGGCGGTGGGGCCGGCCGGCGCAAACGTGGCAGCGCACCGTCGACGCTGAGCTGCGGGCGGCCGGGCTGAGTTGGACGGCCGGGGAGCGAGAGGCACAGGATAAGAGCGGATGTAGACGTCTCACGAAGTCCCTCTGTACCACTGGGGTACCATACGATAACAACATACATTATTATGAATGCAAAAAACAAAAAATCATTTTCCACTAACAACTGCCGTTAGATCTGCATCAACCATTTAGTTTTATTGCGTTCGCGAGATTGTATGACGTCCCCGGGACTATTCGTTACGTGTTTATGGCACCGTTTGCTTTATGGTCGCAATTTGCGCATTTGAATTTAAATGTCTTAATGTCTGAACCTGTGTTCTGCCGCAAAAATTATGCTTTTATGAGCCTTAACTTGCAACTTTGTGAATATTTTACTATCATAGAGACAAAGGAGGTGGCAGAGAACACTTTTTATGGAACTATCATTATGTTGTTGGATGAAGACGTTTACAAATTTTCTTTGGTCGACCGATTGAAGTAATGGCACAGCAATCTGCCTAAATGAGCACTTTAAGGCCTTAACACTACCCAAGTGCCTAAAATCTCGAATATGAAAATCAAATTGTCAGAATACCTGTTACTTGAATCTAAAAATTTAAAATATGATATCCTAGAAGAGGATTTAATAAACATCTTGAATTAAATAATTTTAAAGTCCCTTGTATTAAAACATGCATAAAAAAGTGTCTATTTTTTCATAAATTGCAAATGTTCTCTTAAACGGCACAAGCTATTTCATTACTGTTTTCACACAAAACAAGATTTTGGAAATATACATGTTTTGAATTGAGAGTTTTATTTGAAATTTCTCGTTAAAGGCATTAATTTCATAAAAAACATGTTATTCCGATTTTTAGAGGTCATCCGCACGCGCGAACACCCTGGACCACAATGACATCATCACAGCTCTTTGCTTGCCACCCAACAGATACTGGTTGTGTACTGCATTTGGACCCACATTTACATTAGAAATAAGAATTAAGTTCATCACGAGAATCTGAGAACATATTTGTCAAATCACAAAAATATACAATTACTTCCAACAAACCATTACTTTTTAATAAGAGACCACATTATCAGACGAACAAAGACAAAACAACGGTTATTTCCTCCGACCTCCGGGTTCGGAAATCCAAAACGTGATGTCACTCTTAATTACAATATTCGGACTGCATCCTTATAATTTCCCGCCCACTTTTCCCCTGCGAACGGCAAAGGAGGAAAAACAGACAAATTAAATTAACATCACGTTTCGACGCTAAAGATATTATTACTAGTTGTGAGTACAGAATTCTGTTTGATTGGACTGTGCCTACAGTCTGTATGAAAACACTTAAACTGTTGTTACAAGTGTGTATTATATGATAATGTCATAATGTCATACTTTTACCACAATTTCGGGACAATATCGTGGACAAGTGGCAAAAAGAAGCAGCGGTAGGAACTCGGACTCTTTTGTCAGTGTATTTGTAAATATTTTAACAAGAATATAATGACTGATCAGAGTAAGACAGTTTGTATTAGTATTCGGACCCAAGTAGGCCGAAGCAAGGAGAACATGCACAAGTGGGGTTACAGCTTGGAGAGCGCATGTCTATGTGGCATTTCCCCCCAGACAATGGCACATCTCCTGTCATGCCCTGCGTTTCCCTACACCTGCACACGCAAGGATCTTTACAAGGCCACCGATAGCGCTATATAAGTGGCTGAGTTTTGGCCCTCACATATACATATAAAAGCCTAAGTGAGTCGACACGCAAATAAGAAGAAGATTAAGTATTGTATCCTTAATCTTAGCAAACGAGACAAAACAGAATTTTCAATGCATATACGAATAAATGTGCATGTATCCCTGGCTATTTTTTTTAATGAAGATTTCTTGTAAAAAGTTTTTTAAATTGTCAATTTTTTTTTACAGCAAAAATGGAATAATTGACAATCGAAATTATTTGAATAGCTTTTAGAAAGTAATTTATATACTGTTAAGGAATTTACAAAATAATTTTGACTATGATAATTAATGATGACATAAAATATTAATAATAATTATGACTAAAAACTAAATTAATTATAATAGAATGTATGAATGAAATTTATTGACTAAATAATGTTATCAACTGCTTATTAAATTTTACATGCCATACAATGGCGAGACATGTTAAAATATCAAAACTATGTATTTATTCATCTTATTGTACCGTGTCTCTAAGTAAATAAATGATTTGATTGATTGATTGATCACAGCGCTAAGCAAAATACCTAACTGCTATTATTAATGCCAATTGTGTTTATTGTGCTAACGCAATAAATCATTGAGTATTGAGTAAAATACCCACCTCAAATAATCACGTAAAATGAATCTCAAACAAATTATCAGCACATCGCCGGACGGTCCCTCCATCCAATCTTTCCCGAGGGAATGACTGGTATAATTAAATCGGATGAGATTGCAGTACATAAAACAATAAATTATATTCTGTTCACTCATAATGGACACTTAATTAATTCGTCCTGATTCCATTAGGGAAGTTTAGGATTTCCACAAATGCCGCTTTGAAGGATGTAACGAGTATTTGGTACGTTTTGGATTTGGGTAGGAAATTGTTTGCTTTACAAGACACGATTGTGGCATAAATCATCATGTTCTACTTAAGCTTTAGAATCGATATTTAGGGTGATCGTTATTTTTACACAAATAAATACATTCTTCCAAAATTACACCTTTTGCCAGCATGTTAAATTTTATTAATTTAGTGTAAAAGCTGCAATAATAACGTCCTTAGGAGAAAAAGTCCACTGGCTGGAGGTTTCTTTGGAGCTTGATTGTGACTGAATTAAGGACGTTAGAAGGATGTTTTTTTTTAATGAACAGAATACATATAGGTCTAAAAGTTGATACCAATTTATAGTTCATCAGACGCAGTTTTGGTAAATATCCCGCTGGCTGGAGGTCGGTTAGAGAAGCTTATATTTCCTTTTGTAATACGAAACAAATTCTGTTTTCAGCTCAATTCAGTAGAACAAATCCAGATCTAATTATCTGTATCACTCATTCCCAGACATGGGATCCCGCTGAGTGTAGACACACCTGTTTCTCATGAACCGTGAAAGTTAGAGAGTTGAAATTATCACAGATGATGTATTTCTGTTGCAGCTACAACAACAAATACTAAAAAGCAGAATACAATTTATATTTAAGAGGACTTCCATACAACAAACGTGTTTTTTTTGCCATTTTTATAGGTAATGTTACCCTTCGTGCGAGTCCAACACGCACTTAAATGAAATGAAAAAAAAATAAAAATAAAAACAACTTCCTTTACGAAGACTTTACTGGTGCAGTTTCTGGTTCTGCCTATCATCGACTATGGGGATGTGTGTTATTCTAATGTCTCCCAAGATCTTCTCAATAAATTGAACCGCCTTCTCAATAGGGTCGATCTCCAGAGGCATTTTTTTTCGTGTCAGACGGGATAAACCTTTTTTTTAATCGAAAGACGTATTTAAATTATTTTTTCATAGAGAGTATGGTGTCTTATCTACATGGTACAAAGCTAATTTTATGCATAAGTTTGTTTTAAATATGTTTAAAAAAAAACAGTAACCCAAAAATCCTGATCGCTCTGGGTTGAACCAACTCCCGATTAGATGAAAAAATATTTTTTAACTTTGTAATGAGAAGGATCAATATTAAACAACCTACCTTAATGGCATAACAAATAGTTAATCTTCAAAGCAATAAAATATTTTAATTATATTAACAATACTTCGGCCACAATTTGAATTTAAAATGGTGACCGGGCCTTTTTTATCATCGCTCTGCGCCGAGACAAAACGTCGCGCACAACCTTAGTTAGGCGTTATAGACCCTAAATTCCTCTCCCGCGGGGGAACGCCAGTAGTGGTCTAACCGCCGAGGAGGATACCTATGTTTTACGTTCCCGCGTTCCATCATAACGAAGGTAAGTTTATGATGCTCTGGTTTTGGTTCTCGATTTTTATGATTGCTATTGCATGTTATTTAAATTCAATAGTAAGTTTGTGAATGTGTTTGTTATGTGAATTAAGTGGTCGCAATGGTGTTTTTTATGTGACGTAATCACGACTTTCTGTTGCTTTTAAATTCGGCTATATTTATGATTTTGTGACTTTATATAATCGCTATGGCTCTGATTGCTCTGTCCAAAAAGTCCAGAGCGATGATATTTTGCATTAATATTACATTATTAAATCTGTTCTAAGTAGTATTATCTGACTGCAATAATGACAAATGATGCGTATGTGTACCTTATATATACCATTCATCATATCAGCCTGTTGCAGTCCACTGCTGGACAAAGGCCTCTCCCAAGGAGCGCCACAGCGCACGATCTCCCGCCCTTTCCATCTAGTCGCTGTCAGCTGCCTTCTCCAGGTCATCGGTCCATCTAGCCGGGAGGCGTCCTACACTACGTTTGCCTAAGCGTGGTCTCCATTCGAGAACCTTCCTGCTCCACCTCTTGTCGGTTCTGCGACAGACATGGCCAGCCCACTGCCACTTCAGCTTGCTACATTTTTGGACAATATCGGTCACCTTAGTCTTATGGCGTATGACCTCGTTTCGGATCTTATCCCTTAATGAGATCCCCAACATAGACCTTTCCATAGCACGCTGAGTGACGTCTAGTCGGTGGGCCAACTTGACTGTCATGTTCCACGTTTCGGCTCCGTAGGTTAAAACTGGTAGGACGCATTGGTTAAACACCTGGCTATTCAGGCTCTGCCGCAGTGTCGACGTGAAGATATGACGCAATTTCCCAAATGCTGCCCAGCCAAGCTGCACTTTTCTGGCGATTTCCCGCTCGAAGTTGTCTCTACCGAGCTGTAGTACTTGTCCAAGGTAGACGTACTCTTTGACAACCTCGAGCGTAGTGCCGTCGACGGAAATTGGTTCCGGGATGACATGTTCGTTGAACATTACCTTTGTCTTGTCCAAATTCACCCCAAGCCCTACACGTCTCGAGGCAACGTTAAGACTGTGCAGCATTTTTTGCAAATCCTGCAGCGATTCTGCCATAATAACTATATCATCAGCAAAGCGAAGATGCGTAAGATATTCGCCATTTACATTGATGCCCAGTCCGTTCCAATCCAGCGTCTTGAACACATCCTCCAGTGCGTTGGTAAACAGTTTCGGAGTTATAACATCTCCCTGTCTAACACCTAGGAGCAGCTGGATGGGTTTTGTTCGGTGGTTTTGTACTTGGACGGACATTGATGCCATACTGTACGGCTTCTTAGCACCTTCACGTACCGCCAATCGACTTGGCATCGCTGCAAGGATTCCAGAACAGCCCAGGTTTCGATGGAGTCGAAGGCTTTCTCATAGTCCACAAAGGTCAGGCACAGGGGCTGGTTATACTCTTCGGACTTCTGTATAACCTGCTGCACCGAGTGAATGTGGTCTTTAGTACTGTAACCTTTGCGAAACCCAGCCTGTTCCGGTGGCTGGAAAGCGTCAAATCTTGCGGAAAGACAGTTTGTGATGACCCTCGAGAACAGCTTTTAAACATGACTCAGGAGCGTGATTGGTCTATAGTTTTTCAGGAGACTTTTGTCTCCTTTCTTAAAAAAACAATGCCACCACGCCCCCACTCCACGCTTCCGGAGTTGTCCCATTGGCTATGACGGGATTGAAGAGCCTCTTAAGTTCGCCAAGCACAGGTTGGCCTGCAGCTTTTAAGAGCTCAGATGTGATTCCGTCTTCGCCAGAAGCCTTTCCATTACTAAGCTGTCCGAGGGCCGCCTCAATCTCATCCTCCTCCACGTCTGGGAGATCTTCAGTGAAGTGATGGGTAAGCTTGGCTCTTGGGTCGTCGTCGCGTCGACGTCGCGTGTCGGGCTGCGGCTGTAGGGAATGCAATGCATACAATCGGCCGTAAAAGCCTCCGATTTCGGCCAGAATCTCCGGAACCGATGAGACGATTCTGCCATCCGAGGTTTACAGCTTTGTCAGGTGACTTTTTCCCAGTCAGTGAAGACCTCATTTTTTATCTTCATCATCTTTTTTTGAAATTTTGATTTCCTTAATTCCTTTTTAAAAGCTACGACTTATGTAACGACTTAATTAGTCTAAATCAATTTTATAACTTGAAAAGACTAATATTAATAGTTGAATTCATTAAGACTTTTAATTTTGGCTGATTTATCTAAAAGTCATTTGTGATTTAATTAAGTCCAAAGAAAGTTGATTTTTATAATAATATTTCGTATAAAATATTCCGTATTTTTTAAATGTATAGTTGATAATATGTCTCGGCCTCTTACGTGTATCACTACTTCTTGTCACACGTTTGATGTGTTTGAGGTAAATGTGATTGTTTTAGTTCTGTTCTGAATTTTTAGAAAATAACATTTATGTTACCATTAAAGGGCTACTATCTTCTTTTGTATAAATCAATTACTAAAACAGCTAAATAAATAACATTTTATTGCTATGATCGCTCTGGCACTAATTATGATTGCTCTGGACCCGATTTTTTTTAAACCTAAATATTTTTATAACCGTTTGTAAAAATTGAAGGCCAATAGAAAAAATATACTATTTGAACATCTCACTTTTTAATGAGGTACATAATTTCCATCGACTATTAATATCTGAAAAGCACCAGAGCGATCACACGAATAAGCCCGTTTTGGAGATCGACCCAATAACTGTCTCCGCTTTATCTTCGGCTTACGCAAGTACGACCACGTATCCAAATATCGATCTCAGCTTGGCTGGCTCTCGATTAAGCAACGCAGGAGTGTTCGAACACTCTGCGTCCTTTACTCCATACTTTTCGACCCCAAGTCTCCATCCTATCTTACAGTTTTTTTTTTATTTCTACATAGCCATGCACTCCTCGTCACACTCATGTCCAACTCATTCACGCTAACGGCGGTACGGCTCTGGAACAATCTCCCTTCCAAAAAAAAAACTACTTCCAAATTTTCTTTTGAAAAGGCTTTTCGTACCTAGTCATTTTAAGGTCTGACCCTCTCCCATCTTTTCTTTCCTTCCTCATTTGCCAATGATGATTGCTAGCATGCGATCTGTGTACCATATTATATTTATATGTATACATGTTACAGGAAATGTATGAGATTTCATACATTTCCTGTAACATGTATACAATTCCTAGGAATTGTATAGAATTCCTAAAATCATCCGGAAATGTATGATGTAAATTATATTAGACACATTTCGTAGGAAATTTATACCATTTCCTAGACAGAAATCGGAAATCTAATATATGTATTTAAGATTTCAATAAATTGTGCTTTTTTGTGATAAATGGGCCTTAAGAATGAATAAATAGTTGATTTATTAAACTTAAATTAGTATATTATATTATACCTTATTATTTTAACTTGTTAGTCTCAATGAGAGCCTAAATAAAAACTCTGTTTCCTATTATCAAGCAGTATCATTTTTTTTTTTAGTTAACCTAAAATTGGACAACATCACATACATTGCTCTGATCCTAAGGTAAGTAGCTAAAGCACGTGTGTTATAGAAATCAAAAACAAGGATGGTACCACAACACCCAGACCCATAGAAAAGTTCGTTTTCTACATTGACCTGACCGGGGATCGAACCCGGAACCTCAGAGATGGCCCGGCGTGCTCGCCTCTCGGCTACGGAAGTCGTCAAATATTATTATTATATAATTGATACTTGATTGTCTCAATGAGAGCCATAATAAAAACTCTGATCCTTGAATTAGTAAGAAGAAGTAAAGATATTATATAATGTACGATTGTTACATAGGTGTCTAAATGAGACCCTTAATAAAAAACTCTGATTCTTCATTTCAAAGCGTGTTTTATTTATTTTATTCACACATAGCGTTCGTTTTATACATTTCCTAATACGATATTGGAATAATATGAAATTCCTAAGAAATGTATACATTACCTAGGATATGTGCGTATTAAATAATCTCTGAATCAATATATTATACATTTCCTAAATAGCTTCGGAATTGTATACATTTCCTAGGAGTTGTATACAGTTCCTAGAATTCATACATTTCCTGTAACATACATAAGTATATATTATTATGCATGTATAGTCGTATTGTTTTCTATTTATGTAGGTATCTAGTATGTATGTATTCATCTTTATTGCGTTTAATTTGTAAGATCTTGTTATTACTTATTCTATTTTGTTGCACCCCATACAACATCTCTTTCTGGCCCTATGTTTGACTGGTAAAAAATGCTTTTGGCATTAAGTCCATTTGTACCGCTGATTCTGTCTGTGCAATAAAGTATAAATAAATAAAATAAATACACTAATAATCTTGCTCTGCTTGAGGTGCTCGTAGCTCAGTGGCGGCAGCGCTTTGGTATCGGTTACTAAAGTTAAGCAACCAACGCCGCGATTGTGTGTGGATGGGTGACCATTCCGACCATATTTAGTGACATTTATCACGAGCATCTCCGTGCTTCGGAAGGCACTTTAAAAGTTGGTCCCGGCTGATGTCGCTTGATACTGGTCGTGAAGCCTAATCAGAGGCATTATGGCGGCTTGATTACTCTGACAGTAAGGTTTAGTCACTGGCCTTACAACACTCCCCCACCCGCGTGGTGGAGTGTGGCCCAAAACTACCTCATAGTTGAGGTGAGGCCTGTGCCCTGCAGTGGGACGTGTATAGGCATACTTTACTTTACTAATAATCTTAGCAAAGCTTGTAAAATGGCGACTATAAAACGGATAAACATAATCCAATACATTATCTATAAATATATTGCTTCTCGCAAGATCACGAACCCGCAACCGACTGGCTTTTTGTCCGGAGCGTGAACCACTACACCAGACGGTCGTCAATGTTTTAAAGGTTTAATATTATTTTTCAAGGCTTGACGCATTATGAATATAACCTATTATAAGAAAATATCATATTACTTTATTACCGGTCATATTTACTACCGAATTGAATAATCCATTAATGAAAATAGCATATTCAGACTACTCCTAAAAAAACAGATTCGAACATCAAAGCTTTCGTAAGTGTGAAAAAACAGGCTACAAATTCTTAATTACCGTTAAATATTCAGTAGTACCTACTAAGAGATAAAAAGAATATAATATAAAAGGAAAACAAGTAGGTACTCAGAGGTATACTAATTATTTATAAGTACATGGAGACATTTTGAAATGCTAAAGGGGAGCACTGCGCAAGCTTGAGTTTTAAGTGGCTCCTGCACTGTTACCTGAATGCAATGTAGGTAGACCTTATTATACAGGGTGTACCAAAAAGGCGAAATAATATTTAAGGGTATGTATGTATGTAATGTGAACATTAAGTAGTAAAAGTTTTAGTTAAAAATAAACAAAATTTTTTCCATAATAAGTAAATAAATTGTTTTTTTACCGAAAGTGTTGACAACCCTGAATCTGCGGTCATTCGTTAGCGAACCCTCGCCCGCAACCCTCGCCCGCCGCACGATCAGCTGATGCGCTAATCATGATGGTTGTCACCGATAAGTTTTTGTTAAAACTTTAGCATCAATTTACTCAGTAATTTATACTCGCACGAGTTTGTGGTTTTGCATAGGTACTACACATTTACTACTCTACACGTTCTTTAAATTTTATTTCGCCTTTTTGTTACACCCTGTATAGGCCTTATTTACATTAAAACTTACCTACCTACGTTTATAGTTTAATTAGTAAACGAATGCTTAAGTAGATTATTTTTAAGCGGTAGTATTGTGTGTGTAAAGAAATATTTAACTAACACACCAGTACCAAACCTAGCCAAGCCTCAAACAAAGCAAAGTATTTACTTTGGCGACTAGATAATGAAAAAGGATATACATAGGTACTTTAATACATTAAATTTCTTTTACTTAGATAAAAAAAAATGATTGTGCTTATCGCAAACATTTCAGATTTGAATTCGGAACTATCTGGCTTTGCAGTCCGAAGCGCAAACCACTAAACAGTTCGTCTTGACAAAAAAGTCATTCGGTATAGTCGGAATCAAATACTCATATTAAAGTAGATTCTAATACAACTAAATCCTTGAGTTTCGAACTCCGATTTTTGGATAGAGTTGAGTCCGACGGACGCTTAGGCAAACGTAGTGTAGGACGCCCCCCGGCTAATGTTGCTAAGACGAGACCATACGACTTGCCAATGTAAAAAAGTTATCTGGGCCATAACTATGAACTCTTAAAACAATCTCATAATCAATATATATATATATATTATATATATATCGTTCTTTAGCTTACATTTTAGATAGTAAGAGTGCCGAATACCGGGCTCAATGGAATGGAGCTGATGATTTCGGAATCACCCTAGTTTTAGTTTTATTTTAACTTCATCAGATGTCTGCTCTCAACTTAAATATCACTATCTCTATGTGGACAATGTTGTTGGTCCTACAATTACTTATATGTATAGTAATGTAGTATTTTAAATTAATAATCATTGTAAGACTGTTTGTTGTTCTGAATAAATAGAAAAAAAAAAACTCAAAGTTGTCAAATCTGTTAATTTTGGTACGTCATTTCATACAAAATTTGACAGACATGATTTCTGATTGTTTTAACAGTTCCTGGTTAGGGCACAGATCTTATGTAGAGCCAAGCTTCAAATTCTACACGCCCTAACTCTACAAGGCCTAATTTCACAAACTCTACACCTTAGTCAAAATATGAGGCTTGGCACTAAGGTAGGTAGTGCCCCTGCGCTTCGCTTTGCTCGTCTTTGCGGGCGCACTACCGTGCCCCGTAAGAAGAAAGATATGGCGTAACGTTCCAGTAATAATAAATAAATATTGGACAACATCACATACATTGCTCTGATCCTAAGGTAAGTAGCTAAAGCACTTGTGTTATAGAAATCAGAAACAACGACGGTACCACAACACCCAGACCCGAGCCAATATAGAAAAGTTCGTTTTCTACATTGATGTAGAGTACCCGACTGGGGATCGAACCTAGAACCTCAGAGATGACGGCGCCATTTAAGGTCTGGCGTGCTCGCCTCTCGGCAAAGGAGGTCGTCAAAATGTCACTCTAAATGGTCAGAATCACCTATCCAACTTAAAGCAAATAGCAAGCTTAATAATCACCCAAAGCGCCGCCTCCGCTAAGCTACAAGCAATCTATTCCCATATTTATGTTCCCAACTCACGGGGTACACTGTGCGGGCAATTCTTCGTAACGATTTCTACGGTAGTAGATAAATCAATCCATAATAGCTAGTGGGCAAACAGTCCGACTAGAAGTAAAACAGACGCAGATGTTCATTTGAGAGGTAAGGGATCTTCCACGATGGTGTGTACGCGACGTGAGGAGGACGGAGGAAGATCAGGAGGAACTAAAAATATAACTTAACGCGAGCGAATTCGGAGAATTAAGTCATGTCTATTCGTATTTTTTAAGCCGCGAATCAACTAGAGGCAGCCTCGGGTCAGGAAAGTGGAGACGGTCCCTCGCGGTGTGCCTCAGGTTGAGGCTCCGTCTTCACTAACACGGCCTCGGAGCGAGGCAGCTGCTCGACCCGAGGCTGCCTTTAGTGGATTCGCGGTTTTACAGAGCAAAAAACAAAAGAAAATGTCAATAAGTAAATATATTTTATGGTTTGCCTAATGGTGATTTATCAGATTTTCTAGGAGAGACGTGATCGCGTATCGTGAGGTGAGGATTATCATCATCATGTGATGTACTATACAAATATTTACCACCTGTTAAACATGTAATGCAAATAAGCGATTTGATTTGTTATTAGCCGTTGGAAGTCCACCGTTGACCAAAGGCCTCCCCCACAAAACGCTACAACGAACAGCACTGGGCTGTTTGCTTCCAGCGGCTACTCGCAACCCTGACTAAGTCGTCATTTCACCGCGTGTGGAGCCTGCTTACGCTGCGTCTTCCAGTTTGTCGCCATTCGAGAGCGGTTCCCTAACGAAATTAGCTCTGCAAGCGATGAGGCCTGCCCATTGCCACTTTAGCTTTGCAATTCTAAAATCTATGTCAGTAGCATTGGTTCTTCTACAAATCTCCTCGTTTCGGATCCCGTCTCGTAGAGGAACGCCAAGCATAGCTCTCTATTTAGCACGTTGTATGACCCTGAGCTTGTTTAAGAGGCCAACAGTGAATGCACATACGATTATAGTCATTTTCGGCGGCAATAATGCCCTACGGAACAGTACAGTAAAGCTGGCCCACTGACTACATGTTGTGAGCTATGAAAAGATCTCGTCAAGCAATGACGAAGGGCAAGGGGTATATTTTTTGGTTAGTTTTGTAAATAAAAATACCGGTATGTAGCGATGCCTTATTCGCTGTCAGATCGCTGGATAAAGCAGCAGTGTAAAAGGACTCGTACATACGCATTTCTAAAAGTTTTTTACAACGTTTTTACCACAAGCGTAGCGAGTCTTACTTGTTCTGTGGTTTTTATTATCTGGGCACTAACCATGAACAGTTAAAACAATCACAAATCTGTCAAACATTATCATTTCTGTCAAATTTTGTATGAAATGACGTACCAAAATTGTCAGATTTGACAACTTTGAGATTGTTTTAAGAGTTCATGGTTATGGCCCTGATATGTGTACTTCTCAAATTGGTCTATCTTGGCTTGGCTAGGAGGATTTTTTAACAATTTGATTTCCAATTCGCGAATGAATTTCCAAAAATCAAATCCTATTTGAACAAAATGTTGATTTTGAGTCTTTTATGTAAAAAAAAAATATGGGGGCTCCCATACAGCAAACGTGTTTTTTTGCCGTTTTTATAGATATTGGTACGGAACCCTTCGTGCGCGATTCCGACTCGCACTTGGCCGATTTTTTATAAGTAATGAGTGTACAACACAAAATGTTAAAATAAATTTAACTAAAATTTGATCAATATCAAATTAAAACGTATTCCTTTGGCATGCCTAGAGCCTTACAACTAGTGGATATAGCAAGCGGTACAAATGTTTGCACAGCAGTTAGTGCGAACGAGTCTATCGGCCGGCTTAGTGTTTGCTCGGCTAAGTGCCTAGGCTTTCCCTCGCCTCGTTACTGAAATTATTTTTCTTGCATCGCGAATCAGGCTTCCTCTAACATTTACGTAACACTTTTAAATTGTGAACCCTCTGTCAAAGAGGGTTTTATTAATGTTTGTAACGAAACGCAAGGCTTGGGATTTTTTTCACAAAAAATTACTTTCAGCTCACGGTGAGCGTAAATGTATACACAGGAAGGACACTGAGAGAATAAGACCTCTGTGTTACATGTTAAAGGAGAGGCATTTTTTTACTCGTTTTCCCTTGTTGCATGAACTCAAAATATTGTAGTTTTGGTCACGTACGAGACCAAAATAATAGCAAAATAATCCCTACATTAATATTGTTGTAGGTTGAAAATTTTTGTTTTTAGCAAATCCATGGAAGGTTTAATTAAAGTAAATAACACTTGAAAAAAATCATCGACCTCAGGTGGGGCTCGAACCCACGTCCCATCGCATGCCGGGCGAGTGCTTTACCAACTAAGCTACCGAGGACGTCACGTGACACGATGAAATCATTATTATATAAGAAATCTTTGTTGTAGGTTGTACTGAAAATTTTGTCAACGTTTCTTGCAAAGTCGAATCGGTCGGTTAGATGCGTGGGAAAAATAAATCACTTTAGAATACCACAATTTACTTTTTTCCTGTAACAAATGTCTCGAGGCCTAACACAATGTAACACCTTATGTATACACTTATGACGCAATAAATGAATATGAATATGAATAACCATAAACACTTCCTCTCTGGTTTTAATCTAAAGTTTACAAAGACGAAGTCGCGGGTACTAGCTAGTATTGCTAGATGTCATGGTTGGTCCTTTAGTAGCTTGCAAAGCACTCGGGTCATAGTTATTAGGGAGGTCTTATTTAAATAGAGGTCACCAGCTGCCAAACATTAACATAAAGCGTTGTTTGACAAATGATATCAAAAAATTATATGGTTACTTAAGATTTTTTTGACGACCTCCGTAGCCGAGAGGCGAGCGCGCCGGATTTTAAATGGCGCCGCCTTCTCTGAGGTTCCGGGTTCGATCCCCGGTCGGGTCAATGTAGAAAACGAACTTTTCTATATTGGCTCGGGTCTGGGTGTTGTGGTACCGTCGTTGTTTCTGATTTCTATAACACAAGTGCTTTAGCTACTTACCTTAGGATCAGAGCAATGTATGTGATGTTGTCCAATATTTATTTATTTATTTATTTATTTTTTAAAGAATAAGATCTACCTCTTAGTTTTGCATACATTTTTCTGGATATATCATATGTTGAACATCTTTAACGTTTACAAGCTTGCTTAATTCCCACCAAGCCAATTTCCCCCAATACCCGTAATGACAGAATGATAGAAACAATTAGAAAGCCCCGAAGACCAGTTCTTGCAAAGTTAATTATCTTGAGGCGGGTCGCTCTAGTTACCGGATTGTAATCTTTTTTGTTGCCAGAGTGAGGACAGATGGGAAGGGGAAAAAAACAGTCTCACGAGAAGACAAATAATTTCGTCTTGCAAAACCCGTGAATTTCCCGGAAAATTTGTTACACTTTCTTAGGTTTGAAAGGCCATGTGATTCCCATGATATTGGGTAATAGGTTCTGCTGCGAATCCCGTAAGGGGTATTTGTTTATGTGACGTGAATTGGGTCGCGTTAGGGATGATTCTTTGAAAACGTGAAACTTTATTTGTCAAAAACATGAATAAAAAAAGCTTTCGTTTTAGTGTTTCTTGTTTTGGCAATAAAATGTAATTTCAATATTTTTTTGCGAACTTTGTCGCCGTCATTGGACAGCGATCTCGCACCTATTTGTAATTTCTATAAAATTACTAAACGAAATCAGTTGGCTCATCAGATTAGATTCACGCATAATAAAGTTATTTATGAACAAATAAAAATTAGACAAGAGTTTAGTAAATTTTGAAAACAATTTTTTTTATTGCTTCTGAACTAAGTATTGCAGGGATGAAAAAGTATTCGTTTGGTCCATCTCAATATCTTTACAGAAAGATGTACAATTTAAGCAGTCTTATCGCTAATAGCGATCTCTTCCAGACAACCTGCAGGTAGAGAACAATTATAAAGAAAAGGGAAAACATAATATGTATGTACTATAAGTATACGTCTAAACTCTACACCTCTTCATCCAGTTTTAAGCAATATAAGGCCCCAGCGAAATTAAAATTCGGCCTGATTCAAAACATAATTAAACAGCGAAATCAGGCAACAAATTTGCACAAGGCTTCTAAAGATTTATTGGAAGCATCTCGGGTAATGGAAATCATAATACCTAGTACCAAGCAAGTAAATCGATTTTGTGTTTCGCTAAAACTTTAAACATTCAAACTTTTCAGACAATAAGTACACAAATTCTGATATACCTATCTTCCTAACCGCATCTTTCTTCTACTAAGATGAGCTTCCCGAGCTTCTAGTTCCAAACTTAAATGAATTATCTTCGAAAGCTAACTTTGCGTGAAATTCGTTGTACCCTTTAAATATTGTATATTTTGCTGCAGAAAGAATCTTTGCATTATATTCTTGAATAACCGTTTGAACCAAACTATGAAACTGATTAATCTAACCAGATGATTGGGGCTTAAAACACACATTAATCGATAAACGTCATATTAATTATGATTGCTACACATGTGTTCAAGAGTGTACCTACCGTCTTTGACAAAAGAAGCTAGTGTTCTATAAGTACTCGAAATACAAAGATTCAAAGAAATATAAATATTAGATCTCCTTTTATCAAATGATCAGCTGCAAATAAATACTTGCTATTGGGAAAATAATTAAAATCCTGAAAAGAATGAGATGCCTTACATTTGATGATCATCAAGTTTGTCTTGTGTAAAGCATGGTCCTAGTCCAGTCCAGACTACAGTTGTTAAATATTCCAACTGGCGCTATTAGTGCATGTCGATGACATTGTCATAGTGTTGGATAAAATTTCCGGTTCCTGTCAATTTAGGACACGATTATTCTCAAATTTTATCTGGACAGGGTGAGCTCCTGGAAATTGTATAGTCTTGTACCTCAAAAAACATGGATTTCTTTCCTTACTTAAGGGCCTTAACAATTATTATTTAAAATTATTTTGTATTATGAAAAATTTAACTAAAGATTTCTCCTGAATCTTCATCTTGAATCTTGGCATGAAAAGATGTTGTCGTACTACGTGACTATATTTTAAAGTCAGAATAAAATAAACGCTTAGAAGCCGTGGATGATTTAGTTTGCCATCTACCTGAAACAGAAAATCAACTTCCCCTGAAAAATAAATAAGTCTGGATTGCTTGAAGTTCATTTTCGCTCGCCATTTTGCTGTGAGCTGGGCGCTTGAAAATTTCAATTCAAGACGAACGTTACGAAAACTCCAAGATATGCAAATTTAGACGCTAAAACTTCGCCAGACGAGCGAGGCAGGCGAAATTTGACGAAAACAAACTTACTGCGGTTTTGTCGATATGACACCTTTGTTGCTAAGTTCAACTTCTTTACGATGTTATTTTGAAAATATTTTCTCAAGAAAGTGACGGTATTGCTAAAATTTTTATGGCAACTTTTTACCAAACTTCAATAATTTTGTAGTAAAAGTAGTTACATAGGTACCAAATGCTGATAAAGTTGAAACTCTGCACATTATAGTGAAGGAAACGACGTCCCGCTGTAGGACTCAGGCAGTGGCGGGCATTTGTTTGATTTCGAGGTAGGCAGTAGGTATTTATTCAGGTGTTTTTTGATGAAAATCAGTGGTTTTCATCTATGTCACACATATGTAAGTACCTTCTGCCTACCTCATATGATTTACCAGGTAGGTATGCCTAATTGCCTCTATGCACTGCACGCCCCTGGACTCAGGTCTTAACTCAATAACTATATCTAAATAATGTAGTCTTTATTTCTTAGAGCTGGATCAGGAACTTTTGAAGATATAAGATTTAAGATTTTCTAAATGCCCAGCTTGTTTGCGGTCCAGTGTATTACTTCGCAGGTCCAACATTATTATACAGAGTGCCTCAAAAATAAGAGTCAAGCAGAGTCTAGAGATAAATTGAATATAGGTATCCAAATCATAAATAGTTTTTTTTTTCAATCTAACTAACTTTGGGATAAACATGAAAATTCTAACCTTATTAACTTAACCACAATTCTATCTAAAATGTACCTTTTTCACATGCAAATAAATTTCATTTCATTTCATTTCATTTCATTTCTAAGTAGTTTTTTTGGCAACCCTTGGGCTTGTAACTACTTTATGTTATGTTAAAAATAAACAACTTTTTTTCCCATAATAAGTAAATAAATTGTTTTTTTACCGAAAGTGTTGACAACCCTGAATCTGCGGTCATTCGTTAGCGAACCCTCGCCCGCCACCCTCGCCCGCCGCACGATCAGCTGATGCGCTAAGGTTGTCACCGATAAGTTTTTGTTAAAACTTTAGCATCAATTTACTCAGTAATTTATACTCGCACGAGTTTGTGGTTTTGCATAGCAACTACACATTTACTACTCTACACGTCCTTTAAATTTTATTTCGCCTTTTTGTTACATCCTGTATAGGCCTTATTTACATTAAAACTTACCTACCTACGTTTATAGTTTAATTAGTAAACGAATGTTTAAGAACATTATTTTTAAGCGGTAGTATTGTGTGTGTAAAGAAATATTTAACTAACACACCAATACCAAACCTAGCCAAGCCTCAAACAAAGCAAAGTATTTACTTTGGCGACTAGATAATGAAAAAGGATATACATAGGTACTTTAATACATTAAATTTCTTTTACTTAGATAAAAAAAAATGATTGTGCTTATCGCAAACATTTCAGATTTGAATTCGGAACTATCTGGCTTTGCAGTCCGAAGCGCAAACCACTAAACAGTTCGTCTTGACAAAAAAGTCATGCGGTATAGTAGGAATCAAATACTCATATTAAAGTAGATTCTAATACAACTAAATCCTTGAGTTTCGAACTCCGATTTTTGGATAGAGTTGAGTCCGACGGACGCTTAGGCAAACGTAGTGTAGGACGCCCCCCGGCTAATGTTGCTAAGACGAGACCATACGACTTGCCAATGTAAAAAAGTTATCTGGGCCATAACTATGAACTCTTAAAACAATCTCATAATCAATATATATATATTATATATATATATATCGTTCTTTAGCTTACATTTTAGATAGTAAGAGTGCCGAATACCGGGCTCAATGGAATGGAGCTGATGATTTCGGAATCACCCTAGTTTTAGTTTTATTTTAACTTCATCAGCCCCCTAACCATGAACTCTAAAAACAATCTCAAAGTTGTCAAATCTGTCAATTTTGTTACGTCATTTCATACAAAATTTGACAGACATGATAATGTTTGACAGATTTCTGATTGTTTTAACAGTTCCTGGTTAGGGCACAGATCTTATGTAGAGCCAAGCTTCAAATTCTACACGCCCTAACTCTACAAGGCCTAATTTCACAAACTCTACACCTTAGTCAAAATATGAGGCTTGGCACTAAGGTAGGTAGTGCCCCTGTGCTTCGCTTTGCTAATCTTTGCGGGGGCACTACCGTACCCCGTAAGAAAAAGATATGGCGTAACATTCCAGTAATAATAAATAAATATTAGACAACATCACATACATTGCTCTGATCCTAAGGTAAGTAGCTAAAGCACTTGTGTTATAGAAATCAGAAACAACGACGGTACCACAACACCCCGACCCGAGCCAATATAGAAAAGTTCGTTTTCAACATTGACCCGACCGGGGATCGAACCCGGAACCTCGAGATGGCGGCGCCATTTAAGGTCCGGCGTGCTCGCCTCTCGGCTACGGAGGTCGTCAAAATGTCACTATACATGGTCAGAATCACCTATCCAACTTAAAGCAAATGGCAAGCTTAATAATCACCCAAAGCGCCGCCTCCGCTGAGCTACAAGCAATCTATTCCCTCTATATATTATACTAGCAGCCCGTCCCGGCTTCGCACGGGGTAGACAATTATCGCTAATAGTTTCGGCAGCGCATTCGACGAAAGACATTTTAATACTCATTTTTCTACACCTTCGGTTACATTGTTCAAATTTTACCAAGGATCCCTAATTTTTTTCAAAATGAAATGTAGCCTATGTCAAATTGGAAGAATGTAGCATTCTATTGGTGAAAGATTTTTTTAAATCGGCCCAGTACTTTTTGAGCCTATTCATTACAAACATACAAAAATAGGTACAAATCTTTCCTCTTTATAATATTAGTATAGATTTATGTTCCCAACTCACGGGGTACTGTGCGGGTAATTCTTCGTAACGATTTCTACGGTGGTAGATAAACCAATCCGTAATAGCTAGTGGGCAAACAGTCCGACTAGAAGTAAAACAGACGCACATGTTCATTTGAGAGGTAAGGGATCTTCCACGATGGTGTGTACGCGACGTGAGGAGGAAGGAGGAGGATCAGGAAGAACTAAAAATATAACTTAACGCGAGCGATTTCGGAGAATTAAGTCATGTCTATTTGTATTTTTAAAAATATAATTAAACGCGAGCGATTTCAGCGAATCAAGTTATGTCTATTCGTATTTTTTAAGCCGCGAATCCACTAGACTCAGCCTCGGGTCAGGAAAGTGGAGACGGTCCCTCGCGGTGTGCGGTTGAGGCACCGTCTTCACTAACACGGCCTCGGAGCGAGGCAGCTGCTCGACCCGAGGCTGCCTTTAGTGGATTCGCGGTTTTACAGAGCAAAAAACAAAAGAAAATGTCAAAAAGTAAATATATTTTATGGTTTGCCTAATGGTGATTTATCAGATTTTCTAGGAGAGACGTGATCGCGTATCGTGAGGTGAGGATTATCATCATCATGTGATGTACTATACAAATATTTACCACCTGTTAAACATGTAATGCAAATAAGCGATTTGATTTGTTATTAGCCGATGGAAGTCCACCGTTGACCAAAGGCCTCCCCCACAAAACGCTACAACGAACAGCACTGAGCTGTTTGCTTCCAGCGGCTACCCGCAACCCTGACTAAGTCGTCATTTCACCGCGTGTGGAGGCTGCTTACGCTGCGTCTTCCAGTTTGTCGCCATTCGAGAGCGGTTCCCTAACATAATAAGCTCAGCGAGCGATGAGGCCTGCCCATTGCCACTTTAGCTTTGCAATTCTAAAATCTATGTCGGTAGCATTGGTTCTTCTACAAATCTCCTCGTTTCGGATCCCGTCTCGTAGAGGAACGCCAAGCATAGCTCTCTATATAGCACGTTGTGTGACCCTGAGCTTGTTTAAGAGGCCAACAGTGAAGGACCGTGCCGTGCGGATTATGCACAATACGATTATAGTCATTTAGGCGGCAGCGATGCCCTACGGAACAGTACAGTAAAGCTGGCCCACTGACTACATGTTGTGAGCTATGAAAAGATCTCGTCAAGCGATGACGCAGGGCAAGGGAGGTAGTATTTTTTGGTTAGTTTTGTAAATAAAAATACCGGTATGTAGCGATGCCTTATTCGCTGTCAGATCGCTGGATAAAGCACCAGTGTATAAGGACTAAGCATTTATCTGATATGTGTACTTCTCAAATTGGTCTATCTTGGCTTGGCTAGGAGGATTTTTTAACAATTTGATTTCCAATTCGCGTACGAATTTCCAAAAATCAAATCCTATTTGAACAAAATGTTGATTTTGAGGCTTTTATGTAAAAAAAAATTATGGGGGCTCCCATACAGCAAACGTGTTTTTTGGTTATAGATATTGGTCCGGAACCCTTCGTGCGCGATTCCGACTCGCACTTGGCCGATTTTTTATAAGTAATGAGTGTACAACACAAAATGTTAAAATAAATTTAACTAAAATTTGATCAATATCAAATTAAAACGTATTCCTTTGGCATGCCTAGAGCCTTACAACTAGTGGATATAGCAAGCGGTACAAATGTTTGCACAGCAGTTAGTGCGAACGAGTCTATCGGCCGGCTTAGTGTTTGCTCGGCTAAGTGCCTAGGCTTTCCCTCGCCTCGTTACTGAAATTATTTTTCTTGCATCGCGAATCAGGCTTCCTCTAACATTTACGTAACACTTTGAAATTGTGAACCCTCTGTCAAAGAGGGTTTTATTAATGTTTGTAACGAAACGCAAGGCTTGGGATTTTTTTCACAAAAAATTACTTTCAGCTCACGGTGAGCGTAAATTGACACTGAGAGAATAAGGCCTCTGTGTTACATGTTAAAGGAGAGGCATTATTTTTTACTCGTTTTCCCTTGTTGCATGAACTCAAAATGTTGTAGTTTTGGTCACATACGAGACCAAAATAATAGCAAAATAACCCCTACATTGATATTGTTGTAGGTTGAACAATTTATTTTTAGCAATTCCATGCAAGGTTTAATTGAAGTAAATAACACTTGAAAAAAATCATCGACCTCAGATAGGACTCGAACCCACGTACCATCGCATGCCGGGCGAGTGCTTTACCAACTAAGCTACCGAGGACGTCACGTGACACGATGAAATCATTATTATATAAGAAATCTTTGTTGTACGTTGTACTAAAAATTTTGTCAACTTTTCTTGCAAAGTCGAATCGGTCGGTTAGATGCGTGGGAAAAATAAATCACTTTAGAATACCACAATTTACTTTTTTCCTGTAACAAATGTCTCGAGGCCTAACACAATGTAACACCTTATGTATACACTTATGACGCAATAAATGAATATGAATATGAATAACCATAAACACTTCCTCTCTGGTTTTAATCTAAAGTTTACAAAGACGAAGTCGCGGGTACTAGCTAGTATTGCTAGATGTCATGGTTGGTCCTTTAGTAGCTTGCAAAGCACTCGGGTCATAAATATTAGGGAGGTCTTATTTAATTAGAGGTCACCAGCTGCCAAACATTAACATAAAGCGTTGTTTGACAAATGATATCAAAAAATTATATGGTTCCTTAAGATTTTTTTAAAGAATAAGATCTACCTCTTAGTTTTGCATACATTTTTCTGGATATCTCATATGTTGAACTTCTTTAACGTTTACAAGCTTACCTAATTCCCACCAAGCCAATTTCCCCCAATACCCGTAATGACAGAATGATAGAAACAATTAGAAAGCCCCGAAGACCAGTTCTTGCAAAGTTAATTATCTTGAGGCGGATCGCTCTAGTTACCGGATTGTAATCTTTTTTGTTGCCAGAGTGAGGACAGATGGGAAGGGGCAAAAATAGTCTCACGAGAAGACAAATAATTTCGTCTTGCAAAACCCGTGAATTTCCCGGAAAATTTGTTACACTTTCTTAGGTTTGAAAGGCCATGTGATTCCCATGATATTGGGTAATAGGTTCTGCTGCGAATCCCGTAAGGGGTATTTGTTTATGTGACGTGAATTGGGTCGCGTTAGGGATGATTCTTTGAAAACGTGAAACTTTATTTGTCAAAAACATGAATAAAAAAAGCTTTCGTTTTAGTGTTTCTTGTTTTGGCAATAAAATGTAATTTCAATATTTTTTTGCGAACTTTGTCGCCGTCATTGGACAGCGATCTCGCACCTATTTGTAATTTCTATAAAATTACTAAACGAAATCAGTTGGCTCATCAGATTAGATTCACGCATAATAAAGTTATTTATGAACAAATAAAAATTGGACAAGAGTTTAGTAAATTTTGAAAACAAATTTTTTTATTGCTTCTGAACTAAGTATTGCAGGGATGAAAAAGTATTCGTTTGGTCCATCTCAATATCTTTACAGAAAGATGTACAATTTAAGCAGTCTTATCGCTAATAGCGATCTCTTCCAGACAACCTGCAGGTAGAGAACAATTATAAAGAAAAGGGAAAACATAATATGTATGTACTATAAGTATACGTCTAAACTCTACACCTCTTCATCCAGTTTTAAGCAATATAAGGCCCCAGCGAAATTAAAATTCAGCCTGATTCAAAACATAATTAAACAGCGAAATCAGGCAACAAATTTGCACAAGGCTTCTAAAGATTTATTGGAAGCATCCCGGGTAATGGAAATCATAATACCTAGTACCAAGCAAGTAAATCGATTTTGTGTTTTGCTCAAACTTTAAACATTCAAACTTTTCAGACAATAAGTACACAAATTCTGATATACCTATCTTCCTAACCGCATCTTTCTTCTACTAAGATGAGCTTCCCGAGCTTCTAGTTCCAAACTTAAATGAATTATCTTCGAAAGCTAACTTTGCGTGAAATTCGTTGTACCCTTTAAATATTGTATATTTTGCTGCAGAAAGAATCTTTGCATTATATTCTTGAATAACCGTTTGAACCAAACTATGAAACTGATTAATCTAACCAGATGATTGGGGCTTAAAACACACATTAATCGATAAACGTCATATTAATTATGATTGTTACACATGTGTTCAAGAGTGTACCTACCGTCTTTGACAAAAGAAGCTAGTGTTATATAAGTACTCGAAATACAAAGATTCAAAGAAATATAAATATTAGATCTCCTTATATCAAATGATCAGCTGCAAATAAATACTTTGACATTGGTAAAAAAATTAAAATCGTGAAAAAAATGAGATGCCTTACATTTATTGATCATCAAGTTTGTCTTGTGTAAAGCATGGTCCTAGTCCAGTCCAGACTACAGTTGTTAAATATTTCAACTGGCGCGATTAGTGCATGTCGATGACCCCATTGACATAGTGTTGGATAATATTTCCGGTTCCTGTCAATTTAGGACACGATTATTCTCAAATTTTATCTGGACAGGGTGAGCTCCTGGAAATTTTATAGTCTTGTACCCCAAAACACATGGATTTCTTTCCTTACTTCAGGGCCTTAACAATTATTATTAAAAATTATTTTGAATTATGAAAAAGTTAACTAAAGATTTCTCCTGAATCTTCATCTTGAATTTTGGCATAAAAAGAGGTGGTCGTACTACGTGACTATATTTTAAAGTCAGAATAAAATAAACGCTTAGAAGCCGTGGATGATTTAGTTTGCCATCTACCTGAAACAGAAAATCAACTTCCCCTGAAAAATAAATAAGTCTGGATTGCTTGAAGTTCATTTTCGCTCGCCATTTTGCTGTGAGCTGGGCGCTTGAAAATTTCAATTCAAGACGAACGTTACGAAAACTCCAAGATATGCAAATTTGGACGCTAAAACTTCGCCAGACGAGCGAGGCAGGCGAAATTTGACGAAAACAAACTTACTGCGGTTTTGTCGATATGACACCTTTGTTGCTAAGTTCAACTTCTTTACGATGTTATTTTGAAAATATTTTCTTAAGAAAGTGACGGTATTGCTAAAATTTTTATGGCATCTTCATACCAAACTACAATAATTTTGTAGTAAAAGTAGTTGCATAGGTACCAAAGACTGATGAAGTTGAATTAAAATAAATAAAATCCTAATCCTATAGCCTAAGCTGTTTTATTACTGCAAGAGATAAGTAAGTTATTTCTAAAATAAAAACTTTTTATTTATTTCGTAAATTAAATATTACTTGTTTACCAAAAATAACGTCCATTACCCCTAATATAATTCATCATTCATTCATCTCAGCCTATTGCAGTCCACTGCTGGACGTAGGCCTCCCCCAAAAAGCGCCAAAGAGCACGATCTCCCGCTTTTTTCATCCATCCACTGCCAGCCATCTTCCTAAGGTCGTCGGTCCATCGAGCTGGGGGTCGTCCTACACTACGTTTGCCTAGGCGTAGTCTCCAATAATATTAAACTAGAAATAACCTCAACGCTATTCGCGTAGATTTAGCAAGATACAGCGTAATAAAATGCATAGATAATTACATAATAATTAATGATATCTCAGATATGAAAACTTAAGGTATTTATTTAATTCCCTTCATAATTACACCAAAGGTTTTGCTGGCATCTGTCTTTTAACCTAACCGCTTCGTGCTCGTACCGCCTTTGTCGTATTAAGATATCCGGCAAAGAACACAATTTTTAGTCGATTACTAGACTAGTCTAGTCGGACGCTTACCATGGGGCATGGCAATTGTTATTGAACCAAGCGCTTAAAAAAATGTGCTGTCTAGTTAGGGTAGCTACCAGTTAAAGTATATTTTGCGACCTTTCATATCTGAAAAAGGTTAAAGCCGCGGTCTTCAACAAGAGCGTAAGTAATTACATTACCTCTATACAAATAAGTGCGTCCTACCCGTCATGACATACGGATCCGAAACGTGGACACTCACGATAGGGCTGGTCCACAGATTTAAAGTCGCTCAGCGAGCTATGGAAAGGGCTATGCTCGGAGTTTCTCTGAGAGATCGGATCCGAAATAAGGTAATCCGACAGAAAACTAAAATCATCGACATAGCCCATCGAATTAGCAAGCTGAAGTGGCAGTGGGCCGGCCATATTTGTCGCAGAACCGATAACCGCTGGGGTAAACGAGTTCTTGAGTGGAGACCGCGTGTCGGCAAGCGTAGTGTGGGACGCCCTCAGACTAGATGGAGCGACGATCTTGGCAAGGTTGCTGGCAGGAGCTGGATGAGAGTAGCCGTGGATCGTGAGAGTGGCGTGCAATTGGAGAGGCCTATGTCCAGCAGTGGACTAGTGTGGGCTGATGATGGTGATGATGATGAAATCAGAACTAATTTCTAACGTATAGTCAATATCTCAATGTGTAAAACTAATAAAAATAAATGTATTTCTACAAACAGGCTTAAATTACGCGCTTATACGTCCTAATTTTTTTGACTCTACTACTGCTTCGGGACAAATGTGGGCTATAGGTAATCAAACTAAAATGGCAGTGAGCTGGTCACTGGTTGTTAAAACGGATAATTATATTGAATCAAATCGAAGATGTGTAATATATACAAGTTCGTAACATCTGTAGAAGATTACAAAGTCAGAACGCAGTGCTTTGTTCCGTTTAAGTCGGCTGAATACACCTGAACAAGTTCTTAGATTCTATTTTTTCCCTCCTAACTTCGCCAAAAATTACTTTACAGCAAAGTAACCTTAATCAATATTGGTCCTCTATGGACCCCCCATCCAATGGTATGATAAAAATAAGGTGTTCTATAGGATCAATTTTTCGACGAAAATTTTTAAGTCTTAAGAAAAGGGTTTATCTACACTCCAACCAGAACGGCGGCTATTTTGGTGTCGAAACCATAGGATAAGGTCTTGCGTTAAATAACAAGTCAAATTAAGAAAGGAACTTTCAAAATTTTTTTTGTTACTGGGTGTGCGGGTACGCCCCCAGTAAATAAAAATTGGCGGTCTGGTACCTCATAAGCTCCACGTCTGCTCAACACACTGCGAAATACGTTCTGTCGACAAATTGCAGTATTATCTTCTAACTCCTATCCGTTAAGGAGTTCTGTGGCTTCCATCATCAGGTCAGCAACATGACATGACATGATTACCAGACCCAAAAATCAGCATCGAGTCAGAAAATATCTGCAAAACATTATGGGTGCCTATAACAATTGAGGGTTGCCCTCGATTTCCCAGGGATCCCATCATCAGAATCTGACTTGGTGGAAATGGGACCACCTCGGAAGTATACCCTTTCAAACTAAAAAATAAATTTTGAAATCGGTCCATAATTGACGGCGTTATCGCGTAACAAACATACAAAAAAAAACATTCAGACGAATTGAGAACCTTCTCTTTTTTTTTGAAGTCGGTTAAAAATAACGTCCATTACCCCTAATATAATTCATCATTCATTCATCTCAGCCTATTGCAGTCCACTGCTGGACGTAGGCCTCCCCCAAAGAGCGCCAAAGAGCGCGATCTCCCGCTTTTTTAAAACTTTTTTTATCATTCATCCACTGCCAGCCATCTTCCTAAGGTCGTCGGTCCATCGAGCTGGGGGTCGTCCTACACTACGTTTGCCTAGGCGTAGTCTCCAATAATATTAAACTAGAAATAACCTCAACGCTATTCGCGTAGATTTAGCAAGATACAGCGTAATAAAATGCATAGATAATTACATAATAATTAATGATATCTCAGATATGAAAACTTAAGGTATTTATTTAATTCCCTTCATAATTACACCAAAGGTTTTGCTGGCATCTGTCTTTTAACCTAACCGCTTCGTGCTCGTACCGCCTTTGTCGTATTAAGATATCCGGCAAAGAACACAATTTTTAGTCGATTACTAGACTAGTCTAGTCGGACGCTTACCATGGGGCATGGCAATTGTTATTGAACCAAGCGCTTAAAAAAATGTGCTGTCTAGTTAGGGTAGCTACCAGTTAAAGTATATTTTGCGACCTTTCATATCTGAAAAAGGTTAAAGACGCGGTCTTCAACGAGTGCGTAAGTAGTTACATTACTCATAAAGATACTAACGTAATCAATATCTTTAAGGGTAAAACCAAAAAAAAATAATTTATTTCTGCAAACAGGCTTACTTCACTTTTTTCAACCTACCACTCCTTCGCGACAATGTGGGCTATGGGTAATCAAACTAAAATGGCAGCAGCTGGTCACTGGTTGTTAAAACGAATAAATTTATTGAATCAAATCGAAGATGTAGTTATATAACCAAATTCGTAACATCTGTAGAAGATTACAAAGTTAGGACGCTGTGCTTTGTTCCATTTAAGTCGGCTGAATACACCTGAACAGGTTCTTAGAGCCGGCAATCGATAGTCAATTTAGACTGCCATTAGCTGATAATCAGATCACACATTTTCTAATTAGCCTAGGTAACTACGATGCTGCAGCTCTCGCCCTAGCCGGGAGCATGCCCTTGGACCTCGACTCCCTGGTCCTCGCCGCGGTTTACGAGTGACGGGGAGACCAAAGATCTCAGGGGCAAAGGCCTGCGCCGAGAGAGATCGAAGCGGAGCGTGCTTGCAGAGAGCAAGACGCCTTAGAACGCTGGAGGGAGCGCCTAGCCGACAGCCACGCTGGTCTTCGCACCGTGGGCGCAATCCGCCCAGTGCTCGTGGAGTGGGTGCAACGCCAGCATGGTCGCCTAACCTTTAGACTGATCCAAATACTGTCCGGCCACGGCTGCTTCGCAGCGTACCTCACCATGATACGACGCGAGCCGTCGGCTGCATGTCACCACTGCAGCCACTGCGATGAGGACACTGCGCAGCATACCCTCGAGACATGCCCGGCCTGGGCGAGGGAGCGTACTGACCTTGTCGCAGTCATAGGGTGTGATCTGTCCTTGACGGCAATCATGGCGAGGATGGTCTCCAGCGAGGAGGCTTGGATGGCGATGCTCACTTTCTGCGAGGCTGTTATCTCGCATAAGGAAGCAGCGGAGAGGGAGCGGGAAGCCTCAGCTGACGCTCCAGTTATCCGCCGACGACGCACTGGGCACCGAAGGGGGAACTTCCACCTTCATTTGCCTCTTCCAAATTGGCCCCAGACGGCTGACACGGGGGTGTCTGCGATAAGCGAGCCACAGCCAAGCTGGGACAGCGGAGCATGCCTATGGCCCTAGGCCTATGGCGAAACCCGTGGTCCCGACTCACATAGCATCGGCGGGACACCGTCAGGTTTTTAGTGGGTAAACGGGCCTCATTCTGAGGTCCGGAGTCCCACATAACCCCCAGCTGCCCCCGCAGCCGGTGTGGTATGCTTAAAGAATTTTCCTGACGAAAAAAAAAAAAAAAGGTAACTACGATGCTGGACATAGGCCTTTTAGGAGTGAGCTTCCATGGGCTGAGTATGATGAAACAGACTGCCAGCGGATGGAATAGAATAGCGATAACGACTAACTTTTTTTCTTCCTCTAACAGGTAGATTATCAAAAAGTATTTAACACGTATTTTCTTCTTTTTTCACATAATCAAAATACAACAGTGAATTATATTGATTTGAAATGTCGAATGACGTCATGGCTATGTTGCTTGCTGAGGATCGGGCTCAGTGGCGTGTATATGGAAAGGCCTATGTTCAGCATTGTGGTGACGTTGGATAATTAGGATAATATCATCATCGTCATCTCAGCCTATTGCATTCCACTTCTGGACGTCAACCTCCCCTAAAAAGCGCCAAAGGCGATCCCGCTTTTTTCATCCAGCCACGCCAGCCATCTTCCTAAGGTCGTTGGACTATCGAGCTGGCGGGCGTCCTACACTACGTTTGCCAAGACATGATCTCTACTCGAGAACCCGTCTACTCCACCTTTCATCGGTTCTGCGACAAATGTTTCCAGCCCACTGCCACTGAAGCTTGCTACTTGATGTGTAATTATGTGTGATCTGAATAACTACTAGTAACATACCAGCTGCATAGGCTATTTTGCAGCGGTTTTTCGCACCCTTGACTAGGTCTTTAATTCTCAGGTTGGGAGGGCTACTTACGCTTCGTCTTCTAATTCGTGTTCGCCATTTAAGAACCTTTTTTTCTCGATCGTTGCCAGGTGCGATATGGCCGACCAATTGCCAATCTAGCTTTGCAATTCGAAGACATGTATCAACCTCCCGTTTACGACATAACTTCTTTTATAGTTACGCGCCGGTTAATATAAAAAATATAACCGGGACACCAGTTTTCATTCTTCCTGCGTTTCTTTCCGTCATACGCCTTTTAGCGGGTGTATTAAAGAATCGTGATACGAATGTACAATTTGTATCTGATACTCGGAATGTTTCTATTTTTGAAGAAAATGGAAATAAAATAGACTGTGAGTGGCGTGGCATAAAATATTTTAGATATAGGTAGTTGTTGTTTTTTGTTAACTAAAATTCATCAATTGAGCAATAGGTAGTTCACTGCTAAACATTGGAGTCTGGATCTCCAAATGAACTCATTTTACATTCAAGCTTCAAACTGGCCAATCTTGAAGTCCATATTGGCCAGTTTTAAGCCTGCTGCATCTGCTACCTTTCCCAGATGGTCTGTCTTTCTGGTCAAGCGTGAGAGCCAAAATGTCTGATTCTGAAGCGAATTGAAATCCCGACCTCTTGCGGCTAATATTTATGATTCTGATAAGGGTGTTTTCAAATATCCACAATGTGCAAGTAATTTCGTTAGAAAAATAGGATAAGCCATGTCAGAGGATTTGCATTACGACAATAAGTAATTGAAGTAGTTCGCTGGTAGTATTTGGGAGATCATGTTGATAGATAAACGCTATATATAACGCTTTATCTTCGGCTTACGCAAGTACGACCACATCTCCGAATTTCGATCCCAGCTCGGCTGGCTCCCCATTAGACAACGCAGAAGTGTTCGGATACTCTGCGTTCTTTACTCTTTACTTTTCGACCCCAAGGCTCCATCCTATCTCAATGAAAAATTTTCTTTTCTCCATACTTCTCATCATAGAAACCTCCGCTCCAATGATACTCTTCAGTTATATACTCCACCTCACTCTTCTGGTTTTATGTCCAATGCATTCACCCTAACGGCTGTACGGTTGTGGAACGAACTCCCTCTCAAAATCAAAAAATCCACATCGAAATTTTCTTTTAAGAAGGCTTTGCGCATTCATTTTAAAGTCTAACCCTCTCTCATTTTCTCGTTTTCTTCTTCATTTCCCAATGGTCCTCGCTGGCGTGGTTCTGTGTACAATCATATTATATGCGTGTATATGTGTAAGTATATTATATGTATGTATGTACCGTATTGTTATCTATCTATTTATATAGTATGTAATGTATTAATCTAGTTAAGTTTGATTTTGTATACAAGCTTATTTTGTTGCACCGCCCATACCTTCTCTGTCTGTTGACTGGTAGAGAATGCTTTTGGCATTAAGTCCGCCATTTGTACCACATGTTTTTTGTCTGTGCAATAAAGTTTAAATAAATAAATAAATAAATAAACATTTAAATGATTACAACAAAGTACCTACAGATTACTTTCCAACAATAGTTAACATTTTGAAAATTCGCTACTATTGATTTTCGCTCATCCTATGAATATCTTTGACTAGGCCGGAATGTCGGATCAAATGGGATGTAACGTGATATTTATGTGTCGGCACAAAAGGGTTCGGTAGAACCCATAGAGTTTTTGATATAACCTTTACACCATTGAGAACTCCACAGTGCTGTAACAAAATGTAGTATGTCTCGATGGCAAGGTTTTATGTTTCAAGAGGACAACCTTATCTTTTATCACAAATCAACCTTTATAACCATTCTATTGCTAAGCCGCTAGATGATAAAAAATGTGGTCCGATAAAACTGTCGATAATTGACGACAGTTTTATCGGACCACATTTTTCATCCATCCATCCACACATTGACCGTGCCGTGACTTTGCGTACGCAATCGGGGAAGTCACTTTGAGCTAGAACTTCTTAATTGTTACTTATTATTAATTGTTTTTAGAGTTTAAGGTTGCAAGAAGCCGCTGGATGCAGGTCGCTCCCAACCGGCCAATCAGGAAGTCACTGAGGGAGGCATATGCCTAAACACCCCCACAGGACGATATCGTCCTGTGGGTAAAATGATGATGATTAACACTTATTATATAACACATAAACACCAAAGGTCGATTACACCCGACTTCAAGTAACGTGCTAGATTAATCATAATTGTTTTCTTACCTTTTAAATTTACTTGTTAGTTCTCTTTTATACTTAACAGCATTGTACGAAGGTATAGCTTTTCCCAACAAACAAAGGCTGATTCATTCTTGGTATTGAATACAGCAACTGATTGACTCAGTATTTAATAATAGAATTACTGAAATACCATTGAGATACCTAAAATAATATTTAATTTATAAATAATTTAATATCTGCTAAGAACGGGAATTTGATATATTTTAAAGTTAGAATCATATTATGTTATTAGTTTACAGCTACTGAGGATTATTAAATAAATAATATCACCAGCCTATATCAGTCCACTGCTGGCCACAGGCCTCTCCAAATGAAAGACTTTGCCATAATCGCCACGCTTGGCAGGCGGGTTGGCGATCGCAGTTTGGCCAATGGTGGAGAGGAGCCGCTGCTGCACGTCTTCATAAAGCGGTTCTCCTGTAGTCGCCTCTTACGACACCCATATGAAGAGGGGGTGGTGCAATTCTTTTAACGACAATCAATAACGCGTTTCAAGTTTTCTGGATTTTTACTTAAGTAAGTAAGTCCTTAGTTCGATTACCAATACCAGCTCGTATCAATTCAGAAAACATGCTTTTTCACATATAAGGTCTAACTAGATATATTTACAAGGGTAGGCTGCAGGCAAAATTCACTGTCACTCGTAAAACAAATATGTTAATTCCTTACTTCCAGACTAAGACAGTTTGTTGATAAGATAAGACGAGACGAGACGAGACGAGATGAGACTCGACGAGATGAGACTTGACGTGACGAAAAGAGAAGAGACGAGACGAGACCAGTTAAGATAATTTTGTTTGCGGAAATATGTATAAGATGTGTTGTTTAATACATTGCATGGGCCGAGGTATTTGGATATAGTGTCATATCAACATGTCTGGCCTTACTTCATATTGTGTTGAATGACTGGTGTTTATTTATTATTTCACAATCTAACTACAAAAACACGACGACTATAACTAACTTGACTTGGCGTCACCATCTCTGATGTCCCGGGTTCGATTCCCGGTCGGGAAAATGTAGAACGAACTTTTCCATATTGTCTTAGGTCTGGGAGTTGTGGTACGTTCGTTGTTTCTAAATTCTATAACACAAGTGCTTTAGCTACTTTCCTTAGGATCAGAACAATGTATATGATGTTGTCCAATATATTTATTTCATTACAATCAAAAGAGCTTGATCACTTGATGAATTAAGCGCTTATCGGTTTTCCAACTAATCTTCACCTTACCAAAGATAATAGTGATCGAGATTGAAATTCAGATCATATAGTTTTACAAGAAGCTTCGTCTCGTGCCAATTTAAACTTAAACTATAAAAGCTAAACATTTTCTTATCTCATTATTTTGTTGAGTTACTCAGATAATATTCTGATAATTTCAATAGTATGGAGAAAATATGTAGATAAAAACACACCTTATATCTCTCTACGTGTTTAGGAAAACGAGCATTTCATGATTCAGGGCATTATGTATATCTTCTTAACAACTGTATTCTATTTTGTGTCATTTACTTGTAATTTTTTTTTCGCTATTAAATTTTTAATAGTCCGTTTCTTAATCATAACTTTTAACCAAGAAGAAAAACATTATTTAAGCATTGGACATCACAGAACGTAACATTTTGTAACTTTGGTGTTTTATATTGCTGTTTTTTCTAGACATTACCTTAACTTTTGAATTAACGTTACAAACCTAGGTATTCAAATCTGCTGTAGGTATAATTTATCCCCAATCGATATTCACAAGTGACTGCGGAAACTTTTTGCGACGATCGCGAAGCGAACACATGTCGTGCGAACATGACATCACTCAAACTATTGCCAGACATGTCCGTGTAATATCTGTAGAGCACAATTGGGCGGGTAACGTGACACAAATCAGTCGGTAACTGCGGCTCAGGGCTGATAACACTAGGATAACTTAGCTGTATTTTTTTTTCGCTCGTAATGGAAGTGAATAGAAAAGTGCCAGTCTAGTGACTGGCATTGTGTGTCCGAAACATACCAATGTTTCGGACGTGACGTGACATTTTCTTTAAATGGAGTCCAGTAACTGGATTTGTGTTCTTAATTTGGAATGCTTTTATTTTGTTTTGACGTGGTAACGTCTTATTAATATTTGACAACCTCCGTAGCCGAGAGGCGGGCATGCCGGACTGTAAGGCTTCGTCATCTCTGAGGTTGTTCGATCCCCAGTAGGGTCAATGTAGAAAACGAACTTTTCTATATTGTCTCGGGTCTGGGTGTTGTAGTATCGTTGTTGTTTCTGATTTCTATAAAACAAGTGCTTTTGCTACTTACCTTAGGATCAGAGCAATGTATGTGAGTTCCGCGTGCGAGTGACAGCGTGGAACAAGCGATAGAGAAACCGAGATACGATTGACCTAAGCGTCGGCTTGTGACGCACCGATATCTGTTTTATTTTTACAAGCTTTTACTTAGTTTCACGACCGTGATATTTTTACATATCTCTGTCTGTACGGTTACAAACTTCTAATCGTGATTGACACCCTTTCCCGGAACCCGATTGTTCAGATTGTCTTTTGTTGTAAAAACATCACTTACCCATACAAACGGATGCCTCATGACCTCTGAGAGGCAAGGACGTCGGGCTTGGCGTCGCCATCTCGATGTTCCAGGTTCGATTCCCGGTCAGTTCAATGTACAAAACGAAACTTTTCTGTATCGTCACCATCTGTGTATTCGGTACCGTTCTACCGTTGTTTCTTTTTTCTAATAACAGGAGCTTTAGTTACTTACTATAGGATCAGAGCAACGTATCGTGATGATGTCCAATATAAACTGATGTCAGATGGTCAGCGATTTAGGATGGGTTGTTTTTTTATTTTAATATTGAAAGCGTAGCCATGAGATTTATTGATATTTTCTTCAGTCTACTCGTTAGTATCATCATCATTATCATCATCACCAGCCTATTTCAGCTGGACACAGGCCTCTCCAAAAGGAGGATTTTGCCATAATCGCCACGCTTGGCAGGCAGGTTGGCGATCGCAGTTTGACCAATGGTGGAGAGGAGAGGCTGCTGCACGTCTTCTTGTGGCGGTTCTCCTTTAGTCGCCTCTTACGACACCCATAGGAAGAGAAGGGGTGTGTCGTGTGGTGCCGGCACGTTAAAAAAGAATTGCACTCGTTAGTATACTGGATATAAATGAACTGCCACCCCTATGGTGTAACAGAAATACAATCCGGGCGTATTCACATACCGTGCTAGGCACCGGCGTCGTGATAAAGATGATACGATCTTTAATTCAGTCAACTCACAAAATAGAAACTGCTATCATAAGGTTCAATCGTGTCGACTTGCGCTAGAGCCCACGTATGAGTATTCCTACTCAAACTTCTATTCTAGTTTAAAATAACTATTTTTTACAATCACATTAATCAAACAACAAACACTGGCGTTCTGTAATACAGGCTCCCACCTAGTTCAGACGTCAGTCTCTTCAAACCTACTGTATTCACCTATTTAACCTTACTGTACCTAAGATTGTAAGAGCAATAAACTTTTTTTTTTATTAATTATTTATAATTATGGTTAAAATTTTCGTGCTCTTTTTTTCGAGATTTGAATCCGCAAACGCCTGGCTAAGACTGGAGCGCGAACCTCTACACTATACGGTCTAATTTTCCTATAAGACAATATTGTGCAATAGCGCCGGGAAAGAAGCCAGACCCACAGAAATCGAATCCGGAACTTTTTGTAATGATATTGGCTGTAGTATAGTACAGAATTGATAATTATTACTGGGTATCAGAAGTAAAGCGTCATAAACCTTCAGTCGCATAATGTACCATTCTCACAATGCACCTTTCTCTTAACGCACAGTACGCGAAACGTACAATTCTCACAACTCACCGTTCTTATAATACATGATTATTTGTATTTTTATAATAATATAATAATAATAAAGCCTTTTTTATTTCCTCTTATCTTAAAAGTATTACAATATGTTTCCTATCTCTGTGTAATATATTATCTCTGAGTGCAATATAATTTTGTATTTTCTTAAATCTATGTGAGTAGTGATATGCTGTTTTTTTTGTTTTTTTTTTAGTATGATATTATATAGATAATTACTTTTTTATATAATATATATTTTTATTTTATAAAATCGGAACCCCTTGATAGGGTATAGGCCTCCTCCAATTTCTTCCACTTTATCCTGTCCTGTGCTATTTTTACCCATGTTTTCCCCGCTATCGATACATATTACTACTATATACATATATTTTTATAATCAAATCATAATTTAAAAGTGCGCGCTAGAACAACGCACACATATTAGACATCGCTCACGCTCACAAAACCTTGGAACACATAAGCAGTTGACCTTGAACTACGGTCAAATCGCTTCTGTGTGAATGTCTATGAGTGCGTTGTTCGAGCTGGCATTATAATGAATATTAACTTCTGATACTCATGATTTGAAGATAAATAACAGTTGAAAAAAATCATCGAATTTAGGTGGGACTCGAACCCACGTCCCATCGCATGCCGGGAGAAAGCTTTAAATTTTTTTTCAAGTGTTATTTATCTTCAATTAAAACCTTGCATGAAATTGCTAAAAACAAAAATTTCCAATTCTGATATTATTTATTATGTTGCTGTAGTCTGTTAAAGTCAAAGTCAAAATAATATTGTTTGATTTCGCAAATTTTAATTGTTAATAAATGTCAAAGATGCACAAAAAATACTTTTGAATTTATTCTAACGAAAAAAAATCATAAAAGCCTAGCCGTTTCGTCGTTTCAGCACGTTTTAACCATTAAGAATTATTTGCGATATCCGAAGGAAAAACACATTTACATGATAATATAAAAATACATAACTACGACCAATTTATACATGAAAAACGACATAATGGTATTGTTTCTGTAATAGCTTTTGTTTGTCAGGTACGATAACGACGGACGTAAAGAACCTTACTATTGTTAGCTCACACGAGATAGGTATTATTTTCGCAATATTAGGTTCGGAACAAAAACAGAAGTTGACCCTTCAGTGACACAGATGACTTCGATCATCCATCAAAACATGGCAGGGCAACATGGATGGTCTCTAAAGCCCGGTTCCATATCCGAGAAACGGTTGGTTTTGCCACAAAATAGAAAAAATACAGAAGGTCCACTCCCGCCGTTCTCGAAAACAACTGCATAAATTGGGCTGACTGCCTAGGGTTGCTATTCTGATTTTTGAAATAAATAAGTGTGCTTTATTACACCGATACAAAGATTAGTTTATTCATTCATCTTATCATACGCCCAGGCCTAAATGGGAAGACAGAGCAATAATAAAATTACTCTCCCCAACTTGGCTTCTTCAATGACTGTCGTTTAAAGGCGGCGGCTGCTGCGCGCTGTTAGAAATATACGTACTAACTACATTATATTATGTTATATTATCTGTTATGACATATACTGACATTTCTAGGTGACGTGTTTATCCTAGCAACGACAATGTAAAAATAATCAATGAATAATTTAATATGTTTATTATCTTTTATTCCACGCTTACCTAAAACACTGGTGTTATACCAGTGACGATTTAAGGAAAATTTAAAAGCTTATTCCTGCTGAATGTGTAATGGAATGAATGATTGATCGCTATCAAAACTTATCTTTACCTTAACTACTTACTTACTTTACTTTACTAACAAGAGAAAACCTAGACCTAGTTTTATATACACCTTTAAATATTATTTGGAAATTTGAATAACGTGTAATTACAATTTTGTGTTGTATTCAAACATCCAAACACACTGCAGCAGTAATAAAAACGCTTATGTCCATTTTTCGCAATAACAATGATCAATGCGTAGTAAACTGTCGTGAGTGACAGTCCGCTATAGTACTGCCCCGGATCGTCCGAGATTTCTAGTAAACGCAATTGTCAATTTGTGCGTTACGATTTTGACGCTTAGTTCCGAGTGGCCTATCTGTCTAGCGCGCCGCCGCTATACGTAATTTGTGGTTTTGCTAACGGATGGTAGGAATTGTCAACTTGATATACTCAAAAGCGTTCCTATAAATGACGCTTCGTCAAATTTTATAGGAACGACTATAACGGATCGTTAGTTTTGACACCAATACGATCAGTTGCTGATTTACACTAACGCATAGTACAATATAGGAACCCGGTGTAAAAGGACATTGCCAGGCAAATTGCAAATGAAGAACTAACTTTGTTTTATTTTTTACAAGCTTTTATTTACTTTCACCTGTCCCGTTGTCTGTAATCAAATCTTGCAAGTTAAATTTGATCCACTTCCCGGTTACCGATTGAGCTGAAATTTTGCATGCATGTGTAAACCGCGTGACAATGCAATAATATGACAAAATGGTGGTGATCTGATGATGGAGCTGGAAGGTGGCCATAGGAACTTCTCAATGAAACGAAACAACCTCATCGAGTGTGGGCTCGTTTGAATCGTCTTGAAGAGTAGTTTGTCTTTCAATGGTAACCAGGGTCTGGTGGTGGAGCTGGAAGGTGGTCATAGGAACTCTGTAATGAAACGACGAAACCCCATCGAGTTTCGGCTCGTTTGATTCTTCTTGACGAGTAGGTACTTTGTTTTAGATGGTTACCAGGGTCTGATCTGATGATGGAGCTGGAAGGTGGTCATAGGAACTCAGTAAAGAAACGACGCAATCCCATCGAGTATCAGCTTGTTTGATTCGTCTTGACGAGTACTTTGGTGCTAGATGGTAACCAGGGTCTGATGATGGAGCTGGATCATGGCCATAGGAACTCTGAAATTAAACGATGCAACTCCATCGAGTTTGGACTCGTTAAATTCGACTTGACGAGTACTTTGACAATAGATGGTAACCAGGGTGTGATGATGGAGCTGAAACGTGGCCATAGGAACACCGCAATTAAACGACGCAACCCCATCGAGTTTTGGCTCATTTCATTCGTCTTGACGAGCACTTTGATAATATATGGTCACCAGGGTCTTATGATAGAGCTAGAAGGTGGCCATAGGAACTCCGTAATTAAACGACGCAACCCCATCGAGTTTGAGCTCGTATGATTCATCTTGACGAGTACTCTTTTAAAGATGGTTACCAGGGTCTTGAAGAGTAGTTTGTCTTTCAATGGTAACCAGGGTCTGGTGGTGGAGCTGGAAGGTGGCCATAGGAACTTCGCAATGAAACGAAACAACCAACAACGAATCGAGTTTGGGCTCGTTTGAATCGTCTTGACGAGTACTTTGTTTTATGATGGTTACCAGGGTCTAATCTGATTATGGAGATGGAAGGTGGTCATAGGAACTCAGTAAAGAAACGACGCAATCCCGTCGAGTCTCAGCTTGACGAGTTAGTACTTTGTTGCTAGATGGTAACCAGGGTCCGATGATGGAGCTGGAAGATGGCCATAGGAACTCAGTTATTAAGCGACATAACCCGATCGAGTTTGGGCTCTTTTGAATCGTCTTGACGAGTACTTTGTTTTATGATGGTTACCAGGGTCTAATCTGATGATGGAGATGGAAGGTGGTCATAGGAACTCAGTAAAGAAACGACGCAATCCCATCGAGTCTCAGCTTGACGAGTTAGTACTTTGTTGCTAGATGGTAACCAGGGTCCGATGATGGAGCTGGAAGATGGCCATAGGAACTCAGTTATTAAGCGACATAACCCGATCGAGTTTGGGCTCTTTTGAATCGTCTTGACGAGTACTTTGTTTTATGATGGTAACCAGGGTCTAATCTGATGATGGAGATGGAAGGTGGTCATAGGAACTCAGTAAAGAAACGACGCAATCCCATCGAGTCTCAGCTTGACGAGTTAGTACTTTGTTGCTAGATGGTAACCAGGGTCCGATGATGGAGCTGGAAGATGGCCATAGGAACTCAGTTATTAAGCGACATAACCCGATCGAGTTTGGGCTCTTTTGATTCGTCTTGACGAGTACTTTGGTGCAACATGGTAACCAAGGTCTGATGATGGAGCTGAAAGGTGGTCATAGGAACTCCGCAATTAAACGACGCAACCCCATCGAGCTTGGGCTCGTTTAATTTGTCTTGACGAGTACTTTGGTGCAACGTGGTAACCAGAGTCTGATGATGGAGCTAAAGGGTGGCCATACAAGCTTTTTTTTAGTTTTCCCTGCCCCGTTGTCTGTAATAAAATCTTGCAAGTTAAATTTAATCCACTTCCCGGTTACCGATGAGCTGAAATTTTGCATACATGACAATGCAATATTATGATGAAATGGTTCTGATCTGATGATGGGGCTGGAAAGTGGCCAATGCCATAGGAACTTACCAATGAAACGAAACAATCTCATAGAATTTGGGCTCGTTTGAATCGACTTGACGTGTAGTTTGTCTTTCAATAGTAACCAGGGTCTGATGATGGAGCTGGAAGGTGGTCATAGGAACTCGGCAATTAAACGACGCAAACCCATCGAGTTTGGGCTCGTTTAGTTCATCTTAGCGAGTACTTTGATAATATATGGTAACCAGGATCTGATGATCGAGCTGGAACATGGCCATAGAAACTCCGCAATTAAACGACGCAACCCCATCTAGTTTGGAGTCGTTTAATTCGACTTGACAAGTACTTTGATAATATATGGTAACCAGGGTCTGAGGATGGAGCCGGAACGTCGCCACAAGAACTCCGCAATTAAACGACGCAAACCCATCTAGTTTGGGCTCGTTTAATTCGTCTTGTCGAGTACTTTGATACTATATGGTAACCATTTATTTTATTTTATTTATAATAGGGTTATTATAAAAAAATAAAACATTCAGGGTAAGAGGAAATAGTAAAATAAAATTAAAGAAAAAAATACTTTTTTAAACACAAGCTTTTATTATTTGTTAATAAAATGAACTAAAAAGTTGAAAATAAATTAACCTGATGCGAAAAATATCATTATAATATAAGCAGCTTTTTTTTTATAAACAAAAGCGTGTTACATTGTGATTGAAGAAGAAAAATAAGTACCTAGTAAGCTAATGTTCCATTGAAATGTAACACGCTTTTATTTATAAAAAAAAAGCTGCTTATATTATAATGATATTTTTCGCATCAGGTTAATTTATTTTCAACTTTTTAGTTCATTTTATTAACAAATAATAAAAGCTTGTGTTTAAAAAAGTATTTTTTTCTTTAATTTTATTTTTAACTTTTTAGTAGGTGTTTATACACCCTCATACCATTCAGCCCTCGGCACGTGCTCAACTTCGCATTAGGTCATACATCTAATCAATCAGCCATAATTCAAATTCATAACAAACGGAATGAACTTATATCCCAAATTTGTTGGAGATACATATTCACGCCAAACAAGATACTCGTCAAGATGAACCAAACGAGCCCAAACTCGATGGGGTTGCGTAGTTTAATTACGGAGTTCCTATGGCTACCTTCTAGCTCTATCATCAGACCTTGGTTACCATATAGTATCAAAGTACTCGACAAGACGAATTAAACGAGCCCAAACTCGATGGGTTTGCGTCGTTTAATTGCGGAGTTCTTGTGGCGACGTTCCGGCTCCATCCTCAGACCCTGGTTACCATATATTATCAAAGTACTTGTCAAGTCGAATTAAACGACTCCAAACTAGATGGGGTTGCGTCGTTTAATTGCGGAGTTTCTATGGCCATGTTCCAGCTCGATCATCAGATCCTGGTTACCATATATTATCAAAGTACTCGCTAAGATGAACTAAACGAGCCCAAACTCGATGGGTTTGCGTCGTTTAATTGCCGAGTTCCTATGACCACCTTCCAGCTCCATCATCAGACCCTGGTTACCATTGAAAGACAAACTACACGTCAAGTCGATTCAAACGAGCCCAAATTCTATGAGATTGTTTCGTTTCATTGGTAAGTTCCTATGGCATTGGCCACTTTCCAGCCCCATCATCAGATCAGAACCATTTCATCATAATATTGCATTGTCATGTATGCAAAATTTCAGCTCATCGGTAACCGGGAAGTGGATTAAATTTAACTTGCAAGATTTTATTACAGACAACGGGGCAGGGAAAACTAAAAAAAGGCTTGTATGGCCACCCTTTAGCTCCATCATCAGACTCTGGTTACCACGTTGCACCAAAGTACTCGTCAAGACAAATTAAACAAGCCCAAGCTCGATGGGGTTGCGTCGTTTAATTGCGGAGTTCCTATGACCACCTTTCAGCTCCATCATCAGACCTTGGTTACCATGTTGCACCAAAGTACTCGTCAAGACGAATCAAAAGAGCCCAAACTCGATCGGGTTATGTCGCTTAATAACTGAGTTCCTATGGCCATCTTCCAGCTCCATCATCGGACCCTGGTTACCATCTAGCAACAAAGTACTAACTCGTCAAGCTGAGACTCGATGGGATTGCGTCGTTTCTTTACTGAGTTCCTATGACCACCTTCCATCTCCATCATCAGATTAGACCCTGGTTACCATCATAAAACAAAGTACTCGTCAAGACGATTCAAAAGAGCCCAAACTCGATCGGGTTATGTCGCTTAATAACTGAGTTCCTATGGCCATCTTCCAGCTCCATCATCGGACCCTGGTTACCATCTAGCAACAAAGTACTAACTCGTCAAGCTGAGACTCGATGGGATTGCGTCGTTTCTTTACTGAGTTCCTATGACCACCTTCCATCTCCATCATCAGATTAGACCCTGGTAACCATCATAAAACAAAGTACTCGTCAAGACGATTCAAAAGAGCCCAAACTCGATCGGGTTTTGTCGCTTAATAACTGAGTTCCTATGGCCATCTTCCAGCTCCATCATCGGACCCTGGTTACCATCTAGCAACAAAGTACTAACTCGTCAAGCTGAGACTCGACGGGATTGCGTCGTTTCTTTACTGAGTTCCTATGACCACCTTCCATCTCCATAATCAGATTAGACCCTGGTAACCATCATAAAACAAAGTACTCGTCAAGACGATTCAAACGAGCCCAAACTCGATTCGTTGTTGGTTGTTTCGTTTCATTGCGAAGTTCCTATGGCCACCTTCCAGCTCCATCATCAGATCAGACCCTGGTAACCATCTTTAAAAAAGTACTCGTCAAGATGAATCAAACGAGCTCAAACTCGATGGGGTTGCGTCGTTTAATTACGGAGTTCCTATGGCCACCTTCTAGCTCTATCATAAGACCCTGGTGACCATATATTATCAAAGTGCTCGTCAAGACGAATGAAATGAGCCAAAACTCGATGGGGTTGCGTCGTTTAATTGCGGTGTTCCTATGGCCACGTTTCAGCTCCATCATCACACCCTGGTTACCATCTATTGTCAAAGTACTCGTCAAGACGAATTTAACGAGTCCAAACTCGATGGAGTTGCATCGTTTAATTTCAGAGTTCCTATGGCCATGATCCAGCTCCATCATCAGACCCTGGTTACCATCTAGCACCAAAGTACTCGTCAAGACGAATCAAACAAGCTGATACTCGATGGGATTGCGTCGTTTCTTTACTGAGTTCCTATGACCACCTTCCAGCTCCATCATCAGATCAGACCCTGGTAACCATCTAAAACAAAGTACCTACTCGTCAAGAAGAATCAAACGAGCCGAAACTCGATGGGGTTTCGTCGTTTCATTACAGAGTTCCTATGACCACCTTCCAGCTCCACCACCAGACCCTGGTTACCATTGAAAGACAAACTACTCTTCAAGACGATTCAAACGAGCCCACACTCGATGAGGTTGTTTCGTTTCATTGAGAAGTTCCTATGGCCACCTTCCAGCTCCATCATCAGATCACCACCATTTTGTCATATTATTGCATTGTCACGCGGTTTACACATGCATGCAAAATTTCAGCTCAATCGGTAACCGGGAAGTGGATCAAATTTAACTTGCAAGATTTGATTACAGACAACGGGACAGGTGAAAGTAAAAAATAAAAGCTTGTAATAATAAGGTAGTTAGATTGAATCTTTTTTTTAACCCTTCGCCTTCTTTTACACAGCGAATTAGGAGTCCCGTTTCAACAGAAAAGGCGACACCGCCTGATGAAGGGAACTGGCTGTGACCTTTAAGTAACACTAACCTTTGCCCTCTGCTGTTTGCGTGTTATTTTATTTATTTTTATTTTATTTTATTTGGGATAAGAAACAATTGTACATTCGTTAGACAAAACAATGCTCTTATCAAATGGTTTGCGTAATCGTACAACCAAAACCAAAGTCATTATCCACAAGTTATTAAACAATATTTTATAATTCAATTTATAACGTGCTACTCTGCAGCACAACCACAGAACCAGAATGCTCAGCAGTACACCTAAGCGAGCGGGCTGGCTTATTTTAACCCATTACAGCATAAAGTTTGTTAAATTACTTAATTCGATTACTATGATAAATAATGGACAATTGTGGTCAAATTCAAGATTTAGTTGATAAAAAACGAAGCATTTGTTGGTATTTATGATTTTTTGACGCTATGCACAGCGGAACCATAAACTACCTGTTGATGGTATAAAAAGTAATAGACAAACCAGTTGAATTTATATCAAAGTTTATTGAAAAAAGTAATCGAATGACTAAAACATGTATATTATGATGAAGAGCCATTACATGGTAGTCCACAAAACATTTAGGATGCAGGCCTTTATCGAATTTTAGGCACTTGAACTTGGCTTTTCCTTCACATTGATTTGCACAGCGACGTTCTGTGCTAATGGGTATAATCCAATGCTGTTTGCCGTCTTACCGTGTGGTGGACAAGGGTTTGGCGGGCTTTTGTCCTTGGTGTGGTGCAATTCCATATGTGATGAGCTAGCTTCGAGCTACATATCTTCGAAATGCGAATAAAGAGTCTTGTCTCTTTATAATCGCACCCATTTTTATCTCGCGAGTGACCAACTGTTCACCAACGACACATCTAAAAACTAGGCAAATATTGGCCACCACTATGTTCTTATACGCATTCTTGTACGAAGATTCGCAACAGCTTGATCACACTTATCTACCCTGCCCATGTGCTTATTGTAGTTGGCAATCAATAAAGACTGGGGGATTGCTACTTTAGCCTTTATACAAAGTCGTCCTTTTCTTCTTTGTTATTCCGCGCTTTCAGAGAAGAAAGAGGTTCATTATCATCATCATCGCTTTCTTCACTCAATGAAAGTGGGCGCAAAATTCCGGTATTTGACGATTGGAAGTCGATTGTCGGAAGGTAATCATCTCTATTTGCTTGAAAACGCTGTAGTTCACATCTACTTTGTAGCAATTTGCATCCTAAGTGGTTTAGATTTGAATTATGCTCGTCATTAGACTTGTCACTGTCCTCATCTGTAGCCTGATCACCTCGTTCAATAGTTGGTTCAACATAAATAAAGTTTTCCGCAGTCTCATTATTATCCTCGCATTCTAAAGCTGATAAAATTTCATGCACCTTCAAGCTGAAACAAGCAAGCAAAAACCGCACCTTAGGGCCCAATATGCATATCGTCCGATTTATCGGACGGCAGTAAAATCACACACATAAAAACCGAACTAACAATTTTAGCATGAGAAAAAGCTTACGTGTGGTTAGGTATACACTATATCAACAAACAAAATAGATTTGTTAAATTTTTATTGTAAAAATTGACAAGAAAATACAAAATATTACTTACCATTTACTAAAAACCGTCCGACTGCGTCCCGACATTTTGTAAAATGACAGCTGACAAGCAAGTTATGTCATTTGGCTATTTAAAACGGGGTTGCCAGTGTAAAAAATATATTAATCTTTACATTGCAAACAAAAAACTACCAAATAAATTATTTTGTCAGTGAAATATAAATAATTTTCGTCCGTCCAATAAATCGGACGTTATGCTTTAATGGGTTAATAAAAAATAGAAAAAAACAAATAATAAATATAGTAAAATAAAAATTCAAGATAAGTTCACAGGTAAAATATCAGTAATCAGTCAGTTCAGCACACAAATTAAGTTAAATACAGTTGAGTTTTAAACAAATTAAAAGTAACGGAAAATAAAAGACCTACAGTACAGAAATGTTATTAATTATTTGAGTGATAGTACTTGCGTGTTATTAATCAATTTTGCAAAAAAGACCACAAGGTCACCTTTCACTGTTTAACTAAAACATTTTGTAGTTTGTAATAAAAAAAAACTTGAGAGACCTTTGTCCTATTCCCGACTTTCAAAATTCAATATCATTTATTTCTCTAAATTGGCCATAAAGGCACTTTTACATGTCCCAATATTTTCTTTCCTACCACTGCTTCGGGACAATTTGTGGTCTAAATGATATAGGTAATAAAGATGGTGATAAAAATTTAAGATTTATCATGAGGCTTATTGCACATCATAAGTCACAATAAAATAATGCAAATAGCAATGACAGATTAGAGCAGGGCCATAACCATGAACTCTTAAAACAATCTCAAAGTTGTCAAATCTGTCAATTTTGGTACGTCATTTCATACAAAATTTGACAGAAATGATAATGTTTGACAGATTTGTGATTGTTTTAACAGTTCATGGTTAGGGCCCTGCTCTGTCAAATATTATCAAATCTGTCAAATTTTGTAGTATTGACGTACCAAAATTGACAGATTTGACAGCTTTGAGATTGTTTTAAGAGTTCATGGTTACCCCGCAGCTCTAATAGTTGACGTTATTGTGTTATGTTTTGCAAACGTGTAAGTTGATTCGTTTTGACTGTTGTATCTTTACACTTTAAAACATTACTATTAGCATCGCACTAAAATAAACAAAATCCTAATTGCTGAATTTGAGCAACAGAATATTTACACGAAAGTTATTTCATTTAACATTATATTATACTATATTATTATTCTTTAGCTTACATTTTAGATAGTAAGAGTGCCGAATACCGGGCTCAACGGAATGGAGCTGATGATTTCGGAATCACCCTAGTTTTAGTTTTTATTTTAACTTCATCAGATGTCTGCTCTCAACTTAAATATCACTATCTCTATGTGGACAATGTTGTTGGTCCTACAATTACTTATATGTATAGTAATGTAGTATTTTACATTAAGAATCATTGTAAGACTGTTTGTTGTCCTGAATAAATAGAAAAAATAAACAATTATTACCTAAATATCACTTTAGGCATACCTCTGACCCAGTGCGACCACTAGAATTCCGCTAATAATGTTGATTGTAATCACCTAGTTGATTAATTTCCGAAAAACTTCCCGTAGTCGATTCCCGAAGCCGGACAAAGTTAGTGAATTAATAATTTCGGAAACTCCCAGCGAATATTAACAGCGCAAGTTAGAATTCATAAAGGAAAGTTTAAGAACAAGTATGTCGATTTAGAAGTTATATTTTATTAATAACTCTTATCGTATGAACTTTATGCGTATTCAAAGTTTCTAGAATTAATACAAATAAATCCAAAAAGAAACAAGTTTTAGGGATATTCTATTCATAATTTTGCAAATTTTCTTGAGTCTCCTATTAAGTGCGTAAATTATTGTCATGTTTAAAAATATAAAAAACATTTTTTTGTTTTAGGCTCGTCAAAAAGAATAAATGAGAATGGACAAGATAAGGAATGAATATATAAGGTCCGATTTTATTAGTGTTCATCCTGTTAACCTGTGACTATATAGGTGAAAAGCAATCGTAAAAACCAACTTTCAAATGTCTATCATAAAAACTAAAAAAGTTAAAAATAAATTACAAAATAACAACATCGACTTCATATTGCATAAACTACCTATCTTCAACTCTTTCTTGCTCTGTGCAAGGGGAAGGAATAAGACGGATAACCAGATGGTTAAACGAAGCAAAGATAGGACGAGTTTATGCAATATGAAGTCAATGTTGTTGATTTTTAACTTTTTTAGTTTTAAATGGTACACATTTGAAAGTTGGTTTTTACGATTGCTTTTCACCTATATAGTCACAGGTTAACAGGATGAACACTAATAAAATCGGACCTTATATTAGGAAGTATGAAAGTGGCACCTGTAACAAAAGAGATGAAGGGAAACCGTTTGTCTTGGTACGGACATGATGAAAAGGGAGCGAGGCTCAGGGGCATGTAACGAGGAGAGTGATGGGTATGAGTATTGATGGATGGAGGGGTAGAGGACGACCATAGAAGAGATGGATGGATTGTGTGAAGGCCGATATGTCTGAGAAGGGAGTAAATGACGCGATGACGAGTGACCGAATTTCATGGAAGAAAAAATCATACTGCGCTGACCCTAGATGATAAAAACTGGCCAAGTGCAAGTCGGACTCGCGCGCAAGGGTTCCGTAAAATTATCTATAAAAACGGCAAAAAAAATCACGTTTGTTGTATGAGAGGGCCCCCTTACCTATATATTTATTTTATTCTGATTTTTAGTTTTTGTTGTTATAGCGGCAACAGAAATACATCATCTGTGCAAATTTCAACTGTCTAACTATCACGGTTCATGAGTTACAGCCTGGTGACAGGCTAACAGACAGACAGACGGACAGCGGAGCCTTAGTAATAGGTAGGGTCGACCGTTTCAACCTTTGGATACAGAACCCCAAAAATGAAAATTATAACACAGCTGCCTAAAAATGAGTGTAATGTTACTTTGAATCTAATTCAAATAGCAACTATTCGAATAACCAGTCTGAAAACGCTGAAACTTCCGAATTCGCAGTAGGGCACTTCAATTGTACCTATTTATCAGTCTAGATTAGACCCGAGCCACCGATTTCATTTCGCCTGCAATGAAAACAATTTTGGGTCTTGTACTATTCCTTCGGGGTACAAAGATAACCCCTCACCCTCTGAAAGCTGTTCAGTACATAACAATCAGCTGGAAGTTTATTGATTAAGTTTGTGTAAGCTAGTATTCGGAGTAGAATTCAGATAAGCGATAACCGAAGGATAACTTTAGTACTGCGGTCTACATGTAATCAAACACTTTGATTGGGTCGATTCTTAGTCTTAGTTTAGTAGCACTTTGTTTTGATAAATCGCACTATGTCTATCAAATCTACATTCATCTTACCATTATTAGTAATTTTTTTTTTTGTTTAGCGGTTTGTTAATTTACCACGATTTAACGGCTGAACGGACTTGGCAGAAAATCAGACATACAGATTAGAATATTTAACACCTGAACGTAGTGAAGACAATCGACAATGTAATCGCGGTTTTGACAGCTATACGGAATAGCTGCAATTTGGCCCAAATAAATCAAATCAAATCAAACTGTTTATTTGCTAGAATACATGGAAATAAAATGTGTAACATACAGTATACATTATATACAGGTTGTCCTTAGAATGATGTTCTAGGGTGCTTATCAAACTTCCAACCTTTCGCTGTCCGGGCCACCGGCGATTGCTTTGTCAAATCCAAATAGCTACGGAGGATATTAAGTTATATCGTTAAATTTCTTCAAATCTTAGGGACCGTCCGGGGTGCTTTGAGACGAAAATGTATTTCTCTTATGGAACCAAGTATGTAGGTATATCAAGCGACTTCGGCGAATTCATAGAGCGCTATACAATTTCACGATTCCACGATTGCAATTGTAAGTTGTTTTTATTTCGTCTGTTTTCAGTGATAAATTCTCGTCAAAACGAATCATAACAAAGCCAACAACAGTTAACTGCTGAACACAGATTGAATCCTCTATTTTCACACCATTATAGATGTTTTTTGTTTATATTACGGTATCTCATTATCATAATATAATGACAAAAATCAGTTCATATTTGGCGAAGATTGTGTGATAGATCCCATCATCAAATTTTTACCAAATTTGAACGGAACCATTTATAAAATATCCCATTTCAAACAAAAAAAAACAATTCTATCTACATGGCAATGAATGGTCGATAGACATAGATAATTAAATTCATTAAATGCTGAAGCCGGTTAAAAACAGTCTGTTCTGTAGTCAAGTCATTTGTGATAGTTTAAGTTTTATTGTGATTATGTAGCGCATACGTCAAAGTGCTTTTATTTTATTCTTTTACCTTCTATGTAGTTTACACCAAAGTGAAAATGTTGTTGTTTGCTTTGCAATATACGTAGGAAAATAGAAAGTTGCAACAGTACAGTCGAACCTGGGAACTAAAAGCGGCAGAGATACCAAACGACTAGTGTAAAAAACAACCGCATCCGACTGTACTGCTGAAACAACTGTAGGAAAAACTGCCTTAAACGCCCCTACCAACGCAAGTAGGGGTGGGATGTATAAGATGACATATTTATCGATATTTGCAGTTGTAAAAGTTGTATCAACTGTAATCTTAAATTAGAAACAACGTAACACAAGACTATTATAATGTAGGTATAATTATAATTACAACACAATAACATTTTATTATTTTTTGAAGTGCAATCACAGAGTACAATAATTTATATTTTTCAGCTTAAAGCAATTGCCGATCATTCGCGCCATCTTTTTAAATTACGCCGACAGGTGGCGTTCCAAATATGAGAATATCGATATATCGATGTTAAGTCAATAGCTGACAAGCAACTCTAGGCAATGCTACTGAAATAACTAGCACTTGAGCGAGTGGCTAAAACAATGGAGGCTGCAGAATCCCTTAAACCCAGCACTGTAAACGGATTTTCAAAACTGCACAGACTACAATAGGCACAGGAATGCAGTAAAATATTTCACGAAAAGTTTTTGTGTTATAATTTTTAAAAATTTAAAAGTTTTAGCTTTTACCTTATGTTTAAGTGGCTTAGAGGCCGGAGTCACTCTTAATCTATACTAATATTATAAAGAGGAAAGATTTGTACCTATTTTTGTATGTTTGTAATGAATAGGCTCAAAAAGTACGGGGCCGATTTAAAAAATTCTTTTACCAATAGAATGCTACATTCTTCCAATTTGATATAGGCTACATTTCATTTTGAAAAAAATTAGGGATCCTTGGTAAAATTTGAACAATGTAACCGAAGGTGTAGAAAAATGAGTCTTAAAATGTCTTTCGTCGAATGCGCTGCCGAAACTATTAGCGATAATTGTCTGAAATGAAATTCTTTATTCTGTATATAGGCCCTCTTCCGGGCACTTATACACGTCCCAACATATAACTTAGCCCTACCACCGCTTCGGGACAACATATCGGCTGGTGATGAGAAGAAACGGCGCAAGAAACTCAGTCACCTTTGTCAGCCTGATTTTATTACAGGAAATACAATTACAATATAGTGTAAGTGCGAGCTAGGCAGGCTATTAAGTCCATGCACTCTTGTCGTTCAAGTAATCTTCAACTTTGTAGTATCCTTTTTCCATAAGGATTTTTTTAATGTGGTTTTTGAACTCATAAACAGGCAAGTCAACAAGAGTTTGTGGTACTTTATTGAAGATTTTTATACATTTCCCAAAAAATGAATTACCCACTTTCTTTAATCTGAAGCTCGGAACGGCAAGTTTATTTTTATTTCTAGTATTATAATGATGTAAATCACATTTAAGGCTAAATGAACTTGGGTTTTTTCTAACATACATAATATTGTCAAAAATGTATTGTGACGCTACTGTTAATATTTTAATATCTTTAAAGACCTCCCTCAGAGAGTCGCGAGGCCCAAGACAGTATATTGCACGTACAGCTCTTTTCTGCAACACAAAGATTGACTCAATATCAGCAGCTGAGCCCCATAGCAATAGACCATACGACAACAAGCTATGAAAATAACTAAAGTATACAAGTCTTGCCGTTTCGACATCAGTTAAAAGCCTTATTTTCCTCACAGCATAAGCCGCCGAACTGAGCCTTCCTGACAAGGCAATTATATGGGGACCCCATTGCAGTCGGGAGTCTATTGTAATTCCCAAAAAGGTTGTTGAATTGACTGCATCTATATGATCGTCTGACATATTAATATGCGTACTGACCTGCCTCACATTGGGCATAGTAAATTTGATAAGCTTGGTTTTTTTTGCATTAAGTAACAGATTGTTAGCAGTAAACCATCGTACTACTTGAGAGAGAGTATCATTCACATCGTCAAAGGTAGCGTGCGAACCCCGTGCGAAGCCGGGACGGGCTGCTAGTTGTAGAATATAATAGAATAATATTTATTTGGCACAAAAAAATTGGCTATAGAAAACGTTGTGTCATATTCAGAGTACATTTGCTATTCCGGAGCTTAGGTTAAACCAATGTACTAACGTACAAAAATCAGTGGTTTAACCTTAGTCTGGACTAGTAAATGCACTCTGAATAAGACAGGTAAAGAAGAGTCGTGCCAAAAAGGGCCCGCACTCAGTATTCTCGACACTGATATTCTTCGGGAGTCTTTAACAATGTACAAAATTACAAATTTTATTTACCCAGTTAACAAAATAAAAACAAGAAAAGATCACTAAAAAAACAACAACAAAATCAACAAGTATGTACTTCTGTATTTTTCTAAATCTACTTATTATTACCATTTTGTTAATTGAAAATATGTCCTGGCATTATCTGTATTATCTGTGCACTATCTAAGGAAATGATGTAAAATTATTTAAGAAATAAAATATCTATGCTTTCTTCCGTTCCACCTATAATGGCGTTTCATTTGTCTCTCGTTAACTCTCGATATTCTATTAGAAAATAAATGTTTCAAACACAAGATAAAGTCATAATGCTTTTTTATGTAATAAAACAGAAGTGAACAAAGCCGTGAGTTTAGATTTCGGTTTAGGTAATATATTTTTTTTTTTCCTTGGGTTTATGATTGTTAACAAAATGTGTTACGTCGAGGTCATGACAAATGATGTCAAGTCATGATTAGCGCTTTATTTGTAATTTTCATATTTAAGTTATTTCTATATAAAATTAAAACCAAATTATTTATTCGGTGGGCCAACCACTAGTTCTATTAACAATAAACAAGTCGGAGCTTTTGTGTTAAAGCTTCAAGAACTACCTTTAGAGTTGAACGCTCCTATAAATCGTAAGTGCAAGCTAATAACACTTTAGATAAGCTTATAGTGCGCTAGGCAAGGCTTTCACCGCGCCAGTTGCAGTGCTACGGCGGAATGTAGTATGTGCTGAGATACATACTGGGTGCAACGGGTTAAACAACGGTACTGAAAAACTTCAAACATTACGACACTGTATAATTCCAAGAGTTTTTAAACAATAAACACAATTATTATGACAGAATCGGAATAATAGAGTCAATCTGCTCATCACAGATGTGCAAAAGTTTGGAAATCGCATTTAACAAATTTTGGTGGCACCCTCACCCAGCCACGCCTATACAAAACGTAAAGGATGAGATATTAAATAAAACCGGCCAAGTGCGTGTCGTGCCATGCGCAGTATAGGGTTCCGCAGTTGCCCGTCGTTACCACAATATATTTTAGCAATTACTTCATTTAAGTCACTTTAAGTTTTTTTTTATTAGGTAAGAAATTTTCTAATACATACTTACATATTAAGTTGAACGACTTTTACTCTTAAACTAACTGATCTCTCTTGACCGTTATGATTTGTCCTTAAAAGTGAACAAAAAGAACTATTATCATGAATTTTCACAGATTTTTCATGTCAATATTTTTGCTTTTAGAGGGATCAGAACGATTTATTTGCCGTTGAACAAGGTACGTACAATAAAGATCACAATAACATGTTATTATGTTTAAATACCAAAAAAAGTATTCTTGTTCCTCTGTCATAATCACGCATTCAGAACAAGATTATCCTTCCTTCTTACTCGTATTTCATTCCATTCCAAGTGCCCGGAGGAGGGCCTACATACAGAATAAATAATTTCATGAATATATTTCATTTTACCAGGCAACAAGTTTGGACAGTTTTACAGCACACCAAGAAAATGAAGATACATGCCGTTTTCTGAATTCACCCGAACCGAATCGAAAGGAACCTTGGTTGCAACTTGCAAGGCTACTAAGCCAATCATAATAAACTTTACCAACCAATTAATTTCCTTTTTCTCTGACGATCGGAAAAACCACAGAAGGTGCACAGCGTTGAAATTCACCACCACACCGGCTGTATCGTTAGCGGCGATCACCGCATCTATCACGGCATCGGATCGGGACCGCCATTACAGTAATTGAATTGCGACCGATTTGTTTCCTCTCAAGAAATTGTTTATATTCCCCCAACTTACAGAATTCACCCTTCTGGCATATTAGCTACTCTATGACCTCAGCGTAAGAGCGACTTTCGCTTTTCTAAACGTTTTTTTGTCTGAACAAAAGGTGGTAATAAGAACTTTCGATTTTGATTTATAATAGATACTATACAAGGTTTTTCTCGAACACGCGGTCGTAAGTCTCGTGGAATATATGCTAATACGTAATGTGTTATCGATTCAGAATCTAGGCAATATTTATTGCGCCAGAAAATAATTTCTAAGGCTGCTAGGTCTTTTGGTAGCTATTTTTTATTTCTGTTTTTAGCTCAAAGGACTCTCGAAACTAATCTTTGAAATAAAAGTACACACATATTATTAGTGCCGTGGTAAATGTTGAACTTTATGTCGATAAAAGTACAGCAAAGATAATTAATAAATAATATTTTTAACATACTTATATTGTTCCAATCAGAAAGTAAGAAGCTAAAGCACTTGTGTTATAGAAATCAGAAACAACGACGGTATGACAAAACTCCGACCCGAGACAATATAGAAAAGTTCGTTTTCCACATTGACCCGACTGTGAATCGAACCCGGAACCTCATAGATGGCGGCGACAGTCCAGCATGCTCGCCTCTCGGCTACGGAGGTCGTCAAACTCATCGTCTTACTCTACATGAGGATGTTAAATTACCTATTTGTATTATATTTTGTAAAATTAGTGAAAAAGTAACTGTCACATTTGCCAGCTAAGAACAAAATCACCTTAAAATCTCATCTTTATAACATTTATAATTTAGTTAAATTTTCAAGTTTCAAAAACTATTAAACCCAAAGTGCGCATTCACACAGGGGCGTGCGGTGCATATAGGCAATTAGGCAGTGCCTACCTGATAAATGAAATGAGGTAGGCAGTAGGTACTTACAAATGTGTGTTATTGATGAAAACCACCGATTTTCATCAATAAAACGTATTACTACCTACCTCGAAATAAAACCAATGCCCGCCACTACATTCACACCTCATAACAAATCAAACGAGGTTTCAGTAGTTGTCACTAAACGTTTCACTATTCATCTCCTCGACATCAGACAAAAATGATAGTATTAATATAAAATATTCAAATGGGTTCGATACCCGATCGGGTCAGTGTAGAAAACGAACTTTTCTATATTGTTTCGGGTCAGGGTGTTGCGGTACCGTCGTTGTTTCTGATTTCTATAAAACAAGTACTTGACTACTTACATTACGATCAGAGCAATGTATGTGATGTTGTCGAATATTTATTTATTCATTTATTATTAACTTAAATGTATTTTCATCCGGATTTCATATCAAAAAATCCAGGATTTGAATACACTCATGTTAGTTATTTGTTACAAGTGAATCTAGTTAAAGCGAGTTAAAAATAGTCATCAAAGTGTAAAATAATAAATGAAAAAAGTCCACATGTATTCCTTCCAAAGCTTAAGCGCGCAGAGCCCCAACCCCTCACACTTACGAGGTCGCTAACTTGTAATTTTCTCCTTTTATTGTTTTATCCTTCGATTTTACTTGACATTTTGCTGTTGGGACTTGTTGTATGCGAATTTTGGACGAATTTAAAAAGAAGATGGTGTTTTTTTATGTTTTTATGTACACACGTACTTACAGTCATTTAATGCCATTGCTAATTGCCTGTAGTGTATTAAACTACTCCAATAATGGTAACTCGTAACTAAGTTTTATTTGGCGCAGAGAAGAACCCAAAAAGGAAGAAACATAAAATAAACCGACGAAGATATTAAATAAAACTCTTTAAAAACTTACATCAAAATTGGTCTTTTCGATTGGGAGCTACGGTGCCACAGATAGATAGACAGATACACGGACACACAGATACACAGCTTAAACTTATAACAACCCTCTTCTTCCGTCGGGGGTTAAAATAGTTTCCTTTGCGTTTAAGTAGCTGTTATAACCGAATATCACTGATTCTACGTAACAGGTTTTGAAATATATTTCATCAACCTAATGTGTACGAGCTACGATCGTACATTTGTTAGCTGCGACGTCAGCGACCTACAAACCAGCGCGACCCATGGACCCTGCACATGCACCGTCGGCACTCTACACCGACGGCACACTACGTTCCACCTATGCATGTGAATACATTACACCTTTGTATATAAGCATAACTTTTACACATAATAAATCAGATATCAACCGTCCGTGTTGGTTCTCATTTCCCTCCGCTGCGGCCAAGACACCCTTAGCCGTCACTATGATCAGTCTGGTGAGTCTGCCAGACTGGCAGCGGGTCCACACCATCTACCTACCGTCCTAACGCTGCTACCCTGGGCGACCCGGGAGCAGCTATCACTCCCTCTTATCATCTTTATTATATTTACGTATTTATTGTTAGGTGGGGCTAGGGCTCTAGGGACTTAGTGTCTTGGGGTAAAGGGACTCTACGCTCACTGGGGAGTTAGGTTCCCGTCTGACCTTATATTCTGGACGTCGGGAGCGGTGCCCTAAGCACTTAATTGCTTCCCGCCTGTTCATAATGTATCTTCGTAGAACTCGTAGTCTGTGCCTCTCGTAGCACGTATCGTAGCCGTTGGCCGTAGTCAAGTAAGTAGTGTGTCGTAGACAGGTTGTATTCTTAAGAATACTGTTGATAGGACGAGTACTGGGGGCCTAGCACGAAAGTGTATTTTTCGTTCGGTCGTATAAACCTAACAAATTAAAATGGCCAGTCTCATGTGTCAATCCTTTGATAAAATATGACTAACTCAATCTAGCCGTGTAAAACCCGACCGTTTTCAATTGTTCATTATGTTCCATAATCTCGTCCTCGTTTTGTACTATGTAGTAGGCACCTTTGTGTAACTACGCGATCTACAATGTTTAAAGTATAGCGCCTTAGAGCGCTATTTATACTGAAAAAATTAAAAAACACAACCAATGGCATCCTGTCCCTGGTGTCACGTTTGACATCTGTCAATCTTAATGTCATTGTACTTTTTTGTACGCTGCGCGATCGTACGTAAATTTTTTCACACGCGTTTATTTTTAGTATTTTACTGGATTAGTAACGTGTTTAGACTATAAAATATTGGCCAGTAAGGTTGACGAAGTCTCAAGAAAGAAAGAGTGCCAATTGGAGATGTTTTATAACTATTTGTGATTCAAAATGACGTCGACACCGCCTATCTATTGCAGTCCCGCTTCTGCTTGGCATACAGTTTCTTTTTCAGCAGTGTTTCTGAAGTCGTCGGTCCGTGGAGTTAAGAGAAGTCCTACACTACGTTTACCGAAACATGACCTCCATAACCTGCAAGAATTTAATCAAGAAAACAAGGGAGTGCTGCTATGCTGACTTGACATCGGGGCTTTTACGAGGATTTCCTCGTAATCGACAGCCACAACCAATCAGCCGTGATGATAGTATGATCATTTTAGCTGTTCACCCCACATTCAACATAGCCCGTGAGAAATTAATCAAGAAAACAACGGATGTCAACTCAGAACCAATGATCAATGACGACCCGGAGCCTTCAAGGGAGGTTGGCCGTGGTGATCGCATGTTCATTCTAGCCGCTGCGTTGTCTCAGAATGACTACAAAACAGAGCCTTGATGGTGGATTGGGCTATTCATTCTAAAGTGTCGTCACAAGATATTGACCTGAGACTTAACATGACATTTGCTCTAGTAGTCTTCATGAAGGGTTGACTATGAGACCAAAGCCTGTAAGAAATTAATCAAGAAAATAACGGAAGTCAACTCAGAACCAATGATCAATGATGACCTGGAGCCTTCACGGGAGGTTGGCCGTGGTGATCACATGTTCATTCTAGCTGCTGCGTTGTCTCAGAATGACTACAAAACAGAGCCTTGATGGTGGATTGGGCTATTCATTCTAAAGTGTCATCACAAGATATTGACCTGAGACAACATGACATCGGCCCTAGTAGTCTTGATGAAGGGTTGACCGTGAAACGAATAAATGTCTTGCACCACAAATATACTACAAAGGATTAATAATATCAGCAGGTAAGCTGTAAACATCACACATTTGTTCCAGCTTATTTGATGTCGCATAAATAATAACCAAAAGAACAGTATAATTATCTTTTCTATCTCGCAGCAGAATTTTACCACTTCCACTTGCTTTCACGAGGGGTCAGCTTGTGGCTTAACATTATTAATTAACATATTGTGGATCTGCAATTCATTAGACTAATAGACTGACTTCATCAATTGAAATTGAATATATATTTGAATACAAAATGTCAAGGTGACACTGCTCCTTGAGCACCACTGAAGCTGAAGAAAAAGAGGAGGGGGTAAATATTGGTACTGAGACACCAAGACAGTGTCCACCCTCTACCCAACATTTTAACTCAAGAGAAATCACAGAAAGAAGCTCCTTTATCAGCTGATATTAAAGGCTAAAAGACTTCTGAGTAACCAAGTCACAGACTCATACCTAGACAATTTCAATTAGATTTTAAATTTTTGACATTTCATATGTTTCTAATATATTTACTAATTTAGAATTGGGCCTTCCACATATATAAGGCTACCAAGTCTCAGATACACTTGGCCTTTTTTGCTGCATTCACACACATACAAGACAATGAAATAGCACTTATACCAATTGTGACTTCTCGCAGTGTGGATTTCCATCTCAAGCATTTAATATTATTGATGTACATCTTGATGTTGGCCCAAGAGGAAGAACATTATAAAGCATAGCCAGTTAATAATAGTTGGCATACACATACTTAAAATCTAAACCACAGTTTTGTGTTTTTTAATATATATATATTTTTTCTCTTTCATAAAATTGTATGTTTGAATAAATAAATAAACATAACTTGCAATCACTAAATAATATCTGTAATCAAAGGATATTCTGTATTCTGGATACCAGATTGGTGTAGTGGTTTAACATTGGAAGTTACAGGGTTTGATTCCCAATCGGGTCGGGCATACTGCCCTTGGTCATATGCATAATCTTGTACCTTGTAACATGGGAATGCTAGGTCCTTGCTTGAAGACCATTACAATTGGTCTGTTAACTAGTGCATATTTGTGTTATTGTTTCCTATGTTTCATAAGTTATGTGAAATCCCTTTTTTTAGACTTACATTAAATCTAATACATTAAGTCCTAAACAAAATTCTAAGTTTTCATAATAACCTATAAATGCACTTAATAATACCTATTCTAATAGTCTGGCTGAAAGTCAAGGCTAGGCTACTTGCCTTCATCAAATGTGAACAATTCAAGAGAAAGACACACTCATCTTATTGGTTACAAATAAAAGGTTTATTTACTTTTTGGCAATAATATAATGTAACTATTGTAAAAAGCATTTTATAAACACTAATCACTGTATTCCAAAATTTTTAGAGACAGTCAAAAATCCATGGCAAGATTTATGAAGCCTTATTAATAGGCATTTACAAAAATGATACACTATTATATGACCCTCTACACTTGTTATATGGTTTTGTAACAAATAATTTTATTTTACAGTTAAATAGACCATGGAAGACTAAGAAACATTTTTAAATCAGTTCAGTTTTTGTAATACCATTATATGACCCTTATACACTTGTCATATGGTTTTGTAACAAATAATTTTATTTTACAGTTGAATAGACCATGGAAGACTAAGAAACATTTTTAGATCAGTTCAGATTTTGTAAATAGAACATAAAACATCCCAAACAAGTTAAAATTGTCTTAATATAATACCTACTAATTATGTTTCATAAAAACTACAAGCTATTATTAAGCTCCAAACTTAAGAGTACCTACCTGTATGACATGTTATTTTATCAAAGTAGCAAGTATATGGAGATGATTAATATAAAATGAAAATATCAACTGAAAATTTGAAAATAAACCGAATACAATTGGCAATCAAGGCATTGGTGACAGCTGGCAGTAGTTGACAAATATGTTCAAACTCCTCGTTATTGGATTGAGGCTGTCAGGGTACCAGATTGATGTCAGGACCACAGAAAAATTCAAGTTTGAATATTTTTTCTATCTTATTAGATGGGACTTATTGGTAAGTTTTTATTTTTTATTTTATCAGTTGAACAAGCATTGATCAGTTAAGTGTTGAATCTTTCTCTTATTAGGTTTCAGAAACTGTGTTGTTTCAGTAACCTATTATTTCCTCCCTGGAGATCCACATACAGTGCAGGAGTTTCAAACTGATTTCCAGTTGTATATTATTAATTTGTTTTCTATCAATGGTTTTCTAACAAGATTAATCAAAAATTAATCTCATCAACTATAATTATGTTGAAACCATTGTTAACTAAAGGAAACTAATCTCAGTCTACGCGGAATCGGTGGGTTATTCCTTGCCAGTAAATATGTATGTGAATCCCTCTCCGACTGAATCAATACTTGCAGTATTTCTATTAGTTTTATTTTTTATTTAATAACACATAGGTAACGAAGTATATATATATATAGTATGTTAAACACTAATATTGATTTATTTTGAACCATTGATAAGTACAGACAACAGCTCGTCGACATACCACAAATCATCGTTTTTATCAATTGAAAATGATTTCTACAAGTCAGGCTTAAAGTTAAAAATCTGTTGAAGAACTTTTAACTTTTTGGGTGGTAACTTTAAACGTGCTGTTTACCGTACATTGAACAGATGGTTCATTAAAGTTATTTACCAAGATTGCTATTTGAATATAATAAAATAATCATTTTTATAAATTTATTACCATATACCACTTGTACTGGGGTAAAGATACCTTTTTAAATACCTACCCATTTACTAAGTATGTACATTCTTTTAGATAAATGAGACTAGGTTTAGCTTAAATCATTTTCTTGTTTTCATGATAACATTAAGCAAGCTGATGCCCGCGACTCCCGTTTGTGTGAACTTTAGTTTATGCATAAATAATTTCTATTGCGAAAATCGCTATTGCGTCAGTTTCATTTCCCATTTCCATTTAGATTACTTTTTTCGAGTTTATGAGTGATTTGCTTCTTCTTCTTGGTTCACCTGTAAGTATGGTACAACGGTCGTCGGTGTCATCAGTTGACTGCATCAATATACAGAGTTGTATTATCATACGGGGCTGTACCTCCATACAGGGTGGTACCATCAAACAGGATTGTACCATCATACAGGGTTGCACCGTCATACAGGGTTGCACCTTCATACAGGGTTGTACCACTATACAGGGTTGTCCCAGCATACAGGGTTGTAACATCATACAAGGTTGTATTATCATACAGGGTTGCACCATTATACATGGTGGTTACATCATGCAAAGTTATATTATCATACAGGGTTGTATAGATCTGAAGATGTTTTGATATTCAGAGTTGATTGATTAATTCCAATGATGAATCAAACAACTACACCCGCGTTAGATAAAATTTGAATGAAGTATCTACTTACTAACAGATACTTCATAAAATAACACCTAGAAATTGTTACATCTCAAACTTCAGCAAATCATTAGGCTTGTGATCATAATAAATGATTTATTGATTTTGCAACACAACTTTCCTCTTTGAACATCTACATAGTACAAAACGAGGACGAGATTATGGAACATAATTTATTGATTGGACTAACTTACCTAGTGACGTCCAATCCTAATTATGTGAAGTAATCTCGTCCTCGTTCTAATCCCAGCCCAGCCCTGATTCTAGGTTTTTTAGAAATATATATATATACGAATGTATATATAATTATATATATATAGTTGTTCGCTACACGAACAAAGAGAGGAATAAAAGCTAATTTATGACTCTAAATATTCCTTTTATTGAATTTAAATATTACAATATATTGTAGGGGACAGTGCTAAGGCGACAGCGACCAAATGTGAAGTGTTCTATTACATTTTAGTTTAAAACTACTGCATATGGTTAACAAATAATAGGACCGTATGGTCATTAAAATAAGGCATAGAACCACAGGGGGTGTGGCCCACTGGTGGGTTTCAAGGTTGGCAAAGTGAAAGGTATCCGGTGGTTGGCCGAAATACTCGTATGATGCTGTGAGGTGATTTTACAATATAAGTAAAACTATACAAAACTCCTTAACTTAATATTGTACATCTAGCTACCTATCTACACATCGAAATATTTCGTGTCGTAGCTTTCGCGCGTAGACATCCTCCGGGGCGTTGAAGGCATAGTATAGCCTTCAAGTCTTCTTCTCGTCAGCGATCGGTAAGAGACAGAGTCTGTTGAGAGCGCGGCGTATGATACCACGGGCCGTAGTGACGTCAGCAACGCGAGGCACACCGTCTGAACCGGGGAAAATCTGGACGACCCGGCCGAGGCGCCAACAGAGAGGTGGAGCAGTGTCCTCCTTCAGCAGGACAAGGTCATCTACTTGGAGGTCCTTGCAGCGGGTTTTCCATTTTGTACGCTGCTGCAGCTCGGAAACATACTCGCTGGACCAGCGTCTCCAAAAATGCTGGCGCATCTGCTCCAAACGATGGTGGCGGTCGAGGCGGCTAGTGTTGCAGTCCATCAGGGCAGGAGCCGGCAGCGCTGTCAGTGGCCTGCCGATCAAAAAGTGACCCGGGGTAAGAGGCTGTAGGTCTGTGGGTGAAGGGCTGAGAGGACAGAGAGGACGGCTGTTGAGGATGGCCTCAATTTGTGTAAACAAGGAACACAGCTCTTCAAAAGTCAAGTGCGCTTCCCCCATAACCCTACGCAAGTGATGTTTAGCCGACTTTACCCCAGCTTCGAAGTAACCTCCAAAATGAGGAGCGTATGCAGGCGAAAACTTAAATTCAATAGCCTGCTGAGTTGCGAAGTCTAAGATGAAATCAACATTGTCCTTTGACTTTAAAAAATCATTGATTTCGCGTGCAGCTGCAACGAAATTTGTGCCGTTGTCGCAAAATATTTTTTTTGGCAACCCTCTACGGGCTATGAAACGTTTGAGCGACAACATGAAAGCGTCCTTAGAAAGCTCGCTGACAGCTTCCAAGTGAATGCATTTATAATTTAAACAAATAAAGATGCACAAATAGCACTTAGTGATTTTACAGCCTCTACCTTTACGGTCTGTAATAAAAAATGGGCCGGCAAAGTCGGTCCCTACATTTGAAAATGGTATGTCGGGGTTAATTCGCTCGGACGGTAAGTTGCCCATTATATTAGTCATGTGCTGGCCCTTAAAACGATGACACACAACACATGTTTTGGCGATCCTACGAGCTAGATTACGGCCGCCTAAAGGCCAGTAACGATCTCTAATAGACGCCAGAAGTAGTTGAGGACCGGCGTGTAAGAGTCTCGTGTGCTCTTGTCGAAAGAGAAGTTCAGTAAAATGACTACGGGCATGCAGCAAAACGGGGTGTTTTTTATCAAATTCATATGACGAAGCAGCGATACGCCCGCCGACACGGATAATTCCATCGGAGTCTAGAAAGGGGTTCAGAGAAGCGAGGTCGGATTTAGCCTTCAAAACCTTATTTTGAGATAGTAATCTAATCTCATTATTAAATGAACCCTTTTGAGAAATTCTTATTGTTGCCTTTGTGGCGTTATCAATTTCGAAAGCTTGTAATGGACCTGTCAGTTTATTATTTTTATTTGTTTGTTTTGAGTTATGGATCCATCTTAAGATACGTGCGTAAGCTCTTTGTAAAATAGATAGCCTAGAGATCCTTGAAAGATCGAGAGGAGCATCCGCCACCAAAACAGAAAAAGCCTTGATCTCCGGCAACTCTGGCATTTCCTCAATATCGGTGGACGGCCAAGAGGATTCTGTGAACTGCAAAAAAGAAGGACCATGCCACCACATCACAGAGCTAGTTATTTCTTTAGGCTCAATGCCACGCGACACAAGATCAGCGGGATTCTGAGAGGTTGGAACATAGCGCCAGGAGCAAGGATCTGTCAGTTCCTTTATTGTACCTATTCGATTGGCTACAAAGGTTTTCATGCCCCTGGTTGTGTGCAACCAACTCAAAACAACCTTTGAATCGGACCAATAAAAGCTACGATCAATTTTCACTCGCAAAGCTTGGACTACTGCCGCAGAAAGTTCGGCTCCTAGCAAGGCCGCACAGAGCTCTAAACGAGGAATGGTAGTCGGCGCGACTGGAGCAACACGTGACTTAGAGCAAAGCAGGTTTACCTGAGACTCGCCCCGCTTGTTAATCGATTTTAAATAAATGCATGCTCCATAAGCCTTTTGTGATGCGTCACAAAAACAGTGCATTTCTATATGTACCGGCTGATCTACTAAAATGTGTCTAGGCAAATTTAATCCCGCGATACTACTAAGACCGTTAACGAAAGTGAGCCAGGAGTACTTAATTTTTTCTGGCACGGGGTCATCCCACCCTAGCTTGTGCTCAGCCCAAAGCTCTTGGAGTAACATCTTGGGTCGTATAGTACACACGGACAGCAGACCAAGGGGATCAAACACCTTAAAAGTGGATGATAAAATCGACCTCTTTGTGACAACGTCGACTAAGGGCTGCTCAATTGGAAAATGAAGGTCGTCTGACTTGGGCATCCAACCAATACCTAGCGTGCTTGTTGCATTGCTGATCATAAGATCGCTCGACGACTGCGAGGAACTAGGTTCAAGCACCGATGGCAGGTTTGATCGATATTTCCTGAGATGAAACCCTCCTTTAGCCAGAGCTTCGGCAACGGACTGCTGAATGTAACGCAATTCGTTCTCTGTTTGAGCCCCCGTCAAAAGATCGTCAACATAAAAATCTCCTTGAATGATGTCCTTAATGAAAGGATCAGTGGTCTCTTCACCCAATTGCCAGAGACAACGAGTACTCAGAAAGCTAGCACTCGAGAATCCGTACGTGACGGTATTAAGCATCAGAGTGCGCAACGGCTGAGACTCATTGTCGCGCCATAAAACAAGCTGAAGACCACGATCGTCAGGATGAACCTGTATTTGCCGATACATTTTCTCAATGTCTCCGGAGATGACGTATTTATATAGACGAAAACGAATCAAAATATTGAACAACGAGTCCTGAATAGTAGGGCCCGTCATCTGGATGTCATTGACTGACAATCCAGACGAAGTGTGAGCCGAAGCATCAAAAACTACTCGAAGTTTGGTAGACTCGCTATTATTTTTAAGCACTGGGTGATGGGGCAAGAAAAATGAAACTTCAAAAGGCCGCTGAACATCACCACAGTCAGACAAGTGACCTAAGTCAGCGTATTCACGCATAAATTCAAAATAGAGCTCCTTCAGTAAAGGCTGTTTCCTTAAACGAGACTCCAAATTAAAAAATCGCTTCTTTGCCAGCTGTAACGAGTTTCCTAAACAATTCCTTTCAGCACGGAGTGGAAGCTTAACAATAAACCGGCCATCGGTATCACGAGAAGTATTTTCAAGAAAGTGCTGCTCGCACAAAGCTTCTTCCTCTGATAAAATAGACTTCCGAGGGACCTTTTCCAGCTCCCAGAACTTAGCTAAATTATTGTTTAAATCACTGATACTTGTATCAATATTTCGTGAAAAGTTACAACAAAGGCCATCGACATTCGAATTATCAGGTACTACAGGAGTGGTGACGAGCCAACCGAGCTTGGAGCTTCGCAAAACTGGATTATTATCACCCAACGAGCGCTGCTCCGTTCCTAGTAGGCTCCAAAACAGTTCCGCTCCAAGTAGCAGATCGACGTCTGATGCCTTATTAAATTGAGGATCGGCCAGCTGAATGCCTGACAACTTTAAATGGTTCCTACTAAAAGAGCGCGTTGGCAATTTGTCTGAAACAATCGGCAAAACAATACAAGAGAGCAAGGCCTTAAAGGAACTACACTTAGATTGCAAGCGAACCGCGCAGCGCTCAATCTTACTTGCCACTGGAATACCTGCTATGCCGACTAAATCCCTATCCGAAAACTGAGAAGTCAGCTGCAAGGAGTCCCTCATGCGAGAAGTTATGAGGCAAGACTGGCTTCCGCTATCCAGAACCGCTCGCGCTGTAACTGTCACACCAGTATGAGGATTAATTAAATCAACTTCAGCCGTACAAAGAAGCGCTTCGGAAGCCGATAACGCACACATAGATATGAGAGGTTGAGATTGAGACGTAGACGCCCCATCCCCTTTGAACAAACGCTCATGGAGTAATGTATTATGGCGTTGCTTACAAGTTTTGCATCCACCAGATAGCTTACATCGCTGTGGCTTGTGACCCTGCCGTAAACAAACATGGCATAATTTTAAAGACTCGACAATAGAAAATTTTCCGTCAATAGATTTAGCCTTAAAAACGGGACATTCATAAACGCGATGAGAACCCTGGCACACATAGCAAGATCTCGACGACGACGACGAAGACGGCTGTGGTGGTGGGGCTGAGTCCTCTGAAGAAGTACCTAGCATGACCTTGGTCTGAGGCCGTTGCCTACCTATGCTAGACGACGACGCGTATTTAACAGCTGGCTGTGAATTACGATTAACCGTTTCAATTACATCAGCACGATTTCTCAAAAAAATAAAAAAATCACTAAGACTCGGTATCTCATTCAACGTATTACGGTGTTCTTCCCATTTAAAACAAGTTTTTGAATCTAATTTTTGTGCAACAATATAAATAATTAACACGTCCCATTTTTCCGTAGGCAAACCTAAAGTTCGGAGGGCTCGTAAATTTTTAGATACGTGATCGATAATAAACCTTAACGACCTTTCCGTTTCATGCACGGACTCGAGACTGAATAACGATTTTAAATGATTATTAATAAGCTGGCGCTTATTATTGTACCGATCGCATAAAAGATTCCAGGCCTCCTCATAGTTGTTATCGGTCACCTCCAAATTACTAATAACTCGTGCCGCCTCCCCTTCGAGATAAGAATTCAAATAATGAAATTTATGAACGTCCCTAATTTTTCGTTCATGAACGAGCGAAACAAACGTGTCCCGAAACTCCAACCATTTGAAGTAAGTTCCGTCGAAAGTAGGTATCTTAATAATAGGCAACTTAAAACCGAGGACTTCATTATCATCATGACCCAGGCAATGAACGCTGGACCGTCGCGACGAGGTAGACTTGTAATCATCACTATTCGCGTCAACAATTTTCTGCGCCTGAGCTAAATAATTATAAAATCCTGCTCGATTAACTCTCTTGTGTTCAACTCGACATCCTGAGTGGAAACATTAATCACTTCTATCTGTTCCTGCACTAAATCAAATTCTGTAAATAATGCCTTGAATTTTGTCAATTTACTTGTAAGTTTAAATAATTCTAACGGCGGAACGCTCTCACATTTGCTTAAAGAATCTAAATAGTTTTTAAACCTCGTTACGCGCCCTTTAACTGAGCTGCGTTTAGCTAACAAATCTTTAAGACTCATTTCAGACTTCAAAACATCAGTGTCAGGCATTATTTACAAAGGAAAAAATACAATTTTAAAAACACAAAAATAAATTAAATTGCATACGATACGCTCCTTGTTTATTTCGGTGCGAAGTGCAGGTGCACGCTGAGAAGCCGGGGTAAACAGCTGACCGCAGTGCGGTGCACGACGCCGTAAGCGCTGCAGCGATGTAGCCGCCAGCAACAGTGCGAGCGTAGCGATTGAAAAACAGCGCTGATTAGCTGGAACGCAGGGGGCAATGCGATAAGAAATAATGAATATGACCAGATGTTTTTGTGCGTATTGAATAATAAAGGTATGGGAATGCTTGTCGTTTTAAATAGCAACCAGTTATGATGAGAACAGATATGAGGAAGCACGTAAAGAGTAGCAATTGTTCGCTGTGATTTAGTTCGTTAAAATGGGCAATAATAGTGAATGTTAAGTGATAAAATGTTAGGGAAAATTAAAAAAATGGATTGCCTTGTGAAATACGTAAGTAACAAATACAATTAGACTCAATAACAAGGAATTTTAGGAGATTTAAATACAACTTGCGTCTGAGTACTTGAAATAGGGTTGCTTATGTTCCAATAAACCTAGCTAAATCAGCTTAAAGGCAGCAGTAAGCAACACTTAATAAAATATGCGTATATATTTTTGTAAATATTACAACACAACTAATTGTTTTAGCAAATGATGCCAATACTGCTTAAGCGTGCTTAAATAGGCTTGTGTGCATAGAAAACACCTAATAAATACAGCTTAGGGCGATAGAAGGCTACACAAGATGTAGAAAGCACAAATAGGTAATATTGTAGGTACCTACTTAGATCTAATATTGGCAAATTTAAAAGCTAGCCCCTGAATACACAAATTAAGGGGGAAATTGGAAGGAAATTAAAGGAACGGGCTCACTTGACAATCAGACAGGAGAAATGGCAGCGCAGTCCTAGGAATTCTGCGCCCAAAAGGTCCCTGGCTGCGTCGGCGAGACCTTGATTCGTCTTCCCAAATTGCGACTCCACAGGTTTTTTCGGAGAATTTCACGATAAACTACGGAGCTTTCACACCCCGCGTCAGCACACACAGCACGGGATCAGGCTGGATACCCTCCGGAACCGTCAGTGATGCTCGATGTGGCGGATGACGTGGTGATGACCTCTATCCGTCCTCAACAGGAGGCAAAAGTTCTGGAAAACTCCAAAAAATCGCTTCAAAACTAGGCACTGTCCTGTCACGGTCGCCAATTTTGTTCGCTACACGAACAAAGAGAGGAATAAAAGCTAATTTATGACTCTAAATATTCCTTTTATTGAATTTAAATATTACAATATATTGTAGGGGACAGTGCTAAGGCGACAGCGACCAAATGTGAAGTGTTCTATTACATTTTAGTTTAAAACTACTGCATATGGTTAACAAATAATAGGACCGTATGGTCATTAAAATAAGGCATAGAACCACAGGGGGTGTGGCCCACTGGTGGGTTTCAAGGTTGGCAAAGTGAAAGGTATCCGGTGGTTGGCCGAAATACTCGTATGATGCTGTGAGGTGATTTTACAATATAAGTAAAACTATACAAAACTCCTTAACTTAATATTGTACATCTAGCTACCTATCTACACATCGAAATATTTCGTGTCGTAGCTTTCGCGCGTAGACATAGTTATATATATAGTCCTTAATATATGTATACGCTTTTATGACCCCTTTTTTGATGTTAAAAGTTGTGTACCTATTCTTTGAAATAATGACATTAAGATTGACAGATGTCAAACGTGACACCAGGGACAGGATGCCATTGGTTGTGTTTTTTATTTTTTTCAGTATAAATAGCGCTCTAAGGCGCTATACTTTAAACATTGTAGATCGCGTAGTTACACAAAGGTGCCTACTACATAGTACAAAACGAGGACGAGATTACTTCACATAATTAGGATTGGACGTCACTAGGTAAGTTAGTCCAATCAATAAATGAATTGTCAAACCTTTGAACGGGGGAATGGATGTTTTAATTTGATCGGATAATAGTGCGCTTTCGTATTAGGCCTCCAGAGCTTAGACTAGGTACATAGATCAGGGAGCTGCGGACAAATGCCCAGGGCTTTCCTGGAGCGATAACCCGCAGTTCTTACTCACTCAATGGACTCTGGAACTCACCGGAGGGCACCGTCGGGTCAGTGGGGAGACGGGCCTCGGGTAAAAGGTACATACATATGGGAAGAGCGATATCAATCTAAAGATAAAGTTAAAATAATTTATTTGCTTAAAACACGGTATGTAGGTGTACAGATTAGAATGTGCGCGTGTTTTGCTATATAAGAAAAGCATGCAGATATTTTAATAATTCAAAAATGTCACTAATTTATTAAATTACAATAAACAGAATAAAAATTAAATCACATCAAAGAACAGATTTAGCATCAAGATTAATCATAATTTAAATTAATACCAGTCATTTAAATGAACTCATTCAACTCGTAGAAACTATGCTCATTAAACCGTTTTACCGATATCGTGATTATATTTTCAGATGCTCCATACATTATCATCGAGGTATGCGAGTAAGTTTGTATGGAGAAGCTGATTTTCTTTTTATTGATTTCGATGTTGCTCCCATAGTAAAATTTTTGTATATGACCAGCTGATCACGTGGTTTTAAGGAGTGTCCCATTCTCTTGTACACCCTGTATAGTCTATTCTATTTGTGAATGAGAAAGTTTGCGCTAGCGATAGCTAGTACAATCGACAGCAATATTCAAAACATTCGAATTTTATAACGAGAATTCATTGTAAATCCTACAAATTTGTTTATATCAGCTTTATTTGGTATCTATTTTAAATTATTGACTGTAATTCCTTTAATCATTTTGCGGATAAATCAATGGAGATTTGTTTAATAAGATTACCCTCAATAGCTCCCGCTGACTTGCTTTAAATAAATGTTTTGTAATTTCCTTTTTAGATTGTGGATTGCTGTCACAATATTAATACTCATGCTCAATTTGAAAATTTTTAAGGTAGGTTTTTATCGATCGAAACAGTCAATCAAAACTAGTGTCCAATCTCAATTTCAATAGGTACATAACATCTATTATCAACCATAATTATTGTTTCATCCAACTACGTATGGTGTTCTTTTTGAAGTTCTTGAAGCAAAATCTGAATAAAAATGGTAAGAAGAAGGCTGTTACAAGACATCTTAGTTCTAAATAATATTATACTTATTTTAACAACTAGACACAAATGCAGCACAAAGCACTGAATGAAAGGAAGAAAGAAATAAAAAGTATTTATTTGGCTCATATCACAACACAAATAATAGAAACTAAATACAATCAGTAATTAAGAGCAATACTCTAATATGATACCAAAACGGTTACCACTCTGCTATTTGCGAATGCGGAACATACCATTAAGATGTCGCGCGTTACAAATGACATAGCGAGTTTCATATGACGCTCTAACTAATTACTCAAACGCGCGCCGCATTCGTGCTCCCATCCCGCGAGATCATTATCATTACCATCATCATTGCAACCCGCGACTCATTGCTAAGGCCTCGCGGTCACGATGCGACTTTTTGCAGCGATACCGCGCGTAACAGCCGCGCGATCGCAACAAACGTTTTATAATTGAAGATAAATAACACTTGAAAAAAATCATCGACCTCAGGTGGGACTCGAACCCACGTCCCATCGCAAGCCGGGCGAGTGCTTTACCAACTAAGCTACCGAGGATGTCACGTGGCAAGATGAAATTCCTCAAGTGTTCTTTCAATTTTTACAATTTACAATGTTTAAGCATTTCTGATCCTAACCAATAATCAAATATTTGTAAAAATATTTCTATAGGGTGTTGACGGTAGTATACTACTCAGCTATACATATAGCTACAACATTGATCAGAATACGCTGGCTTTGACAGCGAGAAAGAACACTTGAGGAATTTCATCTTGTCACGTGACGTCCTCGGTAGATTAGTTGGTAAAGCACTCGCCCGGCTTGCGATGGGACGTGGGTTCGAGTCCCACCTAAGGTCGATGATTTTTTTCAAGTGTAATTTATCTTCAATTAAAAACTTGCATTGAATTGCTAAAAACAAAAATTTACAAAACGTTTTATAGATTCATGCGCTCGTTTGTATCTAGTTTTGTGTGTATTGTGGAGACTTGAGTCCTTAAGTCTTATAATAATGGGACTTGTGTTCTTTTTGGAGACTCAGTTCTTTTTAAGACTCGAGTCTGAATCCAGCTCAAGTCTTTGAGTCTTTAAATTGAGTCATGCCAACGAGAACTCTTTTGTATCTTTTTAAAAGAACTCCAGACTGACTTTAGACCAGAGCGCTCGTTACTGCACTGCACCGCTCGAAATAAAAATTTACCAAATGTCATTAAATAAAATTATATGCACCCTATCATATATACACCGTGCTTTTTTAACCGTCTTAAAGCCGAAAGCCTCCTAAAGTATCCAATACCTACATGTCATTTGTATAATAAAAATTGGTAATTATTAATTATTCAAAAACTAAAAAATAAAAATAATTATAAGTTTAGTTTGAAACATCCTGTACGGATATTATAGTCTACGTGGATGGTGCTGCACGCGTGGAGGCGGCAAGGCCAAAGACTATGCATTGTTGAAACCATAAAAATCATAAACAGAATGATACAATACTATCTTGAATTATTTTTTACTTAAAAATGATATGGTTGATAATAGAAAAATTATACTTTCTAGAGGTTTATTGGGATGGTTACATAACGTGGGCTTCGGCTTTAAGACGGTTAAAAAAACACTGTGTTTATAGACTCAAAAGACTCAAAGGACTGAAAAGACTCAAAAGACTCTTAAGAGACTATTAAGTCTCGAGTCATACAAAATGACTCGAGTCTCGAATTTAAGACTAAAGAACTCAAGTCTTTTACAACACTATTTGTATCGATAGAGGCGTGCGTTTTTAACGTTGCACATTTAAAATTGTATTGGTGTTGTATCACTTTTGAATCGATGCAGAGTCGCTGGAGTAGCGATGCACATGCATGTTTGTATAACTAGCGGCGCGGAAGTTGCGCAGACGATCATTACATGATTGGCTAGTCGTGTGACGCGCCAGCACTGGTTGGATTGGTATGATTGGTTGTAAGCTCCGCGCACACGCGTCTCTGATACGATGATCTCGTTAAAAATTGATGTCATAGCCCAACGAATTAGCAAACTGAAGTGGCAGTGGGCGGGGCACATAGCACGAAGAACTGACGGCCGATGGGGCAGAAAGGTGATGGAATGGAGGCCACGTACCGGTAAGCGCAGCTTGGGACGTCCATCCACAAGGTGGACAGGCGACCTGGTAAAGGTTGCAGGAAGCCGCTGGATGCAGGTCGCTTCCAACCGGCCCATCTGGAAGGCACTGGGGGAGGCCTTTGTTCAGTAGTGGACGTCCTGAGGCTGAAATAATGATGATAATATCTCGTTTATCGTAATAATGTTGTCAATGGTTTCGCGTTTGTATCGATGCCGTGTGGACACGGCCGTTAAGAATACACTTTCGCACCGCCAACAGGAGGCGTGTCGTAAGAGGCGACTAAAATCCTGTAGCATGAGATGGGGAGCAGCGCCTGCGTGCGAAATAATATAAAAAAACTGCGCTCGCCAACCCGCCTGCCAAGCGTGGCGAGTATGGCAACAACCCCCCGATGACATAAGTCACTGGGGGAGGCCTATGTTCAGCAGTGGACGTCCTGTGGCCAAAATGATGATGATCGATATTGTATTGCGTTTGCACTGCGACTGTATCCAGCCAGCTCTGTACTGTGTCTGCATCGCAATGGCATCCCTGCTTTTAGTTTCGCGCGTGTAAAGGTACGACGTTTTGCGACTGAAACGCGTTTATATCGCTACAAAATGTCGTAGTATATAAATGGGCTAAGATCGAGTACAGCAGATTGGGCGCGATTTGTGTATTTGCGTTTTCGAGTGGAACGCGTTAAACCGAACGAATCCCTGTAACTATAATATTCTTTACACAGTGACTAGATAGACAAGATTGCTTCATAGGATGTCTGCACATTAATAACATATATCAATGATGTCCCAAGAAAGGTAAACCAGCCCCTCTAGCACGATTAACAAAACACGATATGATACGATATGATATAGCGATTTATCGCCTATTTACTTAAAAAATATGATAACATAGCCGCAATCTTGAACTTTTATTGAAACAGTAAGGATGTCCGTGCCGGCGACGTCACGGTTATGCTCGCTTTTTTGATAAAAGTTCATATTTTGACAAAAAATATGCGATAAATAGCTATATCATATCGTATCATATCGTGTTTTGTACTACATGCTAGAGGGGCTGCTGGCACCTGGCCTGTGGTGACTAAATTCCTATCGATTTGACCCCTGATGTATAATTTTCGTCAAATAAAAAGAACGCTGGAGGGTGGCGCTACTTGTCTCCACCGAACACTTATAGCAGTACTGAGAATATTAGTTCCTATTTTGGCCACCGCTCTTTATACCAGCTCCAGCCAACCAACTGACTCATCTTTACTCCGCGAACTCACATTTGATATTTTGGCCAATTTTCCTGCCCTTATTTTGCACCGCCTCGCTCGGGTTTTCCTTGACGTACGGCCCGAGATATAAGAAGCCAAGATATTACGTTGAACTAATTATTTCGCGACACACGAGCATCGAGACCATTATTCAACATTATACGACAGACTGACGTGCCCTCCGAGTTTATCCACACTCTTTGGAAATAAGGTCGAAATATTTTGGCTTTTGAAGTTTCGACGAACTCACTGTGAAGCCGTGAATTTGGTACCGAACCACGCGAAAGAACTTTAAAATATTAATAAGAAATGAAATGGGGATCTCGAATAGGTCAACTCACTCTTAATACATGGTGGCGACTTGGAAGAAAAGATACCTACTCTGCAATGCTGCTTTTTCTGTCAGAAAGCTTTTTCTAGACTAAAACTTGAACGGGGTGCGAATTCAGATCGCTCTTCCCATTAAAATGGATAAATTGTACATCTTTTTGTAAATATAAATTGTAACTTCTTTGTTTGGTGTGCAATAATGACGTAATTAAAAATCTTTCCGTAAAAAAGTTCGGCCACTTTATAAGTTCTTATTCTTATTACATTAGTAAAGATTGTATAAATCTGTTTTTCAACACAGTTGCTCGTAAATTCACTCTTATAACACCGTTTTTAGTTTCATAACTCACCATATTACGCACTTGTGCTGTAAAAAGATTATCGCACTAGTGCGGTAATGTAAACTTTTTTTTTAATCCAGCAAAAGTTTGTGTCTAAGAACATTGAATATTTTACCAATATTAAATTATTTAAGGGTTAAGATGACAAATAGATATTTCATTTTATCAAATTATACATTAATAAACACAAACTAACTTAACTATCATTTTTAGAAACAATAATTTATAGTTTATTTTATTTTTAAATTGCTGCTACTCGGCTGAACAGCCAGTTTTTCCTGTGCCATTATTGAACCTGCGCGCGCATCGAAATTTTAATTTTAATTAAGTTTTTTCCTCGCAATTGTGTTGAAAAACGTCGTATGCAACTCGTGTGCATTGATCATTATCACACTCGGCTTCCTTACCGCGCTCGCCTGCGGCTCGCGCTTATAATAATGCCTCGTGTATAATGACCAACGTAGCACACTTGTATCATAATGTACTATTAAACCAGACATACTCAAGACCCAGTGAATATTTTATTAAACGGTTAAAGTTTACCGAATTTAACCTTTCTATTTTTAACAGATTTTTCCCTTTTTATTGAAAACAACCTACCCAATTATTCCCACCCGCTTCCCATTTTATTGGCAGCCATTCCAGTTTGTTACCAAATTGCCCGAGTTTATCACTAAAGTATCATTTCATGTAGCCTTAGGAATACAAAAATGATAAAAATCTGAAAGGCACACGGTTAAGTAGGCAGGTAGATAACATTCATAGAACATTCTTTACAAAGAAATAAATAAATTTAAAATAACAACGAAATAGTTTCACATAATGTGTCCTTTGATGCTTAATAAATAGGCTTACTAATACGGCAAAAATATTTGACATAGTTTCTTTAATATTTTTGCGCCACGGGTGGAAAAAAAGCAAACACCACCTGCACCCATACAACAAACATTTTAAACATTAATTTATTGGAATAAGGACCTCCTTACACATTACATAGACTAACCCTAAAAAATTACACTCTTTTTTGGGTAGTCGTGTAAAAATAAGTTTGTATACTACGTTCGGCTACGTAGTCAAACCACGTCCACAATGCGTATATATCGTGAAAAAAATATCTTTTAATATTTCACTTTTAAGTTTGATTGTATGACTCTACATGATGGATCAGTATTTACACGCAAGCCTTGTGAAGGACGGGGTCACTTTAACACATCAACTTCTATTATAGTGTACAAATAATAATAGTAAATTTATAGTCTTTGTTTCAGAAAACTTACATTACGAGTAATTCATCATCATTTCAGCTGTAGGCCTCCCCCAAAGACTTCCAGATTGGCCGGTTAGAATTGACCTGCAACCTTTTGAAGATTTTCTGTCTACCTTGTGGGTTGGACGTCCTACGCTGCGCTTGCCGATAAGAAGCCGCACTCTAGCAACTTTCTGCCCCATATTCGGGCGTCGATTATATTATGTGCTATATGCCCCACCCACTGCAACTTTAGCTTGCTAATCCGTAGCGAAATGTCCGCGATTTATTCGTTTATGGATCTTCTTTCCGATTTGATCTCGCAAAAAAACACCGAGCATAGTACTGTCCATGGCATGACCTTGAGCTTTCTTATGAGGTCCATAGTAAAGACACAATAAATAAATAATAATTAATATTGGACAACATCACATACATTGCTCTGATTCTAAGGTAAGTAGCTAAAGAACTTGTGTTATAGAAATCATAAACAACGACGGTACCACAACACGGACCCGAGACAATATAGAAAAGTTCATTTTCTACATTGACCCGACCGGGGATTGAACCCGGAACCTTAGAGATGGCGGTGCCATACACAGTCCGGCGCGCTCGCCTCTCGACTACGGATGTCATTAAAGATAGTGATTTGTTTGTTTTGTGTGTGTTATGTTATAGTAAAAGTAGATGAGAGATTGTCCTACAACTGCGATATAAGACACTGACGTACTTTGTGAAGCGAATTATTCCACCACGTCTGAAGAATTAACTTCATTATATAAGGTCCAATTTAATTAGTGTTCATCCTGTTAACCTGTGACTATATAGGTGAAAAGCAATCGTAAAAACCAATTTTCAAATGTGTACCATAAAAACTAAAAGAGTTAAAAATCAACAACATTGACTTCATTTTGCATAAACTCGTCCTATCTTTGCTACGTTTAACCATCTGATTATCCGTCTTATTCCTTCCCCTTGTACAGAGCGAGAAGAGTTGAAGATAGGACGAGTTTATGCAATATGAAGTCGATGTTGTTATTTTGTAATTTATTTTTAACTTTTTTAGTTTTTATGATAGACATTTGAAAGTTGGTTTTTACGATTGCTTTTCACCTATATAGTCACAGGTTAACAGGATGAACACTAATAAAATCGGACCTTATATAACATTACATGCAGATCACGGGTTTTCTGTAATAACATTAAGCAGATTATACAAGTCTCATTTTACGCATACAAAAATGTAATGAATTGAGTTAACATACGCATTAATATTTAGGTCACATTTTATTGTGATTATGTCGGCTCACTTGGGACTGTTGACGTTACATATTTTTGTCGGGTAAATTGTAAGCTGTAGGATTATATATCTATATAGAGCTTTTGTGTTGCAAAACAATGTATTATTTCGCGTCGTTTTCAACTGATTCGATTTGACTGGAGGTGTTTAAGCATTCTAGGCATTTTGACGTACGACGTTTTTTTCTAGCACGACTTTAAATGGCGCCGCCATCTCTGAGGTTCCGGGTTCGATCCCCGGTCGGGTCAATGTAGAAAACGAACTTTTCTATATTGGCTCGGGTCTGGGTGTTGTGGTACCGTCATTGTTCCAATTTTCTATAACACAAGTGCTTTAGCTACTTAGGTACCTTAGAATCAGAGCAATGTACCTATGTGATGTTGTCCAATATTTATTTAATATTATTTATTTAGTATTTTAGTCTATTTTATCTTACACAATAAGCACTCTGCACCACTTTCCCCTTTCTTTAGTTGTTCTCTGCCTAAAGGTTGTCTGGAAGAGATCGCTTTTTAGCGATAAGATCGCCTAAATTATACATCTTTCTGAAAATATCAACTGTAACTTCTTTGTTTGGTGTGCAATAAAGAGTATCTATCTTTCTATTATTTGTTGTGCAATACATAATTGGTACAACGATTTCTTATTGTTTTTGGTGCTACCTACGTATACGTTCGTATACTAAATACGCAAAATCTCTAAAGAGATGACTCAGCAACTCAAATGCAAAAACTTTTTACATAGGATTGCATCAAAATCAAAATTTAAAAGATGACCATTACAAATTTAAATGATATCACGACGGATTTACTAATTTTAGAGATATACCCAAGAAATGTTGCTCTAGTTTTTTGATCTAATTTCGATCTATAAGGATACCTGTAAAAGTAACCAAAAAGGAAACATTTAGAAATTCCATGAATTCAATTACGCACCCCTCACAAGCGTCTTGTAAAAATAGAACGAGGAAAAAAACAGGAATTCATTATACTACTAACTTTAGTGGAATAGTTTACCTTTGTTCCGGATCAATCATCCTCTATACCCAAGGGGGTGATACTTTAGTCGAGTCAATTATGAGAACTGTTCGTAGAATTATTGGGAAGCTCATTTATAGATTCATATTTTTGTGTTAGTAATGTTTTTGGTGATTTATTGCTGTATACTCGTAAGTTTTTGAGGAAAATATTATATTCAAAACTCAATGAAACGGGAATTAACCCGATCATAATTTAGGTACACAATATTACCTCTTTTGCCTGACGTTTCGATCGGGTTACACCGACCGTGGTCACAGGCTGACTGGAACAGCGATGTATTTACTCCGTATGAGAGGCAGATTCTTTATCTACCCTCATAATATTATTTTCACGCCAAGTACCGTCACACACTATACTCACTGTGTCCCTATTCTGCACACTAACCGCCGCGCCGTATTCAGGTGAGAACTCGATCGCGAAACAAAACGAGATTGTTTATTTTTAATCACTGGATTCCATGAAAAATATTATTTTAAGAGATTAAAAATATTTTGTTTGTTGGTTAGGTGTTCATTGCAGACGTTTTTTTCTTTAACTGACTTCAAAAAAGGAGGTTCTCAGTTTGACCCGTATGTTTGTATGTTTGTCTGTTTTTTTAACCGACTTCAAAAAAAGGAGGAGGTTCTCAATTCGTCTGAATGTTGTTTTTTTTTTTTTGTTTTTGTATGTTTGTTACGCGATTACGCCGTCAATTATGGACCGATTTCAAAATGTATTTTTAGTTTGAAAGGATATACTCCCGAGGTGGTACCATTTACACCAAGTCAGATTCTGATGATGGGATCCCTGGGAAATCGAGGGCAACCCTCAATTTTTATAGGCACCCATAATGTTTTGCATATATTTTCTGACTCAATGCTCATTTTTGGGTCTGGTAATCATCATGTCATGTTGCTGACCTGATGATGGAAGCCACAGAACTCCTCAACGGATAGGAGTTAGAAGATAATACTGCAATTTGTCGACAGAACGTATTTCGCAGTGTGTTGAGCAGACGTGAAGCTTATGAGGTACCAGACCGCCAATTTTTATCTACTGGGGGCGTACCCGCCCACCCAGTAACGAAAAAAATTTAAAAGTTCCTTTCTTAATTTGACTTGTTATTTCACGCAATACCTTATCCTATGGTTTCGACACCAAAATAGCCGCCGTTCTTGTTGGAGTGTAGGTAAACCCTTTTCTTAAGACTTAAAAATTTTCGTCGAAAAACTGACCCTATATGACACCTTATTTTTATCATACCATTGGATGGGGGGTCCATAGAGGACCAATATTAGTTAAAGTTACTTTGCTGTAAAGTCATTTTTGGCGAAGTTAGGAGGGAAAAAATAGAGGATTTAACACTTAAAATTGTAAAATAAAAAAAGTTTAATTAAAAACTAAAAACCGACTTCAAAATGAAACTAAAAAGCGAAAAATAATGTTGACTAAAACATAACTAATCAGTTCTTTTTGGAGTCGGTGCGAATGAAGACATTTTAACTCTCGATGGCTGGCACCGACTCCAAAAAGAACTGATTAGGTATGTTTTAGTCAATATTATTTTTCGCTTTTTAGTTTCATTTTGAAGTCGGTTTTTAGTTTTTTATTAAACTTTTTTTTTCTCGCGTTTGGCTCATCCGATTTTGATGCCGTTTTTATCTTCATCTATCTAACAACACTAAATAGTACATTTGAATTTGACCGCACTGCTTTAACTTGCTACTACGCAACTGAGCCGTTGCTAAATATTCTTCTTCAAAAACAAAATGATTAAATAGTACAAAGATTAGAATAGTTTGTTACGGGTTACGGGATTGCTACCAAGTACCTTATTTTTGAGTTCCCGATATTTCGGCACTGTTGCAAGCGCTATGATCACGGAGTAACGTAAGTGACCATGAAAGTTTAAAACAATATATAGTACAAAGATGTTTATTTGAATTAAATAGATTTCTAGCTCTTTATCCTGTTCCTGGTCAAGGCACGCTTTAATTATGATCCTGTATGCAGCAGATTAATATGAAGTCGTACTCGCGCACAAGGGGTTCCGAAAGGCAAGAAAACATGTCTGTTGTATGGGAGCCCCCTTAAATATTTGTTTTATTTTAATTTAATAAACTATTCATTTTTAAAGTTAATGTATAACTTAGTATTCTGTGAATATTTCAGAATAAGAAGAAGACATTGACTGGAAAAATCCAAAAGCATGGGCGGTGTTGCTCTAATTCTTTGACACCTGCGTTTGGTGTACATTATCTAATACAGATGATTCGGCAACATTTGTAGCGCTCGTCTAGCTATATAAGGTCCGATTTTATTAGTGTTCATCCTGTTAACCTGTGACTATATAGGTGAAAAGCAATCGTAAAAACCAACTTTCAAATGTCTATCATAAAAACTAAAAAAGTTAAAAATAAATTACAAAATAACAACATTAACTTCATATTGCATAAACTCGTCCTATCTTCAACTCTTTCTCGCTCTGTACAAGGGCAAGGAATAAGACGGATAATCAGATGGTTCAACGTAGCAAAGATAGGACGAGTTTATGCAATATGAAGTCGATGTTGTTGATTTTTAACTTTTTTAGTTTTTATGGTACACATTTGAAAATTGGTTTTTACGATTGCTTTTCACCTATATATATAGTCACAGGTTAACAGGATGAACACTAATAAAATCGGACCTAATATGTAAACTGTATGATGAATCGGTAATATCGGGATACACCGACAAAAGCGACGTGAATAGTGCCAGCGGCTACTTAGCATAAATTCTGGCTATGCGGGCTGTCGGGCTGGCGGTACGAGTAATGTGGCTTACATCAAATAGTACGAGTACACTTTCATGTATCTAAACGCGTGAAATATTAGATAACTTGATAATATAACATAAGTATATTGATTAAATCATTAGACAAAATCACATACACACATTGAACTGTTCCTAAAATAAGTAGGTAGGTATAGTACTTGTGTTATGATATAAAAACCAATGACGGTACCACAACACTCGAGACAGCAAAGAAAAGTTAGTTTTTACTTTTCTCGACCGGATTCTAACCCGGGACCTCAGAGATGGCGACGCCAAGTCCAATTGCCTCTCGGCTACGGAGGTCGGCGAGATGATTGTTACAAGATACATTAAAAACGAATTTCTTGATTTTAACCTACTCCGTACTTAATGTACACTTTTCAGTACGTTTCCCTTTCGGCCCTAGGATATAGGATCTAGCTAGATACGGCAAATCTGGTGATTACATTGTTACGTTTTACGTGTGGGTACCTACCTATTTAAGGCGTTGTAAAGAAAACCCACAACGTACACACAAAATTTATTGGGGTATCAATGTAGGTTTACAAGGGCCCGACTGATAGCTACTTCCGCAGATCCGAACTTCCCTGAGGTGTGTAGGCCGAAGGTGGCAGTGGCTAGCCGTAGACTGTGCTGGTGCAATCCTCCGTGCCCGAAGTCCCGTTTCCTGATTCCAAATCTCTGACTCCTAATCTGGATCCCTGGAAGATATGAAGATCCAGCTTAAGCCAGGCAGTTGACGACGCCTGACGATTACGATCACACCAGCATAGCAAAGCCAAGCCAAGCCAAGCCACTCAGGAAGAATGTTCTAATAAGTAGAAGGTGAAGTGGCTGTGATCGCAATCAATCAGTACGGAGTTTACATATGAAAATACAGTTACGGTAAATATTTACGTATACTTATTACGCCAATTGCAAATACAAGAAGATTAATTATTATGTAACTACGCTAAGGTGCAAAAGGAAAACATTAACACTGAATGCTCAAAGAGAAAACCGTTATATTTTTGTACACAAAGCTACTACGCAATTACCTACGAAAAACAAACAAAATAACACTGTTCATCACTCACCCTATCGGGGAATAGCACAACACACACAATTTATTATTTTCCAAGATTCTGATTGCAACTATGTCATTAAGTGACCGTTATAATATTAGTATAATATCCTTACGGATAACGTCCGCCAAAGGATTCAATATGTTAAGCGCACAGAACGCGAGCTGTACGGTGAATGCTCATACAAGCGCGGCGCATCTCCGCCGCCGTTGCCCGTCTCGAATGTTCGAGAGAACAATAGAAATTCCGCGCGTGTGTTAGGGTCCCGCGCAGTAACCCGTGAAATAATAAAACGGTTGATCGTTTTACTATAATATGATTAAGTCAATTATTAAGACAAATTTAGGATAAAATTATTTTTAATTTTATTGTAGGTCAGTTTTAAATTATTATTATTATTATATTATATTATTGTTATAAAATATGCAAAATTGTATGAAAATTTACGTGCAACGTTACAACATTTGGACCGATAGCCAATAAACCTCCTTAACTTTAAGACACGGACCATTTTTACCCGACTGCCAAACGAGTGTTATGTTTTTAGACCATGATGTACAAGTACAGTACACTATACACTTGTACTTGTACAGATTCCGTAAAATATATAATTTACGGAACTAGAAGTACATGTATATACCTACTTATATATTTAAAATATTTTATTTTTTTCGTGGTTATTCGTGACTTTTTAAATACCTAATACGGATTATAATCCTCAGGCAAAGAAAACGAGTCATATTATAAATTCAATTTTTAAATGGTCTTATCTGATTGGTGCGAAAGCATGCTAGAATATTCTATAGATATACTAGATAACACTGCAATATTCTAAGCCAGAACACACTAATGGGTTAATAATGCTATTTAACTAGAAGCCTTTCTGCACTTCCTAGTATTGAGTTCTATGAGGCGTTAGATCAGAAGGGACATTGATTGATCATCATCATCATCACATCACCAGCCTATATCAATCCACTGCTGGACACAGGCCTCTCCAAAAGGAGGATTTTGCCATAATCGCCACTCTTGGCAGGTGGGTTGGCGATCGCAGTTTAGCCAATGGTGGTGAGGAGACGCTGCTGCCCGTCTTCTTGTGGCGGTTCTCCTGTAGTCGCCACTTACGACACCCATAGGAAGAGAAAGGGTGATGCTATTATTTTAACGTGCTGGCACCACACGACACACATTGACTGATATTTCAAGGTAATATTTTGTACCCGAAGCAAGCAAAGAGGTTGTCTGTGTTGCCGTCAAACAACAATTTATTCGTTTTGATTGTACAATATAATTTGTATGTTACTCGATGGGGGTAAAGCTCAAAATGATTTGCTTCCAAATGTCTTCGCTTCCATACCGTGACTATCTGAATTGCGCCTTGCATTTAGGCATAGTCCAGAGCCATAACCATGAACTCTTAAAACCATAGACTTAGCATTCGCTCTATATCTATGCTTAAAACAATCTCAAAGTTGTCAAATCTGTCAATTTTGGTACGTCATTTCATATAAAATTTGACAGAAATGATAATGTTTGACAGATTTGTGATTGTCTTAACAGTTCATGGTTAGGGCCCAGTAGTAATTATAAGATCGTTCAAAACATAGTTTATTAGGCACATTTAAAAACAGAACCGTTAAAAGGCTTTACAGATTTCCATATTCCGATACTGATATTGTGTTTGATCAAGTCAATGCGACTTTAATACACATTCATATTTTACGGCGATTTAATGGCTGGCTTAATATTTATTTATAGACGCTATAAAACCTTCGGCGTTGTTTTACGAGTATTAAAATTTATACAATGATAGGTATTGAACAAGTCGTATAAAATCGAGTTTGAAAAACAGGCCAAGTGCGAGTCTGACTTGCGCACGAAGGGTTCCGACTATCTATAAAATGAGCAAAAAAATCGCGTTTGTTGTATAGGAGCCCCTTAAAATATGTATTTTATTTTGTTTTGTAGTATTTGTTGTTATAGCGGCAACAGAAATACATAATCTGTGAAAATTTCAACTGTCTCACTATCACGGTTCATGAGATACAGCCTGGTGACAGACGGACAGCGGAGCCTTAGTAAATGGGGTGTTTTACCCTTTGAGTACGGAACCCTAAAAATTATATCGGTTTGGAAAACTCATTATGATGCTTAAGCTGTGACAATATTAAAACTTTTTCTGAAGTATTACTGCAGATATACCGCAGTAACTTTTTAAAATAACTTTTGTATTATAAATTTTTGTTTTTAGCAATTCCATGCAATGTTCGAGTCCCACCTGAGGTCGATGATTTTTTTCAAGTGTTATTTATCTTCAATTAAACCTTGCATGGAATTGCTAAAAATAAAAATTTACAATGTTTAAGCATTTCTGATCTGAACCAATAGTCAAATATTTTTAAAAATATTTCTATAGGGTGTTGACGGTAGTATACTACTCAGCTATACATATAGCTACAACATTGATCAGAGATACGCTGGCTTTGACAGCGAGAAAAAACACTTTAGGAATTTCATCTTGTCACGTGACGTCCTCGGTAGCTTAGTTGGTAAAGCACTCGCCCGACATGCGATGGGACGTGGGTTCGAGTCCCACCTGAGGTCGATGATTCTTTTGAAGTGTTATTTATCTTCAACTTTTGTATTATGTAAAAAAATATGATAAGCGATTACCCTGTTCCTGTGTAATAAAAAATCCGTGTATACCAAATAAATTTGAATTTGATTTAATATGAGTGAACTATCTTATTTGCAATGTGGTGTAGAGTCAGCTCTTAGATAAGTATGTCAAGTAAGTGTTGGGGCCTCTAACTATGTAACAGATAAAATATGTAGAGGATAAAAAATATAAAGCTTGAATTAATGTGTCATATAGAGCTATTTGACGGTGGCGGAACGCAAAAATAGATAAACATCTATATCTTTACTCTATACTAATATTATAAAGAAGAAAGATTTGTACCTATTTTTGTATGTTTGTATGTTTGTAATGAATAGGCTCAAAAAGTACTAGGCCGATTTAAAAAATTCTTTCACCAATAGAATGCTACATTCTTCCAATTTGACATAGGCTACATTACATTTTGAAAAAAGTTAGGGATCCTTGGTAAAATTTAAACAATGTAACCGAAGGTGTAGAAAAATGAGTCTTAAAATGTCTTTCGTCGAATGCGCTGCCGAAACTATAAGCGATAATTGTCTACCCCGTGCGAAGCCGGGACGGGCTGCTAGTCCTTCATATAAGTAGAAAATAGCTTATTCAGAACTTATGTAGAACTTATCTGTACATTGTGACACAGGCCTTAGTAAATTAGTTCGAGGTGGACATAGCTTGTTTATAACAAAAGATTTCATTTCAATTTCCTTTGCAGACTTCTTCTAACTGGCTATGATCTAAAAGTCATTGATTGAAGCCTCTGTTCTGTTGTGGACGTCCTATGACTGATTGATGATGATTTATGGCGAAGATAAACTTACTTACGCTGCCCCTCTAGCATGAGCAACTTAAACACGATATGATATGATACGATATAGCTATTTATCGACACCCAACTTTCTTGAACTTTTATCGAAACAGTGAGTATGTCCGTGCCGGCGACAACACGGTCATGCTCGATTTTTCGATAAAAGTTCGTATTTTGACAAATAAATACGATAAATCGCTATATCATTATCATACCATATCGTGTTTTGTTTCTCATGCTAGAAGGGCTCCTATTACATTTTAAACTATTATTCTAGTGTTTTAGTTAATTACGCTGGAGCCGGGACAAAGAACAGTGCTAGAGATGTGCACCTTCCCAATATTTGTCGATAATTGTCGTTTTTAATTATATTTTCTACAATAAAATCAGGTGGTAGGGTTAAGTTATATTTTGGTACGTGTATAAGTGCCAAGAAGAGGGCCTATATACAGAATTAAGAATTTTTTTTTTTTTGCATCGCTGCTCCAGTCAGCCTGTGACCACGGTCGGTGTATCCCGGTTGAAACGTCAGGCATAAAACATAAATATAATCGTATAATTCCCGTTTTAGTGTGTATTAGCAATGTAAAAGTATAAATTAACGTAATCAGTGAACTTAAGCTGGTTAGGAATTTAAATTTGTATTCTCACATTTCTTTGGATTTCCCAACGAATCCAAAAAATTGTAAATTTTTGTTTTTAGCAATTCCATGCAAGGTTTAATTGAAGATAAATAACACTTGAAAAAAATCATCGACCTCAGGTGGGACTCGAACCCACGTCCCATCGCATACCGGGGTAGCTTAGTGGTCAAAGCACTCGCCCGGTATGCGATGGGACGTGGGTTCGAGTCCCACCTGAGGTCGATGATTTTTTCAAGTGTTATTTATCTTCAATTGAATCCAAAAAATATAAGCTCCAAAACCACACACACAAATAGTCAATCTTCTTGATCTTTCAATTGGGACGATTTCTGTCTGAGCTTCTTACTGTTTAGAGTTAATGGTCCATTGTGGAAAAAAAGCCTGCTGCATTTTTTAATGTCTTTGGAAAGCCAGCTGAATGCCGTTTCAAAGCATCAATAAACTAAGTATTCACTCGAAAGTAGGCTTTCAACAACTCGAATTCGATAATACGAAGCTGAATAAACAGGACGGCATTATGAGCTACAGGCGTTAACAAGCACTTTCAAAAATACGGATCGCGCGGGAAAAGCGCTCATTTGCGAGAGTACGTTAATCCCGGATAATCCCGGGGCCGGGATTTCGGGAGAAATAATGAGATACAACCGAAAGATATGTACTTGCCCTTCTGGGCTTCTGAAGTGATAAATATGAGGAGAAGCCTTTTGATGGCTCATAATTAAACTGTGACCCCGCTGGTATCGAAAATGTCGTGAGAATCAATGCTTTGTTATATAATGGGGTTGTAAAAATAAGCCGTAAAATGGTTTATTCTTAGATAAAGCGAGATAGGGACTTGAAATACAAACTTTATGAAGCATAGATCGCCGTCCAGGATGTATGAATTGTAATGTACAGTGACCGTGAAGCTGTTATCGACCTAAATGTTACTACATTATTTGGTACAACAAGTAACGCGATAGGTGCTCAGGGCGGTAACCACGAACTAAAATCTGTTAAATTTTGTATGTAATGATGTACAAAAATTGACAGATTTGACAGCTTTGAGACTGTTTTAAGAGTTCATGGTTACCCCGCAGTTTATAACTTGACGACCTCCGTAACCGAGACGCAAGCACGCACTATAAATATGGCGCCGCCATCTCTGAGGTTCCGGTTCCGGGTTCGATTCCCGATCGGGTCAATGTAGAAAACGAACGTTTCTATATTGTCTCGGGTCTGAGTGTTGTGATACCGTCGTTGTTTCTGATTTCTATAACACAAGTGCTTTAGCTGCTTACCATAGGATCAGAGCAATGTATGTGATGTTGTTCAATATTCATATTATTTATTATTTATTTATAACTTACCTACGCTGTATGCTGTACTATTTTTTATTGGTAGTCGTACATGCAGTGCTTTTCTTAATTGATGGGGCATTAAGATAATTAAATGATGTGAATTGTAATTCTAGCTGGTATTAATAGTGTTGAAGAGTCTAATAAATAAAAGAAAATATATAAAACTAACATTGATTAAATTTCTATTTATTTAAAAACTAAAACGTGAAGTAAAATTGCAAAATACGATAGGTACAGACAACAGCTCGTCGTCCTACCACAAAACATCAAATTTTCTCATCTGAAAATGATCTCTATAAGTCAGGCTTAAAGTTGAAAATCTATTGGAGAATTTTTGACTTTTTGGGTAGGTCGACGTGCTGTTGACTGTACCTAAATCGAATGAGAAAGCTAAATTTTACCTAAAATAGTTTCTGTGTATGAGTGTACCATGGTAATTATTTTTAGAAGCCAAGTAGGTATTGGTAGTCTTTCTAAAATCTATAAGACATTGTATATACATACCTATGCCTTATAAAGCAGCTGCAAAATGCAATTACACAGTTCTATAGGATTTCGTCAGTAGGTAGACGAGTAGTTCTAATAGGACGTACGACGAAGCCAAACCGCAGGAGATATGCACTATTTGGAAACAGCTTTTAGTCTAATGTCACAACTGGGAGACAAAGTAACGCTACTTAAGTAAAAATGCACTTCTTTTACATTAATTTAGCCTTCAGACAGCTCTTTCAACTTATGCCCTTTTTTCTAGTAAAATATTTTATCTAGTGATGTGGAATGTTTCTATGAGTATGAATATTCTGAGATGAGGAGACACAAATATTCATTGTCTTAAGTAAGGAATCTTTGTTATTATTATTTTCAGACGGTAAAGAGGACGGATAATGGTTCTTAGAAATGAACCCACGAAAGCACTGGCCTACGTCTTCTGTTGTCAACTGATCCCTTAGCACACTCTAACACGATCAAATATTGAAAAATTATAGTACCTCAAAAAAATAAAAATTATTAAAAATTAGCATTAAATTATGGTTTACTTTTTAACGCCACCCTTACAAAGTACAGAAAAAATTCTATGAAACTTTGTTCAAGGACAGTAATGTGTGCAAAGGAAATACTGTAGATTTGTAAAATAGTTGGCTGGCTTGACATATTATTAAACTCGCAAGTATATACATACTTCATATATATACTTCTGAACGCCAACCTTGGCGTTCAGAAGTATATTTACCATATTTTTTTGCATTTTTTTATAATTTTTTTGAGATATTAATCGTTGCTGTCGGAAATGGGATAATTTTGATCCGTCTTCTTTTGTCAAGGGATGCCTTAGTTAGCACACCCAGACATGATTAAATATAGAAAAAAATCTTCTTCTTTCTTTGGCCTCGCCTTTTCCCACTACACGGGGTCGGCTTTTCCAATCATGCGACGCCACATGGTCCGTCGCTGTGCGTCCTCTTCCCTCAGACCCAGTTCCTTCATGTCTATTTGGACATTCGTCAGCCAGGTGGTCTGAGGTCTTCCTCTTCCCCTCTTTTTAGAAGCCATAAAAAGGCACTTCCTCACGACATGATCCTCGGTTCTACGCAGTACGTGACCGTACCATCTCAGCCTGGACTCGCTCAGTTGGTCCGTTATCTTTGCAACTTTAAATATAGAAAAAAAATGTTTATGCATAATTGAACAAAACTGGGTATCAAACCCGGAATCTTTAGCATTCTCGTGAATCGTTAATATTAGTGTGATTACTTCTCACGTCTTAAATTTTGCAAAAAACATCTTTAAACTTTTGTTTACATTATTTCATTGAAACAATTCAATCATCATCATCATTATTAAGCCACAGGATGTCCTCTGTTAAACATAAGCCTCCTCTTATGTCTTCCAGATTGGCCGGTTGGAAGCAGCCTGCATCCAGCGGCTGCCTGCAATCTTTACTAGGTCGTAGTTTAAATTTAAATAAGTACAAGTTATTTCAGAATATTTTCCTAGACTGATCGATATAGTCTTTTAATCCTCTTCCAGACAGGGTCTGCCTACAGGCTCACTTAAGAATTACTTGTAGATATTATGATCACCGCGCAAAGTCTAACCAATAAGCACAAAACTAATATTAGAATAGAATAGAATAGAATAGAAGATCGTTTATTCAGAATCATGCATAGCATACAACATAGTTACAGGAAATTAAAAAATGATAACAGTGTTATTAACTTATATGTATACATTAAGTACATGATACTGAAAAGGTATCTACTCAGCATATGTCGGAGCATATTACTAATGCTACGACGCTGGTCTTCCGTAGATGCCCAGGATAAAAATATATATTAATGTTGTCCCTAGGTATCCTACAAAATATTCTTTATTGCTTATCGTTCGTGTCATTCCTCAGCAGCGTTTGACCTAGAAACTGTCTCTTGCCTGTGTTCAATTTTGTTGAATACAGCTAAAAAATATTAAATTTTTGAAGCCAGAAACAAAATTTAACATAAGAATGTATTGCGTTTGTTCAGTATGCGTTGCTGTGATATTCTTCACATAAGTGAGAATTTGAATTAAAGTTTATTTAGCTCCATTACAAAAATAGTACTGTACGAGGCAACTCGAACAATCTCACTTGTGAGTATTCTATTTATTGTAAGCATTATTTCGATGCACTTTGGCCAGCTGACCTACATTTGTACAATGCAATGAAAAATCAGTGCAATTAAAGCATTCGGCAACTATACACGTCTTGTCATTAAATCCCATCAGCGGTAGATACGGCGCAGTTGTCTGACATATTTCGCTTGTCTATCTAACATACTGACATTTATTAGTTAACGAACGTTACAAGTACAAAATTATACTTATCCTTTTGAAGTCGAAGGCTTACGATTGTATTAGTACTTAAAGATGTAGAAGGTATTTAATCCAACTCACCTATTATATGCACCTACATGCTAAGGCTAATCGACTCAAAAAAGAGAATAGTGCGTGATGCATTTCTCCTAAAACTTAATTAGTAAAGCGCCTGTGCGGTAACAGGAGTTCTGAGTACTCCTCAAAAATTCAAAAAGTATTGTTTTAATAGTGAATAATATAATTTAAAAATTGTTTAATCACAGGTTTTCCCGGAAAAGTTTTGACCAGGTGCAACATAATGCATTTCCGTGTTCTCAGCCGTATTAACAAGGTTACAAAGGACTTAGAGCACACACATTCACAAATTATGAGTACCTACGTCATTCGCTGTCATTTACAAAGCATTTTTTGTTTATAAATTTAATTTACGGAATAAGATTCTCGCGTAAAGGGATTTTGTCACACAGACACTTCATTAAATTACTAACATTGTTTTAACGAGATTGTTTATGTAATGTAGCCCAGTGGCAAAATAAAAGTGCTTCGGTTTTCGGTAGCGACTAGCTGGCAAAGTTGTGCAACCTAGGTGACCCCGTTCAGCTCATATTTAAGTGTGATCATGGCATTCACTCTGCGTGGACGACGAGACTCTTTCGACGACCTCCGTAGCCGAGAGGTGAGCACGCCGGACTAATATGGTGTCGCCATCCCTGAGGTTCCGGGTTCGATCCCCGGTCGGGTCAATGTAGGAAAGGAAGTTTTCTATATTGTCTCGGGTCTGGGTGTTTTGGTACCGTCGTTGTTTCTGATTTCTATAACACAAGTGCTTTAGCTACTTACCATAGGATCAGAGCAATGTATGTGATGTTGTCCAATATTTATTTATTATTTATTTACTACGACAGTGTTTCGTTCGTTACATCACTATTTAACCTTTGACAATTTATGAACAATTAAAAACGGTCGGGTTTTTTACACGGCTAGTTTGAGTTGGTCATATTTTGTCAAAGGATTGATACAAGTGACCGGTTATTTTAATTTGTTAGGTTTATACGTCCGAATGAATAATACATTTTCGCAGCAAGCCTCCAGGTCAGGTGCTCCGGAATTGCACTTTGATGACTCCTTTAATCTCCATTTATGGAAATGGTTATTAGTTTTCCCGTGGTGATAAATTTAGCGTCATTTAGCAGAATAATGTTCGTTGTCCATGTGTCAAAAGGTAACGATAAAATTTGACAGACGGTCATCCTAATATTTATCTAACAGTGCACCTCTTCAGCGCACCACTTGGGTCCGCAGGAGCATGGCCAAAAACTTATTAGTTGAAATTAGGCCTGTGCCCTGCAGTAGTATGTATAATTGAAGCTTACTTTTGTAGTTTGTCATTATGTAATTGCGAGGGCTAGGTCTAAGTAAAACACAGTTGATCTGAGTAATGGTCCAATATAATGTGCCATAATGGAGAATATTAATTGGTGTGCCAAATCGGTTGAAAGTTTATTACTAGTAAAGCTTGTATGTATACAAATACACTAGTTTTTTTGTTGTAGTCAAAAATACCTATTAGTTTTGATTTTACAGGCGTTTAAACTTACGATAAATATCGAGTCCCGCTAACAGTCACATGACCGCATGTGACGTCAATTTACAACGCTCCGCTTAGTAGCAAGACACCGTGCTGATGAGGGCGCGAGCGGACTGAGCAAGTGTTGTGAGATAACGTCACACCGTCATACGTTTACTTCTATAAATCGGAAACTAATTGACGTATCGAAGTAATTCTTCTGTTTTATTGTTTTATTTTTGACAGAAAATATGGAGAGCTCATATTTAAAATTAGTTAACATCCTCCATTAGGCTCACATTAATTAGATGCGTTTTGGGTGAAACTAAATACTATAAATAGGAAATCAAATTGATAATACCTAATCGTTAAGCAACAATAAAGTATACCCAGTTCGAACTTCAATTTACTTTATCCATCCAGCGTTTGATAACTATGTATTTGGTTTTCTTACTATGTTTTATTCTCCGTGGTGCTCCCACGTGTATGTAATGTTTAGTTACTAATTAACAAATAAATACCGTTTCGTATCGCGTATCACGCGCGTCTAATGCACGGTACGTTCGGCAGTACGTTGCGAGATGAGCTGAGCTAAGCGAGCGCCGCGAGCGATGGGTAATTGGCAAACATCGCTCGCGCTGCCTGATAACATACTTAATAATGCCAGGTAATTAAGGTAAAACAAAATGTTAATAAGGAAATAAAGTCCATAGTGTAGGTGTTAAATATTAACTATGAATAAAATAAAAATTACAAAGTAAAGTAAAGCCTTGAAAATTTTTGTTTTTAGCAATTCTATGCAAGGTTTAATTAAAGATACATAACACTTCACCGTCACCTTTCTTCTATCGGACATCCAGACGCACGGCCGGCTACCATCCGTTCTTAGTTGATATACCCATAATCCGCACTAGGCGCTTCTCATCATCTTTTATAATGCGCACAGCTAAAGAGTGGAATTCCCTGCCTGCGTCTGTATTTCCGAGTGCATATAACCTGACTCTCTTTAAGTACAGAGTGAATAGGCATCTTCTGGGCAAGCTCGCTCCATCGTAGATCCCATCTATGCTCTAGAGCAAGATTGGGGTCAAGAGCAAGCCCATCTCAAAAAAAAATAACACTTAAAAAAAATCATTGACCTCAGGTAGGACTCGAACCCAAAAGTTAAGTAGTATCAAGATATTTGGTGATTCCAATGTAAAAGCTAGTATGGGGTCCGAAACTTACGAGCCTAAGGCTGAAGAGGTAGCCTCACTATCGCCCGGGTTGCAGAGACCTAGTCTGAGCACCTTCAGCGCCCGCCATAACTGCCTGCCTACCGTTTGTTGATGCCTTCCTCAAAGACTATCAGCGAACGATCCGTCCGTCCAAAAACTTGCCATTGCACTTCTCATGCGTTTTCTTGATTGCTGGTTACTGTTGATGCGACTTTTTAGTGTAAACTCATTTTAGATTACCATAACAAGCTTGTCAACAGTCCATTGCCAGCCTCTTGGTATCTTCGTCAGGTTCAGTATAGTTTCCAAACTGTCACAAAGCTGGCTAGGTGCGTTAATAATAGTGAATCTAGCAAGTGTATCTAAACCCAATTTTATTTTTATTAATTATATGAAATTTGAAATTAATATATAAAAAAAAAACATTAGTGGTGCTATAATATAGTGACAACAACCTAGTACAGCCATTTGTCTTCGTACAAGTCTAAACAAGTATCCTGCACACCTGCATCACTTGCAAAACAAAAGATTACCAATCAGGGCTGTCAATTTTGATTGGATATGCTAGCGTTGACACGAGTTAAGCATTATACCCATCTGTCGTTTGTTCAAACGCTGTAATCCTCTGCAGTGTAGGCACCTGACGGTATTATGCAAGATAACTCTCACGTGTGCGAGGAATACGGTGTCTGAGGTGGGAAATATTGATGTGATATATCACACTCAAGCGTGGAGGCTCTTGAGAAACTGATTGATTTTCATGAGAGATCGGAAGACGTCAGTTGTTAATGGTTCTGGCATTGTAAGATTTTACAGTTTGGTGGCACTGCTTTTATTTTATGATTTTTTTTATTTTATTTCGGAAATATTAATTATAATATAATTAATACACGGAAAAGAGCCAAAAATAGGTTGACCACGGAAAATTACAAAGTAAAGTAGTAAACGTGTGTCTCTGCTGGTAAATGAACTAGAAGAAATTGAATTAATGAAAAGCAATAATATAACCTGTATGATAGACATTTTTATTTTATTTATTTGGTTTACCAGTGTAAACCAAATAAATAAAATAAAAATAAAAAAAATAGACAGCAAGACTAAAAACATTTACACAAATATTCATAAATACCAATAAATGCATGTACATGCGAACCACATACATTTCTCTGTTCCTAACGTTATTCCTAGTGTTCATGGTATTTAAAAACCTCCTAAATTGGGCTCCTGCGCAGGTCTTAGAACACAAAGTAGTAACACGATGACGATTTTAATCTCATGAATCTACTACTACTACTATGTAAAAAAAAACTTATTATCAAGCTATTTTATTATTTAGAAAAAAAGGTATCGCTGCAAAACGTGTAAGCCTCCAATAACATATTCCTAACAATTATTGCACCTTCGAACCTCCGCGACTTACTGCGACTCCTCACGAATTTCCCTCGTTAGCAGTTCAACTAAAACGTCGGCCGTTATTTGCGCTCGCACACAATCGCCCAACTTCGTCCGAATACTTGCGGTCGCCGCGATAATAAATAAATAAATAAATAAATATTGGACAACATCACATACATTGCTCTGATCCTAAGGTAAGTAGCTAAAGCACTTGTGTTATAGAAATCAGAAACAACGACGGTACCACAACACCCAGACCCGAGCCAATATAGAAAAGTTCGTTTTCTACATTGACCCGACCGGGGATCGAACCCGGAACCTCAGAGAAGGCGGCGCCATTTATAGTCCGGCGCGCTCGCCTCTCGGCTACGGAGGTCGTCAATAACTTTAGAGACATTCGTAGAAAATAGTTCTCATACCTTGTTCGTGGTTTGAAATGTTTTTGATATTTTTGTGATGTTTTAAGATAGCCTCTCTTTAGCAGAGGTAAAAGTGTTTTATTTAATAATACATTATAATAAGCCTATGGAAGCCTCAAAGGTTGGTTGTGCTTCGTTCTGCAGGCAAATCCTGTCAGACACTTAACATGATAAGGAAGGCAGGCAGCTCACCTTGACCAGATCCGAAGACATTATCGCCATGTGAAGAGAACTGTGGTCATCATCCACAAGGATTCTCAGTATCTTCAACTTTTTATAGCAATCGAAAGTTCACAAACAACAACTTAAAGCAAAGTTGATGGTCCGAACAATGCAATGTAAGGAGCCCGAACACACTCCAAAATCCCTCCGAATAAAAACATGACACTGCGTCCGCGCCGTATGGGAGCCTGATGCGAACTGAGCGATGCGTCGCGATGGACAGTCGTGATGAACTGTGTAGAGGCGTTGAACTACCCTCTTCTTGCAAAACGGTTCGCAAGTTGCAATATTGCAGCTACCTACATAATAACATTACTGAAGAAGATTTTTAAATTTAATAAAATATTAACAAGCGTCTCAATACATCGGTCTACGAATAAGAATAAACTTGCCGTTCCGAGCTTTAGATAATACAAAATTGGTGATTATTTCTAGGTATATAGGAAATATATAAATATTTACAATACAGTACCAAAAACTCGTGTTCAGTTGAATTGCTTGTTTATAAGTTCAAAAAACTTATAAAAACTGGCCAAGTACGAAGGCCTCTTACTCGCGCACGAAGGATTCCATACCATTATTTATAAGAACGGCAAAAAAACACGTTTGTTGTATGGGAGCCCCCATAAATAATTATTTTATTCTGTTTTTAGGGTTCCGTGCCCTTAGCCTAAAACGGGACCCTATTACTAAGGCTCCGCTATCCGTCTGTCTGTCCGTCCGTTTGTCTGTCAGTCTGTCTATCTGTCCGTCTGTCACCAGGCTGTATCTCATGAACCGTGATAGCTAGAGAGTTGAAATTTTCACAGAGGATGTATTTCTGTTGCCGCTATAACTAAAACACTGAATACAATAAATATTTAAGGGGGCTCCCATACAACAATCGTGTTTTTTTTGCCGTTTTTATAGATATTGGTACGGAAGCCTTCGTGTGCGAGTCCGAGTCGCACTTGGCCAGTTTTTTTTTTACTGCTGCGGTATTACTGCCATCATGAAATCTGACTCTGATAAATCGATTCTAATACTCATATGGTATGCAACTACCTACATACACTTAAGTAAGTACCAATAAACTATCAAGCAATTCAGATTTATTTACTTTAATAAAAATAACAGCAATTTAAAATATGTATAGGAAAATTTTATCGGAAAAGTTTTGCATCGAAGAGTTGCACAGCAGTATGTATTTTATTTTAAAAAATATAGTGCAATTTAAAAAAAGACCTTTTAATTTTGGAACAAACTAGTTAGGTCGAGTTCAGTTTTCTTCTCAGGTTTTTAATTTTCATTGGAACTGCGTTGGTTCTTTTTCGCGGAGCCATTCAGCCAGCTCGTGCAAGGTTTGGCTTTTGGGAAAAAAGGGCTCCGTTGTTTTGTTTTATGCCAGTTTATTTTTAAACTTTAAAGCTTAACTCAAATTCTATTTGCTTTAAAATGCACTTTTAGTATATGGCTTCGTTTTAAAAAGGTGATAGTCGGAGTCTAATTCCACTTTCGTTGGTCGTGAGTTCATCATCACAGCTTGTTATTGCATAATTGCTTGATTTTTCGTAATCTAAAAAGAATTTACCATACACTAACATTAGCGCGCATGGTAGGTAGGTTACACATTTCGAATTGACCTAGTTCAAAATTTGGTCACCCATACAATTAAGACAGCGCTTATCTCAATGACTGCTTACGTACTTTCGATAAAGACAATTATTTTATTTTATTACAAATGTATAGTTTCAGATATTTCCCTGTACTACATTAAAGACGACATTACTTGCCAAATTTCATAGTCTTGATGAACGGAAAGTACACTATAAAGTTTGATATCTTTAAGAGTGTAAAAATTACATTTTTTGCGACATAAACGGCCGTATCTTTTTTATACGTTAATTTAGACGTTTGATTTACGCAGCTTACAGGGACTGGCTAGAAAAATGTGTATATGCATTTGATTTCAACTTGATACCTCCACGCTATCCCGAAATAAAAGGTCTTGACAGATAGACGGACAACATGTCATATTGGTCCTAAAAGGTTCCCTTTTTTCATTTGAGGTACGCAACTCAAACAAAGATGATTCTGCGAAGAATGCAATTATAATTATTAAGGAAAATTTCTAAGAAATAAGCTCACAACACATTTTAAAAATATTAATAATTGTGATACAAAAACATCAAATTTCCTTATTTATAATACCTAATTCACGAGTCGAACCTCTTCGAGATGCTAGCATCTCTTCGAACGTTGACCCCCCTCAGTAACCACCCTTGCCCTGGCCGCGCGGGCTGGTCTCCTAGTGGGCTGTCGTCTGCTGAAGCCATCTGGGCCAGCAACATCCGCCTGCTTCGCGATGAGTTGTTGACGGAGCTGCCGTGGACGAGCAGGTAGGAGAACACCACGATGTCACCCCTTGCAGCAATAACTGGTGTTGCGTGCGAAAAAGGGAATTTGGTCTGTAAGGTAAATTGAAATTTTTAGGCAGCATATGCATTAGACGCAGTGTCAGCCGCTGACTGTAAGCTCCCACGCACTATCGCTTAGCCGCCTAGGCGATTTGTTTGGTCAGCCAGCCACCTGCCGTAATTGGGATAGTGGCCAACCGCAATGTATCCACGTCAAGTGGTCAGACTTCTCGAAAAAGAGACCGCTACGCAGTTTACCGATTTTCTATACGTCATTTTTAACTTTAGGCACACACCGAATAATACTATGAGTTGTACTACGCCAATACGCGCCGTGGACACTGATCGGCAATGTTGGCATCATAGTCAACATAATTTTAGCCAAAGGTTGCCTTCTGCTAAACATAGGCCTCCCCCAATGTCTGACAAATTAGCCTGATGGAAGCGGCATGCATTCAGCGGCTTCCTCCAATCTTTACCAGTTCGTCTGTCCACCTTGTGAGTGGACGCCCTACACACTAAGGATCGGAACCTACCTAGTATAAAACAAAATATGGTAGTACCTAACCCCTTTTGCCCAAGCCAGACTCCCGTTTGGTGGTGCCGTGTGGTGCCGGCACGTTAAAAGAATAGCACCACTCCTTCTCTTCCTATGGGTGTCGTAAGAGGCGACTACAGGAGAACCGCCACAAGAAGACGGGCAGCAGCGTCTCCTCTCCACCATTGGCCAAACTGCGATCGCCAACCCGCCTGCCAAGCGTGGCGATTATGGCAAAATCCTCCTTTTGGAGAGGCCTGTGTCCAGCAGTGGACTGATATAGGCTGGTGATGATGATGATGAGACTCCCGTTTAACAGCTGTATTTAAATAAACTATGTACAGTACAAGTTATCTAAAGGTCTATAACATCAATTGAGTGACTGTCAGTTACCTGATCTACATAATGGAAGTTTCCCTCTTTAGCGCCCTGATCTTCCAGTGGTCCAAGCTTATGTGTCGCTGGGAACACAAACAGTCCACCATTCTCAGGGTCGGCGGCGTCTAAGTGGAGGAAAGCTGCCACCATTGAGCCTTTCTCATACGGGAAGTAATGGTAATCCTGAAATACAGAAGTTTTTAAATTAGGATAAATGGCCCCAATTTTTTTCCAATAGGTTAAGGGCATCCTTAAAAAAAATACAGGCTTATTACGTGATATATAGTTTTAAAATGTAAATTTTATTGTTTATAAAGGTTAAGACCATACCTAATTTTAGGTCACTGAGACTAAAATTAGGTAACGCCGGATTAAACAATCCGACTGCGACATATCCACTTGGAAACTATAATGCCACAGACAGACACAATAATATGAACGTCAAAACTAAAACTCCTATTTTTGCGTCGATTGTTAAAAATGCCCATAACTTTCTGCAATATATTTACCTGGTGCATAGGATAAGCGGCTCCTTTCTCCGGAGGCTTCAGATGAGCTTTAGTGTGATGCAGAATGATGTTCTTAGTCTCCATTACATCTTCTAAAACATCCAGCAGGTTCTTACTTAACAGAAACAGGTTGAACACTGCTGAATGGTATTGAAGGTTGTGGATACCTTTTACCTGCAAATGTACAAATAAAACGTGTAAATAGAGATCGTCACACAGTAACATTGCTGCTCTTTGCAGTGAAACTCGCATGAAAAATACAAAATACAAATATGGGATACCATGTGTTACTTCTCTGTGTATAAGCAACGTTCTTTGAATGAAGGATATCTTGTACTAAATAAATATTTTTTATTTATATTTCTGAATGTTTTTTTATTCTGAATTTTCTGAATTGTCAGGGACAAAATGAGGTGAGGCTTAACCATGAGGTGGTCTGGGTCATGCTCCATGCGGATTCGTATAGGGATGTTGTAAAGTCATAAAAACTTAACTTGTATGTATTACTTTTAGCAAATTGCTTTGCAAATATTGTGGTATACATATTTAAATTAAAAAAGACAACTCGTTCATTTCGGGATTTGAACTTTACCAATTAAGCTACAGGGACATACGCTGACCGGAAGAAATTCGCCTTCTCAAATTGGTCTGTTGTAAAGTCATCTAGTCAGTGACTTAGACTTACTTACCAGTGGTAATCAAGCTACCTAAAAATTTAGCTAGTCTTACGTATATTAACAGGGACTAACTTTTACCGTAGAAAAAGGAATTAGTAAATTATAACACTAACCGTTAAAGCGCTGTCACTTTTCCTATCATTATTGTCGCTGCCAACCCAGGAACTCTCCATCTTCTCCTGATTCTTTCGCTTGAACAGTTGATCATATTCTTCACCGATCAATGACATATCTTCCTCACTGATCAAGTTCTTCAATACTATGTACCCATTTTCTTTGTAAAACTGCTTCTGTTCCGACGTCAATTTAACCATAATTTCTAGAAATGATATTTATAAAACTAATAAAACTGTTTATTTCTGTAAATAGGCTTAAACTAAGCGCTTTTACACGTCCCGTATTGATTGATAGTCAAAACATACTAAATTACATCGCTTCAAAAATAGTTTGTTTACTATTAGTTATCAAAGCGATAAAGTGGGCTTATGTAATAACTTCACTTCTAGCTATTACGTATTTATAACATTTAGTACAACATTTATCATTTGTTTTTCTAATTGTCTAATGTCAAACAGTGAGACTTTCGACGGGTTATAAAAATATTTAAAAAACTTTATAGTCTTTATCGTCGTATATCTTCGTTTGTCTGCGATGAAACTGGTTAGTTAATTAGGACTATGCAAGCGAAGTACGGTTACAAAAAAAAGTTACAATAAAATTTCAAAAAGACGAAATAAAAAAAAGATTGTGACAATTGTGCTAATTATGTTAGTTAAGATTTGTTATCTTGAACAAAAGTATGGAGTTTTCAAAGTTAAATAAATCGATGTTAATTAATATTTAATCTCAAATTAACTGACACAGACATTGACATGTCATTAGATAGTCAAAAAATTCTGCATTAGGGACCTATTCCTTAAATTAAAAATCCCCTTTTCACAAAGAAACGGTACGATAAAACAAGCATTATGAAATATGCATATTCTTGGATCTTTCCGCAAGACATTATACTTATACTCGGACGTCCTAAAGCTCTTTGCGACATTAAAACCATAAATTTAGTTGAATGGAGAATTTCTAAGTTCATAATAATAAATCAAGCCGTTGCAAAAAGGTTAAAATTGAAAAAAAAAATTATGTTAGTTAAGGGCGGGACATACGAGTGCACAAGAAGCGTAAGGAGCCCACGCCCTTAAGTTTTTCATACACAGTACTGCCGTCTATAAGCTTAAAGGCCGCTAAATGACATTTGGTCATTTTTCACTTTGTAAATGTTATAGTATATAGAAAACAATCTCTATCGATCTGTCTAGGAACGGTTATTCTATCTTTTACCGTTTTCGAGATATTTTTTTTAAAAAGGCAGCTAAATACAAAAAATATATACTTTACATCGCAAAAAGGCCGCTAAGCAGCCCAACTTAGAAACAATTCTTGGAAATAAATGATTTTGATTTGATTTGATTTGATTTGAAAAAACACAACTAGATTAAAAGGCAGCTATACTACTTTAACGTTTGGATCGATCAAACATTTTTACCATCAATGCTAAACTAAAAAACCGTTATTATTTAACAATAAACTAAAAGGCAGCAAAAGTATTTTAGCGGCCTTTTAGCTTGGTTACGTTGGAGTATAATACCTTGCATAGACTTAACTAAATGGCGGTAATTACGCTCTTACCTAACTAAAAAGCAGTTAGAATCATTTAGCGGCCTTTAAGCGTTGTATTGTTACAACTTTTACAATTTATAAACTATTATAGAAAGCCATGTTTGTCCGTACCTAAAGTAAAATAAATATTTTTTTCTATGTCTTGCATAGCAAAAAAGACGTTAAATAGCGATACATCGCTAAAAAGCGGCAAACTACGCAAGCTCCTGCGCCTCTCATTGGGATTTTTTTGGGGTTGCAGAGGACACAAGTCAAGTTGTCAGCGCACTAGGATAGTGCGACGAACCAAAATTTTAATATCACCGACGTATATCACGGGCGTTTGCGTATTTCTAGAAATTATTAGATCATTTGAATTACTGACTGATAACGCCTCGCATTGGTAGGTACTGTTTTAAACGTGACTCTTTGTTTTCATGGAACTAACTTTGCGAAGTATTAATTATAGACTTTAGCAGTTTTGGCTATGACTTAATTATTAGAAGCCATTAATAGGCGAATTTAGGGCAAAAATGAACTTATCGGTATTTTTGTTTCGATTCTGACTGGTATGATTTCCAGACTTACAGAAAATCTAACGGAAACTAAAAAAACTCAAAATTATTATTCGTAACATCCGATCTTTTTATTCACCTTACATCGCCAATTAAGGTATTAATTCTCTTGGGTTTCGCGCCAAAATCATAAGTCATCATGGTGGCGTGAAGGTTTCTGGGGTAAGTATTTTATTCACGTAGTTATTTAAAACCAATAAAATTATCATTATCAGTAGACCATCGAGAGGCAGCCGGCTTATGTTCAGTTCTTGAGTCAACCTACCCGCTAAATCCGCTAATAGAAACTGAGTGGTGTTGGTTGAGCAGTGTCTTTAGTTCGTCCGTCAGCTAAGATTGTATGTGTGGACTGAGGAACCACATGATATTTAGTAGTTGTGCAGTGTTGTAGTTTTTTCTGTGGAAGTTGTAGTAAAAGTAACAAGCATTTTGTAAAACAAATAGTACACTTATACAAAAATACACAAAAATATTAAAAACATATATGCTTAAATTCTAAACTGTAGTCCCTCAGTCTTCTGTACACTGCACTTTCCACTGCAAGACTCAGTTGGCAGGAATGTTTTGTTATTAGATATTTAATAAAACGTGATCTGTCAATAATTTTATGCAATATTAAAATGTGGTCCCTCGAGGACCATAGAAAGATCACTTGAATAATATATAATCATTACACATACACAACGTACGCACGCTAAGGACTGATGAGAAGATTGTTGAGCTTGAATAAGACTTAAGTAGGATGCAATGGAGTATCATTTGAATATCAGAAGTCGGACAAAAGGGTGAGGAGGACACGATAACCCTGAAATCTGGCAACCTACACTATCACCGGAAGGGCGAACAACTGTCTCAAAGTAGTGTCGAGTTGCTCGTCCACAAGTCCCTCATCGGAAGTCTGTCGAGCTGGGTTGCATACCTGATACTTTAGAGTATGGAATAGATACTCGCTGAAGGTGATACAGCTATATACACCGACGTCTACACTAGATACTCTGATGAGGAAGTGGAGGCTATGTACTAGGATATCAGTAAGGCCATGAAAACCACTAAAACTTACTTCAATGTTGTGATGGGGGTTTCAACGCGAAACTGGGCAAGCGAAGCGATAATGAGCTGAGAGCGGGGCAATTTGGGTATGGGCAACGGAACCCCAGGGGAAAAAGGCTGGCCAAATTTCTGAAAAAGGAGGACCTCTTTTCGATGAATTCCTTTTCTCAGAAGAAGTTGACCTGGATGAGTCCCGATGGGTCCACGAAAATGAGATTGATTTTATCATGACTACAAAGCGACGAGTGTTCAATGATGTCTTCGTGATCAACAGGGTGAAAACCGGAAGCGATCACCAAATGGTTAGAGGCACATTAAACATTAATGTCAAGCTAGAAAGGTCTCATGTGAAGTCTACGCTCCGACCTGTTAATGCCTTTAGCTTGGGTTCTCAAATTGCTTTGAACGCCTAGAGAACTGCGAGTTAGTGAACGAGATTAACAATAGGTTTGTATAAACTGTCCAGGCGGTCGGGTCGAAATTTTTCAAACCCCGTGGTAGAAACAGGTCGCAAAATATACCGACCATACACTCAAACTCATGGCGAGAGCGACGTTCAATGGCATTGCAGACCTCCGTTGACGCTAAGGCATTTCGGTGGCTCAATAGACAGATATGGAAGTTCTTGCGACAGGATATCCACAATTTTAATACAAACTTTATTTGATAATATTTTTTCAATGAGTTTTGACACGAATAAATACGGACTGTTTTACAATAACAGAGTAAAATTAAAATAGAAATTTTAGTGCATGCTAAAACTGTTAGGTACTGCGGGTTGTATAAGTATGATTCTGTTACATAAATTGCAATTAATGTAAACATCGATAATGATGAATGATTATAATTATTATTACTAAGTGAGAGTTCATATCCAATACGTGAAATTTCAATTTCTGAAATATTTTTTGATTAGCCATGCTATTTTTGGTTCTTAGTTCTTAAAAAGTATTATTTCATATTTAATTTGTTTAGAAGAGGTCACGTTTTTTTATTTTATAATGACTTATGCCTGGTAGTTTTGTGGAAAGCACATGTCTTTGAAAAAACTTTGCTGGATTTTAAAAGTTAACGTATAATTTTGCAGGATTCAAAACACAAATGCTAGGATAATGCTAGCCTAAAAAGCAGTTATATGAAAAGGTTTAGTAATTAACTGCTTTTAAGATATGCACAGGCTGTAATTAAAGTTGTTAATACATTATGGAAGAGAAGTTAAGCGATATCTACTTGGCTAAAAGGCGGCTATGAGTAATTAGCCGCTTTATAGTTATGGATAAGATCGATAACTTTCTGTCCCAAAAAACTCTTTTGGCAGTTATCAATAAATCCATAACTATAAAGCAGTTATGAACCTTTAGCCGCTATATAGTTATGCACACTTGAAACGATCTTTAAAATTTTACAAGATTAGAAAGGAAAATATGTATTTATTTACATAAATATTAATATTTATCAAAATTAACCAATTTCATGTGTAGGCTGAAAAGAAAACCTTTCTTTTGGTATATGGCAACATGACGAAATGTTTATAGAAACTGAGTAGCATCGGTTTGAAAATTTTGCCGCTTTTTTGGCTCTAGCTCAAAATTCGTTTTTGTCATTTAGCGGCCTTTTAGGTTATAGACGGCAGAGTATCTTGTCGACCTTCATAACACAAAAGCTACCACGCCGAACCTTGGCGTCGCCATCTCTGTGGTCCCGGGTTCGATTCCTTGTCGGGTTGATGTAGAAAATGATTTTTCAACGATTTTTTTATATTGTCCCGGGTCTGGTTCCTGATTTCTATCACACAAGTGCTTAAGCTACTTACCACAAAGCAATGTATGTTATGTTGTCCAAAATGTATTATTTATACAGGGTGTAACAAAAAGGCGAAATAATATTTAAGGGTATGTATATATATAATGTGAACATTAAGTAGTACAAGTTTTAGTTAAAAATAAACAACTTTTTTTTCCCATACTAAGTAAATAAATTGTTTTTTTACCGAAAGTGTTGACAACCCTGAATCTGCGGTCTTTCGTTAGCGAACCCTCGCCCGCAACCCTCGCCCGCCGCACGATCAGCTGATGCTGATGTGATATTTAAGGATGTCACCGATAAGTTTTTGTTAAAACTTTAGCATCAATTTACTCAGTAATTTATACTCGCACGAGTTTGTGGTTTTGCATAGGAACTACACATTTACTACTCTACACGTCCTTTAAATTTTATTTCGCCGTTACACCCTGTATATAGAAGCAATTATGTGCGAGATATAAACATGGTGCGGGCTAGGAGTGGACGAGACGCGGACGCACCGCAACAGGATGTCACCAAATTGCTTTTAAACATTTTGTATGAAATGTCAGAAAGTGCAGCGTCACGCACGCGTCACACCCGCGACCCCGCTTGTGTATCCCGCGCCTGAGGATTCAGTCGTTGATTTCGAATACAAGTTTATACCAGGTTTGTAGTTATTGTAGTCTTACGATTCATGTCATTTGTAGGTTAATTTTGCATTCTATTTTTGTTATCTTATTTTAATTCATGATGGGAACTAGGACTTTAAAATATTTTTAATAGGTAGTATTAAAAAAACCGGCCAAGTGCGAGTCGGACTCGCGCACGAAGGGAACCCTTCATACACCATTATCCATAAAAACGAGCAAAAAAAAAAAACAAGTTTGTTGTATGGGAGCCCCCTTCAATATTTATTTTATTCTGGTTTTTAGTATTTGTACAGAAATACATCACCTGTGACAGACGGACGGACGGACGGACGGACGGACAGCGGAGCCTCAGTAATAGGGTCCCGTTTTACCCTTTGGGTACGGAACCCTTAAAATATGCTGCAAAAGATGTTTTATCTTACGTTCTTACCCACGTACATTTTGTTATTGAATATCATATCGTATCAATAATAAAATATCAAAATATTTAGCCAGTCGATAAACTAAATTTAAAACTTATCAATTGTAAACTATTTCAATATCAGTCATAAGGTCAAATGTCAATTGATTGCTACTCATTCTCACCATGCACCTATTAGTATTTTCAGATTATTATATTGTTAATCAATCATTTTAGTAATCTTAACTTTTATTAAGTTTAGTTAAAACATTAATCAGAAGTCTCGTTCAGTTGTGTACGGGTAATTTGAAAAACGATATCTGTCAGTCGCTGCTGTGAAATTGACGAATTTATTTAGACCTTTTCAAAACCACACAGCGTTTGTGTTAATTATGACAACCTCTGTAGCCGAGAGGCGAGCACGCCGGACTTTAAATGGCGCCGCCATCTCTAAGGTTTCGCGTTTGATCCCCGGTCGGGTCCATGTAGAAAACGAACTTTTCTATTTTGGCTCGGGCCTGGGTGTTATGGTACCGTCGTTGTTTCCGATTTCTATAACACAAGTGCTTTAGCTACTTACCTTAGGATCAGAGCAATGTATGTGATGTTGTCCAATATTAAAAATATAGAATTATACTGCTCGCGGTGTCAGTTGTGAACTGACACTGCATAGTTAATAACGGATACCGCAATCAAATATCCCAATTAAGTGGATGGGTCTCGCTCAGGCAATTGTTATTGAAATCAGATCGAAACAATACGAAATGAACAGCATCAAGACAAAATATAAGCAGCAGTAGAGAACCAGCGGCCAGCTGTGGATTTCTGTCATAGCTCGACTAGGACAGCCAGTTTAATTTTTGTGTATAAAGCTTATTACGTTCTACGTGTGACTAGATTGCTAAACCTGTTGTTTTGTGATTGTCAAAACAAATTTCAAGAAAAATATTAGAATGTAGATAGATGGCAGTGATGTTTAAATAAAACTTAAACTTTTTACCAACAATTAAGAATAATAAATTATTAATTTTTTCACTTAATGAAATAAAGTCTTGTTTCAGCCTTTTTACAAGCTTTTATTTAGTTTCACCTGTCCCGTTGTCTGTAATCAAATCTTGCAAGTTTATTTTTATCCACTTCCCGGTTACCGATTGAGCTGAAATTTTGCATACATGTGTAAACCGCGTGACAATGCAATATTATGATGAAATGGTTCTGATCTGATGATGGAGCTGGAAGGTGGCCATAGGAACTTCACAATAAAACAAAACAACCTCATCGAGTTTGGGCTCGTTTAAATCGTTTTGACGAGTAGTTTGTCTTTCAATGGTAAGCAGGGTCTGATGATGGAGCTGGAAGGTGGTCATAGGAACTCTGTACTAAAACGACGAAACTCCATCGAGTTTCGGCTCGTTTGATTCATCTTGACGAGTACTTTGTTTTAAGATGGTTACCAGGGTCTGATCTGATGATGGAGCTGGAAGGTGGCCAAAGGAACATTGTAATGAAACGACGAAACTCCATCGAGTTTCGGCTCGTTTGATTTGTCTTGACAAGTACTTTGTTTTAAGATGGTTACAGGGGTCTGATCTGATGATGGAGCTGGAAGGTGGCCATAGGAACTTCACAATGAAACGAAACAATCTCAACGAGTTTGGGCTCGTTTAAATCGTCTTGATGAGTAGTTTGTCTTTCAATGGTAACCAGGGTCTGATGATGGAGCTGGAAGGTGGTCATAGGAACTCTGTAATTAAACGAGATAACCCGGTCGAGTTTGGGATCGCTTGATTCGTATTCACGAGCTAGTACCTACTTTGGTGCTAGATGGTAATTAGGTTTTGATGATAGATCTGGAAGGTATTCATAGGAACTCAGTAATTAAACGACATAACCCGATCGCGTTTGGATTTTTTTGATTCGTCTTGACGAGTACTTTGGTGCAACATGGTAACTAGGGTCTGATGATGGAGCCGGAAGGTGGCCATACAAGCTTATATTTTTTAGTTTCACCTGTGCCGTTGTCTGTAATCAAATCTTGCAAGTTAAATTTGATCCACTTCCCGGTTACCGACTAAGCTGAAATTTTGCATATAGTTATGTGTAAACCGCGTGAAAATGCAATATTATGATGTCATGGTGCTGATCTGATAATGAAGCTGGAACGTGGCCATAGAAACTCCGCAATTGAACGACGCAACCTCATTGAGTTTGGGCTCGTTTGATTCGTCTTGACATGTACTTTGATACTATATGGTAACCAGGGTCTGATGATGGAGCTGGAACGTGGCCATAGGAACTCCGCAATTAAACGACGCAACCCCATCGAGTTTGGCTCGTTTGATTCGTCTTGAAATGTACTTTGATAAAATATGGTAACCAGGGTCTGATGATGGATCTGAAACGTGTCCAAAGGAACTCCGCAATTAAACGACGCAACCCCATCGAGTTTGGCTCGTTTGATTCGTCTTGACATGTACTTTGATACTATATGGTAACCAGGGTCTGATGATAGAGCTGGAAGGTGGCTCTCTCCGTCATTAAAACTCCGTCCGTCATTAAACGACGCTACCCCATTAAGTTTGAGCTTGTTTAATTCGTCTTGACGAGTACTTTGATAATATATGGTAAACAAGGTCTGATGACGGAGCTGAAATGTGGCCATAGGAACTCCGTAATTAAACGACACAACCCCATCGAGTTTGGGCTCGTTAAATTCGTCTTGACATGTACTTTGATACAATATGATAACCAGGGTCTGATGATAGAGCTAGAAGGTGGCCATAATAACTCCGTAATTAAACGACGCAACCCTATCGAGTTTGGGCTCATTTGATTCGTCTTGACGAGTATCTTGGTTGGCGTGAATATGCATCTCCAACAAAGGTTAACTGGCATTTTGTTCGGACCTGTGACCCACCAGCGACCACTAACGAAACTAGTTGGAGTACGTTAAAGACCATGAATACTACCCAATGAGATAAGTCACAATCCTCAAAAGCATGGGAAAGTTTTTTTTTAGCAAAACAAGAATCAATATATAAAAAACTATGTTTGGTATCCAAATATGCTTTTGAATTTATAAAATGCTTACAAAAATGTACAATATCTTCCTAAAAGGTTACACGAAAGAGCTTTTCTATCTTGTTGCAAAGCCTGGCGATCGCGGGTTCGAGTCCCGCAAGGGCAAATGTTAGTGTGATGAACACGAGCGTTTGTACCTAAGTTAGGATGTTTAAAACCGTATTTAAGTTTATTAATCTGTTATCTAGTCGCCATAGCACAAGCATTGCTCAGTTTTGATCTAGCTAATCGGTGCGATTATGGAAACAATTTATTAATTTATTTCATTATTATTGGTATACCGTGGTAAAATAGGGGCCTCTAAACTCTTTATTGTAATGTAGATTGCGCCACGTATAATAATATTTTTGAAATCAATAATTAGGCAAAATATACGTTTTGCGTTGAAGCACATAACTTTTTTCTCCTATGCATTAGGATCAAAATAAAAACATTCCGCGAAATGTTAAGCCTAATTGAAAAACCCTACAACCCTACCTTTCAATACTGGTCGTGAACTTTGAGGTACCGGGTCAAAAATGCCTAATATGACCTTTGGGAAAAGTTCGTTCCGTTTGTTATGAATGTGAATTATGTCTGATTGATTAGATGGATGACCCAATGCCAAGGTGAGCACGTGCCAAGGGCTGAATGTATGTATAAACATATACTAAAAAGTGACAAATAAAATTAAAGAAAAAAAAAACTTTTTTAAAAACAAGCTTTTATTATTTGTTAATGAAATGAACTAAAAAGTTATAAATAAATTTATCTGATGAGAAAAATACCATTATATAGGTGGCATTTTTTTTATTAATAAAAGCGTGTTACATTTTTATTGCAGAAGAAAAATAAGTACCTAATAAACTAAATGTTCTTTAATGTTTCTACAAAATGTAACACGTTTTTGTAATTAAAAAATGCCACCTATATAATGGTATTTTTCTCATCAGATAGTACTTTATAAAGACTCGGCCTGTATATATATATATACTATGTACCTAAAACACTTTAATTTCTATTCACCAACCGGCCAGTTGTAAGATATCTCGATGCGTGGCTGTTCCGTTTAAGCTGTATCCGTGTTGCCGGTAGATTTGCCTTTGTGTCGAGGATGCATTTCATGGGAGATGCACCCCCCCCCCCCCCCCCCTGAACTGTACAGCCCCCTCTAGCACCAATGAGAAGTGTTTTTATAAGTCACGACTGCTGAATTAAAAAAATGCCACCTATATAATGGTATTTTTCTCATCAGATAGTACTTTATAAAGACTCGGCCTGTATATATATATATATACTATGTACCTAAAACACTTTAATTTCTATTCACCAACCGGCCAGTTGTAAGATATCTCGATGCGTGGCTGTTCCGTTTAAGCTGTATCCGTGTTGCCGGTAGATTTGCCTTTGTGTCGAGGATGCATTTCATGGGAGATGCACCCCCCCCCCCCCCTGAACTGTACAGCCCCCTCTAGCACCAATGAGAAGTGTTTTTATAAGTCACGACTGCTGAATTAAAAAAATACTACGGGTCAGAAAAGTTCTGGAATAGAGGCCACGTACCGGCAAGCGCGCCGTGGGATGACCTGATAAAGGTTGCAGGAAGCCGCTGGATGCAGGTCGCTTCCAACCGACCAATCTGAAAGTCATTAGAGAAGGCCTATGTTCTGCAGTAACCTAGATATTACCGTCAATATCCGACAAAAATATTGTTACAAATATTTATCAGTTAAACTCAACAATCAACATCAACTGTAACTTCTTTGTTTGGTGTTCAATAAGGAGTATTTTTTTTTCTATCGTCATTATCATCATCATTTCAGAAAAAAGATGTCCACAGCTGAAAGTAGGCCTCTCCCAGTGACTTCCAGATTGTCCGGTTGCGCGCGGCCTGCATCCAGCGGCTTCCTGCAACCTTTACCAGGTCGTCTGTCCACTTTGTGGGTGGACGTCCCACGCTACGCTTGCCGGTAAGATCTATCTACCTCTAAAACTGTCTTGTGTTCATCAATGCAATTCAATTGAGTTATGATAAGAACACCTTATATTAAATCGTCAAATGTAAAGTTCCTTGCGAGTGCATACTCCTGCACTGTATATTTCAGCACTTACGAGTAAGATTTCCTGACACGTATGTGGCTCCAACATTTCAAACATCTCTTCTGACAGTGCACCAACAGGAATTGATTAGTGCTTCCTCTCTCATAAATGGACTAAGTGAGCAGGATACTCAGAATTGTAGCTTACACATAGTGTTTTAGGGGAAACTGCAGCATTTGAGATAAAGACATTTAATTTATACACCTATTTAATTCATTTGGATGACTTTTTTGGGTTCCGTAGCCAAATGGCAAAAAACGAAACCCGAAACGGACAGACAGACATGACGAATCCATATGATTCGTCATGTCTGTCTGTCCGTCCGTATGACACAGCCACTTTTTACCGAAACTATAAGGACTATACTGTTGAAACTTGGTAAGTAGATGTATTCTGTGAACCGCATTAAGATTTTTTACACAAAAAAAAACAATAAATTTGGGGTTCCTTATACTTAGAACTAAAACTCAAAAAAACTTTTTTTCATCAAACTCATACGTGTGGGTCATCTATGGATAGGTCTTCAAAAAAGATAATGAGGTTTCCAATGTCATTTTTTTCTAAACTGAATAGTTTGCCAAATTGCTTAAATATCCCCCCCCCCCCCCCCCTCTATCTTCTAAAATAAGAGAATGATAAAACTAAAAAATATATATGACATACATTACCATGCAAACTTCCACCGAAAATTGGTTTGAACGAGATCGAGTAAATAGTTTTTTTTTAATACGTCATAAATCGTAAACCGCAATTAGATAATGGTACGTAACCCTTTGTGCGCGAGTCCGACTCGCACTTGGCCGGTTTTTTATTCGTTGTCGTAGTGCCGCTCTTTGAAGGCAAGGACAACGTCCGTAGCCATCTTTGAAGTCACGGGTTCGAAAACGAACTGTCATATATGAGCTGGTGTCTGGGTGTTGTGATGCCGTCGTTGTTTCTAATTTCCATAATACAAGCACTTTCGCTACTTATCTTAGGATCAGAGCAATGTATGTGATGATGTCAAGGAAAAAAAAATGTTATCTCGTTCGATTCCCAGGTCAGGTTAATGTAGAAAAAATACATTTATAAATTGGCTTTGGTTGGGGTGTACTACTACGTGATATGTTTCGTATTTTTGTAAGATTTTAATTAACCACTTAGTCGCCGTTATTAACATGTCAACCGTCAGGTCAATGTCCAAGTTGAAGGAGGCGCTATGCCAAAAGGCACTTGAAACGAGGGGTATTTTATAATAGGAAAAGGATTCTTTTTTATTACATTTATATTTTGAAATAAATGGCTATTGTTATTATGTCCAGCATTGTACTTTAAAAGGCTGAATGATTTATATATTTTGTTTTTTTTTCAATTATTATCAATATTTGTGTACTGTTCTGTTATGACGTGTCGTTGTGATGTCCTATTTGCAATAAATGTTCTTTATCTTATCTTATATACCTTTGCCTTATATACCTTTGACGACCTCCGTAGCCGAGAGGCGAGCACGCCGGACTGTATATGACGCCGCCATCTCTAAGGTTCCGGGTTCGATCCCCGGTCGGGTCAATGTGGAAAATAAACATTTCTATATTGTCTCGGGTCTGGGTGTTGTGGTACCGTCGTTGTTTCTGATTTCTATAACACAAGTGCTTTAGCTACTTACCTTAGGAACAGAGCAATGTATGTGATGTTGTCCAATATTTATATTTATATTTGCGAAGTTAAGGCTTTCTAGTACTAAGTCTCTGCGCTGAGCCGCGGACAGACAGATGGACATGGCGAAACTATAAGGGTTCTTTTTTGACTACAAAACTCTGAAAACACTGATGTATGGCCATTGTCCAAAAGAAGTTTCATTTCTTTGTATTATTACAGAGTTCCGAGAGATGTGCCATGTGGTGCCGGCACTTTAAAAGAATTGCACAACCCCTTCTCTTCCTATGGGTGTCGTAAGAGGCGACTACAGGAGAACCGCCATAAGAAGACGGACAGCAGCGTCTCCTCTCCACCGTTGGCCAAACTGCGATCGCCAACCCGCCTGCCAAGCGTGGCGATTATGGCAAATCCTCCTTTTGGAGAGGCCTGTGTCCAGCAGTGGACTGATATAGGCTGGTGATGTGATTACACAGTTCTGATGGCAGTTACCGTTTAAAAGACATAATACAAAATTGTGACAGTTTAGTGGTTAATATTCATCTAAAGTTCTCTAAATCAAAAATCGGAGGCCGCTACGTAACGTAACGTACGTACGTTAGTGCTCTTAAATGCTCATCTCGCTAGCGTAATAACAGTATTTTTAAAACTTTTCATTAGGTAATGTATTCACGAGTTGCTTTTATGTGGAGTCATGAGTGTGCTCGTAATTTATGAGATAACAAAGCAATTATTTCGTAGCCGGTGAAAAATAACGCATAAGTACTGCACTCGCCTCCATGGCTTTTTTAATTTATGACAGCGAAAATATTTTAAACAAAGAAATTTCTCTGCTGGTTTTATGTACAGCTGATATTTAAACGGCCAGTTCATTTTAGTTATATTCATAATTTGTTTTTAAGGTTCCGTACCTAAAGGGTAAAATGGGACCCTATTACCGTAGTATAATTTTTTCTCTATGCTATTACTAAGACTTCGCTGTCCATCTGTCTGTCCATCTGTTACCAGGCTGTATCTCATGAACCGTGATAGTTAGTTAGACAGGTGAAATTTTTACAGATGATGTATTTCTGTTGCCGCTATAGCAACAAATACTAAAAACCAATATAATATAAATATTTAAGGGGGCTACCAAAAAACAATCGAAAATTTAGGTACTTTTATATATATTGGTACGGAACCCTTCGTGCGCGAGTTCGATTCGCACTTGGCCGGTTTTTATTCATCTGTGTGATAGAAACGTTTTGGTCCATATCTTAATATTTTCCGGTACTTTACTTTTTGTGGTGTGCAATAAAAAGTTTCTAAAGGTATAAAATTTGAATATTCTAAGCCAATTTTTTTTATAGGAAAGTTATCTGGCTATTTAACAAATGTCTCGAAGTTGTTTAGCTTGCCGAAGTTAAAATAGTCCATGTTTCTAGTGTTGCTACGCATTTAGAGTGTTTAAAATGACCTCACGTTATTTTGCTTACAATTTCCGCTTAGTTACGCCGTTATAGGAACTCCAATTACACCACCTGTATCTACACTCTCAGGATAAACACAAGCAAACGCAAAGAGCGTCGCACGCCCTCTCCTCCCATTGCATGCGAGGCAGATAAATGCAAAACACCTACATAAAAACCTCATCATTTATTTATATATTTCCGCAAAGTTACGCCTGATTCTATTTTTTTTTTCATTAGTTTTTTCTGAGTGAATTTTTCACTACATTTGACATAATGGTGTTCTTATCAAATATTTTTTAACATAGCAAATACTTTTCTTAGGTGTAAAGGCTCTTTTAATTACTACGTTTTTAGCAGAACGTTATTCGTTTGTTTGCAGGACCTTACAATGACTGTTGGTGTTGTCATAATATTCCGAATCAATTTCCGTGTCCGTTCCGTGTCCGTCCGTATATGATAAAGTATGTCAGAATATGGCCAACAAAAAAAGAAAAAGAACTAGAATTTTAGTACAATTCAGTTGTTTTATTTAAATTAATAAAATACCTATAAATACAAATCAATCTAAGTTATAAAGTGAGTCACTAGTTTGTTTTGCAATGGCTGATTTGTTTAAGCTATGCTACATGTCTGCAGGTACGGATTAACTTGCATGAGGAATGAAGTTGAAAATTCTTTTGAGCTCACAAAGAGGCCAGGTTTTTCATTCAAGAGTAAAATTAATTTTATGTAGTTATAAAAACACCCGAGCCATGATAACTTAGATGCTATTTTTGTTTGACTACGTTATTGCATACATAACTACTGTTGGGGCTGTTGTGTACCCCAACGCAATGCTGTATGTTGACTTCAGGAGAAGAGTTGTAAAGTTGTTAAATGTTAATATGATGTTAAGTAAAAGATGTTAATCTTGTGACGGTTTATTTGATGCACACTCAATAATAATCTAACAATACATTATAAGGCACGCGCGCAAGCTCGATGTCAGCACAAATCCTATACTACGATTATACCGTGTACGTACTCGTATAACTACTGAAGTCCTAAATACTTTTCTCCGGGCCTTATTTAGAGAGTTTAAAAAAGAATAATGTTAATCTCTAGGTTTTAAAAAAATCTTGATATAATTTTTAAAAATAATATTCGATTACGTTATAATAAAAAAAAACTCTGCTTTACGTGGAAAAAGTACGTACGTTTTTTATAACTAGCTATTTGGAGACTTTTCCAGAAACTAAAGTATTTTTCAAAATATTTCTTGAACTATTTTATTTTTCTGGATTTTAATATTAAAAAACAACTTCTTCGCGAGCAGTATGGTTAACAATGATGTAGTGTGTAATAAAAATGTTTCGGTTATATCTCACTCGGTATTATTTTAACTCGTTTTAACGTTAAAACTATATCGCATATTATTTATGTCCGAGAGAATATAGCCAGGGAATTACAATAAAAACTGGAATGCGCTCAGACGATAAAATATTCGGTATGCTTCTGACAGTTCACAGACAAATGGAAATATATATATTGATGACTACAATCTGTGCGTGAAAAATGAGAAATTCCATGAAACGCATTTCGTGTAAATAACTTTTCAATCTCGAGAAAAATAGTTTGATTTAAACAAATAAATAATTACGGTTTTCTTTAATTATTGAACTATACCTACAAGATGTTAAAAAACGACAAAATAGGAAGTGGTTTAAAATCAATCAGTCAATATTAGATGTACAATACAGAAAAAAAAGGAAAAAAAACAAACAATCAAAAACGACTGTAATATATAGAAAAAAATCACTGCCATTTGATTTTAACAAGATTTTTTCCGGTTTTCTCTCCGACTATATTTTTTTACTTACCTTTGTGTTTAAAAATTTAAAATTTAAATAAATCTCTTCGAAATAAGACAGCCTCATTTTTATCGATCTTGGTAAGTTTGTTTGATCATTTAATGCACTAGACATCACACCATCATGATTTCGCATTTCCTTACTTCAAAATGAAACCAAAAGTGAATTTTGCTGCCAAAGGCCATTCTCAGCATCTGTATACCCTGCCCTGTCCCGAACCAATACCGAAACTTAATTGGTCTTGCAAACGTTTGCCTCGGGTGGGAATCGGACCTGCCTAAACCTTCGCTATCCGAGCAACGTTCCAACCTACACACTATGGTCCAAAAGCCCGATCTAGCTGGACAAAATTATTTGGAATTAAGTAGCTCCAAGACTAGCATTTACGCATGATATACCAAAATGTAGCAAAAATGTATTAAACTTAGAATTTATTCTTGCTGTTTTTAACGCAAAAAATTCACTTAGCCTACTTTTTTATCCAGCCACAATCAGACTACTACCTAAGGTCCGTTGGTCTAACGCTGGAAAGCTGAACTCAAGCTGAATAACTTGTTTTGCTCTAATTAGAATAATTATAATTCGTATAAAACTACTTATCTAAATTTTAATCCATTTTTGACAAATGACTACTTAAAAAACTTGAACTTGATATCAAAGGATTTCAGAAATCATCTTGCATCAAAGCCCAGAGCTATGTAAATAATCTCCTTCGAAAGTATGAAGTCGTTGATAAGTCCTTAAACATTCTATCAGATTTTTTGTTTAAATTATTTAAAAAGGCAATCTGATCTACCAAAGCCTCAATAACATTGAGTGTTATAAAAAATCAGTTTTCTTACGATAATACAAGAACACAATGGCTCCCAAAGTATTGGCACTTACATAAAGAGTCTCGAATGGCAGGCATTTTGGGGAAAGGCGGTCAAAGGGCCCCCGCCGCGGGGCAGATAGCCCCGACGTATGGCCCCATTACTGCCCGCCACCGGGAATTATTTTAACTGCTGCGACACACCAGTTAGAAGAACAGCCACCTCAGTGAGAGTCCAATATAAATATAATAATGCCTTCAGGGTGTGGGTTGGTCTGCCTTGGATGTTCATCCCGTATGTTGGCAGAAGCGTGAATTGACGGTTTGACTGCAATCATGAGAATACGGCGAGCCTCCGCTCTGGTACATCTTCGCGGCAGCAACAAAACTATCCTGAAGGTCTTTGTGGACCAATAGGATTTACCGCTATTATACTTTAAAGATAGATGCTGACCCACACAAAACTGTATTAATATACGTACTGTACTCATTAACACTAATTCAGGGTCAATTATTGGTAACACAATGGGCTCTGCCTGAAATAAATTAATTGACAGACTGTTGAAATTTTCACAGATGATGTATGCCGCTATATCAACAAATACTAAAAAACAGAATCCTACAATTAAATGGTAGTTATCAACAAGTAAGTTACTAACAGGGACCATGAGGTGCAAGAACCAATAACTAAATAAGCCTTATTAACTTGAAAATTAACTTTCTATAAATCATTTATGGACGACATTGAAAAGGTTTAATAACGCACTAAGAGCATGGCTAATGGAACACAGATTCTACTCAATCGACGACAGAATAAAATGAATATTTAAGGTGGCTCCCGTGCAACAAACGTGAATTTTTTGCTCGTTTTTATAGATAATGGTGCGGAACCCTTCGTGCGCGAGTCTGACTCGCACTTGACCGGTTTTTTCATTACCATCGGTCCACGCCATGTACAGCACAGTCATAGTGTTACGGAATAGCATGATTAAAGAAAAATAGAAACGCAATAGACGTGAACTGCGAATGACATTGAGAAACGTTCGGCTCGCGAGCGAACATACGCAGGCGTAGACTTCTCAATCTACTCAAATGTTCGTTCACTAAAACAATTTTGTCTATAAGTAATTGTATTCCTTACTCACCATAATCCACAATCCAACTTCGCACTTTTTTGCTATCGAAGGAAGCAAACACGACCTACCTTAGACCAATTTCCATCAAGAATATGAAAATAACAATATGGGTAGGTTCAGAAAATATATGGTTGTCCCAGTCAGTCTGTAATATAGTATAACCTCGTGTGCGTTAATTTCGGTTTTCACGGTAAATTCCAAAAACGGACATTAGAGCCTGTTCTTGAAATACATTTTATTATGAAAAATAAAGGTGTACAAACCTGTACAAATGAATGCTAACAGTGACTTTATTAAAATAGTAGATCTTCCACCAGAAGGTAGAAGCTGTTCTTTTTAGCCTGTGTCCGTAGCCAAAGGATTTAGGTAATGACAGTTTTACGTTGTGGCTTCAGATAGAGACGGACAACCTATGATTAATCTATGTGATACATTTCCTTGTAAAGTTAAGCCATTAAATGAGATCGAGTTAAAATTTGGTATAGAACTTTTCGAACCGCATAATACTATGTATGGAACTAAGGATGCGTTTCCAACAGAGATGAGGGAGGATGCGTAGCGAGGGATGTGTATAAACACATCCCTAACATTCCTACAATGATAGAATCATTTCATTTACCTAGTCTCGTTTAGCGAAGCAGATTCTATTGGTTAATTGCCTAAAATCTCGGATATAAAAATCAAATTGTCAGAATACCTGTTACCTTAATCTTAAAATACGATATGCTAGAAGAGGATTTAATAAATATCTTGAATTGAATAATTTTGATATTTTGTTAACTCCTTTGGAATAAAACAAACCCGAAAAAGTGTTTTTTTTTTCATAAATTGCATGTTGTCTCAAACGGCAGAAGCTATTTCGTTACTGTTTTCACACAAAACAAAGTTGTAGAAATATACATGTTTTGAATTGATAGTTTTATTTGAATATTATCTTTATTGGCATTAATTTCTTCAAGGTTATTCAACAAGCACATTCCTCGCTCATCTCTGGTGGAAACTCAGCCTAAATCCGTGATTGAAAATGACAATTAACTAAGTCAAAATGATTTATTAGCCTTGTAAATGTACAGAACAAGATGCTAGTCAATTTCAAGGAAACTAACACGAAGCAGTTTACACATACCTACACAAGTAATGCTAGGCAAGGCTTACAGGGATATTAGGTTTCGAGTAAAACTAGAACCTTCGATAATATATGGTAGCCCTGAATTTGCTGCTATATTGAATTTCTCGGGATAAAATATAAAATTGGCCTCTTACTATGGGCCTTATCAGGAAGCTCAAAGTTGCACAGCGCGCTATGGAAAGGGCTATGCTCGGTGTTTCTTTGCGAGGTCTAATCAGAAATAAGGAGATCCGTGAACGAACAAAAGTCACTGACATAGCCCGACGGATTACCCAGCTAAAGTGGCAGTGGGCGGGGCACATAGCACGTAGAACTGACGGCCGATGGGGCAAGTGCAGCGTGGGACTCGCACCCACAAGGTGGGCAGACGACCTGGTGAAGGTTGCAGGACGACGCTGGATGCATGCCGCTTCCAACCGGCCGATCTGGAAGTCACTCGGGGTGTCCTTTGTTCAGCAGTGGACGTCCTATGGCTTAAATGATGATGATGATGAAAATATAAAACGTGAATAATTAACATCTTGTACTTCCATGATCAAGCGCTTTGAGAGAAATGACCAGTGAAGTTTGAATAGTCGAATAGATTGTCATCCAAATTTTCCAATATCCAAATATACTATTCAAACTTAATGGTGGCGGTGATATCTTGGAAGGTTAAAAAAACACCAATTGTTTTGATAATTGTGAAAGTAAATCGATAATTCATTCTTTATTTATAAGTATTTTTTCATCTATTAGAAACGACCACTGCGATGGTGCACACGATATTATGTTTGAGTGTTGGATTGTTTATTTTTCTAACATAAAACTATTTTTTAAACCCACTAATTGCGAAGTGGTCGTATGAGGCCGCTTAATAATAATGTTAAATGTCTCGTTTTGCTGGGTTGAGCAATTAATGACCTATTACTATTTGCACATATTTGTTTGTGTATAATGTATTTATTAATTACAATTAGTAAGAAATGTAATAAGTATAACTTAAGCTTTCGCTTACAAAAATGTATGGCTCGTAATAGCGTATCTGTTGAGCGCGAATAACTTTAACATTTGGCTTCAGTATATCCTAAAACGTCTTATCTATCCCGAAATAAAATAAAGTCTCGACATGATTTATTAATCTTTAAGAATAGAAGCGGGAGTATATGCATAATAAATTTCAATTCCATGTCAGTGCATTATTCCGAAGACATTCCCCCGCATTATCTCCCGAGATATGGAAGTAGGCAATAAAGTTATTGTTAACAGTAACTTAATGGAAGAATGAATCACTTTGAGCACGGCCCATATAACGGCCCGAAAGAGCCACTTTTCGCTGAATTCAACGCTAATATATTATAATGTAAATCTCGCAGAATATTGTCTTGTGAGGTCACCGTACACCCTAGAAAGAGTATCAGAATACGTAAGAACTGTGCATTTGTTTTAACTGATATCTCATGATGATCTAGCTCAACTCTATATATCTATCCTACTATGTGGAGTGTAGTGTAGGACGTCCCCTAGATGGCTGGCGGTAGCTGGATGAAAAAAGCGGGTGATCGTGCTCTTTGGCGCTCAAACTCATGATACTCTTTGGGGAATGCTTACGTCCAGCAGTGGACTGCAATAGGCTGACATGATGATGACGATTAATATATCACAAAATCATTCATTATTGCAAAGATTCTCATCATCATCATTTCAGCCACAGAACGTCCACTGCTGAACATAGGCCTCCTCCAGTGACTTCCAGATTGGCCGGTTGGAAGCGACAGCATCCAGCGGCTTCCTGCAACTTTTACCAGGTCGTCCGTCCACCTTGTGGGTGGCAAAGAGCCTATGACCTTTTACATGACTCAATTTTTCTTTTACCCTACCATGACTGTTTCAGGACAATTTATAAGCTTGTGCCGAAAAATAGTAATGTGTGAGTTATTTACAAAACAGAACCTCTGCTAGGGACATTAACACGTCCCAAATGTACCTTTTCACTACAAGCGGCCCTGTTCGAGGGCTTTTTACAACCGGTTATTACGAGAGGCGCCTCTAATGAGCCACGGGGACGAGCCCTAATCACATTTCCCTGGCGACATCAACAATTTACAAAATACTGGAGCGAAGATAGCAGAGTATTACAAAAAGCAAAGTCAGTCTTTTACATACTTTTAACATACAACTTATAGATGTTGAAACTGATTCGAAATAAACTGGTTTTATTAAGGCAGAACTGTTTTTATCGTGAGTCTGTTCCAGTGCGAAAGAAAATAAGAGTGATATTAATGTATAATTTATTTATCGTTTGGTTAAACATATTTTTACAAAATCAGTATTCGGTTTATAAAACCCTCTGAAACCCTATAAATTGTGCTTTAAATCTCACAATAATTGTACCCACGTTTATGCTTCATATCTGTTTACTTATACAATAAAACAATTAAATAATAGCTTAACGGATCTGTTACGTCGCACTCAACAGTGTCCTATTTAAAGTTTCATTTGTTTGCTTTAGTTTCGTATTCAGCGTTAAATAAAGTAGTATAAGTGAGAATCCGACCGAAATCCGTGCCAAATTAATTTCCTAATGTATTTATCTGTAGCACGAATGGATTTAACCCAATAAATGGTTCGGCTCTCCAATACTGCGCGTGCCAGATATGCGCTTAAAATTTATGCAGAAACTATAAAAATGTCTGATATACCTACTGCACAGTGAGTTTTCCACCTATTTGTGTCGCTTTTGTGTGCAGGGAAATTCCGCCTTTATGCGTCAAATGGGCAAAGGAAAATATTTGAGAAATGGATTCTGGAAAAAATTTCGTGCGAGTTGTGCCTTTGTGATACTCCTCGCCGTTTATGAATGGAAGAAAGACACTTGCTCGCATATTCATATTTAAAACACCGTGTAAAACACTACTTCGGCTGGTTGACAAAAATGTAAATTCAAAAGTTTGTTGTCCTTGTTTTTGACGATACACACTTGTAGTTATGAATAAATTTATATTTTGTTGTTATGACAAGAATTTATGTTGCGACGGTCGAATTTTGAAAGGGGATCTAATTTGTTGAATCCAACTCAGCTGGTCAGCGATCGGGAAACGCAACAACGTCTTCTCGTCCAAAAAACCTCAGTGCCCAAAGTCTACTACTAGTGTGTGTTACAAGTGATGAATATGGGACTCAAACGTGTTCTCTCACTTTGAATAAAGTCAGGGTCAATATTGACATGCGATTTTTACATAGGCCCAGTTACCCAGCTCATCATAATCATAAACGGCCCACGTTAGTCCATTGCTCGACTTAAGCCTCTCCCAAAGCGCGCCAGTGATCCCGACCCTCGGCTATTTTGTCCCATCTATTGCCATCAGCCTTGCGTAATAGTAAATCGTCGCTCATTCTTGTCCGAGGGCGACGTACGCTGCGGTGCCTTAACGCATTCCACTCAAGAATAACTAGTGCACTGTCACCAAAACTCATAGCCCAGTACATATCCCTTGCACTAATATTTCTGAAAAAGTCCTAACCGGCCTCCTTATTCCCTAAAAATTTCAGACGAAAATCGTCGTTTAAAGGCCATCGCTACTTTTACGCATATACTTTCTTTTTCAGTAGGAATTATGTAACACATATAGTGAAACTAAACAGCATCTAAATATCCTTCCAATTCTTTTAAGGCCGTCGGTATACGTGGGATAAGACTCAGGCGACCAATGAATGATCTTTCGCCTCGAAAACTTAAGATTTTGCTCAGACAGACTTTGATTCAGAGTTATGCGTATTCTAATAGGCTTAATGCAGAATAACAAATCATAGCATGATGCTATAATACTGCTTAAATAATTAATTGACTTTTGTTTTGTTAAGATAAACTTAAAACATAATCATGGCGCCAAACAGTTCAACAAGAGGCAAGTTAAGGACATCCCGCCAAGTGCTTAAAAAGAGATAGATCCCTATAGAGGGTAGGTATACCTATAAAAAAAGGCTTAACGAAGCCTTAAACCACGAATTCAAACATAAAACCAAGTAGAATGCAAAAAAAAATAATTGCTGCACTTTTATTTTTGGGTATAAAAAAACTTATATTTAACCCGCAATGTATAGCGCGCACGCCACAGACTATGCCTGTGTGTGTAAGCGGATCATGTTTCTTTGTAAAAAAAGTTTTTTATTAACAAACAGAAGTCAATTTTGTAAAAAATTGTAACTTTGACTGTCAATAACTCGGTAACCCGTCATTTCCCAGGTATAGTGTAAAAGAAAGAAATTATCGTAATAATACGTAGAATATGTGGTATTCGGCTTCGTTAAGCCTTTTTTTACACCCGATATACTCTTTATTGCACACCAAACAAAGAAGTTACACTTATAATTCACAGATAGAAAGAAACAGCATATTTATTTATATTAAAATATAAATAATATTTTTTTTAGATAAGTTCATTTATACATAAATACAGGTTGACTTTTTATCACAATCCAAACCTTCTAAAAAGACCCCCTGATACAAATGAACAAATCTGTCTATTGGACCAACTCTCTAACTGCAAAAAACAGCTTTTCCATACAAAATATCAATATTCATTCGACCAAAATGTATGGACCAGTTGAATTTTATTTTTGAGTTAGGAAGTTGGTCCAATAGAAAGACTTGTTCATTTGTATCACGGGAGTCTTCTCAGAACGTTTGGACGGTGATAAAAAAGTCAACCTGTATAAAAACTATGCCCATTAAACTCCGATTCTCTCCCCGAAAACTCAAAAATCGCTGTTCGGATGCGATGCGATGTATTCACCCAAATATCTTCTTCTTTTTTTTTAAAAACATCTTGTCAAAAGTGTTCTCCCAATTCGTTATGTACATTTTCATACGGGAAACAATGTCCGTAGACAAGATAGGCTTAAAGTATATATTCTGAGGTTTGATGCATTCACCACGGTAAAGCAGGGCCCATCCTAAAAGAAAAGGAACGAAATAAAATGACAACAATTTATTTAAGCCCAAGCAAATATATTGGACAACATATGTATATATTAGACAACATCACATACATTGCTCTGATCCTTAGGTAAGTAGCTAAAGCACTTGTGTTATAGAAATCAGAAACAACGACGGTAACACAACACCCAGACCCGAGACAATATAGAAAAGTACGTTTTCTACATTGACCCGAACGGGGATCGAACCCGGAACCTCAAAGATCGCGGCGCCATTTAAAGTCCGGCGTGCAACGCAATGTTTGCACTATGGCAAGTAGATATTGGATAAACATACTTAAATACCATAATGCATAAACAGCCATGAAATTATTTTAATAGGATTAATTTGCAAAAAATAATTCGATATTTAGGAAGTCACCATCATCATTTCAGTCATAGGACGTCCACTGCTAAACATAGGCCTCCCCCAGTGACATGTATTTAGGTATTAGAATAGTTTGTTACGGGATTGCTACCATGTACCTTATTTTTGAGTTCCCGATATTTCGGCACTGTTGCAAGCGCCATGATCACAAACATATCGGTCTACCCTCTTTTGCTGTCTTTTATTGCACGCGTCGGTACCATTGTCTACAAACTCACTATTTTCTCTCACCTGTTCTCGACACACAACACTAACAGTATCTGACCGCGAAACAAACTATTCTAATGTTAGTGACCATGAACGTTTAAAACAATATAATGTATTTAGGTAGTTCATCATCATTATTGCAATGTATTTTGCGATTCAGTCGAGTGACATTTTTAATTCTAACTTAAACTAAAAACACATGAGAGAATTAATGAACAGTGTGTGATAAGTGTTTCATTATGACTCGGTTTTTTGTTTTAATCTATATTTAATTTGAAATTTTTAGATTTATTTTTCCTTTAATTTAATAGAAAAGTTATTTATTCTGTCATTCCGACACATGAACAATTCGTTTTAATCATAAACTAGTAGTGCCCGCGGCTTCGTTCGCTTGGACTACAGGATGTTTGGCATCTCACATTAAGCAACGCTGTAGACCGGCTTAAGGTAGAGGACAGTTTATAACAATAAAATTAAACCGCCGAAAAACTGAAAAACAAAGAATAATAAACTTTTTTTCATTTAACCTTAATAACTAAGTTCCATAACTAATGTAAGTATACCTAATCAGCTCTTTTTGGAATCGGTGCCAGCCATTGAGAGTTAAAATGTGTTCATTCGCGCCGACTTTCCAACAAAAAGGTATGAATCGAATGATTTACAACTAAGTAATCGTTTTGTACTTGTACCACAACTCCTAAAACCGAGACAATATATTATAGAAAAGTTCGTTTTCTACAATGACCCGAGCGGGAATTAAAGTGTCGGGCCCCATACTAGCGGGCGCGATCGGATCAGTGTCGGGCCCCATACTAGCGGGCGCGATCGGGTCAGTGTCGGGCCCCATACTAGCGGGCGCGATCGGATCAGTGACAGGCCTCATACTAGCGGGCGCGATCGGATCAGTGTCGGGCCCCATACTAGCGGGCGCGATCGGGTCAGTGTCGGGCCCCATACTAGCGGGCGCGATCGGATCAGTGTCGGGCCTCATACTAGCGGGCGCGATCGGATCAGTGTCGGGCCCCATACTAGCGGGCGCGATCGGGTCAGTGTCGGGCCCCATACTAGCGGGCGCGAAGGGGCCTGTCACAGTCACCCGTGATCGCTAACGGACAGGCACTTTATGCTTCCTCCCCACCATAGTTGTTGTGACGACTACGTATTACTGCTACCACTAGTGGCACGTGTGTTGAGCGCTGGGCGAAAGATGCTCAGAAGACGAATTTTTTTTATATATTGGTAGTATAGTAATAATATGTTAGATATACCTACTATATTTGTCATCCTTACACTGATGGGCCAGGAACTCGCAGTACGTATTGAAGGTTTTGTAATTCCACGTAGTCAGGTCTCTAAATTTCGCGCCGTTACACTCTTTTCCTGAGCAGCCCCAAAATCTGTTAGTGTCCGATTTTTGACCACATACTTCCTTGACTCTGAAGTGAAAAAAAGTGTTCATAATAATATAGTGGTTTAAAAAATTTAAAATACTTTGTATTAAGTATTGGACTTGTCAAAAAGAATTAATGACCAAAAAACTTCGGTAATGGCTGACCACCTCCTGCTTGACCAGGATTAAGGAATTCCTTAAAAAAAACGCACTACTATAAAATAGCTTGTTAATACACATTATTAGCAAATAAATTTCTTTTATTGTCTTAAATTAAATAATTTAAGATCACAAAAACTGTGGTTTGTGGTTCTTAAAAATTTTGGTAACTTTGTGTTAGCAAGAATTTACACATAATTTATATTAAATTTGTGAAATTCAATATTTAAAACTACTACGAGTAGAGTGTATTATAATGTCCATTTAATTTGGTCACTTTGATAATGTATCACACACAAAATTCTTTATTTCCCAAAATTTTCTCTTTTTACTGCAAACATCAGGCCCTAGTCATGTAAGATCCCCTAAAAGTAAGCATTTCACTGTAATTCTTATCCTAACTGAAAATGAAACTATCCGAACCTGTTACTTGAATTCAAAATCTAATCATCATCACATCACCAGCCTATATCAGTCCACTGCTGGACACAGGCCTCTCCAAAAGGAGGATTTTGCCATAATCGCCACGCTTGGCAGGCGGGTTGGCGATCGCAGTTTGGCCAATAGTGGAGAGGAGACGCTGCTACCCGTCTTCCTAGGGTGGTTCTCCTGTAGTTGCCTCTTACGACACCCATAGGAAGAGAAGGGGTGGTGCAATTATTTTTCGTGCCGGCACCACACGGCACTGTCAAAATCTAATAAAATAAAGTTTTGATAAAAAGTAAAATCCCTTCAAAATATAATAAACTAAGAAGCAAAGCAATCATTGCGCCATGGAGAGCTAAAATGTGTTGATTCGCACCGACTCAAAAATTAGTATGTTTTACTGTGTTAATGACATCTTCCGTAGCCGAGAGACGAGCACGCCGGACTATACATTCTGTCAAAAAAGTTTCGGGAATTGATGATTTGTTTATGGTTCCAATTTCAACATTTATCCTATCCTATCCACTGCTGAACATAGGCCTCCCCTAGTGACTTCCAGTTCGGCCGGTTATGCGCGGCCTGCATCCAGCATCTTCCTGCAACCTTTACCAGGTCATCTCTCCACTTTGTAGGTGGACGTCCCACGCTGCTCTTAGCATAACCTCCATTTCAGAACCTTTCTGCCCCACTTAAACTAATACAGACTAAAAAAAAGTTTGAATGTAAGTTAATAAAATTGTAAATCGGTACCTCCTTTCTATAAAACCGCACTCTTCTCCGCACACTAGTGGTATCTCGGTTGTGGGCCCTTTCGGCCCTTTGATTATCCACTCTCCGTCAGCCCAGTAAGGCTCATAACCATAATTGGGCCAGTAAAATTCTGGGAGTATTAAAGGATCGTGAGCTGGAGTCCGAGTTCCGAAAAGTAATTGGAATAAGCTTTCACTCCTAGAAAAGAAAAACTGGATCTAAAATATCGAGGTTGTTTGTCATCACCCTGTGTGGCATTCTATGGCCCTATACAGGGTGTACAAGAGAATAGGACACTCCTTTAAACCACGTGATCAGCTGATCATATGCTTTTTCTATGGGAGCAACACCGAAATCAAGAATTTATTTTAGCTGCTCCGTACAAGCTTACTCGCATACCTCGTATACATCATGATAATGTATGGAACATCTGAAAAAAAAAATGCAATTTTGATGTTGCTCGTATAAAAAACGTTGTTGTATATCACCAGCTGATCCCGTGGTTTTAAGGAGTGTTCTATTCTTTTGTACATTCTGTAGATTAGCATAGCGAGTGTCTCCGGGCCGTTTCATCTGTGCGGCTTCCTGCAACCTTGACTAACTCGTCTTTCAAAAGGGTATATCCCTTCAGTTTATTATTGCCATTACAAAAAAGAATAAAAAACATTCATTTAAACACACATTAGGAATTACAAAACATCATATTATAGACTGTCAAAAACCGGCCAAGTGCGAGTCGGACTCGAGCACGAAAGGTTCCGTACAATCTATAAAAACAACAAATTTTTTAATGGTACGGAACCCTTCTTGCGCGAGTCCGACTCGCACTTGGCCGGTTTTAATTGTATTTTTTTGTTTGTTTTATTTCTTATAGAGATATCTCTTTCTCAAGACGATACATTTTAAATAGCTTAGTAGAACGAAATGGAGAAAATGGTCGGTTCTATAGATCGAGGCGAGTACAAATGTAACCTGTTAAAACCAGAGTATTAGAAGGATAAGGGCCTGCTTTACAATAATAATAAATAAATTGTTTTCACAATCACACCAATTAGCTATCCCCAAACTAAGCAAAGCTTGTATTATGGTGACTAGCTAACGGATCCATCTATCCATCAGCCGAAAAACGTCCACTGCTGGACATAGGCCTTTCCCAAGGATTTCCACGAAGATCGGTCCTGTGCCACCCGCATCCAGCGGCTTTCCGCTAACGGATAAACATACTTAAATACATCCATGACTTAGGTACAAATGCTCGTGCTCATCACACAAATATTTTCCACTTGCGGGATTCGAACCCGCAACCGCCAGGCGTTGTAGTCCGGAGCGCGAACCACTATACCAGACAGTCTAACAATGTACGGATAAAGTATCAAATGACTATGTAACAGATAAAAATATGTAGAGGATAAAAGTGCTTGAATTAATGTGACATATAGCGCTATTCGACGGTGGTGAAACGCTAAAATAAAGTTTTTTTTTTTCTACAATCACACCAATTATCCAGCCCCAAACTAAGCAAAGCTTGTGCTATGGCGATTAGATAACGGATAAACATACTTAAATACTTTTTCAACACAGTTGCTCGTAAATTCACTCTTATAACACCGTTTTTAGTTTCATAACTCATCATATTACGCACTTGTGCTGTAAAAAGATTATCGCACTAGTGCGGTAATGTAAACTTTTTTTAAAACATCCAGCAAAAGTTTGTGTCTAAGAACATTGAATATTTTACCAATATTAAATTATTTAAGGGTTAAGATGACAAATAAATATTTCATTTTATCAAATTGTATATTAATAAACACAAACTAACTTAACTATCATTTTTAGAAACAATAATTTATAGTTTATTTTATTTTTTAAATTGCTGCTACTCGGCTGAACAGCCAGTTTTTCCTGTGCCATTATTGAAACCTGCGCGCGCATCGAAATTGCGGCGCGCGAAAAAAACAAAATTTACGTGCTATTTTCCATTATTATTTGGTAAAGTTGTTGCTGTGTGGTTAATTACTATCAAAAATGTCTACTTTAAATAGTAAAGACGAGTAAAATGTTATTCAACCCCGTCGGAAATACTTATCGAGGCACGAAACGCGAGTGATAGCCTGTTGCCGCCAAAATGCATAGAAAAACAGCAAAAACGCCAAGTCATATTCGGAGAAGGTATTTTAGATTTTAGTTTGTTTTTTCCTCGCAATTGTGTTGAAAAACGTCGTATGCAACTCGTGTGCATTGATCATTATCACACTCGGCTTCCTTACCGCGCTCGCCTGCGGCTCGCGCTTATAATAATGCCTCGTGTATAATGACCAACGTAGCACACTTGTATCATAATGTACTATTATAAACATCCATGACATAGGTGCAAATGCTCGTGCTCATCACACTAACATTTGCCCCTCGCGGGATTCGATCCCGCAACCGCCAGGCATTGTAGTCCGGAGCGCGAACCACTACACCAGACGGTCGTCGTATCTGAAGATAAGTCGCAAATAGCCTATACAGAACTTATCCGTACATTGTGAAGCAGGCTTTAAGACTTACATACAATAGAATAGAATAGAATAGAATAGAATAGAAAAATATTTATTTGACACACACATCATACATAGAATACAAAAGAATTAAGATAAGAAAAAAAAATGTGTCAAAAAGGCCCCCGCTCAGCATTTGTCGTGACAGCCAGGGACATATCACGACGTTGATTTTCAGCAGGGACCCTGACGTTAGGGGTACAAAAGCACGGCACTAGAGACAGGAAAAGAAAAGAACTAAAACTAACAGCTTAACAAGCAATTAATAATATTGACAGTAGAAGAATAATAATAATAATAGTAACAGAAAGAAAAAATACAATATCAATTTCTTACATAGTTGTAGGAGAGGTGTCTGCTTGCCGTCGATAAAATGCTGTCGACACCGGCAAACATAACACTGCAAAAGAAAAACAAAAACTCATCTAAATTGTACATAATTGGTATTGTAGTAATACTTTCATTTCATTATTTTGTTTTGTTCTGAGAGTCGAAATCTCGTCTAAATCTTATTATCTAAAACAAAGTCGGGTTAGTTACAACATCAACATATTAACCGTTGCGACCCAATACATTTTTGAAAATATTATGTATGTAAGAAAAAATCTAAGTTTGTTTAGTCTAAAAAGTGATTCACATCATTATAATACTAGAAATAAAAATAAACTTGCCGTTCCGTGCTTCAGATTAAAAAAAGTTGGTAATTCATTTATGGGGAATGGTATAATTTTTTTAAATAATTTACCACAAACTCTTGTTGAACTACCGAGCCATGAGTTCAAAATCAACATTAAAAAAGTCCTTATGACAAAAGGATATTACAAATTAGAAGATTATTTAAACGACAAGTGTGTATGGACTTAAACTGCCTAGCTCGCACTTACTATTGTCTTGTAAAATGTATTTCCTGTAAAATCAGGCTGACAAAGGTGACTGAGTTTGTTGCGCCGTTTCTTCTCATCACCAGCCTATATGTAGTCCCGAAGCGGTGGTAGGGCTAAGTTATATTTTGGTACGTGTATAAGTGCCCGGAGGAGGGCCTACATACAGAATAAATAATTTCATTTCATTTCATTAAAACACTCGTATAACTCGAGAACGGCTGGACCGATTTTCATGGTTTATAATTTGTTGGATTTGTCTCCGCCTACAGCCTAAACCATTTAACGGATTTTAAAGTATAATAAATATATATGATTCGTCTCAACAAATTGTAGGAGTGACAAGAGGTTTGTTATTTCCCGAAATTCCCACGGAAACAGAACTTACGCGGGAAAAACGGATCTGGAATACTGATAAGCCGATTTTGAAAATTCTTTTATTAAACCCTTAGTCATATATTTTCAGTTCTAATAGTATGCCTCAGACTGCAAATTGATTCTTTAAATCTTGTTTTCATCTTTTAAGTTAATTTTTTACGCAAGCGGGTTTTTTGATTTTTTAATTAATTATTTTTTTAATTTCCTGGAGATATAAAAAAGAGTATATTAACTATTAAAATTTGGCTTTAGAGGCGAAACGTAAATCTTCAACCTTCTTGATAGACTAAACGAGAAATACTTAATTATACTCACGGAACACAAAGTACTTTGTCTCCATAATAACGGCAAAACTTGATTAGTTTTAGCAGACATTAAACTAAGGAAATCGATTGAGTTAGACAATAAACCTGTGTATTCGGAATTTCATGGAATTATGTACATTCAATTGATTTTCCTTGTAAACGACTTTGCATTTTTTAACTACTGGTGGTCTGTAACGACTGCAACACAAGTATTTTTTTTATTTATCATACGCCAGTCTCTACAAACAAGTAATCAATAATTCTTCATATACTTTATTTTTAAGAACTTTTTGTTTGTGGTGAGAAATTAATTATTATATTTGTACTATTATATAATTGTGATTTTTTAGTTAGGTACTTATATTAATAATATTACCTATTGCAAATCGAAAACATTTCAAAAGTATCAGTCAAAACTATTAAAACTAATAGAAAATTTCCTCCCCCCAAATTTGTTGCTATGCTTCTATGTTAACATAAAATAAAGTTATAATTATTAAAATACCAAGTCCACGAAATATGTCTACAGTGAACAGACTTACATAAAGTAATTCCAGAAATATATTGTGGTAACGAACAGGCAACTACGGAACCCTACTGCGCGTGGCACGACACTAACTTGGCCAGTTTAAAATTATAAAAGCAATTCCAAGAAAATATTTTAGTTTAAATGTAGATTGATGTACCTACAATAACTATTTGGCGGTATTAGAATAGTTTGTAACGAGATTGCTACCATGTACCTTATTTTTGAGTTCCCGATATTTCGGCACTGTTGCAAGCGCCATGATCACGGAGTAACGGAGTTACTCCGTGACTCCATCGCCATCATGTCGATCAAAAATAAGGTACATGGTAGCAATCTCGTTACAAACTATTCTAATGTTAATGACCATGAAAGTTTAAAACAATATATTTGGCGGTAGTATGTAGTCTATGAGGAAAGAGAGGAAAGTATCCTGCCGTAGTACCGTCCCACACACACAATTGTTACCGAGCGAGATGGGTAGAGAAGGTGAAAAAGCCACCTGTGACCACGCGGCGCGGTAAAAGACGTGTGTGACTTTAAGGCTCGGATTATAAGCAGCCGGAAACGGCTTAGGAAAAGCCCGAGTTTCAATTCGTCATTCAAGCAATAAGGTCGTTTTTTGAACGAGTTCTCAAAATTCGGGAAACAGCTGCTTAAAGTCCGAGGCTAAGAGCTGATATACGATTTAGGCCGGATTCTATCAAGCCCGAGTAAGTTGTTACTCGAGAGTAAACCACTGTTTAATCTAGAAATATACTATTTTTTCATTAAACCAACCACAAATCTAAGATTAGGGTGATATACAGGTGATTTTGGCCGTGTAAAGATTATTCTGACAAAAGATTAATGTCAAAGGTAGCACTTTTCAAACTGAATTGTTGAGACATTTCAAAACAACATAAAAGAAAATGGATTTCATAAATTTTGGTACGTTTATACATTCGTTCATCATTCACACTTAAACCATGGAAAAACAATATTATGAACCGTGTATGACATAGGTAAGTTGGAAAAACGTTAACGAAACGAGATTAGATATTCTTGTAATAGCTCAACTGGGGTGAATTAATGTTTTGTCGAATCAAGCCTCAAGGGGACATTACAACGACATTACTGAAAGCATCAGAATAACATAAGCATGCCAAAATGACAATAGGATTTTTACTTGTTTATTTACACAATTGAAAACCATACATTCTACAATTGATAACAGATTACAAATAAACTGTTTAGTGAGTAAATAAACTTTATTGTCTTATTCAGAGTGCGTTAGCTAACTAAGGATTAAGGTTACCGGAACTTAGGTTAAACCACTTTTCTAACGTACAAAAATCAGTGGTGTTAGAATATTCTGGACTAGTAAATGCTCTCTGAATATGACAGAGAGATGTTCTCACGAATTAATAGATTTTGAACTTATTTTTACTACTTTACTATTTACATTCATATCATAGTACGTGCAGCTGGAATTTATTTACATTATATTTTAATTTAAACCATGTTTCGTAGCATATGTTTCACAATTTGCCAGCAAGTTTCTCAGGCCACAGATCGAGGAGCTCAGCAGCTCCTTGTTACCTGAGTAGCTTATATTATTGACGACCTCCGTGGCCAAGAGGCGAGCATGCCGGACTTTAAATGGCGCCGCCATCTCTGAGGTTCCGGGTTCGATCCCCGTTCGGGTCAATGTAGAAAATGAACTGTTCTATATTGGCTCGGGTCTGGGTGTTGTGGTACCGTCGTTGTTTCTGATTTCTATAACACAAGTGCTTTATTCATAATTCATTTATTTGCCATAAATAGGGTTTTGGTGACAGTTGATCACAAGTTGGTATACAGTGAAATATTTGCTTATAACCTATTTAGCCATAAAATACAGCATGCTTTTTGCAATTCCGGAACTTTTTGGTCATAAGACTTATACTTTCTATCTTAAATTGTGTGGGGATTTTATTAAATAATTTTACGCACATGCAGTAGCAGCTCTTTTGGCACATCGAAGTATTTGGACTAAAGTCTAACACAAGTCTGTCACTATTTCTAGTATTTCGAGCGTAAACATCACTGGCCTTTTTAAACAGATTTGAGTGTTGTCTAACAAACTTGTAGACCTCCAATATGTACATTCCAGTGACAGTGAGTATCTTTAAATTAACAAACAAAGGCTTGCACGTCTCAAATGGGCCTTTACCGCATAAAGCCCGTACATTTTTTGGGCGATAAGTATGTATTACAGAAATGTGCAACCTAGAGCTGCAAAGTTTAATGCAATATTTGCCACAATAGCGCGCGAAAACAAACCTTAGCCTTTTCGATGTAAGGTACATTTCTAACAGCAGGCGCGCCCGCTTAAACCAGAGATTCAAATTGCCAACAAGGACCTTATGTAGTGCACCTCTAGATCTTATTCTTAAAATTTGGCACTGCCTTGCAATGTAACCCTGTATTATTCGAAATCGATTGATTTCTATCATATTTATTTCTATATATTTCTATTATATTAGGGAAATTGCGTCATATCTTCACGTCGACACTGCCGCAGTGCCTGAAAAGCCGGGTGTATAACCAATGCGTCCTACTAGTTTTAACCTACGGAGCCAAAACGTGGAACATGACAGTCAAGTTGGCCCACCGACTACACGTCACTCAGCGTGCTATGGAAAGGTCAATGTTGGGGATCTCACTAAGGGATAAGATCCGTAACGAGGTCATACGACATAAGACTAAGGTGACTGATATTGTCCAAAAATGTAGCAAGCTCAAGTGGAAGTGGGCTGGCCATGTCTGTCGCAGAACCGACGAGAGGTGGAGCAGGAAGGTTCTCGAATGGAGACCACGCTTAGGCAAACGTAGTGTAGGACGCCCCCCGGCTCGATGGACCGATGACCTGAAGAAGGCAGCTGGCAGCGACTGGATGCAAAGGGCTGGAGATCGTGCGCTGTGGCGCTCCTTGGGGGAGGCCTGTGTCCAGCAGTGGACTGCAACAGGCTGATATGATGATTCATTTCTATCCGAAACACAAGAAAGCTGTTTAATTTTGACGCCAGATCCAACTGTACGTATACCTTATTTTGTTTACTTAACTACTACTTTCGTTTAACTAAACTTTAGTATTTTATTGTACTAATGTTATGTCTACGGCCAGTCGGGTTTATATTCTGCCTTTTCGAGTAGTCGGCTAAAATTTGTGAGACCTGCTTCACGACAAAAAGTGGATCTGGTGGTTCTGATGGTAGGGTGAAGTGGAGAGGCACTTCTGGACGGCAAAATCCACGATGCGCTATATACCAACCTACAACAAACAATTATTTATCATCAAACTGGATCAATCAACTAAATGCACACAACATCCTCCTCCTCGTAGCCTCGTAGACGACCTCCATAGCCGAGAGGCAAGCACGCAGGGCTGTAAATAGCGCCGCCATCTCTGAGGTTCCGGGTTCGATCCCCGGTCGGGTCAATGTAGAAAACGAACTTTTCTATATTGGCTCGGGTCTGGGTGTTGTGGTACCGTCGTTGTTTCTGATTTCTATAACACAAGTGCTTTAGCTACTTACCTTAGGATCAGAGCAATGTATGTGATGTTGTTTAATATTTATTTATTATTTATTTATTTATTTAACATTATTTATTTTTATAGCTTAGGAAGTACAACAATAGATAAAACCTTAGATTTATTAGATACCTCTTAGGGCTTGTTACATAATGTACGGATAAGCTTTGTATAAGCTATTTGTTACTTATCTTTAGGATAAACACTATTTATGCGTTTCACAACTGTCAAATAGCACTATATACAGGGTGTATAGGGCAGCATGTAGGTAAATTAAAGTCAGGGTAAAATGAGTAGTCTAGATAATAGATAATAATATTTCACTGAATAAATTTAGACATGTATGAAATTATCACATCGGGAACCATTCCGCAAAACGACCGATACGGTACACACACACAAGTACGGTACGGTACGGATTTTTTTTATTGATTCATGATCAGAATCGTTTACTGAGCTATCACGAATGCCTTAGAAGGTCATTCTGTAACAAAATGAACATCTTTTGTACCTGTATTGTGGACTAATGTTACATTATGAAAGTGATTCAATGAATATGAATATGAATATCTCCCTTATTTACCTACGCGCTGCCACTTACATCCTGTATAGCGCATACATGTTATAACATATATGTCTCATAAATTCAAGCACTTTTATCGTCTACATATTTTTATCTTCCGGCTACCATCCGTTCTTAGTTGATATACCCATAATCCGCACTAAGCGCTTTTCATCATCTTTTATAATGCGCACAGCTAAAGAGTGAAATTCCCTGCCTGCGTCTGTATTTCCGAGTGCATATAACCTGACTCTCTTTAAGTCCAGAGTGAATAGGCATCTTCTGGGCAAGCTCGCTCCATCGTAGATCCCATCTATGCTCTAGAGCAAGATTGGGGTCAAGAGCAAGCCGATCTCAAATAAAAAAATAAAAAAATCTGTTACGTATCCATTGGGCACTTTATCCGTACCTACATTGTGAAACAGGCCCTTAATACTCAAATCTATGATATAAAAATAAAATTTAAATTAAAAAAACCCATCCATGACCATGATCCATGATCCAAGCGTCACTCGCGTCGGGGGACCGCTTGTATTTTCATTGATGTTGCTTGCTTTGATGTTGGTGATTATAATCATGTTTTTTTATTTTGTCACTGCCTACTTCACTTTTTTATCAGTACCTATTTAGTTTTTATTTTATTTTCTTTAGAGGTCCCCCGACACGATGACGCTTGGATCAAAACATTACAAGGAAACATTTCTTGTAATAAAGTTGAAGGGTCAAAAAGTTTACAAATAGATTACATATTATTTTTTACTTTTTATATGTTGCTTTTTTAGGTCAGGGGTTTTTCAAATTTTAGTTTTATTTTTATTTAATACTTTTTATACGACTATCCCCAAGGGCTCAGTCATTATCTTTCTAACATTCACTTATAAACACCATTCACAAGAACCCAAATACGCTGTATCGGCTGAAAGTTGCCAGGGTGTTTGGAATCCCGAAGACTACTTGATGTGCACTTGTGCAGCACAAGCACAAAGTCTCAACCATCATCTATTCCCATTTAATTACCCACCTTCGAAATCAAAACCTTACCCTAACATGTCATATATAAAGTCATGGTTACCTTACCATGTTCTTTCAATATCATTGAAGTAACACGGTACCAAATTTCGAATCGATCGGATATAAGGAAGTTAGTCAGATCCCCTCATTAACTAGAAAAGAGCTGGTGATCTTCAAACGGTTGAACAGATTTTCATGAAACATGGCTAAGAACACTAAGGATAAAATTATCTACGACACAAAAAAACTATACCAAAATCGGTTAATCCGTTTAGGAGCTACGATACCACAGACAGACACGTTAAACGTATATTATCCCTCACTTTTTGCGTCGGGGGTTTAAAAATAAAGGAAATTGATGTGTCTATTTGTAATATCAAAATAACAGAATATGACAGACGAAACTTAGAACGTGTTTTTTTTTTTGAGATGGGCTTACTCTTGACCCCAATCTTGCTCTAGAGCATAGATGGGATCTACGATGGAGCGAGCTTGCCCAGAAGAGAAAGAGAGTCAGGTTATATGCACTCGGAAATACAGACGCAGGCAGGGAATTTCAATCTTTAGCTGTGCGCATTATAAAAGATGATGAGAAGCGCTTAGTGCGGATTATGGGTTCACATATTATAGTAGGCTCCCCCCAAGGACTTCCAGATTGCTGTTTAAATATTGCTGATAAACAAACACAAATTCGGTATTATTCTTACTTCCGTAAAAACTCCATTTCTACACATTACATTATAATAAAGTAAAAGTATGCTATTTACGTCCCACTGCAGGGCACAGGCCTCACCTCAACTATGAGGTGGTTTGGGCCACACTCCACCACGCGGGCCCAGTGCGGATTGGTGGAGGTGTGTTGTAAGGCCAGTGACTAAACCTTACTGTCAGATGTAATCAAGCCTCAATAAGGCCTCTGACTAGGCTTTACGACTAAGTTCAAGTGATATCAGCCGGGACTAACTTTTAACGTGCCTTCCGAAGTACGGAGATGCTCGTGATAAATGTCACTAAATATGGTTCGGAATGGTAACCCATCCACTCACAACCGCGGCGATGGTTGCTTAACTTTAGCAATCGATACCAAAGCGCTGCCGCCAATGAACTACGAGTACCTCACCACAAAAATAACTAAAAAATACAAAAACTTAATGTAGAAAACCTCAAGGCCACTTCTAATTTAGATTTTAGGGTTCCGTACCCAAAGGGTAAAAGTGAGTCTTTGTAAAAGGGAACCCTATTACTAAGACTCCACTGTCCGTCTGTCCGTCTTCACCAGGCTGTATCTCATGGACCGTGATAGTTAGACAGTAGAAATTTTCACAGATGATGTAGTCCTATTGCCGCTATAACAACAATAGGTATAGGCTTGGATTCTCATCTATTTTTTAGAGTAAAAAGGGTAGAGGCGCAATGCACCGGTACTATTTCCCCATAAAATAAGACCGTAGCTAAGTCATTTATTGCAAATTTTGCGCATAGCTTTTCTCGTATTTGGCTGATAGGTATCATACAAACGCCTGCCAAGCGTGGTGATTTTGGCAAAATCCTCCTTTTGGAGAGGCCTGTGTCCAGCAGGGGACTGATATAGGCTGGTGATGTGTGTGTATGTGGTTAAATAGTTCTAGTATGTAAGCAGATGTGAGATTACCATCTATGTCATTACAATCCACGTTTCTCATCACGCAGTAATTTGCAAAATCTTGAGTTTCATGTTTTTTGTTTCTGCCACATATATGACCGTACCTAAAACAAACAAAAAATGAAACCGTATAAGTAAATTTTTAATATATTATTACGATAAATAAAATATTTTCATTTTTATTTTCGAAAGTATTTTTATATTTTATATGCTTTAAAAGTAATAAAAATAAGTTTACGTGCGGTATTCCAAGAAAAATTAGTAAAAAAAATATATATCGGAAAATATTCAAATGTGGGGAAAACCATATTTCCTATATAACGACATCTATAAATTGTCGACCGGCTGATGATTTGTGTAAAAATGACAACTTGTTAAATGCTGAAGTAGGCTACCCAAAAAATAAGTTGAAGTTTTCAACTAAAATATTTGTTGAAAATTACACGCATACATCGCATTATGAACAAAATAGCTTTCTTGAAAACGATAAGATCATACGAAAACATAACAGTGCCGTTTGTCATAGTATTCAAACGAATTTGATAACCCGGGTACAAATGCTGGTGCTCATCACACTAACATTTTCCCCGTGCAGGACTCGAACCCGCAACTGCCAGGCTTTGTATTACGGTCGTCAAATATTAGGCATAGGTACTGAACATCCTGAGGGCCACGTGAACGAATTCGAGGATACAGGTAGTAAACTATTTAAAAATAAATAATTAACATCCTTAATCACACAGCATAATTTGCCAGGACGGCTCCCAAGGTCCCAAGACACTTAGCCCTAACCGGGAATTGTACGCGAGACCGTTCGCGGTACTACGCTAATCAAGTTCGTCAGTAATGAACCAACCGGGTGTTGTGGTACCCTCGTTGTTCCTAATTTCTATAACACAAGTGCTTTAGCTACTTACCTTAGGATCAAAGCAATGTAGGTATGTGATGTTGTCCAATATTATTATTAATTAATTATTAACCGTTTAAAGATGGGGCTGCAGTCTTCGCCGCACACAGACCCAGTTTGCGTAATATTGGGGTTGACTGTGGTCGTCACGAACACCCAGTCTCCTGTAGGCCAGTACGGCTCGAAACCGTAATTCGGATCATATTTAGGGCCACGAACCGGCCCATTGGGACCAATAGTAATTGGTTCCAAAACATTCGGTAGTTTGAATAATGCCCTGTAATAAAGTAAATCAATATCACTTTTAGTGTTAAAAAATCAAAAATACTTTTATTCATCAAAAATACATTTATCTAAACAATATCGCTATATCAGATTTTGAAAATACAGGAACACCGGCTTTTTTGTTATACTACAAAAATAAATGCGCAAGTTTGTTAAAGTACGTCCAGATCCGGAGAATGCACCGCAATTGCGCACGCGTTCCGTTACTGCAATCGTTTGGTGCACCTCTTGAGCGCAACTTATGCAAGTTCACGTTCCAGGAAGTAGGTGTAGCTCACAGGTCTCGCGCATGCGCCTCTTGCACTGCACTTGCACTCAGTGATACGAAAGATACGACAATTAGACATTTGCAACATTTTACAAATAATTAATCAACTTTCAACATATTATAATAAAAATATAATAAAAAAACAAATTAGCGAATCACAATATTGAAGGGGAGAACGGAACTGGTACTAAATGGTAAACACGCATTTCTAACTATTTATATGGACGTTAAAATACACCTACGAAGGGTTTGTTGAACTAGGGTTGCCAGAAAAAATGAAGAAATAAGTACTTATATTTTCTATGCCAAAGTGGTGAGCAGGCAAGCGTCCCTAGTCTGTTGTATGCCGTGGCGGAACTAAAGTTTCCGTAGGGCTAATGTTTTTGTCGACAAGTCTTCGCTCTTTGAATAATGAACCTTTTTATGGCCATTTCGCGAAACTGTCACAAACGTGTGACCACGACAAAAAATCTTCGAATAATTTTTTTCCAAGATATCAATTTTAACTTTTTGGCATAACTAGGTACTTTTGACTTGTATGCAAATTTTTTTACGTAAGTTATGTTTATTTTGAGTGGCAAACGTGTCTACTATGAGTAGTTGAACTGTACTTGAATTCAGTGTGACGCGCGGGGAACGCCTGTTTAGCTCCCGTTTTTGTCGGTAAAATACTATTTAAAAATTATTTCAAATTATTCGTCATACTTAACATTTTTAACTTAAATATTTTTAAGAATATATTTAAAGGTGTATCATTATCATGCATAGGTTCGTAATCAGAGTGTGTGGCCGCCTAAAACAGCCTGAAGAAGAAGAAGAACTACTCAACTGTCCTGGATTCCGTCCTCTGTCATTGGCTTGTTGTCTACCTATGTTGAACACGTAGCGGCGATCGCGGTGGTACAAGCATTTGTTTCCGAAGTATTTCACACAGGTGTCTCTGGTGTCCATAGTCCGATATGGTTTGGTAATCATTGCGATTTTTACTGCAAAAAAATACGATTGAGTAAATAAAAAACCGGTCAAGTGCGAGTCGGACCCGCGCATGAAGGGTTCCGTACCATCATCTATAAAAATGGCTAAAAAAATCATGTCTGTTTCATGGGAGCCCCCTTAAATATTTATTTTGGGTTATAGCGGCAACAGAAATACATCATCAGTGAAAATTTCAACTGTCTAACTATCACGGCTCATGAGATACAGGCTGGTGACAGACGGCAAAACGGACAGACGGACAGACGGACAGACGGACAGACGGACAGACGGACAGACGGACAGACGGACAGACGGACAGACGGACAGACGGACAGACGGACAGACGGACAGACGGACTGTAGTGTGTAGCTAACTTCGCTCCAAACGCATCTTATATAAGCGTTTGTAACCATAATTATAGGCTCATTATATTGGTGATAATAGACAGAACTGTGTTTCCTTTATTCGACGGTCCCAACATTACAGACGGACAGACGGACAGACGGACAGACGGACAGACGGACAGACGGACAGACGGACAGACGGACAGACGGACAGACGGACAGACGGACAGACGGACAGACGGACAGACGGACAGACGGACAGACGGACAGACGGACAGACGGACAGACGGACAGACGGACAGACGGACAGACGGACAGACGGACAGACGGACAGACGGACAGACGGACAGACGGACAGACGGACTGTAGTGTGTAGCTAACTTCGCTCCAAACGCATCTTATATAAGCGTTTGTAACCATAATTATAGGCTCATTATATTGGTGATAATAGACAGAACTGTGTTTCCTTTATTCGACGGTCCCAACATTACAGACGGACAGACGGACAGACGGACAGACGGACAGACGGACAGACGGACAGACGGACAGACGGACAGACGGACAGACGGACAGACGGACAGACGGACAGACGGACAGACGGACAGACGGACAGACGGACAGACGGACAGACGGACAGACGGACAGACGGACAGACGGACAGACGGACAGACGGACAGACGGACAGACGGACAGACGGACAGACGGACAGACGGACAGACGGACAGACGGACAGACGGACAGACGGACAGACGGACAGACGGACAGACGGACAGACGGACAGACGGACAGACGGACAGACGGACAGACGGACAGACGGACAGACGGACAGACGGACAGACGGACAGACGGACAGACGGACAGACGGACAGACGGACAGACGGACAGACGGACAGACCAGACAGACAGACGAACAGCGGAGTCTTAATAATAGGGTCCCGTTTTACCCTTTGGGTACGGAACCCTAAAAACCAGCCAAGTGCACTCCTTGAGAGGGCTCCGTACTTTTTTAAATTTATTTAAACTTCATTGCACAAATTTAAAAAAAACATACAATAGGTGGACTTAATGCCATGAGGCATTCTCTACCAGTCGGCCATAAGGCTAAACAGAGATGTTGTGTACTTCTCGCTAAGGTTATATACAGGGTGTAATAGACACTCTACGGGCTGATTTTAATGGTAAATAAATAATGAAACTTGGAATGGGCCGTCAGCTGGTAATGGCCGCGTTTAGATAGAATGGTCAGTAAATCGTGTACGTGTAGGTACTTATTAGGTGTTAAATACTTACATATGAATAACACAATAATCCAATAATGCCTGGAAATACTGTTATCCATGTTTTTCATGTTATAAATTTGATGATGCAGCGCCTACAAAATTCAAATCATAATCTATACTAATATTATAAAGAGGAAAGATTTGTACCTATTTTTGTATGTTTGTAATGAATAGGCTCAAAAAGTACTGGGCCGATTTAAAAAAATCTTTTACCAATAGAATGCTACATTCTTCCAATTTGACATAGGCTACATTTCATTTCCAAAAAAATTAGGGATCCATTGTAAAATTTGAACAATGTAACCGAAGGTGTAGAAAAATGAGTCTTAAAATGTCTTTCGTCGAATGCGCTGCCGAAACTATTAGCGATAATTGTCCACCCCGTGCGAAGCCGGGACGGGCTGCTAGTATTTGATATTTTAGAGGAAAATCTTGTAATTATAAATAAATATGTGCACTTCATATACATTTAAATGATACTAGGGTAAGTAGCTAAAACACTTGTGTTATATCAGAAAAAGAAAAAAAGAAAAAAGTATTTGTAAATTTTTGTTTTTAGCAATTCCATGCAAGGTTTAATTGAAGATAAATAACACTTGAAAAAAATCATCGACCTCAGGTGGGACACGAACCCACGTCCCATCGCATACCGGGCGAGTGCTTTGACCACTAAGCTACCACCTAAGGTCGATGTTTTTTTTTTCAAGTGTTATTTATCTTCAAAAAAGTATTTATTTGGCTCATATCACAAATAATAGAAACTACATACAATCAGTAATTAAGAGCAATACTGTGATATGATACCAAAATGGTTGCCACTCAGCTATTTTGCCATAGCAAAGGTTGCCATGACGCTGGTTAATATCAGCTATAACGACAGCACCACAACACCCAGCACGTTAGCTATGTACAGTCAACAGCACGTCGACCTACCCCAAAAGTCAAAAATTCTCCAATAGATTTTCAACTTTAAGCCTGACATATAGAGTTCATTTTCAAATGAGAAAATTTGTCATTTTGTGGTAGGTCGACGTGCTGTTCTCCGTACGTAAGTACTTAAATGAGTTTAAAACGCGTCGAGTCAACAATTTAGAGGCACTACTCGCCTTAATTTCATTATAGAAGTAAGGGGTACCTATGAAGTTTTATATTATTTAACTTCAAATAAAACGCTACGAACAGAACGAAGTTTAAATTTCAATTTATTAAAACTTTTAATTAGTAAACGAATTTATCCGGATTTCTTATACCTACTGAACGTAACCTTAATGTAATGCTTATTTATTTATTATTAAGTTGCTATGCCCAGCCAGGGTTACATGTTACGGGACTAATGAAAATATAAAACATCTCTACAACCACATGTGTGCAATAAACAATTTGAATTTGAATTTGAACGTATTCATTTTTAATTTAAATATTTTATTAGGTATTCCCAATAATATTACATTTAAGTTTAATTGTATACAGATTTTAAATAAGTAATATAAATTGGTATAGTTCCAAATAGAATGTATCTATTAATTAGCCGGGTCTGTTTCTAGAGGAAGTTGAATTTTTATTGGATTTGTATAAAATTAAGACAACAAACGACTTTTCTCAAGAAAAGAATTATCTTAACTTAATTTTGTAAAGGTACGAAAAATATTTGTTAACATGAATGCAAACGGCAACATATAGGTACCACAGAATATAGATAGATAGATACTCTTTTTTGCACACCAAGCAAAGAAGTTACAGTTGTAAATTTTTGTTTTTAGCAATTCCATGCAAGGTTTAATTGAAGATAAATAACACTTGAAAAAAAAAAACATCGACCTCAGGTGGGACTCGAACCCACGTCCCATCGCATACCGGGCGATAAGTTACAGTTCATATAAACAAAAACATGTACAATTTAGGCGGTCTTATCGCTAAGAGCGATCTCTTACAACCTACATACAAGCAGAGAACAACTATAAAGAAAGTGGTCAATTAACACTAATACTACAATTACAATATTAATGGCGGGCGCTGTTGTCTTAACATACACTCATAAAAATCTTTATAAGCAATATCTTAACTCATAAAAATCGTTATAAACAATATATGTAGAGTACCTGTTATAAAATAATTGAAAAAGCACGAACAAACTCTCTCCTATTACGATACTACATTTTACTTAATATATTTTTGTACTGTACCTAGTCTTTGTACTTCTTATTAAAATATTTTATTAAAACAGATGTTCTCTTTTGTGAAACTCAAAAGATTGAAATGAACTATTATATCAGTTAGGCAGGCCTATCAGTTACATTTGTGTATTTCGTACCTGAAACGTGCATTTATTAATTAAAATCCAATTTCACGATCAACTGCCTTCAGTTTTGTGAATACTGACTCATTGAAACAAACAATGGTGATGGGATGAACCACACATCGAACGGAGGATTGTAGTTCAGTAGCCACAAAAATGTGCTCTTTAATAATTCTCAAGTTTTTATTTCTACTGGGTCGTTAACTTGGGTACGTTACTTGTGCCTTGTTCTATATAAGAATGCTTACCATTTAGTTAGTTTTTTTCATTTGACAACATCACACATTGCTCTGATCCTAAGGTAAGTAGCTAAAGCACTTGTGTTAGAGAAATCAGAAACAACGACGGTACCACAACACCCAGAACCGAGACGATATAGAAAAGTTCGTTTTCTACATTGACCGGACCGGGGATCGAACCCGGAACCTCAGAGATGGCGACACCTTATAAAGTCCGGCGTGTTCGCCTCTCGACTACGGAGATCAAAAAACAATAGTGATGGGATAAACCACACATCGAACGGAGGATTGTAGTTCAGTAGCCACAAAAATGTGCTCTTTGATAATTCTCAAGTTTTTATTTCTACTGGGTCGTTAACTTGTGCCTTGTTCTATTTAAGATTGCTTACAATTTATAGTTAGTGCTCGCCTCTCGGCTATGGAGGTCGTCAAGAGTAATGCAAGAATAGTTATAGGTTCTGGAATGGAGGCTACGTACCAGCAAGCTCAGCGTGGGATGTCCACCCACAAGGTGGACAGATGACATGGTAAAGGTTGCAGGAATCCGCTGGATGCTGGCTGCTTCCAATTGGCCAATCTGGAAGTCACTGGGGGAGGTCTATGTTCAGCAGTGAACGTCCTGTGGTTGAAATGATGATGATAATGAAAATTTAAATAGTATCATCACGTTATAAATTGTTATAATATCATACTTCTTTAATATTTCTTTATTTAACTACATAACCTTGATATTTCTAAAAATGGTTGTCATACCCTACAGCAAAAGTGCTAACAACAATGTGTTATCCTAGTATGTAGTCGTATTTTTCCTTTGCGGCATGCATGCGTAATATGAAATTTAAGTAAAAAATTTTTGACTATGTTTCTATAACTGGGACCTAACCATGAGCTGTTAAAACAATCACAAATCTGTCAAACATTATCATTTCTGTCAAATTTTGTATGATATAACGTACCAAAATTGACAGATTTGACAACTTTGAGATTGTTTTTAGAGTTCATGGTTAGGGGGCTGATCTCTTTACCTAAACAAAAGTTTCCACATATTTTTTTAGAGTTAATAATTAGATCCATGGCGCGTGATTTTTTTTAGCCTTAACTAAAAACATTTTAAGAACTAACCGCATACGCGAATATTGACTCTGTTTTATGCAGAATTAAATTGTATAGGTTTAAAATAATGAAAGGTTTGTTTATACTCATGGTAACAAACATATTTGAATAAGAAACTCATTGCCTATATCTCAACTAAATTTTGTTACTGTACGCTTGCAGTACACGGTCATGTTAGGAAATTGGAACTGCACACTAACAAATCTAACACAACTAATTTGAGATCGATAACTAGTATTTGAGCAGTGTTGTTTGTTATCACCATATGCAAACCATTAAGTATTTTACACTAATAAAATGTCACCTATATATAGAGATGACTGAGTATTACGAGCATAATAACATGTATTTATGTTATAGTACATATAATTCGTTCCGGTCCACAGCTCATGCTAACGCGGGCGGTCGTTACGTGGCATCATTAGGCAGAAGCTTGACACAAGCACACCACTTATCATCCCGAATAATTAGCATATGCTGCTACTGCTGACACTCATCTCAACCTCCTTTAAAAATTTAAATTTTTGTTTTTAGCAATTACCATGCTAGGTTTATCTAAGATTTTTTTAATACTTGAATAAAATCGTCCGCCTCAGGTGGGATCCGAACCCACGTCCATCGCATACCGGGCGAGTGCTTTGACCACTAAGCTACCGAGACGTTTTTTTTCAAGTATTAAAAAAATTACAACTATTATTTGTTTTTTGTTACCTCATAATACTTAGATTGGATTAGCAAGCTACAGTGACAGTGGGCAGAGCACATAGCACGCTGAACTGACGGCCGATGGGGCAGAAAGTTTCTAGAATGGGAGTCACGTACTGGAAAGCGCAGCGGTGGACGTCCACTCACAAGGTGGACAGACGACCTGGTAAAGGTTGCAGAAAGCCGCTGGATGCAGGCCGCTTCCGACAGTTCCAACCACCCAATCTTCATTGATGAAGGCCTAAGCAGTAGACGATATATATCGGGTGTAAAAAAAGGCTTAACGAAGCCGAATACTACATATTCTACGTATTATAACGATCATTTTTTTCTTTTACATTATACCTGGGAAATGACGGGTTACCGAGTTATTGACAGTCAAAGTTACAATTTTTGTTTAAAGATTTTTTTACAAAATTAGCTTCTGTTTGATAATACTAAACTTTTTTACAAAGAAACATGATCCGCTTACACACACAGGCATACTCTGTGGCGTGCGCGCTATAAATTGCGGGTTAGAAATAAGTTATTTTTTTTGATACCCAAAAATAAAAGTCATTTCCCAGCAATTATTTTTTTTGCATTCTACTTGGTTTTATGTATAGAATTCGTGGTTTAAGGCTTCGTTAAGCCTTTTTTTACACCCTGTATAAAGCCGTAAGGGCTAAAATAATGACGATGATGACTGATACTTACGTATAAGTATTAATAAGTTCGTGTGTTATCTAATTATACTAATAACATCTATACGGCAAGGGTATTCCTTAGGAAAATAAGAACAAAATGATAATTAGTAGTGAACTTTCTTTGAAGTACGGAATGAATGCTTGCATGTACGATGTAGTTAATGTAAATAACAGAGCACACTTATTAGAAAAAGAAGCGTCTAACGACAGCATCTCCTTCATCCCTTGTTGCAGCCTGCAGTTATAATTAGTGTACATACTCATTTTGCGGTTCTCAAACATTTTTTATTCATAGCCATTAATTGTTTTTGTCTTTTTTTTTGTTTTTACTCAAATCATGAGGAAGCACGCGAACGCGATCATAATCATTGAGTTTTAAATGTAAAACGCGAAACTTTAAAAGTAATTATTGAAATGAGATAGGCAGTAGGTATTTACAATTGAGTTTTATAGATAAAAACCACTGATTTTCAACAAATAAATTAGAATTAAAAAGTATCTAATACCTACCTCAAATAAAACCAATAAAAGCCACTGGCAGGAAACCGTTGGATGCTGGACGCCTCCAACGGGGCAATCTGGAAGTGAGTAGTGGAGGCGAATGGTCATGTGGCGGTGGACGTCCAATGGCTGAAATGATGATGATGACTTAATCTTTAATTAGATTAATACGTCCGAACTACGAACGATACATTTTCGTAGCAGGTCTTCTGTAACGGGTCGTAGCATTTCTCGTAGCGGCTCAGCGATTTCGTAGTCATAGTAGGTCAATCAATTGGGAAGTAACTTGAGTTCTACAAAAATAATAACGGACTCTGAAGGCCTACTACGAAGGTTTTTCGTTCGTTTAGATGTATTATCCTGCAATACCATCTACTTGTGTCAAACCTTTGACAATTTATTAACAAAAAACGGACACACTGCTGGACACAGGCCTCTCCAAAAGTTGGTTGGCGATTGCAGTTTGGCCAATAGTGGAGAGGAGACGCTGCTGCCCGTCTTCTTGTGGCGGTTCTCCTGTAGTCGCCTCTTTCGACACCCATAGGAAGAGAAGGGGTGGTGCAATTCTTTTAAAGTGCCGGCACCACACGACACACGAAAGGATTGATACAAGTAAATTATTTAATACGCCCGAACAAATGAAACGTTTTCGTAACGCGCCTTCTGTTGCTTAAAATCAACTTTTTAAATCTTTAAAATTCGGTAAATTGCAAATTTGCATTAAAATTAATAATATTATATTATTTTTTTCTTTTTAAAATTTAACCATGTTAACCATGTAGCCATGTATTAATATAAGCATGTATTTGTATCAGCTCCAGCATTTCTCAATACATGGTTTTTCACTAACACTAAACATAAAACAGTTTGAGAAGCACAAGTCATCATTACCCAACTACAGTACAAATCTTTCCATAAAGGTTGCACTCTGTTCCGTTATATTAAGGTTCATTTTGGCAATTATCTGTAGGTTTGAAACACGTCCTCTCCATAGGTGAGACGCTCTAATTTGGCTTCAAGATGTTCATTAAGGTTTTTCCTAGGCGACCCAATTAGTATTCGTAAAATGAGTGCATATTGTCAACTGCATTTATATTTTTATGCTTGATTAGAAAAGCCGAGGTAGTATTCATTCAACCTTTTTTAAGGTTTCGTACGTTCAAATATAAAACGACCTGTCCACGCACAGGCGTAGTCACAGAACAAGTAAGACGACGTACTACACATCGCGCTACTGTAAACGAGGATCGACGAACGACAGCGAGCAACATCATTAGATGTTGCTCGCTGTCGTTGAATTATCGCGAGCGAACAATGCTGCTCGGTCGAACGCTCGCTTCATAATTTTCCAAGCCTAGGTGGACACTGTATTCTTGTCTTAATTATTTGTCTTGGATACTTAATAATATATTTTCTATTAACAGTCCGGTTTGCTATTTAAACCACGTCTACACAACCGAATGAATAAAACATGCAGACACCCTAATAAGATCGTTAATGTATCTGTCTGTCCGTCACGGCCAATTTGATCCGAACCTCATGAACAATTTTATAGACCTATTTGCGTATCAAGTGCGAAAGTCAGCCGAAGGCAGCCGGCTTGCTTGAATGGTTCCGTACGTATGATAAACGGTACTCTTTTAGTATAATCACACTTATATCTCTCACTAATATCGTTAAAATGACGAGTTTAAAGCCAAGTGCCGAGGCCAAGTGTGAGTCAGACTAGCGATCCAAGGGATTCATACAAACTTTTAGTAACGTAGACAGTTAACAGTTCACCCATGATGGGAAATATTATTAGTGTGTAACACACGTTACACACTAAAAATATTTCCGTAACGTAAAGTGTGATAAAGATAAAACGGCACAAACAATACATTGACATGATTGTTTGCATACCATTACCTATACGAAATATTCATTATTATTCATCTCAAAAGTTTAGTGGTCGGAATAAAAAACAGGATACTTTTTATCCTAGAATAATATCCGATTCCTATAACAAATTGTATCCAAGGTAAGGACAGGCTACAGGCACAGCTAGTTTTTTACACATTTAAAGTCAAAGTCAAAATCGTTATTTGCAGAATAAAATGTTAGGTATTACAGGTATTCGATGATAGTACCTACAATTAAATATTCTCAGTACACTACTCCGATATTTATGATTAAATAGTTTTTTTTTTAACCTATATCATCCCACTGCTAAGCAAAGGTCTCCCCCAAACTCCTCCACCTATCTCTATCCATGGCCAACGACTCCCAATCCTTAGCAAAACTAACCAAAAAAATATATATATTAAATAGGTATTATTATTTATTCGGAGAAATCTTATTTGTTTGAGGACTAGAGGCGAGAGAAAAAAAAATAGAAATATTACCTACTCAGAAATTATTGCATGGGTTTTTTTCCTATTAATGTCTAATAACCTCAATGCCTCAAGTTTAATATTAAGTTGAGAAAAAACAATACATAAAAAGCATAATTATGTTCTGCTAACATAGCTCACATATTATATGTTCATTTAATAACATAGGACAGACGACCTGGTATCGGTTTCAGGACGACGCTGGATGAAAGCCGCTTCCAACCGGCCGAACTGGAAGTCACTGAGGGAGGCCTATGTTTAGCAGTGGACGTCCTGAGGCTGAAATGATGATGATGATGATAAATTACATCATGAAGTTTTATTTTATTTTAATATTTGATTAATTTTTAACTTCACGTTATAAAGTACCTTAAGTTACCGATAGATGGCGCTGCGCCTTTTTGAATCGCGGTGACACTTCGTGCGAATCTCAGTTATATTATTTATTAATCATGCTTAATATAATTTTTTTTTCTATAAACAGAGGCCTACAAAACTGTTTATTCAGTGTTTTTGTAAGATCAAATAAGTCTCACTTAAAATATCTAATCGTGTTACGGAATAAAGTGACTTGCTCATGGAACTTTGGTTTTATTAAAGTTTCCTACTAGTTGATTTTCGGGACATGTCCATGGTCCTTCGAGCCGGATTTGAACCGGCGACCTATGGATTCTGGAATTATGTTCTATGGATTTAATTATATTATTGTAGTTTACCGTTAATTGTGTTCGTCTACTGTTTTATTATCCTTACTCGTACTTTTATAATGTGTTTATGTGTGTTATATTTTATTTCGTTGTGCTATTATTTATCTTCTTTATCTGTTCTAATTATTATTATTATAACTCTGCAACCAGAACAAATCTCGGTCGCCACGCTCCCCTTGCTAGATGTTTTTCGCAATACAATGAGAGACATGGGACAGGTCTTGATATTTTTAATGACTCCTTACCGAAGTTTAGGCAGAAACTTACCTTCTTGTAATTTTTTGTTAGTGTTCTTTGTAAATTATTAAAAATACTTGTTATTATTTTTTTAAAATGCAATATTTATAAGTACTTATAGTAGAAATTTTTAAGTAAAAATGCTGTGTTCGCCTATTATTGGTATATATATAAGAATTTGTCACCTCATATTATAATTTTGTCTTTGAATGTATTTATATATATACTGTTGGTGTTCCTTACTAAATAAATAAATAAATAAAAAACTCTTTGGAGATTGCTCAAAACGATTTATGTTTACCTCGTAACTCATTGCCTGGGCTGAATATTAGAAATTATTAAAATAGACCTACCAACAAATTCGTCAATCTGTTCATGTTTGATCTTCTTTCTCTTCATTAGAACGTGTGAACAAGATATACAAAATAATAAGCGCATTGGCCTTAACAACATTATTTGCAGAAACATGTTGTGTGTGTCAAGCGTCGCCAATAACCCCGACAGAGGGCGACACGTTCTACGGACATCTATTCGTGCTAACGTATTCATGCAACGTCTGCTTCCTTCGGAGACAATAACCACCTTACACAACATACACACCAAAACCAACTTTAACATAACTACAATAAAAGCTCAATTTCAATAGCATGACAGCATGGAACTTCCGCATTGAATATGGGAAAGAGGCCTCAATATTACATGATTTATCAGTGAGTATTTGCTGTGACGATATTGAAATAGAAAAAATACTAAGATACTACACACATGTGTCGTTTTATTACTGGAAAAGTTTGGAAGATTTGAAAAAATGCTGGATTCCAGCCATTTGATACATAAATACTAGCCTGTGTAAGCAGTCTTTTTCATGTGTTTTTTATAAAACAATTCCCTGCTTGCGTCTGTATTTCCGAGTGCATATAACCTGACTCTCTTTAAGTCCAGAGTGAATAGGCATCTTCTGGGCAAGCTCGCTCCATCGTAGATCCCATCTATGCTCTAGAGCAAGATTGGGGTCAAGAGCAAGACCATCTCAAATATAAAAAAAACACTGTATGCAACATTTACTGGAATTTAGTTTAAATGTGAAGCCCACTCTACAATTTTTTACAAAAACTCTGAAATACATTTTGTAAAAGAACCTTTTACGTGCAATACATACAAGATTAATTTTCTTTTTCCGGTAACTTTGTGCCTTTTATGTGGTTTGCAATAAAGAGTATCTATAAATTAATTTGCAAATAAGAGTAGCAAACCAAATAGTTTTTCTTTTTCATAACAGAAAAGCGCGTAGGTTAAAGTTGATAAATGTTTATTGAAAGCTGATAAATGCTCAATTTATTTATAAATACACTTGATAAACTAAATCTAAAAAAAACACAATTGAAAGTCAAAATATTTGAATTTATACGATATTGAGCGAAGAAGTATTTGCGTAATGAAGTCATCGTATCGAAAAGATAGACTAGTGTTAAACACTTGTTTATAATTAGTGAACCAATTCGAAATGTTGACACATCAGACATTCGAGACATATTACAACTATTTTTTTTTAAATGGTTGACTAATCTTTGGACAATTATTCAGACCTAGTCTATCTTTTTGTACTTAGGCCGTTAAAGATCCACAATCTGCCGTTAAACAATTAAGTAACTTAACAATTGCTCGTCGCATTTTGACCTGAGCCATCTTAACGAAACGTCCTCGGGTGCGCATTTAAATTGGAATTATAGTTAATCCTTTTAAGTTGGTTGCCACACAGCACGATTTACCCGTCGTGTTTGTGTCATTAAAATGGAAGCGAATACACAGAAGTCTTTCTGAATTGAAAGGCCTTTTGTCAAACTTCTGGACTTGGCTTTAACAAAGGTTTGGTTTTAATTAATTTACGATGTGAAAAAGATTTTTTTGGATAAGCAGTCATTTACTTACCCTTTTTAAATAGCTATGCTATAGTTTACCTATCTCTTTTTATCCTTAAAGGAAAAGTACGGAAACTATAAAATATAAAAGTTAGGAGATCTCGAATTAAAAATCAACCATACACAGCAGCCATCGGTTTGAAAAGGATCAAGCATAACAGGATTAAAATATTGCCCATGGAAATTAGTTTACTTATGTAACGATACTGTAACTGAGTTGCTTTTTTTACACCTTTAGTCCAAGGAAACGCAGACTTTGATACTATAATTGCACGTTAATTTCAAATTGATACCTTTATAATCCCGACAAAATTCCAGGTTCCGTTTCACATACACAGATAGGGAACCCTAATAATTAAATGTGTTGAACAGTGTAAACCGCGTTTCCCGCCAGTCAGCCACTAGGCGCGGCTTACCCACTGCTAATCCAATCTGATCTTTATTGCCGCGTTTTAGAGCTCAATGTTACAGGAAGTGATGGTGTAAACGTAATGGAAATAATCTTAACAGGCTCAGAGGTCACAAATCTTTCGAACAGCTGATTTTCATGGAGACTGTAGTTTGAAGATTTCATTAACACTTACTAAAAACAGCGGTAGGCTTCTTGTATTATTCATTTCAAAAAGGCGATCACGGATCAAGTTCAAAAGCGTTACTGAGGGACCTACATCAAAGTGCGCTTACGTAATAATTAAAAATAAAGAACCCTACCAATTCCTAAAACATCTCAATCGAAACAAACTACTACGCGGGTAGGCGCGGGGATCCGCGAGTAGAAGACCTTTGGCGAAAATCTAATTTCCCTCTAACATGTGTCTGTCTCGGAATTTACATCAAGAAAATATTTTCGTCGTCAGAACATTACCGAAATCTCTATGAAATCCAACAAGCTCAAGAGTAAAAGCCTGCGCACACTGCTACTTTTAGCATTAGCGATTGAAAATAAAAAATCCTGCCAAGGACTCGCGCACGGAGGGTTCCGTACAATTATCTATAAAAACTTTGTATAGGAGCTCCCTTGAATGTTTATTTAATTCTGTTTTTTAGTATATGTTGTTATAGCGGCAACAGAAATACATCATCTGTGAAAATTTCAACTGTACGGGTACCGAACCCTAAAAATGCCAGTGGAACTTATCATCATTTTAGTACTATGACGTCATTACCACAAAACATAAAGCTCAACCAATTACATCCAGATGTGTCGGTTGATGGAGTGGTCTGCATCCAGCGGCTTCTGCAACCTTCACCAAGTCGAATGTCCTACGCTGCGCTAGCATTGACGTTTAATCTAGAATCTTTATGTCCCTTAGGTCGTATTTTCTGCTACATGCTACAACTTAACTTCAATTAATAAGTCGCCAAAATTCAATAAAGTCGGTCGTGAATGCTAATGATAAATCGAAAAGTTACTAAAATGCGATGCAGCATCCGTGCAGTCGCAAATTCGCCGATTGCAAATGCTAAAAGTCACAGTGTGTGAAGGCTCTATAAACGCGGTCTTTTCGGCTGGTTATGTTTTGACATTACTTGGTGAGATAAATAAAATTTCCTCGCAAAGCTAGGGTAATCCCAAGTTTTTAGATACCAAATCTCTGTTTAGATCAGGGCCCTAACCATGAGCTGTTAAAGCAATCACAAATCTGTCAAACATTATCATTTCTGTCAAATTTTGTATGAAATGACGTACCAAAATTGACAGATTTTACAACTTTGAGATTGTTTTTAGAGTTCATGGCTATTGGGCAGGGCCATAACCATTAAAACAATCTCAAAGTTATCAAATCTGTCAATTTTGGTACGTCATTTCATACAAAATTTGACAGAAATGAAAATGTTTGACAGATTTGAGATTGTTTTAAGAGTTCGTGGTTACCGCCCTGAACGGTACCAAAATTGACAGATTTGACAACTTTGAGATTGTTTTAAGAGTTCATGGTTATGGCCCTGAGGTACAAAAATGGAACCAACAAATTAATTTGAATAAAGAAAAAAAACTTGTCATGTAGTTTACTGGTTTGCTTAGGTGAACGGCGACTGCTTTTTCTGTGGTTACGTATTTAATTTCCGACTACAGTTACATGCGTGCCGCCGCTATACGAAATTTGTGGTTACATTGATTTTGTAACATCAAACAACTGTATTTTCAAAGATACTAGTATTCTGTGGTTTTGCCAATTTTCGCAAGATTTTTATTAGCAATGTGGGTTACATTGCTATGAAAAATTTTGTGAACATTTGGTGCACGATAGTTGATACCTTGTGAAAACGACAAACTTTACAAATATTCAAATCATACTCATACCATTATGTTATTGTTCTACGGAGGAAACCTTTGTCCATCAGTGGACTTTTAAAGGCTGATTCTGATTACCTATTTATTTAATAAAACAACGTGTTTGTTCAACAGTTACAGACGAACATTATTTTGACAAATACATGTTAGCAGCCAATTACAGTAAGGTAGACACTTCGGGGCTGCTGCTTTATTATTGCGATAATTATTACAATTCAAAATTTTCCAAATTTTATAAAACTGTAAGATCACTCACACAAATTATTATGCGTTCATTTCATTCTTAGATCACAACGAGCATTTTTTTTTTTCTTAATTTGAGACAACAAACAATTACATTGACTGCTTATGTATTAAACTATACTAATTAGAATTTCTAACAATGTAACCAGGAGACGTATTTTTGAATCATGCGAATTCCAATTCGAATACGAAATGGCAAGATTCGCATGAGAATGACTAGAATCGCTATTTTTGGAAATTCATTCTGTGAATTCTGCAACGAGTGGTCCGACCCACTCGTATTTCGATTCTACTAGTAAAAAGTTTAGAAGTATGACTTCGACAAGTAAACATATGGTTCACAGATTAAAAACTTTTTTTTCGTTCGTTCCATGCGATTCATTGCCGGTTTTTAAAATCAATAAGTTTTTGCCTACCGGTTTTAAATATTTTCTGCGGGAAACGAAAATAGTTAAAGAATTTTACCATAATAGCAACACAGAATTCGAGTGATTAAAAAATGCGTATAATCGGGAGTGATAGAAATAGAATTCGCACACGAATCGTATTCGTGTTCGAATTCAAGATTCATTTCGAATGCTTCAAAAATACGTCTCCTGAACCATTGTCCACATATAAGTCTAGCAAATTAATCGTTCAGCTGTGTCCATTAAATAAATGAATACAGCTTCTGAAGACGACTTGAGAGGCACTAGAAATATCTACAGATATTACACCAAATGTAAGCTAATAACTATAAGCAAGAAACTCAAATGAATACGACTGCCAAATGCCAATACGACTTTCGCGTATCTAGGTCAACTCTTCCACACTATACTAGGATATACAGAATTACCATACAAGTGGTGGCGATTAGTATGGCCCGCTGCGGAATCGGACATTTGCATTCACAGCCGCGCTATACAACTGAATTGCGTTGCCTGCTTTCTTAGAAGAATACAGAACATTCAATATGAAATTGTTATTATACAGCTAAGAATAACTTATTCAAGAAATTTTACAAAACAAATTTCGAATTTTTTTAAAAGCCGATTTTCAGCCAATGCCTAGTTCACAATCGAGTTTGGAATACAGTCAATCAAGCGCTCGTTACTTCAAGTGCACGATAGAACCGTAGTCGTTTCTGATCGAACAAATAAATAAAAAATACAATGGTTTTTTTTATTTTAGGTTTGACTATGAACCGCCCTCAAAATTCGACGCGCACTTTTTTTAACATCCTGTATAAAAATCAATTGCTTTCATGAAATATTTTTGCCACAATACTGTAGTTGTTTAGAAATAAAGTAAATTGAGAAAAACCTAATGGAATTGCCAAAAAATCGAAATTTGCAATTTTGTGTGGGAATGCACTATAGGTGGTACGAACTTGAAGTCATGCATAAAAATCAATTGCAGTGCGTTAGTATCCCGAAAAATCGAGAATGGCTTGACCGATTTGAATTATCTGTTTTGTCCGCCCCAATACCTACTGACCCAGTTTAGGGAATGAGAAAATTCGGACATTTCAAAGCAACAGCCGTAATAACGATACAATCGAAAATTTTGTATGGGAATGAGCTTTCGTTTACATCTTAAATTCGTTTACATCTAAAAGTTTACATATTTTATTTATTTATTTATGACAATTCAAATTCCTTATTTGCCATAAATAGGGTAAGTTTTAATGTGTTCATAATACAGTTAATGTAGCCTTCAGACCAATTTAGCCTAAAAGCAACCACGAAGCATTTCTGAGTTTATGAAGATATGTATTTAATAAATTATTAAAATTACGTTTGAAAGAAGACTTGTTTTGTTTTAAGTTTGTTATTTTTGCAAATAATTGTGGCATTAAACGTTTAGTTATGAGATTTTACCTCCGATATTACGTATCGAAGTCGGTCGTTGTGAAACCAAGATAAGGCTTATCGGTGTAATTTATATCGCACGCGACAACAATACTGCTGCAAGTAGCTAATTTTAAACATAATAAATCAATAAATAATAAAATGTTTCTACAATCACAACTGCAAATTATCTAGGCCTAATCTAAGCCCAGGGCGGTAACCACGAACTCTTAAAACAATCTCAAATCTGTCAAACATTATCATTTCTGTCAAATTTTGTATGAAATGACGTACCAAAATTGACAGATTTGACAACTTTGTGATTGTTTTAACAGTTCATGGTTAGGGCCCTGTACAAGCTTTGTACTATGGCGTCTACATAATATGATAAACATACCAATATGCGTTTATAAACATCCATCATGATCTATCTTAGACCCAAATGCTAGTGCTTGTCACACAAACATTTACCCTTTGCGGGATTCGAACCCGCATCCACCAAGCTGTGTAGTCCGAAGCGCGAACCACTACACTAGACAGTCGTCATATGCCTTTGGTTTTACGTTTAATTCTTATTATATGATAATTTATAAAAAGTAAAAAATCACGCCTGCATGGTGCGGCAAGCATCGACTCGAAAACAAAGGGAATAATGCGTGCAGCATTTCCTAGATGGCGTTGATGTCACAAATGAATTGACAAGGCAAATTTCGTCCGGTCGAGATATGTCCCTGTAGCTTAATTGGTAAAGCGCCTGCGCACTAAGCAGGAGATCAGGGTTCAAATCCCGGCACGATCGAAAGTCTTTTTTCAATTTCAAAATATATAATTCAATTTAATCCGGATTGGTCCAGCCGTTCCCGCGTGATACCGTTACCAAGGCAAATAGGGATTCATCATCATTTCAGCCACAGGACGTCCACTGCTGAACATTGATCTCCCCCAGTGACTTTCAGATTGTCCGGTTGTGCGCGGCCTGCATCCAGCGGCTTCCTGCAACCTTTACCAGGTCGTCTGTCCACCTTGTGGGTGTGAGTCCCACACTGCGCTTGCCGGTACGCGGCCTCCATTCCAGAACCTTTCTGCCCCATCAGCCGTCAGTTCTACGTACTATGTGCCCCGCCCACTGCCACTTTAGCTTGCTCGTCTTTCGGGCCATTTCGGGCTATGATAGCGACGCGTCGCTAGCACACTGCCATACGTGAAAAGAGATCTCTTTATTTAAATAATATATATTTTATTTTATTCTAAGACTTTGTCTTACTTAGCAGTCGAACTGTTTGCATTTATAAGACTTTAAAAACGTTTCACACCCACCCACCCATTAAAATAATCAATTTTGGCTATTGAATGACATCTAAATCAGAAAAAAAGTAATCATATCTTTCCATACAAGTTGGCAATTACCTCGACATATAGATATTTGGCACGTTTCTTTCTTGTAAATAACTAATCCTAACTAATCAAATCTGTTTACATTATTGGGCACCCTGTACATGAGTTTTGATTTACCTTCAATCAGACTTCATTTAACAGCAGAGCTGACCAATTGCCGCTATCATATATCCCGCGGGATAAATCGGCAGTAGCTGACAGCCACGCAGACCACACATTGTGACATAACTCATCGTTCGCCACAGCAGGCAGCAGACAATTACACAGATATTCCAGAATGGTCCCACGGGAGCTTCCAGTAATTGGAGCAGGATTTTATTGGCGCGACCCGAACGGAATGCAAGTTGCTGATTTAATGACTACTCTCAAGTTGTGATTGGATAGTGGCTTGCTTCTTTGATTGGCGATGTCTTAAAGTTTTATTATGTGCTGAAATGTGCGATTTCAAGTTTAAGCCAAAACCAGGGAATTTAACTAAGGTATCTCGCCAAACTAATTACGCTACTAAACTAACATAAGATAGCTTTGAGAACATACCTATATTCCAGAAACATTTAAGATTAAGAAAGATCGTTTGGTAAAAATTAAAAAGTTAATACGTTCTTTGCAATTTATTGTGTATACTTATCAATTGTTTTAAAAAAAAGCGCGAAAAAATCATAAAAAAATATATTTCATTGAAACATCCGCACTAGGCGTGTGGCGGAGTATGACAGTATGACCTAAAAACCATTAAAAACCTATTTATTTCTGTAAATAGGCTTAAACTAAGAGCTTTTACACGTCCCAATATTCTTTTCCCTACCACTACTTCAGGACAATTTTGGGCTAGCGCCGAGAAGAAGCAGCGCAAGAAACTCAGTCACTATTGTCACTAAACCACCCCATAGTTGATGTGAGACCTACTGTCCTGCAATGAGACGTATAGGCTTAAACTTTCATTAATATTCATGTCATTTGACAATTTATATATTTGTTTAAACTTTATTGCACAGATTTAAAAAAAACATACAATTAGTGGACTTAATGCCATGAGGCATTCTCTACCAGTCGACCATTAGACAATCTTCGTAGCCGAGAGCCGAGCACGTCATACTTAGCGTTACCATCTTTTAGGTCCCGCGTTTTATTCCCAGTCGAATTTTTGATCAGTTTACACCATAAACCAGTCGCGACGACCTACTAGGTATCAAAGTCAAAGTAATTTGTTCTGCAAATTGGCTATCAAAGGCACTTTTACATTTAAAAACGTAGTTTTCATTTCTGTTTAGTAAACACCTTTCCCCTTTTTAGCAAAATGTAAATAACACTTATTTCTAAGTATACAATGAAGTTTAGTAACTAGGTATATGTGTATGGTCTACATCTACTTTTAACTGAATGAGAGTTTCGTTAATGAAACCTTGAATATGTATCTTATAAATGACGTAAGAAAATAAAGCAAAAATATCGTACAAAAACGTTATATTTTCAACCTTTTCAAAGGAAGAAGCGGTACTTTATGCAGTTCATTAAAGTTATAACGTGTTGGAATGGCTGCGGCGATGTATGGGCTAATTTTCGGCTCGATCGCTTCTGTTATCGAGCGATAGATAACTGCCGCGGGTAGGCGACAGGGTGGCCAGGATACAGGGTTAACCAATACTTACTGATGGTTCCAGCTATTTTTTTTCTATGGCAACCAAACCTTGTGCGAGGTTTATTTCTGCCAATGTCGAGTAATATTTTCATTTGTGTTTACAATAAAACACGGGTGTTCAGCGTTTTATTGCCTTTTCTGGATTCATTGAAGGCTACTCTTCACGTAGAAGCATGTTTCAAACGCCATCGTGTCTAAAGCAAGATGTCTACGAGACAAGTCACTTGACACTCGATTCGTGTTGAATACAATCGTATTTCAATGGTTCTGCATCTCTATCACTTCACCAAACTTAAGAACACAAATTACACAGAACTTGCACTCTAAAGCTCTTTAAATGATAAATTAAAACCATTAAAACAGATCGACAATGCTTTACGTTTGGCTGCCCTTCACCGAATCCCAGCTATTTTTAAAATCAATCAAAGTTCAAAACCTGTCAACGTCATTATGACAGCCTATTGCAGTCCACTGCAGACGTAAGCCTACATCAGATCAGTGGCCTACATCAAGAGCGCCAAAGAGCACGATCTCCCGCTTTGTCACCAAGCCTCTGCCAGCCATCTTCCTAAGGTCGTCGGTTCAAGGAGCTGGGGGGCGTCGTACACTACGTATCGCCATTGCACATGGTTTTCTCAAGGTACTTTTCTTTTCAATTTAAATAACGATTTATGTTAAGCTAACTTTAAACTAGGACACAAACAGAACTAATAAAATATGTCATTACTTAGGTACAACACTAAAATTACGACGTCCAAGAAATACAGAAATCCGTTCTTGTCTTTTCAAACTACACTTAAAACACGACGACCGACCACTTACCACTGAAATGAAATGAAATGAAATTCTTTATTCTGTATGTAGGCCCTCCTCCGGGCACTTATACACGTCCCAAAATATACTTAGCCCTACCACCGCTTCGGGACTACATATAGGCTTGTGATGAGAAGAAACGGCGCAACATACTCAGTCACCTTTGTCAGCCTGATTTTACAGGAAATACATTTTACAAGACAATTAGTAAGTGCGAGCTAGGCAGTTTAAGTCCATACACTCTTGTCGTTAACTCACTTTTTTTGTGTTGTGTACGGCTCCGTTTTTTCCCAATGACGGTTCCCTTTATTAGTGTTCAGGCAGTTTCAAGGGCTGAAATAAAGCTATCCCCTAGCGGTCGAATGAGACCGCGTAACAATAAAATTTCTTTGGTTGGTATAGTGGTCAGACCAATATGGTCAGGTGGGCGGGAGCTTACTCTGATGTATATGGGTTGAGGTGCGGGGTGAGGCAGGGGGGGCTTAGTTCGCCTCGCCTTTTCAACCTATATGTTAACCGGTTGATAGGTGGACTCAATGACTCCCATGTAGGATGTCACGTGGATGGATTATCTGTAAACAATATCAGTTATGCTGATGATATGCTCTTGAGTCCATCTGTTAGCGGGTTGCGGAGGCTTCTATCTATTTGTGAGTCATATGCGGAGAGCCATGGACTTGTGTATAACACAAAAAAAAGCGAATGGCTTATTTTTAAATCTAACTCGCTGAACTACTCACACGTTCCTGAAATAGCTCTTTGTGGAACGACTCTGAAACGTGTTCAGAGTTTCAAATACTTGGGACACTGGGTCACTGAGGACCTAAGGGACAACCTAGACATAGCGAGGGAACGTAGATCGCTGGCTGTGCGTTGCAACATGCTGGCTCGTAGGTTTGCGCGGTGCACAAAAGCAGTCAAAATAACGCTGTTTAAAGCGTACTGCCAATCACTCTATACCTGCAGCCTGTGGGCTGGTTTTTCCCAGCGGGCATACAGCGATCTGCGTGTACAATACAATAATGCTTTCAGGATATTGTTGGGGTTGCCCTGGCAATGTAGTGCTTCAGGCATGTTCGCGGAAGCACGAGTTGATGGCTTTGCCGCAATTATTAGGAAACGGTGCGCCTCAGCGATGGTTCGCTTGCGCGGCAGCACCAACACTATTCTGAGGGTTTTTATTGATAGATGGGATTCACCTATCCTCCAAAGGTGGGTGAAAACCCACTTAAAATAAAGTAACATGCATGTGATATAAATTAAATTAAATTATATTAAATTAAAATGAATTGGATTAAATTATTTAAATTAAATTAAATTAAATTGGATTGATTGAATTAGATTAAATAAAATATATTGATAAAAGTATTACCTACTAACACTATTTTCGTAAGGAAAATTGTTACTAACTATCTATGGGCCTTGCCTGAAATAAAATATTTGAATTTGAATTTGAATAATATAGATGGCGAGTCAAATCCCCCTAAATCGTGTAAAGTTCATAATAAGTATGTAGGTATAGCAGCTCATCAATTTACCGACACATTTTCTTCGTTGATGTTCAACTCCTTCCGTTGTAATCAAAACTAAATATTGGTTGAGGAACTTTCACTATTGAGCACACAAAACTACCGTTGACTGTTGTAAACTTGTAACATTCCCCAAGAGATTAATGAAAATTTCAACTTTGAATTTCCTGCTGTAAAATATTTCTGATTGTTGAAATGTTTTACGTGTGAAACTTTATGCTTCATCTGGTAGTTCTGCGAATTTTTAAATCATATCGGAAGATACAATTTTGCTAACATGTAAAAAATAGAAATCTGAGAGAACAATGGCGGGAGCGGTTATTGTATCAAATGCATATACAATAACAATATGTTGTATATTGTTATTGTATATGCATTTGATACAATATGCATTTTAATATTTTATAAATAAATCTTTATTTTTATGACAAAAGAAAAATAGTAGGTTCAAAAATCAAACATGGTAAATAACCGTTTTGTTTGAATATGACTAATGACGTAAATAGCAACTGTATTATCTCCTTACATTGTGTATGTGCGTGCGTGCTTGTGTGCGCGCGCGCGTGTGTATGTGTGAGTGCATGCGTTCGTGTACCCATACAATGAAACAGAACCTAACTTGACATGTAAGCGAGCTACCAAACAATTTAAATATATTTATTTATTGACTTTAAACATTCAATTTATGGCTAACTTTTAACCTTTCTAGAACCGATAGCCAGCAAGCTAAATCATTGTGATTACTGACTGACGGACATGGCGCTATAAAGGGTCCCTGCGTTTATCACAAAAGCCTCAAATTCGGCACTAACCTGACTAGAGGACTAAGTCTAGGGGGAAAAAAAACTTTGCAGTCCCAGTGACCACCTAAGTGAGGATCAATAGGAATAATAGAGAATATAGACGGCAATGGTTTTTGTAAATCACCGAAAGTTTGCTATTTTCGGAACAGACCTTCTGTCATATTTCTATTTACAATATCATCATGTTTGTTAATCCATCACTTAGCATCAATGCCAGTGTAGATTGTAATAATCCGGCTAATTCGTAGCGAAACTAATGGTTTAATGCCGTTCGATCGCGTTTGATACATCCGATTTCTATTCTGCCTACTAGCAAACATTCAAGCCATGTGACAGCCAGGTCACATACTACCACCGTAGCAGGGGCGTGCGGTGCATATAGGCAATTAGGCAGTGCCTACCTAGTAAATGTAAAGAGGTAAGCAGTAGGTACTTGCAAATGACGACCGTCTGGTGTAGTGGTTCGCGCTCCGTACTACAATGCCTGGTGGTTGCGGGTTCGAATCCCGCGAGGGGCAAATGTTAGTGTGATGAGCACGAGCATTTGCACCTAAGTCATGGATGTTTATATACGTATTTAAGTATGTTTATCCGTTATCTAGTCGCCATATCACAAGCTTTGCTTAGTTTGGGGCTAGATAATTGGTGTGATTGTGGAAACAATTTATTTATTTATTTTATTTAAATGTGTGTCATTGATGTAAAACACAGACTGTAATCTATAAAACACTTAATTTAGTATCCGCTGCCTACCTCCATATAACACTAATGCTCGCCACTGCACCGTAGGCACAAAGAGAGACATGATAGTGAACTGGATTATCAGAATGTTATTTACTTCTATTTGTACTTGGATATACGTTGTCCAAAACTAATTATTAAACCGAAATTAAAAAACCGGAATTCTTTAAATCTCCAGCAAAGAAAAGCTTACAATCAAGATACCTTAAGTTTAGGGTAACTCCATACAGATTTTAAGAATTTTATTGTGATACCATATGAATCGCTTTTTTGACCAGCTCGTGAAAACCGATATAGATTTTTGCAATTAAAGGAAAACTAAAAAAAAAAACAATTTTAATATTACAACTAGAATGTTTAAATAAAAGTCCCATCGTTCATGATTTTTAGGGTTTTCTTTTTCTGGCGCAACGTACTTACACATGGCTCTTGCTTGCCTATATGGTATCTTTGTCTCGTCTATAGTATGTACTTAAATCATACTAACATTAATTTATGTTTTAAATCCGTAACGATAAAATTCATACAATGCAATGCTCAAAGTTACTTGAGCATTTTCGATAGAAATGACATCAATTTAATCCTGATTTCGTTTAATCCATTACTTTTAGACCACCTAGTATAGTTAAAAGAATTACCTAAGGGTTGTTCGTTCCGTCAGCGTTTGCTCTAAGTGAAAATTCCTTAGAAACAGTTAATAAAAAAAAATCCCCGTCCATTGTCGGCTCAGGCGGCTCGGCTAAATGTTATTGTGGCCCATATTAGCACTCGCTCTAGGCCCGCTCCTTAAATTGTCCGTCACCTTGCTTAGCTGAATGCGTCTTAAGGTAGTTTTATATGTCTATACACCGAGAAATTTAAGTGGTTGTTTTCCCGCAGTAAAATGATTCTATCTTAGTAGTACAATAGATTAATGAAGTTTTTTTTTTCTTTAATTCAAAACGCCTGTACCTTGAGCGTGCGATGAGTGTGCGATGTGCGATAAGTTTGTGCTGTATTACTTTGTGCGGGAGCTTCTTTTACTTAAAACATTTATTTTGTGCGTCAAGCAGTACCTAAATACGTCACATCCCGTAAAAAAACTATCGTTCCTCACGATTTCGAGTTGTTTTTTTTTATTAGTTGAGCAGAAAAATATTTTTATTCAAAAACAAAAATAACATACATGGGTCCATAGTACTACTAAGGGAAATCTTAATCGGGAAAACAACCAATAAATTTTCTCGGTGTATTTATCATGCTGGGTGATGACATTGGTCAGTCTATTCTAAGGAAACTTTTCCGGCTCCTCTGCCTATATTCGACCAACAGATGCCAATTTTATATCACTATCGGACCACTTACTTTCTGAGCACAAACAACATTGCCCAACAGAAAGCGCATATCTGTTTTCGTACAGAGATTGGCCGATTTCGACTAGGTAAGATGAGGTATGAGGACCAAGTGGCAGAGACAAAAATAATGGTCTCGAAGTAAATAAATAACATCCTTCTTTTAAGAAGCATAACTATTATTAGACGTAATTGGAAAAGGGTGTGGATTTAAGAACCTCTATTGTAAAGGCTTTCGCCGCCAATAAATAACCTGAAATACCCAACGAAAACCAACTATTGTGCGAAAACATGACTATAAATATGTAATATGACACGTCTTATTAGCATTCCGCCGTCAAAAGCGTAGGATTTATATCGGATTTCTATACCTTTGGTAAACCGAGATAGGAAGTCATGGCCAATAAATCAGCTCTGGCATTATGGTCCCAAATTATACTAACGTAAATCATAAAAAACCGACGGGTCCGGCCGTCGCGATAGAGCTACAGCGCGCATCAATCAAACTTACTGTCCGCGCTTAGGCCGACTGGGCAATGATGGGCAATGGGGTTATTTATTAATTAATATGTATGGCTAATTAAAGGAAGGGCGTAATACAAAAATATGTTGCGCTCTATGGAACAAAATAAATAAATAGATTTGAATATGTGATGTGATTGACGTGGTTCGTTTGCTTTTGAAGAGTTGTCGGATGTTGTTAATTCCTACTGCTATAAGCCTTGAATAAACAAAGTCAGTGAAAGAAAATCTGCGATTCCTTTATACCTCCAAGGTCGCCAGACTAGTTAACGGTCAAACATCCATGCTTGGATTTTTGACTATATATACATGTCTAGATTCCATGTTCGAGTGTCATAAACAAAAAATATATCAGCCAACTGTTGGCGCCAAAGTTTGTTTCGCCCGCTCAGTAGCGCGCTTGTTACCATAGTAACCATAGTTGTTACTGACTCAAATTTGGCCTGTTCTTTTGGTGACAATTGCAGCACCACATCTAGACATGTTATATTCAAAGGCTTGGATACATGAAGGAAAAACTAAGGCTTGTACCGTGACTAGTACAAGCTTTGCTAAGTTCAGGTTTCAGCCTATAGAATCTCGCTCTTACACTCACCTAAGCGGTATAAAAAACATGGCCTCTGTTTTATTATCAAATGGGATCATATTACTTACTAGCGATAAATGAGTTCAGTGTCAAATTGCTAGATGGTCTGGCCTAGATAAAATAGGCGAGAATGTTGAAAGAATTTCTTATTATTATATACCAACAATGGCCGCCCAAGGCGAGCCTTACACTCGGCAATAAATTGTACGATTCGGCTAAAAGGAGCGCTCAGCGAATTTTTACCGCTTACGACGCTTTCGCGGGCGGACCAAGCACAGACAAGAACATTTTAAAATTGATAGAATCAGGCGTTACTTTGCGGAAATCCATAACTAAATAATTATGAAAATGTAATTATTTTGCTTACAACTTCCGCTTAGTTACGCCGGCATAGGAACCCCAATTACACCACCTGTAACCCACAATCTGAGGAAAATCACAGGCACATGCAAAGAGCACCGCCCTCCCTCCCTCAACATTAGAACATTTTATCTGCCGTTGGTATTATTATTACTCGCGTGAAAAAGTTTGTAAATATATATCATTAGTGACCTAAGCTGATCGAAAGAAACAGACAGAAAGAAGTTTACAATATACACACACCAAAAAAAATAAAAAAACCGGCCAAGTGCGAGTCGGACTCGCGCACGAAAGGCGCAATTATCTATAAAAACGAGCAAAAAAAAATCGCGTTTGTTGTATGGGAGCCCCCTTGAATATTTATTTTATTCTGGTTTTTAGTATTTGTTGATATAGCGGCAACAGAAATACATCATGTGTACAAATTTTAACAGTCTAACTATCACGGTTCATGAGATACAGCCTGGTGAAGACGGACAGCGGAGTCCTAGCAATTGGGTCCCGTTTTACCCCTTGGGTACGGAACCCTAAAAATGACACTACAAAAAATGAACAAGATAAAGAATAAACTTTTTGAGCGGTGCCACCATGTGTCTTTCCCCCTGTTCCGAATTGCTATAAAAGCCTATAAACATGAATAAATATAATTGCAGTAGGTAGATAGGCAAAAAAACCCTATTTTGTGTAATATTTGGCTGGTTTCGCGCTTAAAGTGCTTTTAGCGCAATTCGGAACGCGTTCTATCTGTCATGTCCAAGTTCTAATAGGAGCTCACCCAGCATGAGCCATGGCCACCACGGGCCACAAAGTGGTTTTCAGTGGGCCTTGCCGAGTGAGTTAGTAGAGCGATAATATGATTCGCTTTAAACGCATATTAGGGTCCAGGGTTCGATTGGGATTGTCATCAATACGAGATCCAGATGACATCCAGATGAAAATAGTTTAGCTGGTTAAGCCGAGTTTTCTTCTTATAAGTTTAGAAATCTATTTATACTTATTTAAACGAACGGTCCCATGCAAAATTCCTATCGTGTCTCGTTTAGCTGAGCTTACACAAAAAAAAACTTTAGTATAATAGATTATTAATTTGATAGTTAATAGTATTTGATTAGTCACAAAATCCTCCACCTGGCTCTATCATCAGATCAACAAAAAAAACCGGCCAAGTGCATGTCGTACCACGCGCAGTATAGGGTTCCGTAGTTGCCCGTCGTTATCACAATATATTTCAGCAATTACTTCATTTAAGTCACTTTTAATGTTATCGTCTTAGGAATTTTTGAATGACTCTTTAACTAACTGGTCTAAATTAACCGCTATGATTTTCCTTGAATGTTAATGAATTGCACTATTATCATGAATTTTTATAGATTTTTCAAGCCTAGTTTAGCTTTTTTTCAAAAAATAAATATATTTATTTTACCGTTTTATTTGCGTGTTGATATACATACCTCCACAAAATTACAACTCTCTAGGGTCAACAGTCTCCAAGCAAAACCTCGGACGGACAGACAGACAGACAGACAGACGGACATGGCAAATCTAAGGGTTCCTTGTCAGGACTACGTAACCCTAAGAGGTTATCAAAATGTTCTGTCATCCGAAATGAATGTTACATACATAAAAAATGAAATCAATACGACAGAAGCTGTATGTTAGAGAGTTTTCAGGATTTGATTACTTATCAAGCTATTAATCAGTTACAATGCAAGTACATAGTTAATTAGATATAATTGTATAGGTATAGTAAAAATATGCAGATATGAATAGATTAAGAAGATGAAGTCCAAACTCACCGTTGTTTTGACCCCCTTAATGAACTCTGCATTCATAACCCCGCAACACAACCACGAGCACTGCAAATCCACAAAAGCAAGCTGCCAACACGGCACGTTAATGTCTACTCGGTTAGGGGTAGATTATTCAAACGGTTCTTTTTGTATACCCCCCTGCCCAAAGCTATGCAAATATTCTTAACTGTCCTGACTAACTTTCCATATTTTTTCAGTTCCTTTCGAGATTATGAGATTATGTAAGTATTTACCTCTATCAAAAAGTCATTATAAAACTATTATTTACAGACTTAGTATTAATTTATGGCGTACTAAGACTGTATGTTGGCTTAATAAACAAAATGTAAAAAAAATGTAGGTATTTCTTAATTTTTAAAATGATAAAAATGTACCCCTTTTACCATATTTTTGCAACACCTGTAAATAAGGTTACTAAGTTTAAGCACAATTGTACCTAATTTAAGAAATGTACACACTTGGTATGCTAATAAATACTTGAATGATTACTTAAGATTTTAGTTCCTTTTGAGGTTATATTTATGATGTAGGAGGTTTATGATGTAGGAGGATGTTAATAGCAAGGCAATGGCGTACAGCCTTAAACAGCTTTGTTGATTAGAATGATAAGCCACAACACAACATATTGTAAATTAACATAACGTTATTTTTGAAACAAAGAATTAAAAACAAATTAATGAAACAAACAAACCACAATACTTAATTACCTATTATGAAGTGTGGTATGGTCATTAAATTTCCGAGAAATGTAGATGGTTTCTATTTGCAGGCTCTGCCATCATTTTTGTTCATTCATTAATAATTGTCTTTAGTCATATCGACTAATATATGTATAGATTTTTCTTGAGTTAAGTATTTTAGTTGGATTAGGTTGACTTAGATCTTATTGATGCCTATCACATTCAACAAGGATTACCTACTTAGTTATTTTTTTATCATGTCGATAAAAAAATCAAGAATATTCACATTCAACAAATGACCCCGTATACCCTTTTTTACCTACATCAACGTGGCACTTTTGTATCTAATTTAAGTTTTGAGTACTTTGGCCCAAATTCATCCCAAATCCGTTAAAAGAAGGATGCCCCCAATGGAATGCTCCGAGATCTAGCACTAATGCCCGGGTGCCACCTTTACTGGTGCCCAATAAAATGGCGTATTATATCCAGCGAGTGGGATCAATCCAAGATATTAAGGCCACTCCGAATGGTTAAAGTTTTATTTCCCACGAGGCAGGTGGGCCCGCAAATGTTTATAGTGCCGACGTAATAGAATTTTTACTCGCGATGAATTGCGCGCTCGGTTCATGAATACTGACGTCACAAACTTAGTTTTCTTCTCGTTTTTGTTTTATGAATGGCACACAGCATGGGTTTAAAAAATAAAATAAAAAAATTGTAGGACGCCCCCCAGCCCGATGGACCAACGACCTTGGGAAGATGGCTGGCGGTGGCTGGATGAAATAAGCGAGATATTCGTGCTCTTTAGCGCTCCTCCTCCTCTTCAGTGGACTGCAATAGGCGGACATTATGATTTGTAAAAAGAATAATGAAAGAATGATTTCTGCAAATAGGACTATATCACGTTCTTTCATGTATAAGGAGGTTTAAAAAACTCCCACTAGGCCTATAATGACTAGGCTTTTAGGCGGTACCACTTCAAATGGCTTAGCTTAGCTTCGTGAATAAGTTTAATCGCGAAAAACGAATAGTTGAGGCGGGTATAAAGTTTCTTAGGTGGCAACCACGAACTGAAATACGCAACTTGGGCAGACCTCCTATCCGGTGGACTGACGAACTAGTCAAGGTTGCAGTAAACCAACGGATGCAAAAATCCTAGACCCACTTGCTGTCGCATCCTATAACCAGCGGCACGGATCGATAAGCAGAAGAAAGATACGATTACGTGATTGGCTAGTCGCGTGTCGCGCCTGCTCTGCTTCGGTCGTCGGGATTGGTTGATCGTCTCGTAAGATGCGCAAAGCGATCACCATTCTTTGCTCAAGCGCTCAAGATCCATGCCGAGAATTGCCTATGTCTCCCAAAGGCTGATGATGGTACAAAATAAAAGATCAATCAAACACAGGTCCACAGTTCTATAACACTAAACTTTTACAGTTGCATCTCCATGCATGCATGTTGTATCATGAAAGTAAATTTGTAAGGTTCAAGGTAAGTATACATTTCTCCATTACAATATTCCAAGCAGCGCCACACAGAGTTGGCAGAGGCAGTAAACACGAAAAATAACGGCTCTACGTGATGCAGAAACATGCCGTAGAGTGTGGAGGTACTACGCTGTGTGATTGCGAATATGCTAATAACAGCGTGAGACTTAGACAAAGAATATTAGTGATATGCAAATATAATACATACAGGCTGCACAGATGATACATACTTTTTAAATAATGAGCTACTGATTACTGAATTAATGAAAATGAATAGTTATAAGTTGGTAAAATTAAAGCTTATTAGTAGGTAGGTACTCTATAATATTTTTGGGACGCGTGGGTATATGTGCCCGGAAGAGGGCCTATACAGGGGGTTTGTTAAAGGGTATATCAAGTTAAAGGGTATAAACTAGCCTTTGTTAACATGTGCATATAAATTTGGTGAACTCAGAAATTTGATATCAATTTTTTTATTTCATACAAAACATAATTTTTAGAATCCGATTTGTATAAAAATACATATTTTTAAATGATGATGTCTACTTTCTGACTTCACCGTAGTATTTTTAGTGACTAGATTCGGCTTTAAATACCATTTACCTACCTAACACCCTGTATCTCACTAATATTATAAATTCGAAAGTTTGTAAGGATGTTTACATGTTTGCGACTCAATCACGCGTAAACGGCTTAACGAATTTGGATGGAATTTTGCACACATACAGAATGATCTGGATTCACATATACGATACTTTATATTGTTTTTTATTTGAATGTTTTGCGTTATGTATCATACCAAAGATCCTGTAGTCCACGCCAACGAAGTTGCACAGCTAAACTGAATAAATGACTGAACAACCAGACTGGTTAGACCGACTTGTCTCTCAACCAACCAGCAATTTAACGGACTTTTGTACCCCTACAACACATCTTTTTCAACCGACTTCAAAAAGGAATGTTTTCAATCTGAATTTATTTTCGGTTTACGTTTGGTAAGAAGTGTCTTATTATTATTCTCTAGGTACATCATAAAGCATAAAGAGCGCGTGGTTACACAAAGACACTCAACCAGAATACCTAGTACGATGATCGAAATCCGATGGACATTAAAATTGATCTTACAAATTTAACAAGCACAGGTGAATAACCTAAGTAGCCTACTACAAGTGAGTCTACTAAAATACCATTTAAATTGAATATCCATCTTATATTTTTTAAGCGATACCTATATCAATTTGGTAGGTGCTTGTTGGTGCTCAAATTCATATGTGCCTTATCTAAAGCTTTACGAATTAGTTACCTGTAACTAAATACACAAAATGTAAATTGTAACTAAATATCAATATAGAATAGATATTAAGACACTCATGCTCGACCTAGTTCTATTAAATACAGTTTAAATTATTTCAATATCAGCCAGCACACCCATCCAGTATTATTATCGGCAAACCGCTTGTGAAAACTGAAATTGTACCATATTAAATGCTCCACATTGTAAGCAACACAATATTAAACTGGTTTCGCCGGTACGCCAATACAAGTCTTGCTACTTTCATTCAGTAGACTCTCTCCAATAAAAATAAATAAGTCATGCACTCAGAAGTTTACTTTCGTTTTTAGTTTCGCCTCTGAAGGCCTACTATGAACGTGTTTGGTTCGTTCGGACGTATTAAACTTAAGAAATAAAAATTGCCCTCTACTTCGATCGACGACCTCCGTAGCCGAGAGGCGAGCACGCCGGACTTTAAATGGCGCCGCCATCTCAGAGGTTCCGGGTTCGATCCCCGGTCGGGTCAATGTAGAAAACGAACTTTTCTATATTGTCTCGGGTCTGGGTGTTGTGGTACCGTCGTTGTTTCTGATTTCAATAACACAAGTGCTTTAGCTACTTACCTTAGGATCAGAGCAATGAATGTGATGTTGTCCAATTAAAAAAATAATAATAATAGGAATTGAATTGAATTGAACTTTGTTACTTGTGCCAAACCTTTAAAAATTTATAAACATTTCAAAGGTGCCGGGTTTTTTACACGACTAGTGAGACTTGTTCATATTTTTTGTAAGAATTGACACAAGTATTAACTTGTAAAAACTGGTATTGACTATTAAGTCATTTTATTTATAACATATTAGGCCTTCTGACTCTGCCGTAGTTCAGCCGTATTATCGAATTAATATTTTTTTACTAAATGTAGGTAATGGAAGTAAAGGAATGCCAACTCACATGAAACAAACGCAACGTACTTTATTAATTTATTTATTTGTTTGATGTACAATTGTTTTCGATCACATCACATCACATCATCACATCACCAGCCTATATCAGTCCACTGCTGGACACAGGCCTCTCCAAAAGGAGGATTTTGCCATAATCGCCACGCTTGGCAGGCGGGTTGGCGATCGCAGTTCGGCCAATGGTGGAGAGGAGACGCTGCTGCCCGTCTTCTTATGGCGGTTCTCCTGTAGTCGCCTCTTACGACACCCATAGGAAGAGAAGGGGTGGTGCAATTCTTTTTACGTGCCGGCACAACACGGCACATTGTTTTCGATGCCAGCTAAAAATTAAACGATAATTCATGTATGAACCTGCATAAGTATTGTTTAAATTAATTGTTTCTATTAAGTAAGCATTATTTAAGGTCAACTTAATCTGTTTCTATTGTGCCAACCCGCGCCAGACTGACTAGTCAACAAGAGCTACTTGGAATCGAACCCACACTGAATATAACTAATCTTATTACTGGAATATTGATATAGTATTACACGTTTAATGCACCTGTCTGTCTTTTCTGATATGAGGGTCTTACAGGAGGTCATTTGACTTCAGGAAATTTTTGGTAATTTTTTTTCTAAATCGCAGTCTCTTACAGGCCTTCGCAGAAGACGAGACAGTCCTCCAGGTACATTTTTGTCATATTTGGTACGTGTTGTATGTAGGTTCTTTAATCCTTATAGGACAGGATCTATTTATACAATGTATGTATGTATGTATCTATTTATATATGGGCGGTGGGTAAAGTTCGGTATCTAATTTTATTGACAAAAAATGTAATTTGGGGTCAAAACAAATCCGCAAAAAAGGATTTTTTTTCGATAGTAATTTAAAGTTTTTTTTTTTCTAGCCAAGGAAACCCTGAAAACCAGAAATGAAGTTTATGATCAGTTACTCTGTTCTTTTAGCCATCTTGTGGTATTTCTTTCATGTTTCTACGACACATAAAACCTTTTTTATTGCCTAAAGTGTTAAAAAACCAAAATAGCCGCTATTCAAAGGGGGTGAGGCTTAGGTAAGGGTTTGACCCCCCCAAATTATTATTTTTGTCGATAAAATTAGATACCTATCACACTTTGCCTTAACAGGTTAGAAGTTCCGCACATATCACATTGTATTGTAGCCTTTTCTAGCCTCAAGCCTCTTTCAAATCCCTCAATCTCTATTCATTGACAAATTCAGTCGTGCTTGTCTTTATCATCGCGCCATATAATACTTGTAGAAAATATAAGTATTTTGAATTATACGAGTAGGACGCTTTTATTGTGCTACGAAATTCAACAAAAATTAACACCTCTTTCCCGAATAATACCGGTTTTAATTTTAGGAGAAACAAAAGCGCAACGCTTGCAGCGGCACGTGCCCCGAACGTTTGAAACCTAATGAATGCACTTTCTTTTTAAAATTCCCGTTTATTTCAGACAAAAAATGTTACACAGGGTAAATACGATGCCATTTTTAAATACATTAGGTGGCACGGCACTAGAAAAGCGCTACCAAGAGCGTTAGTAGCTAATGTTGTCAAACTAATATTTACGTAGTATATTACTTCTGTGATAATATGTATCCAATTTGACAAGACAAGCTAATAATAAGGTATACAAAATAATATAATACTCTTCAAAACTATGTGATCAGATGTTGATACAACTTTTCCGATGAGATCAACATCGAAATCGTGATTTTTTTTTCAGATTTACATACATTATCATCGAGTTTAGTATGCTAGTTTTGTATGGAGCAGCTAAAAAAAACATTTCGATGTTGCTCCCATAGAAAAAGTTGTTGAATATGAAATAAAATAAAATGACCACCTGATCACGTGGTTTCCAGGATTTTCCCATTCTTTTGTACATCCTGTAGAAAGTAACAAAAATATCTACTACCTCAAATATAATATGACTATCGACAGTATCGTCTGGGAACAACACTATTATGGTAAACAATACTATCGATAGTTTTGCTGCTCGTATTAATAAATAACCCATCGATTATAGGACATGGTTATCAAAGCAATATCCTTCTAAATTTTCTTCTTAAGCAAACTTTTAGGCGCAGAAACTGTAAACAACACTATCGAAAGTGTATGAATAACTGATAGTCTTGCTCCTACTTGACAACGCGGGATCCTTCGGCGCACATTACCAAGGCTGGAAGCGAATCAGGAGTGTGGGTGCTTAAAGATCAATCATCTACCTAAAAGCAGAGCTGCGATTAAAAGATTGTGAGAATTTATAGAAAAATAAAATTATTTCAGATTTTTCTGCCTTTCAGCTGCTATAAGTAAGCCCCCATTTCTATAAAAATAGAAATATTGTATAGAAATATGTATAGAAATGGGGGCTTACTGTGATCACTAATTATCAGTGATCACAGTAAGCCCCCATTTCTATAAAACCACTCAACCATGCTAATAGAGGTGTTGGGACAAAATAAAAACAACAGGTAAAAATATTGTACTTTATATTTTATTGATAAAAATACTTAAAACTAGGTACATTTATTTTATGTGCACCGCACTTAGATGAGGCGCGTTAGCTGGCACCTTTATTTATTGTGATACTGACAATTACAATTAATATTAGGCTCTTAAGCTTTTCTTTTAGGAGGAGACTACCTTTTAGCGTTTTATTCTACTGCTCACAAACAACAGCATTTACTCCGGAAGCAACATCGACATATGATATTATGCTAAAGAAATTTTTTCATTCCCTATCAAAAAATAATTCGTAATCATCAGCATCTTTACATCTGTACAACGATTGCTGAGACTGACCACGGACTTAGATATCAACAGTCCTTATAAAAAACACATTTGCCCCATTTTTTTACGCAGCATTTTTTGGGCCAGATATTACAACATGGGCGACTTTTTTTCTCTAGGAAGAATGTAGTTCCTGGGGAATTTGTTATAAAGAATATATGAGACAAATAAACGCCATATTTATATTAACAGTTATAGTTTGAACATAAGCGCTTTACAACGCCTTTAGCGCCTGTCATAGCTCGCATTAAGGCGGAAACATACTTTTAAAACGCGACGCGATGTGATGCTACGCCACGCGTGTTGAGTCACATCAGATCAGTGCAAATCGTATGCATTTCTATGGATCAGAACCACACAGCAAACACCCGACGCGACGTGATGCGCGAACACGCGACCCGATCCAATCGTTCCAGATTGACGTGTTTCCGGTAGTGGGGGTAAACACGCGACCCGACGAGACGCATGCTGTGTGTTTCTAGTCACACGCCACGCGACGCGTCAGTCTTTTCAAGACTTTTAACAAACAATCATCTACAGTGCCATAATTGTAACAAAGTGTATTTGTTAATATACTTAATAAGTTCGATTATGCATGTATGATAAAACAAAATCACAAAAAAGTAAAAACATGTATTTTTCAAATTTCATTTTAGTCATTCGGTAGTATAATAGATATCTTTCTAAAGTACTAACTTGAAGCAAGTCCGGATATAAAGTATGATATTAACCAAGCATATAGTTTTTTTTTTTAATTATTTCGTACACCTATTAACGCCTCTTTATCGCTTTTCTCTTCTGTTGCTTTAGTATAGGAAAAGTCCCTAAAATGTTCATCAAATCTTCTACTTACTCGTTATTTTAAAGTTTATCTGGGGGCACGGCAGTGCCCCCGCCAAGTCGAGCAAAAAAAAGCGGCACGGCCGTACTATACTTTTCTCGAAGCAGTTCGGCCCATTTTCGACCCCCTATAACTTCGTTGTGGATTTAACTAGAAGCCTGTATTTCTAGTAACCAGGCAAGCATTGTATAAACACGGTATATTTCAAATTTCATTCAATTTGAACCAGTTGGGTAAGAATTATAACAAGTCAAATTTCTTAATTTTGTCACTCACTGACTGACCGATCATCAAAACTCTAAGGCACTTCTATTAGACATAGAAGCTTCAAATTTTGAGTTCAATTAGTGTTTAGTGTATCTATCAAGGAAAAAATAAAATATTTTACAATTTTAGTCCAGTTTTCTAGATGGACCAACTGCATAAATAACTTTGTAATCCCATATAAATATAAAGGATTACAAAGTTACATTTGCGGTTATGGATTATGTTCAATGGTAACTTGTAATAAAATTAAAAAGGTTTTTTTAAACATGCCTTTATTACTCGTTAATAATCCTCCTAACCGAGTTCGGTTACAGCGACCACTTCTACTCCCCATTTTGCTGTCGTCGTTCGTGTGCCCATGCCTATAACATGGCCTACGTACCCAACTTTATTGACAAAGGGACGCGTACATTGAGCACATGTTAGCACACCGTTATTTAAATTATAACTGATAGCCGCAGGTGGTCGGGCTTTCAATTCATCGCGCTTGGCGTCAAGATGAGAAAGCCGCCGGGAGTCAGCGACTTTGACATTCACGCGCGTTCTCCACTCTCCACGGTTGGATGCTAAATCCTCCCAGAGAGAAGGATCTATGTCACATCTCTTCATATGGCGCTTCAGCACATCTTTGTACATCAAAAGTTGTCCGCCATGCTTACGCTTGTCCTCCTGAAGCTTTGAGTAAAAAATGCGCTTCGCCACTCTCTCCTCAGACATACGCGAAGCATGGCCACACCAGCGAAGTTGTCGTCTCATAAGATACGACTCAATGCCACCTACATTGGCTCGTCTCAAGACTTCAGTATTACGCACACGATCGGACATTTTATATAGAAACAGTCTAGTTGGCGAAAGTGGCGTCGATACGATGTCCATGTTTCGGCGGAGTACAAAATATTAGGCAGCACGATAGCCATGTAACAGCAACTTTAGTGGCTAACTTCAAGTCATGCGAGCGGAAGACCTTGGTGTTTAATTTGCCAAAGGCTGCTGCAGCAGCACCGATTATGCTGTTAATTGCGGCATCAATGTCGTACTTTGATGAAATGGTGATCCCCAAGTAACGGAATGAAACGAAACGATTAACTTTTTAGAATTTTTTACGCGAAAATCTCGCATCAAAAATACGCCATCGGCGACTACGGCGTAGTTCGTAGCGCAAACAAACTTAAATAAAATTTGTGTTTTGATGAAACATTAAAGAACATTTAGCATATTTTAAAGTACGTAGCAAACATGTTATCATAGTCAGAATCCACATTCATAACAAACGAAACGAACGAACGAACGAACGAACTTATTTTCCCAAAGATAATGGGGTCGCACATTCTCGTCCACCAAACCATCACCTGTCACCACACTCACGCCCCATCAAATATAGTCCACCCATCAAAACGAATCAAAGTCGACGCAGTTGTGTCGCTTAGTTACTGAGTTCGTATGGCCACCTTCCAGCTCCATCATCAGACCCTGGTTACCATCTTGCACCAAAATACTCGTCAAGACGAATCAAACGAGCCCAAACTCGATCGGGTTATGTCGTTTAATTACTGATTTCCTATGGCTACCTTCCAGCTCCATCATCAGAACCTAGTGACCATCTAGCACCAAAGCACTAACTTGCCAATACGAATCAAGCGATCCCAAACTAGATCGGGTTATCTCGTTTAATTACTGAGTTCCTATGGCTATCTTCCAGCTCCATCATCGGACCCTGTGGTTACCATCTAGCACCAAAGTACTCGTCAAGATAAATCAAACAAGCTGAGACTCCATGGGATTGCGTCGTTCTTTTTCTGAGTTCCTATGACCACCTTTTAGCTCCATCATCAGATCAGACCCTAGGAACCATCTTAAAGCAAAGAAACTCGATGGGGTTGCGTCATTTCATTACAGAGTTCCTATGTCCACCTTCCAGCTCCATCATCAGACCCTGGTTACCATTGAAAGACAAACTACTCGTCAAGACTATTCAAACGAGCCCATACTCGATGAGGTTGTTTCGTTTCATTGTGAAGTTCCTATGGCCACTTTCCAGCTCCATCATCAGATCAGTAACATTCATCATAATATTGCATTGTCACGCGGTTCACACATATCTGCAAAAGTTCAGGTCAATCGGTAAAGGGAAGGGAATCAAATTTAACTTGCAAGATTTGATTACAGACAACGGGACAGGTGAAACTAACTAAAAGCTTGTAATAACTAAGAGCTAGTAAAAATGGTCAATCAACGGAATGCAAAAAAAAAGAATGGGGCATGTCTTATGAAGTTATACCAAAATCCCGCAAAGTACTTGTTAGGTAAACTAAATTGTCCGAAATTGTCATGAAAGAAAGAACACTAATAATCATAACCGCGGCCGGCGGAGGTGGCTTTCCCGCCCCGTTTGTCACAGAAAGGCAACCTTTGGGTCTTACTACGATATCGCAGGTATACATACAAACCACGTTTTATATAACTTACGTATACAAAAAGAAATGAGATGCCATCAAAAACAAAACTTGTAAAAAAAACCAAGTCTCGCAACTCAGTTCTTCTACCGTGAAAAGTTATGAGATCCATGTAATACCAAGTCGGTTAATTTAAGCAGTCTCTACATAAGGGACCTTCTGTCTTAAGTTATTACGTAAGTAGCAAACCTAAGAACATCTTATAGTGACCATATCAATATTAAAAATATTTTATGTTTTAAATAAATAAATCGACTTGGCAATCGCATGATAACACAGTGTATCTTACAACGAATACTTATTATATGAAATTAGATTATTTTCGATTGCCAAGTCAATCTATTTATTTATAACATAAAATATTTTTAATATTGATATGGTCACTTTAAGATGTTCTTAGGTTTGCTACTTACGTAATAACTTAAGACAGAAGGTCCCTTATGTAGAGACTGCTTAAATTAACCGACTTGGTATTACATGGATCTCATAACTTTTCACGGTAGAAGAACTGAGTTGCGAGACTTGGTTTTTTTTACAAGTTTTGTTTTTGATGGCATCCATTTTACACGACTAAACACTTTGAACGCTGCCTGACAAATAACCTCAAAAAATGCTTATGTGTGGTGGCGTCGCGTGTTAGCAATGTGCACAGTGCACATTGGGTGTTGACACGTTGCGTCGCGTGGCGTTTTAAAAGTGTGTTTGAGCCTTTATTCTTTCACTTTGACGTTTTCTTGCACTGGATTGTGTACGATATGACACATGACGACGTGACGTCCTTGCTTGTAATATAAAAAGTGTATGTTTCACGCTGTATCCCCGCTCTGGATTTCGGCGCGTGAATGTTCCCCTGCGGATCACCGCCGCTGGTTGAGGGTGCGCTGGACTGAGGACATGCCGTCCACGAACTTGGTGCGGAAGAGTACGTTCGCATTATTGAACATGCCGTCCTTCAGCGACACGATTATGAACTGCAAACGAACGAGCGATCACTATTCGTTCTGAGCCTCAAGCATTATAATTTAAGCGTTGCAGAATTACTAAAGTGCTGCTTATTTAAAAATGGCACAATTATTATAAGTGCTAATAATTTAACTCTTAAATTCAATTACAATTAGATCCAATTGATATTGTGCCGCTATTAAATTAGCATGCTTGGGGCCCTGTGTACGAACAAATAATTGGAATTGACATAAAAGGTTACTCTTTGAAGACGTCATGGTAATACCCTATTGGTGTACCTAAAACGTTCCCGGTTCTGTTCACTTCAACAAAAATGTAAAATTGTTTTGAATTTGAATTTACTAGGAGACGACACTGGTAAATACATTGACCTATGACATGACAGTTATGTACTTTAACAAGAAAGGTTGTTTTTTTCCATGCCTAAGACTGTAGTTTTTTGTAGCGATACAAAGCGAACGTTTGCAGCTATGTACAGTCAACGGCAGATCAACTGTCAAAAAGCTAAAAGTCATCCTGATTTTCAACACATAGAGATCATTATCAATTGGGAAAATTTGACGTTTTGTGGTAGGTTAACGAGCTGTTGTCTGTACAAGCACATTTGTATTGATGCTGTATCGTGACTGTATCACCGCAGTTAGACTTTCAGCTATTGTATCCTGACTGCATATTGATTGTATCGCTGTTTTAGTAGCACATGTGTGTAAAGATAAGAAGATTTGCGACTGTATTAATTAATGCTGCATCAAGGCTGAATCGCGTTTGTATCGGAGCAAAAAGAAAAAGTAGGTTCTAAGAATCTGATCAAGATTTTGGTCTGTGTCTGGCATTAAGTATAATAAATAATAATAATAAATTGTTTCCACAATCACACCAATTATCTAGCCCCAAACTAAGCAAAGCTTGTGCTATGGCGACTAGATAACGGATAAACGTACTTAAAAATACGTTTATAAACATCCATGACTTGGGTGCAAATGCTCGTGCTCATCACACTAACATTTGCCCCTCGCGGGATTCGAACCCGCAACCGCCAGGCATTGTAGTCCGGAGCGCGAACCACTACACCAGAGGGTCGTCGAAATTAAATTAAGTCGAATTAAGTAGGTTACCTGTGAGTGCTTGAAGTGTTGCTTGAGCATCATGCCGATGTTCTGCGTGTGCGAGAGGTCGAGCGCGGCGTCCACCTCGTCGAGGATGTAGAGCGGCGCCGGCTTGAACAAGAGCATCGCCAGCACCAGCGACAGCGCCACCAGCGAGCGCTGCCCGCCGCTCAGCTCGCCCAGCGACTCCTTCCACGTGTCGTTGAACCCTACCTTCACCTGCACAGAGTGCCAACGATACGTGTACAACTACAACGGAGAGTAACGGAAGCGACAGCGCCACCAGCGAGCGCTGCCCGCCGCTCAGCTCGCCCAGCGACTCCTTCCACGTGTCGTTGAACCCTACCTTCACCTGCACAGAGTGCCAACGATACGTGTACAACTACAACGGAGAGTAACGGAAGCGACAGCGCCACCAGCGAGCGCTGCCCGCCGCTCAGCTCGCCCAGCGACTCCTTCCACGTGTCGTTGAACCCTACCTTCACCTGCACAGAGTGCCAACGATACGTGTACAACTACAACGGAGAGTAACGGAAGCGACAGCGCCACCAGCGAGCGCTGCCCGCCGCTCAGCTCGCCCAGCGACTCCTTCCACGTGTCGTTGAACCCTACCTTCACCTGCACAGAGTGCCAACGATACGTGTACAACTACAACGGAGAGTAACGGAAGCGACAGCGCCACCAGCGAGCGCTGCCCGCCGCTCAGCTCGCCCAGCGACTCCTTCCACGTGTCGTTGAACCCTACCTTCACCTGCACAGAGTGCCAACGATACGTGTACAACTACAACGGAGAGTAACGGAAGCGACAGCGCCACCAGCGAGCGCTGCCCGCCGCTCAGCTCGCCCAGCGACTCCTTCCACGTGTCGTTGAACCCTACCTTCACCTGCACAGAGTGCCAACGATACGTGTACAACTACAACGGAGAGTAACGGAAGCGACAGCGCCACCAGCGAGCGCTGCCCGCCGCTCAGCTCGCCCAGCGACTCCTTCCACGTGTCGTTGAACCCTACCTTCACCTGCACAGAGTGCCAACGATACGTGTACAACTACAACGGAGAGTAACGGAAGCGACAGCGCCACCAGCGAGCGCTGCCCGCCGCTCAGCTCGCCCAGCGACTCCTTCCACGTGTCGTTGAACCCTACCTTCACCTGCACAGAGTGCCAACGATACGTGTACAACTACAACGGAGAGTAACGGAAGCGACAGCGCCACCAGCGAGCGCTGCCCGCCGCTCAGCTCGCCCAGCGACTCCTTCCACGTGTCGTTGAACCCTACCTTCACCTGCACAGAGTGCCAACGATACGTGTACAACTACAACGGAGAGTAACGGAAGCGACAGCGCCACCAGCGAGCGCTGCCCGCCGCTCAGCTCGCCCAGCGACTCCTTCCACGTGTCGTTGAACCCTACCTTCACCTGCACAGAGTGTCAACGATACGTGTACAACTACAACGGAGAGTAACGGAAGCGACAGCGCCACCAGCGAGCGCTGCCCGCCGCTCAGCTCGCCCAGCGACTCCTTCCACGTGTCGTTGAACCCTACCTTCACCTGCACAGAGTGCCAACGATACGTGTACAACTACAACGGAGAGTAACGGAAGCGACAGCGCCACCAGCGAGCGCTGCCCGCCGCTCAGCTCGCCCAGCGACTCCTTCCACGTGTCGTTGAACCCTACCTTCACCTGCACAGAGTGCCAACGATACGTGTACAACTACAACGGAGAGTAACGGAAGCGACAGCGCCACCAGCGAGCGCTGCCCGCCGCTCAGCTCGCCCAGCGACTCCTTCCACGTGTCGTTGAACCCTACCTTCACCTGCACAGAGTGCCAACGATACGTGTACAACTACAACGGAGAGTAACGGAAGCGACAGCGCCACCAGCGAGCGCTGCCCGCCGCTCAGCTCGCCCAGCGACTCCTTCCACGTGTCGTTGAACCCTACCTTCACCTGCACAGAGTGCCAACGATACGTGTACAACTACAACGGAGAGTAACGGAAGCGACAGCGCCACCAGCGAGCGCTGCCCGCCGCTCAGCTCGCCCAGCGACTCCTTCCACGTGTCGTTGAACCCTACCTTCACCTGCACAGAGTGCCAACGATACGTGTACAACTACAACGGAGAGTAACGGAAGCGACAGCGCCACCAGCGAGCGCTGCCCGCCGCTCAGCTCGCCCAGCGACTCCTTCCACGTGTCGTTGAACCCTACCTTCACCTGCACAGAGTGCCAACGATACGTGTACAACTACAACGGAGAGTAGCGGAAGCGACAGCGCCACCAGCGAGCGCTGCCCGCCGCTCAGCTCGCCCAGCGACTCCTTCCACGTGTCGTTGAACCCTACCTTCACCTGCACAGAGTGCCAACGATACGTGTACAACTACAACGGAGAGTAACGGAAGCGACAGCGCCACCAGCGAGCGCTGCCCGCCGCTCAGCTCGCCCAGCGACTCCTTCCACGTGTCGTTGAACCCTACCTTCACCTGCACAGAGTGCCAACGATACGTGTACAACTACAACGGAGAGTAACGGAAGCGACAGCGCCACCAGCGAGCGCTGCCCGCCGCTCAGCTCGCCCAGCGACTCCTTCCACGTGTCGTTGAACCCTACCTTCACTCGCACAGAGTGCCAACGATACGTGTACAACTACAACGGAGAGTAACGGAAGCGACAGCGCCACCAGCGAGCGCTGCCCGCCGCTCAGCTCGCCCAGCGACTCCTTCCACGTGTCGTTGAACCCTACCTTCACCTGCACAGAGTGCCAACGATACGTGTACAACTACAACGGAGAGTAACGGAAGCGACAGCGCCACCAGCGAGCGCTGCCCGCCGCTCAGCTCGCCCAGCGACTCCTTCCACGTGTCGTTGAACCCTACCTTCACCTGCACAGAGTGCCAACGATACGTGTACAACTACAACGGAGAGTAACGGAAGCGACAGCGCCACCAGCGAGCGCTGCCCGCCGCTCAGCTCGCCCAGCGACTCCTTCCACGTGTCGTTGAACCCTACCTTCACCTGCACAGAGTGCCAACGATACGTGTACAACTACAACGGAGAGTAACGGAAGCGACAGCGCCACCAGCGAGCGCTGCCCGCCGCTCAGCTCGCCCAGCGACTCCTTCCACGTGTCGTTGAACCCTACCTTCACCTGCACAGAGTGCCAACGATACGTGTACAACTACAACGGAGAGTAACGGAAGCGACAGCGCCACCAGCGAGCGCTGCCCGCCGCTCAGCTCGCCCAGCGACTCCTTCCACGTGTCGTTGAACCCTACCTTCACCTGCACAGAGTGTCAACGATACGTGTACAACTACAACGGAGAGTAACGGAAGCGACAGCGCCACCAGCGAGCGCTGCCCGCCGCTCAGCTCGCCCAGCGACTCCTTCCACGTGTCGTTGAACCCTACCTTCACCTGCACAGAGTGCCAACGATACGTGTACAACTACAACGGAGAGTAACGGAAGCGACAGCGCCACCAGCGAGCGCTGCCCGCCGCTCAGCTCGCCCAGCGACTCCTTCCACGTGTCGTTGAACCCTACCTTCACCTGCACAGAGTGCCAACGATACGTGTACAACTACAACGGAGAGTAACGGAAGCGACAGCGCCACCAGCGAGCGCTGCCCGCCGCTCAGCTCGCCCAGCGACTCCTTCCACGTGTCGTTGAACCCTACCTTCACCTGCACAGAGTGCCAACGATACGTGTACAACTACAACGGAGAGTAACGGAAGCGACAGCGCCACCAGCGAGCGCTGCCCGCCGCTCAGCTCGCCCAGCGACTCCTTCCACGTGTCGTTGAACCCTACCTTCACCTGCACAGAGTGCCAACGATACGTGTACAACTACAACGGAGAGTAACGGAAGCGACAGCGCCACCAGCGAGCGCTGCCCGCCGCTCAGCTCGCCCAGCGACTCCTTCCACGTGTCGTTGAACCCTACCTTCACCTGCACAGAGTGCCAACGATACGTGTACAACTACAACGGAGAGTAACGGAAGCGACAGCGCCACCAGCGAGCGCTGCCCGCCGCTCAGCTCGCCCAGCGACAAAAATGTAATAATGAGAACAGACAGACCATAATACTCTTAGAGGAGAAGAATGACGTAGATTTTGAGTTATACAGTCATCAACGTAAACATATACACTCTCGGCTACGGGGGTCAAAATACAAAGAAAGTTAATATAATTATATTAACAATCCTTGCATATTAACCTCCGTAGCAGAGAGGCGAGTATAACGAACTTGGCGTGGCAATCTCTGAGGCACGAAAACGAACTTTTTAATGTGATTCCGGATCGCGTGTGCTGACTGGAAATCATAGCTAGTACTTAAACAACTGGGAACGGATACTACTCTCATCCCTTTGAATATCGTTACAGTACAATTTGTCGATAATAAAAGGAAAAAAAAAAACAAAGTATGTACTATCGCGGGCTCCGACGCCTGACCAGTCTTAAAGCTAAAAGCTCATTGCCAGTTACTTTAAGCCAAGCCCTACGTTCATTTATGTTAATTGATGTTTAGGCACAAGCAAGCAAGCTTCTATGTATTTATCTAATTGGTTGTAGTAAAACGTAGTAAAATGCATAACCAAACAGGGCGGGTTGGGGCATGTCCGGCGCAATGCGCTTACACAGGAATATTTCTACAAAGCGGTAGGGCGTCGGAGCCCGCGATAGAACATAATTAATAGAATAAGGCGTTACTTTGCGTAATTCCATAACTAAATATTTATAAAAATGTTTTTTTTTTCTTACAATTCCGCTCTATTACGCCTTTTTTTGTCTTCGGAGTATAGGTTGGAGTATTGAAGGTGATGTTATTAGGGTTCCTATACCGGCGTAACTGCGCGGAAATAGTAAACAAAATAATTAACATTTCATAATTATTTCAATATGTGGATGTGTTGGTAGGCCCCCCACAAGGTGGACCGACGATCTGGTGAAGGTCGCGGGAAGCCGCGGGATGCGGGTGGCACAGGACCGATCTTTGTGGAAATCCTTGGGGGAGGCCTATGGACGTGGACGTCTTTCGGCTGATGGATGGATGGATGGATGGATGGAGGGATGTGGATGTCTACGTAAGTGCTATTCTAAAATTGTTATTTACCTCCAATCCATCGAGCACAGTGAGTCCATCGGGCGGCTTCAGCCTGGCCTGCGCGCCCGGCAGCAGCGTGCTGAATATCGAGCCGAAGTCCTTGTTGACTTGCTCGCACGCTATCACCAGGGTTTTCTTCTTCTTCTCGTCTAGTTCCGCCATCACTTGCACGAGCTTGGCGCGGTCCGCTTCGACTATCTTCTTTTTTCGCATCACGTCTTGGTACTAAAATAAATACACGTCTGTTAATTTGAGTTTGTACTATATGAGTTGGACTCGCGCAGGAAGGATTCCGTACCATTTCTATAAAAAAAGGCGAAAAAATCACGTTTGTTGTATGGCAGCCCCCTTAAATATTTAATTTTTCGGGTTATTAGTATTTGTTGTTGTAGCGGCAACAGAAATACATCATCTGTGAAAATTTCAACTATCTAACTATCACGGTTCATCAGATACAGCCTGGTGATAGACGGACAGACAAACAGACGGACAGCGGAGCCTTAGTAATAGGGTCCCGTTTTACCCTTTGGGTATGGATTTCTAAAAATAGGACAATGAGCACTGGCCATAATAGTCTTAGAGGAGAAGAATGGTAAGGTCGTAGATTTTGAGTTACACAGTCGTCAACGTACACACGTTTTAAAAATCTGGCTTTAAAGCAACTGCATAAGCTGGCAGCTAAAGATAACAAGAAAAGTAGTTACAAGTTCCTAAATTTTAGGCAGCAAACGGATAAAACTTAAAAAATTATTCATTGCTGCCATATTATCACACTATCTTTATTTTCCTAATCTCTTATTATATATCTGGCATCATGACAGGCAGGCGGACTTTCTTACTCAACGCGAAGTTCAACGCTTTTTTATATCGGACAATATCGCATACATTGCTCTGATCCTAAGTTAAGTAGCGAAAGCACTTCTGTTATAGAAACCAGAAACAACCACACAACACCCAGACCCGAGACAATATAGAAAAGTTCCTTTCCTACATTGACCCAACCGGGGATCAAACCCGGGACCTCAGAGATGGTGACGCCATTTATAGTCCGGCGGACTCGCCACCGGAGGTCGTCCAAATTTATCATGTGCATTTAATTTTATCCTGTGCATTTAACTTTATCGTGTGCATTTAACTTTATCCTGTGCATTTAACTTTATCCTGTGCATTTAACTTTATCCTGTGCATTTAATTTTATCCTGTGCATTTAACTTTATCCTGTGCATTAGAGTGAATGAGAGCTCACCTGTTCCTCCTCCTTCCCCAGCAGCGTGTGCGCCCTGGCGTTGAGGCCGCGCGCCAGCTTGTCCCTCCGCTCGGCCAGCTGCTGCAGCCGCTGCCCCGCCACGCTCGCCTGAGCTCACCTGTTCCTCCTCCTTCCCCAGCAGCGTGTGCGCCCTGGCGTTGAGGCCGCGCGCCAGCTTGTCCCTCCGCTCGGCCAGCTGCTGCAGCCGCTGCCCCGCCACGCTCGCCTGAGCTCACCTGTTCCTCCTCCTTCCCCAGCAGCGTGTGCGCCCTGGCGTTGAGGCCGCGCGCCAGCTTGTCCCTCCGCTCGGCCAGCTGCTGCAGCCGCTGCCCCGCCACGCTCGCCTGAGCTCACCTGTTCCTCCTCCTTCCCCAGCAGCGTGTGCGCCCTGGCGTTGAGGCCGCGCGCCAGCTTGTCCCTCCGCTCGGCCAGCTGCTGCAGCCGCTGCCCCGCCACGCTCGCCTGAGCTCACCTGTTCCTCCTCCTTCCCCAGCAGCGTGTGCGCCCTGGCGTTGAGGCCGCGCGCCAGCTTGTCCCTCCGCTCGGCCAGCTGCTGCAGCCGCTGCCCCGCCACGCTCGCCTGAGCTCACCTGTTCCTCCTCCTTCCCCAGCAGCGTGTGCGCCCTGGCGTTGAGGCCGCGCGCCAGCTTGTCCCTCCGCTCGGCCAGCTGCTGCAGCCGCTGCCCCGCCACGCTCGCCTGAGCTCACCTGTTCCTCCTCCTTCCCCAGCAGCGTGTGCGCCCTGGCGTTGAGGCCGCGCGCCAGCTTGTCCCTCCGCTCGGCCAGCTGCTGCAGCCGCTGCCCCGCCACGCTCGCCTGAGCTCACCTGTTCCTCCTCCTTCCCCAGCAGCGTGTGCGCCCTGGCGTTGAGGCCGCGCGCCAGCTTGTCCCTCCGCTCGGCCAGCTGCTGCAGCCGCTGCCCCGCCACGCTCGCCTGAGCTCACCTGTTCCTCCTCCTTCCCCAGCAGCGTGTGCGCCCTGGCGTTGAGGCCGCGCGCCAGCTTGTCCCTCCGCTCGGCCAGCTGCTGCAGCCGCTGCCCCGCCACGCTCGCCTGAGCTCACCTGTTCCTCCTCCTTCCCCAGCAGCGTGTGCGCCCTGGCGTTGAGGCCGCGCGCCAGCTTGTCCCTCCGCTCGGCCAGCTGCTGCAGCCGCTGCCCCGCCACGCTCGCCTGAGCTCACCTGTTCCTCCTCCTTCCCCAGCAGCGTGTGCGCCCTGGCGTTGAGGCCGCGCGCCAGCTTGTCCCTCCGCTCGGCCAGCTGCTGCAGCCGCTGCCCCGCCACGCTCGCCTGAGCTCACCTGTTCCTCCTCCTTCCCCAGCAGCGTGTGCGCCCTGGCGTTGAGGCCGCGCGCCAGCTTGTCCCTCCGCTCGGCCAGCTGCTGCAGCCGCTGCCCCGCCACGCTCGCCTGAGCTCACCTGTTCCTCCTCCTTCCCCAGCAGCGTGTGCGCCCTGGCGTTGAGGCCGCGCGCCAGCTTGTCCCTCCGCTCGGCCAGCTGCTGCAGCCGCTGCCCCGCCACGCTCGCCTGAGCTCACCTGTTCCTCCTCCTTCCCCAGCAGCGTGTGCGCCCTGGCGTTGAGGCCGCGCGCCAGCTTGTCCCTCCGCTCGGCCAGCTGCTGCAGCCGCTGCCCCGCCACGCTCGCCTGCCGCGCCGCGAAGTCGTACAGCCCGCCCGGCGCGCCGAAGTATTCCCGCTCGGTGGGGATCCACGTGTGTTCCGCTTCGAGGGATTTTATCTACGGGAGACGTGATATATTTTGTGATAAATTTATGGTAAAACCCCTCCTATGAATGCCAGATTGGCCGGTTCCTGCAAATTTTATCAAGTGGGTTATCTACCTTGTAGGTAAAGGGGCATCCTACGCTGCGCTTGATGGTAAAGTCATTTGGGTAGTGGTTTTGTTAAGCATTGGACGTCCTATGGGTGTAATGATGATGATGATAAATAATAAAATAACATTGAGAAGAAGATGACTGACATAGTTCACTTAAAAGTGTTTTAAATAGATAATTAAAAAAACGTTTTGTATATCTATGGAAATTCGCTCCTAACGAACTTTATCCTGTTATCAGTTAGAATAAGCTTATTTTATCATATTATAAAGTGAATATAAATAAGATTCTCACCCTCTTAGCACACTCAGCGGATTCCCCTTGTAGCTCCTTGATTTTGTAGTCCAACTCCTTGATCTTAAGTTCTAGGTCCCCGTTGCTTTTGCCCAGTTGTTCCTTTTTCTGGTGCAACCGCGCGATGTCGCTGCTGCGGCTCGCTATCTCTGCCTTCTGCTTCTTTATACGAGCCTGGATCGCTTTAACTGCTTCCTAAAATTAAATAATATGAATAAGAACATGACCTACTATTATAACTGTTTTGGGAAGAATATCACAAGACATACTGTTGTCTTTTATTTACGCGAACACGATACATTTAAATGAAACTACTTTTACGGATTATTTCGCGATTTATTAACATTTTATTTAACCTGACCTGATTTATTAACATTTTATTTATTTTATGATGTGAGCATTTCATATTAGGAAATACCACCATATTATAAAGTGATAATTAAAAAATACATTATCCGATCCGGCCACGACATCGAGAACATGAGAAGGAATCATAGCTAACCAAAAATAAGAAGTTACGCAAAATACTCGCGTAGCAGGATGAAGTGTTTATAGACTTGTTATCCATATTTAATAAATCCTTAGTACTTACTGTAGCCCTGGAATGTTCTCCCTTCGCGTCCTGCAAGCTCTCCTGTAGCCCCACGGCCGCCTCGACCGTCTCTTGCAGCGTCTGCTTGCTGGTAGCAACTGCTTGTTCCAACTCTGTCACTTCTAGTCTCAAAGTCTCAAACTCCTGTTCTCTTTGTTTCCACGAGCTGCTGTGTTGTTCTGCTTCCTTTTTCGCCTTTTTCAAAGCCTCTTCAGCTTTTTTGAACTCTCTAAAAAAGTTAGGTACTTTTAATTGCATTCCATCCTATTCAAAATAGATATAACTTCTTTGAATTTGCTTACCTCTCCCTGTGGCCTTTGATATCTTTTACTTTTGCTTCAAGTTCCCGCGCCTTAGCCGCTGTCTCGCTCTGTGTTACTTTATCTCTTTCTACTGCTGCTGACAGCTCTTCAACCTATGGATGAAAATTCAAATACATTTCAAGTATTAAACTCTGAATATTTTATATTCGACGACAAATTAATTGACGCTCTTAAGGCTCGTTCTATACGCAGCCGGAATCCGTTACCATTCGCAAGAAGCCGCTCAAAAAACAACCTTATTGCTTAAGCGATGGATTGAATCCACGTTAACCCGGTCAGGTTTCTGGCTGGGTAAACGCTTTGGCTTTTTTTCCATGAAAAAGAAACGAAGAGCGCTGTGACGTCAATTAAAACGTCGTGCACATTTTCTACCTTATGCAATAGTTAGTAGCATTGTTGTACTTACTTGAGCCCGCAAACTCTCTATCTCGGCGTGCGTTTGCGCGTGCGAAGTGGTCGCTAGTCTCGCCTTTATGACCTCCAGTTCGTGAGACATCATCTCATACCTAAATAAAATAGGAGAAAGTATACTATTTTGGAAACTAGAAGACTCGAGCTTTTAAAACTCGGATATTTTATTGCAAATATAAAAACCATGATTATTTCTTTATCGTTTTATTGTTTTTCGCATGTGTCTCTTTATTAACATTTAATGTAAAAACTATCATTGGAAACTTTAAATGCAGATGTATTATTTAATTTAATGTTAACTCTAAGTAATATTGTAATGCTGTATGTTTCCCTAATAAAGATAAATAAATAAATAAAATAAATAATGAGATCTGTAGACTATTTTGACGATATTTTTTTACATTCTGTAGATAAAGGAAATACTGGTTTTCGGCAGTGACGTGGTTTATTTGTAGCTCTTTAAGCAAACCAAACAACAACATATTATTATGTTTATTCCTCGGATATAACTGAATAACGTCCCACATGTATAAACTCAAATATTCTTTAAAAAAACTTTATACTGAAATGCGCAACTACAACAATCTTAACATTCTAACATCATACCTCGTGACACGGACCAATATTACAACTCAGAACAAATAGATACATTTTCTTAGCTTTATACTGCATTTAATTCACTTCACAATATAGTGTTAAAATTCGCTTGTTTTTTAATTCTAGCAATTCGACTAACTGTTACCCCCTATAAACTAATTACAGCTACCCATCTAGCATCACTAACAAAACACGATTTGATATGATTTAGCGATTTAACGACACCCAACTGTCAAAATATTAACTTTTATAAAAAGTCTTGATAAAAGTTTAAGATGGCGGCTTTTTTTATCATATTTTATTTTTATTGTATAATATTTATGAAACAAAATCTACAGCTCTTAATTAACAAAGTTTGAATAATATATGTTTACCTTACAGCCAACAAAGAATTTACTTTTTATAATAAAAAAACAATTAGTCTACAGAGAATGAAGCCAAACATATAAGCTGTATAGTAGGTATCTTTAAATGTTACAGAGCATACTTAGCACTAATTAAAGTAGTAAATATAGGAAATGTGTGGATGTACGAACAAGCAAGTGTGTGTGTGTGTGTGTGTGTGTGTGTGTGTGTGTGTGTGTGTGTGTGTGTGTGTGTGTGTGTGTGTGTGTGTGTGTGTGTGTGTGTGTGTGCGTGTCTGTGTGCGTGTGCGTGTGCGTGTGCGTGTGCGTGTGCGTGTGCGTGTGCGTGTGCGTGTGCGTGTGCGTGTGCGTGTGCGTGTGCGTGTTTTGACAGCTGGGTGTCGATTAATAGCTAGTTATATCATATTATTATTGTGTTTCGATGGACATGCTAGGGAGGCTGCTTCTATTAAATCTAGCAATTGGACCAAGACACTAGAAAAAAATTAAAATTTCTCGTTTCCATGCTTACTTCTGCTGCGTGGCGGCGTAGTTCTCAGCCGCGTGCTGCATAGAGGCGAGCTCCGCGCTGCACTGCTGCTGCTGCGCTTCCGCGTGCTGCAGCTCCGCTTCTGCTTCTTTCAGTTCCTTCAATTGCATCAACATCGACCCGCCCTGGACAAGATACAGTGTCACAACTAAAGGTAGCTGTGCAGGTGGGACTTGTATATAATCGCCCTAAATAAGTTAAAATACAAGGCGCGCCATTCTACTAATGGAGAATGTTAGCTAATTTTGAATATTAGCTCTCCATATTCTCTGTCAAAAATAAAAAATACGAGTGAAAGAATTACTTCGATACGTCAATTAGTTTCCTTAGTATCGAAGTAAACGTGTGACGGTGTGACGTCATCTTACAATACTCACTCAGTCCGCTCGCGCCCTCATCAGCACGGTGTCTGGCGACTTGCTACTAAGCTAAGTTGTAAATTGACGTCACATGCGGTCACGTGACTGTTAGCGGGACTCGATATTTATCGTAAGTTTAAATACCTGGAAAATCAAAACTAATAGGTATTTTTGACTACAACAAAAACTAGTGTATTTGTATACATACAAGCTTTACTGTTACAAACTTTCAACCGATTTGGCATACCTATTAACATTCTCCTTAACTCCCCTACACTAAATGAACGCACCGATCGGCGTAGTGGCCTGGTGATTTCCATTACGATTACCAGTTCAGGCAATGTAGAAAAAGATTTTAATAAATAGGCTTTAATCTGGGTGTGCTTAAAGACTCCGCTGGCAAAAATTTTGTCTTCTTCTTCATCAGCGTTTAGTATTTGGTGTACAAACATATAGTATCTTCATTTGTGATGATATTTTAACTATATATAGGCGCTATGGAAGAAATGAGGAGATTCGTGAAGAAACAAAAGTCGTTGACTTTGCCCCACAGATTAGCAAGTTAAAGTGTCAGTGGGCGGGACACATAGCGTGTAGAACTGACGGTCCATGGGACAGAAAGGTTCTGGAATGGAGGCCACGTACCGGCAAGCGCAGCGTGGGACTCACACCCACAAGGTGGACAGACGACCTGGTAAATGTTGCAGGAAGCCGCTGGATGCAGGCCGCGCGCAACCGGCCAATCCGGAAGTCACTAGGGGAGGCCTATGTTCGGTAGTGGACGTCCTGTGGATAAAATGATGATGACGAGGCGCTATGCACACGCAGTTTTAGGTTCATGTTGCTGTTTCTGACGTGCTAACGTCTTATAAATCGATAACCGGCTGCATGCTCGAAAAAGTGTCACGTTCCGCGGAACAAGCGATACGGAGGCACGATAGGCCGAAGCGTTCGGCTTGTCACGCACTTATCTCTCTATCAGCCGATGCGTCCGAGTAGCATCAATGTTTTCTTATGACGTTATCACGTAAAATTAACGTCCGGTAACCGATTTTACAGACATCCATTTTTTTCTCTGTAATACAGGCCGTAAGAAGTACGGCTAGCTACACTAACACTGCCCCACCTTGGCCCTGGCGCCCCCGCACAGTGTGCCGGAGGGGTCGAACACGTCCCCGTCGCGCGTGACGCAGCGGCGCCGCACCACTGTGCAGCCCGACGCGGCTAACTACACTAACACTGCCCCACCTTGGCCCTGGCGCCCCCGCACAGTGTGCCGGAGGGGTCGAACACGTCCCCGTCGCGCGTGACGCAGCGGCGCCGCACCACTGTGCAGCCCGACGCGGCTAACTACACTAACACTGCCCCACCTTGGCCCTGGCGCCCCCGCACAGTGTGCCGGAGGGGTCGAACACGTCCCCGTCGCGCGTGACGCAGCGGCGCCGCACCACTGTGCAGCCCGACGCGGCTAACTACACTAACACTGCCCCACCTTGGCCCTGGCGCCCCCGCACAGTGTGCCGGAGGGGTCGAACACGTCCCCGTCGCGCGTGACGCAGCGGCGCCGCACCACTGTGCAGCCCGACGCGGCTAACTACACTAACACTGCCCCACCTTGGCCCTGGCGCCCCCGCACAGTGTGCCGGAGGGGTCGAACACGTCCCCGTCGCGCGTGACGCAGCGGCGCCGCACGGCGGGGTGGAACGTGACGCGCTTGGCTGTTTCCAGGTCGCGGCACACCAGCGTGCCGCCGAATATCCACTCCATGGCCGGCCGGAGGTGAGGCTCGAAGGTTATCAGGTCGAGGGCCAGTTGGACGTTCTCCGGGCCACCGCCCTGCGGGAAAAGATCGCGTGGTGAATAAGAGCACTTTCACATATAGGCGTTTTAGTCGCGCTGCAGTAACACGACTGGGGTATCAATACATATTTGTGTAGCACGGCGCGGCGAACAATAGCCCGATAGCAGCGCTCTGAGCTTACTTGAGCCACGAACAATCTGTCGGCGTTCCAGCAATGTAGCGAGAAATTGCAAAACACCTACGTCATACTAATAAACAAGTTTGATACCAAAACATTCATAGTTGAACTTTAATCTCAGCCTGCCTTGTGGGATTCAATATGCGGTAATTTCAGTAACAGAATCAAGCAAAAGAATGCCTCGCAGGAAGTTTGCAAAATATTGGGAATGAGCTAGTCACTCCCACAAGCATATTTATTGACAGATAAGGCTAGAAATCTAGGTACTTAATAACATGGGATAATTGAATCTACACTCAGTACAGAATGAGATTTTCGTCCTGTCCCTATATCCTGAAAATTGGAACCAAAGCAAACAATCGCTACGATAACACATTCCTATAAATGATTTTTTAACCTTACACTCTGTCATTAGATCACAATTTTCTGCGACCGCCTTACATTTACGCTACGATAACACATACCTGTTAATTTATTTCCAACCTTACACTCTAGTCATGAACTCACAATTTCCTGCGCCCGCCTCACAGTTTACGGTACGATAGCACATTCCTATTAATGTATTTCCAACCTTACGCTCTAGTCATTAACTCACAATTTCCTGCGCCCGCCTCACAGTTAACGCTACGATAACTCATTCCTATAATGAACTTCCAACCTTACGCTCTAGTCATTAACTCACAATTTCCTGCGCCCGCCTCACAGTTTACGCTACGATAACTCATTCCTATAATGAACTTCCAACCTTACGCTCTAGTCATTAACTCACAATTTCCTGCGACCGCCTTACAGTTACGCTACGATAACACATTCCTGTTAATGTATTTCCAACCTTATGCTCTAGTCATTAACTCACAATTTCCTGCGCCCGCCTCACGGTTTACGATACGATAGCACATTCCTATTAAAGTATTTCCAACCTTACGCTCTAGTCATTAACTCACAATTTCCTGCGCCCACCTCACACTTTACGCTACGATAACTCATTCCTATAATGAACTTCCAACCTTACGCTCTACTCATTAACTCACAATTTCCTGCGCCCGCCTCACACTTTACGCTACGATAACTCATTCCTATAATGAACTTCCAACCTTACGCTCTAGTCATTAACTCACAATTTCCTGCGTCCGCCTCACGGTTTACGATACGATAGCACATTCCTATTAATGTATTTCCAAACTTATGCTCTAGTCATTAACTCACAATTTCCTGCGCCCGCCTAACAGTTTACGCTACGATAACACATTCCTATAAATGTATTTCCAACCTTACGCTCTAGTCATTAACTCACAATTTCCTGCGCCCGCCTCACAGTTTGCGCGTCTATGACGTGTCCCGAGATCTTGTTGAGGGGTATGATGGTGGTTCGCGTCTGTAAGTTGCCTCTCTGCAGCAGGAGTTTACTCGTAACCTCCGTGTCTACTACCACATTGTATAACTGAAAACAAACTATTTATTTAAAATCACACTAGTATAAAATAGTTTTAGAGACAGTAACAACGGCATTACTAACCCAAGGTGTTTAATTTAATATCCTTGGATAACAAATATCCCGGTAATAGATTTTAGTCAATTGAACAATAAAAGTATATATTTTGTAAAGGAAGTAATATGAAAATGTATGCTCACCCGACCACCCGCTGCGGTTTCCAACGCTGTACAGTACAACGGGTCACAGACGTTAATCAGCCTACAGATTGTACCTAAAAATAATGCGTCCATTATTATATTTAGTTCGTCCATTATTACATCATCATTTTAGACATATCATATGACATCTACCACTGAACATGGGCCTCCCACGACTTTCAGGTTGGCCAGTCGGAAGCGGCCTGCGTTCAGCGGCTTCCTGCAACCTTCACCAGATCGTCTGTCCACCTTGTGGGTGGACGTCCTACGCTGCGCTTGCTAGTACGTTCATTACGTGTACGTACGTGTCGAATCTGTTAGATTAATAAGTAACAAAGTCATGTCCTGTCTTATAAATTTAAAAAAAAAAAAAAGGAGGTATTGTCACACTAGCGCCACTCTTGTGTTTTAACTATGTAAGTTGAAATAAACGTTCACTTGTTGTCACGGATCCGTTAGTTTTATTACAGGTTATGTGCCTCACGCGTTAAAATTATTGTGAATAGTGTAAAAGACAGTTATAATGGCTTCAAGTATCATTTCGACGATAACAAAGCTTAAAGGAAGAGAAAACTATGAAGATTGGGCGTTTGCGGTCGAGAATTTCCTGATTTTGGAGGGAATGCAAGAATGCATCTTCAAGGATGACTGTGCAAACGACGCCAAAGCGAAGGCTAAGATTATTTTAACAATCGATCCAAGTCTTTACGTGCATATTAAAAACGAGAAAAGTACGAAAGAACTGTGGTTAAAGTTAAAAAGGATGTTTGATGACACCGGCTTTACGAGAAGAATTGGGCTGCTACGAAATCTTATTTCGATTCGTCGTGAAAACTGCGATTCAATGGCTCAGTATGTTACATCAATGGTGGAAACGAGTCAGAGATTGAATAATACAGGATTCAAGATTAATGACGAGTGGATTGGCTCATTGCTGTTGGCGGGATTACCTGAAAAATTCGCGCCAATGATAATGGCAATCGAGCATTCCGGCATAGACATAACGGCAGACGCCATTAAAACAAAATTAATCGACATGGAAGACGGAAGTGATACCAACAGTCCGCAAAGTGCATTTGCAGCTAGAAGTTGGCAACAGAAAAATGGCAAGGCTGCCAACACGCAAATGTCAGATGTGTCAAAAACAAACGTCAACAAGTCTGCCATTATTTGTTACAAATGTAAACAGTCGGGACACTACAAAAATCAGTGCGGAAAACAAAACAAACAATCTTCGAATGCATTTAGTGCAGTATTTCTAAGTGGAAGTTTCAGTAGCTCAGATTGGTATATAGACTCGGGAGCTAGTAAGCATATGACACCGAATGAAGATTGGTTAATCAACAAAACAAATCACGACGTGAAAGAAATTGTTATTGCAGATCGGTCGAGAATACCAGTAACATGTTGTGGTGATACCCTAATCACAACAGTATTAAAGAATACGAGCTTTGAAATTCCAGTTCAAGAAGTTTTGTGTGTTCCCAGTCTGGCTACAAATTTATTATCAGTAAGTCAATTGATGAAGCAGGGTAACAGAGTTTCTTTTGCCGATAATAACTGTTATATTTACAATAAAAAGGATCAGCTTGTGGCAACAGCAAGTCTAACAGAAGGAGTTTATAAACTGAATGTTAAAAATGTTCAATGTTTATTATCTTCAGTGTCGGGTACAGTGTGGCATAGACGCCTAGGACATTTGAACAGCAGTGACCTAGAAAAAATGAAAGATGAAGCTGTCATAGGAGTGTCATACACTGAAAAGTCCCAGATAACAAAATCAAATTGCAAAGTGTGCTGTGAAGGGAAGCAGACCAGGTTACCATTCCCAAATGCTGGTAACAGGAGTACAGAATTGCTAGACACCGTGCACGCAGATGTTTGCGGACCAATGGAGACCAGATCCATAGGTGGCTCCAAATACTTTCTATTGTTTGTTGACGACTACAGCAGAATGACTTATGTTTACTTTCTGAAAACAAAAGATCAAACATTTAGTTGTTTTAAGACATATAAGACATTAGTAGAAAATCAAACAGGAAAGACAATAAAAGCATTAAGAACCGATAATGGATTGGAATTTTGCAGTAAAGAATTTGAAGTATACTTACAGAATGCAGGAATAATTCACCAAAAGACAAATACGTACACGCCAGAACAAAACGGCTTGTGTGAAAGACTCAACAGAACTATAGTTGAAAAAGCGAAGTGTTTGTTATATGATGCGAATCTACCCAAGAAATTTTGGGCGGAAGCCGTAAACACTGCGGTATACCTGCGAAATAGATCAGTTGTATCAGGACTTAACAACAAAACGCCGTTTGAACAATGGACAGGAAAAAAGCCAGATGTCAGCCATTTGCGTATTTTTGGCAGTAAGATAATGGTACATATACCAAAAGAAAAACGGCTTAAGTTTGATAAAAAGGCAAAACAATGCATCCTTGTTGGCTACCCCGACCATGTGAAAGGTTACAGATACTACAACCCAGAGAATAATCAGATATCAACAAGCAGAGATATTGTTGTGATTGAGGAAGGTAATCAGAATGACCATGTGGAGATACAAATAGATGAAAGCATGCCAGATTTAATGCAGAAGGAGGAAATAAAGCCAGAAACAGTGGGAGATGCAGAATTTATTCAGAAAATTGAATTAAAACCAGAGACATCTACAGAAACAGCGAGTGACATACCAGAAGTTCCAGAAGAAGTCAGTGTAGTACTACCTAAACGTGAGCGAAAAAAGCCTGATCGGTTCGTTGTAGGTATAGCAAAAAGTGATGTCAGTGTTAGTGAAAGTGAACTTTCTATAGATGATGCACTTAATGGACCCGAGAGTTTGCAGTGGAAGCAGGCTATGGCAGAGGAACTCAAATCGTTTGAGGATAATGATGCCTGGGAGGTAGTGCAATCACCAGATCAAGGTACTGTAGTTTCTTGTAGATGGGTTTTTCAAAAGAAGTTAAACTCTGATAATACTGTACGGTATAGGGCCAGGTTAGTAGCCAAGGGCTTTACCCAAAGGCCGGGTATAGATTTTGATGAAACTTTTTCGCCAGTTTTGCGTCATTCGACATTAAGATTAATGTTTGCTTTGGCAGTGCAATTAAATTTAGAAATGTGTCACTTAGATGTAAATACAGCTTTTCTAAATGGTGTCTTGTCAGAAGAAATTTATATGCAAAAGCCAGTTGGTTTACAATGCAATGATGATAATGTAGTACTTAAACTTAAACGAGCAATCTATGGCTTAAAACAGTCATCTAGGATATGGTATCAGCGAGTTGAGGAATTGTTAAAAAGTATTGGCTATGTAAAATCTCAATTAGAACCATGTCTATTTACTAAAAATGATGGAAATTTAAGAACTATGGTATTATTATATGTAGATGATTTTTTCTTATTTTCGAATTGTGATAAAGAGACTACCAGATTAAAGAGAAAATTATCAGAAAATTTTAAAATTAAGGATCTTGGATGTATAAAAAGGTGTCTTGGCATGAATGTCAATTTTGATAAGAAAAATAGTGTAATAAGTATTAATCAAAAAGATTACATAAGTGAGTTAGTTCAAAAATTTAATGTAAATGATTGTAAACCAGTAAAAACACCTATTGAACAAAAATTGAATTTAACCAAGAGTTCTGCTTGTGATAAGAGGTTTTTATATCAGCAGTTAATAGGTAGTATGATGTACTTAGCGGTCCTCACAAGACCAGATATTGTTTTTTCAATTAATTACTTAAGTCAGTTTAATAACTGTTTCACAGAGGAACATTGGACTTATGCAAAAAGGGTACTGAAATATTTGAAAACTACTAGAGATTTTTGTTTAATGTTTACAAAAAGTGGTAATAAACAGTTGGAGGCCTATGTTGATGCTGACTGGGCTAGTAATCAGATTGATAGAAAGTCATATACAGGGTATTTTTTCCAACTCTCTGGTTGTGCAGTAGCGTGGGAAACCAGAAAACAATGTACAGTTGCTTTGTCCAGTACGGAGGCGGAGTACATGGGTTTGGCTGATTGCTGCAAAGAAGCCATTTATCTTAAAAATCTACTTTATGAAGTTACTAATGAGAATTACCCAATTACAATATATAATGACAATCAATCAGCAATTAAGCTGTCAGTCAACACTGTGTACCATAAAAGGTCAAAACATATAGACGTAAGGTATCATTTTTGCAGGGAGTGTATAGCCAACAACTCAATACTAGTTAGATACATGCAAACTGCAGAGATGCCTGCAGATTTACTTACTAAAGGTCTGTGTGAAAACAAACATTATAAATTTGTAAAAATGTTAGGTCTTGTAAAAATTTAAATTGTTTGATAGACTTTGTTAAGTGGGAGTGTTAGATTAATAAGTAACAAAGTCATGTCCTGTCTTATAAATTAAAAAAAAAAAAAAAAAGGAGGTATTGTCACACTAGCGCCACTCTTGTGTTTTAACTATGTAAGTTGAAATAAACGTTCACTTGTTGTCACGGATCCGTTAGTTTTATTACAGAATCGTTATCACATTAGCCTATTGCAGATTACTACAGGAAGTAAGCTCGATCAGAATAAAGAGCACGATCTTCCGCCTTTTCCATCCAAACACTGTCAGCCATCTTCTTCAGCACGTCGTTTCATCGAGCTCAGGGGCGTCTTACCCACATAACGTTTTCGTATCTTCCTAAGGTCATCGATCCATCGAGCTAAGGGGCGTGCTACATGACGTTTACGTATCTTCCTAAGGTCGTTGGTCCATCGAGCTGAGGGGCCTCCCACATTACGTATACGTATCTTCCTAAGGCCGTCGGTCCATCGAGCTGAGGGGCGACCTACACTACGTTTGGAATATCATCAATTGATTGTTTATGGCTCACCCGAGACTCTCCGGCTGTCGAAGTTGTGCTGCGGCGGCGAGTATTTGAAGTCGCAGCGCTGCAGCCGCGCAGACAAGTTATCTACTACGTCGCGCTTGCAGCGGGCGAGCGCTTGCAGCGCGCGGGACGACTCCTTCAGCTGAGCGTTGCGCTCCTCGCTGAAGTTCATCTTGGACAACTCGGCCTGGTCACGATTATATAGTTTACTCTTTTAAACTTGAGAAATTTACAATGCAAGCATAACTTGTGTGCGTAAGAAACTTCAATTTAACGAAGTCAAAAATCAAAACTAGACTTCGTACAACAAAGAAACGTATTTCATTATTTCGTCCATAGGACGTCAACTGCTGAACATAGGCTTCCCTCGATGACTTCCCAATCGGTCAATTCGTAGTCAGCGCCTTCCTGAAACCTTCACCAGGTCGTTTGTACAACTTGTTCGTGGAAGTCCCACGTTGCGCTTGCTACGCTTAGAATTCGTTCAAGGCACGCGGGGCATCAGAAGACACGATGCGCAGAGTGTTCAAATGTTTTATACGTTTAAGGAGAGGCAGCGCTCGTCGCTTCACGCCGCATTTGACGGGTAAAAACAAGTATTTTTCTGAACTAAATATTTTTTATTATTTCCCTTTAATTATATTTAATTTTAGCGGGGAGTCTTAAAAGTAACCCTGTATTATGTGAGCTTTATTAACTGTTTTTAGCAAATAACTGTTTGAATTTGAACTCCCTGAACGCTGTATACATCTGCGTATGTTAGTGTTTCCCTCGCCTGCTTACCTTCAGGTTGTCTACGTTGGCCTGGTGCGTGCGTATGGCGTGCTGGTCGCGCTGGTACTGCGCGCCGCTGGTGTGCGCGTCGCGCTCGAGCGGCCTGCTTACCTTCAGGTTGTCTACGTTGGCCTGGTGCGTGCGTATGGCGTGCTGGTCGCGCTGGTACTGCGCGCCGCTGGTGTGCGCGTCGCGCTCGAGCGGCCTGCTTACCTTCAGGTTGTCTACGTTGGCCTGGTGCGTGCGTATGGCGTGCTGGTCGCGCTGGTACTGCGCACCGCTGGTGTGCGCATCGCGCTCGAGCGCGCGCAGGCGCTGCTGCGCGTGCGTGCGCTCCATCGTGCTCTGCGTGATGCGCGTCGCAGCTTCCGAGGCCGCCGCCTTCGCCGCTAGTCAAACAATTATTTACTTCAATCCACATTTGATCAGAAATAAAGACATAGTTGCGCGAAAGAACTAAAGAAATACATATAACAGAGTGAAGAAACAGTGAAGGATGCAAAAAAGTAAAAAATGCAGTTCCGGCGAGATCAAAAAGCTTGCCCGCAACCTCATTAGACTAAAAAGGGACAAAATTCGCAAATTTATTGATGTTATTACTGGTCATCACTGCCCAAAATAAACACCTGTTGAAAATCATAGGTAGGTGTGATAGATAGCCCTACATGCAGAGGACCCTGCATCCTTAAGGCAGAAGAAACACCGCAGCACGTGCTTATAGAATGCAGGAGCGTGGCCGAACAACGGGCACGGATTCTCCAATCACCAGGATCGCTCCCGGAAGCATGCAAGAATTTGAAAAGGCCTCCCTTCCGACCTGGGATGACCTGGACTGATAGGAGTAAGGAAAAATCGTCACCTTATACCCTAGGGAGCCAAAATAAGCGAAACACTATACCATTTTTTTTTTGCACCTAACTCTTTTAGAAACAATAATGATATTTTAAACGAAACGGTGGCAAAAACTCACCAGCAATGAAATTTCATATAACTATCCTGGCGTCTATTCAAGTAGCCCATAAAAATCGATTTCGTCAAAACATTGCAAGCTTTCTTGAATAAAAAGAACAACATACCCATGAGTTGGTCCTGCAGCGACTCGGAAGCGCCCTCGAGCCCCGAGCTGACGGCCAGGAACCTCTGCTGCGCCGCCGCCAGCGCCGCCTCGCTGTTCTCGCTCGCCGCGCGAAGGTTCTCGAACGTTGACGATACCTGACAAGTGTCAAACACTTTAAATCAGTGTTCCGCAAACTTTTTGTCTTCAAGATACATCTAGGAAAACTGCTGGAGTCCACTGCTGAACATAGGCCTCCCCCAGTTCACCCCCAGGGTTGTTGCCATACTCGCCACGCTTGGCAGGCGGGTTGGCGAGCGCAGTTATTTTATTATTTCGCAAGCAGACGCTGCTCCCCGTCTCGTGCTACAGGGTTTAGTCGCTTCTTACGACACGCCTCCTGTTGGCGGTGGGGAATTGTATTCTTTACGACCCCACGGGGAGGTTCATATTTCTTGCGTTTTAAATCTTTTAAAGATAAGAAATTTCATTCCTAATAAGTGTGTTGAAAGAACTATTTTAATGTAGCCGCAATAACTGCGAATGAAGTGGGCGCTAAAAATTTTCGAGATATTTAGCGACGGTATTGGCAAATGCGACAGAAGCAGCGTATAAAAACCGTCTAAACAGTTGCTCATTCATACATACATTTTTCCACCCTTGCCACAATTTGAATATAAGTAAAGGATTAACAGTTTTGAGAAATCGGTAAATAATTTATTGCGTGGGAATTTTTTTAGTAAAACCTGAAATATCTCTCTCCTTAAACTGCCGTCCAGCTGAACTAACCGTAATTTTATGAAAGGTCAACAATGAGCTTTAGGGTGATTTCTAAGTGTGGCCAAGTATTTTCTAGAGTAACCCTACCGACAAAAAAATTGCGCAAATCAATGTCTACGTTTGGGAAACAAGATTCGAAAGAATTATTTTACAAAAGCTCGTGCTTCTTACTGTCAATAATACATTAGCTCGACCACTAGCTCAATGAGAATATCAAGTAATTTACAGTGTTTTGCAGTTTTACCAACTTGCGTGCAGTGCGGTGCAAAACAATAGTTTTTTTGTGACCGGTGCTCACTTTTATAATAAATGTAAAATAAATGTTCTAAAATTATAAATATAATTTTATCAGTTTGATGAAAGACCTGGTGTCTTTTAAATATTGTACCTAGATTATTTAAAACAAAACACTTCTAATTTGTATTAAAATTTATATTCTATTTATATATTATACGCTAAAACAGTCGTCTGTTGTCGTTTCGTGCGCATAGACCACGTTCTTCAAGTGTTTTCGATCTGTTTTTATTGGATTACCCGGCTTTCGTTTAATGGACTGTTTCTGCTTTTCAAACTGACATCGGCGCTAAATCGGACTTCGATTGTGTTTTGTATTGCGTTCTTTTTACTTTTCATGCATAATAATGCCTAAACGTGGACAAACATTGAAAAGTGGAGCCCGTGAGTTAATCATCAAGCTGCAAGATTACTTTGAGCGGGAGCGGCAAAATGGCGGACCCCTGTTACCTGTCGAACAAGTACAAGAACGCGTCTCTCAGGCACTTGGAGTTAGCAAACGAACGATAACAAATATTAATAAAGAAAAGTTCGGCTCTAATGGCATGGAAGATAATATTTTACGTACTCCGAAGAAGAAACGTAGAACTAAACCCGTGACAGATATTGACTCCTTTGACGCCAACGCCTTTGAATATCTCAACAGGAAGAAGCTTTTGGCATCGTTAAGAGAAGCTGGACTGTTTAGCGGGGGTAAAACTGCTTTAACCAAAATCTTAAAAGATATTGGTTTTTCGTATAAAAAAACAGACAAAAGAAAAAAATTATTAGAACGATACAACATCATTTTAAAACGGATAAGTTTTTTGAGAGAAGCAAAAAATATTAATAACTGGGATAATGTCGTGTTCATTGACGAGACATGGCTAAACGCCAATCACACGGTTTCCCGTTCTTGGACGGATGATACACAAGCGTCGACGTCGAAAGTACCAATGGGTAAGGGGGCCCGTCTGATAATATGCCACGTAGGTACTGCAAAATACGGCTTTGTGGAGAACGCGTTACTGGCATTTCAATCAAAAACCACAAATGACTACCACGAGGAAATGAATGCCTCTACATTTAAAGAGTGGTTCCAGAACGTGCTTTTGCCCAGCCTACCAGAGCCTTCTGTAATATTCATGGATAATGCCTCCTATCACTCGGTTCAAATACAGAAACCACCTAATAAAAAACAAGCAAAAGGCATTGACGCAAATGGTTTTGGCATCTGCATATTTATGCAGATGCTAAAACCCGAGCTAATTAAATTAGTTCAAGAAAATAAAGCGGCAAATGTGCGATACGAAATCGATGAACTGGCTCTGGAGTATGGTCAATCGCGTTCTAAGAATTCCACCGTATCATTGCCAATATAACGCGATTGAGCTAATCTGGGCTCAAATAAAAAGGTTACGCCGCCCGCCACAATACTTCCCCGCCATTCAGCACGAAAAAGATGATGACCCTATTAAAAGAAGCCTGCGGGGAAGTCACTAGAGATGACTGGGCAAAGGTTGTTGAGAAGACTAAAAACCTGATTATGGAATATTTTGACCGAGATATCAGGATTGATTCTGTTATTGATAATAATATAATTATACATGTAGGCGAAGATGATGATGAAGACACCACCTCCTCAAGCGAATTGGAGTCTGATTAATATTCTGTACGCACATTCAATTCAATGTACTTTATTGCATAGAAATACAGATTGTAACTTTGTAACAAGAAATAAATAAAACAATTTTATTATATTAAAATTACCTTTTTGTGGTTTCCACTTAAATTACTAAAATATGAATTTTAAATGATTCCGCCAATTTAAAACGAAAATAATCTTAAAAATAACGTGGCGTTTCATTTTGGAGGAACGGTAACGAGATCAGTTTTATGTTGTGCCCATCACTAGTCGTGACTAACTGATAGGTGTTTAGGCCCACCCCTGAAAGGTTGGGAAAGGCTTTTCCGCCGCATTTGTGTGTGGGCCGTGGACCCATGACTAATGACTAACATCTTTCTGTGGATCCATATAAGCACTCGGCTGCCTAAATACTCTACAGGGTATGAGCACCCCACCTAAATCATCACATACCTCGTTCAACACGTTCTTCTTAGCAGTGAGAGCTGCCTCATCGTCGCCGAGCGCGCGGCTGAGCAGGCGCGCCTTCTTCTCGTGCGAGGCGAGCGCGTCCTTGGCCGCCTTGAGCCCGGCGCCGGCGCCCGCTTCCGTCTTCTCGTGCGTTTGCAGCTCCGCTTCTAAGTCTTTTAGGACGCTGCCACTTTCCTGGGGGAAAATTAGTTGGGTTCGATTATCTACAGTAAGTCATTCTGTAAAGTAGTCTAAGCCAAATTACTACAGGTGAGAAGTAAATAAGGTTTGAAATAATGGAGGAACTATATAGTCTCTAGCCTGGTAAAGCTTTAATAAAGAAATAAGACAAAACTATAATTTTAATGTAAATTTTGGAAATCATAGAAGTAGCTAAATACATTTTGGTAAAAATGGATTATTATATTAATATTCAAAAGTTTTATTATAAAGAGAAAAAAAGACATCTGTATCTTTATTAAAAGTAATGAGCCTTTATTCATTTCAATTTTTTTTTAATATTGTTATTACACTTAATTTGTTAAAAAAAAAGATGTAGGTTGCGTTTCTCACCTCATCCAACTTTTTATTCAGTTCAGCCACTTGCTTGTCCAAGTCCTTAGCTTCTTTCTCATTATTTTTAATGTTCTCCTTCTTGCTTTTGATGTCGTCCTGGACTTCGGTCACCTTGGCCTCTGCTTCTTTGGCACTCTTTTCTGCACTCACATACCTGTAAACAACAAACAACTTAACTTTTGTTGAAGGGGAATAGTCAGGCCCGACTATCTCTCACTGTGAGACACTAGGGCCTCTCAATAGTCACTATTATAGTTTCCAAAGAATGCTTTTCTTTAAAACAGCCGTAAATAAGCTGCTGTTTTTCCCCTCTTTGCTCCTCTCTCATCATCATCACCAGCCTATATCAGTCCACTGCTGGACACAGGCCTCTCCAAAGAGGATTTTGCCATAATCGCCACGCTTGGCAGGCGGGTTGGCGATCGCAGTTTGGCCAATGGTGGAGAGGAGACGCTGCTGCCCGTCTTCTTGTGGCGGTTCTCCTGTAGTCGCCTCTTACGACACCCATAGGAAGAGAAGGGGTGGTGTAATTCTTTAAAGGTGCCGGCACCACACGACACTGATATCCCCTCTCTATCATTCCCTAATTATTTGTTAATAACAAAACATGTATCAATCATATACTAAAAAGTTATTTTAAAAATAAAATATTTTAAATGCTTTTTCTAAATTATATAATAAACACTTTAAAAAAACAGATTTGACTTACTTCCAAGCCACATAGAGCCTGGTGAGATTCTCCAACTCCCGCACAACTTTCTGGTACTCTTGGAACTGCGAGCGCTCGTCTTGCAGCTTCTGCAGTTTGGGCGCTATGTCTTCTTTTATTATCTAGAAGCATTTCGCCATAATTAATACGAACATAGAACTAAAGTGTTTATTAAAAGTACTTTTCTACCAGACAGAACGACAAAGGGCTAAATGTATTGTTTTTACACACAAAATGTGTAAAATCCATACATGTTTAGTTTAGTGCTGGGCGGTTTCTGCACTTAGCCTCTTGATTAAGTCATCATTGTGCGTGCTGCGTCCTTCACCTTACTCCAACTAGCCCAGGTCAACACAGAAGGTAAAGCCATACATTTAGCCATCTAATGAAAAAGTTACTCATTTAGTTAAGGCCTAGTAACTTCTTTTCTTCTTCATTCATATTTATTTTATTTGGGATAAAAAACAATTGTACAATCATTAGACTAAACAATGCTCTTATCTAATGGTTTGCGTAATCATTCAACCAATATCATTATCCACAAGTTATTAAACAATATATAATTCAATTAAAACTTATAATATAATTATAAACTTTTAATATAATACAATTCATTAAAGATAAATAACACTTGAAAAAATCATCGACCTCAGTTGGGACTCGTACCCACGTCCCATCGCACCCACCCATGTGCGAGTCCCACCTGAGGTCGATGATTTTTTCAAGTGTTATTATTTATCTTCAATAAAACCTTGCATGGAATTGCTAAAAACATTTTTTTTTTATATAATTCAATTTGATTCATATAAAAGTATTGATAAACAAACTAAATCTCAAAAACAAATACAATAATCTTATATAATCTATTACAGATTTTAATGTTGGTAAATGTGTATATATGAGAAGTAGAGTCCATCCTTATAGGAATTTAATTGAAAATCGCACATTTCACACTGCATAGAAGTCAGAATCCAAATTTAAGTAATATCGGTCTGAAGTAGGTGTAATACTATTTGTGTGGATGCTTGTTTTCACACTCAATCCAATGCAATGCGAGAATCTTCACACAAGTAGCACTATGATGGCTACTTTGGACTGATGTTTATCGTATTCTAAGTGGTTAACCACTTACATCAATTCAATTAAACCTTGCATGGAATTGCTAAAAACAAAAATTTACAATGTTTAAGCATTTCTGATCTTAACCAAAAGTCGAACATTTGTAAAAATATTTCTATAGGGTGTTGACGGTAGTATACTACTCAGCTATACATATAGCTACAACATTGATCAGAATACGCTGGCTTTGACAGCGAGAAAAAACACTTGAGAAATTTCATCTTGTCACGTGACGTCCTCGGTAGCTTAGTGGTCAAAGCACTCGCCCGGTATGCGATGGGACGTGGGTTTGAGTCCCACCTGAGGTCGATGATTTTTTTTTCAAGTGTTATTTATCTTCACTTACATCATTTAATTCCCTAAGCTTAGCATCTTTCTTCTCAATTGTTTTCTGAGCAGCTTGTTTCTTGGCTTCATACATTCTAGTCCCTGCTGCCTCTTCTACCATTGACAGGATCTGACACCAGAAATATTAGTTACACTTTTTTAGAATCATGGTTAGAATCATGATTGGGAGAGGGTTAGGAAAAAAAAAATGGTCAAATGCGAGTCGGATTCGCACACGAAGGGTTCCGTACCATTATCTACAAAAACGGCAAAAAAATCAGGTTTGTTGTATGGGAGCAGAAAAATTTATTTTATTGACTTTAAGTATTTGTTGTTATAGCGGCAACAGAAATATGTCATCTGTGAAAATTTCAACTGTCATTCAACTATCATGGTTCATGAGATACAGCCTGGTGACAGACGGACAGACGGACAGACAGACAGATGTCGTAGTAATAGGGGCCCGTCTTTCCTTTTGAGTATGGAACCCAAATTGAAGCATGTAAGTAGTAATTATACTTTGTAACTGTAACTTATCTCAAATAGTGGGCCAAACAAATTACGTCATAGGTAATTACCTAAAAAGAAATGCAAAATATGTGACGTCACACTAGGGAGGGGGAAGTCTCACAAATGTGAGGACATGCGACATAGGGGGTCAAAATATCATAAAATTCGTGACGTAATTTATGGATGGAACCTAAAAAGATTTCTTATTTTAGTTTACTGCGAAACTTTGTTTACAAATACCTCAGGTGGCTTCATATTGAGCACTTTAGTGATGCGCCCCTGCATAATGAGAAAGTGTGGATTGTTGACATTGAGCTGCACCGAGCAGAACAGATCACTGACTCGCTTGTTTTGGACGTTGATACCATTGATCAGGTACTTGTTCTTGCCTCCCATCACTACCTGGAAGATTGTAAATAAATAAATATTAAGAAATAAATATAAATATTGGACAACATCACATACATTGCTCTGATCCTAAGGTAAGTTGCTAAAGCACTTGTGTTTTAGAAATCAGAAACAACGACGGTACCACAATACCCAGACCCGAGCCAATATAGAAAAGTTCGATTTTCTACTTTGACCCGACCGGGATCAAACTCGGAACCTCAGAGATGGCGACGCCAAATAGTCTGGCGTGCTCGCCTCTCGGCTACGAAGGTCGTCAATGTTTACTTAAAACTTTTTAAGGTACAGAATGAATGCCAGTGCTATTTACCTAATTTATCTTCCAATGCCGCTGTTACGATTATAAGTATTTTTGGTGTAAAAATATAGCTTTATATATTTTTTTTTGGTAATTTCAATTGATGTCTGATACACTACGGTACTAGGTTCCCCTGAAAGAACTGTAGAATATACCAACCTGTCTAGTAACAGTAATTTCATCATGATTCTCATAACCAATAGGGCACTGCTTCTTATCCCTGTTGTCGAAAGTGATGCTCACAGTCGCCTTTGTGATACCGGCCTGTCCATGCTTGTATATCAACTCCTGCAGACTACCAGCGCGGACCTGCACCGTTTACAAACAATATTACAATTGGCGGGAGAATGATAACCAAACAAAATTACAAGCACAAATAACCGCATATCATCGTACTTACGTTGGACAAATTAGTTATTCCGAGCACAAAACATATTGAATCCAATATATTAGACTTCCCAGTACCATTCAAGCCTGTGATAGCGTTGAATTCTGGGTCAAAACCGGTGACTTCTACTCGGTTACCATACGATTTGAAACCGTCTAGCACTATTGATTTTATGTGCATCTTGGATCTTGCTATCGAAAACACATAACAACGAAAGAATGACCACAACTTATATCACCAAACAGAACTGCAGGATTAAAATTAAATTAATATTTGAAGAAGCGGGATTACCGTTGAGATTTTGGAACAAATTTGTTTTGTTGACAGTTAAACGTCGCTTTGACAGTATTTTGAAAATGACATAAGCCGTTTTTATTCACGATGGTTATTAGGAAAGGATTGAAGCTATTCAGCCAAATCTCGGTCCGAACTAGAGTTGGAATTACTCCCGGGAATATTCCCAAAATGGTAAAATACTCGGGAATATTCCCATATTTAGAACAGGGTAGGCGAATGATAATTCCTAATAAGTCTATCCTTTGGGAATATATGTGGGTAGTTTCGATTTTATTGTTGATGTGAAATTATTTAACATAAATATTATGTTAAGGCTTAGGTTTTAAGTATTTCTGATGTTGTTTTTTGTAAACATACAATAAAAAGCAGAACGGCGTTTTAAAAAATAGTTCATATTACGGTAAATTATGACAAATTTTGTTAGTACTTTATAACCCATTATCGCTAATAGTTTCGGCAGCGCATTCGACGAAAGACATTTTAAGACTCATTTTTCTACACCTTCGGGTAGCATTCTATTGGTGAAAGAATTTTTTAAATCGGCCCAGTACTTTTTGAGCCTATTCATTACAAACATACAAAAATAGGTACAAATCTTTCCTCTTTATAATATTAGTATAGAAGTATATATATTATATTGATTCTTGGCAGCACAATAGGCATTATTATAAAGAAATGTTCTCATTCAAATATTTATTATAAATATTTTGCTTATAATATTAAATTAGTAAAGGTTCCAATTCTGACCACATCTTTAAAGTGCCTAAAATACCTTATCATTTATACAGGGTGTCCCAAAATTCAAAGATAAAACGGCACTTGATGGTGGGCTTGCTTAAGACTACTCAAGGAAAAAATTGAAAAAAAAATACCTATTATATTCTTTAATTATTATCGCCAACACCCGATGGAAATATTGTTACAAATATTTAACTATTGGTAAAGATCAGAAAAACTGAAACAATTAAAATTTTGTTTTTTAGCAATTACCATGCTAGTTTACCTAAGATTTTTAATACTTGAAAAAAAATCGTCCGTCTCAGGTGGGATCCGAACCCACGACCATCGCACACCGGGCGAGTGCTTTTCCAACTAAGCTACCGAAGTACCGAGACGCTGACCCGACGAAATATTTTAAGTGGTTCTCGCTGTCAAAGCCACCGTTTTTTCTGATCAATGTTGCGGTATTCTAGCGTCAACACCCGATTGAAGTATTGTTACAAATATTTAACTATTGGTAAAGATCAGAAAAGCTTAAATAATTTATTAATTATTATTATTATTAAATTTTTCGTCGGGTCAGTCAGCGTCTCGGTGTTTCGGTAGCTTATTTGGAAAAGCACCTGAGGCGGATAGTTGTTTTTCTAACTTGGTAATGTCTTCTTTGGCAATAAAAAATGATTTTTGGTGGAAATGGTAGTGTGGTGGTGTTATTATAAAATGAATTTTACAAATAGTTTAAATTTCTTAGTAAGCTACTATCGATGCAGGTATATTAATGCTAATCGTAGATTGTAAAATAGCATAGCTGCTAGCCCCCAGCCCGATGATTCGACGACCTTAGGAAAATTACTGGCAGCGATAGGATGAAAAAAGCGGGAGATCGTGCTCTATGGGGGAGGCTTATGTCCAGCATTGAACTGCAATGGGCTGAATAGATAGATAGATAAATAGCTGCTCTATGCTCTAAAACAGTGTTTTTTATTTATTATTATTCACAACCTATACTCAATGACTAGTTTTGAAGTCATTTAAATGAATCCACCCACGATTTTGGTAAGTTTCCAAATAAACTGAGTTCACTAAATACCAGTACACACACTTATCATCAAAAATATACAATAAAATAAATAATAAAAATATAGTAAAATTCTAAAAATTTACTCACTGACGACAAAAGAATGTAAAAAAGAAGTTATGGAATGGCTAAAGCGTCTCTAGACAATAATGAGACTAAAATAATATTAAAGTCATGCTCATAATTAATTGGTTAATTAAGTTACCTACCTTACGCATGAAATCTCTGTTTTACACACGCCATACACATACACACTCTTTCTCACACACTTACACACACACACACATACACACACACACAACACACACTGATTTTGTTGTTCTTACATATTAAGGTTACAATTAAGGTTTGGATTAACTATGCTAATACTAATTACTTAGTTAAGGAAGAGTGACTCTCTCTGACACAGGTACCTAATAGAGGAAGTCCACACTTAAATTGTTGTCAAAAATTTTTGAACCGAATAAACATATTAATATTATTTTTAAAAAAATATTGAAAAATTTCCGGAAATATTCCAGGTGGACACGTAGAAAGTTTCCGAGCGCCCATCTATACTTATATACTTATTATACTTAATATTATAAAGAGGAAAGATTTGTACCTATTTTTGTATGTTTGTAATGAATAGGCTCAAAAAGTACTGGGCCGATTTAAAAAAATCTTTCACCAATGGAATGCTACATTCTTCCAATTTGACGTAGGCTACATTTCATTTTGAAACAAATTAGGGATCCTTGGTAAAATTTGAACAATGTAACCGAAGGTGTAGAAAAATGAGTCTTAAAATGTCTTTCGTCGAATGCGCTGCCGAAACTATTAGCGATAATTGTCTACCCCGTGCGAAGCCGGGACGGGCTGCTAGTCTCTTATAATACTTGACTGAAATTGTACTAATACCATAAATATTACCTACCACTACTGAATTTCATGATTCAGCTCACGAGATAAAAGAATTCATAAACACCATCGAGTTGGTCGGTCCGAAATCAGCAGTATCCTATTCAGCATCATTAAAAATATAGGTAGAAATTGGTTGCCATAGTGCGTTTCGGACATCAAGGTATTGATTGATTTCAATGTTTTTTTTTCTATTTTATTTTTGATTTTGCGTTTTGTGTGTGTCGGTTAATTTGTTGCTGTTTTAATTAGATAGGCCTAAAATTAGATAACATGGAGTTTAGTAATACTGGGGGCATGAGGAGCCCTTTTTCCCCCCGAGTGCGACAGTCAATAACCGGCAGAAAACCTATCGGAATGTCTGCGAGGAATAACCAAAAGTAAGTAAATACTTCTAATCTCTACATTACATTGTGAAAAAATACCGAATCTAGGTCAATAAAATAAAATCAAATAAAGCAGGTTTCGAATTTGGTTTGGGTAATGATAATATTTCGAACCCAAGACTTAGTAAAAAATATGTTAGGTTAGAACCATACCCATTTTTACCCGACAAATAGGGTAAATGTTTTTTTGATCATAAATATAACTTATACGGTGGACTTTAAAGATTTTTATTTGACAAAAACGTATTTACAATTTGGTACCCTAAACTTATTTACCTTCAAAAAAACTTAATTAATAACACCTTTTATTAAACCCACTGTACTAACGTACATAAAACAGTGGTTTAACCTTAGTCCCCGACTAGCAAATGCACTCTGAATAAAACAGTTCTTTATTAATAAATTTGTCTCCAGCAATTACATCCAGTCCCCGGGAACACCGAACGGGGATGTCATCTACAAGACTCCTATCACCACAGTTGAAACTTACGGCTCACCACTGCCTGTGATGGTCACAGAGACACTTACTTTTGGTAATTTTCTGCCTCTTTCTTAATTTGTATGCTAAGTATTAATTTTTGCAAGTATTTTTGTATGCTGGATTATGACATCTACTCTGCTGGTGTGCCACCTTCCCTGCCAGTATACCTCGAATGTTGGTGTATCCCTGGTGTTGAGGATGTGTAGTTCCATTTGTGACAGAAAGGAGTTGTAGGTGTGGCCCCTCTGGTTTACACATTTTCAGCTTAATTACTTGTTGATATATTTTTTTAAATTTTGTTTCATTCTCAACTTCTTCTCTTTAATAGATAGATAGATACTCTTTATTGCACACCACACAAACAGTACAAAGAAAAGAAAATACATTTAGAATGGTACAATTTAGGCGGTCTTCCAGACAACCTTCAGGTAGAGGACAGTTTAAAAAGTCGAAAGGGGAATGGCGGTGAAGAGTTAAAGAAAGAAGAAATAATATATATAGGTATATACAGAGTGTACAAAAGAATGGGACACTCCTTAAAACCACGTGATCAGCTGTTGATATACAACAACTTTTGCTATGGGAGCAACATCGAAATCATTATTTTATTTGCAGATGCTCTATACATTATCATCCAGATATGTGAGTAAGTTTGTATGGAAACGATAAAAAAAAATCTCGATTTCAATGTTGCTCCCATAGAAAAAGTTGTTGTCTATGACCAGCTGATTACATGTTTTTAAGGAGTGTCCTATTCTCTTACACCCTGTATATAGTTAATAAAACATACACGTAAGTTAACAAAATAAATAATACACATACTTATATTATCCTAAATAAAGCATACATACATAATACCTTATACATAAATACAATAAATGCAAACCCAATTAACATGAAAGAATCATGACGAAAAGACAGAAAAACAAAAAAAGCTAAAGGGAAAGGAGATTAGTTTTAAGTTTACTTTTAAAGCTTATAAGTGATCCGGACTGCCGAATAGTCATTGGCAAGGAATTCCATAAGCGGATGGATTGCACAGTGAAGGACTGTGAATATGTGTGAGAAGAATGTATAGGAAAAGAGTGGTGGAGATTATTGGAAGACCGCATTTCGTGACCCAAGGCAGACTGCCTCTTTGTTGAATAAAGTTTGTAAGATATGACAGACATACTTTACCATAAAGAAATATTGGACAACATCACAAACAATGCTCTCACACTATTAAATCTCACTGCATCAGTTGAAAATTGTTTTTTTTTTTGATTTGATTAAAATTAATTTTTGATTTTGATTTTTGAATTGAAAGTTACTAATTTGTATAAGACTATCATCTGGTGTAGTCGATTGTGCTCTAAGCTACCAGCCAGACAGTTGCGGTTTTTAAAGCCTATTTAATTCACAAGAAACATGGTACATTTAAAAATTATTTTCAAACATGTTTCATTATCTTACTAGCGTGCAAAAATGCTGAATAGAGAAAAAAAAAAAATTCAACTAAAGCAAAGGGCAATAATGTTTGTGTGATGAGCACAAGGGGGCTACAATATTGGTGTGATTCTAGAAAAAAGGTTATAAGAAAGTCAACATAAAAACGAACTTGCTGCAACACTTCTTCAGTCTGGACCTCTGGAGACTACGTGCAGATTGAAAAGAAAACGAATAGCGTCAATCTAAATTTAAATTTGCATACTAAATGAGGTGACACGTCACAGGATTTGAATAAACTCAAACTGACACAATGAAAAAACTTAGATGAAAAAAAAAAGTGTGGAAATAATTGAATGATTAATGACTTGTGACAGCCAGTGGCGAAGTAAGCGTGCGTCTCTCCCCATGCGGCTGGTGCTGGCTGGTAGCGGGGCGGCGCGTGGTGGCGTGGCCGCGCTCGCCCGCGTCCGCGCCCGCGTCGCCTGCGCCCGCGCCTGCCGCGAGGGACCTCACGCTGCCGCAGACCGATCTAGCGCACAAGGCGGATCTGGTCGAACTCTTCTATGAAGACGGGGCGCAGGTATGCACAAGCAACCATCATTTATTAGCTATTCCCGCAGCGTCACCTGCGTGGCTTTTTGTGAATTTTCCCGATTTTTTAATTATTTACTTATTTGGTGAGAAGACAACTCCAACAAATTATTATTAAAATCCGTCTAGCCATTGTGATAATAAATTACATTGTAATGATAAATATGTAGGTTCTCAGGTGGAGACGCAAACACACCTAGGCAAACGCAGTGTAGGACGTCCCCAGCTCGATAGACCGACGATTTAAGAAAGATCGTGCTCTTTGGCGCTTTTTGGGGTGATGATTGGACGTAAAATCATCATCATCATCATTTCGCCACAGGTCGTCCACTGCTGAATAAAGGATATACAAAAGTCCAATAGTGGACTGAAATAGGCTGAAAATCACGTTAGCAGGCTATTGCAGATGAAGATGTCAGAGATGAAGTGTCAATTCGCAATTCTAAGTGATTTCGTGCGGTTTCAAAATCGCGTCAAAATGCGCGGGTCTTATTTACTTATTACATCGCAGTAGTTCAGACGTAAGAGCAAGTTTTAGTTACGGTTACAATCATGAGCATGACTGCAACACATAGGTACACTGCATTTGTTTATTGTTGAGATTGATTTTGGCGTTGCATAGACAGCTTGACCTTCCTTCGTCTAGCTTTCTTTTGAAAAGAGAATGTGCTGGTTTATCTCTGTATGAGATCCAGATTCGATCAATTTATTCGTCCACAGATGCCATCATGCGTGGGCGTGTCCCCGGAAGGCGTGGTCCGCTACTGGTGGTCTGTGGGTCACCCGAGCGCCGCGGTAGACGTGTCGTGCGAGCTGGGCGGCCAGGAGTGTGAGCGCTTACTGCACGCTCGCCACTACCTCCTGCTGGCCACCACCACGTGCTCCGTCGTGTTGCTGCAGCCGCAGCGCCACGGTACGTATAATTTTCGTCAAATAAAAAGAACGCTGGAGGGTGGCGCTACTTGTCTCCACCGAACACATAGCAGTACTGAAAATGTTAGTTCCTATTTTGGCCACCGCTCTTTTTACGTAACGCCAAGTATACTAGAGTCGGCTGCTACTGGTGACCGGTGGGGCACGCGAGTGTTATTACGAGCCTTCGCTTCTTATCACAAAAAGGTGTCACCTCCCGCAATGCAGACAACATTGAATTTGAATTTGAATTTAGAATAGAATAGAATAGAAAAAGATTTATTTGACACACCTAAAGGTGTGCAGCGGTAATTGGACAAAGCAAGAAGACCTATATAGTGATAGTAATAAAATGGGGTAAATCGTTATTTATAAGGACATGGAACTAGATTTATTTAATACTGCTGTTAATCAGTTTAAAACAAAATTCAACAATTATTTTTTGTTAAATAATCAATTAAACCCTTAATAATACTATAGTTTTTGCAAATAAGATGTCTATCTAAAGGTGGAAACTTGTAATTGGCTATACTTCATCTATAATTACTTCATCTATTGTAATATTAGCTGTAAGTTTTCCAAAAAGTTGTAAAATTTATAATTTAATATCAACCAAATAGTGGGTGGTTCTACTGCTCAAATAAAGTTATTTTAATTATGGGATCAATATCGAAATCCATCTAACTACACAGTTGTTATACTGACGTCAAGTCAGGCGTGCTCCTACTTATCTAGAAACGCTACAGCAGCTGACTCAAGTAGCAGTAACTCAGCGCACTCAACACCAGTACTATTTTTGGTTAGGACCTTAGGAAGATACATAGGTGGCAATGGCTGGGCGAAAAAAGCGAAAGATTGTTTTCTTTGGCGACTTTAGGTGGATTTTTACGTCCAGCATTGGACTGCAATGGCTATAATGATGATGATAAAATAGTAAGAAGTATCTCATATTTGTCTCACGTATGTATCACGTGTGCCCCTAATTAAAAGGTCCTTAATCAACGCAACAGCTAGCAATATTTACGAAACGAAAAGGGAGAAAGGTACAAATAGTATGTGTGTCGCAGAGGGCCGCGCGACAGTGACGTGCCGCGTGCTGCGGCCGCCCAGCGGCTGGCTCGGCGGGATCGGCCGCCGCGTCTCGCTGCTGTTCTTCGGCTCCATGCCGGCACACGCTGACACCGTGAGTACTACTATATATTTGGTGTGTTCTTTATAGTTCGGAAAATTGTAGGCGGTCTTTTGTAGCATAGTAATAGAAGGTGGATAGTGGCCCCTCCTTGGAGCTGGCGAAACATTTGCAACTCTTTAGATCTCTTTAGATGTCTACATAGGTTAATCTTAATTTATCACAAGCATCTTCTTGCTTGGGAACGCTTGGTAAAAAAATAATATAGCTCGTTTCTAGTCGTGAAGGCTTTAAGTTGGCTATCATACCAGATAAGCGCACGCGTGCCCATCGTTTGCGCACACGGTCCTCGCTTGCTTGCGACAGCAGAAGTGTTTTATAACATAATGTTTGTTCCCCAGAAACTAGTCGGCGTAGTAGTTGTTTCCGAGGGGCAACTGGAATCCTGCGAGGACGAGTCGAACGAGGGCTGCGTGCTACTAGTGGGGGGTGGCGGGGCGGGGGGGAGCGGGCCGCTGCTGCAAGTGTGGCGCGCCGCCGAGCTGCACGAGCACAGCCTGCGCCGCGCGCTCAGCGACGCGCACGCGCGCGCGCACCACGCGCCGCAAGGTGAGTGGGGAGACTAGCGAGCGCTGCGTGCTGCTGTACGCTGCTGCAAGTGTGGCCGCCGAGCTGCACGAGCACAGCCTGCGCCGCGCGCTCAGCGACGCGCACGCGCGCGCGCACCACGCGCCGCAAGGTGAGTGGGGAGACTAGCGAGCGCTGCGTGCTGCTGTACGCTGCTGCAAGTGTGGCCGCCGAGCTGCACGAGCACAGCCTGCGCCGCGCGCGCGCACCACGCGCCGCAAGGTGAGTGGGGAGACTAGCGAGCGCTGCGTGCTGCTGTACGCTGCTGCAAGTGTGGCCGCCGAGCTGCACGAGCACAGCCTGCGCCGCGCGCTCAGCGACGCGCACGCGCGCGCGCACCACGCGCCGCAAGGTGAGTGGGGAGACTAGCGAGCGCTGCGTGCTGCTGTACGCTGCTGCAAGTGTGGCCGCCGAGCTGCACGAGCACAGCCTGCGCCGCGCGCTCAGCGACGCGCACGCGCGCGCGCACCACGCGCCGCAAGGTGAGTGGGGAGACTAGCGAGCGCTGCGTGCTGCTGTACGCTGCTGCAAGTGTGGCCGCCGAGCTGCACGAGCACAGCCTGCGCCGCGCGCTCAGCGACGCGCACGCGCGCGCGCACCACGCGCCGCAAGGTGAGTGGGGAGACTAGCGAGCGCTGCGTGCTGCTGTACGCTGCTGCAAGTGTGGCCGCCGAGCTGCACGAGCACAGCCTGCGCCGCGCGCTCAGCGACGCGCACGCGCGCGCGCACCACGCGCCGCAAGGTGAGTGGGGAGACTAGCGAGCGCTGCGTGCTGCTGTACGCTGCTGCAAGTGTGGCCGCCGAGCTGCACGAGCACAGCCTGCGCCGCGCGCGCGCACCACGCGCCGCAAGGTGAGTGGGGAGACTAGCGAGCGCTGCGTGCTGCTGTACGCTGCTGCAAGTGTGGCCGCCGAGCTGCACGAGCACAGCCTGCGCCGCGCGCTCAGCGACGCGCACGCGCGCGCGCACCACGCGCCGCAAGGTGAGTGGGGAGACTAGCGAGCGCTGCGTGCTGCTGTACGCTGCTGCAAGTGTGGCCGCCGAGCTGCACGAGCACAGCCTGCGCCGCGCGCTCAGCGACGCGCACGCGCGCGCGCACCACGCGCCGCAAGGTGAGTGGGGAGACTAGCGAGCGCTGCGTGCTGCTGTACGCTGCTGCAAGTGTGGCCGCCGAGCTGCACGAGCACAGCCTGCGCCGCGCGCGCGCACCACGCGCCGCAAGGTGAGTGGGGAGACTAGCGAGCGCTGCGTGCTGCTGTACGCTGCTGCAAGTGTGGCCGCCGAGCTGCACGAGCACAGCCTGCGCCGCGCGCTCAGCGACGCGCACGCGCGCGCGCACCACGCGCCGCAAGGTGAGTGGGGAGACTAGCGAGCGCTGCGTGCTGCTGTACGCTGCTGCAAGTGTGGCCGCCGAGCTGCACGAGCACAGCCTGCGCCGCGCGCGCGCACCACGCGCCGCAAGGTGAGTGGGGAGACTAGCGAGCGCTGCGTGCTGCTGTACGCTGCTGCAAGTGTGGCCGCCGAGCTGCACGAGCACAGCCTGCGCCGCGCGCTCAGCGACGCGCACGCGCGCGCGCACCACGCGCCGCAAGGTGAGTGGGGAGACTAGCGAGCGCTGCGTGCTGCTGTACGCTGCTGCAAGTGTGGCCACTGCCTTCATCTCTGGGATACAGTATGAAAAAAAAACACATTTTGTAAGGCAAAATAAAAGCAATGGATTAATCCACACTGCACGTTGCAGTTTTTGAATTGGATTCCACCGCTGCCGGTGGCGGCGCCATTATAATAAGAGAAGTAACGTCTGTGCCTTCATAGTGATGTACACTTTTACACTGAGCTCCTGGGCTAGATGCTTGGCATCAAGTGCATAAAGTCAGATCCGACTGCAGATAACTGCATGCAGTTAAATGTATCGACTGCGCGCAGTTGCTGATGCGACTTCACGCGTTTGCTGTGGTGTAGTCCGTCTGATGTTAGCCTAAAACAAATAATGAACAGTCAAGTTTCCTTCCAGGCGACCTGAGCAGCGTGGAGATAACAGCCCTGGACGTGCGCGCGAGCGGCAATAAAGGCGTACTGATGCTGATATCAGCCGTCAACGTGGCGCGCTCGCCCGAGGTGCGGTATGCCATAGGTATGTAACATTCAATCTGTACGTACGTAATAAAGATGTTGAGTTTATTAATGTGGATGTGGCGACGCTAAGTCCAGCTGGCTGGCTCGCCTTTTTTTTACAGAGGCGGTCGAAAATCACAAATTGCTACGAATAAAGAAATAATTAAAAACTGCCAACAATAGGCTAGTCGATACCACCAATCAATTGACATACTTTTTATGTGCTGTCCAAATGCTCCTCCCCTATAATTTGTATGGCAATACGTTTACGCTTTTACGTCATTCTTTACCGGACTCAACTGCCTAACTTTTTAATGGTTTTGAAGCAAACAAAAATCAGATTCGTCGAATAAATGATAATGTACCGAGTTATGGGGCCTAAAATAATTTGTCAGATTTAATAAAAGATGTCTCAGAATTATTTATGATTGGTGTCCACAACCCAATTACACCGCAGAACTCATAACCGTCCAGGCTTTCGTAATCTTTTCCCATCCTTAGCAAAGGGTATGTTACGGAAGGTAGATGGCAATCGCTTCAATGTAAAACCAGACTGAGTTCTCAGCATACATCGCCTTCAGATCAATCCCCTTCGAAAAAGGCTTGAAACTATTTAAACTTTCCAGCTCACCAAATAGGTCAATGCCCTTCGAAAAGACTTGCAAATATTTAAACTTTCCAGCTCACCAAATAGGTCAATGCCCCTTGAAAATTCTTGCAACTATTTAAACTTTCCAGCTCACCAAATAGGTCAATGCCCTTCGAAAAGACTTGCAACTATTTAAACTTTCCATCTCACCAAATAGGTCAATGCCCTTCGAGAGAGACGTGCAACTGTTTAAACTTTCCAGCTCACCAAATAGGTCAATGCCCTTCGAGAGAGACGTGCAACTGTTTAAACTTTCCAGCTCACCAAATAGGTCAATGCCCTTCGAAAAGACTTTCAACTATTTAAACTCTCCAGCTCACCAAATAGGTCAATGCCCTTCGAAAAGACTTGCAACTATTTAAACTTTCCAGCTCACCAAATAGGTCAATGCCCTTCGAAAAGACTTGCAACTATTTAAACTTTCTAGCTCACTAAATAGGTCAATGCCCTTCGAAGAGACTTGCAACTATTTAAACTTTCCAGCTCACCAAATAGGTCAATGCCCTTCGAAAAGACTTGCAACTATTTATACTTTCCAGCTCACCAAATAGGTCAATGCCCTTCGAAAAGACTTGCAACTATTTAAACTTTCCAGCTCTACAAATAGGTCAATGCCCTTCGAAAAGACTTGCAACTATTTAAACTTTCCAGCTCACCAAATAGGTCAATGCCCTTCGAAAAGACTTGCAACTATTTAAACTTTCCAGCTCACCAAATAGGTCAATGCCCTTCGAAAAGACTTGCAACTATTTAAACTTTCCAGCTCACCAAATAGGTCAATGCCCTTCGAGAGAGACGTGCAACTGTTTAAACTTTCCAGCTCACCAAATAGGTCAATGCCCTTCGAAAAAGACGTGCAACTATATAAACTTTCCAGCTCACATCTCCGTCGAGGATCCGGCCAATCCTCGCGTGACGTCACTGACCCCGCTCCGCAGCTGGCCGCAAGACTTAGAGCAGCCGCCGCCGAGGTTCCTACCTCTCGGACCTCATGCGTTGCTGTATACGCCTACTTACCTCGCGCTGGTGTCCAGTAAGTACCTAGTAATTAGCTTATGTGTTGTTACTCATTGGTCAGAGATACATTTAAGAGTGCAAAGGCACTCACGGTGATAGGTCTATGAATATTGGTCATTTTTAAAAGCCTCCGAAATCTACACCATCTTGTCTCAATAATGAGGTGGTTTGGGCCACGACATAGGCCCAGTGTGCATAAATGTGCTTTTCAAAATACGGAGTTGCTTGAGGTAAATGTTACTAAGCATAGTCTTCATAGTCTGCCATCCAACCACTACCACGGTGTAGGTTGCTTAACATTGATAATCACCATCAAAGCGCTGCCAAAGTGCCGACACTTTCAAATATATTCTAATGGCTCTTTCAAATAAGACTAAGCAGGACGTCAGTTGTGAGTTTGTAACATCGCACACGGAAAATTGTATGACGACTCCATGAAACAAGAATAATGATTACTATCAATCAAACGTTAGCGTACAATTCCGAGCATCGATGTTAAGCTCTGTGGCAAAGAGTGGGCATCGCTTTGCGCATCTGACGAGACGATCATCATGTCAAAGACGCGTGTGCGTGGAGCTAACAACCAACTCCGGCCGGCGGTGCAGACTAGCCAAGCACGTAATTGAAATGGTCTTCTGCACATCATTCGCCCCGCACTCAATATCACGTAATGCTCCCCGGCGGACCTACTTTTGATTTAACTAGTATAAGTTACTAAAATAATTCTATGAAATGTCTATAAAATTCTAGTCCTATTTTAAAAAAATCTATGTCTCAGGTTTCGCCGTAATTTGTAATTGAAAGTGGTTGCGCTGCAGAGTATCCTTCCAGCGGAACCATCACGATATATGTATTACTATGCATAGTATAATCAAATATATGGTATCAAATAATTCTATAACAATTCTATATTGAATTAGGACCCCCAAATCCTCACTAGAATTTAAATGGACAGTCAAAGCGGTGTCTCAAATTTTCTCTTCGAAATAGTTGCTAAACGCCTAGAGTAAAGTTCTTAGCAACATTACCATTAACATATCTTTCTTCAGAGGTAAAACTTATTAGCACACAAATAATTATTAGTATTTGTTGTGTTATATTATTATTGTAGGATATTAATAGTATACCTAGTTATATTACATTTTCCTGTAACGACTAAATATCGTAATGTCTATGTTTATGTCAAACAATTAGAATATGTCTTACCCACATATTAAGGTAAGATGTTAATGTTGAAATGTGCAATTCATCACTGATAATGATTTCGTTATAATGTGGGTAGTTAGGAATTTTAATGAAAGTTCCTTAATATGTGGGTGCCGCCTAGTGTCAGTATCACATATCTCCTTGACGCCGCGTAAAATACATACACGTGGTCCTGACCAATCGGGTATGCTATTTAAAGTTTGAGTTAACTCTGTAATTAAGTCGACATTATAATTATTTTTTATAATATACACACAGTCTTTTCCTAACTGGTTACAAAATAAGCCCAATTTCCTCACAAAGGCAACTCGTGCGCAGTATGATCGGAATGATGGGTTTACGTAAATAATTGAATTTGATGCATCAAAAGCGAATAAATTATTTCTTTTTTCCGCATTTTTAATAATTTCTTTCCATTCTTGTTCATTTGTAAAAAATAATTTCGTGCATTCTTTAGGTTCTTTAAGTTCACTTACAACGTTTGGGTGATCAGTCCAATCGTTTGTAGTGTCCTTGTCCACTATAATAGGGTTGTCACATTCGTCTTGCATTTTTCTTTCATTCATCTCCTTCCTTTGTCTTCTAGTTAACACACACAAAACATGTTCATTCATCTCTTTCAAATCCTTACTTGAAATTCGGATGCGAGACAAGGCATCTGCCGCTGCACTGTCCGCTCCCCTTACGTACTCTATGTCATAATCGTATTCTTCTAGAATCAGTCTAAATTTGGTTAAACGGCTGGATGGATTAGTCATATAAAATTTGTGTCTGTCCGCCTATGTGTTTAGTGTAATGAAAACATATCCAAGAGTCTGGACTTTGCCTCCAATTCCATTTATGTTAATGCAGTGATCATGTATTGTTTACTTGTATATTTTATAATCATATTATACTAAAATAAAATAAAAAATAAGTTTTATTATTTTATTTTTTTCAAAGGGTGGTCATGTAGTGTGTATATGAATGTCATTATGTGTGTGATAGGCATATGAGTATATAAACACTTGTATTGTGCATTTGATGCTCTAATAAATTATATTTACCCGGAGATCGACGTCTTTCCTTTGACTACCCGAACGCCCACCGTATAGATACTCTGCAGCGCAACCACTTTCAATTACAAAATACGGCGAAACCTGAGACATAGATTTTTTTAAAATAGGACTAGAATTTTATAGACATTTCATAGAATTATTTTAGTAACTTATACTAGTTAAATCAAAAGTAGGTCCGCCGGGGAGCATGACGTTCAATATCCATGCTGCTTAGTTGTACTGATTCTGCAAACGCACGATTGACGTCCCGGTTAAAGGGCTCATGCAGCGTGCCGGCGATTTCGCGCGATTTCGGTCGAAGCGAGCGATTGAACGTGTAAACCTAAACGGCTTAGTGCAGAGTGCTCGCTGATGACCAGTGGTAGTTTAGTTGGACCGAAGTCGCGCGACATCGCCGAGACGCCGCATGAGCCTAATACGTCTTACCGTTGTTACCAGGCACCGTGTCGAACGACAAGGTGGACTACATAGACGTGTCTTCGGAGGGAGATCGTATCCTGGGCGCGGAGCTGTGCGGCGGCGTGCCGCTCGTGTTCAGCCGCAAGCATGGCGTGCTGGCGCTCAGCGCGCGAGACAGCCTGGCGGCCGCGCCGTGAGTACTTGTGTTCTGTACTACAGGCACAGTCCCAGCTGTGCCGCTCGTGTGCAGCCGCAAGCATGGCGTGCTGGCGCTCAGCGCGCGAGACAGCCTGGCGGCCGCGCCGTGAGTACTTGTGTTCTGTACTACAGGCACAGTCCCAGCTGTGCCGCTCGTGTGCAGCCGCAAGCATGGCGTGCTGGCGCTCAGCGCGCGAGACAGCCTGGCGGCCGCGCCGTGAGTACTTGTGTTCTGTACTACAGGCACAGTCCCAGCTGTGCCGCTCGTGTGCAGCCGCAAGCATGGCGTGCTGGCGCTCAGCGCGCGAGACAGCCTGGCGGCCGCGCCGTGAGTACTTGTGTTCTGTACTACAGGCACAGTCCCAGCTGTGCCGCTCGTGTGCAGCCGCAAGCATGGCGTGCTGGCGCTCAGCGCGCGAGACAGCCTGGCGGCCGCGCCGTGAGTACTTGTGTTCTGTACTACAGGCACAGTCCCAGCTGTGCCGCTCGTGTGCAGCCGCAAGCATGGCGTGCTGGCGCTCAGCGCGCGAGACAGCCTGGCGGCCGCGCCGTGAGTACTTGTGTTCTGTACTACAGGCACAGTCCCAGCTGTGCCGCTCGTGTGCAGCCGCAAGCATGGCGTGCTGGCGCTCAGCGCGCGAGACAGCCTGGCGGCCGCGCCGTGAGTACTTGTGTTCTGTACTACAGGCACAGTCCCAGCTGTGCCGCTCGTGTGCAGCCGCAAGCATGGCGTGCTGGCGCTCAGCGCGCGAGACAGCCTGGCGGCCGCGCCGTGAGTACTTGTGTTCTGTACTACAGGCACAGTCCCAGCTGTGCCGCTCGTGTGCAGCCGCAAGCATGGCGTGCTGGCGCTCAGCGCGCGAGACAGCCTGGCGGCCGCGCCGTGAGTACTTGTGTTCTGTACTACAGGCACAGTCCCAGCTGTGCCGCTCGTGTGCAGCCGCAAGCATGGCGTGCTGGCGCTCAGCGCGCGAGACAGCCTGGCGGCCGCGCCGTGAGTACTTGTGTTCTGTACTACAGGCACAGTCCCAGCTGTGCCGCTCGTGTGCAGCCGCAAGCATGGCGTGCTGGCGCTCAGCGCGCGAGACAGCCTGGCGGCCGCGCCGTGAGTACTTGTGTTCTGTACTACAGGCACAGTCCCAGCTGTGCCGCTCGTGTGCAGCCGCAAGCATGGCGTGCTGGCGCTCAGCGCGCGAGACAGCCTGGCGGCCGCGCCGTGAGTACTTGTGTTCTGTACTACAGGCACAGTCCCAGCTGTGCCGCTCGTGTGCAGCCGCAAGCATGGCGTGCTGGCGCTCAGCGCGCGAGACAGCCTGGCGGCCGCGCCGTGAGTACTTGTGTTCTGTACTACAGGCACAGTCCCAGCTGTGCCGCTCGTGTGCAGCCGCAAGCATGGCGTGCTGGCGCTCAGCGCGCGAGACAGCCTGGCGGCCGCGCCGTGAGTACTTGTGTTCTGTACTACAGGCACAGTCCCAGCTGTGCCGCTCGTGTGCAGCCGCAAGCATGGCGTGCTGGCGCTCAGCGCGCGAGACAGCCTGGCGGCCGCGCCGTGAGTACTTGTGTTCTGTACTACAGGCACAGTCCCAGCTGTGCCGCTCGTGTGCAGCCGCAAGCATGGCGTGCTGGCGCTCAGCGCGCGAGACAGCCTGGCGGCCGCGCCGTGAGTACTTGTGTTCTGTACTACAGGCACAGTCCCAGCTGTGCCGCTCGTGTGCAGCCGCAAGCATGGCGTGCTGGCGCTCAGCGCGCGAGACAGCCTGGCGGCCGCGCCGTGAGTACTTGTGTTCTGTACTACAGGCACAGTCCCAGCTGTGCCGCTCGTGTGCAGCCGCAAGCATGGCGTAATACCGAGCTATAATTTGTCGTTTCTCTATTTCAGATCCTTATGTGACAGCCCAATGGGGTCGCCATGCCCTTCTGATATGTACGATGGAAACTTATCGTTATATGAAATTGATCCACATGAGGTAAGGTATTTTCTATGTTTACAATTGTTTAATTTATTCTAATCCAACCTCGGAATACTATACTGCCTAAAGGTCTTACTTTCCTTTCTCTAAGTTATTATATTTTACTAGAATTGACTAACAATTTTAAGATTAGTCAAAGGTAAAGTCTGTAGTCATTGGTGCAGGGGTATTTGTAAGGCATGTAAGTCACGAGATATAATCAAGGCTCATATTTAGGCTTAGGGCTCTCACTTAATGACTGATATTAAGCGGTATCAACCAGTTTTTTTTTTGTAGCAATCTATCTACACTTGAATAGATAAGAATAAGACAAAATATTTTGAATCATAATCACAAACAGTTATTATTGTATCCACAAGCGCAATTGTTTGTTACCCAATTTAAAAAATCGGTCGTAAACTAACGAATACTTTTAAGATAGTGCCCTCATATAAGGTAACGAGCCTTCCATGCCCCTGATTTTAAAGAGCTATAAAGCAATAGCTGTGATAACGATTTTTACTTTCCATCTGTACTATACATACCGTAGTGTAGGATGTCCCCTAGCTCGCTGGTCCGACCTTAGGAAGAAGGCTCTTTGTGCCTGAATGAAAACCGCTGAAGATCGTGTTCTTTGGTGCCCTTGGCCACTTTTTACGTCCAGCAATAGGCTGATATGATGATGATGATAATCTTTTCCTTTGCGTGTCGACTCAGGCTTCTATATATTGCGAGGACCACAACTCGGCCACCGATATAGCATTATCGGTGGCCTCGTAAAGATCCTCGCGTGTGCAGGTGTAGGGACACGCAGGGCATGACAGGGGGATTTGCCATTGTCTGAGGTTAATTCCACATGCGCTCTCCAAGCTGTAATCCCACCTGTAAAATGCACACATAACTATGATGATAGGATAATGATGATGACTATTCATAACATTACCAGGTGAGCATGGTAACGACAGACGCGTGTGGAAAACTCAAGACTGCGTTCCTATTCCACCTGCGGCGCGACGCCGTCGCCTGCAAGGCCATCATCGACGCGCTGTTCCCACAACCCCCAGCCGCGAGCCAGCCGCCGCTCTCGCCGAGCAGGAGACCTGCGCCTGAGGACGAGCAGGCCGATGTGGATGCCGTGCTGGATACAACAGTGCTGAACATCGCCAAGGAGATGCTGGACGACATACCGGCTGGAGATCCGAGGTAGGTGCTGTGAATATAGTTAGAAGACTCTCTAAGGTACATAGGCTAATTGACATCACCAATCAATTGGGGTACTTTTTATGAGCTCTTTTTTATAATTTGCGTGGCGATATAGGAAGCTATGACTTCATTACTTACAAAACTTCCTTACTTTTTATTGGTTTAGAAGCAATCAAAAATCAGTTTCTAATAACTGATAGTATGTACTGGGTTTTGCAATAATTAAAATCTTATAGAATGGGATGTCTAAGGGTGCGTCCAAATATAGCGCGACAACTATTATTGGACGACAGCAGCTGCGTGCGGACGACGAATATATCTAAACTAGCCGCGCGGCAAATTTGTGACCTGCGAATGCCGCGCGTAGTCTACACACACCATACATCCTATTTAATTTTTGAATTAATGATATCTTTGAACTTAAGTTTTGTGTATTTCTTTTAGCAAATTACTTTGCTAATATTGTTGAAAACATATTATATTGTTGAATATGTTTTCAACAATATTAGCAAAGTAATTTGCTAAAAGAAATACACAAAACTTAAGTTATTATGAAATAATAATTTACAAAAAGTAAAAAATCACGCCTTGTTTACAGTGCATGGTGCGGCAAGCATCGACTCGAAAAAAAAAAAAAAAAAAAAAAAAAAAAAAAGGGAATAATGCGTGCAGCATTTCCTAGATGGCGTTGATGTCACAAATGAATTGAGAAGGCAAATTTCGTCCAGTCGAGATATGTCCCTGTAGCTTAATTGGTAAAGCGCCTGCGCGCTAAGCAGGAGATCAGGGTTCAAATCCCGGCATGGACGAAATTTGTCTTTTTTCAATTTATTAAAAATATGATATCTTTGAATTTATATGTAAAGTATCAACATTCTAATTGACGATCTTATGCCATACTCCACAAGCTAAACTGGGAATGGGTAGGCCATCATGGCAAGTGATATTTCTCGCTGGAAATGTTAGGGAAGAAAGGTTCTCGCGTGGCGACCAAGAACTAGAGGACTCAGCGTGGGCTGGCCTCTCACCTCGTCAAGGTTTTAAGAAAGACACTGTAGATGTTTATTTGTTAAAAATCTTCGTGCGACTGACGCGCTGCGTGGACTGTGATAATCTGGATCGATTGGATCAGGTAGCGTGTACGTGCATCGCGTTGTGTCGAATGTTTGTAGTATGGTTTTGTTTTACAGAAAATACATACGGTTGGCACTGATTTGATTTGGCTCGCGTCGCGTATCATCGCGTCGCGTCGCGTTTCGAAGTGTTTCTGCAAAATAGTGCAGTCTGTCGGAGTGGCTTGCCGTGTCACAATGCGGTTGGGCGGAGTTGGCCGGATGTCCTGTTGTCTTGGGGCCGTAATGTCTTGCGTGCTTGTGCTTTGGAGGACTTAGAATGAATGTGATCTTTTGTGTCTAGATGGAAGAGTCGAGCGGGCGGGCTGCGCACGCGCGTGTCGCTGGGCAGCTCCGCCGCGCTGCAGCACCAGCACCAGCTCCGCGACAAGCAGCGCGCCTTCCAGCTGTTCCGAGACTTCCTGCGCGCGCGCGGCCTGCTGCGCCGCCTGCAGCTCGTCACACACGGTACCCGCACACCCAGACACACACGCGTGGTGTCTAGGCTGTTCCGCGACTTCCTGCGCGCGCGCGGCCTGCTGCGCCGCCTGCAGCTCGTCACACACGGTACCCGCACACCCAGACACACACGCGTGGTGTCTAGGCTGTTCCGCGACTTCCTGCGCGCGCGCGGCCTGCTGCGCCGCCTGCAGCTCGTCACACACGGTACCCGCACACCCAGACACACACGCGTGGTGTCTAGGCTGTTCCGCGACTTCCTGCGCGCGCGCGGCCTGCTGCGCCGCCTGCAGCTCGTCACACACGGTACCCGCACACCCAGACACACACGCGTGGTGTCTAGGCTGTTCCGCGACTTCCTGCGCGCGCGCGGCCTGCTGCGCCGCCTGCAGCTCGTCACACACGGTACCCGCACACCCAGACACACACGCGTGGTGTCTAGGCTGTTCCGCGACTTCCTGCGCGCGCGCGGCCTGCTGCGCCGCCTGCAGCTCGTCACACACGGTACCCGCACACCCAGACACACACGCGTGGTGTCTAGGCTGTTCCGCGACTTCCTGCGCGCGCGCGGCCTGCTGCGCCGCCTGCAGCTCGTCACACACGGTACCCGCACACCCAGACACACACGCGTGGTGTCTAGGCTGTTCCGCGACTTCCTGCGCGCGCGCGGCCTGCTGCGCCGCCTGCAGCTCGTCACACACGGTACCCGCACACCCAGACACACACGCGTGGTGTCTAGGCTGTTCCGCGACTTCCTGCGCGCGCGCGGCCTGCTGCGCCGCCTGCAGCTCGTCACACACGGTACCCGCACACCCAGACACACACGCGTGGTGTCTAGGCTGTTCCGCGACTTCCTGCGCGCGCGCGGCCTGCTGCGCCGCCTGCAGCTCGTCACACACGGTACCCGCACACCCAGACACACACGCGTGGTGTCTAGGCTGTTCCGCGACTTCCTGCGCGCGCGCGGCCTGCTGCGCCGCCTGCAGCTCGTCACACACGGTACCCGCACACCCAGACACACACGCGTGGTGTCTAGGCTGTTCCGCGACTTCCTGCGCGCGCGCGGCCTGCTGCGCCGCCTGCAGCTCGTCACACACGGTACCCGCACACCCAGACACACACGCGTGGTGTCTAGGCTGTTCCGCGACTTCCTGCGCGCGCGCGGCCTGCTGCGCCGCCTGCAGCTCGTCACACACGGTACCCGCACACCCAGACACACACGCGTGGTGTCTAGGCTGTTCCGCGACTTCCTGCGCGCGCGCGGCCTGCTGCGCCGCCTGCAGCTCGTCACACACGGTACCCGCACACCCAGACACACACGCGTGGTGTCTAGGCTGTTCCGCGACTTCCTGCGCGCGCGCGGCCTGCTGCGCCGCCTGCAGCTCGTCACACACGGTACCCGCACACCCAGACACACACGCGTGGTGTCTAGGCTGTTCCGCGACTTCCTGCGCGCGCGCGGCCTGCTGCGCCGCCTGCAGCTCGTCACACACGGTACCCGCACACCCAGACACACACGCGTGGTGTCTAGGCTGTTCCGCGACTTCCTGCGCGCGCGCGGCCTGCTGCGCCGCCTGCAGCTCGTCACACACGGTACCCGCACACCCAGACACACACGCGTGGTGTCTAGGCTGTTCCGCGACTTCCTGCGCGCGCGCGGCCTGCTGCGCCGCCTGCAGCTCGTCACACACGGTACCCGCACACCCAGACACACACGCGTGGTGTCTAGGCTGTTCCGCGACTTCCTGCGCGCGCGCGGCCTGCTGCGCCGCCTGCAGCTCGTCACACACGGTACCCGCACACCCAGACACACACGCGTGGTGTCTAGGCTGTTCCGCGACTTCCTGCGCGCGCGCGGCCTGCTGCGCCGCCTGCAGCTCGTCACACACGGTACCCGCACACCCAGACACACACGCGTGGTCTAGAGACCTACAAGCGGTCTCCGCGACCCGTCCGAGTGTAACTCAGGCTCGTACGTGTCGGGCCCCATACTAGCGGGCGCGAACCCGCCAGTGGTGGCGCCGGCGCGGCCGGGACTGCCTGCGGGCTCCTTTCTGGCGGGCCCGAACTGGGGGTGACCGGACTTGGGCCTCAAGGGCGCCTCTGTAGGCTCGGACCTCGGTGTTGTGATACCGTCGTTGTTTCTTATTTCTATAACACGCGTGCTTTAGCTTCTTACCTTAGGATTAGAGCAATGTATGTGATGTTGTCCAATATTTTTGACGACCGTCTGGTGTAGCGGTTTGTACTCTGGTCTAAATGCTTGGCGGTTGCGGGTTTGAATCCCGCGAGGGGCAAATGTTAGTGTGATGAGCACGAGCATTTGCTCCTAAGTCATGGATGTTTATAAACGTATTTAAGTATGTTTATCCGTTATCTAGTCGCCATAGCACAAGCTTAGATTGGGGCTAGATAATAGGCTAGTTGACACCACCAATCAATTGACATACTTTTTATGTGCTGTCATAACGCACCACTGCTCTATAATTTGTATGGCGATAGCAAGCTTAGTCCTCATTGTTTATCGAATTCAAATGCCTAACCTTTTATTGGTTTTGAAGCAAACAAAAATCAGAATCTTCGAATAAATTATAATGTACCGGGTTATTGGGCCTAAAATAAGGTGTAATATTTAATAAAATATGTTTTAGAAATTATTTTTGATTGGTGTCCTCAACCCTAGTGGTGTGATTGTGGAAACAATTTATTGATTATTAATCGATATTGTTTCGTACCGTAGAGTCCGGCGGCGGCGTGACGAGCACAGTGTGGGCGCTGTGCGCGCTGGCGGAACAGCTTGCAGTAGCCGCTGCGCTGCGGCGCCTGCAGCACGGGCCCGACGCGCCGCTCATCGAAGCCGCCATCTACCAGGTTCGATGCTCAACTCAGCTCTTATTACACTCGACTATATCGGGTGTAAAAAAAGGCTTAACGAAGCCGAATACTACATATTCTACGTATTATTACGATCATTTTTTTCTTCTACACTATACCTGGGAAATGACGGGTTACCGAGTTATTGACAGTCAAAGCCCATCTCAAATAAAAAAAAAAAAAAAAAAATTTTTTTTCAAACATTTTTACAAAATTGACTTCTGTTTGATAATACTAAACTTTTTTACAAAGAAACATGATCCGCTTTCACACACACGCATAGTCTGTGGCGTGCGCGCTATACATTGCGGGTTAGAAATAAGTTATTTTTTTTTATACCCAAAAATAAAAGTCATTTCCCAGCAATTATTTTTTTGCATTCTACTTGGTTTTATGTCTAGAATTCGTGGTTTAAGGCTTCGTTAAGCCTTTTTTTACACCCTGTATACTTAGGGATGCGCAGGAGTAGGGCATCGAATAACCGAACCTTCCGCGTTGAATGGCTAATGCGAGGTTCTGTACTATTTCATTATGATTTAATTAATAATCTAGAATAAGATATTGTTATTTTTAGTAGCATATTAGATTTAGTTTCAAATATATATTATGTTTATAAATTTTAGATCGTTAGTTTTAGAAGTTAGGTATTTATTTAAAAAGATATGTTTATTTAACGGCATCTAATATGCCACGTTACACACTAGCGAACCAAAGTCACCGACGTAGCTCTCAGAATCGCAAACCTTAAGTGGCAGTGGGCGGGGCACATTGCTCGCAGGATTGATGGCCGTTGGGACAGGAAAGTCCTTGAATGGCGGCCGCGGGCCGGAAGGCGTAGTGTTGGTAGGCCCCCCACAAGGTGGACCGACGATCTGGTGAAGGTCGTGGGAGGCCGCTGGATGCGGGCGGCACAGGACCGATCTTTGTGGAAATCCTTGGAGGAGGTATATGTCCAGCAGTAGACGTCTTTCGGCTGATGGATGGATACCCCTAGCGGCTGGATTCTCCGATCACCAGGATCACTGCCGGAAGCCTTTAAGAAACTGAAAAGGCTGCTGACCTTTTGAAATAACCTGGGCTGGCTGGAGTAAGGGGAAGGATGCAGCACGCACAATTTTCATTTGTATCATACAGATACAAATGAAATTTTAGTATAAGAGAAACTTTTATAGTATTTAACATTTTATGCTTAATGTATGTAAAAAAACCGTCTAAGTGCGAGTCGGACTCGCGCACGAAGGGTTCCGCGCCATTATCTATAATAACGAGCAATCTATAAAATAACGTTTGTTGTATCAAAGCCGCCTTTAATCTTTATTTATTTTGGTTTTTAGTTATTCGTTGCTACAGCAGCAACAGAAATACAAAATTTCAACTATCTAACTAACATGGTTCATGAGATATAGCCGGGTGACAGACGGACAGAGGAGTCTTAGTACAGGTCGCGTCATGTAAAAAGAACGCTGGCGATCAAGCTGCGCATAGGCGATTTATCGGTCTATTTGGTGGTATGAGGTGCAGCGCGGGGAGGGCGGGTCACGCGCCGCATGCTTGTCGGCTGCTATTGGTTCGTCAGTCGACCTTTGCTTTCCGCGCTGTGTCCACGTTAAATTCGTTCTCAAAATACCATCGCACACAAAAGTTTTTAATTACAAAATGGTTTTACGTAGAAAAGTGAGGAAAATTATTTATGACGTTTATTGTTTTATGAAGAGAGAGGCTGATAATAATGCAGTTGGTAATTTAAAAAAATGCATAAAACGGATAGCAGAGGCTACAAAATGTTCCGAGTCTACGGTGAGACGAATTGTAAAAGGTTCAAAAGATTCGGAATTTCTTACTGTTTTTCGAACTCCTGGCAAAAATAAAAGTATAAAACAAAAACCAATTACAGACATAGACAGCTTTGACCAGGGTGTTATAAAAAGAATCTTCCACAATTTTCACGTCACTGAAAAAGAATTGCCTTACCATAGGCAAGTTGCGAAGGAAGTTACAGGTTGACCTTCATTTCCAAGGATCTGCAGCAAGTCTCAGGCGAATAATAAAACAATTGGGTTTAAGTGGAAAAAAACAGAAAATAATAGAAAAATGTTAATTGAGCAGTCACAAATTCGATTTCAAAGAATTGCATATCTAAAACAAATAAAAAAATATAGAGAGGAAGGAAGACCAATCATCTGCACTGATGAATCATACGTCGATAGTTCCCACGGGTCTCACCATTCTTGGACAGACGGTCCCACCGAAGGCGTTAAAAAACCTCTATCTAAAGGTAGCCGCTTGGTCATAGTGCATGCGGGTGGAGAAGCAGGGTTTGTGCCGAATGCTTTGCTGACTTTCAAAGCCGGAACAAAAAGCGGCGACTACCACGACAACATGAATTCAAAGAATTACGAGCAGTGGCTCCGTACTAAACTGATACCGAATTTACCGCCTAATTCAGTCGTGGTAGTCGACAATGCGTCATACCACAATAAACAACTTGATGCTGCACCAACATCTAATACAAAGAAAGCAGACATGCAAACCTGGCTCCGTCAAAAAGAAATTGAATTTGATGAATCCTTGCTAAAGCCGGAGTTGTACAACATAATAAAAAAATACAAAGAGCAATTTAAGAAATTTAATATCGATGCCATATTAAACAAAGCAGGCCATTCTGTACTTCGTTTGCCCCCATATCACCCAGACCTGAATCCAATATAAATGGCCTGGTCCCAAATTTGTTATTCACGTAAGGGATGATGATTCTGGCTCAGATGATGATGAAAGCTCAAGTGACGACAGCGACGACGATGAAACGGCCACCTCTAGCACCAACACTGCGTTCTCATCTGGTTTTGACGTCACCCCCGACGACTTAATGGAAGAAGTTTCAAAAATACTTTAATTTTTTTTTGTAAATAGATTAAAGATTTTAGACTGATTCAAACTCTTTTAATTCAATTTAGTATCTAATATATTTTTTAATGTATCTGTCGTGGCCCGATCTTAGAATTAATCACTTCATGATGTGGCCAACCATTTCATAAAATGGTCGATTTTCATGATGCGGCACATTACCTGCTGGCCACATCATGATGTTAATAGGCCAGATCAATGAATCAGTCAGCGTTTGACGATATGGCCGACTACTTCATGAAATGGCCAAACGTTGGTGGTCATATCGTAAAAAAGTTATATTATCCACCGGTAGAGGCATTGATGTCGCTTTTTTATTGTGGTAAAACATGGCGGCGGACAATTATTATTCTGTTTTTGTAAATTGTGAAAGTGAATAATATCTATCATAACCATTACACGAATTCGCGAGCGAAAGGCTAGTTCAAAATAAAACAATAGGCCTAGTACTTTTGTGCGCGAGTGTACCCATGCGCAAACACGCCCCCTCCACTTTCTTCTAGCGTTTTTTTTACATGACGCGGCCTGTAATAAGGTTCCGTTTTACCATTTGGGCACGAAACCCTAAAAAATTATAATTCGTCGAAAAGTGAGTCGGTATTGCTGCCGGGTATGTGCTGCTGCGGCATCGATACGGATGCAGTTGCTAGCGCTCACTCATACATTTCTGTGTCAGGTGGTATGCGGCGACAACGAAGACTTCGAAGAGGATCCGGAAGTGGAGGAGGCCCTGTCCTCCGGCGCGCTATCCCCCGCCGACGTGTGCTACCGGCGCGCGTCGCGTGCGTGGCGCGTGCTGCGCGCGCTGGCGCTGCAGGCGCACGCGCGCGCCGCGCACGACCCGCGCGCCGATGCCGCCAGGGTCGCCGCCACTATACACATCATCAACGTACGTATACATAGAACATCTCTCCTACGGTTTGATAACATAACACTTTCCGCGTGCGAACGAGAACGCGTAACAAGCGATAGAGAGGCACGATCTGCCTAAGCATTCGGCTTATGACGCATCTATCTCTCTTCCACTCCATCGGCCGAGGCATCCGAGTGACATCTATATTTTCATAAGACGTTATCACGTAAAATTAACGCCTGTACACCGACTTTACAGACACCCAATTTTTTTCCAACTTCAAAAAATGACAGATATTAAGGCGGGAGTATTTAACTTTTAGTCATCTTCCGACGGATTTATTCACAAAACTAAGGAACTTATAAGAAAAATAAAAATACTATAAAAATATTTGATCTTTTATCTAATGTCTCGGTGAAACCAAAACACGATAATAATAACTTGGCTCGATAGAAAAAAATCTTAAAAATAGGTCGTTTTATGATTTTTGGATCGATTTTCTGGAAAGATTTTATATGATACAAGTATGTAAAAATTAAGCAGTTTACTAAAGATCAAAGTTTGCTAGTGTCTCGGTGTAAAAAAAAAACAATTTTGTTATGTTATTAAGTACCAAAGATTAAAAAACCTCGAAAACCATGCACAAAAGGCGTGCAAGCCGCCCCGCCAGTGTCCAGTAGGACGTCGCCGAGGTAGGACCTGTGTTGTGTTGCGCTCGGACTCCCCCCCGCCCCCCCGCACACCATCGCAATAGCTACGAAGTTTAATTCTTCTAAATATGTAGATTTTTTGTGTGGAGCCAGGCATACCTCAACCTCAATTTTACTTTATTTGGTGTTACATCAATGAAAATACAAAATTATTACATGTACAAGAAATACTCTGTAAATTTGTTGTAAGTAATACGGTGATAGTACATACATAATTCACAATTTAAAATGTAAAAGTATATTGTATATTTTATAATAATTCGTAATTGCTATGACTAGTAAACAACCGATTATAAACCCCTATAGACCGTGTTTAGTCTCAAATTAGAGGTATCGACTAGTTCTACACGATTCTTAGGTTAATTAGTTTATTGACTTTAATTTGTAAACCAACGATAATAGACCCCTCGTGTTTGGTCTGAAATGAGAGGCCTCAACAAGTTCTACGCGTTTATTTATTTTATTCTTAAGTACAAAATGTGTAGTAGGCGGACTTAATGCCATTGGCCTCAAATGAGGGATCTCAATAAGTCATACAGGTTTCATACATATTTTTTTTTAAATTTATTTATAAAACTAAAATAATATACTTTACAAACTAAATTTACACGAATCGAATGGCATAGCTTTATAGCTTTACCGCATACCGTTGCCGTTGTATATATATAGATTTAGCTATAATTATAAATAAACAATAAATATTGGACAACATCACATACATTGCTCTGATCCTAAGGTAAGTTGCTAAAGCACTTGTGTTATAGAAATCAGAATCAACGACGGTACCACAACACCCAGACCCGAGCCAATATAGAAAAGTTCGTTTTCTACATTGATCCGACCGGGGATCGAACCCGGAACCTCAGAGATGGCGGCGCCATTTAAAGTCCGGCGTGCTCGCCTCTCGGCTACGAAGGTCGTCAGAATTATTAAACTAACGCTAATGGATCCCTTGACTTTTGGTCTGAAGTAAATTTTGCATGACTAGAGTTTTCCTGGGAATTCTCGGTACTGAAATAACTGGGAATTCCCGGGAAAATACATTGCTTCAAGTAACCTATGGTTCCCGCTGCTCGGAAGTACCTACAAACAGAAGAACGCCCTTTCCCCTTCGTCAAAGGTGTCATTTAAATTTTTAAAGTGATTAAAAAGATTACACAAAAATGGCTATATTTTGTAAATAAATCCTCAGTAAAAAATCTGTAATTTACACTGAGCTATTTAACACGAGCACAACTAATCAACACAGTATTATTATCTTAGTTTTTTATCCGGTATCGAACGTAACGAATCAAACGTATTCTCGGTATTTCCCGGTACTCGCTGACTACTGTACCGAGGATTCAAAAATCAGTTTCAGCACCGGTACTGTACAGCCTACATTCTACTACTTATCCTACTACTGATCCTTACTTTATTTTTTTGCTCCAATTAGAAAACAAATCTCAAATATGACCATATACAACAACGTCTTTGGGAAACTTTGCTACAGAAGCGCATGTATTTTGTTTATTGTATAAATTGGCATTATCGTTTGAGGACATATACCCGCCATTCTGACGCGTCCGAACTTACAACTATTATCATATTTATAAGTACTTAAATGACACTGTCCAAATTGTTTGAAGCTCAGCTCGAAGCTCAAAAAAGTCACGGATATGATATTCAGATAAAAATAATATTGTCTAAAATCTTTAATTATTGAATGTTACTTTAAAAAATACATATCTCTGTATCACTCAGCTTTTTTTAAGTAATTCAGTTTTTATCTGCACTTTATACTGATTTCTATATTCGCCGCCGTTAACCAGACATTTTTTTAACTAATTTAGTTATTATTCTATGATAGCGAATAGGGAAAATAGGGAATAAGGAAAAGTATATATAAAATAATTTCAGGTTATATTATATTTCTCTAAAAGAATTTCAAAAAGGGCAGGGAATAGGAGAAGGAAGATTATTTTTCCCTAAACATCTTGACCACGCGCAGGCCAAAATTGAACATTTTCCTTTTCTCTTTATTTCAATCTCTTTAAATTTTTTCCAGTGCTGTAATAACATGACGGGTTTTTTGTCGATAGATGAATGAATAGCCCCTAAATTATCACCGGTCGAGAACCAGACACACTGTTTTATTTATTGGCTGGAGGGCGTCAACTCTTGCGCCTAGACGATTTGTGACGACTTTTTAGAATAGCTTATAGACGTTGCTCAGAAGCGTGATCGGTCTGTAGTTCTTCAAGAGTTTATCTCCTTTTTTGTAAAACCGAGTAACCGCGCCCTCGCTCCACGCCCTTGGCGTAGTCCTATTGCTTAAGACGGGGTTAAACAATCTCCTTAGTTCCCCAAGGATGGGTAGCCCTCTTGCTTTTAGAAGTTCTGAAGTGACTCCAGCTTTGCCTTGCTAAGATGTTTGAGAGCCGACTCAATTTCGTCTATGTCTAGTTCTGGGAAACCATCGCTGTAGTGGAGTATAAGCGTGGCTCTAGGGTCATTCGCGTCAGGTGGAAGTTTCAGGACATGCGAGGCATATTAGCTGCCATAGAAATCCGAGGACTTCTAGATCGAGATCTAGGCGAGAACTTCCGAAACTGCTGTGATGGTTCTGCCATCCTAGGTTTTTAGATTTGTTAAATGCGATCTCCTCATTCTTTGAGAAAAGACTTTTGACACCGGTTTTGCTCAACAACCAAGAATAATAAGTTTACAAATATTTTGCACGGCGCCTTATATCCTATATGAGGCAGGAGTTTCAGCTTTGGAGATCGCGTCTTACCAAGCACCGGATCTTTTTATGGATAGAATCTGACTGGCCTCTGGCGACCCGTAAAATATATGTGCCAAAAATAAATATTTGTTTTGTTATTAATAGGATTTTATTTTAAGATTTTATTTTAGGATTTTATTTTAGGATTAGGAGGACAATTGATAGGATGATTTATATTGTTTTAATGATTTTACGTACAAATTACCAAAAAAAAGGGATAAAATCTAAAATAAATGAAACGGGAAATAACGCGATTATAATTTAGGAACAAAATATAACCTCCTTTGTCTGACGTTTTGACCAGGTAACACAGTGGTGGTGTGGTCACAAGCTGACTCAGCCTGTCCTTTTTTTTTGGCTCACCAGTCAACCAATGACCACGGTCGGTGTAACCCGATCGAAACGTAATTACGGATAAAATCATTATGTGAATCACTTTCTACAAAGTAAGAACCTTTCATAGTATAATTTGTTGATCTATTTTAATATTATAAAGAGGATAGGTTTCATTGTTTGTTTATATGGACTGATTAGGCTCCAAAACTACTGAGCCAATTTCATTCTTTCACCATTAGATCCCTACATTATTTCTGATGAACATAGGCTACTTTAAAATCCTATAATGCACCATTCTTTAGGAATACGAGAAATTTCACAATAACTGGCGCTGAATAATATAAGATGTATTATCCGAAATAAGCAACCGCTATTATAGTCTTTTATGAATAAATTAAAGACCACGCAATTTTGGTTAAATACTAATTTTACCTCTACCTTTGTACTTATTTAAATACTAATTGGTATTATACTAATTTACTTGCTACCTTCTACTATACAACTTAAATAATCGTATTGTTGAGTTACCATTTTTGAGACTAGTTTTATCCGCCGTAAAGTATCGTAACAACAATATCTCTGAAACTGTAATATATTAACAAATACATGCTGTATAATATATTGTGATAACAAGCTATACTTCGACTATACATAGTAAAAAAATGTACTCCTAGGCAAAAGACAGAAGAACTGCACCCAATAATATCTTTAGATGGTGCTCCTGTAAAGTTGGAGTTTAAAACATTATGATGGTTTACGTAGGAGGCATCCAATTGTAGTATCGAAATTCCTGGGAAATACTTCCTATTAGCTAATATTTGCTGTTATTCGAATCAATGAATTTTCCCGGGAATTTCCGGTTATTTCAGTACCAAGAATTCCGGTGAACAAACCCTACGCACCCGTGCAAAGCATTGACCAAATAAGTGCGAAGAACGACCCACCACGCAATTTTGTTAAAAATGAGGTTTTCCCTAAGTTTCCCGTATGTCACTACTTCCCAGAATTTTTTCTTATCGACACTATCGAATGGTGGAATAATACTGGTTGTTTTTCTTTTTAGGATTCCGTACCCAAAGGGTAAAACGGGACCCTATTAGGTACTGAGGCTCCGCTGTCCGTCTGTCACCAGGCTGTGTCTCATGAACCGTGATACTTAGATAGTTGAAATTTCCAGAGATGATGTATTTTTGTTGTCGCTATAACAACAAATACTAAACAGAATACTTTAAATATTTAAGGGGGCTCCCGTGATTATACAACACACACATACAACAAACGTGATTTTTACGTACGTTAGGTACCCTTCGCGCGCGAGTTCGACTCGCACTTGGCCGGCTTTTTCGATTTCAGTTCGATTGCCAGATAAGAATAAGTTTTTTTTTCAAACATCTAATAATGCAGTTTTAGTTTTCATCAAAATCGGGCCCGAGGCAACTTTTGAGTGTTTTTCTTTATTTCTCATAGTTTTGGATTCGACCTACCACGCCCACGTAAAAAAAATACACCGTATGAGTATTGAACATATTACAAAACAATATAAATATATCAAAATGAAACAATAATAGGTATAACCTAGCTTTAATATTACGATAAACTTTAATAATATTGAAATTTTGTCATAATTGCCGTGAGTGGATCAGGGGATAACTTATAATTTTAGCTTAAAAAATATAAAGGTTACGATGACATAATATTAAAATAAATATACACTTCTGAGCTATAGTCTGAGCTCTTTAAGCTTAATGATAGGAAATTTCAAAGCCTATTTCAAATTTGGCGCTCAGTTGCTTACGCGCCGCGCGCAACCGGCCGCGCGGGCAGCTCCCCGCAGTGGGCGGAGTTACCCACCCCCGCAATTAGAGTAACACGCCGAATACCCTGGCCTTAAACGTTAAAGTACGCCCTTCGCAGCAAAATTTTCGCATCACCCACAAATAGGACATGACACCTGTTTCGATGACGTCACGTTGCGCGAGTGCTGCAGCGCAAAGGAATGCAAATTTTAAAAAGCAATGAAACTACGCAGTAATACTTTGAAAATGACCGAATGATGTCATAAGAATCAATTTACGAGCAACTGTGTTAAAAATTAATTTATTTACTAGCAAATTAACGATTTATTCAATGTCACGTATGTCGCAATAATTTAGCTTTGCCCTACTATCGTTTCTCGATCTACATATCAGCTAATGATGAGAAGGAACAACTCAACTCTCTCTTTGTAGTACAGTACAGTAGAAATACAGTTGCAAGACGAAGTGATTGAACCTGAATATGGTGACTGCCAGTTCCGTCATTTGTTTTTTTCACCTATCAAAGGGCATCTGCTGGACAAAGGTCTCGACCGACTCTTCCACTGATCTCTATCTGACGTCTATGACTTCCAATCCTAGTTGGGTTAGTCAAATCGTCGCACCATTTTCCCTTGGCTTACCTTTTCGGCGATAACCGTCTACAGTCTTTTGGATAGTAACAAAGTAATAATAAATAGTATTTATCCCCAGAACGTGCTAAGTGAGGCGCACAAGTGCCGGACGCAGTGGATGGCGGAGCTGTCCCCCGCGGGGCCCGGGGTCGCCGCGCCCGCGCCCGCGCTGGGGCCCCGCGCCCTGCTGCCGGCCCTGGTGCACCTGCTAAGGCTGGCTCTCACGTAAGTTTACTCTTCTATTGTTGTCTACAAAGTGAAATAAAATTGTGACAATATTTTAGGATATGCTAGCAGTGGCGGGCATTTGTTTTATTTCGAGGTAGGCAGTATATACTTAGAAATTAGTTTTATTGATGAAAATCTGTGGTTTTCATCAATAACATACATTTTTTTATTTCAAGGTAGGCAGTAGATACTTACACATGTGTTTTATTGGTGAAAATAAGTCGTTTTCGTCAATAACACATATTTATAAGTACCTTCTGCCTACCTCATTTCATTTACCAGGTAGGCACTGCCTAATTGCCTATATGCACCGCACGCCCCTGTATGCTAGCTAGACCATGTCACCACATGGAAAGACGAAAGGAGATGATTAGAAGAAACATTGATTTGAATGGGGGTAGTAAAAGTTTATATACTAACTTACTAAAATTGGATGAGATGATCTCGCACACCTACAACTATGTTTTTTCTTTAATAAATATCGGTCGAATTTTTATCTGCTAATTGATTTAGTGTGAAAAATCCACTTTTTTATTAATTTTATCCTAGGGCAAAAATGTTGTTAAAGCGTGATACTCAGTTATTTCATGTACCTAAAGTATAAGACTTTTAATGATTCTGCACTATATGCACTATATTTAACGCTTGTATAAACATACAACGTCTTAACGAATTTTTATGGCGATTGTCTGACTGGACATGACGTATTTGAAATAAGATTAGCGTGTTATAAATGGGTAAAAATATCCTGAAATATTAAAAAAATGACAACTAAGGTACCATAGCGCGTTGAAGCTGTCTAATCCCTATTAATAACTAGAGGATAAGGTTCTATATAAGTCGAGTGTCTCGCAGGCAGACGGCCCGCAACTGCCCGGACGCGAACGTCCGCTACCAGGTGTGCGAGGCGGGCGCCGGGCTGGCCGACCGGCTGCTGTCCGACGTGGAGCCGCTGCGTCGCGCGCCGCACGCCAGGCACGTGTACGAGAAACTCTGCCGCGACATCATACGCCCGTTCAGTGAGTATATTCTTATTCGTATTCATTTAATCACTTCTTAATGTACATTAAAAATGGTCAATAGTAACATTACAACCTTCATAAAGCATTCGTGAATTCAAATTATTTAATCAAATTAAAGTTATAATTAGATTTACATGTCATCATTATGTTACATTCATACAATATTACATTCATAAATTGGTATAATTAATTAATTAATTGGTATATTATAACTTCAGTGACGTACGGTACCCTAATTCCCTATCTTGCAAAAGCTATGCGATAGCGAAAATTGACCAATTCTGGCTTTAAAATCGCAAATTGACAGCAAAAAACGAAAACAAAGTAATCTACTGTCAGTGCTGCCCATAAGTTTTGGCGTGAAGAACCGTTGCAGTATTTCACTGTGAGAACCACAGAATTGAAAAACGATGCTTCTATCAATGTGTGTTAAACATGACTTATATAGTGCGTGGCATCGATGTTGATCGCTTGGGCAAGGAGTGAGGATCGCTTTGCGCATCATACGAGACTAGCATCGTATCAGAGACGCGTGTGCGTGGAGCGAACAACCAACCACGGCCGGCGGTGCAGGCGCGACTAGCCAATCACGTAATCGTAATGGTATTTTGCGCGCATCGTTCGCCCAGCGCTTAAATTCCGTGCCGCTAGTTGTAACACAGTGGCGCTGCTAATTTTTCCAGCTGTCTTGTAATCTTAGAACTTCTTTAAACCCCTCGATAGTGTTGTTCCTTTGTCGATTTTTTTCCATTCCAATTATTGAATTTGTTATCGCATCCCCAGTCGAAGAAGGGCTCGTGGAGCGCGCGGCCGTGCTGGCGGAGAAGTTCAAGGAGTTCGAGCTGCTGGTCGAGATGTGCGTCGACATCAACGACCTGGACCGCCTCTATGGGTACATCGACAAATACCCCAATGAGGTAAGTTTACATGACCTCATTACGTGTGTTACTAGCTAGCTGTTCCCGAAACTTCGTTTGCGCGCTCTACAGGATGTTTGGTTGATACATAACTTAAAACTTTCAAAATATTTAAATAAAGAACAAGATATCCTAGAAAAATATCCCACGGAGACATATAACCGAGATAAAAAGTCTCCTTTATGTTAACCTAGATCATATTCTATATGTGAGCAAACTTTCATTCAAATCCGTTCAGCCGTTTACGCGTGATTGAGTCACATCACACATCCTTACACACTTTCGCATTTATAATATAGTAAAATTCATTCTCTTTTGAGTTTGGCTTGTGATTTTTTTTGTTGCTGCACGTATTGTACATTTTAAAAACATAACCCTCGTTTGGTAGTCGGGCAATAATGATCCGTATTGCAATATTTTTTAAGCCGAAATATAATAATTACTGACGGATTAGCAATCTTAAGTGCCAATGGGCGGGGTACATAGACCTGTCGGCCAATGAGGCAGAAAGGTTCTGGAATAAAGGCCACCACGTACCCGCAAGCGCACCGAAGGAAGCACACTAGATAACTTGGTAAAGGTTGCAGGTTGTGGAGTCGCTTTAGACTGGCTTATATGGAAGTAATTGGGGGAAAAGAATAAACGGCTCAGGTTTTCAGGGCTAGCTTTTACTAATCTCCAAATAAATTTAGAAAATTCTTTTTCGTAAACTGTTTCAAATAAAGAATTCAACCCCTATTTATTGCGATGTGAATTATTGCGTCACTATGCTAAATGGGTCGTCCACATTTTACGATACGGTCATGTGCCCTCATATGGTTGCAAAGGGGAAAGGTTACCATCAGCGGCGTGCATTGCTTTTATTTTGAGGTAGGCGCTAAAACATTTCAAGTTAGCTTTTAACGCGATGTTTAAATTAAAACTGTTATTCGTAATGTGCGTTTCAATAAATAAGATTTTTTTATTAGACCAAAATTGAACCTCATATCTCGTCCTCGAAAAGTGCTACCTAAAAGTCGTAAATCTTAAAACTAGGAGCACCTTCTTAAAAAAATGTTTCCGTCTACAAATATAGGTAATAAAAATAAATGCGTATAAAAACAAATTAAGTATCACTCAGTCAACATTTTGGCGGGTCAATGTAGCATGTGCATAACACTATGCAAAGTTAATTATTAATTACCGCCATCTCGGTAAATTCGGTAACAGTTAATCGGAGCGGAACTAACAAAGTTTATAGAAATTATTGGTAGATGTTGCTTTTAGTTTGATTAGTTAAGTAAGAAAATCATAGATGGCGCTATGTAACAAAATAGTTTTTTTTAATACTTACGTACATTTCATTGCGTAAACCTAAAAAATAACAAAAAATAAAATCTGAGCATTGAAGCTGATAAATCAATAATAATATCTTACCAGGGTTTATTTTTTTTCTTTCGCAAATTGGTAAATGGTGTGTTTGACGATTTACTTTACCACCACAAATATCAAAACAATAAGTAAGTGGATTAGAACATGTCATTAAATTGATATCAGTAGTGGCTTTGTGAAACTGTTAGGTACTATGGTCACTCTTAGTTTTGCCATTAACACAGAAAATTTACTTGGGATTGGCGCGTACTTTATCAAAACAAATAGACTTATCATTACTGTACATCGTAGTTTTCCATTGTACTGAACACATCAACACAGCAATACACAACAAAAACAATAAATATCACTAAAAGAAATCGTTTACGATCAGTAGGAATGAAAATAATTTTCCAAAACACCGCGGGATGATTACCAAAACAAACTAATGAAAACAAATATGGCCGATCAAAATGTTTTAAGTTTACATTTTTTAGGATAGTTTTAGCAAACAATGTGTTTGTACGGGGATGCCGTATATGTTTTTATGATAGGGTTGATTTGGAATGATAGAAATGTTTGTTAAGTATAAAATAACTTGTATTCTGAACTGTTAAGTTAGATATGGATATTGATGGTAAGGTGAGAACGCGCGACTGAATGGTTTGATGTATGCGAACGAACTGATTTGGTTTGTACAATAAAGTAATGAACGCGTATTTACAAAAGTAGGCCAAATTAATGATGATGCGAAGAAATGTACGTGCTTGCCCGTACATATTCCGGGGCGAGAAAGATGAGGTTAGTAGGAGTAATGAGATGTCGACATGATTACAAGGATGATACAATTTGTTTCTATGCTATATGTTTACCAGTGTTAGTGTTGTAATGAATTACAAGGTGATTGACAATTTTACTCCTAAGCTAATTTTCGCGCTCATCCGAAATGCTGAATACCGAATGAAGTACTACAGGGGACGAGCACGTATTTTGTTTTGGCACTCGCGCACTTTTATTTGGAACTTCGCGCACTACACTATAAATATCATTGGACGCACTGCACTGAACACCTTGCGCACTGTCCCGCGGTGCTGGGAGCGGCGCCGGCGCTGCCGCTGGGGCCGGCGCGGTGGCCTCCGCGCGCCCACAGCGCCGCCACGCGCACACGAAGCCCACGACACTTGATATGCCCACCAATAGGTATATGGCCACATAGTGATGAACATCATGGTATGATACACCATCTGATAGAGCTTGGTTCTCTTTCATTATATTTAGGTTTTCTTCGATGTTCTGAAGCTTTCTATTGTGATCTTTTAGCTCTGATTGATTGGTTGATAAAATAATATGCGGGATTGATATATTAATGAGATGGTTTATTGGTGAAATGTCTGGTGAGGCAATTTCAGGGCTTATACTGATTTTACTGACTTCTTGTCGATGTGAATTAACAAAGAAGTCAGCTGATTTGATAATACAACCTCGGTCAATATTGAAAAATCCGGAGTGAGTCATTTGTATCGCTGAAACACGATCGTCGCATAGAAGCTTTAATTGGCACTGTCCGCAGCAAAAATAAAAATATGAATTAATTTTATTTAGCTCTTCCCATCTATTGTTACATGGACTTGTGATCGTTTTGCACTGTCTTGTATTTGGTAGACGTTCACAAAAGTTCTGATCATCTTTGATATTAAAAATTGGTCTCTTGATATGACATAGCATTCTTTGGGAGTTTCTTTGTAAACAGGACTTTAAATCTTGATATGTCATGGTAATAAAAGCATCTTTATTTAAATTAATAGCGACGTAACTTGCTGTCGGTACTACGACTATCTCTTCATTGTTTGTTGTCAAGTGAGGAATAGGTATGATTCTTAAAACTTCATAAAGATCGTCACTGACTAGAGGGATTTTGATTTCAAATATGATGTAGTTATTTGTTATTCTTGCTCGCGCTTCTAAAAGGTTGTAAAGCTCAGATAGATCTCCAAAATTATTGATAGGTATAGACAACTCTTTGGGTAGTTGTCCGGCTATGACGCTGAGTTCTTGTCTTAACTGATCTGGAGGAAGCAGATGAAAATTGAATTTTCCATTATAGATATTAGTGACAGTATCTAGTAAGGTCTGTTGAATGTCTTTTAGACGTAATAAAATGTTGTTTGTCATTATGGACGTGGTTATGAATTCACTAATGAGAGAGATATTTTGGATTTCGTCCTTGACCTGATTTACTGAATTTTCGATAGCGTTAAATTTCTTGGTAATTAACTTGTGATTTTGGTCGATTATATTTTCGGTTCGTTTCAGTAGATTAAATTCTGCCTCTACTACCGATGTCTGATTTTTCCAAAGTGCTGCTAAATGTTTTTGGTTCTTTCTGATTAGGTTAATGTCCCGTTCGTATTTGTCGGCGAAATTTTGATCTAAAACACCAAATAGGGTATTCGCAATAGAGCCGATGCCATTAATTAGACCGCGTCGGCTTCGATGTCCCGTGATGTTGTTATTGTGGCTCATTAGTATATTGTTATAGTGTTGAAGTTCCGTTACCTCATGACGTAACTGTAATACGATGCCGGAACAGTATGATTGGACAGGGATCCTTGAACATATGTTTTGTAAGTACTGCATGTATTTTGCTAGCACTGCATTCCCTTCTTGATAGACGATGAGGCGCCAGTCGTCCCGTATCAAATTAATGTTTGTAATGCGATCAAAGAATAAACTATTATTAGTAGGTAGTGAGGTTATATTATATGAGCAATTGATAGGTGGCACGACGACTAAAAATAGCATTAGAGATAAAGCTATTGTTGTAAAAATTGACTTCTTTTTACACGGTGAAGGTGATTTTTCTTTTTGGCTTGTTTCTTGTTTTTCTGTATAAGGAACTTGCTTTTCCTCTTGTTGCACTGGTAGGATGGAGAGCTTGACAATAGGACGTTTTAGAAGTCCATTTTTTGTTTTTAGTGTCACGACTCTTGTGTAGCCGTCCGCTCCAGGGTGTAATTGTATAACGCGACCTAAAGCCCACTTTCCTGCGGGAAGGTTGTCATCCTTGATTATAACGACATCGTTCAATTTGATGTTTGTCTCAGGCTGTCTCCATTTACTCCTTGTTGAAAGTTGTGTAAGATATTCACTGCGCCAACGACTCCAGATATCATTGAATATTTTTTGTGTGAGATGCCATCTTGTTCTTAGGTCTGTTTCAGTGTCGTACAAAGTTAAAGAAGGCCCGCTAGATAAGAAATGAGAAGGTGTCAAGAAATCTAGATCGTCTGGGTCTTCGGTAAGAGGGCAGAGGGGGCGTGAATTCAGACATCCTTCTAACTGAGAAAGGATAGTGGTGAATTCTTCGAATGTAAGCTTCTGCTCGCCTATCACTCTCTTGATGTGGTATTTGAGACTTTTGACCGCAGCTTCCCATAGACCGCCTGCGGATGGAAAAGAGGGCGCATTGAAATGCCATTCCACGCCCAGGCTTGCTACGTCTGTCATAAATTCTTGGTTAAAAGAACTTTGTAACTGCGCTAACTCTTGCTGTAGAACGTTATTAGCTCCTATGAAGTTTGTACCTTGGTCGCTGTAAATGTGCCCTGGAGTCCCTCTTCTGGCCGACATTCTGCGTAATGCTGCAAGGAATGCGGAGGCTGTTAAATCCGAGACCAGTTCGAGATGTATGGCCTTGGTGGACATGCATACAAAAACTGCTACATATCCCTTGTACGTCTTAATTCCACGACCCTTGCTTGCCTTAATAGCCACGTGACCTGTATAATCTACTCCACAGTGATAGAAGGGACGTGATGGATTGGTTCTTGATAAAGGTAAGTCTCCCATCAGTTGATGTTGCTGACTAGGATTGTGTTTTCGGCACTTGATACATAGTCGTAAACGTTTTTTTGTGACGTTGTTTCCCCCAATAAGCCAGTACCGCTGGCGTATGAAGGCCGTTGTCAGGCGTGCTCCACCATGGTACGTGGATTTATGGGCCTGATCGATGATAAGATCTGCCAGTCTTGTGTGGCTTGGTATGATCGCCGGGTGTTTCATTTCAGGGTCCATGTTTGCATTTCTGAGTCGACCACCGACGCGTAAAATGTTGTTTTCATCCAACATCGGATATAAGTTGTATATTTTGCTTTTCTTGTTTACATTTTTGTTATCTAATAAGTCCTTTATTTCCTCAGAAAACTCCTTGTGTTGTATATGTTTTACTATTAATAATCTTGATTTGTTTAATTCTTCAACTGTTAAATATTGTTGTTTTGGTTCCTTGTTTATAAATCTAAGTATCCATGCTAATACTCTTATAGATTTTGTTAGTGAGCTTTGCTTTTCTAATATTTGTTCTATGACCTCACTTCCGCTTGAAAATCGTGTAACATTAGCTTGTTTTGTTTGTTTTAGGTCTTGATTAGTGATATAAGATTTTGTTTCTTCTTTTGGTTTGTAGGTATTTATTGATTTTAGCCAGGTAGGGCCTTGCCACCACAGAGAGTGATCTTTAAGTTGAGAGGGTGTCAAACCTCTGCTGGCGCAGTCAGCTGGGTTTTCTTCTGATTTAACATATCGCCAACAGCTTGGTTCCATTGACGATACGACTTGTTTCACCCGGTTGGCAACAAAGGGTTTCCATCTATCTGCATCACCATTGAGCCAGCCGAGCACCACCATAGAGTCAACCCAGCCGTGGACAGTGATGTCGTGGTTACTCAAACATTTCTTGATTTTGTCGGTAAGTTTTGATAATAGTACTGCCCCACAAAGCTCTAAACGGGGCAGCGACGTCGTTTTCTTTAGTGGAACTAATTTAGTTTTTCCTGCGATTATTACAATCGATGGATCCTTATTTGGTTTGGTTATCTTACAATAAATGACGCATGCATAAGCTTTCGTGCTTGCGTCACAAAAACCATGCAACTCAATGTGATCTTTGTATTCTGTTTGCAGCCATCGTGGAATTTGGTATTGGTTGATGACTTCTATTTCTGATTTTATGTTTTTCCATTTCTCGCTGATATCTTGTGGTACAGATTCATCCCACCCTACACTGGCTTTCCATACATCTTGAAACAGTATTTTCAGCTTGATTGTGAGGGGTGCGAGCCAACCTAAGGGATCAAATATCTTTGATATATCTGACAACAATGACCTCTTAGTGATTTTTAATTTTGATGTTGGAATCTGTGATTGAAAGATGAACTGATCTTGTTCTGGATTCCAGCCAAGTCCCAAAGCTTTAGTTGATTCTGCTTGTTTAAAGTCAAAATCTTGGGGTTTTTGGTCAGTGTGTACACCTTCCAGAAGTTCAGGTGCATTCGACTTCCATTTCCTGAGATGGAATCCTCCTGATCTTAGAAGCTGGATCATGTCGCTTTGTAATTGCTTGGCTGCTTCTAGCGAATGTGAACCATGGATCAGGTCATCCATGTAGAATGACTCCTCGAGAACGCTTGGGGCTAAACTTTTTTGATAGTTATGCCTTTCGTCCTTTGCTAGCTGTTTAAGCGTCATCATGGTGAGGAACGGCGCTGCTTTCGTTCCATAAGTCACAGTCGCTAGTTTATACTCTCGAAGCATCTCTGTTTGATTATCTCGCCACATGATCCTCTGCAGGTCTTGGTCTTTATCATTAAGCCATATCTGTCTAAACATCTTTTCGAGATCAGCTGTAAACCCGAAACGATGTTGTCTCCACTTGATGATAAGATTCTGAATGTCTTGTTGGAGATTAGGTCCACGACACATTACGTCATTCAAACTTAGACCTGATGATGTTTTATCGGAAGCGTTAAAAACAACTCGTAATTTTGTTGTAGTCGAGTGTTCTCGTATGACGCAATGGTGAGGTAAATGACATTTTAGCCGAGGACTGTGATCGTCAGCAGTAGGAATCATGTGTCCGAGCGAAATATATTCGTTTATGAATAACTTGTACTCTTTATCGATGTTGATATTTTTAGATAATTTTTGTTCTAATCTGTAAAATTGTGCTATTGCTTTTGATTTCGAATGACCTAATTTCTCCTGATAATCAGGTTTCAATGGTAAACAGACTTCGTATCTTCCGTCTTCCCGTCGTTGCGTGGTTGACTGATAGAAGTCGATACATTGTTGATCTTCCGATGATAGCTCTGACTGCTCAGATATCTCTTCTATCTCCCAAAACTTCTGAATTTCGTCTATGTTCTGTAGGACGACGTTGCATTGAAAAGTTTTGGTGTTGCCGCTCAAAATCCACCCGAGTTGTGTCTGTTGCGCTGTCGGAAGGTTTGAGCTTGATCTGCAGATGCCATCCATTAATATTGTTGAATAAACGTCGGCACCCAGTAAGATATCTACGTGCCGACTAAGATAGAATTCAGGGTCGGCTAGTCTAATGTGATCTAGGTACGACCAATCTGGTTTGGTGAATGTTTGATTTGGTAAATGTTTGATAAGCTGTTTCATAATGAGAGCATCGGTTTCAAAGGTAAAATCGCTAATCATTGATGAACATTTTATGTTGATGATGCCCTTACAGTTGCTCTCCTTGTCTCCTATACCTGAAACGATTCCCTTGCATCTCATTCTTGGTATTTTAAGAAGCTGCGCTGCATTTTCTGTGATAAGAGATGTTTGTGAGCCTTGGTCTAGCAGAGCACGCATGACATGATTTGAGCCATCAACTGCTTGTATCTTGATTAATGCAGTTGGAAGTAAAACTTGGACGGGTTCATTAACCCATGCATGCGTCACTTGCGTGTTGTTGTCGACTTGAATTCCGGCATTAGCGCTTTTGCTTACGTTTGCCCCGCGCGTGCCCGCAGCCCCCGTTCCGGTGTCTGTTGCCGAGCGAGGCGCTTGCGAAAACGCTGCATGCAACAAGCTATTGTGGTCTTTATTGCATTCACGGCAGACATTCTCTGTTAAACACGGTTTTCCGTAGTGATAATTAAGGCAATTAGGGCAAATGTTCAAATTTTTTATGGTTTTGAGTCTGATATAGGGCGACATATCTAAAAATCTTGGACAGAAATAAATGCCATGGTCGTTCTTACACAACAAACACTTACTATTTTTTGATGAAACTGTTTTCTTGATATAAGTAGGTTGCGGAATAACTTTACTGTTTGCAGAAAATGAATGTTGCAATTGATTGGGTTTATTATAATTATTACTTTGATACTTTGACCCCTGATTTATTACTTGATGTTTTTGTGTGTTATTTTCTTGTTTCCTACGGGCTGATTCTAGGATAGTAAATTTTGTTTCTAGGAAATGCAGCAGCTCTTCAAGGATTGGTAGGTCTCTAGGGTCTTTTACGGACTCCACGTAATCTGTGTATGATTCAGTATCTAATTTTTGTGTCAAAATATGCACGAGAAGTGGGTCCCACGTGCTGATGTCAACTCCTAGGTTCTTTATTGCATTGAGACATTCTAATGTACTGTCGTGAATACGTTTGAGATGGGCTGCTGTTTGCTGTTGAGCAGCCGGGATGTTCATTAAGATATTTATATGCGATGTGAATATAAGTTTTTTATTGTTGTATCTTTGATTGAGAATGTCCCAACAGACCATGTAGTTGTCAGAGGACACGTGTAAGTGCTGGATGAGTTTCTCAGCTTCCCCTTTCACCTTTGTTTTTAGATACTGCATTTTTTGAGCGGCTGACATAGAAGGATTATTATGGATTGTTTCAGTGAAAAGGTCCTTGAAAGAAATCCAGTTGATATAGCTTCCACTAAAAGTAGGAACTTCCAGTCTTGGAGTGGAATTTTCTTGATGTGCTACAGACCACAGTTTTTTGTTTATAGCCTTTTTGATGTTGTCGTATTTCTTTTCATAAAAAGAGTAAGCCTCCTCATACTTCTTGTTTGAACCGTTAAGGTCGCTGTCTAATTCCCAATGTAGAGTGTCGATAACGGCCCAACGGGAATTAAGAATGCGCAACAGATCTTCAAACTCCCATTTCTCTGAAACAGATGCTATGTCTATTTTGCTTATGGTTCGCTGAAGTGCCTTAAAATTACTCTGCTGTTTACGTAACACGTCTTCTGTTCTACTTGGTGATAAAGACGATGTTTTGGTAGTGTTTTTTTGAAATGAAATATTTGACTCACTCGGATCAGAAGCAACAAAGGTCGGAGGTTTTAGCAGTGGTGTTCTTGGTCGATCCTCTGTTGGTGCCTGATAATTCTGAATCTGAGCCCTAATGATATCAAATCTCTCTTTTACTTCTACATATTCTTGATCTATTTGATTTTTACTTGATGCATCCAAATCTAACTGTGATAACATTTTATAGTTCTTGTCATACTCGAACCAATAATTGTCCAGAGTATCCAATCTACGCCTGATATAGTCTGATGTTTTTCTATCTGACCCGTCTTTCTTGAAATTGGTTAAAATATTGTCAATGGCTGTTGATAGTTGTTGTTGCGTAGCTAGTACATCGTTGAGGGAAGACATTGTTGGTAGATAGGTTTATGTTAAAAAGGACTGATCTTACTTGATTTGAGGATACTGCCTGTAGCTCCTGCTGAAGCTGCTGATATTGCCGATGCTTACGCGGCTGATGAAGTAGTGGAGGTGCTTATGCTCCGACTACTGCAGTTGTCGCTGTGCAGACGCTTCCTGGTACGTCACGCACGGCTGTTGTTTTGCCTCGGGACGCCGAACCTTGATAATCGGGTACCTGGCTGCTTGTGCTTGATTGATAATGATTTGCTGCACACTTGATGGCACAGTGGTAAAGTTCTTGGACACGTGATAGGCCGCGCACGGAAACACACTGACACGTATTTAGGTCACACGCGTAAGAGGTCCCGCCACGGTAGCTCGAAGGACCAATGTACGGGGATGCCGTATATGTTTTTATGATAGGGTTGATTTGGAATGATAGAAATGTTTGTTAAGTATAAATAACTTGTATTCTGAACTGTTAAGTTAGATATGGATATTGATGGTAAGGTGAGAACGCGCGACTGAATGGTTTGATGTATGCGAACGAACTGATTTGGTTTGTACAATAAAGTAATGAACGCGTATTTACAAAAGTAGGCCAAATTAATGATGATGCGAAGAAATGTACGTGCTTGCCCGTACAGTGTTATTCTTTTTAAACTTTAAACTCTTTACTATAAATATAATTAGGATTTTAGCGTCTGAAATTTCATTTTAACAATTTGTATTGTGAAGTTTACTTATAATAAGACTTTAAATTGGAGGCGGAAATTGAGCGCCATCTGGTGGGAGCTAAGCAGGTAATCGCCGCATGATGCTTAACAAAAAATGGTGTTTTGTAACTGTGTACGTATGCGCATAGATTATATAAGTGTGTGTGAAAATTAAGGAAGTGTGCGTGAAATAGTAGGCGATATCGCAACCGTCTACCTGGGTCATCTGCATTGAAACGAGCGCGCTTTAGTTTGAAAGTTTAATAAAGACGATAAAATGGTAACTTAGACTTAATTATAGATTGTCAATTTGGCAAATAAAGATGGTTAGCTGTCCTGTAGGATTTTTCTATAGGTAGGCACTGCCTATATGCATCGCACGCCCCTGGTTACCATTGGCCATGCCAAAGGTGTCAATGTGTGTCAAAGAGATGAGAAAAAAGTGGGACCTAATATTGATGTTTTGAGTGACGTGGCTTCTAATGTTCAGTTGCGACGACGCAACCCAACGCAACGCGCCGTGTGGACTGGTCCTTACTGTCTTAGCAGGTGTAAAAGCAGCTGATTTGTACCTAAGGCCTACCCTGCAAATTTTTTGGTTAACATATAAATGTCACACAGAAAGTCTTCTTCTTCTTTTTTGTTATATGCAATGAGGATTTAAATACTACGTAATCAGAGTCGGCATTCTAGCAGTAGCCACTGAACCGATTTATGGAAGAAAATTGTACCGCACTGGTAATTTGAAATTGTACCAACATTTAAAAACACAACTGTCACACTAATTGACAAGCTAGGGCTTGACGAAGCTGTATCGTTCTTATCTATCGATATCGATAAATCCGCAATCAATTGGTAGGTCGGGTGGGTACTTTTTACCATTAAGATATGTCAATTGTATGTACTAAACTAAAAACAACAATTAAATTAAACGTATTTATTACATTAAGTAATACAAAACATACCAAAGCTATTTTCTTTTTTACATTATATGAGTTATTATTACTCTAATGAATGATGTATTTTCGGCACATGCCACGTAAGCCGTGAAGTTCACTCGTAAAAAATCGCTGTCGGGGCAAAAGCGCGGCTGGTTTGGGGGAGGGAGAGAGCCCCACTCTCTCTTGCTTGCCTCAATCAGCTTGATTTCTTTTTACTCCCATATTTGGTTGACCTTAAAACTGAAAAATAGATAGTCCTCTTAAGTAAGCTTGTACAAAACATCATCCTGCATTTTTATCCTTGAGTAGAATATATCCCTTACTTGGAAAGTTACAAACTCTTACCTCTAATTATTAGTGGAGATTTCCCAAACACTATACACATTTTGTTTTCGTATAGACCGCAGCTAACACGAATTGCAGTTTAGTGTTTACATCAAAGGTACAACTATTGCTATAGGTATGTGTATAATTATATTTGGTTGACCATGAAACTGAAAAATAGATGAGTCCGTTAATGTCAGCTTGTACTAAACAACCATTTATCCAGCATTATTGTCCTTGAGTAGAGTTAATCCCTTACTTGGAAAGTTACAGACTTTTACCTCTTAATATAAGTGGAGATTTCCCACACACTATACACATATTTTGCTTTCGTATGGACCGCAGTTATCAGAAATTGCAGTTTAATATTTACATAGTACAACTATTGTTGTAAGTTTATAATTATATTTGGTTGACTTTCAAACTGAAAAATAGATAAGTCCGTTAAAGTTAGCTTGTATAAACCCATTATCCAGCATTTTTATTCTTGAGTTTTCCCTTACTTAATTTAGGGACATCATCTGTGAAAATTTAAACTTTCTATCACGGTTCATAAGATACAGCCTGGTTACAGATGGACAGACAGAAAGACAGACAGACAGACAGACGGACAGCGGAGCCTTAGTAATAGGGTTCCGTTTTACCCTTTGGGTACGGAACCCTAAAAAACAAACATAAAATCAAATAAATTACCTTTTTTGGTTTTATCAGGTAAAACAAAAATGGGAATGGGAAATTCCAAAAGGGTTTGATCAGGTAGTGGTGGCATGTTCAATTGCAAGGAAGGTACGGCATTCCTTTTTAATCGATTGCCTTGTTTATTAACGGCGCTTAAAAAGTGGTTTCCACACAAAAAAAATCATTTAACTTTTGTATAGGTAAATAGGCAACATCTTCGTTTCCAGTTAATTTTACCCATAAACGGCATCTAAAATAAATAGTAAATATTTTGTATCGTCAAATTAAGTAAATGTATTGGTGTAATTACAAGATAAATTTCATTTATCGATAATTTAATTTCATCACTATCGTTTCAATGATAAGGCACGATTAATGCGGATTTATGAGAAAATATCAAATCTAGGAGTGCACTTTGTCGTTGCAAATTGCTATTAACACGGTCAAAACAATACATAAACTCTAAGGATAAGAAATATTTTAAAATATCGCATATTAACTAACCTGGTAGGGTCAAGTGAAAATCTGGCCTAAATATATTACAATCACTTTTATTAACGCGTCTGATCCCACAAACTTTCCCATTTTGTATTGATTGGCACGAAATTTAATAAAATCTTGAAATAAATCGCAAACAACTCAAACAATTATCCAAAATTGGCGCGACGATGACAAACTTCTACAGATTAGTCAAAGAAACTTCACAATGTTACCAACACTAAACATAATTATTATAATACGTCTAAATTTAATAGTAATCATGGAACTTGTAAGCTCAAGGAATCAATACTCATTTTATTATGATAGGGTATTTTTATATCTCAATGATAGGACAAAGTAAGTTCATAAATACTACTAAAATTGCGATTGGATGGTATGTCGACGGCCTGGTTATATGGAAATCTGCGTTTCCACAATTATATTTCCGAGGAAACGAAAACATAGCGCGAGTCAAGTTATTGCACGCGCCATCTAGCGGTATGAGATGACAACTCCTTTCGGTTTGAGCGCGGGTCTTATTGTTTTGTTTACGGAGCGGTGTTATGGTGGCACTTACCACTCGGACGAAGCGCTCGGGCGAAGCATTAGGCTAGTGATGCCTAGGCGAGTGGTACCCTTCTTCACTGAAGAAGGGTACCACTCGCCATTCTTCACGTTCGGCTAGCTCAGTTGCTGCAGAACCGTCCACCAAGATGCACGTAAGAAAGGTGCTGCGGCAACGGCTTCGTGCGCGCTTGCATAATATAATTATATGCTTGCTATTGCACAAAAATAATAATAATAAAAAATCGTGGAGTAAAAGCAGATGTTGGATGCCTACTGTGCACAAACATTGAACTGTTGTAATATGTTTTCTTATGTAGAAAGAAAAAAATAACTTAGGAACTAAATAACAAAAAATACTCGTGTAGGAAGTAATTATTTTGCAAATAAGCAACCGAATTTATTAATGTAGTTAACTTTATTAGACGACCGTCTGGTGTAGCAGTTCGCGCTCCGGACTACATTGCCTGGCGGTTGCCGGTTCGAATCCCGCAAGGGGCAAATGTTTGTGAGATGAACACGAGCATTTGTACCTAAGTCATGGACGTTTATAAACGTGTTTATGTATGTTTATCCGTTATCTTAGTCGCCATAATATAGGCTTTGTTTACTTTGGGGCTAGTAAATTGGTGTGTTTGTAGAAATAATGTATTCAATGCAATAAAAATAATTATTGTGGACAAATATTACTTTTTGACATTATTTGGGTTAAGCCGGCCTATTTTGTCATTTAATGTTTGCCCAGTGATCGAAAAAACTCTTTCGCTAGGAGTTGAGGTAGCAGGTACGCACGTGCGCACTCTGGAACGTCCCACTCAACACTAAACTAAAAACACGCGAGCGTGTGGTAGCCCCGTTCGCCTCGTCACTCGCCGCTTTGATCTTTCCGAAAATACCGACAAAATAGCGAGTGGCGGCGAGGCGAGGTGAGTGCACACGAGTCGACACAAGTGTTGCCTCTTCACACTCGCGCTCGCCACCACTCGCCTCCACTCGGCGAGCGTGAAGTGTGGGCATAATAATTTTAATTTAAGTTTTACTCTTCTGCTCGCCCCAGAACGTAGCTGAACTCGCGTTCGCTCAGATCGTGGACCGCGGCGGGCCGCTCGTGTCCGCGCTGCTCCGCTCCACGCACCCGAGCGTAGCGCCGCGCCTCGCCGCCTGGCTGTGTGCCGGCCCCGCCCGCGCCCCGCTGCGCGCCCTGCGCTGCCTCGCCGCGGGGCCCGCGCCCGCTGCGGCCACTGCGCTGGCGCTGCTGGCCGCGGCCGAGAGCGACTCGGTCAGCAGGATGGCGGTGCGTACTGTACACTATACACTCCCAGCCCGCGCCCCGCCTGGCTGTGTGCCGGCCCCGCCCGCGCCCCGCTGCGCGCCCTGCGCTGCCTCGCCGCGGGGCCCGCGCCCGCTGCGGCCACTGCGCTGGCGCTGCTGGCCGCGGCCGAGAGCGACTCGGTCAGCAGGATGGCGGTGCGTACTGTACACTATACACTCCCAGCCCGCGCCCCGCCTGGCTGTGTGCCGGCCCCGCCCGCGCCCCGCTGCGCGCCCTGCGCTGCCTCGCCGCGGGGCCCGCGCCCGCTGCGGCCACTGCGCTGGCGCTGCTGGCCGCGGCCGAGAGCGACTCGGTCAGCAGGATGGCGGTGCGTACTGTACACTATACACTCCCAGCCCGCGCCCCGCCTGGCTGTGTGCCGGCCCCGCCCGCGCCCCGCTGCGCGCCCTGCGCTGCCTCGCCGCGGGGCCCGCGCCCGCTGCGGCCACTGCGCTGGCGCTGCTGGCCGCGGCCGAGAGCGACTCGGTCAGCAGGATGGCGGTGCGTACTGTACACTATACACTCCCAGCCCGCGCCCCGCCTGGCTGTGTGCCGGCCCCGCCCGCGCCCCGCTGCGCGCCCTGCGCTGCCTCGCCGCGGGGCCCGCGCCCGCTGCGGCCACTGCGCTGGCGCTGCTGGCCGCGGCCGAGAGCGACTCGGTCAGCAGGATGGCGGTGCGTACTGTACACTATACACTCCCAGCCCGCGCCCCGCCTGGCTGTGTGCCGGCCCCGCCCGCGCCCCGCTGCGCGCCCTGCGCTGCCTCGCCGCGGGGCCCGCGCCCGCTGCGGCCACTGCGCTGGCGCTGCTGGCCGCGGCCGAGAGCGACTCGGTCAGCAGGATGGCGGTGCGTACTGTACACTATACACTCCCAGCCCGCGCCCCGCCGCCTGGTTGTGTTTTTTTTTTTTTGAGATGGGCTTACTCTTGACCCCAATCTTGCTCTAGAGCATAGATGGGATCTACGATGCAGCGAGCTTGCCCAGATGATGCCTATTCACTCTGGACTTAAAGAGAGTCAGGTTATATGCACTCGGAAATACAGTCGCAGGCAGGGAATTCCAATCTTTAGGTGTGCGCATTATAAAAGATGATGAGAAGCGCTTAGTGCGGATTATGGGTATATCAACTAAGAACGGATGGTAGCCGGCCGTGCCAGTTATTCACCTACCTTACAGATAAAAACCAATTAAAAATTTTGACAACCAAACCTGGTTTCATCATTTCCGCCGGTGGACGTCCACTGCTGAACATAGGCCTCCCCCAGTGACTTCTGTCATCGGGGGGTTGTTGCCAAACTCGCCACGCTTGATAGGTGGGTTGGCGAGCGCAGTTCTTTTTATTATTTCGCACGCAGACGCTGCTCCCCGTCTCGTGCTACAGGATTTAGTCGCCTCTTACGACACGCCTCCTGTTAGCGGTGGGGAAGTGTATTCTTTACGGCCGTCCCCATACGGCACTTGGCCTGGTTAGGGTTAAACCAATTCACATTTTATTTTGTTATAGACCATGGCGTCTCTCGCGAAGCTCTGCCTGCTAGCGTCGGACGAGCCGGACAAGCAACCTTCGGACACTAGACGCACGGTCGAGACTTGCTTAGCGCTGGCCGACCAGCACGCCGCTCTGCCCAGAGACATCAGGCTGCACTACGGACTGGACGCGGAGGATACGAAGGTCATACCGCCTGAGGAGTTAGTGCAGGTAAGATTTACTAATAAATTAAACGTCAGATATGAATGTCTTGGTTCTAAGTATGTAATTACCATCTATGGCAGAACTAGTCATTAAATGTGCTAGCGCAGTGGCCGGCGAGAGTTCGAATCCCAGCACGTACAGCTAGAATTGTTGGTATTTAAGTATGAATTTATTCCCCATGCTGTGTGGTAATGGACACATAGCAAGGAAACCTGAACAGATAACACTGGTCACGTTCCCATGACTACAAGTCCGTGGACACAAGAATATTAATCGGCCCAAAAACTTAGATATTCGGATAACTACGTCTTAAAACAGGGTTTCTCTAAGTGTGGTACGCGTACCACTGGAGGTACGCTATTGGTCAGTACGCGATAAAATTTACGTAATGGCAGCGGCCAAGCTGCCTATTACCATTGGCGTAGATGGGGGGGGGGGGGGGGGGCAAGGGCTAGGCTGTGGTCTGGTAGACTAGGGGTACGTGGAAAAATAAGTTGAGAAACCCTGTCATAAAATGTACGGCTGTGATGTGGGCGCACGGCGTACGCCGCGAACGCCCCCACAACCCGTGCTAAGCGTTGCATAGGGGACTTGCTCGCTCGGCACAATGATATTGACATTTTCACTGACCAAATAGGACAATATATATTTAATCAATTTTATAAATGTTTAAATCATGAGATATTTTGACATTTTCACTTTATTTTGACATTGAAAATAGATATTGACTTAGTGTGTGGCTATTTTATAAGTGTATTGACATTAATTGAAAATAATTAATCTGACTGATTTTGTAATCTCTGACTATTTAATAACTTGTATGCGTGTTGGATTCAATCTGTAAGCCTACAAGTATTTTATTTTAATAAAGAGTTAAAATAAATAACCAGTCTTGCTGCATTTAGAATCATGGTCAAGCATACCCCACTTGGAAGCTTTAGTAATAAGACGTATGTCGTTTGAATGAATATGTAATTCACGAACAGATGTACATCGAGACTCAAAGCAAGTCGCTGACGGAGTACGACTACAAGAAGGCGCTGGACCTGGCCGAGTACGTGCCCGACTCCGAGCGGAGAGACGATCTGCGGCTCAAGGTAACTCGCTCGGTAGTGTAGTGTGTACGCAGCCGTGTCTAGTGTGGCGCGTTTCGGGCTACGAAGCTAGCCGCTAGCTGGTTCGAAACCTGCAAGAGACAAACCAATGGTTATGTCATTAGAATGAGCGTTTTTTTGTATTTAGTTCATGAATGTTTATCAATGTATGTCAGTATGTTTATCTGTAATTTGGTGGTCAACAATCTTTGTTTAGTATGAGGGTGAGATTGCTAAGTGGTAGCGTAAATTGAAGTAGCCCCTTTAAAATTTAATGCACTTTAAACTAGCAATTCCGTATGATCTTGTAAGCTCAAACCGCATAACAGTAAAATTTTCACTGTCTCGCTTCCATGGTCTGACAAAAGCATTTTTCTTTCGTCGATTTTTACTAAGTAATGAAAGCAAAATAAATCAAAACTCCTTGTGTCACATCTATAGCAAAGATCTCAATAAATTGTTAAAAATGAGTATAATACCTTTAGATGCTATCCTTACTAGAAAAAAAGTGCTATGAACGTTTGTTCAGGGGCATTAATGAGTACAATTAATATCGCAAATAGCAACCCACACTTTTTAAATAAAATTGAATAAAATATTGGACAACATCACATGCAATGCCCTGATTCTATTCTAAGTAGCGAAAGCACTTGTGTTATATAAATCAGAAGCAACGACGGTACCACAACACCCAGACCCGAGTCAATATAGACAATTTCTTTTCCTACATTGATCCGACCGGGGATTGAACCCGGAACCTCAGAGATGGCAACGCCATGTATAGTCCGGCGTATTCGCCTCTAAGTTACGGAGTTCGTCGAACATTGAAGAGAGTAAGCGAAGTGATATTATTTTCCTAGCAGGGGCATGCGGTGCATATAGGCAATTAGGCAGTGCCTACCTGATAATTGAAATGAGGTAAGCAGTAGCTACTTACAAATGTAGATTATTGATGAAAACCACTGATTTTCATCAATAAAACACATTATGAGTATCTACTGCCTACCTCGACATAAAACCAATGCACGCCACTGTCCTAGGTGTGGTGCGCGTGTATCCTGCACGACGAGTGGGCGGCGTGCCGCGTGGACGCGCCCGCGGAGCTGAGGGAGAAGATGTTCTTCCGTCTCATCGACCTCGTCAACCTCATGGGTGAGCCATCACACTCATCATCATCATTTCAGCCACAGGACATCCACTGCTGAACTTAGGCCTCCCCCAGTCACTTCCAGATCGGCCGTTTGAAAGCGGCCTGCATCCAGCGGCTTCAACATTCATTTTTAGTTAATACAGCTCCCAGAATATAGCTTTCCACCACTACATAACATATCGGCTGGTGATGAAAAGGGGCTCAAAATATTTTGTCAGCCTTTTAAAGGAAATACAGGGATAAGACATGAATTGTGAGCTGAACAGGTTAGTAATAAAGTCGATGTCGTTTAAATAACTGTTTACATCATAACATCTTGATTGGTTTTACCAATGTTTTTTAAAACACTTATGTAATTGGCCAACTGTATATAACTGTAAGACAAAGTTGCTCGGATATAATATTGCAGTATTATGTTTCGCTTGTAAACCAGAGATATAACATCATTCCGCTTACATCATTTTCTTTACCTGATACCTGTATGTACACTGTTTTTTTTGTGTAGAATTCTCAATTGGCGGTGAGGCCACTTGCAATTTATTCTAATGAACTTCTGTGGAATTTTGACACTTCTGTAAATAACAAGGGCATCGATCTCTTTGGGACACTCGTAGACATTTTAAAGGAAACACCCCAAAGAAGTGCTTCGAAACGAAATAATTCATAACAAATTCGTAATGGCCGTAACATCGGCAGTCCTATGCAGTACCTATACGTTTAAATAGGTTTTCAATACTCATCAGTTCACATTTTCAAAGTTAATTGTCATTTGTGGAGTACATACAGCCAGTCCAGGTATTTTACTCCCTTTTGTTTTCTTCTCGTATAGGCTAGTTGACACCACCAATCAATTGACATACTTTTTATGTGCTGTAAATATTGTGTGGTAATAGCAAGGTATGACGTCATTGTTTACCAGATTTAACTGTCTAATTTTTTATTGATTTTGAAGCAAACAAAAATCAGATTCTTCTAATAAGTGATAATGTACTGGGTTATCAAGCCAAAAATAAGGTGGCAGATTTAATAAATGCTGTCTTAGAATTCTTTATGATCAGTGTTTAAATCCTAATTATGTTCCATTTTGTCTAATACGTCTCGAAGACCAAAGCCTTGTTGTCTTGTATTCACTAACTGTCTTATTCAGAGTGCATTTGCTATTCCGGGACTAAGGTTAAACCACTGTTCTAACGTACAAAAATCAGTGGTTTAACCCACAGAACAGCGCGGAGCGTAACGAGTCTTACTTGTTCTGTGGTTTAACCTTAGTCTGGACTAGTAAATGCACTCTGAATAAGACAGTAAACGTAACTCCGGTGCTTTAGGCGGCGACCTAGAAGTGTTGCTGCCGGGGGTAGAGGAGCTACTAGCGGCGCCGGCGCTGGCGCCGCTGGCCGCCGACGCGCGCGTCGCCTACCTGCTCAAGTACGGGTACGAGTGCCTGCACTCCACGGCGGAACAGTGACCGGAACACCCTAGTATTCATCGCTTTAGTTTAGCCACAACACTTGGAGCTACGTAACATAGACATGCCTGACGGACACAAAAAAACATTGGTTGTCTGTAAAGTCGGTTTACGGACGATAATTTTACGTGATAACGTCATGAGAAAACATTGATGCTACTCAGACGCATCGGCTGATAGTAGAAGAGAAATAGATGCGTCACAAGCCGACCACATAGGCCTATCGTGCCTCTCTGTCGCTTGTTCTGCGCTCTCGCTCGCACGCGAAACGTGACACTTTTTAGTGCGTGCAACCGGCGTTCATCGATTTATAAAACGTTATCACGTCATAAACTCGGAACGCGCGCTCGAAACATTTTCGAAATGGAGATACCTATCAGATCTTAAGTTTATTGTAAAACAAGCAACAAAAGTTACTGTTGATCATTAAAAATTGGCAATAAAAATGAATTTTCGTGTGTCATTGTAATGTTAACATTTGCTGTTGAGCAAACCCAATGTTGTTGCGTTATTAATAAACACGTTTATAATTTTGTCAAAGGACGAGCAACAACTCATTGGCTCTAGTATACTATACACTCCCATTTTAAGGTGTATAATTGTACTTGGCGTTTCTATTTCAACGCAAATACATTTATTACCTTCGCAACAACAACGCAGAAACTAACTTTTAATCAACATTCGTATTTTTTTTACACAAAGTTTCTATGAGACTGCGTAACAATATAACTTCTATTGTATTTTATTTCCCTGGGCTGAGGGCTTGTCGCTCAATTAATATTTTCATCTTAGCCATAAAAAAAAGAATCTATCAAAAATCAACATCTCACTCAAAAGACACGCCAAGTACGAATCAACTAGTCTAAGGTTTAATCGTAACTTAGTGATATGCTTAGGTTAACTTCGCCGCGGCAATGCCACCCGATGGGTTGCCCGGCCCCAGCGGATGCGTGGGCTATTCTGGAGGCGCTCGACACGCCACCAAAGCCTGGGTGTATGCGATATTATAAAATGTTGAATGCATTACAGAGTTTGAGAAAAACTGCGCAAAATGGATAATAATATATCTATGGATTACATTAAAATACATCTTCAAGTTAAGTCTGTCTCTTCTGGCTATATAAGTAATTATGCACCCTTCAGAAAAACAGGTTCTGAAACGAATACTTGAACCAAAATATCGGTGTCTTAAATTAATACCTATTAAAATATGACCATAATCTTCCTTTTAGGGTATGACTCTGCCCCTCAATTACAACTAAATGAGCATGGAAAATTGACTAAACACCTGATTGTCTCTGTATTGCGATGCGATATCGTTGTTGGCACCATTAGGAAAGTTTTGTATTTTAGCAGTAAAAACGCCCCCCTAAAAGGAAGTTACATAAAATAAAATCTTATGTCTATAGCCCGTCTACTACGTGTCGAATGACTTGGGAATAACACGCCCTATCTGCACCCTTTTGAACTCACCATTCGATGAATTCAGTCAGACTGACCTAGGAATAGTTAGAGTAAGATAGCCTACCTTTCTGTTTCGTTCTCGCTTCTTATCAGGCAGTGTGGAAGGGCGTGAGAGGAGATCTGTGAAAGGATTTATGTCTCGTTGGAATGTTTGCAATGTTAGATTTCAGTTCGCTGCTGAGGAATGATTCACACAGACAGTATTTTTCCGCCGTGATTTGAAAGATTGCTGGGCACTTAAATCATCATGAAAACCTGTAGTAATGTTGGAATCCCCAAAGATTTTTGTAAATTCTTTCCACATTCACACTAATTATCTAGCCCAACTAAGTAAAGCTTGGATTATGGCTACTGGGATAACGGATAAACATACTTAAATACGGTTATAAACATCCATGACTTAGGTACAATCCTCGTGTTCATCATACTAATTTTTGCCCCTTGCTGGTCAAGCTATTGAAACAATCTTGCATCCAGAATTAATCGCACATTTAGACACCGCAAATGAAACATAGTTCTGTGATTTTATAACAGAACACATTTAAAAAACAACGGTAAGATATGCGATGTTTCATTGTCCAACTTCTCATAGTAAAATTATTACAAGCTAAAATCAAGCACCTATCAGAGAAGGATATCAATTTGAATTTACGAGTGTTCTGTGTGAATCGCGCCAAGTGCTCTATCTCGCAGCAGTTCCTACAAATAACATCGCGACTGCATCGCAGCGAGATCGCAGGCCGCTGTGCGCTAGAGCTCTAAAGATCATGTTTTTCACCTTCATCATCATCGTCATCATTTATAAAATTTTTATTCATCATTACCTTTACCATCTGCATGATTTCGTAAGCTATGTTTTGGATCTGATGTTTGGTTTTAAAGTCCTAAGTAACAACTGGCGTGTTTACAATGAGGCATAATTTATGAAAGACGAGGATTGAAAGAATTTTGGTTGTGTCGTATAAGTGGTTTAACTTTAAGGCGCTAATTTTAAGCATTAAAATTATGTAGGTTCTTTAAGAATTCATCGTTTTTATGGCCGTTCAATAAACATTTTGATTCACAATTTGTAAGTATTGAAATATTTGAAATCAGTTTTTTTTATTTTTTATTGAGTCCAAAGGTTTTCAGGTTTTCAACCGGTTTGGTGTAAATGGAATAGAAAAAACTGACTTAAGAATACTTCAATACTTACTTACGATTGATTAAGTTATCTTGTCAGCATAAATTGTTTTCATTTTCTTATGTAAAACTACCTTTTTTTTCAAATCAATTCATTATTATCCATGTTTCGTGCAAGTAACAATTGTGATTTGTTGTTTTTAACATAAGTTTAATATTTTGGTATTTTATTGTTAATGTTTAATTGTCAATAGCGGGTCTAAAGACTGTAAAATCGTTGTTTTGTTGTCATTTCATTCATTAAGTGTAAGTGCGATTTTTTAATAAAATGATTAAAAAACCTGTGTGTGTTTTCCCTTTGTTTCCCGCGCGTTTTCCCGTCAGCTGGCAAGAGGGGGAGATAATACGGCGCGCCAGTCGGGTGGTCGCCACCGTTCGCGACGCATGCGTACCGCGTTTGTCAATTTAGACGCGCGTCAGTTCGCGAATCGCGATCGTCGCAATAACTAACACCACTACGTTTTGATGAGAGTAAAATGCAGTGAATAAGTGTTAAATTGTTTAGTGTTAGTGAGAAATTATAGATTTTTGCAGTGGTTACAAGAAGGGGTTGGGAGTAAGCTCTACGATCGACCGCCGAAGCCGGCTGGGTGCGTTTGTGAGTGTCTAGACTTTTTAGCTTTGCGAAAATATTATGGACTATTTTACGGTTTGATTGTTTAATATATCTTATTATCTCTCCCTGGAATATAGAAAAGATTAAGACTAATTTAACTTGACATAATTCTTGGACAAGAATTGTGGTATAACAAATAACATTGTTGGCATTTCTTTTTTGGTAATGCTAAATATAAATTAATCGATGCAATATATAATTATTTGTAATTTAATTGTTATTCAAATACCGCCGACATTAATTAATTCATCTTATTAACGTAGGTAGTAGCAAACTGTGATAATAATACATTTTCAACTTTATACAATTGAAAGACGACGAAGCAGTATCCGATTACTTGAGAAGTTGATGGTGTTTTATAATGCTTTTTAAAATTGGGTCACATGGACTTGGTTCAGAGCTACTTTTTGTAATAAACTATATTTATTTAATCACGCCCAAAAATATTAGTCTAAGGGCCAGTTTCACAATCGAAAAGTAAGCACTACTCAACAAGTAAATTCAAATGAAGAACACATTTTGTATGAAATAACTGGCAGAATAAACTAACAGTTAGCGATTGTGAAACATGCTCTAATAATATGCAGCACATCTCCTTAACCCCTCAACTCCCAGGAAAATAGATAACAAGCACGTGTGGCAGCCGGCTGCCGCTTGGGGGTAAAGGATTAAGAGTTTAAAATCTCGAAGCAAGTAGTAGAGTACAAAATTATTGAGACGTGTAAAAAGTGCCTATTTTCAGATGTTTTTTTTTTTATTGATAACCTCTAAATCGAAATGCTGCAAGTTCCACTTCTTCGTTTCCCAAGCAACGTTGTTAGCTACACAGCATCGATTGTCGCCGGCCGCTATGCCCGTAATATGAAGTAACAGCGTGGCTGATTGCTGGAGCACGGTCCAGTAGGCACAGAGGACGGCCCTGCGCAAGCGCACCTTCACACTACTGACTGACGGAATCAGTATTGACTTAGAGGAATGTACTACCCGTAAATAATACACCCTCTTAGTAAAAAAATACAATTATTTGTTACTTTAGTAAAAAATATGTTCGACGACGTGGTCCCTTCCTGGCTCTTTGTCAGAAATGCTCGATGGTATCAAATCATTGTTAGTATTATCATCCGGATTAAACAAAAATTTACAAATTAAAATCGACCTTAAAAATCACATACTCTAACTAGTGAAGGTAATGAATGCAAGTGAGATTAGTTTCTTAAGTTGACTCAATCGGGAACCGAACCCGTTACTCTTACGCTCATGACCGAGCAACAATCAGCAAGTAAACAAAAAGATTTACAAAATCGATCAATCTCTTTTAAATCTCTACAGTTATGATGTCTTAAATCCATAAGGAACCGACAAATATGTTTGTATCACTTCGATCAGGCCGTTTAAATAAAGTGATAACGCCACGATAAGATGATTTAAGCCTTTAATTAAGCGGTCAGCAGGATTGAAGGCACAATTAATCATATTTAAGCTGGATTTAACAGTTATTTATATGGATAATCTTTTTACAATTACAAAATGTACCGAAATTAAAGTTTCATAGTTGTTCCATTAAAACCAAAGCATACAATGTTACCTTCGAGCTAAATAGACACATCTAATGTTATTGTTGCAATTGGTCCACTTGGAATTTGAAAAGGACCATTAAAAGGAAGGTTATTGTCACTGGATTGGACTGAATTCAGAATGGTAACTACAGGACTATTTAACATTAAAAAGATATTTAATTGTAAGACTAACTTATATGAAATTTGGTAATTGCGCGCCTTAAGATGAAATTTAAAAAAAAACCGATCTTGTTTTTTTTAAATTTCATCTTTAACGATCTTAGAGGTGGAGTTTAAAAAGTTTAAGTACCATTTCCGTTTGTCCACTGCAACCTTTTCATCTAGGAAAAAAGTAGGTAACCAAATTATTTCCGATATCTAAAAAACAATTTATCACTGTAAAGTCGTTTTGATGGCCAGCTTATCCCGAACCGACAGTCGGATTGTTGGGAATTAAGATTTTCGGTAAATAGATAAAGGCCAATGATTAATCACCGTCGGGTAAGCTAGGATTGACAGGTATAAGCTTGAAATCTAGCTGGATTTGGGTCTTTACCGACTTAAAGGATTACTTTGTTTTTATATTTGATGAATAAGTAACTATTGTTTTCTCAACTGAAATTAGTACCTTTTAGTACTTAATAGTAGTACAGGCGGTAGTAGCTAGAATCGTTAAGCAGAAGAAAAAAAAATGAAAAAAATATTTATTTCTTTAACAATAAATTAAAATATAGCTATACAGAGGTGGACTCTTTCTTATAAGTGCTATAGCACCGGTGGCAGAAGGAGTCACTCTTCCTTAACAAAAGGTACATTTGTATATATTATAAGAGCAAGTTACGTAGTACTTTTAACTTACAAAACAAAACATTTGTGTGTGTGTGTGTGTGTGTGTGAAGTTTACTTTTACTGAAGTGTACAAAAATAGGAGACTTGAGAACGGGCGGGAAGCAAGTGTTTGCAGGACACCGCTCCCGACGTCCCAAATATTATTATAAGGTCAGACAGGAACCTAACTCCCTAGTGAGCGTAGAGTCCCTTTCCCCATGGGTCTGTGTAGGTCGCTGACGGCGCAGCAGACAAATGTACGATCGTAGCGCGTACACATTGGCTTCTTTCTAGCGTGTTAGTTTATACCGAGTCCTTCGTTTCCTGATATATTCAGGGCCACGGCTACGTCTGTATGGTGAACATGTCTACAGCTTCCTCATTACTCTAAAACGAATTCTAAGCCTGCCATAGTTTAACGCATGATGAGAGCCATCGAAACGTTCCAGTCATATAATTGCAGCAATCAGATCTTCGTTACTATGAGGTGTTTTTTGTGTGTCAGCCGACGAAACGTGTCTCCAGCTGACACATGCCGTTTAGGCAAACCAGTAAGGTTAGGGTTTCAGAATATAGTTAGTAATTTAACTAATAATGACAGCAATGATAGCCAAAAAAACTAGCCATCACACTGAAATACTGTTGAAACTACGATCGTAAAACTATGTGCGAGCTGGAGACCCATGTCTCTGGCTTGCACATCTGTATCTTCGTAATTACTCAAGATACGATTATAATTTATACCTCAAAATTCGCGGTCGAATTGCAGCATTCGACTCCAAATATATCAAAACTTAATCTTGAATAGTTTAAGAGCTACAAACCGATAAGTATGTGTAAGCTGGAGACCCATGTCTCCAGCTTACACATGGTAATTTAGAGTAACTGTATAAGTTAGAGTTTCATTTTAAACATGAAATGATTCGTTGTAATAGCAGCACAAACGATGCTTAATTTCAAATCTCTGGGCCTCTTGGTTTCATAATTATAAGCCAAAACCTGTTTTCCCGCCAAAAAATTCAAAATAATGGCTCGGAAGCGGGCAAAGCGCGACGTTGCCGTTCCGTGCGCTACACTATTGTAGTCGAGTTTGAACTCAAGAGCTAGTATTATTTGGAGTCATTTTAATTTGCGCTCTCGATTGTTTTTATTTTTATACTAAGAATTATAGACAAGGAGCCTTAAACATAAGGACAAAATAGTTCCTCCATAAGTTTTAATATTTAATTTTGATGGTAGTGATAGCACACGCGGATGATTTTATATTTTTCATTTTTTGATGAGAATGTAATTTGTTTTTTCACATTTCGCTAATTTACATTAAAAATATCATTCCAATAAGCAAACTAATCTATTCTATTGATTTATTTACTATTTCAATGTTTTTAAACAAAGTAAGTAATGGTTCAAAATAATATCTATGGTTGATCTCATAAGTTTTTTAACGGTATACGATAACCTTACATCCGCTCGTTATTTACACAGAAAAGCCATTTTGTCATCGGCTCGGACCGGGCCGACGATTGAAGTAAAGTAAATTAAAATATTCTTACGTTCCAAATTGCGCTAAAAGCACTGTCAGCGTAAAACCGACCAAATATAATAGTCACAATTAATATTACACAAATAGGGTTTCTTTACCTACCTGTTGCATTTATATGGATTCGTGCTAATAGTGCTTTAGCCCAATTCGGAACAAAGGGTTATTATAGCGCGACTTCCGTTTGATACTGTATATATGGTAGACTCTGACTTATCTGTTGTATCTATCACTTGATCTATCAGGATTAGCGTTGGGTTTCCACCCGGGTATATTCCGAAAAATGGCAAAATATTCGGGAACATTCGTAATGAACCGGAAAATAAACGGGTGGATTCGATTGTTGATATGAAATTATTTAACTCAAAATAATGTTAAAGCTTAGGTTCTAAGCATTTTTGTTGTTATTTATTTACACATACAATAAAAAACAGTACCTTATAATCCATGAATTGATTCTTTAATCACAATAGGCAAATTATAAAACGTGTTTATTTTTCCAATCGATATTTATCATCTGTAGTTTTCTATTTACAAATTAAAAGGTTTGCAAGTTACTAATTTAATAGGACAATCGATGGCTGAGCGACCCCATGTGAGAATGGCTGGTTTAGTTATCCATCGTGGGGTAGGTAGTAACTGAATTCACAGCATCATGCGGAGCGGAGCGGAGGGCATGAAGACCAAAAGTTAAGTTCTACCGGCAAGTTTACCTACATCGTGTGATTACGTGCCAACAATTCTCCAATAGAAATAGGTATAAGTGTACCTACTATACGTTAAAATCTCTCCTATTTTTTATTATTTTCTAGGTTTTCAGTGCGAATAAATTGATGAATATAGAAATTCTTAACATTTATTAAAAACTCCTATCTTGATTTATTAATAGATCATGAATGATTTAGAATTTACTGAGCAACACAAACATTAAAAACATAAATAATATGTAATAATCTTACACATTATAACTTCTCTGTATTATAAGTACTTACTTAATATCATCTTAAAAATCTCTCTAACTCGGGACTATCTATAGACTTAATAAAATATTTACGTCTTTTTATTTCCAAGTTCTCTCTAATAATTCTGAATGCTGGTCATCTCACATTAGGAAAAAGTTTCAAGTCATATCTTTGTAATATAGTCCTAAAAATGGTGGCAAGTCTTATAATTACATAGACTTTTCGTTACTAGCTCCTAGTCTATCATTCTTAGTATTAGAAATAAAAACGATCGAGAGCGCAAATTAAAATGACTCCAAATAATACTAGCTCTTGAGTTCAAACTCGACTGCAATAGTTTAGCGCACGGAACGGCAACGTTTTTTGAATTTTTTGGCGGGAAAACAGGTTTTGGCTTATAATTATGAAACTAAGAGGCCCAGAGATTTGAAATTAAGCATCGTTTGTGCTGCTATTACAACGAATCATTTCATGTTTAAAATGAAACTCTAACTTATACAGTTACTCTAATTCACCATGTGTAAGCTGGAGACATGGGTCTCCAGCTTACACATACTTATCGGTTTGTAGCTCTTAAACTATTCAAGATTAAGTTTTGATATATTTGGAGTCGAATGCTGCAATTCGACCGCGAATTTTGAGGTATAAATTATAATCGTATCTTGAGTAATTACGAAGATACAGATGTGCAAGCCAGAGACATGGGTCTCCAGCTCGCACATAGTTTTACGATCGTAGTTTCAAGAGTATTTCAGTGTGATGGCTAGTTTTTTTGGCTATCATTGCTGTCATTATTAGTTAAATTACTAACTATATTCTGAAACCCTAACCTTACTGGTTTGCCTAAACGGCATGTGTCAGCTGGAGACACGTTTCGTCGGCTGACACACAAATAACACCTCATAGTAACGAAGATCTGATTGCTGCAATTATATGACTGGAACGTTTCGATGGCTCTCATCATGCGTTAAACTATGGCAGGCTTAGAATTCGTTTTAGAGTAATGAGGAAGCTGTAGACATGTTCACGTCTGTATGGCGTATACTTAGCAGTAATAAAATTTCCTGTCGCTGCACCGAGACTTAAAAAAACGCAAACTGTATCACCTTCATCCTCGTCTGACTGAACGGGTTGGCGTGTTTACGACGTTGTTTGTCACCTGAAAACTTGAACAGTCGTGATCGAACGCAGCGCCTTCGCGTGCCGTCTGCGGCGCCTCAGACACGCAACGGCTACAAAGGACGGAGTTTTACTTGCTCTTGTAGTAAGGATTACAGTTAGACTGGATAAAAAACAACAGAATGAGGGTTACAATAGTTAAGTTGCGTGCCGGATAAAATATCAACAGAATTAATTGAAGCTAAACGTTTTTGAAGAGTGATGGAAATCACTCCAAATGTAATAAACTTATCGCATCTTGAATAACACCGAATAGAAACTTGACATAGCTCGAGAAGCAAATTCGTTAGATATCCACAAAACTACCTACGTATCCAACCCAATACTGGCCTGAAAATACATAAGTACCTTCTTGTCTTACTTAATGGCCGATTACGAAAACACAACTTTGAATTGAAGATAAATAGCACTTGAAATAAAATCATCGACCTCAGGTGACCAGACGTGGGTTCGAGTCCCAGCTGAGCTCGATGATTTATTTCAAGTGTTATTTATCTTCAATTAAAACCTTGCATGGAATTGCTAAAAACAAAAATTTTCAACACAACTGTCAATAAGTCCTCTCCGTTTTACCTACACTATAACTCGATCTATCAGCGTTTTTTCCTGGTGTTTTCCGCATTAAATCTATCATGATAAATATTTAACTATTCAGTCTGCTGTAATACCTAGTGAGCCCTTGACTTCAGAACAAAATAAAATAAATTACTGTCCTGCTACTGAAAATGTTAAAAAAATATGACTGTGTATAGCGTCGAACGTAGAATATCTTCCTTTTTAAAGTCGGTTTAAACTACTTTTGTTACTACTCCTTCACTACAAAACTATACGTTAGGTACTGCACAGATTTAAATTCAAATTCAAATTGTTTATTGCACACATGTGGTTGAAGAGATTTTTACATTTTCATAAGTCCCGTAACATGTAACCCTGGCAGGGCATAGCAGCTTAATAATAAATAAATAAGCATTATTTTTTTACATTAGGTACATTACATTTACATTAAACAAAATTTACAAGAGGTGGATTTAAAGCGGTGGCAAATTCTCTGTCAAGTGACGTTTTTTATTGCAACTCTGAACAGAAAAGATAGATATCAACAAAAATAAACTATCTTGTGCTGAAGGTTATCTGTAATCCTTTATAATGGATCGTGTGGGCTAAGTAAATAATGACAGCTTTATCTGCAATGCTCTAAATTGCCCGAAAAACTCGCTTTCCGTATCCCGGACGTCTTGAGTTGTTGTCGCATGTTGCTATCAATTCGGATCTTCGCAGGCCTCAATTGAGATAATTTCGTGTTTACACTTTACACTACCCAGCTTCGGCTGGTTCGGGGAATGTCTTTTGGCGTGTATTACTTATATATGTAATATAGGTGGGATACAGTAGACTCTTTCACACCTGAGTGACTGACACACAACTTAAGCACGGCGCACGGTTTGCATAAGTCATCTGTTTTATTTTGTGTTCATTTAGTTTTGGAATCGGTGCTTGCCAACTAGGGTTTTAATGTTTTTGTTCGCAAAAGATAAAATTTACACTATCCAATTTTGAATCCAATTAACGTCAGGCAAAAGAGGTAACATTTTGTACCTAAATTATGATCGCGTTAATTCCCGTTTCATTGAGGTTTAAAATATCCAATTTTGATTATTTAATCAATTTTAGTTACGTCTTAGTATAAAATTTAATATCAGACATTTACACACCTGTGATTCATATCCATGACCTGGAAGTGATGAGCCAGCAGCGTTTTGACTATTGCAATGAATTTAAAAATTCGTTTTTCTTATTGTTAGACTCGATTCAGAATGAACTTAGGTATAAATTACATACCTAATGTGCGTGTACGTGCTTTTTCAAAGAGACTATGTGACTTGATCATAACTAACTGATTTATTTCACGTCAGGACGACTCTAAGTAACTCTATTTCACGCGCCACTTGGGGAGCAAGTCCACTATAATTATCTCTCTTGTGGAAGTATGCCGTGACGGTGACACATCACTGGCACAAACGGTTGGCTTACCAATTAGTTGGCGCTTAAGGGTAGACGAAATAATATTGTAAAATACCACTAGAAACTAAAATGCCGACATGTTTTCCATCACCGTCGAGCAAGTGCATAAAATTAAGAAAGAAATAGAGGTACCTAGCTTTGCTGACGAGGGATGCGAACTCCTGAGTCGCGGACTTAAGGCACTTCAAGGCAAAACACCGATTCTTCTATCACTTAGTTTTTTACACAATTAGGTGAGGTTGATAAAATATGATAAATAGAAGATGATCTGACGACGATGGGGAAGAGGAAGACCTCGGACCACCTTGTTGACGAATGTCCAGAGGGACATGAAGGAATTGGGTCTGAGGGAAGAGGACGCACAGCGACGGACCACGTGGCGTCACATGATTGGAGAAACCGACCCCGTGTAGTGGGAAAAGACGATGCCAAAGAAGAAGAAATAGTGAATGAGCTATGTTATTAGTCGCATGTGCAGCATTGTGATGTTGATTAATCAAGTGCCGACTCTTTAAGGACTCTTTTAAAGACGCCGGATCGATCCACTTACTAAAAGGTTTCGTGCCGATTTCAGTTACGGTCCTCACATATCGTGTCCCAAAACTGTAACGATGAACTCTAGTTGAACTAACGCTGGTATAGGCCATAATATATTTGTTCATGTCCAAATGCCATAGAAATAAAACTCCAGCCTTAAGGAAAACATGAGTCAAGTTAATAAAAATCCAAGCTACTCATTACAGGTAAGGCTGTACGTACACGATTGGATTATAGCATTGTGAATCAACTTAAGTAATGATTTTTCACCAAAGGAAATTGTCATAAAAAAAATTGACAAAGTGTTAATTTTGTTTATTAAGGCTGACTGCTAATTTGGCACACTATATGTCCATCTTACCAGGGAAGGGAGCTGAAAAGCTGAGCCAAGATCAAGAATCGAAAAGAATAGGCAAGAATCGGCGTGCATTGGGCTTATGTCAACAGTGGACTGAAGTAAGATGATTATGATGGTGATAAACATTTTATTTACAAGGTACCTACCTACGTTCTACATCCTGGTAAAAATACATAGTTTGCCAGACAAGAAATCAGTCAATCACCTCGCCTTATCTATCTATCTCAGCCTGTTGCAGCCCACTGCTGCACATAGCTTAGCTAAGTAGATTTTTCATCCAGCAACTAAATACCAGCCATCTTTCTAAGGTCATCGGTCCTTCGGGCTGGGGGGCGTCCTACATTACGTGTGCCAAGGCCTGGTCGAGTGCACTTAACGTGAAGCATTTAAATTTTTTAATGTTTATGTCCGATTCGTGTGTGCTTAGCCTAAGGTCTAATGTTCGATCGTATCTGATTGTAAAATCGGCACCGACAAGGGTGAGATGACCTGCCGATTGTAAGCACAAGTAGAGTTTGATTACCTTAATGCTGATCTGTAAAGCGATATCTTCGGATCGCAGGGACGCAGCACGTCAGCTTTGGAATTTTCTATACCTACCTACTTACTTTTTGATTTATACCACTGTATACTTATATACACATTGTCTGTATGTAAGTATAAAGATAGCTTTATAGGTACAATCGCCATTACATCTATAGATCTACGGTTTGATCAATAAACTATAGTTTAGTGATGATTGAACAGTCCCAGAGGGGAAAACATGGTAGGTAGGAACTGTCTGTAACTGTCTTGGGACCCGCAACGAAATGAATTCGAAAGTAACTTAATACCGCCTGCCCTTAGTACCAACCAGAGACAGAATATGACAAATGAAGGAAAGGAAATATTAAAAACTTTTCAGAAAGATGGTGACAATGGTATGGCGTCCTTCTTTATATAATTTGCACTATCGTCCCAATCAAAATGTTTGCTTTATAGTCGTCATTGCATGTCTGTGCACACCTTGAACGGCAACTTATCTTGAAGTGGGTATAATTACAATTCTATGATCATTGCCCTGTTGGTATCCTACTAACGAGTAAGTTAAAAGACGGTGTCATGGCGTAGTTCGACCTTTCACAAAGCACAATGGTCCGGGGTCACCTACATAATACCTGCATTGTAGACCCTTTTTAGTTACCTTCGTATAATTAATATCTGCCCAATGCAATTTTGGCCCTAACTCGCTTCTTTTCTAGAATCGTGTATAGGTACTGATGGAAAAGCGGCCTGTCTGTCTCCCAGCCTCATCATGAACACAAAAATTTACCAGTATCTAAGCAGTATTGTTTTTATGTCAGACTATACTGTTTTAAGAACTCGTGGTCAATAACTTTTCAATACCTACTAACTTTACGTACTTACTGACTGAGGTGTATCCCGATCATGAGTAAATAGCCGCTTACTAGTATTTCATTCTTGAATTCATATTAGGATGCAATTTTTGCTCCGTAGGTAGGTACTTTATGCAACTTACTGTCAGTCTGATTATGCGTGAATATTACGCAATTTTTCTTATCGAAACAACCACAATCGCTACGTTTTTGCCTCAACTCATTGTAGGTATGAGAAAGCGCTGTCTGTCGGCTAAATTAGTATTGCTTCACCGCGTTTTTGTATCATTGTGTGCAAATCACTTGACACGGCAGGCTCTCGGAACCGATAATTGATGCTACTAACCGATATTGGACGGATAATAATAGCTCGGGTGGATTCAAGTTCAGTTTGTTGTTAGGAAGGTTAAGTATGGAAGGGCCACTATACCGACCAACTCATGGATTGAGATTCTTTAACGAAGATCTTTATTCAGCCCTTTGTTTGTCCCTTAAGGTACTTTGACCATGATCCTAGATGCGGTAGGTTTAGTTAATACTCAATCCTTTATGGCTTCCCTACCTATGCTAGAGTATTAAAACTAGAAGACATTATGGGCCCTGTAGGGCACTAAAATTAGGAGAGGGGAGGACTATCATGAATTTATCAGATACCTACATCAGGTTTAAGTATTCATTAGTTTTTATAATTTGTCGTTTAGGTATGGGTGTTGAGGTACTGTCGTTGTTTCTGATTTCTATAACACAGGTGCTTTAGCTACTTACCATAGGATCGAGCAATGTATGTGATGTTGTCCAATATTTATTTATTCACTTATGGATTCTTATATAGTTATTACATTTGGAGCAATTGTTATCAGACCCTAAGACAGAAATCGGATAATAGCTACTACTTTTTGAATATTGCACTTAATTTATCATTAAATGAGCGGAATAAACCAAGTGTTGCAAAAAGCAACAAATTGCCTAAATCGCCTCAAGCTGGATTCGGGCCAGGATGTCCTCTTTACTGGACTAGAGCGAATTACCTTCGCACTTTAGCACAATTTCTGGACTTATTGAGTCATTAGTGTCATTACTATTCAGGGTTGACTGTATGAAAATTTGTCGACACTACCTACAGTAGTAATCGAGCGCTGGGACAAAGAGTGGGGATCGCTTTGCGCATCTTACGAGATGATCATCGTATCAGAGGCGCGTGTGCGCGGAGCTAACAACCAATCACGGCTGGCGATGAAGGCGCGTTGAACTACTAGCCAATCACGTAATCTTAATGATCTTCTGCGCATCTTTCGCCCAGCGCTCAACATCGGTGCCGCTAGTGTACTTATTTTAAGGATTGTTGGTTAACATTTTGTGAAAAAGATAAAGAACTGAATAAATATATTTCTTTACATAGAATGACCTGGTTGGGTTTTATTCCCGCTTCAGGTAAATTCAGGAAATTGGCACGGGTCTGGGTATTCTGGGGACGCCCTCGACGGAATTAATTGCTACACAGATGTTGTCTGGCGCATAAGGCTTATTTATTTTATATTCGATTTTATTTGTCCCTATTCTAGAGTCGAATGTAGAGTTTATCTAACTCTTTCTAAATGAATATTAGATATTTCAGGCTATACTCCAGGCTCCGCTACAGCACAAGCTATATTATTTGAATTACCTACCTCAAGGTTGACTGGTAAAAAATGCTGTATAGCATTAAGTCCGCCAATTGTACTCACCTGCGCAATAAAGTTTAAATTAATAAATAAATACATTCTCGTTATTTAACTTGTATTTTTCCAGAGGAGTCTCCTAACACACCTAGACAGTTTAGAAAACGATATTTTCTAAATTAACTCACAATGAGAATCGAACCCGTGCGTTCAAGCGCGTATTACTGCGCGGTACGCCGCTACGCCAATTGAGTCGTCATACATAGCTGGAGACTGGAGGGACCTGGGTCCTTTGTTCAGCAGAAGATCCCAATATATTTGTAAAAATAAACATAAATAAATATTGGACAACATCACATACATTGCTCTGATCCTAAGGTAAGAAGCTAAAGTACTTGTGTTATAGAAATCATAAACAACGACGGTACCACAACACCCAGACCCAAGCCAATATAGAAAAGTTCGTTTTCTACATTGACTCGACCGGGGATCGAACCCGGAACCTCAGAGATGGCGGCGCCATTTAAAGCCCGGCGTGCTCGCCTCTCGGCTACGGAGGTCGTCCCAAAATATAAAATAGCACTTGAAATATCGACATGTGGAGTCTTCCAGTCCCATGCGCATCGTGCTGCATAATTCATGCGTTTGCCTGCGCGCGCGCCGCACCCAACTTCCGCGCGAATGCGCAGTGCGCGTTACGCGATTAGCCACTTCGAAATGGGACATTTTATTTAGTTTAAACCACGTACTGGCAAGGGCAAGTGCAGCGTAGGACGTCCACACACAAGATGGACAGACGACCTGGTAAAGGTGACAGGAAGCCGGTAGATGCAGGTCGCACCCAACCGACACATGTGAAAGTCATTGCAGGAGGCTTAAGTTAGTGGACTGATTCCCAATGATGATAATTATTGTATCTATGAGGGCGGGGTTAACAGACTTTGTTAAATTGACCAATAAGTAATTTAGCTTTAATTTTGATATTATTATTTACCTCATTGTTTTTTAAAATCAGATAACGATTTTAGTGTGACCGGTTGATTTTGGATAAAACAGTTTGCTAGTCCACAAACAGCCTGTAACTGTTTTCTGATCCCCAATCGATCCTTTTATGACAATTACTTTTCAAGTTTGAATGAATATCGATGTTTTAATCGTAACCAATCAAGCGGTGGTCCACGCCAAGATGCAATCTCGGTGATATTCAACTGACACTCCTCTGTCCAGCGAATGTGGAGTAGGCCGATACCTATTCCGCATTGAGTAGGTACTGGCTGTTATATTAGCATAATAATATATCGAGTATTATGTATGTCGTTGCTTTGTGGAGGCTCTATTGTGTCGTATCTCGCGACGGGCGGATACGCGGAATTTTATTTGTATGTATGTTGTGCAGGTGGGTTCGTCCTTCATATTATAGAGCTTTGTATAGAATTTGTTTGCGATTGAATTGCGGTTTTGTTAGGTATTGTGATTGAAGTTACGCGATCGTTTGCTCTGACTGAATCTTTTAGCTTATGAATTTAGACGGTTCTAAGGTATCAATGAAAATTAAATGTGCTTTATACTAGTCCTATTTAATTATTATTATTATTATAAATAAAATTTGCTAATTTATTACTTATGTAATATAAATGAGTTTTTGAATAATGCATATTTGACAGTGGCGGGCATTACTTTTATTTTGAGGTAGGCAGTAGATACTTCTTGTGTTTTATTGATGAAAATCAGTGGTTTTAATCAATTGCACACATTTGAAAGTAGCTATTGCCTACCTGATTTCGTTTACCAGGTAGGCACTGCCTAATTGCCTATATGCACAGCACGCCCCTGATATTTGACGAGATTCATCCAGGACGATCCAATCAGAAATATGCTAATATGCGAGCACCATATTTTGGTTATATACATTTCCTAATGATGTGTATCTATCTGCACTTGTGGCTAACTCAAAATCTCGTTTTCAGAGATCTTGTGAGTTGTGACATTATAAAAGACAGCATGGCATCCATCCAGTTTGATATTTTTAAACAACATAGGATGCGCCGGAATGGACAGTGGCTGCAGTTATCGTTTGTTCCTGATTTTAAACTTTAGTTGTCAAATTAGTTCAGAATATAAGATGTAGGTAAACCTGATGTGCAAAGGATACGGTTTTAAAAAGACGTAATTACGTTACTTATAATTTAAAGTAAAAATCATGTTAAATAGACCAGGTATGAAATTTGGTAGGTTGCTTGATTATTTTTTATAAAATTTTGGAATCGCCTACCTTACATTGAACTGTCATCTCAGAATTACTTATTTACTTACTAACTTTGTAACTTTTTTTTATGAAAGCGATAATGCGTTATCAACCCCATTTTAAATCAGACGGTCTTTGTCTCTTGCTTGACCCAGTTCGGATGAGACCGAGAGGGGGGCACACCTGCCCCAACTTTCGGACCTTTGAGTTTGGAAGGGTGTTCGGGGTCAACGACTTCGTGGCTGAAGGTCAACGGACGATAGGGAGTGATCAAACTTGGATCAAGCGATATTTGGTTAGTGACATTTCTTCGCTTGATTCCAGTTACATTATTTGTGTCTTGTTTGTAAAAATCTCTATCTTGGAGGTAAAGTTACACTGCTTTTTCGCGTTTCCGTGGGTTTTTCAATTCGTTAATGTAAAAATAAATATTAAGGTTGATTATTCAATATTTTTAGTTTTCGGAACTAATGTTGGTCAGCTAATTAATTAATGTACGTACTTTTCTATCTCTGCATTACATTATATTTAAAATATTATAAATAAAATAATTATTTGAGGTTTGCATTATCATGTTTTGGTAGCGTGAGCCATGGCCATCTCTATATCAACAAAACGTCGACAGATTTATTTCAACGTCACAAATATAATAATTACAATAATGAATAAAAAATACCATGACAACTCACCAATTGACATGGTATCGAAATAAGGAATTAAATTAATTGAAAGGAGCATGTCCTTGCACACCCAGACACGAGCCTATTTAGAAAAGATCATTTTTTTAACTGACCCGTGCCAGGAGTCGAACCCGGGACATATTATATCTGCAGAGACCCGGGAGGGTTTGAATATTAGAGGGTTTCGAGACCTCTCTCGTAGCGCACAGCTGTAACTCTTTTCCTTATGTCTTTTTCCCTTTATCTTTATCTGACGACCTCCGTAGCCGAGAGACGAGCACGCCGGACTATATGGTGTCGCCATCTCTAAGATTCCGGGTTCGATCCCCGGTCGGGTCAATGTAGAAAACGAACTTTTCTATATTGTCTCGGGTCGGGTGTTGTTGTACCTTCGTTGTTTCTGATTTCTACAACACAAGTGCTTAAGCTACTAACCTTAGGATCAGAGCAATGTATGTGATGTTGTACAATAATTATTTATTTATCTTTAAAAAACCTGTTCTTATTGTATTTTTTTTATAATTTGAACTGCCAAGTCCTTTGCATGACTGCATTACAATTCCGTCAGCACGCTCGAGCGGAGAGGGCCCTTCGGTACATGCCGACTACTGGACCGTATCCAGCTGTAGTCGCATTCAAATCATAAAAGTAACAAATAATTTGCCTATACATAAATGTAAAAACCGACTAGCCGTATCTAGGATTATCTTCGAGGACTTTAAGCGAACCTCAATGGCCTTATTACAAAAAAGATAGACTAGCTTTAAGCAGTGTCTAAAGATTAGCCAACCAATTTTAAATGTAATTCAGTATTACCAAGACATGTCTGATGTGTCTACATTTTAAATTGGTTATTTTTTAAACATTATTTAAACCTAGTCTATCTCTTTTTGTAATAAGGCCCCAATGGAAGAGCGCTAGAAACGAGATAATTGCTAATAAATAGAAGGTAAATACAAGAAATATGTATTTAAATATAGTTGTTGATTATGATCTGTAGATCATTCTCGAGCCGCTGATAAATGATTTTTTTTTTTACTGATTTTTCTGTTATTGCCATTGTACTTTTCAACTAATTCCTGAAGGTCAACAGTGTACCTCTTCCTAATAATAAACATAGCGGTGACGGAGTTGTAATGTAAAACAAAACAATATTTATGTAGTTAAAATTAAAAGTTAAATTAAAACCGTATTTTTTTTAATTGTGGACTTAATATTACTAAATATTATTATAATGTAAACTGCTAATTCAAAAGTAACACTAGGTAAGTACTATATTTAATTTTTCTGTCTGTGGCTTGGTTGAGGTCTTAGCATGGGGTCTCAGTATTTAAGATCTGTAGTCAGTAGCACATATTTACTCGTATAGTATTAAATACTAAGTATCGAAAAGAACACGACAATCGCAAGGCCAAAATGGCCACCTCTGGAACAAAACGACTCGTGAGATTAAAATATTTATGAAATCAAATAAACACAGTCCCAAGGGTTTAGTAGTAGCTTTTTAATTAACAAAACCAACATCAACATTGCTTGTTAGCAATCTATCACCCGTTCAACAGAAGATCGGCGAAGCAAAACGCTGCGTTACTTTGTTCCGTTGCGTCTGCTCTTATAATTGGAATTAAAACGCGTTGATTGATTCAATTCAATAATACTTATAGTTGGTAGTGAAAAAGCGACAAACGCTATCCTTGGCCACCTTCCGACAAATCGTAATATCCAATCATTTTAATACAAGAATTTGATTCATAACAGTATCTGTTTATTTAATTTACAGTCAGATAAGAAAAACCAGGGCGGTAACCACGAACTCTTAAATCAATCTCAAATCTGTCAAAAATTATCAAATCTGTCAAAGTTTGTATGTAATGACGTACCAAAATTGACAGATTTCACAGCTTTGAGATTGTTTTAAGAGTTCATGGTTACCGCTCTGGGCCCTAACCATGAGCTATTAAAACAATCTCAAATCTGTCAAACATTATCATTTCTGTCAAATTTTGTATGAAATGACGTACCAAAATTGACAGATTTGACAACTTTGAGATTGTTTTAACAGTTCATGGTTAGGGCCCTGTGCTCGTATTGCATAAACAGTTTTTGTTTTTGATTATTTACATAAGGATAGCGCTCGTAATGCGACGACGAGAACAATCAGTTAACTTTTTCGGTTGTTCCAAAATATTTCCAATGAACATTTTTAGCCAAATAGTCGACTGGTAGAGAATGCCTCATGGCATTAAGTCCAACTATTGTATGATTATTTAATCAGTGCAATAAAGTTTTAATAAATAAATAAACATAGTTACATTGCTCAGTTGGAGGATCGAGGATGTCGTCAGTAACTCCCTTGCCTGATGATAGGTACGAGTATTTACTCGATAAGCACTAACTGACATGATTTTACCCCTCTAAAACACCCTGTAAATATTGCAAGATGGGTGGTGTGGTCCATATTGCTAAGCGATGTATTTATTTCATGACGACTGCTTATTTTTTTATAAATAGTTCATAAACTACTAGCTAGAGTCTGATAATACATAAGAAGATTTCAAACGATAGCCACGATCAATAAAGACTTTTTGACCGCTTTTTCTCATCACCAGCCGATATGTAGTCCCGAAGCGGTGGTAGGAAAAAAAAATTGGGACATGTAAAAGTGCCATTGATGGCCAATTTGCAAAAATAAATGACTTTGACTTTGACTTTGGGTGTCATAAATATGATATGATAGTTATAAAAATAATAATAGCAAAACTCTAATATTTGTGTGTGTCTTTTTTAAGTGTTTCAATTAGTTTCTACTTTATTTATTTGCAAAACCTGGTGAATCCCAAAATATCACAGATAACTGTAACAACTGCAGTTAGGCGTCTATAAAAAGATAATAAAACCAGTTCTAAGAGAGACAACTAGCTAAAAAAAAATCAATCTATTCAGATCAATTGGTCACGAGAAGGTTTTTGTACAATCGATACCGTTTCAGCCGCTTTGCAAGAAATTTAATATTAGATATTTGCGTAGGAGGACGTGACTGAGGTAGCTCCTCTAACAGAGTAATAAACTAAAATGAAGATAAATATTGCAATCTGGCAAGTAAAGCTTCAAATTGTGAACAAACCTTAAGGCGAGTATATTCTTCATTAATAAAAATGTTATATAATAAAGCGTAAATAACTCTTTTCATCATCATCATATCAGCCTGTTTCAGTCCACTGCTGGACATAGGCCTCCCCCAAGGAGCGCCACAGCGCACGATCTCCCGCCCTTTGCATCCAGTCGCTGCCAGCTGCCTTCTTCAGGTCATCGGCCCATCTAGCCGGGGGGCGTCCTACACTACGTTTGCCTAAGCGTGGTCTCCATTCGAGAACCTTGCTGCTCCACCTCTTTTCGGTTCTGCGACAGACATGGCCAGCCCACTGCCACTTCAGCGTGCTACATTTTTGGACAATATCAGTCACCTTAGTCTTATGTCGTATGACCTCGTTCCGGATCTTATCCTTTAATGAGATCCCCAACATAGACCTTTCCATAGCCCGCTGAGTGACGTGTAGTCGGTGGGCCAACTTGACTGTCATGTTCCACGTTTCGGCTCCGTAGGTTAATACTGGTAGGACGCATTGGTTAAACACCCGGCTTTTCAGGCACTGCGGTAGTGTCGACGTGAAGATATGACGCAATTTCCCAAATGCTGCCCAGCCAAGCTGCACTCTTTTGGCGATTTCCCGCTCGAAGTTGTCTCTACCGAGCTGTAGTACTTGTCCAAGGTAGACGTACTCTTTTATTTATCTTGTATTTTTAAAAACTGCACAAAACCCACACGTGTGATATTAAAAGCACAGTTCATCGGCTACACCGGTCTTATATGGTTTATCTATCAACAACACACAGAGTGTCTGTTGATTCGCACCGCTCCCGAGTTTGCTCGGCTCAGATGTTTGCCGACCGATAACGAAGCATTAGGAAAACTGAACTGGGTACCTAACTATTATAGAAAAGAAAAAAGGATTTACAATAATGAAAATGTCAAATGTAAGACTATTCTTTTCTTACGGCGGCGAGCACGCTAGACTATAAATGGCGCCGCCATCTCTGAGGTTCCGGGTTCGATCCCCGGTCGGGTCAATGTAGAAAACGAACTTTTCTATATTGGCTCGGGTCTGGGTGTTGTGCTACCGTCGTTGTTTCCGATTCCTACATATATAACACAAGTGCTTTAGCTACTTACCTTAGGACTGATCCTAATTGCTCTGAAGCAATGTATGTAATGTTGTCCAATATTTAAAAAAAACATGCATTTATTATAAATCTGTCTACGGCAATAAGTTGACTTCCATATTTCACGATAGATAGAAATGTACACTTTATTGCACATCATACTAATAAGTTACTTTTGTTAAGTTAATTTTGGTGTTCAGTTGTAACAAGTAAAGCTACGAATTATAAAAGCGTGTGCAGCTGGCACGTGTGAAGTTTGTTGCACGATAAAACAAATATTCAAACATTGCAGTGCTGTAAAGTCTATGTATTCTGTGGTAGAGGTATACGGTATGACTAATCTTATCGGAATGTTAACACGCAAGGGATTTCGAAAGGGTTGTAAGTGGACCATCAATCCTTCCTTTATAGATAAGGATATTGACTTAAACAAGCAGTTACAACTATAAGGAAACTCTTGTTCAAGATTACAGCTTAATAGATTCTTTACTGACGAATTGCCGTGTTGTAAAAATCACCATTCAGTAGATAGATAAGTAGATACTCTTCTTTATTGCACACCAAACAAAGAAGTTTTAGTTGATATTTACAGAAAGATGTATAATTTAGGCGCTCTTATCGCTAAGAGCGATCTCTTCCAGACAATCTTCAGTATTAAGTTCCGTACCTATCGGGATTCTTAATGCTAGTATGATTCACAATTCATCAATTTTATTCCTTAGGTTTTATTTTAGAGTTCGTAATTTTATCACGCACAAGTTTGATGCTAGCGTAATTGGTAAACTGTTTTTCAGATTATTTTTTCATCAGAAAACATTCTTGAACATAATCCTTAACTTTTTACGTTTTTTTATATATATATTTTTTATATTTTTAGGCTATGCGAAAGCATAAAAAGAACATTTATTGTGTTAAAATGATTAAATATTTTAATAATTTACTTTACTTAAAAAATCTAAATATTACTAGGTATCTATGTTCAAGAAATGTATCTTGTAGTCGATTGCATTGACTAGGATACGTAAGATGAGTGTCGGCGGAAGCGGAACCGCAAGTGTCCGATTACAAAGATGCGCTGCATCGGCTGCGCTGCATCACTCTTCCTGCTTTAGTTTGTTAAGATTTATTAAAAAATTACTACTGATGATAATTCTAAATTCCTTCCAACCGGCCAATCTGGAAGTCACTGGGGGAGGCGTATGTTGGACGTCCGCCGGCTGAAATGATGATGAAGCCGCGTTTCCACTAGGCAACATTTGGCCCGCAACACGTGACGCTCAACATGTACGGCAACGTTGCCGGCTGGCGCGCAACATGATGCACGGCTTGTTAGTTTAGAGAGCATCGTTAGTTGAGCATCAATTGTTATCGTTTCAACATGTTTTGCAACATGTCGCGCGCCAAATGTTGTCTAGTGGATACGCGGCTTGATATTCTAAAATACAATCAAAAGAAGAATTGACAATGATTTAATAACACATAAAGTATTATAGTTCAGCAATAAATTATTGAGTATTAAGAATTGGAACTACTAAAACTAAACCGTATTTTAAACCAACTTTAACATTGAGGAGTTTTGTGTGGTTGTTACGCGATATTAAGAAATAAGGGACGAAAATAGTGGGCCTACTGCAGAATAATGTTATTTTCAACGGTAAAAACCAGTCATGTTTTTTAAACGGTAAGTTTAAGTTCTTCATATTTTGTTAAAAGATTAACACAAGATAATCGTAAATATATCGAGATTGCAGGCCTTTGTCCAACAGTGGTCCTCAAAACAATAATGATGATGATAATCCCTTAATGTCAAGGTGTAACGACAACCTCCGTAGCCGAGAGGCGAGCACGCCGGACTATGTCGCCATCTCTGAGGTTCCGGGTTCGATCCCCGGTCGGGTCAATGTAGGAAACGAACTTTTCTATATTGTCTCGGGTTGATTTTTATAAAACAAGTGCTTTAGCTACTTACCTTAGGATCAGAGCAATGTATGTATGTTGTCCAATATTTAAAAAAAAAATACGTTTGTTTACAATACTTAAAAAAAGTGAATTGTTTGAGTACAACTATGTTGTCTAAAAGCAAAACAATGTTTTAGATAATTGATTACTGTGGATTGCAAGTACATCCGTACTTGGAACCATAATATTATTAACCTTAAAGCAACAGTGTGAAGGCAAGGGCGAGTTAATTCCAGGATAATTAACAGGAGCGTGGCACTCACGACTTGACCTTCATCTTCTAGCTCTTGAATAAGTTCTGTCAACTACACTATTATTTGTCGCGGTCGGATAAATCGTGACAACTTCATTTGTAAGTACCATAAATATTACATACGAATGTTATTACGTAGGAATTAGATTTCATGTTATTGGTATGCCTGATCATTTTTGTGAAGTAAAAAAATACGTCGTTCAAAATTATTTTAGCAATATCAGGTTTGTTTTTTACACATTCCATTTGTTAATGTCTCTGAAGTTGTTAAATTTATGAATGGCAATAATAACATACTTTTAAATTACTATGTTATGCTCAAAAACATTTAACCTACAACATGTAGCGACTTATAATCACGGAATAGATAAAGAATATTTCCCTTAACTTTTCCGTGGTTTAATCAACTACTTACATTTCAAAAAGTTCAGTAGAAGTATTTTAATGTATTACAATTCTAATATGTTTACGAAATCGCGAGAATAATATACGAATTTCTACGAATTTTATACAATTTGTGGGATTTTTTATGCAAAATGGTATGTTAAATAAATGGTTGTTACAAAAGAAGTACATCTACAGATATTAGACCAAGGATGCCGAGAACAAAAAAATTGTGTACCCACTAGAAGGAACTGAGTGAGTCATCTAAAAACTTCTTTCCACTACTGAAATAGTACTCATACATTATAAATAGCAATATTTGGCGCCATTTATAGATCAGTCCTTGGGTGTACATTATCTCCAAACGCTTCGGATGCTGTTAACACACCATAAACTTTGTCATAAAAATGTAATAGCTATAAAATCGATACGTGCTCTGAAAGTATGAAATGCCACGAGAGAGATAAAGTCAGGGTTTCGAATAAATAAAATATGCTTCAGATGTAAACCCACTGTTGAAAGCTACATAATTATGACTCTTTCAGCGCAATCTGAATTCTGAAGTTACACGCCACAAAGCAATGTTGATTATTAACATCATTGTCATTTAGGTCAACGTGGTGGAGACCTGCGCCGCTACACAAGTGGCAATGGATTAGCGAAAACGCTCAAAGATTTGCATCTAAAATAGTCGTCGATTGACATGTCACGTGACCTTCTCGTAACGAATTGTAGATTGGTAGACAAGTGTTATAAACTTTCGATCAAATAGAACGAAACATTAGTCGTTCGCTTATCCCAGCCAAGTGGCGCTTTTTGACAATCGACTACGCTGAGTGAGCGTATCATCGCTACGTTAGGTAGCGAACGCCGACCGCTTGACGCTTACGAATTAAAATGGCGTTTCTTTGATCAGCTGATGGTGTGTTTGTATGAATATTGTGTATTTAAAGATTTTTATAGTACAAATGCATTCTTTAAAATTATTGTGGGCTGCATACAATGAAGAAAATATGACTAAGGCGTCAACGGATAAATAATTCTTGCCGGTGTTTGTAGCAAACAGCCGTAATTCTTCTGTTTCTCTTTAGATAGTCTCGTCCGTAATATTCAAGAGATTAACTTTTCGGGTGCCGAGCGGTTGCATGTGACAATATATTTTTAATTATGTATCGATTTGCTAGGCTGGAGTTATTGAGGTTAATTTGATGATAAGAGATGATAGAGACCTGATGTTTTAATACAGCTTGTTAAAGGATAACTTGAATCTAGATTTAGCATTTGAGAATACCTACTATAAATATAAATCTTAGATATTTCTTAGATTTCCGTTTCCATTCCAAAACCTTTTGGTAAGCAAGGCGTTTGGGAGAAAAAATTGGCATTTATGACCCAAGGTCAACTAATTACAACCATCTTAATCGGCCATCAACGGTTCCTAACACCATGCATCACTCAAACCCATTACATCCTTATAACGGTCCCGCATTCGAATCCTTCCTACGTGCGCCCGAGCACGGAGCCCTGCGTGGCCCTACTGACCCACTAATTGATACTTGTATATTCGCTTAGCTATCTTTAACGCTTATAAATTATGCGAAAGGGCTTGAAGAACTCTGTATTTTAATATGCCTATGAGATGTGCGACTCCTGAACGTTTCCTTGTATTGACTTGGTCCAAATGGATCCTTATTCAGGAATAGAAGAAATTGAACTAATTATAAACATATGTCAATTAAGTAATTAAATAAATAAATATTGGACAACATCACATACATTGCCTGATTCTAAGAAAAGTAGCTAAAACACTTATGTTGTAGAAATCAGAAACAACGATGGTATCACAACTCCCAGACCCGAGATAATATAGAAAAGTTCGTTTTTTACATTGACCCGACTGAGAATCGAACCCGGGGCCTCAGAGGTGGTGACGCCAAGTCCGGCGCTTCTGCCGCTCGGCTAAGGAGGTATATAAAGTGTTATTTTATTAGGAAGACCAAGGTATACAATTTTTGAATAAATAAACACAAAAAAAAAAAACACTTTTACCGTCCATATGATAGTTCTTTACAAGTACAAAGATGAATCAGTAAATGGGTAAGATTGCAAAAATCACAGTAAATATTTTACCTACTTAGCAGTGCCCAATACCCATGAAAAGCGTTTACTATCGTTATAGCAATAGCAATAGCCATCAGCGCGCGTTTGATGTCCACTGCAATATGGGCCGCGTCTTATATTTTATGCTACGAAAACAATGTGTAACAATGTGGATTTAAATGCTGGACGAAGGTATTTTTGTTCTACGGCCTTGGAATATTTGGGTTTATGATGAAGAGATCACTTTACAGATTTTTAAATGGAGTACCCAGGTGTGAACTGTGTAAAATCGCTTTATATTCGATTTTAAAAATGTAGTCCCGAAGCGGTGGTAGGACAAAACTATATTTTTGGGACTCATAAAAGTGCCTGGAAGATGGCTTAAATACAGAATAAGAGTTTTACTGAGTATTATTGGTTTCCGCAACGACGTAGAATTTGATCGCATCGATTAGAAAGAACATACAGTACCGAATTTCACCGCAAGTTTAAAACAGTATTCAGAATAGATCAGTATTATCCGACTACGTCAGTTCACTGCTGAAGCCTTTTCCTAATGTACGCTACTGAGCCCTTTCCTAGGCTATCCTTTTCCTTAGATAATTGAGTACCTAATGGAATCTTTCTATCAGAATAGGCTTCGAAGAATTAGCATCTAAAATAACTCTATCCTTTTCGCACTAACGATAAATGAAAGGGACCTAGCACAGGCGCACGCGCAGACGCGCTGCCGAGGAGCGCATGAGCTGCATACGAATACTGCAATTTGCTCAGCTCCGAAGAAAGCACTAATGTGACTGACCTATTCTAAGGAACGTGACGTGGCATACTAACCAAACGGTTCAAGGCTAATTATCTTAATTGTTTTTACAATTGAAAATCTTTTTACTCTAACGATGTTGGTACGCTCCACCGCTGAAAGAAATAAGATGAAATTTGCCACACTTATTGATTTTGATTTGGACCTAGCTTAACACATTGTATTTTTATCCTGTTTTCATGTTTGCATTTTTCTTTAGTTTAATTACACAGACGATGTTGCGGCCAGGAACTTGTATTTAAGTTAATAAGAAGTTTCAGGTTAGGTACTTGGCTTTCTTACAATATCTTTCACTAAAGAAACAGGCAATAAAACCACTTTTGTGACCTCAATGGCATATTTTTGGCGTGAGACCATAGCCTTACCAAATGTGCCGAATGCATTTTTTTATCGATGCGTTTGAGTTGAAACAAACGATCGATTAAGATTCCTATGAAATATCCAGTGCAGTGTCCTTCACAATGCATCGCAATTCTCAGAAGGCCAGCATCGGACTCGAGTCAGGCATCGAATGCTAACTGCCGGCAATGAGGCGATAATGGGGCACATGACATTAGGTACAGCGATGCATCCTGCGCTAGTATGCGCTTTCTAATGCGTTGGTGAAATTGGTATGAATTTTTTTAGTCACAGAATTCGATTCGACAAGTTAAACCTATAAATTTCCTCAAAGCTAGAATGGATAGGCTACAGAAAAAAAAACGCAATTCTTTTCTTAAGGGGAAAACGGCGCGGCGTATAACGTCAAAAATTAGGATTTTTTTCGTTTTTGCACTGAAAAACCCTACAGCATGGTATTTAAGACCTTGTGTTAGCATTTGCTCTATCCCATATTTTAACTAATAGTTCTCCTCTCCTTCTCAGCGTATTGATGACAAAGTTTAGTACTGAACCAGACTGGTCCAAGTCTTCCAAATTGACACAAGATGTACCTAAATTGTTTTTGTAGAAAAATTGTTTTATATATATTTTTTTTATTTTAGAAATTCTGTTCTTTTGTGTTTTGTAGTTAAGACCGTCTGTTAACCATGCCGTATACACTTTTTATAGGTTACGGTCTAGCCTTATATTACCTAACCTATCTTAAATATTATTATGTCTCGGCTGTAATCTTTCTGTGTACCTATTTATAAATAAATAAAAGTAATTTGCCCAGTAACCGCCCCGTAATTGGTCAAACTTGCTGACACCTAGCGCACCTCGTCCCCGACAGAATCAGTCACCCCACATGAGTATCGTGCTACATCTTGATAGGCTATACTTTTAGCCATGAAATTTCCTATGCTTATTCTGGTTCCATTAACCTTCCATAACCCACAGTTTTCATAGCGGAGATGCTTGGACTGAATGGCTTATTGATTGCTATTGTTTCTTGTTCCAGTGCGGGCGGTGCTGAACTAAGAGTGCGATGGGATGGTGGCGGCATGGGCCGTCTTGCCGTTGCTGGCAGTTGTCGCGGGAGACGTCATTTTTAGGGTGCCAGAGGTGCTGGTAAGTCCCACCACTCATCATCATCATCACCAGTTTTGACAGGAAACGTCAGAAGTTTAGTAAGGTCTGCTGGAACAAAAGTACAAGATTCTTAATCGATGTGTGTGTCACATGTTTATAGCAAAAAAATATTAATACGTGACTTTCATGAGAGTATTTTCCCTTAAGTTGTGGAAGCTATCTCTGTCGAGGACTTAAATCTGTCATGTAGTCCCCTGAAACCATCCTAATCATCACGCCGCCTTTCTTGGGCCTGCCCCATCACTCATCGATCATTTAATCTTCGATAAATTGACACCGATCTAACGATATCGATGTAATGGTACATTGATCATTTACTCTTTCGATACACTGACGTCGATCTAATGAACTTCGTTAAATTGCTATTCGATGTTGAGTAGTAAACCCCTCTGACGGCGCGGTGTCCTTCACTTAACCAAGTCTTGGATAAGAGTACCGAAGACGTTGGATGCAGGCCACTTCCGTACCAATCTGGAAGTCATTGGGGAGGCCTATGTTCAGCTATAACTCAAATGTTGATAATGATAAATGTTATTTTGTTGTATTAGGTCCGACACGCGGCAGCCTCGAAGCCAGTGGGCACGGGTCGCGCGAACGCTACCCGCGTGAATCATTCTGAACAGTGGAGTGCTGATGAGGGCCTGCTGGAGGTCCGCTACGAGGAGTACTTCGTGGAACACGACATCTCCACCGCTGACGCTAGGAAAGCCGCGGCCGAGCTCAAGCTTGAAGATGGTAAGGGTTTTTGTCTTAATTGGTTCCATAACAACCAATTTAAACCTTTCAGATTACTTGTCTCAGAACAGACTGCATAACAACAAAATCTTTGATAAGATGTATTTTTGATACATCAGACACGGGACAGGAAACCTGTTAAAGAAGTTCTTTACTTTTTACTTAAAGTGATCATGCGGTCTGTGGGAACCGCAGAGTAGAAAGAAGGATAATTTAGTTGGGATTTTATGTAAAACACAATGATACGGGTCAAAAGGTATTTTACTTGTTTGATCTTTAAATCCTTTTCGAATCAGAATAAATATTTTTCCATTATCTCTGTATAGTTTTTACATTGTATTTTAAGGGGTGTGTTCATACTGATTTAAAGGCGCGTATTTTGAAGTATGCGTCTAGCATATAATAAGGTCAAGTTCATTTACTTACTACCGTGATTCACGCTGTAAGAATCTAGAATTGTTGAATCTAGATGAATTGTTAAGTCGCTCGGTTAATGGTTCATCTAAAAAGAAGTAGGTAGTTTTTTATTGTCTCTGGCGGTCATCCGATTACACCGGCTTGAACACGTTTTCATTAAACTTACATTTTCTTATAATAGCATTGATGTTCGTTTATTTATAGCAACACCACTACAAACTGCAACTCATTCTTTACAAGACTATAGAAACAAAAGTAAAAAAAATCTACAATGTACAATTGTTTTTGGAAAAATAAAACGAATGTGATGGCTCTAGATTGGATTTTTTCCCCACTGAAGGACTAGTGTAAAGAAAAATACACCGAGAAGTCTAAGTATCTAGGAAGCACCAAATATAGAGTATATTATTAACCCATAAATGAATTGAAATTGCAAATTGCTATGATAAGTACTAACTTCATAATTCATTAAGTATGATTGATCCACCTTTAAAGAAGATAAAGAACTTGTGATAATGAATCCCAAAGCGGCGAGTACTCCAGCCCGCACATATATGACCCTCGCACCTAATTCCCAAATTGTCTTGTGTCGCAACCTCAATTAATGGCGTTCGTCTTATTAAAGTTCCGACTCGTATTCTCTTGGGAGTGAATCAGGCGATGACGGGGATTAGAGTTTACCTTGAATTATGAGAAGAAGTGGGATTGCTCATAATTAAGCAAGATTTTTATGAAAGTGACCATTCTGACCATATTTAGTGGCATTTCACACAATCATCTCCGTGCTTTGGAAAGCTAAAAGTTGGTTTCGGCTAATATCAATCAAGCGATCGAGCCGAGTCGTAACGATGTCGGAATATTTAATAAGATATTTTGGTAAAATGCTGTTTTTAATTAGTCTTACTCAACAATTTGTAACTTTGTAACGATAGTCACGTATTTTCTGCCTTCCAGTGATACAGAGCTGAGTGTTTTACCAACTGTGTTTATATCGTTCACTTTCGTTAATTGGTCTTAACAAGGCACTGTGATATCAACACATCAGCTATTAGGGCCATGAATCATGGTCGCAAATTGATCATCTGCAACTATGTGGTCTTTTGCAGATCAAGAGTAATGGAATGAACACTTAACGAAAAAAATTATTATAATACATAACAATATTTTAACTCTATAAAGAATACTCGTATTGCCATGCATGATATCTTTACTTAACTAAATAGGTGGAGAATATTGACCGGAAGCAGTGATAGAGTAAAAACTAAAATTGAGACGTTCAAAGAGCTGAATTCAATTAATGGCTTTTGGTCTTTGTTCTTTAATCACCATTTAAATGGTACCTACTGTTTCAATAATTTCCGAATACACTAGATTTTTTAAACACCTAGATTCGTACAAAATATATTATTACTGTAGGTAAAGCCAAGGGGACCAACCATCATCATAACATTTGAAAATTTTCTTTACTACTTTTAAAAGGAAAAACAAGTAGGTGTTATTTTCGTCCATAAACAACACTTATTATAACTGAAAAATCTTTATGTGTCTAATCATAGCCGTGAGTATCAATTTCAGCGTCATTAACAGTTTCATCTCTGCCAACATCAACAAGCACTTTAACGACACTGGTAGTAGATTGTTTAGTAACCACGTGGTCGTAGGCGTCGTGGCCAATTAGAAGGTCCATCGTTAGACATCTGATACCACTCGTTACATGCATGCGTAAGCGCACTCAGGCCATTGTTGCTTTTGAGGTTGCCACATTTTACAAAATCTTGTTCTCTGAATAAGTTATTTAAATCTTATTATAGAAATTTAGTTATAGAAATGAAATTGTTGTTTTTTATAAGTTATTCAACTACTGAATTTAATTTTAGATATTTTAAGCCTGAATTCGATCCATTTTTACTTGAAAATATTATTCAACCTACAGAAGGTTGAATAATATTTTGTTTTGTTGTTTCATTTATAAAAAATCACTAAAAAGTGTCTATTTTAACTACTTTTTTTTCCAATGGCCCAAGCTCTTTCGTTACTGTTTAAACACAGAAAGGTTATGAAAATAAGATTGTACGCCCTTCAGTCTTTTGAATTGGATATTTAGCCACCACCAATATTTCCACCAGTAGCAGTGGGCGGGGCACATAACACGTAGAACTGAAGGCCGATGGGGCAGAAAGCTATTACTGTTTAGCAGGTGGTGCAGTATTTACGGATGTAAAGCGGTAGGTAGCATGTAACGTAGATACGTTAATTACTCGCAGCGCTCGCAGTGACCCGCCGAGATACAGTATCAGATGATACTGTATCTCGGCGGGTCACTGCGAGCTCGAAGCAGGCTTGTGTCTACGTACTCACTGATACAGTATCAGATACGTTACATACTACACAGCTAGGTGTGTACGCTGCACGTGGCCAAAGATTGGGCATAGTGCCGCACAAAAGACGTTATAGACACGTAGCCAAAGATTTGATATTGCGGCGTGCATTGGGAGAGACCCTTGCCATGCCCAGCAGTGGACCGATGTAGGCTGATTATGTTGATGATGTAAAAGGCAGCTAGTGTGGTCATCGGATGAGTTCACGTGGGGGTGTCTGAAGTGGTTGTTAAAATGTAGAGAACTATAAATTAGCTCATTTGGTGGTAGGTGTGGGCTCAAGAAAACCGGCAAAGTGCAAACACCGTATTTTCTGCTAAAAATGTCTTGGGATCATTAGTACGAGGCCGAAACACAACTGCTTTAAATATGGGGTTGGTCCCCAAAATTGCAAGATAAAATCACTTTCCCACATAAAAGAACCGTACATTGTATTATTAAAATACCATAATTAGCTATTATGAGTGGTTATTTCGACATACAGGATTTGCAATAAAATTGCACATAGTGTGGTGCTACCATTTTTACTGTTGGCTTCGTAGCAAAAATGATCCGAAACTAAAAAAAAATATTTTTGGAATTAAAAAAAAACCGATTTCACTTCGGTTTAATTTCAGCTAGTATTGTTCAATCTGTCATCCAGTATTAGCCCTATTGTTGTATCAGGGCTACACAAATGCGCATGCGCAGCTAATTTGCCGTGATTGTCGCCCGCGGACGCTATTAATAAGAGCTTCCCCGTGCAAATAGCTGCAAATTATAAAAATTGCATCGACAATCCTGCACTACATCAGTGTCATTTAATATGGATCCACTGAGAGATAAGATCGTAGAATAATAGAAGTAAATATAACAATTTCAATTTGAACCGAGAACGTTCAACGTGCAAGAACAAACGCTGTCCTAACGTGTAAAGCTTAACACTGCAGATCCTTGTACAAATACACACTGTGACTTTAAAATTACCCGTAAAATTGTCTAACATATTGCCCTGGTATACCCTGGTGCGCAGGGTGAGGGGCAGCCGGAATAGCATTCTGAACGCATTCGCGGAGCGGTTTGACTGTCAGTACCTGTACCACTGCAATATGGTTCACGTACTGACTTGCGTGAAAATTAAGTACTAACACAGTTTTAAGTGTCATTTTGTTACTAACCATTAATGGATCAATGTTGTCTGATGAATAAATGAATTATTATTATTATTATTAAAGCATTCATCATCATCATGTTTATGTCAGTCAGCCACAGGACGTTCACTGCTGAACATAGGCCTCCCCCAGTGACTTCCAGATCGCCCGGTTGGAAGCGATCTGCATTCAGCGGCTTCCTGCAACCTTTACCAGGTCGTCTGTCTACCTTGTAAACATTAAAACATTGATTAACATCTTTGCTGAAATAAAAAAACATAAGTTGTCTAATAAAGCCAGTTTTAAATTGGAAAAAGCAGAATACTGGCTGAAAATTAATAAAATTGCGTGTATGCGATATTGAAATTTGGTAATTAGTTTAGGTTAAGTACTTATAAAGTGTGCTATAATTAAGAAATGCGCTAAGAAAACATTTCCGAAACTAAAAGGACAAATGTAGTAAGAAGTCTGACTTCCTAGAATGATGGAATGAAGGGATAAATTAAAATCTCAATTACTAGTTGTTAGCGCATTGTTTTCCATTGTCATCTTCATAAAGTATGTCACCATAAACCAGCGTGTAATTCTCCAAACTAGCTGTAATCACGGCGTTGCTTGCTAATTGCGCAACTTATTAATTGTTGGACATGGTTTAAAATTACAATTAAACTAAGGATGTCTCATTTTTTTTGTTTATGGAAAACAAATAGTTGCTCAGGTAAACTTGCCTTTTTTGTTGTCACTTGTGACCGTTGACTGATCATTGAAATCGGTCATCAATATAATGAATTTTAAACTTTTGCGTTGCATGACTAATACAATACATCCTTAAACTCCCCAATCGGTAACCGGTTACTGTTATCTATTTTCGCTTGGTGTGCAAAAACGATAAGGGAATTAACGCAATCATTCCAGGTACATATATTAGTTATTGATTATTAGTTAAATGAAGAATTACGCAATTATACCAGGGCTGCAGGCTGCGCTTAATCGAACCGGTCATCCGGAAAGGTTTTACGTTCAGTGGTGGTCCTATAGCTGAAATAACCGTGATGATTTATACAAAAAGTAATAATAAATAAATTAAATAAATATTGGGCAACATCACATACATTGCTCTGATCCTAATGTAAGTTTCTAAAGCACGCGTGTTATATAAATTAGAAACAACGACGGTAACACAACAGCCATACCCGAGCCAATATAGAAAAGTTCGTTTTCTACATAGACCCGACTGGGGATCGAACCCGGAACCTCAGAGATGGCAGCGCCATTTAAAGTCCGGCGTGCTCGCCTCTAGACTACGGAGGTCGTCAAGTGACAGTGACAGTGTTCAGCGCAAAATTTAATACATAAAACCCGAACAACACATTTTGTGTTTGTCAAGCTGATTAGTGATTACAAAAAAACGTCATGTAAATGCAATAAGATAAGTAACCTATAGAATTGGGGTCATCGTTAGTAAAAATGCTTATCATTTGCATAGACATGTATTATGTATTTTACATTTTATCTTCGCTAAACAAAGCTCCACCTTTGCCCTTCGGTGACGAATCCATTTTCTTAGTAAAAATCTGCCTAGTTATGTTTTTTACGGTTTTACGAAAAAATGTGTGCCCTTGGTATTATCGTTACCTGTATCTTTCTAAGAGCACAGCACCTGCCTAAATTAAATATGTTTTACTCAAAGTGCTTTCAAACTTTAAGGAGACTGGTAACGAGTCCTGTTAAGCATACTTTAGCCATTTATAAGCGGCATTAATGTCCTTCGTCCATTTAGTTTTAAACAAAACTAGCTTTAAACCATAATCATTATTTTAAGTTTTTTTTATTTGTGTCACATAAACAATTTCTGGAATGGAGGCCACGTACTGGTAAGCGCAGCGTGGGACGTGCACCCACAAGGTGGACAGACGACCAGCAGGGCTAGCATGCGCGCATCGATTATTTTATCGATAGACAAGACAAATTTTGTCTTCGACGATAATTTTGTCGTTTTCCCTATCCTAACGGATCACAGACGTCTCGAATCCTTTTTTTTTAGTATTTTCAGGGTCTCCCGTTATTCGTAGCCACTTATTTTTACGTTATAACACTGCATTGCCATGATATTTTGTTTTTTTCTTTGTTATCGTCGAAGATAAAACGACATATTTACGTCAAAAGTCGATAAAATGCCACGACAAAATTTTATCGTGTTGCGCATGCTAGGCCTGCTGGTAAAGGTTGCAGGAAGCCGCTGGATGCAGGTCGCTTCCAACCGGCCGATTCTTACTCTTATTATTTTCTTTTACTTTGTATCATAATCGTGGTACAAGAACACTGCTAAGAAGTCAAACCTAATTTCTAAGCCAGCAAATTCAAACATACCTACTCGATACGATAAGCGTACGACGGAAGCGAATCAACATTGCTTAGATTCAAAAGGTAATTGAAATCCACATTTAGATGTCCACTCAATGTCATGTCGCACCCCGTACGTGCTCTCAAGGACTCTCTTTTATTAAGTGTTCGTGTTGACAACCCTCTTAAATAGCCAAGGTCAGACATGGTTTTTTAACTATTCATAATTATGGTCCTTTTTAATGCTCGAATTTTATGTTTTTATTTTAAAATCAAGATAACAATTAAAATTTGTTTGAGAAGGCGACGCAGAATACAAGAAAGAAAGAATGTAGAGTTGTTCTTTTACGGATTTTTTGTTATATTATTCATAATTTTTGAACATCCTTAAAAGTGTGAATGTGGTATGAGTAGACAAATATTTTTACATTGTGATTAGCTTAACCAATACTTTATCTACCACCTCAGTGCATTCTAAACTTTACCTTATAGTACTATACAAATTATACAAACCGATCTGCGACTTTCATAACCAATAATCGTGTGAAAACAAAATAGTTCGTTTTCAGTTGTAAATAGCAGATTTCTTGGCAAATAATTATTAAACTTAAGAATGAAGACAAAGGTCGTCAGAAACAACACCGATTTTAAAGAAAATGATGAAGAAAAAATATAATGTCTATTATTTTCAAACAGTTTGTGTCTGTAAGTTGTTGGTTAAACCTGTAAGAAATCTAATTCAGGGTCTATGTAATAATCTTCTTAGAAACACTGCAGCTCTTGCGTGGTATTAAACACGCAATAAAAACAAAACTAGGGCAGGGGGCAGAAACCTATAAAACAAAATGAGTCACTGCAGCAAACAAGTGGTCGGTGAAGGTGAACGGTGACGTCAGAGGGTGCTACGACGCCATGGTTTCCCTTGTAAGTAGTTTTGGAAATGAGACATATAGTTTGTTCGGAATATGTATCTTGAATCGGACTGAGTAATCATTGGGGCTCTTACCTCTTGTGAATAAATCCGAGGAAAAAAACACTATATATCTGTTGGATTTTGTGATCTACACACACATACATATTAAACACACATGTAAAGAGATATTTATATCCTTATCGTGTTCTAATTGTTTTGTAAAATACCCTAAAAAGTACCGTCGTAATATTTAATTTTTAACCTAATATTTATGACCATGAAATTAATAAACATCTGACTCACAAGTGCTTAGGTCCTACATAAGTACCTACCTCAAAATGCGTCGCAGCCTATTGTTAATTTGACCAAATACAGTGGTTACTCCAAGGTCGAGGGCGGGGCTCCGGCAAATAACACGGTGCACCCAGCACCAAGGTCTGGGTATGGCGAGTGACATTGACAATTGTTTTCCAAAGCCTTTGTGCTATTGACAGTTCGATTATAGGCGGCTCTGATGCAGCTTTAATGTTACATCTACGTCAAGCCCTTTTTCGTAAAACTCTTTGGCAAATACGTTATAAAAAACCAGCGAAGTGCGAGTCGGACTCGCGCACGAAGGGTTCTGCAACATTATCTATAAAAAGAGCAAAAAAAATTGTTTATTGTATGGGAGCCCCCTTAAATATTTGTTTTATGCTGGTTTTTAGTATTTTTTTGTAATAGCGGCAACAGAAATACATCATAATATGTGAAAAATTCAACTGTCTAACTATCACGGTTCATGAGATACAGCCTGGTGACAGACGGACAGACAGAAAGACAGACAGATGCACAGCGGAGCCTTAGTAATAGGGTCCCGTTTTACCCTTTGGGTTCGGAACCCTAAAAAGTACTTTACATTTTATCCCTAGTGCTAACTTCTTGTTCTGAATTCATTAACGAAAGTAGGTACGTTTATTTAACAGTTCTTAAATACTCTTTAGTTTCTTAGTAAAAAGCATAATTGTCCTAAAGGTATAACAAATCGCTTTTTTTTTGTCCAGCAGTATGACTTCGTCTTAACCTATTTACAAAAGAAATTACATGTCATATATATGTAGTAATATGAAGTTGCAACATGATTATAAAATACAGGTTTTTTTTTTGTCAAAATATAGCTACAGCCAACCAAGGTAGGTAATCTCTTTTGTCCAAGTTTATAAGAAAAGTGTCGCATTTTTTCATGTCTTTGTTCCGCGGTGGTGCGTGGTCAAGCGTGACTGCTTTATGCCAACCTTCGATTTTACCTTGTCATCGTGTTTTTTTCAAATTTTGCACGCCACCATGATATTTCATTTTCTTAAAAGCAGTACCTACCTAGGACCAGAACCAAAAGCAACACCAAAAATGGTCTTGCTTCTACGTTAGGCACATAGTCGGGTTCAGGTAGCAAACCAGTGACTAATTCGCTAATAAAACCATCAGACATAAAGGCTCAGTGCATGCTACTTACGGCAACGCATTATGTCACACCCATAGCATAGCAAATATGTCGCATCACAACCATTGTTTGCGCGTCACGTACATTTTAGTAGGAAACAGACTGCTTATTTTTTGTGTATGGAATATAGGATTTATAACTATTTGGTATGAGTGATGCATTTTGGACATGGTTTTTAGAAGCCATGTGTACAGTATCCTCGAGCCTTTATTTAATAGCCTGCCTTTGTTGAAATTGATATTTTAAAAGGCAGGCTATTAATTACTTTCAAAGCTCGCCAAGTTTAGTCCAACTACCGAACCTGTGATTGTCAATCTTTAATTTAGGTAGTAGCAGTGGTAAGTGTACTACATACTCCTGGAGCTGTAACTCCGCTGACAAAGAGTCTTAGGTTGGTATGCCGAATCCAGTATATCAATCATGATTGAAAGGCTGATCGAATGAAGTTTAATTAATAAGTGCTCTTATTTTTATTGGTCTTTAATTGCCACCTGATGTCTGGCCAGCAACTGAATTCAGCTTTCCATGTTCTCAACCTTTCTTTCTCATTCCAGTGCCCTCAACTCGGGTAGGCTGCGGAACGTGCAGCCGGGCGGAGATGGAGTACTGCGAGACGCGCGTGCTGGCCGACCACTGCTGCTGCGAGCGGCGCTTCCTGCCGGAGCCGTTCCCCTGGCTGCCGCACACCTGCTACGTCGGGCCCAACCGCTGCCGGCCGCTGGCGCATGACTGCGTGCGGTACGCTAGGCTGAGGGATTGCTGCTGCTACCGCAAGCTGGCTGAGCGCTGTAAGTAGCATATCCAACATGAGTCCGGAGCCTTTCTGGCTGCCGCACACCTGCTACGTCGGGCCCAACCACTGCTAATGTACCTCGACCTCCGTAGCCGAGAGGCGAGCACGCCGAACTTTAAATGGCGCCGCCATCTCTGAGGTTCCGGGTTTGATCCCAGGTCGGTTCAATGTAGAAAACGAACTTTTCTATATCGGGTCGGGTCTGGGTGTTGTGGTACCGTCGTTGTTTCTGATTTCTAAAACACAAGTGCTTTCGCTACCTACCTTAGGATCTGAGCAATGTATGTGATGTTGTCCAATATTTATTATTATTATTTATTTATACGTCGTTATTAAGGCCTACTTCTATAGACTTCCAACGATGAACATAACATATAGGCCTGCCCTGTAAATATTTTCCGTGAGCACTTTAAGATTTTGAAACATAATCATCTGTGCCAATAGACTTCTAAAGAGTAGTCAGTCACGAAAGCTTTGCAACCAAATCAGCCTTATTTAGGGTATCCAGACTGCAGTCTACACTCGAAGACATTTTAGTTTTCATGCTATGCTTTACCCTCTTTTCTGCAATCACCCGGATCTCTCCCGGAAGCCTTCAAGAGCCTGAAAAGGCTGCTGACCTTCTGGGAGGACCTGGGCTGGTTGGAGTAAAGGGGAAGGATGTAGCACGCACAATGGCCCAATCAAGAGGCTAAGTGTAAAAACCGCCAAGCTAAACTAACTAACTAACCACCCTCTTTTACTTCAATTCTCTAGCTACTGTTTATGTAGAGGAGTAAAGTCTCCTTTTCCTGTGCTGATGGGTCCTATATGTGTTTATTTTGCCATGTTATCTACTTCGTTATCAGTCAGTACATTTTTCAACCTTTTATTGTGTCGATGGAGCTTTTAGCCGATTAATTCGATTAGTTGTTCCATGTATCATCATCTCGATCCATCTTCCTTCTTTGACAATTTATCTGCGTCAGCCTGCTCGCACTGTACTCGTAAAATGTCATAATTATCACTAATCACACACCATCTCGTTCCAGGGAAGAGCATCCTCTCCAAGTCATCCCGGCTGGGCGTGAGCGGTGCTTCACTCCTGCTGCTGTCGATGCTGCTGTTCGTGGCCTACCTGTGACACTCGCCGGCGCGCGCGCCGCCCGCGCCCATACACGTCTGAACACCTGACCCGTTACCATGGCAACTAAAGAACGAACACAAACAGTATTTAAACTGCTCTGGGCCCTAACCATGAACTGTTAAAACAATCACAAATGTGTCAAACATTATCATTTCTGTCAAATTTTGTATGAAATGACGTACCAAAATTGACAGATTTGACAACTTTGAGATTGTTTTAAGAGTTCATGGTTAGGGCCCTGATCTTTAGCTTTTTTGAGTTTCTAATATCTGAATACAAATCTTCGGTTTGCTTTGATAGTGTAGACTATGCAACGATAGTCATTGTCGATTATTGACTGCTGGATAGCGTTACTAAACTTAATATCAATGTGGCATAGGTCACACGGCATCTTATCCCTTGTTCAGAATTGCGCTAAAAGCATTATTAGCACGAATCCACAGCAAAGTAGTAGGTACCTAGGTAAAAAAACCCTATTTTGTATAATCATCATCATCATAATTTCAGCCACTGGCCACAGGACGTCCACTGCTGAACATAGGCCTCCCTCAGTGACTTCCAGATCGTATCTTTTGTGTAATATTTGTGACTATTATATTTGGTCAGATTAGCTTTTAGGGAGGAGGTCGGAGCAGTGCTTTTAGCGCAGTTCAGAATGAAGCCTTAGAGTGGTCATCGCAGTAGTAAAACTATGCTTGATTCGCTAGGAGGATGCTATTTGGAAGGAAAGAAAGAAAGAAAGAAAGAAAGAATTTTTTTTGCAATTAGCTTAAAAATAAGCAGTAAGCACTAGCTGTGCGGCTTTCTTGTAATACTATTAAAAGCCTATAAAAATGGTCTCCATAAAATTAGTTGGCCTTCTTATATATTTTTTGTTGAGCACTATGAGTGCTCACAAATGCCCCATTAGTGACACTTTTTTTTATTTGATAGACTCTTATGTATTTAAAAAAACCTAGTTTATAATAACTGGTTTTCAAAAACATTCAATAACTGATAGTCCAATCAATAAAGTTGTAGAGTGCGTGAGCGGGAACCTAAGCGATTTCTTCAGAAACTTATTCAGGGTGCTTAGGTAGAAAACATACTTTTAGTCCTGATGTCTAGGAGGTGAGCCGGAGGGGGGGGGGGGGAAATGAGTTTATTTTCTGAATTTTTATCACAAAAGAATTTTCTTATTGTTAATTAACCCTTTTGTAAATTTCAATGTTATTAGAAGCCATATTAAGGTTATTTCATGCTTTTTAGAACACCTTTTCTTGATTCACAAGATCTTAAATGTACTTTATAAATATTTAAAACTATGAAGCTTGGGAACAACTTTAAAAATGTAAGTAAAGGTTTTACCAATTTATTAATTGAAAAAAAATACAACTCCATTGGACTGTCTTCGACTAATCTTTCCAGCTCTTGACTGATGAAAATAAGAGTTAGCACTTTTTATCAAGAGGTTTATTATCTTTTACCATAGCTTTTACAGAGTACAACCAATATAATTTATTGATTGTACTAGACATTTTAATAGAGTGTTTTCTAGGGTGGTCTATTATGAAATTTTCTAACATTTACACAGTCAAAACCACAGTTAGCGAGCAGTCAACCCTGAGGGCCTAGCACGAAAGTGTATCTTTCGTTCGTTCGCATAAACCTAACAAATTAAAATGGCCAGTCTCATATTGATAAAATATGACCAACTCAATCTAGCCGTGTAAAAAACCCGACTGTTTTCAATTGTTCATAAATTGTTAAAACTTTGATACGGGGGAATGAATGGACCCAAAAAGCTAGTTTTACAAGTTGAACAAGTAAATAACTCAAAGATAATATTCTGTTTTTCACTGCAGGGTCTAAGTTGCAACTTGTAATAAAACTGAAACTGCTCCAAAAACAATGTAAAATGTTATTTTTGCTAATTATTGTTGCTATTATGTATGGAAATATAAACTTTTTCTCCTGTCCAGTAGCCCATTTGAATGGGTAGAATTTTCTCATTTACGGTTTACCATTTACCCCGTTTAATAACTAGTGGGTCCGATACACCGAATTTCTTATAGAGTTTTAAAAGCAAGTCATAGAGGTAAAATTAAACCTCATGGCAAAGGTTTTTACGCTGTCTAGTAACAACACCAAGCGGTTTTTAGATATTTTTGGGCTTTTCACCTAAATATAATTTTCTATGCTCGATGTATAAATTGTAGATACTTGTAATTAGATAACTTTAAATATAAGTGCTTTTTTAAGCTATAAAATAGCTTTGTGTCTTTTCAACATTGAAAATATGTATGCTTATTGTATTACAATATTGTATATTTTTTATCAATAAGCGCATTTATATTTATGAAGATATGATTTTATTTGTTATCAAATCACTCGTTTGAAATAATTTGAATTTAATTGCGAAACCAATGATTTAGTTAAATGTTACGGTGTACATGTACAATGTTGTGTTAGGTGTTATTTATTTAACTTTAGTATCGTTAAGTTCAGTATTGACGCCAAAGGTGCATTAGACGTAGGAACTGTCATCTAATGACAGATACGGTGACAGAGAGAGTCACCGAGAGTCAGAGAGAGAGACACAGAGACAGTGTGGTAGATATTAAAATAGTTCACGGAAATAAAATAAGCCACACTTTTAACCGGTTCAGTGAGCGTCAGAAATATTTAGCAAACATCCGTGAAAATTATTAATTATTATTAGGATTATTCCAAAGTCCTTGTTTGTTTAGTTGTACTCGGATTGGCCAACCAGAGTCGATTAAAAAAATCTGTGTCCAAAGTTTAAAGCGGTACGCATACGTGACGATAACTGTAGTGTTGTGATAATGTCAATGAAAATATCAAAAAAAGAAAGTATGCCTATATACGTCCCACTGCAGGGCACAGGCCTCACCTCAACTATGAGGTGGTTTGGGCCATACTCCACCACGCGGGCCCAGTGCGGAGTGGAGGGGTGTTGTAAGGCCAGTGTCTAAACCTTACTGTCAGATATTATCAAGCCGCCCTAAGGCCTCTGACTAGGCTTCACAACCAATATCAAGCGATTTTGACCGGGACCAACTTTTAACGTACCTTCCGAAGCACGGAGATGCTCGTGATAAATGTTACTAAATATGGTCGGAATGGTCACCCATCCACTCATGACCGCGGCGTTGGTTGCTTAACTTTAGTAATCGATACCAAAGCGCTGCCGCCACTGAGCTACGAGCACCTCGTACATTGACAATGAGAATATATTTTTCTAAATTTACCAACAATTAAAGCAAGTTCTAAAAAAACTTAATGATAGATACATTTGTTATTTAAGTGAACTATTTTTCTATACAGGGTGTGACACAAGTCTGCCTAGTTTCGGTGTGATAGATTAAGTAAGAGATCGGAAAATATTTTTGCAATTTATTAAAATAGTACATGTAAATTATTAATCAAATTTTGATTTTGTTGATTTATTTTTTTTATTTTGAAAACATTCAAGTACAATACAAATCTAGATATTATGTATGACATTTTGACCTATTAACAAGAACTAACTCATGATATCTCTTTTATCAAAACTCAAGAACTGTGACAACTTAAAAGTAGTTTTAATACCGATATAGTTCTAAGTTCTAAATAGGAAATTAGATCTTGAATTCTTGATTGGAGATCTTACATGTAAACAAATAAGTGTCAAAGTCTAACTGTAATTTCGTTTGATTTCTTTAATTTTGTATGTTGGCACCACTGTATTCCTTGGAATATCATGCATATAAATGTACCTACCTATCAATTAAGAACATTTGAATAATTTAAAATTTAAAGTCTTTTGTTTGGTTATTTCAAATATGTTTAACATTAAAAAAAATTGTTTTCAGCAATTATTTTTAAGATGTTTAACATTATTTTTAAATGTTTTTAATTTAACGCGATTTTATAAGTATAAAAAAAATCTTTGCTTGCTATATCATGTTTGTTTACATTTATGATCTCAAATGTAAATGACTTGTTTATATAAACTTTTTACCAGTTCTATTACAATCAGAGTTGCATATTACCTAGAATACCTATTTATAATACTTTCAAAATGATATTTGTCCTGGATATTTTTTTTTTTATTTTATTTATTAAGGGCAGCCAACAAATCGTACACTAATACAATGAAAAAGTTAAACTATAAAAAAAAAACATAACTAAGTGTAGATTCAGTTACAGGCTGCCACGACTTTCAAATGTGAGTGTGTGTGATATTTAACTTTTAAAAGAGAAATTAGAAGTCACTTTTAGACATGGAGAAAGCCAAAACTTACTTGTTACATTCTTCTACAACCAGTTTCCTGAATTTGGAGAGGGTGTTAGAAAATATGTCTATATCTGTTTTCTTCTGTAACCCATTGTATTGTCGCTGAAGCCTGTTCATGATAGAGTGATGACCAAGGTTGCTTTTGGATCCCTTGGTAGTGAACGGAACATATCTTCCTTGTCTCGGAATTTTGTAGGGTATGTTAAAATCAAGCTGTTCCAAAAGCCCAGGGCAATCCAGGTCACCCCTCACAATCTTAAACAAAAACATGTGGTCCAACAACAATCTTCTGTGTTTCAAACTGAGCATTCTAAATCTTGAAAGCCTGTCAGTGCTGTATTTACAAATGAAATAAAGAGTTACCGCATACATGTCTATTTTTTTTACCGAGAGTGACACTTCTTAGTTTCTACTGTCATAAAGTACCAAGGATACAAAATTTTTAAAAATCAAAGTCAAAGTCAAAGTCAAAGTCATTTATTTTTGCAAATTGGCCATCAATGGCACTTTTACATGTCCCAATTTTTTTTTCCTACCACCGCTTCGAGATTACATATCGGCTGGTGATGAGAAGAAGCGGCGCAACAAACTCAGTCACCTTTGTCAGCCTGATTTTATTACAGGAAATACAATTACAAGATAGTGTAAGTGCGAGCTAGGCATGCTATTAAGTCCATGCACTCTTGTCGTTCAAGTAATCTTCAACTTTGTAATATCCTTTTTCCATAAGGATTTTCTTAATGTGGTTTTTGAACTTATAAACAGGCAAGTCAACAAGAGTTTGTGGTACTTTATTAAATATTTTTATACATTTCCCCAAAAAAGAATTACCTACTTTCTTTAATCTGAAGCTCGGAACGGCAAGTTTATTTTTATTTCTAGTATTATAATGATGTGAATCACATTTAAGGCTAAACGAACTAATGTTTTTTCTAACATACATAATATTATCAAAAATGTATTGTGACGCTACTGTTAATATTTTAATATCTTTAAAGACCTACCTCAGAGAGTCGCGAGGCCCAAGACAATATATTGCACGTACAGCTCTTTTCTGCAACACGAAGATTGATTCGATGTCAGCAGCTGAGCCCCATAGCAATAGACCATACGACAATAAACTATGAAAATAACTAAAATTTACTAGTCTCGCCGTTTCGACATCAGTTAAAAGCCTTATTTTCCTTACAGCATAAGCCGCTGAACTGAGCCTTCCTGACAAGGCAATTATATGGGGACCCCATTGCAGTCGGGAGTCTATAGTAATTCCCAAAAAGGTTGTTGAATCGACTGCGTCTATGTGATCGTCTGACATATTAATATGCGTACTGACCTGCCTCACATTGGGCATAGTGAATTTGATGAGCTTGGTTTTTTTTGCATTAAGTAAAAGATTGTTAGCAGTAAACCATCGTAGTACTTGAGAGAGAGCATTATTTACATCGTCAAAGGTTGCTTCACCTCTGTCAGTTTTAAAAATCAATGACGTATCATCTGCAAACAATACTATCTCACACAGATCTTTAGTAAAGTAAGGAAGGTCATTTATATATATCAGGAATAATAAAGGTCCCAATATAGAGCCCTGGGGCACACCCATGCGTAATGGAGCCCCGGATGAGTCAGTTCCATTCCATTGACATTGAATACACAGGACCGCAAAGAACAAGGGTTGCTGAAAATCTTCAATATCTTTAAAAGTATTTAGACCTAGTTAAAAGACCTAGTTTTATGAAATAAAGACTAAATTGAGGAATAATTGAAATAAAGAATTACATAATATAATTATAATATTATTATACTTTCATTTACTCTTTATTTCATGAAGCTAGGTATATTATATTGAAGATTTTCTTACCTACACTTGTTCTTTGCGGTCCAGTGTAGTTTCGTAAATATGAATTCTATAATATTAAAATACCTATCTTTATATTCATACTTTATAATTATTATCTAACCAAGCAGAGCTTACCTACAGTACAAGACTGGCGACTAAACAGAATATCCTACATATCTACTTAAATATACTTACATTATTTGCCATTCAAGACTTAGATAAGCTCGTGCTCATACATAACACAAACTTGTTCCCTTTCCCATGTGAGATGGTTCTTCATACCTCTACACCCCATAGCAAATGAACTGCTGCGTTATTTTAACTGGATAAAGGTAGCCACTTTTACAACGATGAGTAGGTATTGAGATATGAACCCGCGACCACCGACTGACTGTCTACGGAGCGCCAGAAAATTTTAAAAAGCACCATAACTTTTATAATGATAATTGCTAATAAACTAACTATAGGCTAGGAAACAAACCTTCTATAAGTAAAATATACCTACATGGCGTGTGCCATAGAAAGCAGTAATTAATTGAAATTGTCATTTTTCTGCTGTTTTAATAGATACGATCAAGTTGCCGTCACGCGAATATTTATTGAGTGCAAAGTTGTGATATCCAATTGTGAAGTGTAAACTTATTTGTGCGCAGTGGAATAATGCTTGCTCAATTGCAATAAAATATTGGCAGTACCTACCTACTTATTTAATAAGGTTTTCTGATTGATTTGTTTAAGAGTGGTTGTCTTCGCTAATAATACTTTAAACATTAGCAGCCACCGTGCCTACCTATAAACTTGTGGGTTGATAAAGTGTTATGGAATAAGTAAAATGTTATTGTTATTTAAAACGTGTTAATACATATATTATATATGTTTTAACATAAAATAATAACGAACTAGTTTAATGCCGTAAAGTCAAAAAAAAATCCTGAACAAACACATAAAACAGTTTTTTTCGTTTCTACCAATCAAGCCATCGTATGGCCGAAATTAGAAAAGCTGATTCGGTGTTCAATAGCTTCAATTGGGGCTATAGTTTTCTTGCCGTGGTGTAATCCTCACGATGCGTACAGTAGACCCCGCTACGTGGTCTAAGAACAAACAGAAGCTCGGCGTGAAGCCGACGTGGCAGCAGGCGCAGGGCGTGGAGGCGCGGCTGCGCAGGAGTCTCGCAGACGCCCTGCGGGAGTACCTGACACATTGCACCTTGACCGGGATCCGGCACACAAGGGATAAGACATCTTCTATACATATGAGGTGGGAGAACAGCCTGTGGCCCCTTGCAAACACTCTTTAAATAAATTAAATATTGGACAACATCACATACATTGCTCTGATCCTAAGGTAAGTAGCTTAAGCACTTGTGTTATAGAAATCAGAAACAACGACGGTACCACAACACCCAACCGAGACATTATAGAAAAGTTCGTTTTCTACATTGACCCGACCGGGGATCGAATCCGGAACCTCAGAGATGGCGGCGCCATATACAGTCCGACGTGCTCGGCTCTTGGCTACGGAGGTCGTCAAAGTCTAGTCCTTCAGGCCTAAGTCCAGTGCTGGCGTTTGGTAGACGTGTTTACTCGGATCCACTTACGTGCCAGCGTGGGCATGCCAGTCACACTTCCGCTAGACTAGTATTTGTGTCCGTGTATCAGTGACTGGCTGCCTATTAATATTACTAATAAAAAAAATAAGTTTAAAAAACTATAACCCGACTACGTAAGAAAGTGCTCTCAAAAGGACGAAACAAGTAAATAATTCAGATAGAAATCCAGAAATGCACTGGTACAAAAATGGTCAAGGTAGAGCCGTGGTCGTACCCACTGTATACTTACCTACTATGATTATGTGGGTGCCAGAAACACTTCCATTGAAAAGACATGGTACTGCTCGCACGCCTGGATTTTATGCTTGTGCGATGCGCGCGACCTGTGAGCTACCTGGAAAGTGAACTAGAAATGCACGCGCGCAGATCGCACACTCTGTAAAAGCCTTGCATGAGTTCCACTAAGAAGGCGCACCAAACTATTGCATTAACGGAACGCTTGCTGCGCCCGTGCAGCTCACGAGCGGATCGCGCGCTGCGCCATCATTATTATTGGGGCTATTTGCAGTCAAGGGGGGTTTTTGTAAATAACAATAGTAAAATAAGTTAAGTAAAGAGCTAAGACAAAAAAAGAGAAAAGAATTTTATTTTTAATAATGTTCATACACTAACCATAAAAACATCGTACCTAGGTCCTTACTCAATACTTAAAATTATAATTAATACATCTTTATTCTTATTACAATTTCTGGCCTAACTTAAACCCTAATATCTGCTGCCGTAATGCGATGTTCTACCTAAACCTGGAAATGGATGGAAAAGAATAGCCAAAGATTGGGATCACTGCCGTGCATTGGGAGAGGCCTATATCCATCAGTCATCACATCATTATCACACTATCATTGTCTGAAGGTAAAGTAGGTATCTTGGTTTGCGCTATCTCAAATCACATTAGTTTTTAGTATCGTCTCTTCTGTCATGTTCATGGTCAGAATTAACAGAACGATGCTGCAGTCCGCCCTATTTTACTTGGCTAGACCCAAATGATAATTACGTCCAAGTACATTATCCTCAATGATTGCGTCACCTGCTGCTCCTGCTTCAAATAATGGTCTCTAGACCGCCTTTTACTACCTCCATTCGTACCGTCAGAACTTTGTAGTAATATAGAAATCTTGTAGTTCCAGACTTCAGTTCAGTTAGTTTACTTTTATTAATATCTAGCTGACCCGGTGAACTTCGTAACGCATTACGGTTTTTTTCCGTCAGCTTTTTTTAAATTATTTATTCAACTATTTGGGGCGGAGACATATCCAACAAATTATAAACCATGAAAATCGGTCTATCCGTTCTCGAGTTATAAGTGTTGTAACAAAGACGACTTTATTTTATATATAAAGAATAATAACTTTTTTTTTTCCACTAGTACAATGTACAATATACCTCAATGTTTTTGCACATCAAAATAATGTTTGACACTACATGACAATGACATGACAGCCGCGTTTAAAATAAATTCTTTTTTATTCTTTATTTATATCACTAAGGAGTGTTGATATCAACTTCGAAGCAAATCACCCCCAAAATAACTTTCTACCCCTTTTAACCCTGCTTGGGGATGCATTTCAATAAAATACAAAACATGTCTTCCATCAATTCTGTTAAAGAATGTTTATGCAAAATTTGAAGTAGATTGGACCATGGAATCACGCTGTCCCATACAAACTTTGCCCCCCGGTTTCACCCACTTTGGGGTTGAATTTCGAATAATTCTTTCTTATCGAAAGCCTACGTCATACAAAAAATACACACTCCAAGTTTCAGGTCTTAACGATCAGCGGCTTAGGCTGTGCGTTGATCCGTCAGGCAGTCATTCAGGACAAAGCATTTAAATGTATAGATTATGACTGAAACAATATGATATATATACATATTTGTAATGTGCTAGCCAAGACCTTTCTTTTGATACCAAACACGTGATGATTATCACAATTTAAGTTTTTTTTTGGTTAAAATCTGACGTTTTAATTAAGTCTAAGATGATTTTGATAAAATATATACAGCCTATTTTACCCGGGCCATTATTACGAATCTATTGACACCTCGTTCATTAAAATCGGTTCAGTAGTTTAGGCGCTACGGTGGAACATACAAACATACATACATACTTACATACATACATAGACTGCCAAAATCATTACCCTTCCTTTTGGCTTCGCCGTAGTCGGCAAAAAATGAAGTATTGAGTTCACATTCATACTGGAGCCAACAGTGAGTCTGCTCAAAGTCGGCAGTCACTGCAGGCACAGTTGTAGTAAAAGCAGAGCAATTCTAAGGCCTCCCCCACACTAACGTCTTTCGAGCGTCTACGTCGTGGCAGTGTCCAATCAGCGTTAAGTAAATGCTGCTGCGCAAGCGTTGGGCCAACACTGATTGGGCACTCAAAACTCAACTTTGACGCTCAATCGACGCAGTGTGGGGGGTCCATGATAACATATCAAAAGCTATTTGGATCGAAATGTGCTTATCCCCAGATGCTGCTACGGGTTCCTTATCATAGCCCTGGTGCTATGTGGCACGACTGTGGTGGTCTACTCCGCGTACAGGCACAGCAAGCGGCCGCCGCTGCAGGTCAACGTGCAGACCAGCACAGACTCCCCGCCCGTCAGCTTCCCGGCTGTCGCCATCTGCAGTAACTGCGCTGTTGGCAAGGCGGCCCTTCGGAAATATGTAGATGAACTGTGCGTATCACCACATTAGATAGGTAACTAACGTATCTATAAGTAGGTAACTCAAAGATCTGGATGGATTACTGTTCTTACTTCTGGGTATACAGTTCAACAATTGTTTTTGGGAATCTTTGATCTTTTAAGCCTTTTTTAAATTACAGAGTTAAACCAAGGAGCTCCAGTTTGCGAGCCACACCTGTGTCCCTGTGGCAAGGAAGTAGACAAATTCGGTCTTCACGGTCTCTGCTGTCAGCAAAGCGCTGGACGTCTCGCTCGACATGCTGCACTTAATGATGCAATCAGGAGAGCTCTTGCCAGCATTAACGTTCCTTCCACACTGGAACCCCGTGGGTTGGTCCGTGATGATGGCAAGAGGCCTGATGGTCTTACGCTCATTCCCTGGGAAAGGGGTCGAGCTTTAGTATGGGACGCAACTTGTGTCGACACTTTAGCTCCATCTCACCTCAGGGAGTCAGCTGTAAAATGCTGGTACGTGTCGTCCTCGCTCAACGGCTTAGTTTAGCCACTCAGCGAGGAAACGCTGCCAGTATCCTTGCTTCCTTGCCTCACGAACACGGTTTTGTTTTTTTAGTAGGTATTTATTTACTATTTAGGTTTAGGATAAGTTAGTTTAATTTAAAGTATTATATATTTTCGTTTGTGTAATTGTATTCAATTAATTAATAAAACATTGTACTTGAAAAAAAAACCAAGGTGTACAGTCAGAGTTTGAGTAATATTGAAGCCATAAGTAGAATACCTATACCCCCCCCTCCCCCATGGTGATACGTGGTGAGGTTTTAGACTACCCCAACTCCCTGCCCAAAATCACGTGTATTTTTTTGGTACAAGCAATGGCGAGTCACGGTCACACACGCACCGTTTTTCGGTTTTGAATTCGTGCGTGATTACGTCATATCTCACTACAAGACCCCCTCCTCCCTATTTATATTACGCTATTTTTCTGAACCACCTCCTCCCCTCCCCTTTCGAGGCTTACGTGATTAATGGACGATCCTCAAGGCGCGGTCTCAGTTTAGGGGTACTACAAGATACATTACAATTATATTTCATTTCAGAGTAGCAAAGGATAACAACAGCACATACACGACGAAGCAAATTGAAAACTTCATCAAGAACTTTGGTGCTATGATAAATCTGAGTCGCCCGGAGTACGAAAATCTGCAATTTCTTCGGTTTCTTTACAAGATAGACAGCGCTTTTAATGTTACAGATCTAATGTACAAGGTGAAGTTTATCTTAAATTGCACAATACTTTATAATATGAAGATCTAAGAAGGAAAGGGTTCTGCTGTCATCATTATTCTTCTTTGCAGTCGCAATGGCGCTGTTTAAATTATCTATTTGTTAATAAATTGGTGGATTTAGACTCAATTTTATTACGTTTTGATTATTTTTGTCAGATTGTGAAATCTTTTGTTATGCTATCAAAATTGACTTGTTTATTTTTCAACTGCCTCTGAGTGAGATAGAGGAAGATGAGTGGAATGTTTCTGAAACAGAAACTATGCAAAAAATACATGTTGTTGTGAATCATATACTACAAAAAGCACTCTGCAGCACTTTCCCCTTTCTTTATAGTTGTCCTTTACCTGCCTGCAGGTTGTCTGGAAGAGACAAGACCGCCTAAATTGTACATCATTCTGTATTGTTACTTCTTTGTTCTTTGCAATAAAGAATATCTGATCTCTCTATCTGTACTCAGCTGGCTCCCAAGTGTTCGTCTATCTTAAAGAAGTGTTTCTGGCGGGGGCATCCCCTCAGCTGTGCGACTCTGTTTGCGGACAGAGCTACCCCTCTTGGCTTCTGCTGTGTCTTCAACTCTAGATACCAGTAAGTTGAAACAAGTCTTCGAACATTTACGTCTTATTTTAAGAGAGTTCAGGTAATTAGTTTTGTAGTACTCAAAGTAATAAAAACACAGAGTGTTTGTTTTAAAACAGTAGCCATGTTTGAAGAGGCGAATGCGTTCATCACTAGAACAAATTGTACTATGGGTTTAACATTTCAATTACGACGTTTTTTTGTATGAAGAAATGAAAAATAAATCGTGATATATAAATCGCGATTTATTTTTCATTTCATAGTTGAGCCGATAGAAAAAGTTGATTGTGATGAACACAATCGCCTCCTTAAGTTAGGCTATTGTTAAATACAACACCTATATTATTATGCACGGTCTCTATTTATTAGAAAACATGATTATACTGCTCAAATACAGCGACTCAGCATCAAAATTTCTAGAAAAAACATTCTCCACACAATCTTATATCAGCTGGTCTGCGTTTTAGTATGAAGAAGTGTTATTTTTTACGATTTCGAAGTCCCATAGAAAAAGCTATTGTGTTTGAGCAGTAGAATCATCATCGGGCTGGGGGGCGTCCTACACTTCGTTTGCCAAGGCGTGGTCTCTAACACTACGAGGTGTTAATCCTTGTACATTTGTTCTGTGTATTTAGCCCTGTAGACGTCGATAGCCCGCCTAAGATGCTTGACGTGGCCGGCCAGAATTTTGGGCTAACAGTGGCTGTCAAAGAGAACAGGGAGGACTTCGCAGTTATCCGCCGACCTACAATAGGATTCCAGGTCAGAATTTTGATAATATCTTTAAATATATTTAAAAAATCAATTAAATAAAATCCTAAAAAATATTAGCCACACTCGTCACAAATTGGCTTTGCTAAACGTTTCTTTATGCATACCTCATACAAGAAAAGGGGTCTCGCTGATGCGACTACGCCCGAATCTATATTATTTCACGCTTATAAGAGCAATAGATACCTACATCTAGCAGTAATTTATATGCTGTTTTCAGTTGTCCCTAAATATTTCAGGTACTGCTTTTTGAGGGCAGTGAGTACCCTCTGCTTGAGAGCGGCGCAGTTCGCTTGTACTCTGTGGGGGTCAACGCGTCGGTGTTCTTCCAACTCACAGCTCATGCCCAGTACGTGTCGGAGCGCCTCCGGCGATACAGCGAAAAATGGGTAATCTAGTAGAGAAATCGATCATAAAGTCCACCATTTCTCACCATTCTGACTTTAAAACACTTTGTAATTTTATATGTGAGTGTTTTTGCTGCACAAAAGTTAAAGGCGCTGATAATGTTTTACGATTTTAAATGCATAATCGTTTAAGATTCAAAGGTATTCTCGGGAAATCACCGTGTATTAGTATAACTTAGCTAAAAAGTGCATTTATGCTATGCAACCAGTTGAGACTGAAACCATATTCAAATTGTATTCAAAAAACCCCGAATGTCTAACAGCGTGGTTGCCGAATAGCGCAGTCGGGACCTCGAACAGCCCTCAGCAGCTACTCATGGTGCCTGACGTACTGTCGGCGGTTCACCACGATGGCTGTCTGCAACTGTCTGCCCTTCTACCTGCTGCCTAACGCCACTGACACTGTCTGCACGACTGAGCATCTCCAGTGCTTGTACAAACATAAAGGTATAGGAAATTCCCAAAAAAAAAAAAACTGTGGAAACTTTGAGCTACAGTTCACTTTATAAGTTTTTATCTTCAACTTTGGTCCTTTGTCGTATCTCGAAATATGGTATAGGATCGGTTTTACATGTTTTCGCACCCAATGTAAGAATAGGTTCGTTAGTTATAAATTTTAGTTGCGTATACATCCTACTAGGTTACCTACCAAATTTTAGCTTTCTAGGACATTAGAATATACTTTAACGATTTTGATTACTATCAGTGAGTAAGTGACGAAATCAAGGTTTTTTAGATTAAAATCTAAAGTATAAAAGCTATGTAATTGAAACTTTATATTTTTAATAAGTCTGCTATTGGCAACATATCCCGAGAATTAAATTGATCTGGCTATAATCCAAACCCAAGTTGGGTTAAAAAAAAAGACGAAGCGCTTCGAGAAAAGGTAGGTAGTGCCCTTGCGATTCGCTTTACTCGTTCTGACGGGGGCACTACCGTGCCCCCAGATTTATTTAAAAAATTACTTTTTTTGTCTTCATTTAGATTACGAAGAGAACACGAGTACTAAACTAATTCTCCTTATTGCGTTACCTTTTAAAAACATAATATGCCATCATCACACAGAAAAACTGGTATACTATTACCCTGGGGAAGTGCAAGATTCAAGCTTAGACGAGGAGATTCAAGACTCCCAGTCGTGCGACGAGTGCACCCCCGACTGCGCCCGGCTGCTGCACACGGCGACCGTCTTCCACACCCGCTACTACTACCCGGGCAAGCTCATGACGACCCAGTTCTCGTGAGTTACATCATCTAACTCATCATTCATCAACATCATCATTTAAAGTCACGGGACGTCTACTGCTGAACATAGGCCATTAGTCACTGGGGGCTTCCAGATCAGCCGGTTGTAAGCGACCTGCATCCAGCGGCTTTCTGCAACCTTTACCAGCTCGTTGGTGGACGTCCCCTGCTGCGCTTGCCAAGTACCGGCCACTGGCCTCCATTCCAGAACCTTTCTTCCCCATCGGCCGTCAGTTCTACGTGATATGTACCCTGTTTACTGCCATTTCAGCTTGCTAATCCTTTGGGCTATGTCAGCGACTTTTGTTTGTTCACGGATCTCCTCATTTCTGATTTGATCTCGTAAAGAAACACCGAGCATAGATCTTTCCATAGCGCGCTTTGCAACTTTGAGCTTCCTAATAAGGCTACAAGAGAGATCATCTCACTACCAACATCGAAATCGAGACTTTGGAAGTGAACATAGCCCTATTAGGCCTCACCCATAAAAGTCTGATTCATAGATTGCCACAGATATAGGCTTTGTCCCGTTAGCATTCGGTGATAACGCGCAACCTTGAGTAGGTCGTCAGTCTACCGGCGACCAAAAACTGAAAGACGAAAGTCCACTACTTTCGTCTTTCAGTTTTTGGTCGCCATTTGATAATCTTTCTTCTCCAATGGTTGTCAGCGCTAGGAGCAACCTATCCGTAACAAATTAAGCTTTGCAATTTGCTTGGAAAAGCTATTAAACTTCGACATCTATTTACCGCTTTAATAGAACACAACAACACAATTCTGCCAAGCGGCTGAACCGCCCTTCTCCAGGTTTTTGCGCCACAAGGACTACCAGAATGCCACGTGGTCACAGGCTGACTGGAATAGCGATGTCTTTTAATTATGCAACGCGAAAGTTTAAAAGTAATTATTATAACACCCATAAATAGATCTGGAAACCAGTTCTCATAAGTGTTACGTCATCCACATATACCATGACCCTTGTTTGAGGGTGTAGAATTCTAGATTACCTCATATTATAAAGTTGCCTAAGAAGCAGGAGTTGTGAATATAAAGGAGCTGTAAAAAGCATATGGTTCACATTGTAGCAACAACGGTTGATTGCCGCTAGCCATGGTACAACCGTCAGCTGATCTCAAGCCAGGTCTGCAATCAGTGATGAATGAGGCAAACTGCATGATAGTGTTTAAGTTGGTTTAATTCGCTTGGCTCCCGAGGCAGTGTGGTGACAATGTGGACACGCAGGCAAGCCTAAGATTTTAATTATAAATGAATTCCTCTCCATCTTCTTATTTTAACTGGATATTTATTTTTATGTAATTTCTTCCTTTATTTCCTTACAGTACGGGGGTCTCGTTAACCAACACGACAATACTCCGGTTCTACTACGCGACGATCAACCACCGGGTGTACAATGTAGAGGTCAACATGAGCTGGTACGAAGCATTCGGTATGATGATCCTAAACTTCTCTTCTATTTTAAGTTCTGCATCAATTACTCACGAATTATGACGTGTAGTTTAATCATCTTTAGCCACCAAGGCTTGAACCAAAAAAAAGACCTGTAAGGGAGATATTATACTGAAAAATGGACCCTGTAAAAATGTACTAAAAATAGTACATTTACATTTTTGTGGTTGCTGACATAGGCAACGCTCAGTACAGCTTTGATCAAATACAGAATTTCATGTGTCAACTTAATAACCAGCGTTGCATGCATGCACGCAAAAAGCGAGCGAAATTATTGTATACATTAAAAATATCCTTATTATGCAGTCTTGTCATAAATATAGCCATCATGCGATTCCGATTAAATGTAAATACTTTTTGGGAATTATGCCTTTCCAGCATCGATCAGCTGTCAGATCTGGTTCCTCCTGGGCGCCTCACTCGTGTGCGTGGCTGAGCTGGTCTTCCATCTCACCTTCCGATGGGCTCATCACTTCTGGAGGAGGACCCAGCAGGTGAAGAAGATCACAACTATGTACTAATCAAGGCAGCTGATTGAAGTCTAAGTTATCGGGCGTGTGTATTAAACATTTGAAAAATGTGTTTTTTTAGGGTTTCGTATCCAAAAGGTTAAAACGGTACCCTATTACTAAGACTCCGCTGTCCGTCTGCCTGTCCGTCTGTCACCAGGCTGTATCTCATGAGCCGTGATAGTAAGACAGTTGAAATTTTCACAGATGATGTATTTCTGTTGCCGCTATAACAACAAATATTAAGTACTAAAAACAGAATAAAATAAATATTTAAGGGGGCTCCCATACAACAGACATGTTTTTTTGCCGTTTTTATAGATAATATACGAAACCCTTTGTGCGCGAGTCTGACTCGCACTTGGCCGGTTTTTTTGTACCTAAGTTCATTGTCATTTATTAATATTTATTTGTAGTTAAATATAATTAGTAATCAATAACAATACCTTTTTATTTATTGAGACTGAATTATAATGTCAATTCAAATCATGCAAAGAGTTATGTAACATTGATAGAACAATATGCGCCGAACAACACATTGCACCAAAGGTATGGTCTCGAATAAAGGAATTATCATGGCCTGGTGTTCGTAACACACACGAGCGTTAGGTACCAGGCCATGAATTTTGTCAGAGGCTTCTCTTAGCATACTTAGACCTGGGCCCTAACCATGAGCTGTTAAAACAATCACAAATCTGTCAAACATTATCATTTCTGACAAATTTTGTATGAAATGCGTACCAAAATTGACAGATTTGACAACTTTGAGATTGTTTTTAGAATTCATGGTTAGGGGGCTGGGCCCTAACCATTATCATTTCTGTCAAATTTTGTATGAAATGACGTACCAAAATTGACAGATTTGACAACTTTGTGATTGTTTTAACAGTTCATGGTTAGGGCCCGATCAAAAAAATCAGAATAAAAAAGTTTTCGGGATTGAGCCAGACCGGCAACTTAGGACCCTATGCGTAAAAGGCGAATTACATTTAATATGCTACTACGTTTGTCGGTAGTGATTGATTTCGTATGATAATCAAAGTACAATCATGTTTAAAATGAATACAATCGTGTTTAAGAGATACGTATAGCGACGCTTATAAACTACTTAACGTTCGTCCAATTTGTTTTTTAGGGTTCCGTACCCAAAGGGTAAAACGGGACCCTATTACTTAGGCTCCACTGTCCGTCTGTCACCAGGCTGTATCTCATGAACCGTGATAGTTAGAGAGTTGAAATTTTCACTGATGAGGTATTTCTGTTGCCACTACCCCAAAAAATACTAAAAAACAGAATACAATAAATATTTAAGGGGCTCCCATATAAAAATCGTATTTTTTTTACCGCTTTTGTAGATAACGGTACGGAACCCTTCATGCGTGAGTTCGACTCGCACTTGGCCGGTTTTTATTTATTATGCTATAATGTTATCTTAAATTTTTATTATGTTAGTTGAATTGAAACTAATGAGATTTATTTGTTTTAAATCACATTTCATTTAATCGAATTCCCGATCTAAGAATTATGCCAGTTACATTGTGCAATAAAAAATAAAATGTTAATAATGATTTGATTATTGACAGAGGTAGTCAAGACAAGGTTAAAACTTAACATATAAATTACAATATACAAATTCCAAGTTATTTTTCTATTCATAATGATATACATACTATACGGCCCTCTGGGAAAACTGGAGTCAAACACGGAAGAACTGACGAAGCAAAACAAACGTTCATTGGACCATGAATATATTTTGTACCAAAACCAGTCCATTAGTGGGTCAAGGATCAATATCAAAGTTGAACAAACTCGAAGCACACTATTTATTTTACTGTTCGAAAAATTATACCTTAAACAAGCAAAGTAAATTTGAGTTACGTAAGTTTTTGTTTGATTAAAATTTAGTTTATTTCCAATATTTTTATTAGTTCTGACAGACTAGTAGTTTCAAGCTGTAATTATAGTTTTATCTGTGCTTTAAGCTTAGGGTTGGGATTACAATTTGATTGATAAAATGTTTTAAATAACAAATTATATTTTTTTTAAATTTAATTGTCATTGTGATTCAATGGAAATTAAAATAATATGTAATATTATGTAAAATATACCACTTCAGCACGACATCTTTGACTTTACTATCACACCCCTAAAGAACCGTATAAAAGATATTAATTACAAAATGTAGCAACGTTGCGAGATTCGGACATCGCAACTGTTTCCAGTTTCTGCAACTAACAATTTTTTACCAGTTAAGAGTTGCTTCTTTCCGCAACCGGCAACGTGCATCGTTGGCAGCAAAAATGTAAGTAACGACAAGTGTTGCTTCCTCAAGATCCATAGGCTGATCACTTACGAATGTCGATTTAAAATTGAAACAACCGTAAACTACGTCTTCATTGCTGGTTTTAGTTGGCAACTGGCAACTGCTTAACTGAAGTTGCCCCGTGTGCATAGTGCCTACACGCTTGCAAAGTTTTAGTAGTAGGGTAAAAAGAAGTACAATAAAACCATAAAGTAATTGCATTTACTAATATTTATTATTTCCTAAATTATAAAACAACAGTCGCTAATAAAACATTTCTGTAGTTACTATTTTACATCACCCGTTAAAAGCTTAAAGTTTTAATCTATGTTAGTGTTAGGTTAATGAAGTTCATTCGAAATCCAGATTACAACAGATATTTTGGTTCATCGTTAGTAAATAAATATTAAGCCTTGTTTGCAAAATTATCTGACTAAAATGCCCAGAACACAACAACCGTCGTTATTAAATGTTTAGCCAATGTCATGGATTTTTTCTATCACATTGTAATCATACTGTAGCGGACTGCAATCACAGGTTTGATTCCAAGCTTGTTTTATTTTAACTCCATTGAAAAGTATACGCGGAGTTTGGCATGCGATGGCGTACCTCTCCGTATGTCAAAAAATAAGTTGATCTCTACTAGGTTGATACTCTAAACTTTTACGATTTACGACACCAATAAAATAAAGTAGATAGATAGTTTTTAAAACCAATTTACGTCAATCTGTTTTTTTCGGACTATAAACCGTTATGCTAACTAAGCTACAAAACTTGGGCGTTTGAGCCAGCGTTTCTGAAAGCAGTTACTAAAAATATTAAACTGTCAGTAGTGTAAGTAGGTACACATTGCCTTCATTCCGTAACTTCTAGAAGATCATCGATGCTATTCGATCGATCGATCGATTTTTCTTACTTTATCAAAATAATAGGCAGCCCTAATCTCCACGCTCGTGTGCGCAGTGTGCTCGACACTCGTCTTATCCCAGTGGTTGGGCAAACGATTCAGATATAATGCCATAGTTAACGAATTAAAAGATATACTTTGCGAAACTACACTGAATGGGATGTCGCCATAGTCTCGATTGCGTGCAGTTGCGATACTAAAATACGTCTACCCAAAAATATGATAAAATCAGCATTGTCTCAAAACAGCCTTAAAGATGCAGAATCGTGAGTGAAGAGAATCAGTCAAATGGTTTTCGACTGAGTTAAAATTACAAGATATAATAAAGGCTGTGATATTTACCTGCCTAATATCAATAAATCTGCAGGTTGGTAAAGAAAAATACCTGCCTAATAAGTTTTTGTAAACTCTGTAGGGTGTTAATCAAAGTAATTAAATTTGAATTGTTTTGTTAAATATAAATAAAAAAATAATCTAATTTTAGTAATAAAAGAGAAGTTAGAAAACTTTTTCACTGCCCATTCAAACAAAAAGCCATTGTATAACTTTTTCTCTTCTTTTCATATTCTGACAACGTTTTTAAAATTATATTAGGTCTTCTTATACCTACATGACTTGACATTTAAAATTGTAATCCAGATTTGAATAAACTTTCAAGTCTCAGAATTTATAAATGTTAAAAAAGTTATGGACTGACGATATCATTTGGCACGTCTTCGGTATTCTCACAATTTCCAGCAGATGGTGGATCGCCGATGATTGCTGGTATCACCTGCAAATTTTAGACAGTTGTTTAAATGGTTGGTTGGGGTGTTGAACAGACAACACCCCACTTACTTCAAGTAAAGAATAGAAAAAGGTTCCTTAGGTTGAAGATCGTGACCCTGTCTAATAAAGTGCCCAGGCAACTAAGTAGACATGAGCTGTCTCCAGGCATTTCGATCCTGCGCCTATCTGAATGTTTCGTAGAACGACATTTCCAGGGTTTTCACAAGTAGGTCCGACCAACGTGTTGGTCTTCTGCTGCGTGGTCTGTCACGTGTAACGAAGTACCAGACAATTTATTTTACCAGGGAAGGTTGGCGACGCCCAGCTCACTTAGTTAGACCCGAATCAAATTAGAAAAGTTTGTGCCCTGTATTTTACTAAGCCAACTTTTTACTAAGGCCACTACGCCTAACTAACGAACGTTAAATAAAATCAAGTAACGAAATTGTCAACCCTACCCCAATACCTGTTCTCCCAGCATGATGAGTATCTGCGCCACCTTCTTGATGGCCTCCAGCTCCTGCGGCGAGGGCAGCGGCAGGCGCGCGTCGTCGCGCTGCGCGTGCGCCGCGATGCGCGAGCTCAGCTCCGACACCGCCGCCAGCGGGTGCGGGGACTCGGGGTCATGGTAGAACTGGGGGGTGTGATGTATCAACCCTCATGTTATTATGTGCATTTATCATATAAGTAGATATGTCACTGGAAAATTGTTAAATCCGTTAGATTATAATCCAACTCCCGAGATTGGAAACAATCGAAATATTGTGAACCGTAATATACTGCTTACAATTTAACATATAATTTTTCGGTAGATTATAATCTATCAGAGTGAAATAGATTACAATCAGACGCGCGTTAAATTGTCAACTTTCCGATGACTGTCCCTGATTGGTCGGTGACGGTGACTACTGTAAAGTAGGTTGTTCTGTGTCCATAGAGTTAGGCATCAACAATCTCGCGAGTTAGATTATAATCTAACAGTTTTTACAATTATAACAGATAAAAGTCAACCTGGGTAAACGACCTTCTGCAGAACACAGGCGAGCTTATCTCCGACACAACTCCTAGCGGGTGGGGGACTCGGAGTCGTGGTACAACTTTGGGAACGTTGGCTGGTGTTATGCTCTTGTAGGTATCTGAGTTTTTTAAGATGTTGAGTGACGAGTAATTAAGAATCTAGAAAGAGAGAATAAAGAAAGCAGGTCTTAACGACGTACTGCAGGAAACAATGGTCGGCCATCCAAACACAACCGAGGTGCAGTTGCTTAAATTTTGGTAATGACTACCAAATTGACCACCAATGAGCTATAGGCACCTTCTTTCTAAAGAATAAGGGCGAGAACAAGAATTAGGCGAGGGCGGCCCTGGCCTAATAGGGAATATCTTTTAAAATACTAAAAATAGTATGTACTCACCCCTACTGGGCTGTTCCATACACTTTCCATATACAAACACAGCAGAAGCGCACACAACAGGGGGATTGTTCCTAATGCCATACTGCTTCAATACCGCTCCCACTAGTCTCCATAATTTGCATACCTTCGTATATAAACCCCATGTAATAGCTTAAATTTGTTTACAATTGCCTTGTGATAGGTACGATAACTACATAAATTGTAGCAAATTGCTTATTTTCTTCTAGGACCTTGTTGAATGCGTCATATAAAACATGTGGAATTTACCCGGCGAGAAAGTAGCATTATACCAAGTTAACGGAGTTTCTATGGATTATAATCATTTACCATTAGCCAAATTGTCATATTCTTCAAAAAAGCAATTCGTTACTCAAGAAATTTACATTCTTGAGTAACGAATTGCTTTTCCATTCCATGCGTAAAATCCAAACGAGAGCTAATTTGCAACAGCAATTTTTGTATTAAATAATCCAACGGGAATCAAACTCGGGCCCATGCACTCATGATAAATCACCGCAATGCACCTTATCGGGTACCTTTATTCATTTAGTGTTATACGTAAACACTGTTTTGACTGATTTATATCTACTAAATAAAAAAATAAATTCAGAATTTCAGACCAATCCAGTAACCGACCCAAGGAACTCCATGTAAAGGCTATCAAGACCGATGATTAAACTCCAAGCAAAGCAAGGCTTTTTAGCAACTTATCACGTCATTATTACGCTATCCGCCTTTTGTTGCTCACCGGCAGTCGCGTATTAGTACTCGTATAGCAATATTTAGCGACCGCCTAAACCCAAGGCGAGCTAGTCCCGTCCCGCAGTTCCGCAACGCATCTAAATATCATCAGTTAGTCAGTTAATTTTTATCACCGGCATGCTTGGATCAGCAGTTAGAATAAAAACCTCGAGGACTACCTATCTACCTTAAACGAATTGCATTTTATTGCTATTATTCAATTCAATGGTGTATTTGACGACTATATAGGGCGTCGCCATCTCTGAGGTTCCGGGTTCGATCCCCGGTCGGGTCAATGTAGGAAAAGAACTTTCTATATTGTCTCGGGTCTGGGTGTTGTGGTACCGTCTTTGATTCTGATTTCTATAACAAAAGTGCTTTCGCTACTTAACATAGGATCAGAGCAATGTATGTGATGTTTTCCAATATTATGGATTTGCCCTACCACCGCTTTAAGATCTTCACATTGGCTGGTGAAGAGGAGAAGCAGAATTAGTGTCTCAATAAAACTTAAGAATAATCTTATAATTTTTATGGAAATTCAATACAAAATTGGACAGAGTGACTAAACAACCCCAATTATGCAAGGTGACTAGGCAATTCAGTGGTGGCCGTTTTGAATCCCATTCATCACCAGCCTATAACAGTCCACTGCTGGACACTGGCCTCTCCAAAAGGAGGATTTTGCCATAATCGCCACGCTTGGCAGGCGGGTTGGCGATCGCTGTTTGGCCAATAGTGAAGAGGAGACGCTGCTGCCCGTCTTCTTGTGGCGGTTCTCCTGTAGTCGTCTCTTACGACACCCATAGGAAGAGAAGGGGTGGTGCTATTCTTTTAAACTGCCGGCACCACACGGCATATAAATCCCATCCCTTAGGTGTAAATGTTTGTGCGATGACGATAATCACGTGTCTTTTTTACATTTATTGTATACTTACTTTGGTCATTTACATTCTTTTAGTATTAAGGTTTGTAAGTCTATAATTTAAATTTAAAATTTAATTAAATAACTGAACTTAGAACAAGACGCATTACGCATATGCATACTCCTGGCTTAAATATGGGGTAATGCTATGGGGTAACAGTGTAAATTCCAATAACCTTTTCATAATGCAAAAGAAATGTGTAAGAATAATAGCCCAAATAGATAACTCACAAAGCTGTAAACCATACTTTATAAAATACCAACTAATGACATTAACATCAATATACATACATGACTTATGTACATTTGTATACAAAAATATAAATTCATTTATGAAAATGCAAGACATTCATAACGTCAACACCCGCCATAAAGGAAAACTCTGTCTACCATTGTCCAGAATAAAAATGTTAAATACCAGCCCATATTACATGGCTATCAAAGTATATAACAAACTGCCCCATGATATCAAAAATGAACAAAAGTTCACATTATTTGACAAAAAGGTTAAACAATATTTAATAAAAAAATGCTTCTATAGCCTAGATGAATACTTGAAAAACTCACACTAAATAATACTGCCGTCAGCAAATGTAAGTATTTACCTCTATCAAAAATTCATTATAAAACTATTATTAACAGATATAATATTAATTTATGGCGTACTGAGACTGTATGATGGTTTAATTACAAAATGTAAAAAAAAAAAAATAGGTATTTCTTAATTTTTAAAATGATAAAAATGTAGCCCTCTTACCATATTTTTGCAACACCTGTAAATAAGGTTACTAAGTTTAAGCACAATTGTACCTAATTTAAGAACTGTACACACTTGGTATGCAAATAAACACTTGAATACTTGAATACTTGACCTAAACTTTGCTTGAAATTATTACATTTTCGATTTTATGCGGCAGTGTGAAATAAATGTGAAACATGTATTTATTTATTGTTGCGAAGTATCAGAAAACTGTCTTAAACAAGAATTGTTTTATTTTACTTTAATTTACCATTTAATATTAGGTGTAAATAATAAAAGTTTGGTGATTATGTGTCTTGTACTATTGCCGTACCGTTGCGTAAGTTCAATTGACATTGGAAGAAAGACAAACGAATTATATCATCTCAGCCTATTGCAGTCCACTGCTGGACGTAGGCCTCCCCCAAAGAGCGCCAAAGAGCACGATCTTCCGCTTTTTTCATCCATCTTCCTAAGGTCGTCTGTCCATTGAGCTGGGGGGCGTCCTACACGTCAATTATATGTGACATTATAAATACGCTGTGTACAATTATATATAATCAAACATGACCCTGATGATAGAGTAATATTTCTCATGCAGAACTTCGTTTGTTTAGGACAAACTGTGGTTAATAAGGTATTGAGGTATTTTATTTGAATTGCAACGGATTACTTACTAATTATAATTTCACAACCTAGGTACTGTGAAATCAAAACAAAAAGTATGAAACATTGTGATTTTTTTCTAGATTTTTTTGGGTTTGACTTCGATATACCGAATTGTTTTTGAGCTTACCCTAGTTTATGGAGGCAACTGTGTTTATCGATATGGGGTTAACATCGAAATAACTTTTTCTTTTTGGTTTTTCCATACCATCTTGTTAATATAGGTATATTTTTTTACATACATCATACTAATAATACATACATAAGTACATTGAAAATATAATATAGAGCAGTAAAACTTTTTTTCTTGACTTATGATAAAAGTTGTTTTTATTGATAAGGGATTACCTAAAGTATATTAAAATAAATCACAAATTGTCTTAAGCTTACACTAACACTGGATGTCTGTATGATCTACGAACAACGTCTGCTAGCCCCGAATAGAGATGAGACAAATCCCTTGGAGAGCGAAGAATTCATGAGAAGTTTAGCCATTCTTCTCCCACCCTATATTTATTCCAAAAGTAGGTATAATTTTTGTTGAGAACATCCAACCGTAACACAATAAGGCAAAATAAACACAATAACATTGAAATACGATCTTGTCATGTGGACGTTATTCAAATTTCCCGACAAGCCGCCCGGGACGTGACCGCCGAGGTAAACTGACAAAAGCGAGACTGCTCACGAACCTGGCGCTGCGGTGAGACTTGCGAATTGGACTTAACGAAATATGTCTAATTTTCCTCTTGTTTTTCATTTGTATAACACAATTGTTGTGAACTTTTTGAACTTAGGATCAGGGGGGTAACCATGAACTCTTAAAACAATCTCAAATCTTGTCAAATCTGTCAAATTTCGTACGTAATGACGTACGAAATTTAAAGATTTGAGATTGTTTCAAGAGTTCATGGTTACCCCGCAGAGCATTTTATGTGATGAGCTCAGGTTATCCTATTTCACAAAACCAATCCGTTGCTTGCTATAATTATTTAACAATCGCTCGAGCTAAGGTGACAAATTTGAGTAAGTGCAAAGGCTAAGGTAAGGGTAATTAGGTATGTATATATAGTTTGGTAAACGCTGCTGGCAAGGCAGCGGATGGAAAAGAAACCAAACCTTGCTGATGGGTATCTACATTAGGTGTAATCAGTCTATCAATCACATTATAGACGAATTAAAAAAAACACCCAGCTCCTAGAATTTAATGATTAACCGTAACATAATTATTTTATTTATTTATTTCTTTTATATCCGTGAGGATTGTTACTTGGCGTTTGTTACCTTGTAACCAAAAATCTTTAGCAAAATTTTTTTTTTCCAAATGTCTGTTTTCTAACTTTCGCTGTGACACGAGTATGTAAAATAAATAGTATGTATCTCATCCGTCTACGTAAACAATGGGGACGTGATTTTGTGTATCGATCCGATCGCGCAGATATCACAAAAATGTAACAGCGCATGTACCGAGTACCTAACATTCAGATCATGTGCGAAATCACCCTGTATAATAATCAGATTCGAGGTGCTTGTAGCTCAGAGCGCAGCGGTTTATTAGTAATTCCAAAGTTAAGCTACCGCATGGTGCGGTTTTATCTAGATGGGTGACCATTGAGACTACGTTTAGTGATAGTCACCGTGCTTTGGGCACATTCAAAGTTGATCACAGTTAATATTGCTTGATTGACTCCGTGAAGCCTAGCCAGTGGCCCTTAAGGACCTTTCATATTACATTGTTTTATTGGTTGTAATGTAAGATTAACTAAGAATAACGTCACGTAACTTTGACATACATTATCGATTTGAACGTGATCAAATGTGGGGCCAACGTTTTAGGAATAATTAATAATAATAATAAATATTGGACAACATCACATACATTGCTCTGATCCTAAGGTAAGTACCTAAAGCACTTGTGTTATAGAAATCAGAAACAACGACGGTACCACAACTTATGCCAAATACCTAATCCTTACGTAGCTCACATTCCTCGCATCGTCTTCGAATTCCTCAAAAGGATGTAACAGATTTGTTTATAATACCGAATAAAATATGTCTTTTGTTTTCGTATAATTCATTGATTTCTAGTTGACATCGTTTTACGCTTGTACTTTCGGTTTGAGAGCCATCATCTTCATAACAATTGGACAGTATGAATAATAATATAGTTAATTAAACCCTCGCTTCAAATTAGATTTGAATCTAGTCCTAATTTCGTTCGTATATTTCAGATTTAGCAGCTCAGCTAGAGAGATAGTTTGTTGGGTAGTATCTTTTCTCAAATAAAATGATTTAGGCAATTCAAACATGTCGCACCCACTCCTCTAATGGTAGCAGGCTCTACTCTGGAAGTCGTCGACCGCTAAATTTACCTTGGACCAACAGTCCAGCTAGGTAAGTCTAACCTCCAGAAAGAGGTCGATCGTCGAATCCAACTCAGATGGGCAGCATTCGGGAAGCTACGTAATATCTTCTCCTCACAAACACTACCGCAATGCCTCAAGACCAAGGTATAGAATCAATGTGTGTTGCCAGTGATGACATACGGATCTGAGACGTGGCCGCTAACGATGGGCCTCATAAGAAAGCTCGAGGTCACTCAAAGGGCAATGGAGAGAGCTATGCTCGGAGTTTCTCTTCTCGATCGAATCAGAAATGAGACGATCCGAAGGCGAACCAAAGTCACCGACGTAGCTCTTAGAATCGCAAACCTTAAGTGGCAGTGGGCGGGGCACATTGCTCGCAGGACCGATGGCCGTTGGGGCAGGAAGGTCCTTGAATGGCGGCCGCGGGCCGGAAGGCGTAGCGTTGGTAGGCCCCCCCCAAGGTGGACCGACGATCTGGTGAAGGTCGCGGGAAGCCGCTGGATGCGGGTGGCACAGGACCGATCTTCGTGGAAATCCTTGGGGGAGGCCTATGCCCAGCAGTGGACGTCTTTCGGCTGATGGATGGATGGATGGATGGAATTCAAACATAAAACATTTAGCTCACTACATATTATCCGCACTTGCCTGGTCTCGTTCAGTATCAAAAAAATTGTTAATGCCAGCTATATTTTAGGAGAACTAAGATCTCTCTGCTGAAAATGTTTAAGCCACTAGAATCCTTAGGGTATCTGGAGCTCTCTTACGGGGTGATGCGCTGATAGAAAGTTTATACATGTAAGAGCCATGACCAGTTTTAAGTGTGCTAATGGTATACAGGGTGTAACAAAAAGGCGAAATAATATTTAAGGGTATGTATGTATGTAATGTGAACATTAAGAAGTAAAAGTTTTAGTTAAAAATAAACAAATTTTTTTTTCCCATACTAAGTAAATAAATTGTTTTTTTACCGAAAGTGTTGACAACCCTGAATCTGCGGTCATTCGTTAGCGAACCCCCGCCCGCAACCCTCGCCCGCCGCACGATCAGCTTGTGGTTTTGCATAGGAACTACACATTTACTACTCTACACGTCCTTTAAATTTTATTTCGCCTTTTTGTTACACCCTGTATAGACCCGTCTTCAATTCCTGACATAAGCCATGCGTGACGCGACCGCATTACGAGGATAAATAGACAGTTTATAAGCATTTAACCGCGAATCTGTCGTAATCCTGCGAGCTGCATTGTACAGTCAACAGCATGTCGACCTACCCAAAAAGTCAAAAATTCTCCAATAGATTTTCAACTTTAAGCCTGACATATAGAGATCGTTTTCAAATGAGAAAATTTGACATTTTGTGGTAGGTCGACGAGTTGTTGTCCGTACAAGCGGCTAATAATGGGATAAATTATTTAACCTGCTGTAAGTGGGCGATGTCGCAGTCTGCGTTTAAGGTTTGATGGTCGTTGTTAGGATTGCCAAATAAAAGTTTTTTTTAATCTCGCCTACGTACTTACCTCATAACTGGACAATGGCCTCAACTAAGTTTATAAAAAAAACCGGCAAAGTGCGAGTGGGACTCGCGCACGAAGGGTTCCGTACCATTATCTATAAAAACGGCAAAAAATCACGTTTTTTGTATGGGAGCCCCCTTAAATATTTTTTTATTATTTGTTTTGTTGTTATAGCGGCAACAAAAATACATCATCTTTAAAAATTTAAATTGTCTAACTATCACGGTTCATGAGATTCAACCTGGTGACAGACGGACAGATAGACAGACAGACAGACGGACGGACAGCGGAGTCTTAGTAACCCTTTTACCCTTTGGGTATGGAATCCTAACAATTCCTAACGAGAGCCGAGGTCTGCCTACCCCGCATTCTAAGAGATGGTCGCAAATCGACAGCTTTGACTATCCATGGACGAGCGCCGTCAGAGAGACAGGCCATGAATATAGGACAAAATCAAATACTGCTCTGATCCTGAGGTAAAGCAGTAGTGTTAAAGAAATCAGAAACGACGACGGTACCAAAACACCCAGACACGGGACAGTACCTATAGAAAAGTTAGTTTTCTACGTTGTAATTTCCCAAATTGGAAATCGTAACCGGGACCTAAGAGATGGCGACACCAAGCCCTGCTCGTCTACAAGGGTCGTCAAATAATGCTTTCAATTTATAATCTTTATATAAAATTCTCGTGTCACAATGTTCGTTCCCGTACTCCTTCGAAACGGCTTGGCCGATTCTCATGAAATTTTGTGAGCATATTGAGTAGGTCTGAGAATCGGCTAACATCTATTTTTCATACCCCTTAGTAGTAAGGGTTGTCCACCCTTAACAGAAATTACTTAAAAATTATTTATATGGCAAAACAACGTTTGCCGGGTCAGCTAGTATTCTATAAAAGTCTCTGATCTTATAACTTATGGGCTACAATAATGCAAGGTAAAGGATACAACATTTCCTTAAAACCCCATAACGGTCAAGGTAGCGCATCAGTTAGTAGCAAAAGCATTTACGAGCTGATACCTGATTTAAAGAAGTCTCTTTCTTCTTGTTACATCTTCTGCAACCCTGTATTTTTACCAATCCACTTACCCACTTGCCCAGTACCGTAATACTCATAGTTATGTACATCATCTAGATTCGTGTTACTCGCAAACTCGTCCTTACACCGAAGTTAACGATAGCATTGAATGTCGGTCGAATCTAACGCGTTGTCACCGCGACAATGGCGTCAATCAAGAGCGATTCAATTCGAGGTTTTGTATAGATAATGGACATGGTACAATAGCTATTCACTATGTAACTACGAATAGAATTCACGCTAGAACTTTGTTATAAAACAAAATGATCTGACCTGAAAATTTACGAATTACTCAGGTTGTGGTTTGAAAAGTAGCCAAAAGACGGCTGCAGTTTGTATTCAAAAAACTTTTGTAACGGGGTTCTGTACCCCAAGTACGTTCAAAAATTCGCCTACTTAAATTTGGCTACAGTTCAAAAACTACATCCCGTATAGGACCGTACCTTCGCCGAATACCTACATGTTGTTTAATGAACTGAAATGAAATTATTTATGCAGTATACAGGCCCTCCTCCGGGCACTTATACACGTCCCAAAATATAACTTAGTCCTACCACTGCACCGCTTCGGGACTACATATCGGCTGGTGATGAGCAGAAGCGGAGCAACAAACTCTGACTTTGACATTGTTGTATTTGAGCACTATAGAATCAGCCCCTACTCCAAAGTTAACTAATCAATTAGAACATTATTTAGAAAATCTGCATTTTTTCAGTAAAGAAGCCTACCTTCATACGGACGGTTAAGTTTAGATTATTCAATGAATTATTCAAATTGAATAGTTCCGGATATTACCTTATACATCCAAATAAACTTGACCTCTGTATTATATTTGTATAGATTAATAATATAATACGTAATAGATTGCAACAAAACAAGGTGATCGTTTAAATTCATCTGACTACTCTTAAATCTTCTGTATAATGTGAATAACATATTGTTATTAGGAGTAAAAAAACCGGCCAAGTGCGAGTCGGACTCGCGCACGAAGAGTTCCGCACCATTATCTATAAAAACGAGCAATAAATCACGTTTGTTGTATGGAGCTCCCTTAAATATTTATTTTATTCTGGTTTTTAGTATTTGTTGTTATAACGGCAACAGAAATACATCATCTGTGAAAATTTCAACTGTCTAGCTACCACGGCTCATGAGATACAGCCTGGTGACAGACGGACAGACAGACCAGACGGACAGCGGAGCCTCAGTAATAGGGTCCCGTTTTACCCTTTGGGTACGGAACCCTAAAAATGCACCAATGTAACGTTATGCACCTCACCATTCGTTTTGAGTTGGTCTTGACCTTTTGAATTGATGGTAATGATTCTAATATTAATGAAAAAAGGTTATTAAGTTTTTAGACATCAGTTTTTAAGCTCCCAGTTTAAATTGCTTTGGGATTTTATTGAATAATGTCACACTAATGCAGTAGCACCCCTTCTCTTCCTATGGGTGTCGTAAGAGGCGACTACAGGAGAACCGCCACAAGAAGACGGGCAGCAGCGTCTCCTCTCCACCATTGACTAAACTGCGATCGCCAACCCGCCTGCCAAGCGTGGCGATTAAGGCAAAATCCTCCTTTTGGAGAGGCCTGTGTCCAGCAGTGGACTGATATAGGCTGGTGATGAATGCAGTAGCAACTTTTCAATACTTCCTTAATGAACTTAAAACTAGATGACAAAAGCTAAGACATTATGGGCCCTGTAGGGCACTGCAATTAAGAAATTAAGAGAGGGGAGGACCATACGAATTCATTAGATAGGTAGGTATTAATAATTAATTCGTTTTTATAATTTGTCATTTAGGTATTGTACTATACCATAGTAATGTTTGAAAATTAAAAAGTATTTAAGTTTATTTATGAAAGTGGTTTCTTTGTCAATATTTTTTATCAAGTCTGGGAGTTTATAAAATATTTCGATGGACATGGAAAGGGGACCGGATGAGTATAGCTTTTAAGGCGGGATGTAGGTTGTTAGTTTATTTCTAAGGCGTAATGTGTATGTCACATTAACGTCTTCTCGTTTTTTATAAAATTCCGGGTATTTTTTAACAAATTTACATGTTAATTCAACTCGTTCCACAGCTCATATTTTCTTGTAAGCATTTTTATTCTTTCTCTTTCTTTACTATAAAGATGAGAATTACACGGAGCTTTTTTGCACTGTTTTTAGGGTTCCGCACCCAAAGGGTAAAACGGGACCCTATTACTAAGGCTTCGCTGTCCGTCTGTATATCTGTCTGTCTGTCCGTCTGTTACCAGGCTATATCTCATAAACCGTGATAGTTACAGAGTTTAAATATTCACAAAATATGTATTTCTGTTGCCGCTATAACAAGAAATACTAAAAACAGAAAACAATAAATATTTAAGGGGGCTCCCATACAAGAAACATTTTTTTTGTTTTTATAAATATGGTACGGAACCCTTCGTGCGCGAGTCCGACTCGCACTTGGCCGGTTTTTTCTTTCCACATAGGTAATTATTCCGAAGCAGTATAGTAGTAGTTGGGTAAACAATTGGGACGAGTATAAGGTCTCGGTTCCGGTATGTCTATAAAATTAAATAGATTTTATTTGAATGTTATCACGTTTTTCATTCACGGTATGTTTGCATTTGTTACGGAAATATTACTTATGTAACGTTTTATTTGTTTTTTAAGGTTGTGTTTGTGTAAGAAATAAAGCAATTGAGATTTCTTCCTCTTTTAAGATATAAAACCACAAAAAGTGATATGTACCTACATAAATGAATAAGACGTATGAACTAAATATTTATCACTAATTCCCTACCTTTAGTCAGAGTTTTACTCCCAGTAACAAGTTCAGGTAATGCATCATGAAAACAAGGGATGCCGGGTGCCCGGGTTCGATTCCAGTTCAAA